>OX030941.1:5000000-7500000 GCA_943735885.1 Stelis phaeoptera | reverse complement strand
GATGTTATTGCTGTTGATGAACAAATTGATAGTCAACAAGAAAATACGATGTCTATTCGTTGATTCGTTTGAAATAAAAAGAAAATAAACCAAAATGGTATACTATGATATATTTTCACCATCGTGTGCTATAGGGCAACGAATAAGAGAATCAAACTGAGTAGGAGGCGTATAAGATACCTTTATTCCTTCTATTATTCGAAATCCTGTCGAACCGAATATCAGAAGCTTAATAGATAATCCTAACAGCTTATATTTTCACCTGACTGGCGCTAATGAATCGTTTTGCAAGACTTAGCCGAATTAGGCACCACCCTCATCCTGTCCCTTGTCAATCATAGTATCACGCTCCAGCATTCAACAGCGTGGATTATTAATTGTCAGCATCATTCAACGTATTTCAAGACGTGTCTGTTGTTGTTAGAAAATTGAGTCCACGAAGATTGTACAGTGACTTATTCCATCTTGAAATTATTCGATTAAAATTAGAAAATTATTCTAATTATATAATTATTGAATTACGTGAAATATAGGATTTTGATTAAATTCCCAAAAATCTACTCACACCATAATGCACATAATCCAGAAATGTGGAAAATTATATTATGTACGTACCTTTGATGAAATCCACGGCCATTTCCAACCCATACGTGTCCTTGTCGCAGTCGTCCAAGATATGGGCACCGATCTTAACACCGGGCACGATCTCTTGATCGTTCAACCTGTCCAGAGTGTACAGCATCGCCTCCAACGCTTGTACACCTCCTTGCGGCATCACTGGACCGCAAGTGATGGTATCCTCTCTTTCGTGCACCATCATCAGACCACCCAACACTAGATCTCCCTCCACGACCGCACTGTGTTTTACCGGCCACTGGTCCAACGGTTCCAGCTCCACGGACGAGTTGTTTGTTTTATACGATCCATCTTCCACGTCCATACGTTCCTCTCCATTCAGCTCCAAAGAGTTCATCCCCGAGCCGAACGACCGTTGCCCGTTGTCCGTCGACGCGATAATCGATGGATCAATGTCGACGGACAACGTTTCAAATTCCGTCGTTGAGAACGTGGTAGTCTCGCCGATGGAAGTACCTCCAGGGTCGTTGGTGGTTAGGGTCAGGTTCTCTTTCAATTGTGAAGGGTCCAACGAGACCAGCGGAGTTTGTAGGCTGCTTTCAAGCATCGGTTTAGCGGAATCGATCGTTGGATCATTGGTCTTGTTCCGAGCATCCTCGTTACTCGACATTGATGCTGCTTCTTTCTTCAATCTCAATGAATTGGATTTCAAGGTCATTGACGTGACGTTCACCACTTTCGACGATCTGGATCGCTTGTCTTTTTGAAAACGCTGCTTGATCCAGCTTGATATTCCAGGGTCCATCGATCGCGGACGTTTGATACCCTTTCCCTCTTTCCTGGTCGGATTAACCTGGTTCAGCGTTCCATTATCTCCGGATCCATCCCCCGCCGCATTGTTCCCGACGTTTTTCCAACGGGGAGCCAAGGCTGGTTCGTTATCCTTGATTTTGTCGACGCTGTTTTGATTCGGCGACAGCCTGGGCGGCCCGTCGATCCCCAAGTCGCCAGACTCGGCTTTGGAAACAATTATTGACCCATTAAGACTCTTGTTAAATTTCGCTGCGCTTCTTTCCTCGGAATTTTCCGTGTCGCGAACGATCTCCTCCGTTAATGAACTGGAGGGTCTCGTTATTGCCGAACCATTAACGAACCGGGTTCTTTGGTTAATTTTCGGGCTTGTTAATGAGGTTTCGATGTTAACTGCATCTTCTGGTCGTTTCAAACTCGTCGCTTCTTGTGAGTGTACGCTTGTGTTTGAACTTTTTGGGAATTTGTACCGTTGCTCGGGCGGTGAAGAGGCTTCAGACGAATTCTGAGGGTGATGATCGTTTTCTTCGCTGAAATTTCTCTCAGCCGAGGGGCGCGTGGGACTTCTCTCGAGCAATTCGACAGGGGAAACCATGAAGACGGTCTTAGCCTCTTTTGTCGTATCCTCAAACACAAATCCTTCTTCCAACGAAGATTTAAGCCTGTCTTCGTTATCGTGTTCATTAAGCTGACTCCATATCGCGTCGGTTTCGTTCCCGACCTGACTGTTTGATTCGTCTTCTGCGTCTGACACGAAAGAGGTGGTCCTTGATTCGTCATAATTTGAATTCAACACATCTGATATGGAATTATTCGTGATATTCTCCTCGTCGAAATCCAATTCTATCATATCATTTTCATCGTAATCGCTAGTTTCATTGTCAGACTTTTCTCTTATTTTCTTTCGATTCGAGTCCAGGCGATCCTGGTTTGAAGAATTAGGGTACAGAGTTGAAATCAAACTCTCCTTTCGCGCGAGGGATGGGTATTCTCTGGTGTTCGATTTGGTAAAGCCGCTTGGAAACTCTGAATCCATGAAAAAAATACTATCATTGTCCCGACGAGCATTTTTGTTCGCCGGTGATCCTCGTTTCAAAAGGGTTTCATCCCCCAAAGGGCTCTCCGTGTCTGTAGATTTATTAGATGTCAGCTGGAAACCTTCGAAGTTTGAAGAATCATTCTCGCGTTTCGTCTGATTCGAAAATTTTAGATCGAACAAAGTACGTGGTTGTTTTGTACCCACTGTATTCTCCGATACTTTCGAAACTTCATACAACGTATCACTTTCATTTGGTCCTGAAATTTTAATCGATCCATCAACGGAATCTCTTTTATTCATTAAATTGTACACCGATCTATTATCTCGTTTGCTTTTCCACTTCAACAGCTGTGTAATTAATTCTTGGTTCCCCGTACGAATTTCTTTCAGCCGTTTATTAAATATGACAGTTTTATTCACTAATTCGTTGTATGGACCATGGTCAGTTAAAAGTAGAACACTATTAGCGTCTGGATATCCATTAGGACCACTAGAAGATCCAGCAGCTCCTTCCTCTGCATCCAGTTTTTCTCGTAGAAATTCGTCGACGGAACTGTTAACCTCTCCCCAGCTTCGCCCAGTAGTCTTCAGCGGGTCGTCATCACGAATATTCCCATCGACGTGACCGTAATACGGATATCCAAAGCCGACGAGGTGATTTCCGCCCGGCGTACCGTTTCTCGCCATCTGTATCTCACGTCCAACCGGCTCCTCCTTGGTCCTCTCTAAACGGGTCTTTATTGCGCCACCGGCAACTTGGGACGAGCGTAAATTTCTCGATTCTCGATTCCTGTCCAAGATTTTCGTCGTTGGCGCGAATTTATCGACTCGTTCTTGCGAATTCTGGGGGCGGAGCTTCAATTCTTTCGTACTTGATCGTTCAACGAAGACATCTGTGATCTTTGACGAAGCCGGTTGAGAAACCGATCTCGTTCTTTCACTCGAAACCACGTTTCCTGTGTTTCTTATCATTGGTAGTGTTTCGACCGATTTCACGTTGGTTCTCGAGGATTCTTGATAGGACAGGGCATTTTGGAGATTGTGAGCCGCTCGATTAGAACCGTGGGAATTGTAAGCGGATTTGCTGCGGTTCGCCCGCAGCTCGGCGTTCCCATAATCGAGCGGAAGTCGTTCGCCCGCTAAACCGTGCCGTAGGATCGGCAACACCACCGAAATGGCCAGTATGGCCAACCAACCGTTGTTCCGCCGCATCACCTTCCTCCCTTAGCAATCATATCTTAGTCCTGAAACAAAGGGAACGGGCAAAAAAATTAGAGGATGCGTCGTGGTTTGAATCTAACGTTTTTTTGTCAAAAATCGAGGTCTACAAGGTTGTTTTAATTAATTAGAGTACCTTAATCTGACCCTTGTGTTACTATCCAAAATATTCACAGTTATTTTTTAATTGGAAAATTTAGATAATCCAGACGTTTCACTTAAAGGGGTTAGACCGAGGGCTTTCATGAGGATTCGAATATTTGAATATTCAAAATTTTACTTGAAATGTAAATACTTTGAATATTAAGAAATTCAATCGATTGTAACTTTATTAGTAGTAACGATATGCAAAACATAAGAGAACATTTGAACCTTTCGGAATTATTTAACGTAGGATTACAAAAATTCACTGTTTAGTTATTCTATCTTTCATTAAAATTTTTAATTAGAATTCGATGGTTTCGTGGGATTACTATTCCGTCGTACATTTAACTTTAAATGTAATTCGAATTTCGTATGAATCTAATACGAATTGAGCCAGAGGGATTCATGGAAGTGGAACTAGCTTCGATTCTGATGGAATTGTTATGGATTTAACTTTTCAGTACAATTCAACTTGACTCATAACAATTATGATTACAATTCAAATTTCTGGGAATGGAATATGGTGTCCTGGTTGTTACAGAATTATCGTAAATCAACTCTGATGGAAAGTTGAAAATTAGTCTTTTGATTATAAAATTGGAAAGCAAAAAAACGTCGAGAAATAAATTTCGTGTGCAGAATCGTTAATCATGGATTACTCTGAAATCATGATCATTGATCTGAATTTGATCACGGTCCAATTCAGTCATCCCCCTCGATCCACTCAACACATTTCCTTGAAATTCAAAATATCATTCGAATTTATGTCGAGGACACGTTGAATCGGAGCATTTTTCCGATTTTGTCGCGTACAAATATCACACCATCGAAACTCGATTCGTTCTGATCAATGCGACTGTAACGAACGATTTTTAATTAACCCCGGGGCCGTGATTACGGTATTCAAACATTCACGAGCACTGGGTCAGGGTTATTAATCACGACGTGTTTATACGCCGGCGGATGTTCAGACGGACGTTCGTCATCTTCGATGCTCACAGAACCAAACCAGATAACTATCCTCTATTATTAAATAGGGGAAACGAGCTATAAAGCTATCTAAAATAGCTGCAATGATCATTGTTCCTGGATTAAACTTGGAATATTGCCATTAAGCGAGAGCTTAAGCCAAGCAGCGGATAAACGATACATTTTGTTATCTGCATCGTTAATCAATCGTAATTTTGATTCGAAGGATTTTCTTTTAACTGGAAGGAATTTCTCATTAATTTTCAACGTGTTTGCGATTTTAGAGTGAATATTTATTTTGACGGATTTCAAAAAAAAAATTGTTAAATTTTGTTCAATTCGTCCAGTGACATATGATAGTTCATATTTTTATATGAAAGTAATTCAAATGAATAAAAAGTGATGTACAAATTAATTGATATAAATTCTTCGCGCTTCTTCTTCATGTTAATAATCTTTAACAACGGTGCTCTACATTTCTCACGATTATTAATGCTACGTCATTCAACTTTGCATTGAGTCAATTAATACTAAGACACTAATAGCGTACATGAACGTGCTCGAAGAGGAAACATAATTCTATTGAAGCACGCTCTATTATTCATTTAGTATATAATAATCTAATAATCAGTGCTTTGAAAAATTAATTTCCTGTGGCGGTACTGGCCACACTGGCCATCAGAGGTGTATCCTACATGTCTATTTCTTTACAAATCCTCGTACGTTAAGTGTAAGGACAAGTTTTGTGCTTTTCTGTATTAAAATTCTGGCTCTACTTAGTCTTTATTTCTTCTCTTAATTCTCTTCAGCAAAATTAATTAAGTCTAAAAGTATTAATTCAAAGTTCAAAAAATGAACGTGAAGAAGTGTTAAAAATTCACTATTAACCTTCCAAGGGTTAAGTGTTATTTGCTTATCAAAGTTTATATAAATTAGTTTTTCTGGTTGATATTTATAATATTATTTTTGGTAAAATGATTACTTTCCTTGGATGACAATCAGTACGGATTTGTAACGACGACACAGCTATAGGAATCCTGAATACAATTAAGCAAATTACGCTAGTGCATGTTGTCGCGTGCGATGGGAATCTCAGCAGCTCGCAGCGGGGCAATTTGAACTGGAGGCGGAACGCTTGCGAGCAAACCAGCGTAAGTGCACAATGCGTCACGATAATTACACGCTTTGGTTGAACAAGATAACGGTTCTACAAACTACATACGTATCTCTTGGGTGATTTCTGCTCGATTGAAAGTCGATTGTCAGTGGATCAATAAAAAAAAAAAAAAAAAAAAGACAGTATTTTAACAGTAGCTTTATCTTTCTCTGCCAGACAATATTATTGATATCTCCTGGCAGATTTAAATTAAATTCAAATGGAAAACGATGGATCAATTGAAGCCTGGATACTATTTATCTCTTATCTTTGATTTGCAAAATATGTAAATATATAGAGGAAGGTGGTATACATCACTATCTCAAAAATTTCTGCTCAAATAAGTACTGAAAAATATTTATTTCTCAAAATTTATTCTTTAATTCTACTGGGCTACATTATTTCGTATCTTACTACTGTAATTTAAATCTTTGGGGAATGAAATAAATGACAAAAATTTATCAATCAAATATCAAATCGTTAGATATTAACAAAACAACTTGGTAATCGAAGGACTTGGCGCAAAAGGAAGATATGTGCTGAAACAGTAACATTGATAAATGAGATATTTAGGTTCTTATGAAAAGCAATGTGTCAATAGAAATTGAGTGATCGTGTTGTTAAATACAATTATAGCGTACCCGGGTTTTATTTTATATTTTCTGTATATTTAGATCTGAAGATTTAAGCGGTACTTTAAATGGCAGAGATAGGCGTCAGAGTTAATAGATCCCATTTTTCCAAGTTTTCTGTCACAGCTGAACGTCACACCATGTATTTTCTAACAGATGTCTCGATGTCATCGAGGCAAACGCCACACGAGCTTCTGACCCAGCTAACATGGCCCTATAGTTGACTTATCGTCAATGGTTATTGGGAAATGGGACGTTGTTTCCGATGGGATAATGTATACACGTGCGATTTCACGGCATTGCATCTGGGACATAACGGCTTGATAACAATACTCCCGTTTCAGATGTCTCCGTTTGCAAAACGACTTCGGTTACCAGTGAGACCATAAATGAAACGACGTTACCGAGTGCGTTTCTAATTAAAGTACCCCGGCGGATGTTGATTAACAATCCGCGGAAGCAATTTGATGCCGTGATCTCGCGGGACACGCGACTACGTACTGACGAAATATTGCGCAGCAGGATGTCGTGTCATTTTGATTAATGAAATCGCGAACAGTAGGTACTTTTAACATGTCAGTATTGCGTACCGTTACGTTACTGTCTGTTTTCAAAAGATTCGATCGGACGATTTAAAATTAACGGAAGAGGCCATATTAACACATTGACTGCCACAGTGAAAACGGACGTATGTGATCAGACACGCTGAAATTTTAATTATTAAGAATCCTGTCAATGAATTTTCAAATTTATCCTTTCAATTCGATAGCTAGCATTATTAGCTTAATATTGACGCTGCCTGCAGTTTATTTCACCACTTCTTTTGTTAATTGTTTGATTGAAAAGAATTTCCACAAAAATAGCCATTTTCTGTAACTTTTTCATCGATTACATTTTGAATATATTTCATAAGGGAAATTTATCGCGAATAAATTGGTTTCATAATTTTTGAAAATTTGTCATTTGTGACCAACGGTTAGGCTTCAATTGTCAACCTAATACTTAACCCTTCGATGGCGGGTAATTATAGTTACGCTTAGCATAGAAAGGGTTGAACAAACAGCAGGGTGGTCGTCAAAGAAACTTTTATAATCCCGTTCCCTTTCGATCATCTCGAACGCTTTATCACGATTCGTCCTTTTGCAACGTCGTCAGAATCGGACACAATGGAAACTCGAATCTTTCAATTTAGGTACATGGAAATAAAAAACTGGGGCGGTTTCCTCATAATTCCGATCGGTGTAGCTTGCAGTGCATTGGATACGCTCGGATTTCATCCATTTTGAAGGAACCAAGTCGAATGGAATCCCATGGCGGTGTCGCCTTCGCACAATGTTTTTTCCGCCGAACAAAAGACGATTCTTGATGGCACGCGAAACGAAATGGATGAATAGCGAGCCAGCAACGAGGCAGAAAACAATCGGCAACAAAAAGTTCCAGTGACGTGTGCTTCGTCGAAACTGGGAAATTCATCGATATTGGTTCGTTTCAATTGTCAAAATAATTGCTGTTTCATACAGAGAGCATTGTAACTCGAACGAGCTCCAATTTCTCTTTAAATTGTGAATGCCACATCTGTTTTAGATTCGCAAAATTTCAGACGGTCAGTGGCGATTTTTTTGGCAGTCAATTTGTTAAGTTTCATATAAATTCTACTTTTATGAAATATATTTGAGTGTATATTAATATTTCACTCGCGTTGTGAAAGTTAGCTAAAATTTTGTTAACCCTACAGTGTTATAATTACAATTACTAAAAAAACAATTCATCCATTTCTTAACACTTTACCGACTGGTAACGGTTGGATATAAGCCTATAAATAGGCTATCGGTAGGTAAAGTGTAATATTAACCCTTTGATTCGTTACCAGAGTGCCACATAAAATTTCGTTTAATTATTCGATAATATCAAATTCGAGGCATTGATCACTGACGACCTACGTGTCGCTAACAGTGTTAAGAAACGACCTCAAAATTTTTAACGCGCTTCTACTTCTCCAGTTAACGTATCATACGATCCTCCATTTAACACCATTTAATTTTGCCACTATACAACGCTATATAATTTATCACAGTCGCTTGTAAACACTCTGTAAACCATTTTTTTTCTCTGGAAATGAGTTATCGGTCGTCTGTAATTTCGCTGATAGACCGGACGGGGTCTTTAATCGCTTTTAAACGAGCGATCGGTGCCGGTAGACGGCAAACAAAGCATCGTTAACGTTCGATCATCCCTTAAATCGTTTAAGCACGAAAAAACGACGATCCTGGCTACGTGCCGGTCCAGGACGGTATTTTCTTTCGCACGTGTCCGTGCTTGAAGAATGATCGATGATGCACGCAGAGATACCATGGGAAAAATTTGTATTGAAAGCTGGCGGTCAGAATTTCATAGATATTCCGAACGGTTCGCAAAATTGAAGTTTCTTCGAGCGAAGATAGTAACGTTACCGGATAACTTGCATCGTTTTAATGCCCCTTGTAGGCGAACTTTTTTTGTCGAAAGTTTGCGAATAAACCTGTGCCAGTTATTAAGGAATGTTCGAGCAATCTTTAACGGAAGTTTACGAGTTCAAAGTTTCGGGAGGGTCGTGCTTTTTTTGAGGCTCGTTAAGAAGTTGTTAATTATCTATAATCAACTCGTTCTATTAGAGGTATGCAAAAGTTTGCACGGTATACGAATGCTATCGAGATTACTTTATTAATTGTACATACCAAATTGAAACGTTAAATTAGAAATGAATTGATTTTGTATAACTTTAAGAAGTTACAGTGCAGAAATACATATTATTAAACATGATATATTAATGCAAATATTGTTTGGCAAACGATGGAAGGTTTTGCATGCTCCCAATGCAAGTATCAAAGAACGAGTTGGTCAACTTTTTCGGTCAGTTATCGAGGATTTTTTTGTCAGGGAAGCGCGTAGAAAGTTTTTCATTGGGAACTTTGAATAGCTTTCGGGAGGAGCTTAGGAAATAAAGAACGTTCATAAGCTCGGCGTAAAACTGTGCAAAAAGTATTTTGAAGTAGTTTGAGCAGATCGTATCGGAAATTTAAATACGAATTTCATGGAATTTTCGAGAGATTCGCGATCCGTATTTTATCTTCCGATACACGGTATAAAAATAACAGAAACTGTTCTGTGTTTGAGATTTCATAAAATTCTGACTTTGTCGATCGAAAGCGTTTAGTCTTGATTCGAAATTGAAAAAGGGAAAAGTAAATTAATATTCATCGTAACGTTTGCTCGATAAAATTTTGTTCGTCGTGATAAAACAGATCGTGGGTGTATGGAAATCGGAAGAATCCATACTCTCCTTAGAGATAAGATCAATCATCTGTACTCATGGTGCAGATATTATCATCAGACACGGAAAATTATTATAAACGAGAGCTGGCTTTAATAAGGGGAGACCGAAGTTTATTGATCGATGTCGCGTGTTCATTGAATTTACGATTCCTTTCTTTCGAAACGACGATTTTATTCCCGAAAACTTTGAAAGAAATCGCACATTTAAATGGTAATTTGATGTGATTGCGCGTGAAAAAAATCCTCCCCAACAAAAGACTTTCGGGTAATTTATGTTCCAACTTTTGAGAAGAGATAAATTTTGTATGGTTGTAAATAAGAATCTATTATATAGTTATATGATCTTCTTTTATTCAAACTTGTCTAAACTCTTCAGAAAAATTGTAAGCAACAAATTTAGCTGCCAATTTCCATCGAAAGTTTCCGTTTAAAAACGCATTCTTTATCCGGCGTGGATTTGGTTTTTCCTCCTTTCCGGCTGTGTCTGGAGAGCTTCCATTATAAAATCACATCTTAATTACTTTCGTGATAACAACTTCGTTATCGATCCACCTTCATCAATCTTTGTCCTTCTAACGGTGATCGTGCTGTAAGCTGAAATTAATGGTGATAAAATATATTTGTAAGTCCATTAGAGGAAATGGAGGGCCAGGATGAAATCGGTTTTTGAAAGTTTTATTTTGCGACTCGCGATCGATTGTAATTCGTTGATAGGTAGGGGTGGCTTTCAGTTCGTCGACGCGAAACTGAAAATTCTATCGAAGTCGTGCATTTGGCACGCGGAATTTAGGTGACAGGGAAAAATTCGAAGTTTCCGGCGTGTAATTGAAATGAAAGTGGACCTAGAGTCGATTAACGAGCTCGAGGAGCTCGTGGTTTCCGGGGATGCTGAATAACGATCCTTTTTCGACCGTCGTCGCAATAATTTTGGTTGAAATCTGGTTTCTCGTTGTTTCTCATCTGTATTAAGCTATTCTCAAAACGTGTGCATCGTTCAGACTGGAAATCGTTAATAAATTGTCTGTTACGGGTGGAAATAATGATGATAGAATAATCTTTCATTTAAGAAGAATGTTGAGCTTTTCTCAGTCACTAATTGACGTAGAAATCCAAGAGATTCATTAAACAATTTCAAATGGAAAGTGTAAGAATTCTAAATACAATATTGTAGAAAAATATTTCAGTTGATTTTGATTAGTTTCATTCCATCGTCTGGTAAAATAACGCTTAAGTTATGAATTTGAAAATATTTCATTATTCTCCCTCAAATTGTATAATTTTAACATTTAGCTACATTATATTTCTAATAAACATGAATTCGGTGTTTGAATATTGAAACAAAATGGGCACTACTTTTATAACCACTGAATATGAAATCAGTGTAACGATCAGTTATCCAAAATTTTGTCTTCGACATAGTAGAATGGAATTTTCGATCCAGTTTGGAACTTTTTTCTAAGATTTGAAGTTTGACGGATTTTTCAAAGGCTTGAACGAAACCTGAATAGAGCGAGGATATCAAAGGATTTGAGTAGAAGTTGAATTCTACGCTGGAAGATGCTGAGACGGTTTACAAGTTTTTCTACAATGGAGATTTAGCGCAAGCAACTGAAACTCGAAATTGACGAAGTTTTGGCAAAATCGCAATCTCACGAATTCTTCGTTCATACGATCGTACAGAACTGTTCGGCGAGAGGATATCTATTTCAACTTTTATACGCAGAATGTAGACCTTCGTGCACACGGTCCGATCTTCTTTCATATCGATCAAAGGGACTAGTTTTATTACGAAGACAACTATCTCGATGTTTTTCTCATTTTTCGAACTCAGAAAGTATCAACGTGATTTGTGAAATTGTAGATTTTAATATCTAGGCAGTAGGCTTTCGTATGGAAAATTCGGAAAATTATTAGAGTGGTAATTAAAGTCGCGATCTTTACAATTTTTTTTCCAATTGAATTCAAACAATTTTAACGTAAAAATAACAGAAAGATTACGATAATAGACCAAAGCTAAAAATATCTGAAGTTGATAGTATCTAAATTTAATAATATCCAAAATAATAATTACAAATTTTGAAAATTAAAATTAGAAGGAATGAGTGGTCTAATATTCGAAGCTAATAATTGCCAAGATAATAATTGCCATACCTAATAATTATTAAACATAATAAATTTCCAAATTTAACAACTCTCAAAGTTAATAACCACCTGAAATTATACTTTATTATTTTAAAAAATTGAAAAGGATCCTGACACACCTCAAATTCGAGCTGATATTACTGTGATAGATCTTTATCAAATTTTCTATTAACCTTCATAGTACTGGGTAGAATACGTGCTAAAGTTACACAATGTATTTTTCGTGCGAATTCTCTCAGCAGAAGTTTGGTCATGAAGTTATTACTGGGCAACCTCGACCGAAATTTGTACTGTAAGCTTTCGCAGTTCCTCGTGGATTATCAATGGTCTGTTTCACGGGTGAAAAATCGCCAACGAAAGTAGCAAGCCGAAATAATCCGTCGAAATTCGACGAAGAAATCAAATTTTTCCCGTTTGCCGCTTCAATTTGATAAATTGCATCCTGAAGCATCAACGGCAAGTCAATCCGTGAGATTATTAAACTTTCTGTATGAAGTATGTCGCATATAATTTAAAATTAACGAAATTTATTTGGAAATTTCGTTCGCAAAGGATTCTCGATGTTTTTCGAGCTTCGAAGTAAAGTAATTATGGTTTGCTTAAGTTTTAGACATTTTTGTAACTTTTTCTTCTTCGGGCGGGGCTTGAAATTTAAATTTCGAAGTAGAAATCGATGGAGAAGAAATCTGGAACTGATCCAATAGAGTACCGGAAAGGCACTATTAAATCTTATTGAATTATAGGTCAAAGAGAAATCTCGTTTTCAGCAAATAACGAAATAACGAAGAATTCAGAAATCTGATTAAATTTCGAAAAGCATTTCTTCGCAGATTTTTATGTAACCAAAGGCGATTCATCGTTTTAAGAATAAATCCAAGAGAATGGCAACATCTCGAGGGAAGCTTTATAATTGTCTGGGTTGATTCTTGGTGAAATGTCTTACGACGTCGCAGACAATCACCTCGATGCTCTTTCCTGATCTTGCGAGAACGATTGTTCGGCTTCTGGAATCAACGAGGGGATCAAGCTCGATCAATACACCCAAAATCCGGAAATATTTGAAACGCAAAGTTCGTCAGGGGTGGTTCTCCATTAAGCCTCGAGATTTCCACAAAACTTGGATCGTTGTATTGCCTCGAAGTTTCGCCCCTCCCCCCTCTGTTAGTTGCATTCATTTGCATTCGATTCCCTCTGATTGCGGTTCGTTGAACCCCCGATCGAGACCACATCGTAATTAAGAATCCTTATTTTGAAGTTTCGTTGAAAACACGCCCATTCGACGCCCCTAATTTTTAAACTTTAAATTTAATTGCAAGTTAGATCTATAATTGCTGAAAAATTGGTACTAGGTAGACTTGGATCTAATTCTTGAAGTATATATTTAATTGTAAGTAAGATTGCTAGAAACAGGTAATTGGTAGCTTCGGATCGAATTATTGATAGGCATAGCCGTGGACTCATTTTATCAGTAATTTAATTTTTGAACTTCTCGAATAATAATCGGTGAATTGTCCAGTGCAGCTTCCAAGTTACGGCATTTCGTATGCGCGACGCGTTCTCGCAGAAAATGCTTCATTCGGTATCACGCGAACGTGGTCTGGCGTCTTTATAATTTCGTATTGTGTCATCGTGTTCGACTGACGTTAATGTGCTTCCATTCTTGACTTTTAATTGCATATTTCCTCGGGGAATTATCGACTGAACTCCGAACGCGACGGTTGTGTTGCGCGGAAAAATATAAAAGCACGAGTTTTTTTTTGCGTTTCGGTCTTTCGATCTCGAACGGTTTTGAGTGAATCTCGAATTGAGTGAACTCACTAATTACATAAATCATTCGGATTATATAAATCGTGCAAATAATGGAAATTTTTAAAAGGAACGTAGATTGTGACATAACACGACCAAATGTGTTCTTGTTCTACTTCGTCTGACCAGCTACGTTCCCATTTCACTTGTCCAACTACCTGCACCTTCGTTTTGCCTTGTGGGCTATCGACTACCTACTTCTACTTGTCTGATCACCTATGACTGTATTCCATTTGTATGCTTCCAATCATATTCTACTTGTCTGGCCACGTACAAAGGTTGCATTATTATTATTATCCTATTATCCACGTAATCATTGTACTGGTGCACATACTTTCATTTCAATTTGAACCCAGCAGACCTTTTACATCCCTATTTTATCTATCTGAGTACCATCCTATTGATTCTACTTGGCTGGCCGCCTAGAGTCTCATTTCACTTGTCTCAGTATCTGCCGTCCTGTTGCACTTGGCTGATCACTTATGCACCTGTTCCACTTTTCTGATTATCTACACCCTCGTTCTACTCGTCAGACTACGTATGCTTCTGTTATGTTTGTTCGATGACCTATGTTCCGATTAAACTGTTTATCATTCCATTCTACTTCACTCCAGTTTCATTTGGTTGAGCTACTGTCTCATTCTACTTGGTTCGCTATCTGCAGTTTTATTTTACTTGTCCGATCACCTACTTTCCTATTCTACTTGTTTGGTTACATACGGATCCCTTTCATTTGTCTGGTCACATACGGTCTTAATGTACTTGTCTGATTATTCACGAATGTATACTACTTGCCTGAGTAATTATGGTCTTGTTCTACTTGTCTGACCACCCATTACTGTCAGTTACGTTAATATGAATGAAAATACATGTAATAAGATGCTTTAACGACTTAAATTATTCAATTAACTTTTCAATTTAAACTTCCGGTTTTGTACCTTGTATTATTAAGGCTGTTCACGGTTTGCCTTTTATTTTTCTTTCTTAATCATTAGATTACATGAATTTTGAGACGTCAATGATCACGTGGGCAGTAAATGTGTTAAGATTTCGTCGAAACGAAATATCCCTCTAGATTTTCCCACCTACCTGTTGATAACCTTCCTGTGTTATATTTACTGTTGTACCCGAAGTAAAATATCACCTTCACGATCACTAATGAGCAATATATCCTTCCACAGGTATCTGGAGGCTATGATCAGTCGACCGTTGACAGTTCAGAGCTACGTCTCGATTATGGTAAGTCTATTTGCAATTCAAATTTTCAATGCTTCAAATTTTGTAATATTTAAATCGTACACTACGATTAATCAGATAACTTTTGAACGAATTGAAAAATTGTCAAACTGATTTGACAATCAAAATTTTTAAGCAAGTTAGTTTCTTATTTGAACTTTTAATTTTCACGCGTATATCGAAGTCTTAAGAAACGGAATTAAATATGAATTTTCGGTATGGGGATAGAGGATAAAAGCCACGAAGAGAAACTGGATTGAAACATTGCTACGTCGATCGAGCAACAAGTGTTAAATATCTGTTTATTCGACGTAGCCGCAGGTAGTCGAATAACGTTTCAGGCTGGAATCTTTTGAACTCGCCCATTCACCCTCCGTACAACCGTCAACCTTTTCTATTCCCGCGAAGATTCAATCTCCGACACCATCATTTCTCATGCTGTCACGTAAAGAAAAGTTGAGAGCAGGATGCGTATATTATGGGTGACGTGTTAATCAGGGAGGACGATCTTTCAACGCGACGCGACGTACCGAGAATTTAATAAGAACCTTTTGTCTTTTGACGCTTTAAACCATGTACTCGTTTCATAATGCGTGTTATTCCATCGACCGTAAAACGACGCCGCGCGATATTACGAATTTTATGGTGCACCGGGGACCATGGGTGTTCATGGAAAAGCTGGCAGAACCTTTAGCTTGATTTGATGGCCAGGGACACTTGTATTTTTATTAGAAAACCGTGGAAATTTAATTACAAAAATTCACCTACCTATCGTTTATTCACACGTGAAAATAGACACGTGTAAGAGAATATACTAGATATTAATTGTTACACACGATACTTATTCAATACGTGAATAGGTAAGATGTTAATTACAAGAAACATAGAAAGCTAATTTTCAACTTTAAGTTTCGAATTTGTTACCTTAATATAATAGCAATTCTATCGAAGAGATTTTTTCTATTTTCATTGAATAATTGGATCATCGACCACTAATGGCTGTACAACGGCCGATGTATTAAGTCAAACAAATTAATTTTCAATTTGTTAATTCACAATGTACCAAGAAACTGCTTTGAATTTCAAAGAAGTATTGTAATTGTACACTTTATCAAAGTCGTTTCGAGATTCTTCAACGAACAGTTGTTATCGAAACTCTGCTTACATTCAGTGATGAAACTTCAGGTTATTAGAGAATGAATTTTCTCGGTGATTGGTAGAAGTTGAAAAGAAGCTTACGATTATGTCGTCAAATGAACTCTTCACGAAGGGGACGGGCATCCGTGGACTCATGTAATTAACTTTAACTAGACAGGTTTTCGAATTGCTTCATCGAAGCTGTCGGCGAACGACCTGTCAAGGAAAAATGAAGTATCGTTTCCAGTACTTTTAGAACATGCTTAGCTATGATGTAAACGCCTCCCGCTCGTTTTGAAACTATTAGCACGGTGCCTATATATGGATTCATTAATCATTTTTAAGAAAACTCTTGCAAGCTGACGTTGTAGCCCTTCGATAAACATTTGCGATAGAAATTGTATTCATTTTGCTAGAATCACACAAATTTTACCGCAGAGAGATTGCGAAATAATCTGTGATATAAAATTGTTATTCATCGAATTTTAGCAAAATTTTTCTGAGAATAAAAATGTTGAAGTGACGAATTTAATTATCAACTTAATAATAACAGTATTCATATGCGAGGTAGCTTGTTGAAATGTCAAATTTTCATTATTCTGTTTAAAATAAAATTACAGGTTGTTCGTTCGTGATTCGATTTTAATGCCCCTTTTTGCATTAATTGGAAACGCCCCACTATGGAAACATCCAAGTATCATAAAAAGAAATTAACAGCGTTGCGGTTAGAATTGCCCGTTGAAATAACGATTACCCCAATTTTCCCTGAAACTTTAATATTCCAAATTTCAAGCGGATTTAAAAAAAGCTACATCCTGTAGATTCTCGAGCGATGAAAGGTATTAAACGCGGATAAAACGGAAGACGTTAAAAAAAGTTCCTTTTTCCACGTTGCTCGTTTATATCAATTCAACCCCATATCCCTCACTCAGAGGGAGTTTAAACCCGCAATCGTCCCTCCTCCTTCGGTACTAATGATCGTACCAAGAGCTACCTTAGTGCAGTTTAATTTATAATCAGGCGATTCGTTTAAATTTTCTTTCACGCATTTTCCAGCCCGCTGCCTCTTTTCACGTTTCAATTGTCGTGTTTTTCTTGCGGACGCGACGTAAATCCCATCGTGCAATTGAATCCGCGGTTTTCGCAGAATGAGGCTCGTAGCTCCGTGAAACGTGTCGTTGCTTTTGCTTCGTAACAACAAAAAGAAACGACAAAAAGTAGAAACGTGGTTGCGCATTTGCATGCCATTAGAAGCGTGCTCTATTTAATGATCATTATCGTTTCATGCAAACTGCGCATTTCCGTGTCCGACGCATGTTTTTTTAATGTCAAGTTCTTCCTCTTTGTTGATAAGCCACTTCGTGCCAACTCGACTTTCTTACATATTGCTGTTCAAACACATTCACGTATGTAATTAAACTCTTTTGGCGTTCTATTTCCATCCACCATGTCACAATGTTATTTTGAACATTTATTGCTCTAAATTAATATCGTGCAGGGTTACAGCGGATAGTTTATCAGGATTTTTACGTTTCATCCTTTTATCGTGAAAAAATAATTAATCCAGCATATAAATAATTGCAAACGAGTCTATAATGGGTTTCTTTGTTTTGATGCTAAAAATGGAATAAAGTCGCTCATTGCGCGATTGTGTTATAATTTTTCAACAGAATGCTAGAGCTGTGGTTATAGACTTGTGACAAGTTCATCAATTCCCTTGACGCGTAAATCAAAGTACTCTGTTTCTATGGTTTGTTATAAACATCGATGTGCTGTTACTTCCCGGTAATTAATCTTTCCTGTCTGAGAAGTCGTGAACATTTTTTAATTCTTTCTTATCGAGGTATTGAATCACTGTTGTATACATTTAGTTTAGAAATTATATCCTGACCGTGGTTTATTCTACAATCGGAATTATCGAAATTTCTAAGTAGTAATGGTCAATAATCAACGACCACAAATTGCCTTTTCGTTTCTATTTATTATTTATTGTACAGAAATATAACTCCGGTAACTTTGTTAGGTAATACCTTAGAAATTTAATTATTCTTTTAAAACAGTATTGGCAAATTATTGATAACAAGTGGTGGCACAGTATTGCCAAACGAAATACAGTATTTAAGGAAAGAAAATTTATTGAAACGTGTTTCTATCGTTTTTAACATAAACGTAATTGTACAAATTAATCAAAATTTATTTAAAAATGGATGATAAGTGCTATCAATGTTAAATTTTATATATTCATAATCGACTGTGTAGGTAGATAAAAATGCGATCATTTTTAGCGTTTTATAGCTACAGGATTTTTCTATTTCATGGAAGGCTGATGCTTTCTATATCCTTGGGATGTCAGCAAGGTATACTTGAAAAAAAAAAGAGGAAAAAAGGAAAAATGAGAAGAGAATCTTCGTGGAGATTCATAGAGACAACAATGGCTCGAGGTAAGGCTATCCTGTATTAGGCGGACGCATTCGCATTTAGGTCAGAAAGCAGTGGAGAATTTGAAAAATTTTATATCTGGTTCGTGGAATTTCATTAGCAGTCTACATAGTTGTATTTTTTCCCTAGCAATTCGGGAAACCGCCAGAGGCTTACTCTAGATTGGATCGATTACCACTGGACCGTTTTGAATTGTTTAGAACTGGATCAACCACGAAACAATCGTCCCGAGGCAGAACGAGGATTAGATTTGTTATTCGAAATGTTTTTTTTTCTTTTTTTATTTCGTTTAAAATTACGATTTTATGCCACTGTTTAATAGCTAGTTTCTGCACACACATTCGCTCACACAAGAGAGAATTTCAGAACGAAATCGGGGTTCGGTTGTTTCAGTTTCAGTACAATTCTTGTTTAGCTTAATTTCCAGATTTCCCCGAGATTTCTGGAGGAAATTGGCTCATTGTTCCCGACATCCTCTCTATTCCTTGCACGAATTGCATCGCTTGATTATGCAAATGCGTGACATTCAGTTTACACGATGGATATTCCTCTTTACTAATTTAAGGGATTACATCACTCTGAAGCGTCTAAAAATAGATAAACTTTGGGAATTTTCTTTTTATGAACAATTACTTGGTGCATAATTTTTAAACTTTTCGGAAGATGCACATCTAACGTTTAGTTAATTTTATATTTCAATTTTCAAGTAGTGAAAATGTTACTAAATCACTGAGATGTTTTGCTGAAATAATCCAACGTTATTTGACCATGCTACAATAATTGTTTAGACCGGTTTTGTTTTCGGTACACGTTAATTTTTAATGGTTTTAACGGGGGAGAAAGATTTATTACTTCGTAAATGTTTGCGATGCAATCAATTCGACATTAGTGGCAGACCGCTGACGAATCGCATCCGTGGTGTATGTAAATTTGGGCAATATTTTCAAGCTTCTCGCGTTTCATTTCCTGGATTAGGGTTTAATCGAACACGTTCAACCGTATTTACAAGATAAACATGCGTACGGTCGAAAGCGTGTGCAAATCCGGTATATTTTCATGTCCGATCGTGATATTAAACAATCCGATGTTTGATTAATTGACGCTCGATGAAAGGCACGATATATATCATCGGAACCATCGTATATCACAGCGATTTTCGATCGAAACAATTTGATACAGATGTTTATTTTACTCGTACGGCCGGGGTTTTGAAACAATTTTAATATTTATTGTCGCAATAAAATACCTGAATACGAAACAATGGGAACGTATCGAATTATTAATGATATGTGCGTATTTTGTATTTCTATCCACGGCGTTATGTGCTAAGTTTATTAATCTTGCAACTAGCATACAAAATTTATTAAATTCTGCGTTAACAGAATCGGAACATAAATACGGTGAAGTGTTTTATTATTTAATTGCTTTTATTATTTAATTGACCAAATTCAGCACGTACCATTGATGGCCAACTTGTCAAAAATTGTGATTAATCTTCTCAAATTTTTATATCAATTAAATAACGGTCCCATGCTAAAAGAACCTGTATACAGAGTGACGTATTGAACGTAAGATAATGCGATATAGTGTAATATAACGAGATGCTTGAGTTTCAAGCAGCTAATCAAATTTCTCACGCTGTTTGCTTTCGGGCGTGATCTTAGCCGGGAATTAGGTCGGCCATAGTTCTTAACGAGCCACGGTTAACATCACTGCCGATCTAATTGCCGAGCCACTGAACACATCAGGAATCGTCAGCTCAAAATTTCGCTTCCGAATCAAGTTTGACGAGCAATTAACCGCTTCACCCGAAGCGATTATGATTTTTGCGGTTAATCGTCGTTTTCACGGGTACAAAACCGAGACTCGTAGGTAACTTCGATGAAGTTTACCAAAATATTTGCTCGCTTGTTGTCGAGAGCAGACATCGTAAGCACTGACGAAGCTCTTAACTTTGTACGCGTATTTCGCTACGTTAGCGTTTCCGATTAACCGACTGATATTTCTACAGACTCTTACAATTAGCTTGCTTGCACAGTATGTATAGTTGCAATGCTGACTTCAGTTTGTATTCTACTGACGAACAATTAATTGAACAATCGCAAACAGGGAGCTGCAATTTTTGGTCGTTGGGGAATCAAAATTAAACATTCAGCGAATTAAAATACAATATTTAACTCCTTAAGTGCTGTGGTGATTATTTTTTTATCAATACTACTAATTAAGCTCTTGATATTTGATAAGGTAGAAGAATTTAGTTATTAATAAAATACCTAGGTTATTCAACATTTTCCTTTCCGTCGATTTAGTTATCACTTATAAAGTTTTAATTCGAAGTTTTAGTCGCTGATCTTCTCCAATGATAGTATATTCAGAAATAAAATTATTTCGAATAGAATCAATATTTTATTGATACTGTAAGGTGTTGAATTGAAAGATTAAATGGTATTTTTAATGAAGAATGTGGTAATCGTTTTAACACGACAGTGCATACTGGTCTCATTTGCTCACTAGATAGGTATACTAATTGTTAGATCGCATACAGCCACATCTCACCCATCTGCATTGCCCTATTTCACTTGTTTCGCCACATGTGGATATATTCCACTTGTCTGGTCATCTACTGTTATATTCCATTCGTCTGCTCGTTCATCGCCATATACCAATTGTCTGACCACTTACGTTGCTGTTTCACTTGGTTTGTTACCTACACATCCCATTCCACTTGTCTGGCCATCTATACAACCGTATAATGCTTGTCTGACCATGCTTGCGCCTCTACTACTTATCCGACCCTCAACTTTACTTGTTTATAATTTCTTCTTTTTCGAACGTAGTCATCGAAAACATAGAAATATTCTATTAATCAGTCGTTTTTATAAACCCACGCATGTTGCAGCCGTAGTAGAGAAAATATGGGAGCAATCTTGGCTGCGATATATTTCATGTCGTGCCTAAAATTGAAATACATTCGTAACCGAAAACGTCACCATCTCTCTTTTCGAATACAAGATTTTAGAGTATAGTCTTGCATTACGTTGTTAATTATTTTCCACTAGTTATATTCAATATTCAAAAGGAAACTTTGTCTTTAAATTTCGCTGTTCATTAATACCATCGTGCTGTAATGAACGTATACAGGGTCCTTTGTCTGGCGAAACAATGGCACTAGTATTAATTTCGCTCGTTCCTTTTTATAAAATTAAATTTCTTCCTTTTATCTAGCTTCGTTAACGCGTTAATACAGCACGTTGTAATTATATTTATTCTAGTTACCGTCGTTTCATTTTGCAATTTCAATTTTCTGCTTGCTATCTCGCTAAGTTGAATATTCTTTAGAATTTTCCATGTCATCAGTAATTTCACCCGCGGCTATAATCAGCGTACAATGGAAAATTGTAAATTACAATTAACTGCAAATAAATACATTCTTCCAGCAGAAATAACCATAACTAAAAGGGTTAATATCCCAAAATTAAAATATTGCGCTTAGCTAAATCAAATTTAGTTATTTTGAAATCCAACTATGTAACATAATTAACATAACCAAGTTCCAGTTAGTGTCTATCATGAACTGGTATCCCATGGAACGATGCAACGATAACGTTAACGTTAACGGTGGTTTGCTCGTCGTTCAGTTGCCAGGTTGAAATTAATCAGGGTTCACCAGGCTTGTAACATACATTACATAAATACTACTAATAATAATATTTCGAAGCTTAGAGAACGGTACATCTAACGACGTAACTTGGTATACAGTACGGAAGTTTAATTATCGTACACGTGTAGTAATCAGAACCTGGTTTCATATAGCTAACAGTTACTTAGCAGGGATTATTCGTTAATAAAATAGCTTATCAAAATATTACAGGATATCTGTTAAACAAGCGTTCGTTAACGTTTCTTCATTGGGTCGTGTTTGCTAACTTCCGCAAAACCACCGGCGTAATATTTAACGCGATTTTTTTCAGAAACGACCCGCAACTTCCGCAACAATTTTCTGAAGCAAGTGCGCTTATTTCTGGTACATGTTCCAGTTTCCTTATCTTTCCAACGTCATACGATATTTTAATTAAACTTTTTCCCCGGCTCCTATCTGAAATAAGAAAGTGTTGTTAAACTCAGCTGTACGCGTACACTTTGAGCTAAAGTTTCCTTTTGTCAGAGGTCTTTATCCACGCAATTCGGATGTGTCTTTTGCGAAGTTAATTTTTGAGGAGTTCATGTAACAATCGTTTCAAGGATTTCCAGTGGTAATTGTCGACAACCATAGGGGATTATTCGGAGAATACGTGGAATTATTGGCTGTTCGTGTTGCACACTGAACACGATGGCAACGAACTACAGCTGCTCGACCGCTGATAAGATTATTTACAGCACGGACGAAATCGTGTTACACGCATCCGTGCCCGGAGATTGGCATTGGTGTTGCAGAAGAAGTATCGTGGATCCTGAAGAGACGGTCAATCGATTCGATTTGTTAAATAAATTGTATATCAGATGGTTTAGATATATTTTAGATATATTTGTAATTAAGCTTGAGACTTGGTAATGGGATAAATATTAGAATTGCTCGATTCTTGAATTACGGCCTTCTATAGATGTTACATAATTGTCCGGACGGTCGGCGACGCACGGCACTCCATTCCGCCAAATCTTCCATTTTGGAACTTTTAATTCATATTCAATACGTACATTTGCAGTGAAAAAGTTCGAGAATAAAATAGTTCTTATTTTACTCAAATTATTTTACAAGCATTACAATTTTCCATACATTCTTGTTATTTCCTAAATACATATGTACACAAAAATATATTCATTTGTTTATCAGACGCATAATCATAATACGAATATGAGACTTCGTTCACCGTCGACAGCACGAACGAGACAGGATTAAATTACCTACTCAAAGATCAATTTGTTTAGCAATATATTCCGGCAAAGCTCGTAATGAATTTCGAACTCTAATAAACGGTACATCGGTTATTCTCTCATTTAGAAATATGCACGAATTTCAAGAGTAACAAGCTCAACGGGAAACTTTAAACAATCCAAAACGGTCAAAGAAAAATTGTGCGGACCGGAGCGTGTCCGTCGAATTCGGGATACTGTTTTTGGATTTTCCATTTCACGAGTCGCGTCGTCGGTAACCAAGCAGAAATGCATAAAATCGGAAAACCGGATCAACGAGTGTTTATGTGTTTACATTTACCGGGAACGAAACTGTCGAAGCAGATGTCGATGGAAATAAAAGTTGTCACTTCTGGCCGTAGCCAAGTTCCTGATATACCGGACAATGAAAACTGTTTCTCGGTAAATACCAGCAGTTTTTATTACGACTGAACGCGTGCAGGGAAATCGTAGGTTTCATGGCAAAGTGTTAAGTTCAAGTTTCTGAATTCGACGTTATTTTAATATCAATTTTACTTCTGATATTCGATAATTTATCAATTGTTCACTTTTAGAAATCAGAGTTTGACAAGCCAGATTTTATACAAATATTTCTAGGTTTAAACCTATCGCTAACTTAAGATACTAGTTTTATGTATGGACTGAAGTTGTTCTTTTTAAGACACGGTACAAATCATGGAAAGAAGAATCTCATTTTCTTTGTTACTTTTCAAATTTCAAGCGTTTCTTCAACGTTTTGCGAGAAATTTAGATACAAAAGGGACGGAATTTCATTCACAAGTGTATCCAGTTATCTCGTTTACATATTACCGGCAATAAATTGTTCCTAAGTATCCACTTAGATATTCGAACGGCCAGAGGGTGTTATGTATTTTTCGCAGAGTGCCGCAGATAGGAAGAGGGCTTTTCTAAAGTGATATAAGCTCAATCGAATAAGACGAATGGCAATTCGTTGTAGAGTAGCTTTATATGCTCTGCTATCGGTAAGCATCTATCCTGGTACTCGAATCCGAAGCGATTACTATGTTCCCATACACAGGGTGTCCAGAATTTATTAAAAACACCTTGGCAGTTGACACTCTATTTACTAGAAACCAATTAATATTTCAAATTGAAATATTAGACTAATAAACTTAAAATTTACGTAATGACACTTTAACAATAGCGGCAGTAATTTAATAATGGTAATAATATTTTTAATACTAGTAATGCAACAATTTCTTTACAACTTCGGAACAAAAGATCCATAGCCAATTGTTATACATTTTTTTTCCTCTTATTTCTACCTATAGGGCAAACCTCACGAACAAGAATTTTCCACCCAAGCAAATATTTCAATCCTCCTGCAATGAGTTTTGGAAAATTTCAAAGAAAAATTAGTTTAAATAAAACTTTGGACACTCTGTATATCTTTAGTCGAAGAGCTCTACTCGTAAGTAATACCTCGAATGTTTCAGGATCGGCCATTCGCGTTACATGTCGTAATACGTAAAAATCAGTTGATCCATTGTTTATCGAATCACCGTGGCCGATCGAATTTCGGGGCCGCTGTTTTATGAGCTCCGTAACGGAGTGATGGCTGCACCGTATCTTCCATCATCATTTTTCGCTTAGCCAACAGAAGCTTACGTGTCACGGGAAGCAGTAAAATTGACAAGCTGAAGCAGCGAGCTTCACGTGGCGTGGTATATCGGAAAATACGCGATATTTGACGGCCCGGTGTAGTTGAAAGCAGATTTTTAACAAAACATTTTTGAATTGCCCCTGGCAGGAAATTGCTATCGAACGGGGAAAGATAGTGCCACGTTTCGTGGAACTTTTTACTTATTTTCAATTTCTGGCCTCGATCCGGTGATCCGTGTGTTCGTTTGGAAAATATTTTTACGACGACAGTCATTTTTTTAATCAGAAAAATCTTCAGCTCTTATATGAATCTATGATATTTTTCATATTTCTATAGTATATAATCCGAAATTTGTTACTGATAGCGCTAATATTGCTGGCTATCGAATTGAAAGGTTAAATTTTAAATATAATTCATTGTATCCTTGATAATTAGGATTAAAGCGTGTCTGACTACACACGTCCATTTTCACTGTGACACGTGTTAAATATTGCACATTGAAGATTATTCTGTTTTGAACAACTAAGGTTGCAAGACGATTGTAAATAAGTTTCTGCGTATCTCCAGAATTGGTAATATTAATATATAAATATTATTAATATTGATCTTAACATTGATTTTATTGACAAAACTCGCCTCCACTAGAGTTATAAAGCGCAAATTCAAATCCAGCCTAATAAAAATGTTTGTTCGCACCAATTTGGTATGCTAATAAAAAAGATTGCTTTGGCAATATGCCACTACCTCAGCCACTCAGAAATCTCGTTAATCCATTTGTTTCCGAAGTTATTTCTCCTGCGGGGATCTCCAGTAGGAATATCAACAATTTAAAACAACATGTAACGTTCGTTCAGCTCGTTCGTCCAATTAGTTCTTTATTGTCCGGACGATCGTAAAACGGCAGGCGTAATGCAAATTCGAGGTCTAATTTAACAAAACTACCGGAACCGTGTCTCCTCGGGGACGCAATTCAAGCGAGTTAAGTCAACTTCGAGAAATTAATTTCGCAAGGTATTCCCGCGCAGCGGTCGAAAGGTGCCGCATTATCTTTAACCCATGCTAATACAACGGGGTTCCATGGGAAACGACGAGCAAGGAAACGGGGTTTCCCTCTGTTACCTTTATCTTCCGTTTCTCCCGGTTTCGATTCTCGTTCGCGTTATGGAGCCTCAGTTGATGAATAAAATTTCTTCGCACGTGGCTTTGCTTTAGAGAATTGAGTCTCTGTTACTCGGATAATTGCTTGTACAATTTGTTATTAAAAAATCATGGTAGGCATTAAGAGCAGCATGTCGTTTATTATATTTCTATAGAACATGTTTGCATAAAAATTTCACTGAATATGTGAATAAACTCTCACGGAAAGTTTCAAATTCTTCGGTTCATTAATGTTAACTTTCATGGGTCTTGAAAATGACTGTCGCATTTTGGAAAACCCCTTTGAGTCACATTGAAGTTAATTATCTATTCCTATGATATTCTAAGGTAATACATTTTTGTAAATTACCGAGAAACAATAGACCCTGCTTTTATAATCTTTCACTTATTCCATTTCTCTGTTAAAATTTTCCACGTGCTGCATACATGCATAAGATTTATGCGACTCCTTTTTATTTCCTTGCCGAGGTCGTATAAGACACAACGATGCCAAGTTATAAAGTACACCACGTGGCGCCCATGATATAGAACGCACACCATTTGCTCTAATTTCATTGGTTAAACACGAATACAGCACAAATAAAACTTAAGAAGTTGAACGTTGTTTGATGAAGAAGAGAAGTTAAATAAAGAAAATTCTAAGTGGCATTACTATCGTATTAATTTCGTAGGAAATGTTCAATATATTATACTATTGTGTAAGAAAATTCTAATTTTATAAACTCTAAATTTATATTATAATAATTTTCCTCAAGAAAATTCTAACTAGCACTAAAATTCAATTCTAAGAAAATTAGAAAATTTAAAATTCTAACAAAAGTGCAGAATATTACGCATTATAGTTATTTGAAACATTTTTCGACACGAAGCAATTTATATTCCCAGCTCTGATAGATACCCATTTTTTTTTTTTTTTTGTTACGCTATCCAACGTCGTTTTTTCGACGAACGTTGATACGAACAGTCCTTTTTGGAGTAATATTTTCCGAGCTGAAAATAAGCACGCGTGGCACTGACCGAGCATTATCCTTCCATTCCCTCCCCCTGTTTGTCCCAGCTTCTAAAGAATATGCAATTTGTTGCACACGACAGCCATCCGTGTCGTTTTATCGTCATTTCTGTTCTAAATCGTCTGTGTTCGATGCACGTAACACCTTTCCCGTTGTTTACTCGCTCAGAACTGCATCGGCGCTCGCATAAATATTTATGATCTCGCCCCGTTCCGCGTGGAATCGCGGGAAATCCGGTGAAATAATCGCGCGACCACTGGAGAGACTGCCGCTTTTCAAAATTTGCTCGAATCGAAGAAACGTGGTCGACTTGAAATGTTCTCTGAAAGCTTCCCGAAGCGTTTTGTATCCGTTCAATTTCTTTAACGCCGATCTTTTTATACCGTACGCATTGTGTTCTTTGGATCGGTGTGTTTCCCGTTTTGAATGGAGAAAACTTACAATGGATAGCGGTGTTACTTCCACGCAGGATCGGGTACCGTTAGAATTGTTATATTCAAAGGCTTGAATTTTTCAGAAAATTATAAATATGCGTATGCAGTGTAATATTAGGTGTATTTCACCGCATACTTCTCTTATTATATAGATTTGATTCGTATCTTGGTCTTATGTTGTTCATATATTCATCCACTGGGTCGTTGTGCCGGTCTGATTATCAATGGTGTCATACTACTTTTTCTCTATCGAGTCAGTCTGGTAAATCGTCGATCCGTACTATTTGACGGTTGCATCGAGGGTTCTGTACAACTTGTAGAGCCACACACTGTCCTATTTTACTTGTCTGATCACCTATTGTATTGTATCGCTTGTCTGGTCACGCATTATGCCAATGTACTTATTTTATCGTCGTTTCACGCTCCGTCTGACTACATACCACTGACCACTCTTGGGCTCGTGCTGTTTGTCTGGCTACCTACGATCCTGTTCTACTTGGCGGATACCCTGGACTTGTATGCCCCGTGTCTGACCATATACAGTCCTATACTACTTGTCTGCTTAGGTCACAGTGTATGTCCGACTACATATTGGCTGTTTCTACTTATTTGTACAAATTGCTGTCTTACGATACTTGCTATCCGCTGTATCGCGAGGTCATTAATGACTAGCCATGTGAATAATCAGAGAACTGATTTTAAATTTTTGTAAGAAATCTAACGATTATCCTTACATTGCATCACAATACAAGTATACATTTTCAATGTAACAGTTAACGATTCTGTTCTGCGAAGCGAATGAAACTTCTGCTACATTTTAATCCCCTTTTTCGGTCCATCGCAGTGAACATCGACCAGTTTCTTCACAATGGAATGCAGAGTGAAAAAGTTCAATTTTAGTAGGGTTCGCGACGAAGCGTGCAATCGAACGAATTTATTCGTCCCGTACGTTCGCGAGGAAATCTCAATAAAGGAATTCGTATGCCTGGAAAGGGTCGGCTCGGATGAAAAATTTCTGTACGGTAGTGAACTGAAGGAGATTCCTCAAGAACCGGACGTAAGTGGTCGCGCTATTTCGAAAGCGACTGAATGGATCCTCAAAACTTCCGTCAAAAGTTGGTCACTCGATCCTTCGAATAGTATAGCTCACAGAAATCGGGCGTCGCGAAGTATCAGTTTGATTAATTCGGGATATCGCGTTCGAAAAGGGAAGTTACTCTCGCCAGATGTGCAAGTTGAGATTTGATCGATCGACGGAACATTATCGTAACAAATACTGTTGTCGCGATAATCGAACGAAGATTTACGAATTATTATCCCGTTTATCGGTGTTTCGTGTCAGCTATTAAATTCCTACCGCAAATAGAAATATCCTAGCGTGAAATTTCTGCCGATTTATGTGGAAATTTCATGTATTGTTGATTTTCAGCTTGACTGACCATTAATTGAGGTTGAAAACGCGATTAAAAAGCTACCCACCGGGCGCAACACTTGTTGATCCGAATTTTCAAATTCTGCTTCCCGGGATACATTAAAAATCCGGTTAATTCTCGGTATATTGATTCGAATATTGCACAGTAGATTGAAAAGCAACGAAGCCATCTCGTTTAAACGTTACATCTGTCATTGTTGTTTCAAAATGTACGTAGCTGTCTTTGAAAAATTGAAAGAAATCATTAACCCCTTCATTCCCAAGTGAAAAGGAAATTAACCCACTGTAATTGTCGTACGATTTACAAATAAAAAGTTGCAAATAGGTTTGTACGAACTTCTCGTACTCACGTTTGCAGCAGAAGCTCAGAGTTCTGAGGCATGTTTACAGGAGAAACATTACGTCTTCAAGAACGTATATTTATGAGAAAAGCGTCAAAGGGGTGGAGTGTATCTTGAAAAATAAATCCTGAGTATGAATTATTAACTTCTCGGCTCGACTGGAAGAAACGTAATGCTCCTTAATTTGGAAAACTGGGGGATTTGCAAGGAATAAGACGATACCGAGTTTATTGTAAGTTACGGTAAGAAGGTCTTTTGCGATTGAAGTATCACGTTACCACGCGGAAAATAGGGGCCGGAAATCGTGAGGAACTTCATCGAAAACAATGTCGATTGTCTTCCGTGTTCAGTGCGATTCTCGCAACCGGCATTGAATTTATCTCTCGAAACTCTCTCTCTCTTATCGGTGCTTCGAAGTTCCCACAACAGAATTGTTCTTTCGTTTTCTCGTAATTTTTCCCCTCTCGTATAACAATACATCCTCGGCGTTCCAGAAAGAATTTCCTCCAACGATCGAAATAACGAGCCTCGCGTTTCAGTTATCCTTCAGGGAGGAAAATGGCGTGCAATTTTTGTTAAAAATGAATATCGATTATTTCTGATAAAATTTCTAAACGTCCAAGAATCTTTAACAGAACACACGTCTTATCTGTGTTTCGGATTTTCACGAAGGGAAATCTTTTTAATTGCGAAGAAACTTTCCTCTATTTGGAGCTGAGAAATTTATTCGCTTCTGAACGACTATTCTCGGTTCAAATTTCATTAATTACCAGAGGTGGGAAGAAATATGGTGTTCCCGGAAAGATATACGATTTTCCTTGAACTGAATGTTCGAAGGAGAAAGAATCGAACGGACGAAGAGCGATAAGTTATACGTTGAAATTACAATTACAGTCAAATTACTTGGGTCCCGGTGGGGGGGTTCATAAATTTCGCGAAGTTAACAGGATGCACGTAAAAACAGGTAATTCGAGGAACGGGAAAGTTTGAGAGACCGATGCACGCGAATGGACTGAAAATCGGAAGAGAAAGAAAATATTTTGATTAAAATCAGTTTTTTAAACTAGTAGCTTTTTGCAAAGTTAATCTTGGTACGCTCTTTACGCATCTACGTGTAAAGAACGATGCATAAAATCGTGCGTACCGTGAAATTTTTAACGTGATCTGTTTTCAATCGTTTCTCATTCAATTAATGTAAATATAATGCCGCGCTTCCAACGAGTACCGATCCATCATGATCGAGTACATGCAAAGTACAATGAGTCAGAAGGATACAAAAAGCATCAGGGCTTATTAAAGGGAAGCTTTTTCATCGGTCAGAAGAAAAATGGGAGCACGGACGAGAAATGGGACGAATAAAATCAATCTCGGATGTAACGCAATGTGTTGGTTGGCTTGAAATACGCTGGCACATTGACAGCTTGTTATTTTACGCGAAGAATCGTTCTATTTCCGAAACAAATAATTCTCAATCGCGATTAGGCGACCATTCATTCATGGGAAAGATAATATTTCTTCAATAATATATAAATTGTTATCGTAGTTTGAACAAACCGATGCAACGAGAGAATACAGTTTTCTTGCGTGCGAAGAATCATCGAGACGCGTCGAATTTGTGAGGATTATTTTAAGCTCGACGGTAAGGAGTTAATAAATTCCATTATTCTGTGAAACTGGAGGACACCTGGCTCTGTGCTATTGTTCAGCTTTAATAGCAAACATTCGATTCGAACCAGAATCGCTGTTGAAACTGTCAGAGATCGCGATTCGTGCGACAACAGGGATACTATGATGATAAAATAGATGACGTTTCCTACGAGGAAACGATAGTACTTTGTAAGAAGAAAGGGAAAAAAAGGCAAGGGATAAAAGGTTCGGCTTAACCTTTTTTTCTTCTTCTTCTTTCTTTCTGAAACGTCAGAAACCAACCAGGGAACAGGTAATCATCTTACGAAGTGAAAATATCCATTGTTGACGTACGTACATTCAGGAAAAGAGGTTCAACAGTAATTTCGTCAGCTTTTAACAAAACCATCTCTAAAAGGAACTTCTTCTTTGAGAAAGAACATTCGTTTTTTTGGAGGAGTTTTAGTAAGATGTGGATTTTTTTTGGCTGCTCCTTCTTTTTATGCTACATTAAACAGGAAAGATCATCTTAAAGTATTTGTACAGAAATTATTTTCCAAATAACTTTATAATAGCAGTTCACTTTGCTAATATTCCATATTCGTGAATATTTTTCTACTGCGACGTGCTATTTTGAATTATTAATTTCGGTAGCAGTCGTAAGGGACTGAAACCTCTTCCTACCCTTAATATATTATTAGTAGATTTTCGATCTAACTTAATGTTATTACAGTAAGTAATATATTGCAGTAATAATATTAAGGTGGAAAAATTCCCCAAATATATCACAGAAAGTTAACAAACACTACCCTAAATATAACAAAATTCAGACTGTGATTCATAAAAGAATTGTTTAAGAAATAATTTCCTAACATCGCCAAAGTATCAAGCGAAACGTTTCCCAGTTTTGTGGGCACAGATCGTTATTTTAATTATCTCGAGCGAACCGGTTGCTATCCACTAGCAGGAGAACATAAATGGTGGGATTATTAACGAGATAGGGTACTAATTCAAGGGGGAAGGAAACAGGAAATAGGTACGCGTTTGATTTATTCGGTGCTCGCGATGCAGTTACATGGCTCGACGAACGATCCGCGTACCTGTATCTTCGCTTCCGCATTTTCGGGAAACAATCTGCGCTCGTAAATTTTCTCATGGTCCAGTGAAGATAAAACACGCCACGACCTTGCTCCACCGACGATAATAAATTCTTATTCACGGTCTGACTTCTCGTTAGCATCGTTTTTCAAACGACATCGATTTCGTCCTATTGAGTTCGTGAATTTTATAGAATCTGTAATTTCGTTCGACGCGACGCCTATTCCGTCGAGTTCATTATCGTGATCGCAGTCTTTTACGACCATGGGAATTGACGGTCATGATATACGCGGTTATCGAGTCCATGATTTGTTGCGACATTTTTCAGTTTCGAACTTTTAATATCCAACCGATGAACACGTGATAGCAAAGATCGGATCTATGATAAGACAAAAAATTGAGTAACGTGCTGTGAATAACAGTTACTGTTATCGTGATAGTAAAGGCTTAAAATTGAAAACTGGTAATTAGAGTTGGAACATGCGTTACTATAATGAAGAAAATCACAGTAAATAATTAGCGCATGTTGTTATTTTGTTTCAATTTCATGTTTTAATTTCTTCCATTTTTCTTATTTGGATAGTTTATATAAGGATAGGAGCTCATTTGAGAGCGAAATTACATGAGAAACTGTCGAGAGCATTTCTCGTGAGTGAGCATTATTAAATAGCGTTAAGTCACTTATATTGAATGATTCATATGATATTTTTCAATAATTTTTAGAAATATGTGGCTTAATTTATGTTTATTATTCGACTTTTATGATGCTTCTGATTATATGACTTTTGTACTACTTGTTCGACTTCTATGACTCGTCTGACCATATCATGCATATACTACTTGTTCAACTTCTATAACTTTTCTGTGTCGTGCTAGTACTGCTCATTCCGCTTCTATGACTTATCTGACTATGTCTGACGATATTACACTTATACTACTTGTTTCGTACCGAATCTTTCTTTTTTTCTATAAAACTCAGAAATCTTAAAGGTTTATTGACTTATTCAGTTTGGAATTTGTGTGTCCCAATTTTTGTATCACCGAATAATTATTCGAAAAAAAGAAATAACATAAATTGAGTATCAAACTGAAAGTTTAATTTTGATAATTAACATAAAATACTTTTATAATTTACCGGTATTTTACGTCTTATCACAAATATTTATGTTCTCCAAGCTTATGGACCTGTTAAACTAAGAAACGAGGACGTTCTCGGTTCGTTCGTTTGGACGTTCTCGTGAAATTACCATTGAGAACAGCTTTCAGTTTAATCCAGCGTTTCTTGCACGCCTCGAGTAGGAGTCGCATTTCCGTTCGAAAGATATTTCAGATCTTGTTTGCGGCTGGCAAGCGTTTCACAGCTTGACTCGACGATCACAGAGCACCAAACAAGCGGAACCGAGAGCACTTCTCTGTTAACAGATACCATCCAGAAGATCCGGTAACGCGAAGGAAAAACGGTGAACACTGATGCTTCTGAAAGCCACGTCAGACTAACACGATTACATACAACCATGAAGGGATATTTAAATAAAATTACTTCCATCAATAATTAAACGTTTTGACAGAATAGTGGTTCTATATATAAAAAGAGCAATTTCTTAGTTTTAGCCCAGTTTTAGTCGAACTGTCTCTGTGTACATTTCACGGATCTGGGTAACGATTGACTCAGGCCAAATCATTTGACTCATTACGTCTGTCTATTCGGTTCTCAACAAACACGGAACATTTTTCGTGCGTTTGGCGCAAATATTCAAAGGGATGAATGAGGAAACGGGAATCGCCAGTGAAAAAGGAACGACTCTCTCCGGTAATCTCTCGCGGCAGAGTGAACCGAATAGAGGAGTTGGCTAGTTTCAACTTTTTAATTCACGATAGCCCTCGCTAATAGAGGCGTTTGATGTATACCCGGTGTTCAACGGGATGAATAGAAATTGCTCGAAGATATTCACGATGCATAAATCCTTAGCCATGCAATCGGCTCGTCGGATAGCATCCACGAGATGAAAATACTTTTGGCCAGTATACACGATGCAGTTCGTTATTTCGAGCTTAGAAATACTCCGAAACGATGTAGGACGAAGGTATTCTCCGAAATTAGCATTGCTTGAATATCGCGAAAGCCTCGGTTGCGCTACGATATCTTTTGATTTGCGGAACCGGGAAAAGCCTCGTCTACCATTCTTCGAAATATCTCGTCCCGTTTTATATTGTGCCGACTGTTGAAATCTTTCCCCTAAAAGTTATTTATTGAAATTCAACGATTCGCAATTTTCAGTCTACACAAAATGCGATTCAAAATTTTTCAATTTATGGAATTCTGAACGACGATGGCATTCGGATAATTTTATAATAAAACGTATGCGTGGTGGAGAATATTCAAGAAATTAGAAATATGATTTTTTTTTTTATCAACGCACACTGATACCTTTCTCTTATATTTTAATTTTACCGAATTTTGCTCTGATATTCAAAACGAAAGAAAATATATTTTCATCGATCACCGGTCGTTCCGGCATGACGAAACCGAAACTTCGACGAATGATAAATGCCCGAAGATCCATCAATTTTTCAGTCTACAAACTGTTAGGGTGTCATAGGTTTCGGATCGTTTGTAATACGGCACTGTCACAGAGACGTCATCCCTCTTCGTCTTCTTTTTTTCTTTTCTTTTTTTCATACACCGCAGTTTCATTTGCAAGAACGTTTCTTAGAATCTCCATCTGAACAAAAACGGTTCGGTAGACGCTACTGTCTTCCATTGACACGATTTTCAAACAAACAAATCGCGTCCTAAATGTAAATTAAAAAAAAAAAAAAAATGTCGAGTAAGACACTTTGTTACGAAGTCCCTTGTTCAACTTTGCAAACACCTCTGCATTCCGTTCCGTGGATCGTCAATAATGTCGAGATACGAATCATGTTTTCCAGTTTGGTCAATTTCTCACTGTTGGGAAACGTAAAGGAAATCCTTTCGACGTTTGAAAGTTTTGCAGCCCTCACGGTACCGTTTCGCGGCAAATGCATTCGGCCCGACTGTTGTATCGGGTTTGTTGGCATTCCCGGTTCACTTTGCGGAGAATTCGACTTCAAGCGTCTTTTAAACCGACGAAATGGACGGGGGAGTCTTTTTAAAATCGAGTTGGTTGTAAATTCGACTGTGCTGTAAATTCACCGGTGAAGGTTGATCGAAGAATACGTACGGGGTGTTCCAAAAATCTGGGAATGGCCAAACATCTCATACTGATACTTGTCAATTTTTGACAGTGAAAGGGTTGAGTAGAAAAGTTGGAGGATTTGAACAGGGTTTGTACGAGTTGATTAAATTTTATGTTTGGAAATAAGGGTGCCTCAAGCAAACTGAGATACAATCATAGCTTTAAAAGACAGAAAACAATTTCTTAGACAAAATCAATTTTTGACCACTTCCTTTGTTAAATAAGTAGAATATCAATTTCTAATATGATATTAAAAACAGTCAGAAAGTCGCGAAATATTTCAAGCTTTTGCATGAAATATCTAATCTTGAAATTCTGACACGTTCGTGTCGATGGGATTTAGTAGTTGATATATTTCAGATCCTTGACAGATAATATTAGCAAAATGTATCATCGACTACGTTCATGCAATGTTCTGTTGTATGATTCTGTCTGGAAAGGAAATGTGTACGAATAATTTTAATTTGTCCCCATTTTACTGAACATCCGTGTGCACATTTAATTATGAGAAATGCCCTCGTTATGAGTCCAAGGGTAGAAATGCAGAACGCCATTAATACACATTACGATCTACGAGCCAGCATTTTAACGCGAGCTCTAATTAGTATAGATTAATATACAGGATGTGTACTTATTGTGACACGTCAGAATACTCAGAATTATACTGTCTTTATTATCATTATTATGTTAAAATATTCTTTTCCTGAGTTATAACAATAATGGACAATATTTTGTCTGAAATTCTATTTCACGCCCACGGCTTTTTATTTCGTTTGAAACAATTTTAAATTTCAGTTCTCGAGTTTATCTATCCCAGGTTAATGTTCACGAAAATTTAAACGTATTTCAGCTTAACAACGAGGGGTAAAAAAGGGTAAATGTACCCCGAACTCTGCCTTATTAAACCCCTTAATGTACTCAAGTTTATCTTGACCCGTGATAACGGCGTTCGCATATTATTACTACTCGTTAGTTTCCTTTTTTATAAAATCGGAAGATGAGATAATGAAATCAGAAACTTTTCAGGAAATATATAATTTCCGTGGTAAAAAGCATGGTATGATTTAATAATAAATGAAAATTGCAGCTTGCAAGTGTCGAATGGTTAATTTATTAAAAAACTTTAGTGGAAAAGTCTCTAAAACTCGTGAGTCAAGCATCGCCCCTGTAGAATGATAATTAATTTAATTAAAAATTGTTATAATATTGCGATAGTTCATATGCTTAAATTCGTTGTGCTTTTATAAATCACGTTTAGCCAGAGTCGTTCTTCTAATCGGCATAGTTAATTAGACAATTTCAATCTTTAGCCATAAACCGAGGGGCACTGTATTTTCAACGAATACCAGGGGAATATGTGTGCCTACGTATGTGAAGCACGTTAACTCGTAAATCTCATATATCTCGGATACAAGAATGCATAATTGCTCCCGGATTCCTTTCGAATGCAAGAATCTCATAATTAGTGGATCAAGGTGCTTTGTCGCATTCACCGGGGCGGATACTATACGCGTTTAATACGTGATCATCGGTATGTAAATGAACATCCCCAACGAAACGTGTCGAAGCTTGGATCGCATAATTCACTTGCTACCTAGTAATACAATATTAACACGTTAATTGCAAAAAAAAAAAATATACCAAATTGAAAGTTTGAATTTGAAAATCAATCGATTGCATTCTTAATAATTAAAATTTTACCACGTACCGATCACATACTTTTCTTTGTTTTGTACATACTATTGTTGTCAACGAGATGACGTTAGTTATCTCGTATAAATTTTCTGTATAAATTTTATGTATAAATTTTCTGTCCTTTCTTTCTCGCTTGTTTGATCGAAAAATTACCGTATTAAATTAGCTATACCTCCCAAAGGCGTTCGACGCGTTAATTATTATTCAATCGCATTACAGCCGGGGCATTATGGTAATCGATGCGTTAAATTTCCATAGAATATACGAGTATACGCCCAAGTTTCAATCCCATTAAACGCACCACAAGAATCCGTACCCTTGATTGTTTCTCATCGTTCTTCCTCTTTCTCTGTTCGAATCATCCTCCCCAACCTTGAAACTTATCGTTCATATAACGAACGTAGCCGGTAGCAATAAATTCATGGTGGAAATACGATGCAATCGGTGAATCACGATTCTGCTGCGACTACACTTTCGTGGACTCCCTTAAATCGAGATTTGATTTTCGTTCGATCTTCGGAGAAGGAACAATGAGGACGATGGAACGATAATAGAAATTCCGGTCCCAGAGGGTGGAAGTTTTTCGCTAGAACGGGAACAAGCATCATCCGAGCACATTTATTCTATTCTTTTTTGTTTTTCTCTTTAAATTCCATCAGACGAGAGGTCGTGGATCGTAAAATTTCGCGCCTTCTTTGAGCACCTTCGCGAAAATGGATTTCACGTTACGACGATCATCCGGTCTGTTATCGACACGTTCTCGACGGTATTGAGGTATTGAAGTCGTTTATCTTGTTTTTCCTGCTTCATCCGGCTTGTTTTTTCCTCCTCCTTTCTGTTCGCCTAAAAAATATCTCTAACGACCCGTGTCAGATGCATTCCATCAAGGATGCATCGGTATACTTGCATATTCCCCGAGAAACTGACGGTGTCAGCAGCGTTCTGCCGTATTACCTCCGGTCGCACTTTTATTTTTCTTGCTACTGGATTTTTCTGTCGATCGGGAATTTGTAGACTCCAAAGTGAAATCGGAACGGATCCATTCAAGATTGGAATAACGCGTTCGGAATCCGATGAATCGTGTATCCAATAACGTAAGAGAGATTTTAATAATATTATCAATACGGTGACGAGAATTCGTCCGGCGAGTCCGCCTCGTTGACGTTTTGTGGGCGGAAACATATGTACGTGCTCGTGCAACGTTTCTGTATGAACCTACATCCAGAGATAAATTGGCTCGAAAAGCGACGCTTCTGGCCGCTTGGATCGCGTTTTCCCCGCTTCAAAGTGGTGCACCGAAGCTTTTAAATATTCGTGCAGGGAGAGAGGGTATTTTCGTGGTTGGCAGAGCTATCCCTTTGACGACTGCCTCGATGAACAACCATTCCGCGACACACGATTCATTAGAATCCAGCTAGTGGAGCTTGTTCCACAGCCGGAGCGTGAAGTAGTCGTGTATACGCTAGAGACACGGAACACTTGCTCAGCTCCAGATTTATATACGAAACTTCGTTCTGCTCGGAGATATTAGTCGATGTATCCATGCGCACGTAGTACCATGTGCCACGCCTACTACTGATTACTTATGCCCTGGCGGTTGATGAGAATGTCGGATATTACGCGCTTCGCCTGTATTTGGACCGCTCGGAAGGTTTCGTCGTTTTACATTTATTCACCCTTGAATGGCGGACCGCTGAAACAGCGACAGTTCAAGTTTAATTTTTTACTTTATTTTATTTCTATTTTCTAAATTTCCTACTCTGTATCAGTTGTGATCGTGTTGGGTCTGGGGCATGGGTGACCCACCATTCCAGGATTGGTGGGTCCAGGATAATATTATTACATTGTGCCGCGTTAGAAATGGTTAATTAAACCATTCGTAATTAAGCACGACTACGATTGGCTCGTAATGATTATAGAAGACTATAACCACTTGACACGAAGGCAATTTTAAAGTGATAATTAAGTTAAATGTGTTGTAAATAAAATTGGTCAAATGAGGCTTTTGGTTAACCAAAGAATCATCTTGAATCAGAAATTTTTTTTAGATAGAAAATGTATGATGGGATAAAATCTCTTTTGTTGAAATCACGATTCAGCTCAACGATTACATGTATACTCGGCGAAATTCCGACCGGAGTATCTCTTCACAACTAAACATGAAATGTCGATACTTTCATCTGATATAATATCATTCAAAATATTCCCGGTGCCGGCCTGATTTCGTTCCTCGCTTGTAATGAAATTCAAATAGCTTCAACTTCAAGTATTGTACCTGAACAAAGCCGGTCGTATTATTCAAATAAGAGGAATATAAAATTTATTTGACATTTTTGCTCGATTGTAATCCATGTTATTCGCTGTCAGAAGTTCAGAGTTTAATGAAAAGTAATAAAAAATTCTTTCATACAAAAAAAAACGCAGAAAAATTCAATAAAATCCTAATATATGCAAGAATTATATTTCATCTTTAAGAAATTGTCATTGCATTGCACAGAAAAAATTTTAAATTGAAGTGTATCAATGAATCCCATTAAAAAGATTATTTTCTGTCACCTCAAAGAATGTGATACATGTTTCTTCTATATTGTGCCCTTCGATTGAGTCCGATCAGAGGGATAATTTTCAATTGTCAGATCGGAATACCGTTCTGGACAAGCGATTCTTCTTTTTCGCGAATCCACCCTTGCCCTTCTTCGCTTCCACTCGGTTTGTCACACATCGATGTTCCTTTATCCCTGTAATCGTTGCGTCGAAGCGCATGCAATTATCTTACCACGCCGTACAACGAGATCCGTCAATAAAAAAAGAAAAGGAAAAAAAGAAGTGGCCTAAGGTCGAGTCGAAAGAATCCATTAACAGGTCTCGTGTGTTATTACCGATATCGTGTAATTAAAATTGCTAATTTCGAGTCCGCTCACCGGATCCATTACGAAAACGGAAACTCGAATGAGTCGTTGCTTGTTTTATTATTGGATCGACAGATAAGGCTGTTTCTTGCTCGTATCAAGGTGTGGCTGATAATGATCGATCCGAGATCTTTAATGGAGATTAATTCGTCGGGTATAATTTGTTACAGGCGTGGTGTGTCTTGTATCGTTTTCAAACAAACTTGCGCCTGGAATTGATTATTGTGAGTCATCGATGATGTATATTGTATAAAATATGTATATTAACCCATGGAACCATTGAGACGGCAGTAATTTAAATATTTCATCTTATTTTGTTTCCATTTCTCGAGTTTTCTACTAGTATTTTAAATATTATTTGTATATGAAATGTTTGTATCAAAGAAATTTTTAATTTTCCTTAGGGCTTCGTCAAGAGGGATCAAATACGACTTCCTAATATTTTCAAAGATAACAATTGAAGTTTATTCAATCATCAAAGTATATTAACGAATGATATTACCGCGAAATGATGATAATTGTATGATTTGTATTTGAAGAATCAGCTTTGCGGTGGGACAGGATGATTCGAACGCAAACACGATTCAATGATTGTAATTGAGACCGAAATCGATACCAACAGGGAACGAAATTAGCGCTCTCTTATTCGTCTTCATTAACAATTTTGGTGCACTGCCAGTTTCGGCAATTGACGCGGGTTATGCAGATAACTAAAGCCTATAATTCCAATTTAGGAAGGCGATCGCAATGGTTGTTCGATTCAACCTAAATTAAAATTAATTCACCAAACGATCCCCGATTTTGGCCAGAAGCCGAACATTAGTTACCCGTAATTATCATACTTTTGCACCGATTTCCTGCCAATGATTATCGAATATCATGCTTCCGGCTCGAAATAATCTGCAGATCGTCGAAGTCTCCCGTTACACGACGATCGTGATCGACAATCACGACGTACTATGAATCGCAAAAAAAAAGCGTTTTAGAAGTCGATCGATGACTGATAAATCGTTTCGAAAGAATTCGCTGAGATCTTCAGCGTCAAGAAGACAAGAAAAGGATCCCGACAAGGTTCCTTTGTGTGTGGTCGGGTCGATAATTTATTCGAATGGGAACTTGCAACATTGCCCGGCTCACGCTCGGAAGAAAAACTGAAAAGACGAAGGAAAAAGCATTTCCTGAAGAAGCAGGGACGAAACGGAAACGCGTCGAAAGTTATGTGAATACCAGAAATCTGCTATTTCATCAATCTTCAACGTTGACAAAGCAGCGTGACTGGATTTGGCACCTCAACATCGTTCGTTTCTGGGCTCTTCTTGCTTCTCTTCTTTCTTTTTCTCTGTTCTACTCTCGTTTGTATATTTTCGTGCATCGTTGGCCTCCGTGCTCTCCCCTTCTTGCGATCGAATGGGTTTCAGCCGATCCGCTTTCGAAAGGCTTCTAAGTTTATTTGGAACGATGAGTTTCTTGAATTCGAGGATTTGGAACTGGTTTAACCTTCGAATGGAAATGACCATTGAATCAAATTAGCCAGTCCAATTTTCAGAAGGGTTACCGTATACTGAAAAATACCTGCTTTTCTATAAAACCTTGAATGCCTAATTTTTCTTACTAAGTATTTTGTACAATTTTCTATAAAATATAAACGATGGCGAATTTAATTTAAATTTAAATCTTGAACCTTGCGATAGGTTAGCAGTGACCTAGCCCCTCTATTCAAGGGTTAATAGTTGAAAAATTTGAAACAATTCATGGTGTACTTGATAGTTTCTATCGCAACTGCAATGCAATTTTCAATTTTAAATTGCTTTGGACGCTTTTGGAGCGCTATGGATAGAACGAAACAAGGAATCTTTTAAAATAAAACAATTCTTGGGGTTGTTTCTATAATTTCTTTCTTTCGTGCGTTTCCTACAGAGACACAACGCTCTCATTCGCTAAAAAGGTCTGTTGTAGCCATTCCAGGGACGAAATCCCAAAGGCAACGTAGGTGTCGTTAAAATATTATTTACATCACCAAACGTAAGCCCAAAAGTTCCCGGAAACGGGAATACAACAGGGGGAAACTCTGACAGATAAACAATTCGCAAGTCAATCATAAATTCAACCCACGTCACGATTATTAACACTTTTATTTCTCTGTTTTTTCACGCCCGTCCAACATTTCATCCCTTTCGAAACTCGTTTCATTTTTCGTTCTTATCTCGCCAGGTTCGCTTATCGTTATTGCGTTACCCTCTTCCGCCTGTTTTCTCGCCTCGTTTCCCAGCGACGAGTTACAACGAAAGCTTCTCTTCTGGGTTGCGTTTCAGGATATGTACGAAGGCAAGTTGAAACTTTGTGCAACCGAATTTCAAACAAACGAATGCTTCCTCGTCGGGATAGTTTCTCGTGACCGATCGTTGGAAAATGCCGAGTAACTCGAAAGGGGGGAAAAAGTTTCAGCGATTCTTAGCCCCGGAAATGGAATCGGGTTGTTCTCTCGTGAAATTACACGGTGTATCTTGTAGGACTGCTCGATCGGAAAGCTTATCTTCTTTTTTTTTCGATCGATATTTCTTCACAGTTCCGTTTATCACCTCAAGCATCGAGCGGAAATGGTAGAAAATTGCAGTTGTCCATTCGTATCTACCTACCGTCGATTTAGTAATTTTAATGCGTTGACTGCCACAGTGAAAACGGATGTATGTAGTCAGACACCCTGAAACTTTAAATTATTGAGAATACAATCAATCAATTTTCAAAAACCTTTCAATTCGATAGCCAGCATTATTAGCTTAATATTAACGCTATCTACAGTTTCTTTCATTATTTATTTTGCTAATTATTTGATTGTAAAAAATGTCGAGTGCCGAACACCGGTAACCACCGTCACAGCCAACGTGTTAATAATAGAATAGAAATTTTATTTTTAATAAATCTAGTAAAGTGTTATAATTGTATCCAATATAATTTATCTAGTTTGAGAATTTTTCGTTTTTGTGGTGGAGGTTGCAATTAAAATTGTCAGCCAGATGGTAACACCTGTTAATTTCAAAATCGTTTGACATGTCGTTATTTTGCATGGGCAATTATTGAAAATGGAAATTCATTCCAGAATTCGTTCTCGTAGCGCACATGTATCTCTTATCCAGACACTGATGATAATCAGTTAAAACGGCCACGTGGACCAGTGATTTATGAACATGGTCTCTACGTTTCCGGAATTCCGGAATTTTTGCCTCATCGATTTTTTGATCGTGCCACGAACCAAATGGATTATCCGTTTTTCTTTTCTCCCTTGTTGAAACGTTAAATGGGGAGAAAGATAAATTCTATTTATCTTCGAGTCCATGACAAGGGAACCAATTTTCTGATCGATTGATCATTTCCGGACGAGTGATCGAAAGGCATCGGGTAGAACATAAAGGATGAAAATTCGAATTCGATTCAGGATTTCAAAGTGCACAGCAGAATAATATCCGGAAAGAATTAAATTTTTATAAATTGAAAATTACATGATTTTTTTGTTCATTACTAATTGATCTTTTCAAAAGTCATCATTTGTCAACACAAGTAAATTGAAATGTTTATTATGTTAACTGAAAATCTCAGACTTTCATATCTTGCGTATTATACACATTTTGCTTAATTAGCAATTAATTTTTTAATAATTTAATTTATCATAACGATACATACAAAGGGGCAAAAATGATATCATGGTTTCATCGTGAAAGATGCATTGAAAACACTTTGAAACGATTCCATAACTTTGTTGCTGCACCATAATTGCACAGCCACGTAGCCAATTAGTTCGCGAACGAGGCGTATGAAGCGGAAAACGATGAATTGTCGCAACAATGAACTTCGCAGTCGGAACTTGATACCCATTATATTACCTTTTTCCATCATCAAAGAATTCTCCACTTTCGCGTGTAATCAACCGTCACGTTTGAATTCGAAGGTTTCATAAGAGCGTAAAGATCCATGTCTCTAATTAACGAACACTTTGTTCGTCGTTAATGTCGAGCACTCAAGCTTTTGAATTCAAATGGACAAGTTGTCGACAAGTTTATCATGCGGAAAGCGGTTCGGTTAATTCTAAAACGGGTAACGGGATGAAATCGCTCGCTGACCGCCGGAATCGTTGGAAGATTATTAATGGCTGGTGTGATATTTGGACCGTTGATAAATGGATCGGTGTCACGGCAAACAATCGTAAGAAAATAATTCCCCCTTTTGCTTTTCCTGATCCACGAAATTAATAAACGCGACGCGATAGAATCTTGTTTGCACCGTTGCGAAAATGGTCGATCGTCAATTTACATTTAGTTAATTAATATTTACCAATGTAATGACTATCGCGTACCGAGTTTTAATTGAAATTAACACCGGGTTGAATTGAAATTGTCGAATGTATTAGATAATTGTACGGGAGGATACTGCACGCTGTTTAATTCAAGGTATCGTTGTATCTATGGTAATCGAGATTAAACTTATTCCGTCTGCTGTAAATGGCAGAAATTTTATATTTGGCGTCCGGGAAATAATCATTAACCTTTAAAGGTTTACTTTAAAGCATCGAAAGTTAATATTTTTGTGAATCAAATTCTGAATTTCTCTCCAGTGACGCAAGGAGCTCTATGTTCCCCGCGTCCGTCGAATGATTTACCTGTACTACTTATACGGAGCACGATCCGTCTGTTTCCTTCTTGTCTCGAGCCGAGTGTCTCAATAACGATATTTGATGGGTCATAAAACAACCATAGGTTGATTACTCTTTCGTTACAGCGTATCCACTGTTATTTCTTCCGACCCACTGCCGATCCACCGACATGTTCTTCGTCGCAAGAAACTTGAGTTATTGCGATTTCATTTGATCCCCCGTCCGTCCCGAGTCAATCGATTTCAAAGCTACCTCTCTCCTTCTCAAACATCGAAATAACTGTGACGTTGTTTTTATCAGGCTTCGTTGCTGTTTCTTCCAGTCTCTCGGATCGATTCGACAGGATATCCGACTCGATAGTTCCTTATCGCATCGCTGGATTATAAATTATATCGGTTGTACCGTCGAATCGAACGGCAGCCCAGAGTCATGGAAATACAATTCTCAGCAGGACAAGCTTTTACATCAAAGCTTCCTGAAGCCAAAAGCTTTGTATTGAGAAGAGGATTACAAATACCATTTGCAAGCTTGTTATATTTTAAAACGAACGAAATTTAAAGTTCTGCGCACTATGTTATAGCAGTTTGCCAGCTACAATGAGACGCACAGAATTTACATGGAAGAACGTTCAGAGGAAATAAACCATGGTATTATAAGGGTGTGTTGATGTAGTAACTCTTTGTTCAAGGTGGAAACAAACAGTTTCTCAAATGTATCTTCCTTGCTGTTGGAATTTTAAATGAAAAGCTGGGTTGAAGAGCACGGTCTGAATTAACGTCGACTGTTCAGGGCAAAGCATAATTCATGTTAATTAAAGCGATTACTTTGTTCCGAAGTCGGCGGGGAAAATTGTTCTTACGTTGCCGGTTTTGCGAGTTCACACGCGACAAATGTTTTCATCAATTTATATGGATCCACGAAATAATCCCCCGTTCGCTTCCTATTCCTCTGGCGACGGCCAGATTATTGAAAATACATTTAGCACGAAACTGTGTACACGGGCCAGAATATATACGTGTCGAATTGACAACGTACTGGCCGTCGTATTTTTTCCTCTATATCTCTGCAGTTTTTTCCTCGCACACTCATGTTTCGGTGCCGCAGATGTCGATACCGAACAGCTTTAATTGACCCATTTATTAGTAACATTCCACGGTTCTGGTTCTTTTTGTAGACGAATTGACGAAGGCTTCGAAAGCGCTAGACATATATTGAAAACTTTCTAATATTCTTTCGAAGTGGGTTTTGTCGAAATAAAAAAATTGTTGGATTCGGGTATTTTCGTTTTACTCTGAAATTTCTCGTTCAAACTCTCAAATGTTTTTTCGAGATTTCGGTGGATGTTCGCGATTCATTTTTATTCGCATTTCAAGTAAAAATACGTTAGAAAGATTTCCTCTTTGGTTGAAATATAATTTGAAATAATTGCGTTTACCTTTTCGTCGTGTGTTTGCAGAGATTTCCAACGAAATATGAAATTATGAATAGATCTCTAATAACAGATTTAAATTCAGAAAAATTCTCGTTCAGAAATTAAACGTGAAACCGAGTTGTCTAGAATATAGAAGATTTTTATAAAGCAACGTATTATTATAGACACAGATTTCTTAATTCTTTAAATAAAAACACTCGAAGCGCTACATACAAAAATAATACGATATATTACAAAATTAACAAGTTGAGTAATATTTTACATTTAGAAATCGAATGCCCCTTCGAGACAAAATAAATTTGGTATCAGATTTTTGGTAAATTGGGTAGCTTAGGGTTACGTGTTACGCAAGTACTTTTAAGGGGCACCTTGATAATTCCCACGCGAGCAGGATGCATGAAATTTATTAGGCTCGCGGCTGTAATTCCAGGATTTGATCAGTATTACAGGAATCCTGAATAGTCTTGCTAATAATTCCATCGGTCCTGTGTTGTTCAAATTATGACAGAAGCTTATGGTATTGGATTCTGTATGTCGAGAAACCTGGCTGCAACTGTCCGGATGCATTACGAAAGCAATATTGCACGTGTTTCCGGCTCACAATCGATGTGTCTGGTTAACATCACCTATCTAAGTGCTGAACCTTGTATCTTGTCCCTGTGTAATGTTGCCGCCACGCCTCTCTTTCATTTACTCGTGAAAAAGCATCGTGAAAACTTTTCTAATAAGCGTATCAAAAGCTTCTGCAACTTTCCGGCAGGGAATTTATTTCAGCCAACTGTAATTAATACCAAATGATGGTATATTTAACCGACTTCGTTTACATAAAAACTCGTAAAAATTTATTCTTTCAAGAATTCTTATTTTAACCTATTTTAACCAAATATATACACTTTCCACTTTCAACGATACGATTTTCCAAATACCTACCAAATTGTTCGCTAAAGAGCGTCAGATTATATTACGTTATGGGAGTTTGCAATTTTAACTTTCTGTTCATGTAAGCCACACAAAATTACTAATTTTAATTCACCAACACGCAATCAACTGGAAAGAAACTATAGAACGACACTCTAATGGATTAAAATTGAAAGCTACGAGTACGCGATACCTACCGTTAAACGGTTAAGTCGTATAGTAGAGAGTTTGAAAATTTTGCGCGTACATGTAATTTGTCAAACAGTCCGAGGGACCAACATTAAATGGATCCCTGTGGGCTCGTGTGGATTTATTCCGTGTCCGCGGGTTGCCATCGGTTTCTCGAATTTATGTATAAATATGTTTCCCTGGGAGTTACGGGACACCGTACGAAAGTAGAATAGATCGGGGCATAGTCAGACGGCTGGTGAGTGGAATAGTTTGCGTAAGAGCCGGCACGTGTTAAGAAGAATATCCCCGACGTGAGCAGACAACCGCAGAAGTAGAATACGCGTTAGGATAGTCGAGCTATATTCAGCATTCTTCGATGATATTAAAATTCCTATTACAATGGTGATCGGCTCGAACGGTATTGCACCGTCGATAATTAACTTTTGGTCTTTCGATCGAAATGGATGGACGTGAAAAATAGTAAAAAGATTATAACCATTCGAGGAATGTTTACTTTAGAAGTCTTTAATAATTAAGTAGAAACTGGCTAATTGTTACGAGGAAGTCTTGGAGAGTTATAAAAGGAAAGTGTAAATTTTCAAATTTCGCTAATTTAGGTGAATTTGCTACCTTACAAAATTACTATAATATCAATTCTAAGAATTTCCCTTAATCTTTCTCTGCTATTCGATCTGTCTGTATAATAGGTAAGCTGGTTAATATTTAATTTCTCAATGATCCAACAAAGAACTAAATAAGATTCGATTACTGGCACCGTATCATGGCTCAAACGCTTGACTTATACTACTTGTCCGTGCCTTTGAAAACACGTTAACGAGCACGAAGCTTCCGCAAATATGCAATCATTTTATCAACTCGATCGGGAATTAAGCAAGTTTTAACGAGGAAAGTCATGAGGTAGTTCAGATATTTAACTAAAGTATAAATTAACCGGACCTTTCCCGAGCCATGAATATTTTAACAAGCAACAAACTTTTTTTTTTAATGTTCGAAGAAATAAACGGATACATATCTCTCATAATTAACGCCGAACATTATATACACTTCGTGCAATCTGTTCAGAATATTTCGAGTTCTCATTCATCGAAATAATATCGTTGTCGCGTGTTTCTGAACAAACCTGAAAATACTTGAGGACAGTGTCCTACTTGCTTTGTGTTGTAAAAGAGAATCTAGGTCAGACGCAGACCGTCCATAACGATACGTTATCAGAAGAACACATTGACGCCCGATTATTTTAACAAGTGGGTCAGAATCATCGCTCCTCGAAAGCTCGTTATCGTTGGACTGTGACACGCCGAACTGGAAAGCATCAAACGACAATGTTTTCCCTTAATTAAATGTCATTTAAATATTAAATATCGTCGTGGAGATTTCGAAGAAGCCGAGGCACGAAATTAATTGCTTCTATAGACAGGATATCCATGGAGCCAAGAAATCAGTAGTATTTATATTTTATTCTTGGGACTGGATCGTTTTAAATTAACATGAATCTTCTACAAATCGATCATTACGTTTTACAAACGTTCAATTCGTTTAACGAAATTGAATATTTTCTATCGACCGAAAGCATTCCAATATTGCAATCAATCGTTTCGAGGAATCGTTATCCAGGACCTCAATCAAAAGTTTCTTCCCACGAGTAACAACCAGACAGATTGGAATTCTTCAGTATCTCGAGTATCTCGAATTTCCTCTGTTTATCGAACGCGATCGAATGTTACTAGCATCCTGACCATACTGTTCGCTATTATTCGTGCTTATTGGAGCGACAGTCGTGTCGCGTCATCAAAGATTTGTTCGTTGCGAGAAGCTACCAGGGGTTGGTGTTGTGTACTCCTGCGAGCATCGAGCAAAGCATCGGCGAACTGATCCAAGTTGCACGGTTAATCTCGTGGCAGGTATCTTTTGAAACAATGGGTATCCCAGTTTTCGCATGGCTGAATATGCACAAAGTCGTGGCGTGACGAGAGCCGCGGAGCACGTTCGCGAAAGGATTCGAGATCCTTTGGAAAGCTGAGAAACTTGACGGTTCAGGAACAGGATAAATGTGAAAGAAGAGCCCGTTAGTATGCGATCCTTATTCTTGCGGTGTGCCATTTGCACGGATCTTGCGGTATAACGAGCATCTTTTATGGAGACATAGAAGACAGGGCGAACAGGGGCGGATCCTGCCCTCGGGGCTCCCCAGACGGCAACAATTTTTGACGCCTTTGTGAATTCCAAATTTTATGTTGGTCAATCTTGCATCTTTCATGAATATTCAATGAGTATTGGGTTAGTTAAATTTGTAACTTTGGTACCTTTGGTCTATGAAATTGTTTACTAAAATTTCAGGACGATTCTTTACCACGTTTATGATAGTTTGTCGCCCCCTTTGTGATAGAATTCGAGCGGTTTTGTAAATTTAATATTAGAAGGTTAAATACTTTTATACTTCATTTATTAAAATTTCAAGAACACATTTATGGTAAATTTTAGCTCCCTTGTTGGAAGAATTTAATATTTTTTATATTTCTATTTATTTATTTAATTTAAATAATTTAATTAATAATAACATGTTACTGGCATCAGAATAATAAAAATACTGGCGTATTTTAGAAATACGACGTTTAATTGGACGTTAAAGGGAAACTGTTTAAAAAGAACTTAACAGAAACAGATCCATAGTTTTCTTAGATTTTTCTTTTAATCACTAAAACAGAAACTCTCTGTTTTGTTTTGTTCCTGGCACTTTTCTACGATGTTTTTCTGCGTGTAATTAACGGAGCGACTGCAAACTTTTACATCGACCTGGTTTCACGACAATAAAAAAGAAAAAAGAAAACATTGAATGGGACAACCTATTCAATGAATTCATTGAGATACAATTTCATTGGTAACACTTTTTGGTTAACATTCTGAAGTTCGATATAATTTGATAGATTTCTTAAGACACGAATTACTTTATAAATTAGCAACCCTTAACTACCCTTGTTAACAAGCTCGGGATCCAACAATTTAATCTATACCTCTTCAACTTATAAATAACACTATTTTATAATTTTTTTTCTATTTCTTTCCTGAACAACGTATGTCATTATCTACTTTTCTTTCTTGAGGATTCTCCGATCAGAATTTGCTAAACAAAATTGAATCTTAAATTCCTAATTGTTTCAAAGAAGCCACGAATCAACTCTCCTAATTATTCGCAAATTTATCGCGGACCATGAAGTTTCCGCGTATTTTCATCTACTAAATATCCTCGCAAATACTACCAGCGATTTACTCAATTGGGGAAGCGTTCTCCGTAGGGTCGGCAGTTATCTCGAAAGAGAGCCAGGATTCACCAGAATCGTTCGAGGAAAGGGGAAAGAGTTTGCGAAAGATGAATGGAATCGAATCTCAGACGCAGCGTTCTTCGTTGAATGTCCGCTCATAATTATTCCAAGATAGCTTACGGCAGACAGCTGCTTAACAATGGCGTTTACTCGTTCTCTTTTGTGCTCGTGTAAACGAGGAAAATTGTAGTACCACCGAACGACTTGTCTGCAGTAAGTATAATTGAAATACAAAATTGGACCTGAATAAAATTTCTTGAACAAAATCTTCCGGTACAGGGAATTCATCTTCTGACGGATTGAAATTCATGAAAATGTAGATAACTATTATTTGTTCATTCATCTATAGTTTGCAGAATAATATTTAAGCTTAAGACTGCTTTAACACGTTAGTTTTCACAGTGCAAAAGCAAGCATGTGTGGCCGGGCACATTAAAGTATCAATTATTAAACATATGATGGACTGATTTTCAAATTTAAGATTCTAGTATGGTAGCTAGCCCATCATTAGCCCAAGTCTGACGCATCGTTTCGAGTCAATTAAACCCCAAATACAAATCTATTAATTATTCCATTTTCCTGAAATCTACGAACCATTATTAATGTATATATAAATATTATATTCAAGCAGTATACAAATTTGATACGCCAATTATTGATAACCCTAAAGGCAGTTTACATAAAAACCAAATATTTTCCACCAAACGTACACCTATAACTTGTTAACAACATTCCTCGAAGGAGGAGCGGAACTTCTCCGAAAAGAAGATCGTGAAACGATGCTCGATTTACAAGCAGAAGGAGAGACTTCAGTAGGGACCTCAACGTGTGCGCTTCCGGAAAACCGAGGCACGTCGAACGCGAAGCGGAAAAATAGACGGGAAAAAAGGAGAGGAAAATCTCCGAAGAATCTCAGCGAGCAATACGTCCGGGAATTTCGTTTTCCCGTCGAACGATCCGGTTTCCTTATAGTTGGCCGGCAATAAAAACGTCGACTAGGTGAGACGTCCCTGAGGGCGCCCGAGAAGGGCGACGGCGCGGCGTTTCTCTTTCGATTCCGCTCGCTTCGGAATCGTCGTTTCACGAGCGAAGCGTAAAGCGGGCGCCCCGTTGTTTACGAGGCCGTGCTCGCAATAGCGTCGACGTGTTCGCCACGGGTGGTTATTCGTGTGTCGGAAAGGCCGAGATAAGTTGTACGGGGTTAGGTGTCAACCGCAAAAGGCGTGTACACACTCGTGCGCATGTATAAGACCGGTGGTCAGTGTTAGCGGGTCGCTGATATACATATACGGTTTAATAGGACTTGGGTGTGTTTTACATTGAAACTCAATTTCAAATCCACCTACAGCCGCGTGGCTCCTCGTTTACTGATTGCTGCACTTCCGTTGTTTCTCTTTATTTTTAAGTGCTTGCACTGGACTCGTGTTGCTGATGTCAGGGTTTAAACAGGTTCGGTGCTGAGCAGGAGATATCGAACATTTGATCGTCGACGTTTTTCGAGGCCATGTTAATACCGTGAAGAGAAAAGGAATTGAATCGGAGGGTAAAATTTGAGGATTAATTATTCGTGTATTTCATAAGTGGAATTTAACTATTTTCACTTGCCTGTATTGCTGGTTAATTTTCAATTTTGCTATCTTGGTGTAATAATAATTCCATTCGGCAGTTTTCTTTTTACTTACGATGCACAGCGTGTTGATATTGGATTCTAACAAGATTTTCTATGTTATCTCAAGATTACAATGGAGTACGAAGGAAAATTCACCATCTGCTGGAATTTCCTTCCAGAATATGAACACGTTCTCGTGAAATTGATACGATCGTTAGTGTCGTTGGCACTTGGATGCAATTGCAGCGGTAGGTATCGTTCGTTTCCTATATTCTCGAATATTATCGTGTTGGATGACGATAACTTTTCATCTTTTGTTCCCGTTTCGACGTCTGACATCGTTCCCCACTCGGGCGGCGACAATATTGGAAAATATTTGACGAAAGTGAGTAACGTTCGATAAAAATTTTGTCAAATCAGTCAGAGTTCTTGGATTTAAGAAATCGACGTTCCGGTTACGGCCTTAATGGCTCAATTCCACTTCCTGCACACGTCAAGATTCTTAACATTCTTATACTATAGTATCTTGAAATATCGTAGAAAATTTGATTCCAGTTTCTTTCCAAATCTATCAAAAATAATAGTAATTAAAATATAAAGCTCTTCCCTAATTTAAGATTGAGAGCTTTCGATAATTAAAAATTATTTCAATTTTAATGAATAATTCCGTGATTATACAGGTAATTATCAGTCTCATAATTGCGAAATAAACACATGCATTAAAAATATTCAAATACAATTTATTTGCATACGATTTCAGGAAAGTTTGTTTGATAATTTTCGACGTCCTTTATTCTGCAAAATTAATTACCATCGTTAAACAATCGATCGAAATACGTAAATTGGTCAATTAATGGTTTGTTAACGGGCTCGGGGGATGGTAGTTTTAGGTGCGTCGCAGGTAATTAACAATTTTCGATAATTGAGTCCTCGTTGTCGATTGTAATTCCGGGATTGAACCTCACAATTTTCGATATCAGTTAACGACAGGATGAAATATAAACGAGAAGATTTTGTTTTCGTTATTATGAACGCATCGCGACGGAAATATTAATCGTTCGACTGGATCGCGACAAAAATAACCTCGGCCTGCGTATCGTGAGTAATGAATTAATTTACGACTCGTATTCGTTGTGGGAAACGGACCGAGAGGCTAAGACTTCCTCCCAGTTCTTGTTCCGCGAGCTTCTCTTAAATATATTATCATCTTGAAACTCTTGGAAATTCATCATATAATTATACGAGATCCGTGGTGTACTCGTGGAAAAATAACGGACACGGTTTTAATTAAACAACAATATTTCATAAGAATCTCGAATAGGAACAGAGTACTTTGCTTCCAGACGACTCGAAGCACGTTTAATTTATAAAAACTCGAAAAATATTAATTTGCAACAAGACAACTTATAAATTCGTGCAATGTTCTTGAGATTATGAAGCAGCAGCGTGTACGACGTCGATAAAAGATGAAAATCGTCACCTAAGTTCTGCTCAAGCATAAAAAAGAAGAAAATCTCTTCTATAACTCGTTTATTTCACTCGGTTTAACAAGTTAGAATCGGAAAGTTCGAAACGCAAGAGCTTTGTCGACGTTCAAAAATACGACTTGATTCCAGTCCTCACCCGGAAAAAAAGTTTTCAAAACTTTTCCGAAAAGTTCTCGGTTACTCGATATTTCGATTATACGAAACGTTTAACGGAACACCTTTCGAGAGAACTGCGATGCGCAAGATCTCGAAACGGAGATCTTGGATGGATTCCAAATGTTTTTAGCCAGACACACGTTTGGCTTCGAAAATTTTTCACGTCCTCAGATGAGAATATATAAATTCACGTGACGCCGTCGGGTCGTTGACTTTTTTGGGGAACTGGAGGAATTTATATGGTTGCTGTGGGGAAGAAAATCTCGTTGGACTATGGTCGTCGGGCTTGCGTTGTATAAAATTAAAATGTATCGTCGCAGCTTGGAAATTCTCGGGTTCAAATTACTTTGTGCAATTGCGGGTCGCAACGAAAAAATGCAAGAACGGTTTCTGTTGCAACTTAACTTCCGTCCGTTTTGTAATTCGATAATCATACGCGCTGTTATGGCCGGATGGTATTGCACGTTGCAGATTATAAATATGGATAAATACAAACAGAGAGGAAGAATGATTTCATCGAAATTGTGGGAACAAATTAGCTGGTTACTTGTTGGAATAGATCGATATGCGATTGTTTATATTTTAAAATATTAACGAAACTCTTGTATAATAATTTTGATTAAACTTCAAGCTTTAAATTCGTGTATTACAAGAACTATTTGAACATACTTTTATGTCATGAATTTGTGTCAAACTTTACATGTTTCGAAATCGGCCATTATTTGCTATAACTAGCAACCATCCAGTTCATATTAAAAATATATAATAAAATGTTTATGTCGCCATTTTCGTCAACCTTTAACCTTTAATTTGATGTAACATAAGTATTATTTTAAAATACTTTTATGTCATGAAATTGTCTCAGACTTTATAGCAGCAACCTAAGATTGAAATCTATCGCTTAGATGTCTACTGTACGCTATAAGTGAAATAAGCCATTTTGTATTAAAAATATCGATGAAACGTTTATACGGTCATCTGCGGCAAACTTCAAGCCACAAGTATTATTTTGCGATACTTTTATGTCATGATATTGTGTCAAATTATCGACGTTCCGAAATCTGTCATTTACCAGTTACATTTATTTCCATCAGTCATTCGTCGCGAAAATCTTTAAATAATCATCAATACAGACGATAACGTTTCAACCGGATTCGCGATAGATGCAACAGATACGATGATACGTCAGAACACGTCGTCATTATTCGTGGATATCAATTTCAACCCCCCAGTTCGATTTTGGCTGACGTCCTTTGCGTGAGAATTTTCGTTTGAAACCTGACACATCCCCTCCTTTTCTTTACCCATGTCCACGGATTGCGCGGCTTGAATCGGTTCGGTCCGATTGTTAAGCATCGAGGCCCGTTCCGTTTAATCAAACACGTCCTGGAAATCGAGCTAATTTATAACGGCGGCTTACCAAAGCTCTTTCGTAGTTACGGTTCGACCGGTAAATCTCTACGCCCAGGGTGTAATAAGTCTTCGGAAGCGGAAATTGGGCGAGGCATGGAAGGTCAAATCGATCGTTTCGCAACCCTCTCGTTGGCGTAACGAGCCATCAAATTCGATTGTTCGATTAACAACCGACAATTCCGTTTCGAACACGTTGTGTACAGGCATGTTTAGATCCTTCGATCCTCTGCAATCCGAAAAGGAGGTGACGTTTAGCAGCTATCGTTGGTAACTTCAAAATAGTCGATATCAGAATACGCGTTGGTAACTTTTCGGATCGGTTGCTTGGGAAGTAGACGGTTTCGTTGACGACTTGCAGGAGTTTCAATTATATCACCGAAACGTTTTATTGACGCTCGCATTAACGACAAATCCTATCGCAAACAAGTCGAAGCTCTAAACTCATTAGGGGACAGATCCTTATTGCCCAGCTGGGAGAAACGTTACCGGTAATTTGGAAATTTTCAGCTTCACAACTTGGGAGAGGTGTTTCCACTTGGACTAAACTATCCTTAGAACTAAACTATGCTTGTTTGATGATAACGAACGGAAACTCCAGAGTTTTGAATGAATAATAACTAAAAATAATCTTCAAAACCTATCTAAAAAGCAAGTACCCTTAGCGATACCAACTTTGCCGTATTTTGGATAGAATCAATTGTGTTTTTGGTTCTGTATTTGAAAGTCACGAATTCTTTCTTCTAAAATTTTTAACCCTTTACACCCGAAGCATTTTTGGACGTAATCAGGTCTAATCTAATTTTCCAACTACGTTTCCAGAAACCAAACGCACTATGTCGGAAGAAAAGTGTTAGAAATATTTGAGAATCTGTTGATTTTTATTCCCTTCTTTAATTTTTTATATTTTGATACGGGTGAAACTGAAATTTCGCATTTTAGAATACTCCGATAAATTAAATATAGCGCCTCAGAGGCACCCCTCGAGTGCAAAGGGTTAATTTACGACAGCGCGTCCAATCAAGCAGTACGAATTAATGCAATAAATAATAACATGCAACAGACACAACGCGCAGGGCCTAATTTTTGTCGGTATTTCAACCAGGTTGTCGTATCAATTTTACGGTTCGCCAGGGAGCTGATTATCGATCCTTTCGTGGTGTGATTGATGCACGGTATGCTCGGCACGACGAAGGAGCCCAAACAATGAATTATTCATTTTCATCTGGACGGAGCGCAAACGCTAAAGCGAAACAATGATGCATCGTAACAAATCGATGTCGGTGTTCGGAAATCGAGGCGAGAAAGCATCTGACGAACAATTGCAACGGCTGTCGTTGCTCAGTCATTGATTTATGAATGATTAATCCTTTATTATCGCAGCGCGTTGAGGCGTAAGCGTTCAATTAGTCGGAATTATTTTGAAATGAACTATGTGGCACATGTATCTCGTTGGTACGTCATTGGAGCGTACGCAATATTATCCTTACCACGCTATGATAAAGGTTTTGCAAATTCGGATCAATTTTTCACCTGTTGAATGTCTTATGTTGAATACTGTTATAATTACTGTGAGTATTTTTTACGCAAAGAAAAATATAGATATTACAAGGAAATGATAGTTTATTGTATGATATAGTTACGGAGCCATATGACTAGGTGGTTATAAACATTGGTGCTCCAGTTAATATTTTGTTCATTTTAAGCTAAGCTTTAAATATATAATTACTTTAACGCGTTGGCTGCCACGGTGGTAACCGGTGAACGATACCAGAAATATACAATTGAATAAGAAAAGAAATATTAAGAGTTAGCTATTGAAATTAAGAGGTTAAATTTTAAAATCAATTGATTACATTCTTAATATTCAGGGTTTCAGCGTGTCTGACTACATGCGTCTGTTTCCACTGTCGCAGTCAGTGTATTAATTATTTCTCTTGGTATGTAAATTAAATGAATATAAACGAATACTACTGTCGTGTGAACGAATATTCATAATATTAATGAAGAGTGCACTTTGCTTATTGAGTTCCTCAGAGGTACATAAAGTTCCAATAAAATTCGCTGGCCGACGATACCTTTCAAAATAATTAATCAACGACACGATATTCTCTTGATCTGATAATTTAAATTAAATCTTTCGGTGCTATTTTGTCAGAATCGATGTGCAACGAAACTCTATTATAGATATCAAAATCTACATGAATTTTTCAGGTCACAATTTGAAAATTTGTAAATTAAATCTATGGTTGCTCAGTGTTTATAATTCATTTTAATGTATGAAATAAAAGTATAAAATTATAAAACTACGTTACACAGAGTATGCTATATTTTTCGTTTCAAGTCACGGTAGTTAAGGATTAATATATAAAAGTGGTTCTCCTTAATACATACGTACCAGCCATTCCCAACATACGGAGCTTAGACGTACACCACAATAACCGCAAGTTCTCGAGTTCCTCACAAAATTCTAGAAAAGCTCCGTCTGCTCGCAATGGGTTGTCTAATAAAACGAGAACGTAACGTTCGCAATCCACCGTAAAAATGTCCCGTGCACGACACTCTGTTCCACAGGAATCTCATTTCGGACAAGGGTTAAAAGAATCACTTTTTACCCGACCAGGTCTGTATAGTTTTCTGTTTCAGGCCCCTTAATGAACGTAGTTACGTCCCTTTGAAATCGTTCTACCTGCGTTTCAATCCCGTCTTCGAATGAGTTCATTTCTTTTCTCTAACAACGTTCTTGGAACTCCAGGATACGCCTCCGTCTTCGTTCTTCCTTGACACATGGAAAACGAGCGAAACAAAAACCGAGTCGAATTTCATTTCAGTCAGGGTGCTCCTTTCAGCTTTCACGACTGTTTTTTTTTAATTCCGGGAACAACAAATTCCTCGGCGAGGGGGGGAGGATGGAAAAAAGCGGTAACAAGGTTACCGTGTTTCTGAAATTCAGTGGCTGCGGCGTTGGTTGGCTGGCGTGTTACTCGTTCTCTTTAATTTACAACGTTTTTTATCCCGCTATGTTGGCGAAACATGGGCAAACACCAAATGCAAATCTTCCAGCGACGGTTTTTGCACTTTGGATTCGCGATGCGCGTAGTCAGGGAATACGAAAAATGGAATAATCTTTTTTGTATCCAGGAACATACAGAGCGTGTCTGTACATCATGTCAGTCTTAATCATTTTGACATCAACGAAAGCACAGTAAAATTTTTGAAGATAAAATAATCGTATCCCAGGGAAAGATTTTTATTATTTTTGAAGCTTCAATTATCTTGAAACACTTTTTTTTAGGTAATTCTACGTCCCTCGTAAAATTGAGAAGATTGAAAACGTAAAATCGACGGTTTTGCCTGGTATAGAGTTAATCTTCACTTTTGCACGAGCATTGAATTTGCATAAATTTCCGCAACATAAAAACAGCTAAGGATGGAGGGTGGTGTAGAATTTTTCTTCGCTTCATTCGAGAGGAACGCATAAGGTTGCATATTTTAAAGATGCTCTCACGGTTCGAGAGGAAATTTCTCGCCACCACTTTGCCATCGGGTTAAACGATAATCAATTCGTATCAGAATCTGTATTGCGACGAGTAAAACGTTGAGGGTGAGGGGATAACAAATGCGATAAGGAAATCTGTCCAACGTAGCAGGCGTGTGCACTAAGTTTGATGTGTTTTTGATGACTGATATACCTCGTATCTTTTCTGGGTTCCATTAAGATTGCTGTAACGCGATTCAACGAGGCGAACATGAATGAAATTTCTGCAACGATGCGTCTATCGAGATCTGGTCTCAACCCTGAAACGGAAGTTGGCGCAATTTCGTTCAAGATTAACTCGAAAATTCATTATCAAACTTATCATTTGAACTTTCCTTCATTCTTATGCATCTGACTATAAATGGCTGCTTTATACTACATTTTTTGACGTAGTTTTGCAAATTCTGTATGATGGATAAAGTATTATATTGTAGGACTGCTGGGGATCATTTTTACGAATATGATTAGTTTAGAGAAATGAAAAAAACTACAAAAGTAATTTTTGTCATAACGTTTTTGAGTTATTTGCAACGGTGCGTATAAAAAAAAAACGTGCAAGAATCATACAAATGCATGTTTTCGATGCAGAACAAATAGTTGTTATAAATATATCCTGTTCCTGGCTGTTTCTGCTGGAAAAATTGTTTCCATTCTACGTCAGAGACAGGTAACAGGGAGACAGATAGTAACGGTGAAAAACGATGTGCTGTATTGTCGAATCTCGTTTTAAACTTTGCGACAGCGTGCGAAAAGGAGGAGGAGGGATCAATCTTTCAATATTTCATACATATTGAAGGAAATAGGAAACAGCATTTACAATATTGTCATCGTTGTAACTTGTTAATCTTCTTCAAATTCACCGTAAGTTAGAAAATTTCCAATCTTATAAAATTAGAAAAGAAATATCGATTCGAAACAAATAAGCAGCTTAATTTTAGAATGATTGCAAAGGTAATTGCACACAAATTCATTTTATACATTAAGATAAGATCATTTGACCACATTAATTTCTCTACCGAGGATTATTTTCTATTTTCGTTTCCTTTTTAATTATTCAAACACAGAAATATTCCCAGTGCGGATCACCAGCGCACCCAACGTTATTTTCAACTTTTAATTAGAATTTTAACCAGAAAATAGCGAAGTAACTTCGAATAACCTTGTACCCGATATTTTCATCGCGCTGAAAAATTTCTCAGGATTTAATCGGTTTAAAACCTGAACGGACCTTTTGAAGTGTAACCTCGTGATGACGTCGATCCAAATGACGACTCGTTACGCGTATCCCTTTTCTTGGAAACGCGGAATCGTTGAAGAAGAAATCGAAATATTGCATCGACGATTCTTGATACGTATCAAGTTCGCATAGAAACTTCTCTATCGCGGGTCGGGCTTCTGGAGAAAAGTAGACAGGTTCGTTTCTTTGTCGCTGAACATGTGGGTCATAGTCGAAGCGCGATGGCTTATCGAGTAACTGGAAGGGAGTATCTGTGATTGCGACGATATTCGAGCTTGCTTTTGATGTGCGAAACCAAGATGAGAAAAAGATCGAGCTAAGAATCGAGAAAGGGCTCGATAATCCACGAACGAATATAAAAACCCTGCTTGAAAAAGATGATATTATGCTGAAGTATATTTTTCTGAATTTTTGGCACGATTAGGAATTTATTATTAGACCCAAAGCCCGAGTAATCGAATTCACGTGTATTATTCGAGCAATTTGTTTTATTTAAAAAAGTATGAATAAATGTGAAAGAAATTGAAGTCTAATCAAATTGAGGTACTATCAAAAGCAATTTTATTTCGTGATAAAAATCAATTTTGTCGGATATAAATTCTTTTTAGGGAAGCTTGTGTCATCAGCTAATAGTATAAATTTTCATATATACTAATTTTATAATAATTTTTAAATAAATTTCTCGATTGTTATATGAATGTTTAAAGAAATTCCTTGAAATTTCAAAAATGGGAACGAAAAATAGTCCAAAGTTCAATCGAAATGGCCAACCCTCTTCATGGTCCGTCATCCGTGGATTAAGACATCATACTTTTGTCTTCAAAGAGTGTATTATTAAAACCTGAACATTGTATCTGATCCCGAAATTACAGAGTTCCGAATGAAAGGAAAAGGTGAAAACGTCCTTCGAGAAAGAACGGGTCCACCGAACTGAAGGCAACAATTTCCACCAACAATAGAGACACACAAGCTACAATTCCATTCTTCAAAGGCTTTAAGAGGGCGCGAGGGGGAACGAAAGGATGGTCTGAGAACTGTTGTCGACCTTCGCTTCACCAAGCGACGGATACGCTCCCTCTGGAGGCTCGCCAATTTTCATTTCCCTCTTTGCTCGTCCCGCGAAATTTACTTCGATCCGGTATAGCAGCGAGTTTATGTACTACCCCCTTCTAATTTTCATTCGTGGATAATTGAACCAAATTGTTGCCAGATAGCCGAGAATCTTGATGGTTTTCTATGAGTCCAGGGAGGGGGAGGGGATCGTTCAACGCGTCTTCGATCGGGTCATCGTCGGTTTCAAGGATGCAAACTTTCCTGGCCTCGAGGCGCGAAAAGCATCGAAAGACGAGTGGAAAGCTTCGCTGATATCGGGCGGGCCGTGTCGGGAAACTTTGTTATTATTGCATGCAACAAGTTCGAGAGTGGATGGTGGTGTTAAATGGGTGTTCGAGCGCTTTAAACGGGTGACTCGTCGCCGATTCATGGCCGCGTTAATTTCGAAAGCTTGAGATATCGCGTTCTAATGGACGGAATAAAAGGCTTCCCGACAAAATGGTAAACTGTCCTCAAATTGCTGCGATTTCTTTCGCGGTGGTTTTCTACGGGAGCAACTTCATCGTTGGTAAGAAGACGATAAATGTTTTGGCTTTTAAAGTTTAATCTTTCAAAATTTGTCTGTATAGAGTAGCGAGACATTTGAAGTTATTAAGAGATACAAATTTTTCCAAAACGTTAATTATTCTTGTACGTATTTCGTACGTTCGAATGTAGATGATTTTTTGTTAATATCCTTCGTTCATTAAAAAAAATGACAATGATTTGGTGGTACAAAGGTATCACAATATGGAGCATGAAAGTGCCAAGATATTATTTAATTAATTTCGAATGTAATGGAACGTATCGAATGTCAGAAAATTAATAAATTATTAGGAAAAAGAAGTATGAAATATCGCCCTGTGATTTTCCATTTCATTATTGCGTAGAAAAGAAAATTGGCCATTTTATCCGGGATACCGAAACGCCAGCGATCGTGTTACTTGCTGAGTCGAAATTATCGTATGAAGTGAATTTCATTCCAAGCTAAAATCTCGGCGATGGGAAAGACAGAGAAGATAATTATTAATTATCTTTGATACTTGGCCATATCGGATGGTATGGTCATTATTCTTGTCATTCGAGAGCACGACCAACTGCACTTGGAGGATTTCGCGATATTTCACAGAAACTGGACGCTGTTTTAGCGTTAAAAACTTAATTAAACTCGTCAGAGGTGATTTAAATCGGCACCGATTAATTCACAGTTTTCTTTTGTCGTGTTGACGAGCGAATGTTATCACATTTCATGCTTGCGTCGTATTTTACTATATAAAATGTAACTTGAAGCAATCGGTTAAAAATCTTAATTAGAGATGATTAATTAGTTAATAATTACGTAATTTTATTCTTCGGTGAATTGGGGGAGGGATAATCTGGGCCAATTGTGATCCAAACCTGTGAAATACAAATTATAATATTAAAACAAAAGGATTGTGTATATCAGGGAATAATATTTAGAGGAACGGTGTAAAATTCAATCCATTGTTCAAGGATTATTCACAGATCGTTGTTTAGTTGCCCAATTTTTATACGAGGGTGTACATTACGCTGGTAGTTAAACATGCAATCACAAAAAGCGTTCCTTTGATCGTTCGGTTCGTTTCAAATCAATCGGACTCCGACAAAACTTTCAGGGTATCATGCAATTAATTAACGACAGGGCAAAGCTAGATTTCAAGAAAGTTGAACATTTCCTGATTTATCGTGTTTGTTCGACGGGGTCGGATCAAAGCTTAAACGGATTAAATTCTGGACAGTTTTTTCTGCGTTCCAACTGAGGAACCGACTAAATTTACCAAGTAATTTTGCATGAAACTTTTCTGGCGAGGGGAACGATCGTGTTCGGTGATTCTTTTGCGAGAGTAATCTTTGTTTGCGAGAAGTGAAGGTAAATGAAGCGTCGAGAAGATCGTTCTAGCAAAACTGACGAAGGACAAGCGATAATCACTCGCATTGTACTAACTGACCGGTTCGATAGTCATGAAAAGGACGATGAATGTTCTTCCGCGGTTGCATTGTGGCCTTCGCGGGGAGAAAAAACATGGGATTCGGGATTGATGATGTCCATACAACCGTTTCCAGGATAAGAGCATGGTTAACCACATTGTCCACAGTTTCTGGCATTTTCTCGTGCAAAAACGATTTGCGGTTTCGCGAACTAACACAGGCGACGTTTTATTGTTTAGTGACGCGAATGAGTCTGAATTTGAATGCGTAACGCTTGAAGGATTATACGAATTGGGGCATCTGAAGATATAATTTAAATTTTGATAATAAGCTTTTGAATGGGACTCATTATTACTGCAATTTCCGTCAAATTGCCAATTTAATCATTGTCTGGCGACCTAATTTAATATTTTCTGTCAGAGAACTCAATGACTCAATAAATATATTGACACGTTGAATGCCACGGGGGTCACCGGTGACCGGCACTCGAAATTTTTCGCAATGAAATAATTAAAAATAGAAACCATGAAATAAACCGTGGATAGCGTTAATATCAAGCCAATAATGCTGGCTATCAAACCGAAAGGTCAAATTTGAAAATTAATTGTCTGCATCGTAAATAATGTTTTAACGTGTCTGACTACATACGTCCATTTTCACTGTGGCACTCAACGTGTTAAAATAGTTGTTTACAAAAGTTATCCGACAGATACTTTCGGAATTAATCAATTTATCGATGAAGCTTCTCCTACATCAATCACCCAATCATTCCTTGTCGTTTTCAGTCGGAGATGGATGTACATGATCGAATCCTTGGACCATCAGCAGTCCATCCTTTACCTCATAAAAATCGATCTTCTTCGATGGACAGTTTGATCGTCCTGAGTGGTGAGTCATATAATTTTCTTCATACTTTTCAATAGGTTTTATCTTTCTATACAGAAGATTTTCACTTTGCGCATCAACAATTCCTATTACGGGTAATTTGTTTCCCATCTTTAAATCTGATTTCGAGTTCGCGAAACTTCTGCACCTCTTTGTTCTTCCTTCGCCATTATCGCGATTGCAAGAACTGGAAATACGTCACCGGCAATGTAACAAGGGGGATTACAAACCTCTTATCCTCGAATAAATTTCTACGCGTTGCTTAATTAAATATCGATCCGGTCACATAATGAGTGCCACGATGCAAATTCCCTCCGATTTCCTGCCCGACGAGCGATTTCTTAAACAATAGGATACACTCGACAACAGACTAAACGCGTCGACGATCTATTATGCTCCGCTTCGGCTGCAAAGTGTCACCATTTCGACGAAACGACGAGTCGCAATTTCCCCCTCGGACTATGCGTGTTAACAAACGTCGTCGGATCTCATTTAAATCGCGACTTTCACGAACAATGATATCCTCGGCCGGTTTAATTGCACGGTAATCAATGGTGATTGAGGTGTACCAGAACTGTCCGAGGTTAATTGAAAGGACGCGTGAATTGCCGAACGGAGTGCAAAACTGTTTCGAAATTATTCTCTAAGCTGCTTCGTTATAATAAAAATATCGTTAATATTATAAAAGGATAATTTGAAGGACACTGATTTTATGTGTAGAGAGTGGCTTTTTTAATTCAAACAAACTATGTCTTTTGATACATTTTTCTATCTGGGTTTTGTAATTCTAAAGAATTTGTAATTAGAGAAATAAACTTAAATTTTGAGCTACTTAATGTTTCATCGTCTGTCATTGTTAGTTTTGCATTTTCTGCAGATATTCAGTAATTAATGAATATTTTAATAGGCTTTATTACAACGAAGAAGCACAAACAAAATTCATCCTTTCTGTAAATTTATGTGGATAAATACTTCAGAGTAGAATAAATTGTACATATATTTGGTTCAATCACGTTTAAAACGTTATTGACAGGTTTCCATGAAATTTCCAGTTAATTATTATTTATCACTTGTGTCGCCTTGTTACAATTTGCATACTCCGTTTTCAAAGGAAATATTGGCGAAAATAACGTCCATTGGAAATATTTTCAACGATTCGACCTGGACTTCAAATTTATTGGAAATAATTTCTGAGCGTTTTTAACTGAATTCTTCGGTTTGTATTCAAATTTGAACGTCTCCGAATAAAAGTTGGAATAAAAGGCGGAGCAACTCTAACCCGCTCTCCATTATACATATTAATCATTCGTGGACGATAAACTTTCAGCTTCATCGTTTCCCCATTTCAATGTTCGCCGACCGATCGATTTATGGCGCTGATAATAATTCTCCTTCCACAAGTTGCGTACCGCTCGTTCCACTTTTAATCTCTTGTGCCCGCCATCCGGGTTTTACGAGTTCCTTTTTCCACCAAGAACAAAACATCCTAACTGCACGTATATTTTGAACCCACGATTCGATAACGTGCTGCTTCTGATTCACGAGCTACTGATCATCGACGATGACATTTCTGCGAAGAAGCCTTTTTCTGAAATCGAATATCAGGACTTTTTGTATTGGGTCATTATCGTTAAAATATAATTAGTACGTGATATCGTTAATTTTGAAGATCAAATATAGCTGGAGCTTATGTTTCGTATGAAATAATATTTTATTGGTTTGTAATTGAATATCGATGGGAGCAGTTTTAAAATGGAAAATTTTCTTCTGATTCGAACGATGTGTGCACTGTAAAAAGGCGCTTAGCGCCTTTTCACCTTAATCTTCGATCCCTCTGCCCAACCATTATTTCTTTCTTTACTTTTCACCCCGTTTCCTCTGTCATCTCTCACCATCTATCTTCTCGTCTCCATTTTCTCTATTCGCTATTTCTTGCACTTCTTCTTCGAATCTTTTCACTCATCTTTGTTTCAGCTGATCGTTCGTTTGTTTCCTTGTTATCCCGCGAGAGGAAAGCTTCCTATTATAGCATCTCCTCACTTTTGTTTTATTTTTCTTCGACCTTTTTCAGGACAGTTTAGATTAAGTTGTACAATTTTCCATTAGATATCGGTTGTATCGATAACAAACCGGAGACAAATTCTTTTCTTACAAAAAAATATAAATAATCCAATTGTAATGGAAATTGAATGAGGCAGGGCGGTGACATCTCAAATGTTATGTTTTTGAATGATTAAGAAAATAACGCGAAAAAATATAAATGATATAGAAAACTGAAAGTTGAAATTTGAAAATTAACCTAAAATAACACCATTGTATCAACAATATAAATAATAATAACACTACACGATAACAATGATTGAAGTATCATACCTACGATAACAATATTATTTGTATTAATAATATAGGGTTGAAAACTGAGAGTTCAAATTTGAAAATTGACTGCTCGTATGATTAATAATTAAAGCCACAACATGTCTTATTATACGTGTCCATTTTCATTGCGACGGTCAGCGTGTTAACAGCTAATTAGATCGGGGTGAAAACGTTTGTCTGAGGTTGAAGCCTTCATGATTAATTAGCCTTCGAGCTGCCTGGGATTGGGAACCAGATATTTCTTCATATCCCCTCTCGCGATGGCAAATGTTTAATGAATATAACGAACGTAAGAGGTGATTTATCGTCATGTTTTACGCCGGTGTATCGTGGTTATCCGCAAACCGCGGGTGGGAAACGTATGTTCCGACTGATAACGTTGTCAGAGTCAGAAACGACCCGTTGATATCATTTTTCTACGCGAACACGCCACGGGGTGAATATTTAGCAATTTCTGATACATGGAAATAGAAATTATTTTAGTTCATTCTTTTTTTTAATTTAAATTTGATGAATATAGTATAATAAAAGTTTCCAATAATTAACCCCTTAACGCTAACTCTGTTTAGGAAAAAACTATTTCTAACAATTAATTAAAATTCATGGGCTGTTATGGTTTTCCTAGCGATCGCAAACCTTACTTATGGTTTTAAACTCGTTAGTAATTATATCTCAGAAATGAAGGAAACTTGAGATTCCGGATTTTAAAGGTTCAGGGTTAAAATTGAATTTTTAATATTTCTGTACTATTTCAAAATGTTCGATGGCTTGCGGTAAGACGTTTCAAGTTCCTCGACTATATATCTTATTCCCAAACATGCGAAGTAATTTTTGATCGATTAAGTAATGAATAGTATCAGCTGTGTGATGGAACATTGCTAACCGATTGGCACAATCGTTTTGCGATCTCTATGAAGCCAAATGCGCATTTGTCTGATGGAGTCGCACCAATTATGTGGTCACGATACAATCGTTAACCATCGGTACTGATAATTGTATCATCTGGATGCGACAGGTCATTACCGGGATATAATCAGAAAGTTTTGTTCGGCAAATGGCTCGTCAGTCAGTTCCTTTCCAAATAACTGTCGATTAATTGATTAAGTTTTGGCTGCTTATGAAACTCAGAACACCCTTGTCGAAACAGCCAGACATTATGGTCGCCTGTCACCATCTGCGCTCCCAAAGAAACCGAGGTAAATGAAATTTTAAGCTCCAATTAACACACTGATTGTCAATGACCATCGAATACAGACGTGTACACTTCGAAATTTTACTTATACTTTCCTTTTCGTAATTTTCATTCGAAACTCTGTCATATCGTGAAAATATGTTTTGAGAATGAAAAATCGATTTGGCTCGTCAAAATTGTTTATTGAAGTTATAATTGTTAGCAGAAACTTAATAATTTTATTTAACACTTTGACTAGTAAGCTTTGGCTTTATTCTATCTTGATGAAACAACATCTTTTGCAAAGATAATTTAACTTATCAAAATTAGAAGAAATATAGTAATTTATTTAAAGAATCATTAGTAAACTCATTGCACAATTTTTATGATATTTACTACTTTCCATCAACTTCATCTCGAGATACACAACGGAAATCGTTTTCATTCGTGCAACATCGTTTCCATAAAATAGATGGCAAACTTGCACCGGAACTCGGCTAGATTTGTGTGTCGCGTTAGTTAAATTGTTAAATTAGTTTCCTGTCGACAGACACCGGCGACCACTATACCGAGCAACGTGTTAAATCCACCACTTTCGTTCTCGTTGGATTCTGAATGAAATAAACGATAGTTACGCCAACGTAACTATTGGATTCTGAATGAAATAAACGATAGAAACGGCCATCCGTTTCGCCAATGTTGGACGATAAAATAATCACTTTTTTGTAACGAACCGAAGTGCATTCATCTTCTCGATACTTTCTTTCTCTCTACCACTTCAATTTCGGTTTCGTTCGCATTCGACGAGGGAAGAAAGACTTCAATTAACGTTATACCAAGCCAGGAGGAAAAAGAAATTTCTGCCATAGTTACGGTCCTGCGTCCGCGAGAGCTTGGCGTTCGCGCAATCCTCCAATTAGTATTTCTCACTAATTAAGTCCCGGGGCGGGAAAGAAGTGGCGCGGAACGAGAATTGAGGAAAAAAAAGAAGAATACCCCGAAGCATCTAGGGAAATGTATCGTCATGAGGAGGCTTCGGGTTATTTTCAGTATTATTTTCAGTTAAGGCGATACAAACAGCCTGACGTACCGATGAATTTTATCTAACGGATATCTTTCTCCGTTAGGGTATTTTATTTATTTTCGATTAATATCGCGTTAAAAGTCACGTGCTTCACGATCAAAATATTTAACCGAGATTAATCTATTGTGACTGGTCTTTTATAATACTTTTGAAGGTTGGTATATGTCTCGAGGGGTTGCGACACTCACCTTCAGTTCAAAGTTCGCCCTACGGCATTAGTTTCCACTTCCTGGATAAGTTGGAGCCGATCCATCACAGTTTCTCGGGGTTTGTACACCTGGATGCGCCAGTCAACGTTCCTCAGGGAAAAACAACACGCTGAAGGGTTCCGACTCGGCTAATTTCGCGACAAAGTTCATCGCGTGCTCGATCACCCGCGAAGCTCGGGCGAGTTCCGATTCCTTATCCAACAGCGATGCATTGTTGTTTTACGTGTCACTTGTCAAATGGTCCTTTTCATATTTCTGTCATTTTCATCGAAATTTCAATAAAGATGTTTGGTAACTTTCAAAAATAATTGGAACTCGTTCGAACAATTGTAATCAAATGATATCCATTCGAGGTATAAATATTTTGGAAATTACATCCTTTGTGATTTCACCCTCGACGTCAATTTTAATCGTCATGAGTTTCACGAAACAGGACGATTCTGTCGTTTTATTTGATTTTATTTCGAAGGGATTATTAAAACTACGATACACGAACAGGTTCGTAAGGAAGATGAACACGGTCCCTCGAAGAGGATTCGAGCTAAGGTCCAGCCGAATGTAGCAACGCGTGTACACTGAAGGAACTTGCGAAGCGAGGGCGCCGGCTTGAACCGCATCAACCCCTCTTCCCAACATCCCACTCGTCGCGCATTCTCTTATTAGACCCTACCGTTCCGGCACTGTCCTGATAAGGTTTCGGGAAAAATTTGTCATCAACTCCCAAACGAGCTGGGAAACTCTTAAATGTGATGTTAACCCTTTGCACCCGGAATGCCAAACAGATCTGACATCAAAATTCGTTTTGTCCAATTTTAATCTCCTTTCATTTGCAATCGTAAAAAATTGTATTTGTAATTTTCGAGTTCGTGGAGAGCGTAGGGGGTTAAAGGTGGAACTTTATTATTTTTTAATTAAACCTAACCTCGATCACTGTTGCTTATATTCCTCGAGCTCAATAACAAAATTCTCTAACCCTGATCGCTATTCATTTTTTCTGACGTTTCTACTTGAGTAAAGGGTTTATTTTCTAACTGAATAATAGTAAGGCAATTAGGATAATTGATTTATTAATTTTTCTACTATTCAGTACCTGTTTTAGAAAAATTGATAAAGTAACTATTATTATGTTTATTGGTATTCTTAAGAATTAAATAATGAAACAATTCAATCGCTATAGAATTTTTCCTTTACTCAAATTTATATTAATTTTAAATATCGAAAAAATGTAAAAGGCACTGTAATATACACTTTGGAAAGTTTTCAATGTAATAAGCGATAGTGATGTGGTGTGGAAAATGCATTATTCACTGGAGGTATTATGAGTTGTGAAGTTTCGTTGAAATATCGTATTGAACTTAATATTCATAGGTGTTTCTGATTTCGTTCCTACCAGCTATGAGCTCGCGTTACTTAATTTTAACGCAATTCGGGCTGAAACGAATTTCACGCGATACGATTATTGCATAATAAATTTTCACTAAACTTCATGGTTTTCCTGAAGCTGCAGTAAATTCTTATATTTTACGTCTGTGCATAAATTATACCTGTAAATACCAGCTATTTATCACGTGAATTTTGGAATATCGATGTGACATTTTACGTAGCCAACAGATTTCTTAGCTGTTCATAAATTTGAATAATTGTTAAAAATTCACCCCCATCAAGAGACGTGTTACGCATTCCGTTCCTTACTTTCCATAATTTCTTCCCTGACTGTAGAATAAAATCTTAACATCTTGGGTAAATCAATCAACCTTAATGTACCATACATACATAATTTAAAAGGTATGTTGTGAAAGTATATGTAAGTATCATTGAAATCACTTTTAGGTAACTTCAGGTTGGAACAATAATCGTGTCCAAACGTATAACATTGTAGCTGTAAACATTCGTGTACAAATTTTCAATTGGCTAATGTTAATTAATAAACATCCTCTTTAAACGCGTACGAGATAAATATTACTAGAACGAAAATATTTACAGGACCGAAAATGCGCGTAAAATGTTTTTTAAAAAAGATGTAAAAAACTTCGTATGAAGTTGATAAAAAGTCATTCTTTTAATAAACTGTACTCAATTTTAATAGGAATATTTAATCAACTGAATCAATTGAATAAGATAATATATTAGTTGTCGCTTACAGAACGTGTAAATTGAATAATATGCGAATTTTTCATACATCTGCTAGTTAATTATTGTTGTTAATTTTCAACGAGTCTGACGAACGTTAAACAATAAGAAAATAGTATTTATAGTTCCCTGGGGACGTCTATACAACGATGTTATTTCGTTGTTCAAGTGGAACAAGCCGTTATTATATCAGACGTATGGAATACAGGGTTCCCTGTGCGGGCAAGTAGTACGAGTCGACGAACGGTCAGGCGCGCAGTCAAAACTACGCCCTAGTTTAAAAATGACCGATTTCCGTCGCCAGAAATGGTTGCAAACAATAACATTGCCATCCTTACTTTGTTATTTAAGCACTTCATACAACAATAACAAAAGAAACTTCTACAAACTTGTGATTTCTACAATTTACATTATGTTAGTTTCAAAGCATTTCAGAATTTATACAGATGGGTGATTGAAAACTTGAAAATTACAAAAACTTAACGTTTTAATATACATTAATAGTTTTCATCTCATAATTTACAAAGTCGACGTTTCAATATTTTTGATATTTTAAAAATTCCGCGTAGGAAACGGATAAATCTGTCGAAATAGAATCGAGATTGATGCAGAGGAAACTTTGCGACATAGAACGAAATAAAAACGGAAGTTGTATACAAATTCGGTGGCAATTCAATTTCAAGAACGTCGGATATGAATTTCTGGGATGCGTTTGAATGGCAATTCGCATGAATGAAACAGCAGATAGAGACAGCATCAAAGCATTCGGTAAATTTGTTATGTTTCTTTAAACTGTACGCTTTCAGTTTTACGTTCGTCGCGCAACGGAAATAGAAATAGGAGAATAGAAGATACATAACACTTAGCGTGAGATGACTTTAATATTCACACCATGACACGTTTTACAGCAGACCGTTAATCTTGTTCGACACGAAACCGTAAATTTTGAAAACAATTATTCGAGGATTAGAAAGCTATAGAAGTAAGAATTTGTGAAATTGAAATATGAGAAGATTAGGGGATTGAAAAATTGGGAACTGTGAAACTGAAAAATTATAGAGGTAATTGGAAAATTAAGCTGTTAGAAACGTTGGTGATTTAGAAATTTAGAAAACTATCAAATTAGTGAAATCGGAAATTTATAAATTAATAAGATACGAAATTAGAATTTTTATTATATAAATTGTAGTGCTCCTGTATGTGACTTTTCAAGAAAAGAATAGAATTAATTAAGATATCTAATAGATGAAACAGAAATAGTGTACTACTATTTTTGGAATTTTGTTTCACATTGTCCTTTGAATAACGAACATAAACATTTTTGCAGGATCCTTTCGTTGATCGGTAATGTTATTCGAAAGTCACAATTCAGGTCGCAGGCTGTGGTCGAAATTCTGAAAAATGTTCACGCGATAAACAAACGAAATATTAAACTTTAAAGCCAGCAACATCGCTTTTTCGTTCAATTTGAAAACACTCAGAGTACACGAAGTATGTAGAGAAACAAATTTGCAGTTCCAAACTCGATGAAATTGCTGTTTTGCTCGCTGAAAAACCAAAATGTTGGAGACCGTTGTTTTCTGTTCTCTCAACAATAATCGTCCTCGTTATTGATTTACCAACTCAACGAGTTTCGTGTTCCTGCAAAAAGTATCACGTGAGTTTGATTAACGTAGCTTCCGTCTTACATAGAGGGATGAATTTTGCGCCAATATGAGTTTGAATCGCTTCGATTTGTCAGATTCCATTTATACGATTCGACTGTGTCCAATCCTGACCGCAGCAATTATTTACATGCAAGCAAGTCGTGAATGGAAACTTTGTTTCGATTCGGCTTTGTGCCGTTCGGTTCCTAGTTAGAAGTTTCACAGTTGTGATTTATGCGAGGTTTTAGCTTCCTTGTCACAAGCAATCTGTGATTTCACGATTCTATAATATCTTAATTTCTTAATTTTCTAGTTTACTAATTTTCTAACTCTGGAAGTTTGTTATTTAGAAATTTAACAATTTCCTAATCTCTCAATTTTCCAACTTCCCTATTTCCCAATTTTCTAATTTCCCAGTTTCCTAATTTTTCCATTTTCCAACATCCTTATTTCCCCATTTCCTAATCGTCTAATTTTTTAATTTGACGATTTCCTCATTTTCTGATTTTCCAATTTTCCAATTTCCAAATTTCCAAATTTTTCAAGTTTCTAATTTTCTACTTTCATAACTCGTAAGTCAACGCGTCATGATATTGATTGATAAGAAACCACCAATTCTATCGAACAACTTTAATCTACAAAAGGAAGTGCAACAAACACACTACAAGATTAACCAATTGTACGAGATTATTTGAACATCATCCATTGTAATCCAGTTTCATACACGTTTACAGCTAAAACAGCTACTTAGGAAAAAAGATCTTATGTTTTATATCCTCCGTCGATTTAAGGAAGAAGGAAAATTTATGACCGACGTTTCGTTCATCTCCGAAGGTTTTTGTACGTTCGGTACGGTTCTTCGGTTTCCCGGGTTAACCTCTAATTGCCTTTTTGTTCGTGATCGATACAACTTGAACACCTTGGCGAGTCTCTCTTCGTTGATCGATATCTCGAAGTTAAAAGGTATTTCAGAATCTTACCACGCACACACAGCGATTCGAAGGCACTTTGAAATGTATCCATCTTGTGCTCGAAGAAGTTTCCACCTCCGATAATCTCGTTTCCCCTTTGATTTGTGAACAATAATTTCTTTCCGAATCTTTCCCTGACAAGGTATTTTGAATCTTGACACCGTGTTATACATTATTCATTTCTTGAAATTAATATACACCGTAAATAATATGTATATTTTATTACAGGATAATTCCCAAAGGTTCTGCCATCCATTGGATCCATTAATAATATTTCTATCCTGTAAAAAATCGCAAAATTGCTCAAATTCTCTGTCTTTGGATACTTTTACATAAAATTATGTTTTCAAATTAAAAATATTGAATATTGTAGCGTCGATGGAACTTCCTGTATCCAGCTGTCCTCGCAAGGATTAATATTATATCCTGATACCTTTTTTATATAAAATAATCTAAAACGTTTAATTTCTTTTAAAAATACAAAGAGAGCTATGAAAAATCCAAAGCACAAGACTAATTATCTAATAATAAAATAAATATTTTTCGAAAAGTGAATACTGAATAAGTTATTATCGTGGATAGATTAAAATCGGTCACCTTGTACTTCGTTGATGATACTTTGACTCAAGATTTGTAATGAGCTGGAAGTTTAGGCGTATCCGATTTCGCGCTCGGATTAATTACAAATCTTTTGAAGTAAGCAACTTGTAGGTGAAGTTCCAGTTGACACCGAGACTGTGGCACAACCTGGAAGTTTTCAAAGTTGCAAGTGCAGCGTGAAGATGCTGTAGAACTTCGAGTTGAAGATAATATCAGGGACGAAAGCCGGAGTGTTTCAACTCGATATGCTGATGTCACGATCCACGATAAGTTCCCTTATGAATTAATGCCCAAGCTACTGTTAAAATGATGGACGGAACCGATGGACCATACGTACGAAGCGTTTCATTTCCTCGATCATTTGCAATTCATGTGAATGTTATGGGAAACGGAAGTTCAATTTTCTTTGAGCTATCCAGGCAACACAATTTACAAAACTTCTGCAATTTTTTACCGCATAAAATAGCGTGAAACGTTCGTTTAATATAGTTCAGTTGATCGTTACGAGTTCGAGAAATATGTCTGATTAAAAGATCTTTTTTCCTCGAATATTACAGAAATTTAAATCATGCACAGATATACATATGTACGTACAGAAATATTTTAACCGATTCCAGCTGCGCTAGCCGAAGACTTGAATTCCTTTCTAGGAAAATTTGAATATCATAAATTTTGATATTTGAACTGCAAATAGTAATAAACACTTATAATAGTAGTAAAATAATTTTCTTCGTAAAAGTTTACTTGCAACATGGTATTTTTCATCGCAAGTGTTATCGTTTTCCACCGTAATTTCAAAATTTTAATGTCGATTCCTCCGTTGCGAATTGCAAACGCAACGGTAGACGATTACGTTCGCCTTTGAAAGCGAAACGGTTAATCAGATCATTCTCCCATCCTGAAATATCGAGTCTCCAGCGACCACCATTAATTAAACGGCTAAACGCAAGAATCGCGAGACGATTATGGCAATTACTTCCGGCGGTTTCGTTAAATCCTCCGACGAGTAGATTAATTCCGCAGTCGGCGGATTAGACGGCCGAAGAACGGGTTGAAAAACTTGAGCAACGAACCAGTGCGCGGAGAAAAAAAATTTATTACACGAAAAACTTTGCTCGAGGTTTCCGAAAGTAGCCAGACTAAAGTATATTAGTCCTCGTATAAATGAATATAATTTAAAATGATAAAACGCGGATTAATTTTTCGAGCAGGGACGAATAATCCGAGCGGATTAAATATATAATAAATTGACGGTTTTATTTGACACTATAAAGGCAGAGTAAAGTTCCTTTTTGGTAACATGCCATTACTTTCGACGATACGGTGAACCTTTAAATATTTATGTTTTTCATCCCTCAAAGAAGCTCGCGTTATTTGATCTTCGGTAAACGGTGGCGCGAGGTGGCCGAATAAATATTTGATGGAATTTTTGGTGGGACGGATTTAAATACATCGCCAGGTTAGGTGTTGCTCCGTGATACGAAGCTTTTGATCTTGTTACGGCCTTTTTTCTGCTACTTTGTGGACATGGAAGGAAAAAGTAGTTTTGAAATTGGTGCGAGCAGTCGTGGATTCGAGAAATTCAATGAAATCGAAAGTTCATTCTGTTATTATGAGAACCTTCAAAATTATGGATTTTATGTTTCTCGTTGTTTGCAAAGTTAGACCTGCAAGTTCCTTAATGAAAAATTCTCATAAATCAGGAAATAATATTTAACCCTTAGACAGCGGACCATTTAAACAGAGTTGATTTAAATTTCATCGAATCGACTTTTAATCGAAATACCATAATATTTTTTCCTAGGTCAGAGTCACGATTGACTCACGTTCGAGAGTTAAAAGAACGATACACAATTTTTAGGACAAAAATAATATCCTACGAGATACGAAATTAAATTTAAATTGTCATTCTTTTGACCATCCATGGTTCCATAATTAATACACCTGTGAGAACGTACATTTACGTCTTCCACAAGCAGGAAATTAATAAACATCTTATGATTAAATAAACTACCTAAATATTTCTAAAATGAAAAATCACTCGAAGGAGGTAACGTTTACCAACGATGTTTCACCTCGGTTTCGAGATTCCGCGAAAAAGTTTCAAACAGCCGGGTAAAGTTGTATCGTTGGCTTTTTGCGAAGAAGGAAGCTGACTTTCGAATGCAGATTCGGTGAAACGTTGACTTACAAGTGCCATTGATAATTAGCCCCGTAGCTGGTTGTCTCAATCGAAATTTCACGCTGGTTTTGCTTACAGATAGCTTCTCGAAACTTTCCTTACCCTTCAGACACGATAACGAACCCCCTCGGACAAGTTTTGCGAAACAGTAACTTCTCATGGAACGTATTTTATCGCCGCTTATTTCGAGCTTCTTCAAGCTTGAAAAGAACTATTGATCGACATCATTTGTCTTTTTCTTTTACACATACTTTGTGCTTTACTGCTCGTAGGCAGTTTGATTTATTATCAAGAAAGAAATGTTTCATCGTTTGATTAAGAATCTTCTTAAATTCAGTGTCAAAACTGCTTAAATTATTTTATCATTAACGTTCTAGAAATAAGCTACGTTTGTGATCATTTGTCAACCCCTTTGCAATTATATTCGATAAAATCAAATTTAATCTTGCAAGCTTAAAATCATAGATATCACATGTGTTATTGTTTTATTAATAAACCATTTCATAAGAAATTCAATTTACTTATCAGCCAAACAAGCTTTATTTATCCATGATTAAATATTCCAGTTTAATTTCGAAGTTTCATGGAAAACCTTAATACGCATTGGTATCCTGCTTATCAGGTTAATTTGGTGTCTCGATAATCGATAAAAAATTTCTTTTAAGAAGATTGAAGCAAGCTCTGTCCCTCGTAAATATTTAGTCTTTTTCAGCGGATCAGTTACTACCTTTTTTTAATAAAAAAAAAAAAAAAAAAAAAATAAAAAATAAATAAAACATAAAAATAATGTTTTAAATTTATCGTTTGTCAAGGATTAAATCATGACGACGTTAATTATATATCATACATTTAAATTTATGAACGAGATTGCTGCGGGCAATTTTAATATAATTGAATCCAGGCAAAAATTGCGCCGAGAATAACGTTGTCGCAGAATTTTTAATCACGTTCAGCACAATGAATAAGTACCATGCGGTGTTAAAACGAGAAGAGAAAAAAACCATGGATACCTTAAGTGTCTATCGCAACAAAGTTGGAAACGCTTGAGGTGGCGTTCTCACGATGTTCCTCGTTCTCCGGATGCAAATTTCACCGGCGAAATTGTTGAAGAACTACTTCTAGCGGTTGGTGTGCACACAGTTTCGCTCTTAACAAACTTAAGACCGTGCGTTATTTTGCAACCCTGTCCGCAATTGTTAACGAAATAAATGACCCCTTCATCCCTGAATTATTCACATCGTCGACAAGGTTACGGCTTTGCGGTGCACGAAATAAAACGTACAGACCACCGGGAAATCCTTTTCTTTACGATCCTTCGGCTGTAAACGTTCATTCCGGGAAGATGGCAAAAATCTCTTACGTCGGATATAATGCAACAAAGAAATAGAAGATATCGGATCGTATGTTTTATTTTTCGTTCAGCTTCGTAACGAATAAATTTGATTAATCGTGCGATGAATAAAAATGAAATGTATAAATATGATTTGTTTAACGTGACAAGATTTTAGATTTCGTTTCGACTTATTTATATTTCTACATTTTATTTTCAATTATTGCTCTCCAAAGTGTGCTACAACAATGATAAATGAAAATTCCGATATTCCAAAGCAGGATTAATTCGGGCGTGGCGTTTTAAGTGATATATGTTTCCATTATTCTACGAAAAAAAAAAAACACACATGGGACCCACGGATCGTATCATTGTTTGCGGTATTGCAAAATTGGTAAATAAGTGTCATGCAACATTTGATCATCGTTTTGACATTGCTCGGTACGGATATTCCAAATATCAGGAGTGATATTGTTTCAAAATTCTCGTTTATCTACAGAAATAAAAATATAAATCTATAAAATCAAACCTACGTTGAAGCGAATCGAATGCATAAACGTGAAGTCCAAATATTTTCATTTGGGGGCTCCTGCTGAGTTCCAAGAATACCTTAAGACGGTACTACCATATACTACTACAATTTTTAATTAACCCTTTCGCATCCAATTGTGAAGAACTAAAAATTTAAGAATTAAAGTTCTGAAACATTTGCATATATTAATATTTGATTAGACATACGCTCTTGATATTTTCTTTTATTTCTGAGTTCACCATTCATTTCGTAATATCGTTCGCCGTGGAATTCCTTCGATAAGGAACGAAAGGAGGCCACTCGTCACGCACCAAAGTTCCCAATGGTCAAATGTAATCGCACCTCTTTTTATTAACGCCCGGCACGGTTGTTAAGACGTCCATTACATTTTAAACGGACCCTTACCAGTTTCCATGCCTTTCAAAATACGTGGCTGGAAAATTGAGGTGTACAACCCTGTTCTTTTATTCGAATCACGCGACACACCCTCGGTTTCGCCGACTTGTTCGTTGATGAATTTGTTTAACACCTTTTCTCTTTTGCGACCGTATCAAGCTTCTCGATAAATATTAATTATCATGATGTTCACAGACAGTTTAAGTACGTCAGGAGCGGGGAGGGATGAAATTTATCCAAATTAAAATAGAAAATATAAACGAAAACGATTTAAGAAAGCAGTAGATTACAATATCAATATCCTTTTCAAATTATGATTGATTATTATGGACTAGGTTCATTTTAAAATCGACAATCGGTTGCCACTGGCGTAATAATACACTTTTTATATTTCAATAAATTGCCAATTGAATTCATGATGGTTGGAATTTTTTAAATTAAAATTTCCCGAATTCGATCGGAGTAAGTTGAAACGTTTCAGAACGACGCTTATTTTAGCCGAAAATTCTTATATATCGTATTGTAATATACATAATTCCATCAGAACAGAAATTTGTTTACGAATAGTTAACGAAATATGTGCGACGAGGGTTGAAATAATTTACGCGATACGTTCATGGTTAAAATCCAATCAGGATTTCTATTACGTCAGTCAACGCGTTAACAGATCTTCGTAGACTGAAGAAAAAAGAAATGATAAGAAGGAAGAAGGAACGTGTTAAACCCGAAAAGAAAGGGAAAACACGAGCCAGGAATTTCTTCTTTCAAAGACGGATGGAAATCCGGACAAATTATTCCGCGCTTCTTTTGTCGACACGATATATATTGTTTTGACGTCACGAGCTGCGAAACAAGCACAGATGTAAACCTGAAATTAGATGAATTCCGTGCCACCCTCCGAAAACATGTTCGTTTTTTGCCCTCGTCTTTTTCACATGTTCCACGCGTGGTTTGAGGATTTGAATGCAAAATCAGCCGTTTGCAGTGGCAAGAACGAGAGAATTGTTTAAAATGCATAGAAAATTCGTGTACCTGCTTGACGTTTCATTGCTAAAATTACGTTCGTAGCTTTTTGTCCGCGTTTTCAAGATAATTTATAATTTTGAAGATTCAATTATTATCATTACAAATTATTAATTATTAGGAGTACAGGCAGTTACTTTTTCAATTTCCATTCTTTTAATTGTCGTACTATTCAGTTTTATTTGAGATATATAACTTTAATATCTAATAAACAGTATAATTGCAGTAATATTATTAGGTTGGCAACAAAATTCGCGATCCCTTACAGAATTATGCATGAAAACCAAATAAATAATAATTTTCACTGATAATAAGCTCTTAAATACCATATTTCTGATAATTTCTGTAATAAAATTCCAATAATTTTAACACAGATTGTTTAGTTACCCACCAAACAGTTAAAAAATTGAAAATTTAAATTTCAATATATCCTACTAGTGCAATCTATGATCCTTGCAACAATTGGCATAATCATCCGCAATCATTTTTACAATAATATAGCAGATAAATTTGATTTTTCACGACACAACGGCATAATTTCTAAACATAAATACGTCCCAATGTCCAAAGAACAGAGGGGTATTTTTAACGATCAGTTGCTTGAAGTTTGGCACGTCCGACAAGGGGATTTGTTTCATCCCTTCAAAGGAAGGGTTGATACATTCCACTTTCCCGGAATTCACGAAATACACACAAATGAACGTGGGGCGAATGACGGGTCTGCCGGATCCAGATTATAAATATTGATCTACTCGCTCGAATTAAAAGACAGAAAAAGCTATTCGAGCGTTGTAATTATCCGAAAAATATAAAATCAGTGTGAACCGTTAAAATGCAAATTACACAAATTACAGAACGATTGTTAATTTTTTAAAATACTCATAAGCCACCATATTTTCTCCATTATACTACAATCTATTTATTACGATACGCGTGAGACACATCGGTGCAATTTTATAAAGTAATTTGAAGTGTACTTTTAAAGTATGAGTCATATTAAATGAAATTTAATTTATTGAATTTACAAAGAAGAATCTCATTAATATAGTTCAGGGTTAAATTACATATACCAATAAAAAAATTGAGCCACAGGCAACAGACAGCGGTAAGACGAAGCATTGTTCTCCATTCGGACAAATATCCGAGCGAACAAAAACTTCTTGTTATTCCAAGATGAAAAATATTCTCCCCAAGAAACTACTATATTTTTGCTTGAGGGTAGATCACGGTGTTACGTGGGTGGACAAATTTCTTGTCAAGAAAATGTGACTTCGCTTCGTTCGAAACTGCTTCTTGTCAACAATTTTCTCTCGATTGGACAAGAAAACTACTTAATTGAAGAATCGTGTAATTGCTTCAATTAAGAGCACCAAATTTCGACTGTTTCATTTTTCTTTCTTGCATCGACTCAGAAATAAAATTTACCTTTGTTACACGTTCAAGATCGATGGAAATTCGATAACATTCCACGTTAAATCAAATTACTTCGAATCGAATGTTATCGAGTAACTAAAAGAAGCAAAGTTAAAAAATTGTTATGTAGGATTAATAATGCGTTATTATAATGCAGAATGAATAATATAATTTAACAAATTCAGCTCTCAGAACGTAGACGACCATTTTTCCGATGTTCGGCGTATTGGAAGGAACAGGGTCGACCGCGCCATTATTTCTAGCCAATATTTGCATAATAGCTGCTGCACACGTATCACAAATCACCTAGCTAGTCTCGAAAATCTATGTTACTTACATAATTTATCGTCATCCAGCGATAGAAGGAGGAGCCACCATTTGTTAACATCGATGCAATCTCTGGAAGCCGTGACCGTTCATCGGAGACTCTGATTCAACGTGATCTCGCAATTCATATTTCGCAAACGTCGAACGTATTAAATAGTCCATCAATTTTTTTTTTCCTCCTTCCCCGTTGGTCACGTGAGATATCCGAAATTTCCCTGGATGCCTACTGCATTTATCTTTCAAGTGATTAGCATTCCACGGGGCTAAGGTCTGTTCCAGCTAATGAAGTTCATGAATTCGAAACTCGTGTCGGAGAATTTTGTTCGAGAGCCGGGGAAAAAGGTAGCGAAAGTAGTTTCGAGTTAATTAGTTAATTTATACATGCATCGTTCATTGTTCGAAAATTCAAAGAGTAAGGTATAACAATTCATAGAAATGCGCCTCTGTTATATAAATTTAATTGATGTTGGTTAATCCGTCAACAGTGTCAAAAGCTTCCGGTTAGAAATTCTGTTCTGTACAATTCATGTACTGATAGAAGTTTAATCTGTCGGTATAATGAATTATTTTTAAATACTATTTTTTAAAAATTATACAAAGACAAATACTTATCGATATCTTCATATTTTTAGTCATCAAACAATCGTCTGGTTGTTAAATTGAAAAATGAAATACAGATTCTCTGCAATAATAAATAATTTTATTTTGCAAATGTATTATACAAATGTATTCGTCCAGTAATCGACGCTGCAGGGAAATCGATAAATAAAGATAAGAGGCGTTGCACTGTATTGTGGATGTTAAATAAAAGTTGTAAAAAGTAACGATTAACGTTCAAGGAATTTTGTCAGAACGAGAACAAATATAACTCCGCCGACAAACGTGCGTATTATCAGCCGCCTAACGAACAATGTGGCTATCTCGACAATATTTATGACGTTTTAGTGCCATTATAATAGCACCGGCACGAGATAAAAGTTAATATGTATCTTTCTACGTACGCAGTTACAGCGAATAATTAGCTAGATGCAATTATGAGGACGGTCGATTAACGTTTGCATCTCGGATCGTTATATTTCTTCTTTTTCATTAACCCCTGTAGAAAACTGAAAAATATTCCTTAATTACTAAAAAAAAAACTTAATCAGTATATCAAAGCAGAAATATCTCAATAAGTATAAAATATTAGGAATATACAACTTTGGATGTTAAAAGATTAAACAGTGCGTCTGGTTTATATCGTAATACATTTTCTCGTCGTCCTTTAATTCGAAAGCTGCTGTTATTTATGTCGCCTGGTTTAAGAGCAATTCGTTAAAATTACAAATTATTTTTCTGGATGAAGAAAAGAAGAAAAGAAAATATTCAAAGCGACCTTCTTCGCGAAAAACATAGATAAATCAAGTCAGAATCGTTTTAAAGTATCCTGAATCCAGTAAGATTTCTTTTTTTCTGCAAACACGAAAGAAGAAGCTACCGTAATTAATCTCAAAGATTAATGGGCGCGATTAAAGTTTCGACATTCGATACTGTTTCGTTGCCCGCGGCTTCGAGAACCGATGTTGAGTAACGTTAATTAATTAACGACGCGATCGATCGTTTCAATTATTCCATCGTTAGGGTATTTATTTTTTTCCACGAACTCGAGGAATTGATGAATTTATGACGGAAGTATGACAGATGAAATTAATTTTTCGTTACTTTAAAATTGTATACGATATCAGGTTGACATGACCGGTTCAAAAATTGTCGTATTTTGTGACATTTACTTCCAAATAATGGGAACGGTTTTTTTAATTAAAATTTTACTATAACGCTGAAAATTCAGTGGAAAGTGTTTAAAATTTCTCATTAATTTAGTATTTTCATATTAAAAATTCCTCGTTTAACATGTTGAGTGCCACGCGAAATTGGAAACGTGCAAGGGCGAAACATGAGACAGTAACGCCTTGTAATTGAAAATTATAACTACACCGTATCAAGTGGTATTATAGAATATCATAATTTAAAATTTAATCGAAAAACACTTTCCTTCCCTTAATTAAAACTGTCTTTGATGTACACCCTCACTAAAGCGACGTTCAAACCTGTTTAATATTTATTTTTAAAACCGTGAGTCGACTTCAGGTACACTTTAGATCTATTAAAAAAAAAAAAATGCGAACATGTTTTTCAAACGCCACACCTCCGGAAACATACTAAATGAAGTTGTTCTTCTATACTTGGAACGTTGCTGATGATAATTGCAATAATCGTCCGTGAATCTTTCATAATTAATAGGATGAGAAACGTTCGATAAGTATCTGCTTAACGAGATACTTGCGTCACGACTAAATTTGTATAAAAGTCGATACAAGCTCCTGTATTAGCGAACGGAAACAAAGCGAGACAGATTGAAAAATCATAATAACTAACCGTGTCTCTCTCTGTCATCCTCGTTAAAATTAATAGTGAAATCATGGTCGTGCTTAGTACCGTTCCGCTGCACACGATTACTGTACTTGTTGAAACGTTGGATTAATTATTTTTTCTTTATCCTCGTCTTTCTTTGCAACTAGCAGAAACTAGTTTCGTTTTACTCGGTTGCACGAATTGGTCTCGGCTCGGTTGTTAAGATTTTATCGCGACGCGAGCCGAAAGGGAGGATTATTTAATTGCACGGGGAGGGAGGCAAAAAAAAATGAAGAAAGATAAAACTGGAAGGAGAGCTTTTTATCGAACGTGGATATTTCGTATAATTCTGTCGAACCAATTTCACTCGTCAAAGTGATTAAATAACTGCGTTTGCTTGGGTGAACAATGAATCGAATTCTATCGAGATTCAATCTACTTTGCAATACTGAAAATAAAGCCCACCATCAGTTGATATTCTCGTAGGTTTCCATTGATGTTGGCTCTGTTGTGTGCTCGGTTCGATTGCGAATTAGAAATCAATTTAAGTTAATTCTAGTCTTCGTGTTTCCATAATGTTTTGCTCGTTTGAGATAATTTGAAATGAATTTACTTCGAGTGTCTTATCTATTTCACGCGATCCAATAATGAGGAATTGCTAATTAAGGGTTGACGGTAATTTAATAGATTGATATTTGAATTCGATTTCAATTTTTTTTTTTTTTTTTTACTATATTTACTACATTTTTTATATTTATTGAAATTTCCACGTTTTATTGTATTTTCTATTTTACTTCCCTCCCCCACCCGCGATAGAATTTGAGGGATTTTGAGACAAAATTCGAATAAACGTCGCTAATTTAATTACCATCCTAATCACACAATTTTCACTAAAAAATAATCGATTTCAAAATCATGATTTTCCCAAAAACATAATACATACAATTACCTTTAAAAATACAGATCACAGCAATAAGAAATATTTGATTACCATAATAAATGACCCCCTTGCCAAATTGTACAATTCGTTCCAGTTGGTTTTCCAGAAAGGATTTTGCTTCAAATTCAACATTCAAGGCTAGTACTTCTTTTTGTCTTCTCTGAATTACATAATATCCTTTCGATTTTGATCAGAAACAGGAATGCCGGCGGTGTATCTGTAGCACAGACAGTCGTTCGAACATCGCTATAATAAATCTCCTTTCCTCAGAATTGCATTCGCTATCAGATTTCTGAAAACGGTTCGTTCAATTCGTTCCAATTAGATCGCCAGAGAGGATCATTCTTCAATGTTAGAAATTCAGGGTCGATACCCTTGTCCTTTTCCAAATTACACAATAACCTTTGGATTTCTATCAGATATCAGAAAAACTACAAGATGAATGTTCACCGTGACAAGCATTTAACCTACAACTGCTACGTTGTTCAGTTTGTCACACAGAAAATCTAGAATCCTAAAGAAATATTAAAAAATGGATAAGTAATTAAACCGGTTAAATAAACGGTTATATTTATTATCTGTCATTTATCTTAATAACTATAAAACTGACGATGGATCCATATCACCAAAGTAATAATTGATGACCAAACTGATAATATTACATACGATACTTTATCAAATCATTCGTAATTCGCCCCGCCTTAAATAATTATTATTATCTAACAATTCTATCCTTCCTTCTAAAAGTCGTTCAGATTTTAATATCAGGAATTTTATATTTTCGATTCTCTCTTTCAAAATTGAAAAGTGTTGCTTAACCCCTGGCTCTGAGTTACAAAAAAGGAGTAATACATTCACGAGGGTTCGCCGGAAAGCGATTTCATTTGAAAGTCGAGGTTCAAGGCTCGGTGCTCTGGTCTCCTTTCCCAAATTACACAACGTTCTTTCGGTTTCACGGTGAAACAGAGAAAAAACACCTACAAATCCCAAGATCAAGGTGCACCTGGAGCACAGACAACCGTTCTCGCTTCGATAAGCATCGAAATCCCTACTCGTGTATCCTCTCACTATCGAAATAACACTGGTGGGGCGGAACAGGATGTTTTGAACGTGGTCTTTCTTCTTCAATCAGTGTGATTTCATTCGTTGCCGTGACGCGTAAACGAACCGCAGGAAAAATTCAATTCCCGATCTAGAATTACGGTGCACCCCGTCGGTCATCCGGTAGCAAATTTCGCGTAGGTGAGGTTCAAAACGCGATAGAACGTCGAAAGACGTCGGTGATTTTTATTTTCAATAACTAACGTTGCATCGATTCCAACGGCCATTGAAAATCGTTAAAACTACACCCCTGATTCTTAGGAAAATCAATTTCCTGCAGCAGATTCCGGGTTTACCATTTCATTCAATTAACCGTCCGCCGTATAACTCTTTTCGACTAAATATTTTTTGCCACGATGTTAAAATAATATTATATGTACTTTGCATTGAACCATCATTGATTGTATAAGTTATAATTGGAATTAAATTTGAAGCTGAAACGTACTGAAAGTTTCAGACAAATTTGTTGCATTTTGACTGTAGTCTCGCGGGTGTGTCGTTGTAAGAGATTAATTAAAATGATATAGGAATGTTATAAATAATCCAAGGGGATGTGGCGTAAGTATGTCTTCTTTGGGGCAGGGGGGCTGAAATAAGAAATTAAGTTGGCATTTCGTGAAATAAAGTATAGTTTATATTTTGCGTAGGCAAGCCTTTAGTTCTGTGTTGGTATTAGTTCAATTTCTAATTTAAAAAATATATTGTATGTATATTAATATTTCCCATAACTTGACAAAGTGAGATTCCTATGGAACTCCTGGAAGGTAATACTGAATACCCTTAACTTAGGTTCTCAAACGACCCACCTACATTAAGAATGGAGGCTGAATTAATATTAAACTTCAGGTAAATTTCCAATTTCCAAAACATATCAATATGTCTAAGTTTTATTTTTAAAATATCTTTGAAACTATTAATTTTTTTAATATTCTTCTCTAGTACATTTTTATAGCTCCCTAGATATTCTGCAACTTTTATTCGTAAACTTTTTCCATACGTTGACAAAGAACGGAGATAATTAAAACGAGTAGATCATGTGAATCACCCTGTACATGTACTCTCATCGAGTTCTCATCGATTAATTTCAACGAACAATCATCACCAGTTGAGTTTACTCTTATATAATTAACATTTCTTCAAACAACGTTGAATGGACAGCAATTAACTGTGCAAGAGTGATGAGAATGTCAGGTATCGAGAAAGTAATTTAGTTTTTATTAAAAGAAATTGTACGAGATTTTCAAAACGATCGGTATTATCAAATGAATTTTAACCGATGAGACAATCATCATTCTCTAAATATTATTAATCGATATAATCAATCATAATTAAAGTAACTAATTATTTCCAAAAAATAAATATACATGTCGAATTGAGTAACCTTCTTCTTTTTCGAAGTCGGTTAAAAAATAACAGATGTGGTTCAACTATTTCGAACGTAAATTAGTATATCTTGAAATGTGATAACCAACCTGTTAGTTTATTTGTTAGTTAATTGGTCTATTAGTTTGTATCGACGATTGACACCGAAATTACCGTTTCGTTTGACACGTGGTCGCAAGGCAGGTAATTCCATTCAGAGATTCCAGGAAACCTGGTAACAGGAGAAATTTACATAACCAGATCCCGTAGAAACGGAAACACCATATCGACGTTTATTGGAAACTTCATTCACCGTTCGATTACGTCTCCATTTCAGCAAAATCCATCGATGAAATGGAAACGTTTGGTGAAGTTGCTTCCTTCGACAGGATTTGAGTGCAACATATTCTCGAAATTGCATGCTTATTATACTTCGTTACGAGCTTGAACGTAAGACACGTTTATACGCTTCAAAATATTCTACGAAACTTAATCGAACGATTTTCTATTTCATATTTTTATTTTGTATAAACTTTTATGCAACCTCTGTTAATGAAATAATTAACTCCTGGTAAATTACTTAAGTGTGAGAATAATCTTTCTTTTTCTTATTTTGAATTGTAAAATAATCCACTCTCCTGTGACGTGGTAGTTTTCGTTAAGTCATATTTTTACAAAATCGAGTTTTTCGACCTACTTAATTACACGTATTCCTTTAAGGCGCATAAAATATTCTTAAGGCTCACGATTCGTCACACACGTGTGACTGCGGTCTTTCACATGAAATCTAATACTGATAGTGAATGTGATAATTGCGCGATCAAACGCTGGTTAGGCTATTTTCCTTCCTCGTTAGAATTGATAATTTATCCAGCTCGAATCGAACCTCGTGAAAGGAGTAATGATATTAATCTTCAAGGACGAACGATTCGTGCGTGTTTGAAACAGACGTATATACACCGTCGTCCATAAATATTTGAACACTTGAAACTATAGAATCCTTATTTTATTGCACGACGAATAAAATATGTACGCGTGATCAGGATACTGAAAATGAATCGTGAAAAAAAAATTGTTACCCTGTCAGACGAATGACGTTCCATTAGGAAGATTACCTTGAGACTTTTCAGGTCCATTAGCTGTACTCTTAAAAAATTCACCACCGCGGCGAATTATTTGTCGTTACTTATTAATTTGGTGATCTAATTCGCGGGCATATTTTACTTAAAAGTTGTCACAGATATCAGGAAAATTATTGACCCAAATCAAAAATTACTGTTTGTTAATATTTACAAAAATTTACAACGTAAGGGTTACGAATTTATCTTCCAGTTGGAATTAATTGCAGAAACGAATTATTTAACTGTGAGATGACTAATAGCTAAAGTAGCAGCAATTTAAATTTAGTTTTTCCAAAGTTTAAAATGCTCCTTTAGTTATTATTTTTCCAATGTACGATAGTCTTCCATAAAGAAATTTAATCACCCAAATTTAGTCGAAATATCCTTAGTAACTAAAAGTTAATTAGGACAAAAGTTACGATCAAACTCGAGCCATTCAATCTGATGTAGATTCGTCACAAATTGAATAAGCGTTTTAATACTTATGGACGGCAGTGTACATTTGGACACTGATCGATACGATGATGTATGCGTGTTCGCAGGCGGATTCGATATTATCTAACGACGAACGTTCACCACCTTTTTCGCTGGAGAACGTTCGTGCCTCAAGGTTTGTCTCGTTACTTAATTGCTCTTAATTTGTTTTTTTCTTTTTTATCGCCATAATTACGATGCAGCTGTAACTCAGATGTTTCCGTTATCTTAATTGACCACCCACCCAGTTCGACTTCTTAAACGAAGAAACATCGTTTCGTGATTTTGCTTCGATACGGACGAGCTCTGTCCTCCGCTCGACGTTTCCTTCGCTTCGCATTGGTCACGGCTCGTTAAGGAAATTCACGTTGTTCTTGCGTAGCATTAAAATCGAACGAACTCGGCAAGAAACGAGGAGCGTTTAATTTACCGTGTAAACGAGCAATCGCCATCGAACGACGTTTCATTTCGCTCGATGTCCGTCCTTTAATTGCACCTTTTATTGTTCGGAATCTATACCTTCCGTGAAGAAAGTGTACGACGTTGAAGATAAAATATTTAATAACAATCATCTATGCAGAAAGAAGTTTGGTGATACGAGGCGTAACAAACGTGCAATTCTGAACGGATATGGTAGAAGGATGTTACAAATTCGAAGCTAAGGTAATACTGGGTGGTCAAGAAGGTTCTGTCGTAACTCGACACTTTACAAATGGTATTTATTGAGGAAAATGATCATTGTATCATCAAAAATAATCACAGTCGTCAAAAGGAGGCCATGAATTCCACCGTGATAGAATTTCTTTCACCAGTTCAGTTTTTCCACATTTTAGTCCCCGAAGATGGTTATTCGCCAAATTTGATCCTAATCGACAGTTTTAAGAAACTCTATCTTATATTATTTTAAGAACAGTCTTAAATCTCACAGTCGAAAAAGAGATAGAACCTGCCTGGTTCCTAACACCAGGCCAGTATACACGAAATATCGAAATCACATTTCACGTCATCTGAAAATCGATCAGAAACGGTGTCTGTCAGCTGCTCGATAAGGCTTTCTATCGCGGAGAGTAACACGGTATCAGTATTTTCAATTGCATATCGAATCACAGCGATTGGCAACGCGTCAGTGGTATTGGCATCGCGAAATACAAACACGACGACAGAGTTATTGTTTAACGTGAAATCGCGGAAATACACGCGCATATTACACATGTTCATTTCGGTATTGCGACATCAAAGCCGCTGAATATGTATGCACTGTACAGATACTGCGACGATTCCGACAACCGGCATGATTTACATGATTCCAAGAGGCGATTTCAAGGTGAACGTTTGCAGAAACGGCTTGAATTCGAACAAAAATCAAACCGATCGAAATATGATACTCTAACAATAAGAGTCATCCATGCATTGGATTCGTCACGAAGTCAAAGCGGAGGGATGATCTAAAAGTTTGCTTATCTGTAGTAAAGAGATCTTTTATCGTCAGCATCAAATTTTCAACGGAAGTCGTTTAACCATGGGATGACGGATCATGAAGTGTTAACATTTTCAAAGCATTCGTTTAAATATTATTTCGTCCAATACACGAAGATTTTTCGTTACAAAATTTCGTTGCTTAACAATCGAAATACTGTGCTATATTATTTCTGAATCTGGGTCACGATTGACTCCGCTTCGCAGCTGGAATCATCGATAATTCTTTAAAATCTTTAACTGCAACTTTCATTTTTCTCTCTTCATGACGAATGATCGTTGTATTATTTATCAAACAGTGAAAGGGTTAAGGATTTTTCGTTATTCAAATTTCAGCGAAAATACTTCGAATAAATTTATGGGAGGAAGGTATCGAGTTAAGGAGACAAGTAAACGTAAAATCGGTTCTAAACCATTTCATTCGAATCGTCCTGAAGGGGAACATCGTTAGGGAGGAACCAGGAATACCGATGGAGACGGTACACGTTTAAAACTATCTACAAAGTGCCCTAGGTCAAAGACATACGTTATTCTTGACCAAGTTAACGGAACTTCCCTCAGGCAACCGGTTGTTCTACACGTTTCTCATTTCTTTCGCGGTTAGCTCATTTCTCTTCGTCCGTCTATCGTCCATTTTTCAACGTCTGACCCGTGGAATGTGCTTTTAGCATTCCTCTCTCGATCCATCATCGCGCGGCAAAAAGAAACAGAAAGCAGAAAAAAAAAAGAAAATAGAAACGTCTCGTTGAAATCTGCCAGAAAGCATCGTTTCCTGTCAATAAATTTACATTTTGATTTATCTGTGATTTTTGCCGCGTAACCCGAGTGTGCTCTCGCTTTATCAAACTCGATCATAGTTCTGCTGCATTCGGGTGATAAATCTTCGATTGAATTCGTTGACACCTGGTCAATATCACTGGAAGCTTCCGATTTCCTTCGATTCACACTTTTCCCCGACTTGTACGATGGCTCTTGTTTTTACGGTCGTCCGTCTTCCTCTACGAACTCGTTTCATGTTTCCTCGATTACAATTTTTAAGTCGGTTCCCCGGTGAAATGTGACCCGAAGTTTTTCTATTCTGCTTCGACGTGAACATTGAGCTTGTCTTTGCGTATACCGGATTTAGTAATAGATGAAATCGTGAGAATATTATACTCTTTATATGATTCCATCTGTCGTACACATATCATCTTCTACGATCTGATAATAAATATAGAAATAAAATAAAAATTTACAAACGAGGGTTACGAATTCGTGACGTTTGACTATTTGAAAGTTCATGGCTGTAACTTTAACTGTATTTTTCCTAAATTTGGGTCACTATTGACCCAGCCTCCATTGGTGCTTGAAGAACCGTATAATTTATAGAATCAGTGGCTCCTATAACTCTATATTTCTGTTTATATCGTAAAAGGATATACTACAGTTAAGCAACGCTGTGCACGATGACAACAGAAAAAGCTCTGATTGACTCCATGATTGACTAACGTGAATTGATATTAACATCGTTCAGGTTAAGTGTCCTCGAGCCCACTAGCATTACCCTTCGTGTTACAACGAGCTGATACGCCACGTTTGTTCCATCAATAGAACGTGTACTGATCGGTTATCTTATGCAGGTCAAACCATCACGCGAGCGTAATATTACGGTAATGGATGTTAAGGGAATTATAGGTCGTTAAAGTTTACCTCGGCGACAACCCGCAAACGTACAAATCATTGAACGTCAAATACGAACGCGTTCAACATTGGGCACACGATATCCGATAGTCTTCGACTGTAATTTCACGGTTAAACCCGTCGATTACGAGTCATACTCATGGACCTATAGGTCCATGGTCATACTGTGCTGTTTGCTCGTCGACTGTTCAGCGAAATGGAATACAAATTTCAATGAATTTTTTGCACGACCTTTTCGATTGTTGTAAATTAAAAAACGTTATATGATTGAATTCGATTGGATGTTGACTTATTAATAAGAGAATTTCTTATAAATATGAACGATGGGTTTCTATGGAAATTTAGTTTATAACCTAGCACTAACTAAAGATTGTAATTATAAGTATTCTAAAAATATAACATTTCGTGGATTCCCAAAATTCCTAAAAATATAAGATTATTAACTTTCTCATATATATCGTAGATAGCTTAATAATAATCGTAGGTGTGTTAATCGGCCTCTAGTCAACAATCAATGATATCATTAAACCTTATCACTAAACTTCCGACAAGTAAAACGTTTCTATAAATATCTGTTGCAGAATACTGAACTAAAGGTGTCATTCCAGCACCAATTATGAAAACAACGTTGTTTCCCGGTCCGTGTCGACGTTCGCAAGCGATTTTCCAGACATCGCAGGAGGATCGTTGACTCGTCCCACCTCGAAGACTCGACGATAGCCAGTGATAAAGCGTAACATCGGTCCTATCGTGGCAATATTTCAATCAGGCTGCCAATAAATCTCATCATGCGTCACTAGACCCTCCGTGTTCCTCTCTGCGTGTCGTGTATCTTCCTCAGACACAGATTTTTTTCTTTTCTTTTCAAATATCCGCCAACTGTGCGGACGTGCAAAAACACCAGGTTAAAAAAAATCGTTAGTTGAATAAAATTTACTCTTGATTAACGATCGAATCATGGCACCGGAGAAAAGTGACACGTTGAAACAATTCGCGAAAGTGCCAATGGACAGCAACGATTTCAAGCCTTCGGAACGATGGCGGATCACGAGGAATGTTTTGGTGATCGGGACGGCGTTTATGGTGAATTTCACGGCGTTCATGGGGGCCACGAACCTTCAGAGTTCGATCAACGCTGACGATTCTTTGGGTACCTTCACGTTGGCCTCGATTTACGGAAGCCTGATTTTTAGCAATATTTTCCTGCCGACTTTGGTTATAAGGTAAGTCGAATTTGTTTTAATTCGTAGAATATTAGATTGTTAACTAAATTCTCTATCTTCACACTTTAAACCTAATTAAAATTATTTACCAAAATTGAAAGATAAGAGTATTCGACGAATGGCGGAATTTGTGGTAATTTATTTACGTTCAACAGAATTCGAAGGATTTCCAAGCAAAATAATCGGAAAAGTCGGAAATTAAACTGTCACGGTAATAAATGAATATGCTGACTGTAATTGCTAGCTACAAATTCTCTAGAATAATAGTTTAATCTGAAAATTATTATCCACTTTCTTCGCGTCGGCCAATTTACAGGAAGAATAATAATGTCGTTGCATAAAAAATATACGTCCTGTAGAACGTCGTTTATCGTGCGCTTTTTTTCCTCTGGTATACCTGGAAAACGCGGTTTGCGATTAACATAATTCCACGTTAGCGATGAGACACGGTGAATCGCGTGTCGTAACGTTACAACGTATTTAAAACGGGGCTCGAATCACAAGAGGCGCTTTTCCGCTTCCTTCTCACGACATTGCATTCGAGCGCGCGTGACCCATTTACCCGAAAAGGGTCAAGCAGCCGGGTTGCATTTATCTCTTGTATTTTTTAATCCGCCGCGACGAGCATCGTCTCGAGTCCGAGGAAAGCGGATCAACCATGCCATCGAACAAAAGTTCATCATCCTTCTTTTCAAGACAGAGAAGCATTTCACGGAATCATTAAATGTGATTGAAGCCACGAGCGAATGATGTCCGGTCGAAAATTAATTATTTCGGACAATCAGCGAGTAATGATTGGACGATTGTACAATTATTAATAATAACTGTGACTACCTTAAACGTATCAACACGCCCTTCGTAATTGGCCATCGATGTCGTAAGCGTGTCGATACGCAAAAGTATTGATATTCGAGTTAAAACATTGATATTCTTGCGACACGATATTGTAATTTTTAGTTAAGTTAAAATTCTTCTTTTTGTATTTTACATTTTGAAATAATTTGAAACGCCTGAAATCTCTGACGCCAGTGGCCAGTCAACGAGGGCGGTCTTCAGTGGGTTAAAGGTACATGTCAAGCTGGGTGCCAAGTGCACGTGTCAAGTAGATGCAATCCGACTTTTTCGACTTTCTTGTCCTGACCGTTCGTGAACGAAACACGAAGCCTTTATCTTTAAAAAATTCAAACGTACAATAAAAGATAAACTATCTAAAAATATAATAAAATGCCAAAATAATATTATGCTACTTTATGAATATAATTGAAACATAAAATTAATTTGTGAAACCTTTAATTACAAAAGAAATAATGATCGAAGAGATGGTTGCCGAGAGACCCAGCAAACTGGGTCAAACTTCAAGCAAAGAATGTAAAGCACAAAACGATTCTATCACGCCCATTTTTTTTTTTTTCTTGCAGCTGGCTAGGTTGTAAATGGACGATATCTTTGTGTATACTGACTTACGTGCCGTTCATGGCGGCTCAATTTTATCCAAAATTTTACACGATGATCCCGGCTGGGTTGATGGTCGGCATCGGTGCCGGGCCACTTTGGTGTGCCAAGTGCACCTATTTGACCGTCGTAGCGGAAGCTTACGCCACTTTGTCAGATGTAGCCGCAGATGTGCTTGTCACCAGGTTTTTCGGCCTGTTTTTCATGTTCTACCAAATGGCGCAGGTCTGGGGCAATCTTATATCCTCGGCTGGTACGTATACGTCCTATATGTATAATCACCAAACTTTTTTCTCCGGACGAATTCTACCGGTGAACGTTAGAATTTTCGGTCTTCCAAATGAAAAATTTGATAGAATGAAACTTTACAAGAAGACGTTTCATATTAGACTCGAATTTTGTCGAAGAGATATGTACTTTGTAATATTGTAACAAAGTAGCCAAAAATGGAATAATCCAATTTCTCTCATATTAATGGGTGTAATTTCCTAATCTTCGCTGGGAATTGAAATTAGGAAATTTCAAAATTTATAATATTTTTACATTTCTTAGAACATCGAAGTTTGTTGGTAAAATGTATAATTTCCAATACAACAGTTTTTGAAACTTGATAAGTTGTAAGTCTGCTTTGTAAATTTTAGTAATATTTTGCCGGCTTTCTTCGAAGCAGATTTCATTGAAATTTAAAAACTTCCGAAAGTTTCTATGAAATTCCATTCTGTAATTATGTAACGGTTCGAAATGAATTGTTGACGATACAATTGGACCCTTTTTTTATTCCGACGGAACTGCGTTTCATTCGTGGAAAAATCGTTAACGACTTTAACGGACTCAATTTAATCTCCTTTTACAACTGTTTTCCCTTAAAGTCCTTTGACGTGAAAAAGTAGTAAAAGTCTTCATAGCTCTCCTTACATTTCTCCCCTTTCTTCTTCCTTTTTTTTTCTCCATTCTTCTTTATTCCTCTTATCCCGAAGCTCGTTGCACAACTTGTAAGTACGTTTCTCGTCGGCCCTTCAACGGGCAAGAAAATAAAAGCTTTAATTGCGATGCAATTTGCCGTAATGGGGAACAGTGTCGAGAGTGTTCCATCGCGAATTCGAAACAGGGCAGCCTGGGAGGCTGAGTTTTATCGTCAAATTGAAACGATCAAACAACGCCGACGGTACAAAGGTGATAAAGTGACGACGGAAGGTGGATGGTGTAAAGTTCTCTTCGTCACAGAGTGAAAAATCCGCGCGGATGTGTTTTAGAGGGAAAATTAATTAATTAACCGGCCACCTTGTATGCCGGCACTCTGAACCATGCCTGGAACCATGAACGATACAGTATCACTGGAACGAATAATCTTGTGCTATATCCTTTGTAAATTTTTAATTTTTCTAAGCTCTTCCAAGCCACGTCTGTCACCGGTGACTGACACCCAAAAATTTTGTACGATCGAATAATTGACAAAAAGAACAATATAAAACAAAAATATTAAGCTAATAATGCTGGCTATCGAATTGAAAGGATAAATTTGAAAATTAATTAGGATTTATCGTGCCTGACTACGCACGTCCGTTTTCACTGTGCCACTCAACGTGTTAATAACACATTGAAAAATGAATTTCTAGCCCTTAATAGAAAATTACAATTATTTTGGAGTAAGTACACTTTTGTTACCCTTTATTTCGAAGCTAAACTAATTAGCCACAGACACAGGAAAAGTGTAGTTCCAAAAGATTCTCACATCTTGCTATTTACCTAATATTATTAATCATCACTATATTATCTTTTTCTCCAATTATTTCGATCGAACGAAATCTTTGCAACCCTCATTCGCCAGGTCAAAAGAACCTGTTCAAGATTCGATAAGACTTCCTCCGTACCGAATGTCCCGGAATCTGTATTATTCCACGCGTCGCGTTGCAAACCCTCCCCTTTACGCTCCTGAATCGTAAAACGAAGGAGTAAGTGATCGAGTCGGCATAAAGGCGTAAAACAGCGTCGTAATCCACGTTTCGAGAGTTTCTTTTTAACGTGTACTTGTGCGTCGAGTCCCGCAAGAGACGCCGGGCTGTTCCGCTTTATTTATGAGCCATCACTTGACTCGAGAGACCACGGAATTCGAGAATCTCGAAACTTTAAACGTTTCCCCGATACAACTGGAAATCACGGGATGCCTGGGCATTGTTATGCTAAGCGGGATGGCAAAGACGGGAAAGACGAGGAAAATGATCGAGCACGAAATTCGAGAGGAGATTGCGTCGAGCTTCAAAACTTTCCGACGTTTCATTAGAATCGCCGAGCACAATGAAGAAAATCGGCCCGGTAATTCTCTCTACCCTTGAAGTTAGCTTAGGGGAAACGATAAGGGCGTGGATCGCGTTTGAAAGGAAAAACTAGCCCGGTTTGATGTTTGACGAGTTCATTAACGATATTTGAAAGGAACACGTTTTTCAGGGACCTGTATCATGTATAAGGTAATTTTAATGTTCGTTTTAAGTACGGCTTCATATGTAGAGTTTATCGGGAAATTATTCGATAATTAAATTCACAACCTCCACACTTTTTCTTTATTAACTTATTTATGGAAATTTTTCAATTGAAGTTCATCTTGTGCCATATTTCTAATATTCTTTACGCTCTGTATGTTTTAGAATTCAGGCGATTTTGAAGCAAAATTCGCGCCAATTTAGTCGCCATAGTATAATATATAGGAATTATATATAATATAGTGTAGTACATAGGTGGGGAACGTGGGGCCCTGAGGATGCATGCGGCCTCTTGTATTAATTAATATTTAATTATATAGATTACGACAATTTGAAAATTAATAGAATTAAATAAACTTCTAGAAATACCAACGGTAAAATATAAAAAATTATAGCGGCCTCCTTTATTATTGCCTAACTTAAATGTGGCCTTTAATGGTAAAAAGGTTCCCCACCTTTGGTATAGTATAATATAGTATATAATATAGTATATAGGAATTATATCTCAACCTCACGCTAATTTCATTGTCAGTCACCGACACCATACACTTTGCATGCAGAAGCATGCAATGCTTGAATAACAAACTAAAATCTTCAATTTCAAAATTAATACAGTTTCAATATGCTACTAGAGATCAGTATTGAAATTTTAGGATCAAGACTTACGTGACAATTAATATTCAATTAAAGAAGTGCTCATACCGTATGAACGTCAACGTATAATAAAATTGTTTAAACTTACTTTTAAATAGTTGAGCTAGAATTTAAGTTGCGATCAAAGTTTGGCCAGAGGTAGAAGAATCCAGTGATCGGATTACGTCGTCCGATTTTTTTCTATTTGCTGGATAGTCGTTTCACCGACTCAACTTATACAGACCGTGGACGAATTGGTTCATAATCCTGATATCGGTAAACGACAGTCGTCTACAAATTTTCCCAGAAATTCTTGTTGAGAGACGTGCTCGATGAGCACGAGAAACTTTCGTGGTGATCGTTAGAATCGGACCATTTTCAGGCACTTCTTTCTTTTACAAACTTTCGAATACAAAAATAGTTTAAGCTACGGGACACGAGTCGAATTTTCAAAGTTTTTTTCTCTGTATAAAAAATTGTGACCTCGTAGTCGGATAGTACGACAAACAGTCGTCGTTTGAAAAACGACCGTTGAACTGCTTTCAGCTTAATTAAACAAGTTCCCCATTGCGCGCATAATTTGAATTTTAATTGCAAACAACTTGGTTTTTCGTCGGGATTGAATTGTAAAGTAGAAAATCAAGTAAATTTGATAAACTGGAGCAGAAATCTTTTCTTCTCGAATTGACTCTTATAGTAAGTTATTATAATACTATGGGTAAGTTAGAAAAATAGTAAATTGGAAAGTGGGAAATTAAAAATTAGTAATTTGGAGATTGGTAAATTGGAAATTAGCAATTTGAAAATTAGTAAATTAGAAACTTATAGATTTAAAATTGATAATTTGGAAATTGGTGCATAGGAAATTAGTAAGTTAGAAATCAGGAATTAAAAAATTAGTAAAGTAGAAATTGGTAATTTGGAAATTAACAAATTAAAAATAAATAGATTGGAAATTAATAAATTGGAGATAGCTGAATTAGAAGTTAATAAATTTGACGATAAATATTGTGTGTATTATAAAATTCTTGTAATAATAATTTAAGGCCTTCCGAAACGTTCTGTTACCACTGAGATTATTTAAAATATACTTAATTAATCTGTCAAGTGGTTTCAAAATAAATGATTTATTCGCGTTTTACAGTTCTTTCTTACGGGATGGATTCAGTGCCAGTGAACACAACACTGAATAGCAGCGTTGTGGCGGAAGTTTGTGGGGCAAATTTTTGTGGTGCCACCTCGAACAGCACCGACAGCCCACAATTGGAAAGGCCACCGGAAGAAAGGATTTACCTAATTTGCGGCATTTATTTATGTTGCATGGTAGTGGCCTCTTTGATAGTCTCATTTGGTGTCGATTCACTTACAAGGTAATAATTTTTCGTGAACAGAACAACCACTAAGCTTTATTGAAATTTCACAATCAAATATGATTCTGGCAATTAATCCAAGCTTAGTGAATCAGTATTCCAAACGATATGATGACATAAAATCACGTTATTTTATATCGAAACCGTGAGATCGATACGACTTGTAATTAAAGCTAGCTGCACCAAGGAACAAACACGTGCATTCGCAATTACATTTTATTTTATTTGTTTTTGATTGCAAGAGATTTTAAATTGAAAATTGCGAACCTCGAGGATTTGTAGAGATTGGTAACTAATCTCTTAGAAGTTTGAAATTTTGCAAATTGTGCATCCAATCGATTGTGTTTGGAAACTTTAGAGTTCGGACTTTAATAGTTCCAAACTTTCGAGTCAAGAGTTGCCAAATTCTAAATTACAGAGCTTAGAGTGTTCAAATGCATAATGCAAACTCGTATTACATTTAAATCTTCGACATAGTCAAAACAGTGATCTTCTTTGTGAGCAACTTAATTCGACTGCTGAGTGTTTATTTTTTAATTTCAAAGAGTAGATTACAAATTGTTAAAAAAATTCGTCAATTATCTTTGCAAATTAGAAAGTAGTAAATTGTGATAATATTGTTACTACATAGAAAATTGGTAAATTAGAAATTAACTAATTGGAAGTTAGTTAATTAGAAATTAGTAACTTACAAATTGGCAAATTGCCAGCCACTACTGAAAACTTAAATTTAATTTTGAGGTTCTGTTGCATTTTAATTTTCCAAACTTTAAAATGTTCCTACAGCGATTATTCATCCAACATATAAAATAATATCTAATTTTAATCGAAGCAATATGCAGTAGAATTATCATTGACAATGGAATTGCAAAATGTTCACTGAAAACGCGACGATGTGTATTGATACGTTCTCCAAATTCGCGTTATGAAAAATCAGTCTCATCAGTGAGTTATTGGAAAACGATATCTCGTATGAAATTTCAGTTGAACAGAAAATACATGGACAAACACGAATCCTCCAGTTTCATTTCGAAACAGAGGAACAGTTGGCTAAGTCGAGATGTATGAACGCAAAGAAGCAAAGAAGCTGACAGGATCGATTTGCAACCGAAGCAAAACGCATTGTCCCGTGTGTCATAAATATTTCTCGAGCATCCGGATGTATTTGCGAATCCAGAATTGATAGCACGTTAAATCCGAACGAACGGATGTGCGGTATTGTTTCTGTACGAAGAATTACGGCCGGTTATTTTTACGATCAATCGCGATCGACTAGATCGAAAAGGAATCTTTTGAAATCCGTACGTTTAATGTTTTATCGACATTCGTATTGATTCATTCCGCGCGGGATGACATTAATTGCACTTCCTTGTTCAGGAATGAAACAGTAAATTTATCTTGATCGGGATGTTTAATTTATATTTCGGAGACGGCCCAAAATTAACAATTTTCTACATTGGAAATTGTCAAAATTCTTTAATCCTTTTACATATTTTCACATTAGCAACATCTTTCGTTTACACAATTTTTAATTTTGCGCCGTCTCCGAAATATAAAATAAAATTATTTCGTCCTTTTTGGTGCATTCCGAAGTCGGTTGTATTTTTTTTCCAAAAATTGTTTTTAAGTAAACGAAAGAATCGTTAATAATGCGTGTGATAGATATTTATGATAATATTCTATCGTTAGAAGCAATTGAAAGTCAGAAACTATGTTAAACTGCATAAGAAACGCGTATTAAAATTACGAAAAGTTCAAAGAGCTGCCAACAAAGTTCTGTTTCGAATTTCGGAATAAAGTTAGGCTTGTAAGAAAGTAGAAACCTTCCCCTTTAATTTGGTTTTTGATTTACATCGATATCTTTATCCGTTCCTGAGATATCGTCGTGTAAAGACAAACGTAATTTTTGTAGAAATTCGCTGCCGCCTCACGCTTGGACCCAGACAGTGAGTGTCTAGCGTAGCGGTCACGTGGTCATTGTTTACGTCTAACCCTTTACTATTCCTAGTAATGCGTAGTACGCATTTCCTAGAAAAAAGTCTAGGTCGCGTCGCGCCCATTCAGGATTACCCTCGTACGCGCCGGCCGCTATACAAACTTTGAAGCCATATATCTCAGGAACTAATTAAGATATCGCGTTGCAACAAGTTGCGTTATTATGTACGCACTTCCCTCTATCATCTGAGCTACCTACTGCCTAAAATTTATGCATGTTTTTTTTTTATATTTATTGCCAGGAGTTTCGCCACCGTTGAATGTTTCGCGTTGACCTGTGGGATCCTTAATGCGTCAAGTGTTTCCTGTTAATTTAGATTTAAATAACATTAGTCGATAGGAAAAGTAATATGCAAACTTGAAGATTATATTTTTCGGTTCGGTAACGTGGTGACATCTGTTGGCGGAAGTTGAATATCCATAAAACTGCTGTGCTGTGAATTTTTCAAAACTACGAAAATACTAAATGCTTGAAATATCATCGACCAGTTGAATTTTAATATATTTCGGTATATTTCTGTGTACATTAATACATGTGACACGAAGGATTCGGTAATATGTTAACCGGACATTGATTCTCGTCGAGTATTTCTTCTCCCCGCGAACGAGACGTCGATACTTAATATTTACAAAAATACAAAAGCTTACAAAACATCGACTACCATACAACAAACTCTCGTCTAAATCGTTTTCATTCGCAGGAAGATTAAGACGTTAATAGTACAAACACAAAATGTTTATTCAATGTTAAAATAAAATACACTGCATCATAAATCAAGAATGTGGGTAAACCGAAAATCTATGGATCTTAGCTTCGTATTCACATTTCCTCAGGTATAACAAAGGAAGATCAGGTTCCGCAACAGGACTATCAGGATTCAAGCTACTAGCTGTAACACTGCAGCTCCTGAAAGAAAAGAATCAGCTATTAATATTGCCAATAATAATATTCATCGGAGCTGAACAGGCGTTCTTGTTCGCCGATTACAATGCAGTGAGTGTAAATTTACTCTTCTTTGATTAAAAATTGCGTTTCCCTTTCTAATCTTTAGAAGAATGTATTATTATTCGATAGGTTCAATGTCCTAATATTTGATCAATTATCTTACGATTTGCTTCAAGTCCTTCGTGTCCTGCGCATGGGGAATCAGCAATATCGGTTACGTGATGATCACTTTTGGGGTGACAAATGCCATAGCCGCATTAGCTGCTGGATCTATAATGAAATTAACAGGAAGAAGACCTCTGATGATATTCGCCTTCGTTCTTCACCTAGGAATTCTAGCGTTCCTGTTACGTTGGAAACCAACCCCTGAACACAACTACATGTTCTTCCTGATGTCCGGTTTATGGGGTCTCTGCGACGCCATGTGGCTGGTGCAAATTAATGGTACGTAAACCGTCAAACTTTTCATATAATATTATTTCGAGATATATATTTCTTGTTTGCCATATAAACTTTCATGCTATCGCAAAACATCAACCCATTATTTTTAAAGTTTTTATCTTATATGTGATTAAATTTTTGCTTATACCTGACCTGTTTTTGTGGATTTCATATCTTATATAAATGTGTTTGAATATTGTTCAAAGTTGTACTTTTGGAAATCTGGTAATTTTATACCGGAAACAGTATCGCTTCTACCATCTTCCGGCAAATGATGAAACTAAAGGAGTGAATAATTGGGTTCTTTTCCAAAATATCAGAGATTTTTATACTTTGTTAGCATACGAGGAGGTTTTAATGGTATTATAATAATCGGCACTGTAGTCGAAATTGAAAACTGAGAAAATTGTATTTAGTGGACCCCGAAATTTAGCAGCAGATGGTGCATAAATTGGTTGTTTTGGGGAGATATGTGCGATTTTATTTGTTAGTTTCTTCGGCCACTGTCAGATGGCGCCAAGGTACTATTTTCAAAATGCGTATTTACATAAAACCAGGAAACAAAAATAACGCTAACGTAAATAGCAATCTTGACTGATAAGATAAAGTTACAGTTCTTTAAATTACTTCCACAAAATTTCTTAAAATTATTGAACAGAAATTAATAATTTCAAGGTTCAAAATATTGAACCTCAGGCTTCTTATTTTAAATAATAAAAATGATGAAGCACCTACTTCAAAATTCATGTTGATTTTTATCAAGATACACATTATCTTTAATTGAAAAAAGGATGCAACCAACAAAGATGTTTAATTTACATCACTCTTCATTCCCAGCACTGTCCGGACTGCTATTCCCGGGCAAAGAGGAAGCAGCCTACTCGAACTTCCGTCTCTGGGAATCCACAGGTTCTGTGATCACATACGCCTACAGTCCTTACCTGTGCACTCGAACGAAACTTTTCTGTCTTATGGGGATTCTGTTTCTCGGAATGATCGGCTATGGTCTGATCGAATGGTCGTGGAAAGCCATCAGAGTAATCCCAAAATCGAAACCGGACTTTGAATTGGTCGCAAGCACCGAAGCAAACGACGCGACAAAGCTTTAAAGCTGTCAAACTGATAAATCATCATGAGTATTATAAAGAAAAAAAAAAAAAAAAAAATGATGTGATCTCTGATGTGACTACTTAAATATCGATAAATTTTCTTCCCACCAATTTGGAAAGTTTATTTCGATGCATTAAGTTAACAACTAAATTAGCAATTTTTTGTTTGAATTAATAATCCTAATTAAGGTAGTTTTAATTTGTCTTTAGATTTTCAAATTTAGGTGATCTTCTAAGGTCACTATTTTTGGAATTGGTAAGTACAAAAAAAGTTTGCTTTTAAATGTTAAAAAATTTGATAAGATGACGGAGGATTACATAAACTTTTGAATAATTATATTAATACCTGTTAAGATTGAGTAAAAGATTTGAAAAATTCGTGAATTTAATTAACGAGCTAATATAAATTTATCGGTAAAATAACCTGAAGATTGATCCAGAGGATGGACGAACGAAGCGAAGAGCATCCTTTTAACACGTTCACAGTCCATGATCCATACGCGGGTTAGAAGAATCCAGAACCAGATCATAAAGGACAATTCATTCCTAAAATTGTGTTTAAATAACTAAATCTATAGGTGTTATTCACACGAAAGGAATCATTCAATTGCAACGATTTGAATTTAATCTTATATATTTCACAAATGTTCCAAACCCTAAACTATTTCTTCAGATATTAATTTTTCAATGTCTAAAAGTCTTTTATTAGAAAATTCAAGTACCTTATTTCAGTCGAAATATCCTGTATTACATATTTGGAAAATTGGGTCACAATTACCCCAATATCTTCCATTCAATGGTTAAATAATATGCTATGCATTCAGATGCGACCAAAGGTTAACGAATAGGACGATTTTCATAAAATATAATATCAATTCTTTTTAACGTAAAATTGAAGAACTGATGGATATTTGAGTGCCGACTGTGAACGTGTTAATTCAACAACAGTTTTACGAAATTATTCGAAAAACGCTCATTGAAGGATCATGTAAACCATATTATATATATAATATAATATAATTGCGATATACATAGAAATCATACATAGATCAGATGCATATCAAAATTATATGTACAGAAAGAGTTCGGTTGGAGGCGCAGTCAGGACCTGAAGGTACGATCATTGTTGTGTGATTTGTACCACAATATATGTTTTTATTTTATTCTTGTGGACACCTACTAGATTTTACACAGGTATTTTTCGCTTAACCGCTAAGATTTCATCTCCGTTCTTCTCTTTCCTTTTTTTTTTCTTCTTTAAATACGTATGTAATTTAATGGTACATCGTATGTGTCTATGTATCTGAACGTGTGTCTGTGTGTACGTGTGTGTGTGTGTTTAAGTGCTAACATTCAAGCTAAAGCTACGGCTGCTTAATTTAATTGTATACTTAATGTGCTTAATTGCCTTTCACTTGTACGCGTGTCTGTTACGTATTCACATATGCATGTTACATACGTATCTGTGTGTGTGTCTGTGTATCATCTGTTTACATATGTGTGTGTGTATGTGTTCTACGTGTCCCTTTTTATTCTCGTACTTCGTTATTCGTATGCTCGTCGTTTGCTGTGCTGTCACGATCAATTGTCTCCCGTCTGAAAATTGCAAATACGATGGTAAATAACAAACTATCCCCGTTTCTTTTTTTTTTTTTTTTTTTTTTTTTTTATCGTGCAACCATTCTCCGATGGTGGTTTCCAAATCTTTTTTTTTTATCCCATCCAACGAACCGCGACATGGAATCAATTGATCCTGCATCCCGTTCGCTCAGATTTGTCCAATTGCTGATTGTATATATTGTGATCGTGTTTTAGCTAGCTTAAAACCCTCGTTATGTACAATTCAAGTTTCTTGCAGTTCAGTTATATACTTTTATAAAACGTAGTAGGAACTTTGGTTTCGCTGAGCAATGTTTCAGAAGCAGTTTCCATTTTATTCGTGCCACGAACTTCGTCTTACGATATTTCTTTTTTCTTTTTGTCTTTTGACTTTTGTTTCGGTTTCGTTTCATTCTTGTTACCTCGCTTTTATTTTATCCCTGAATACTGTTTGTCTCGTTAATCTGTCCGGACCACGTAATTCGACCGGAAACTGCTATAAAACATTCGCCCGTGGATCTATCTTCCTTAGAAATATGACACTCACGAATACAATTCACGTATGTACTTTTTTTTTCTGTGTGTGTTTTCTTTAATACTCATGTTTTTTTTTTTATATTTTCCGTAATCATCTATTGAATATCAATTTTTTTTTGTTCACGAAGAAAATACACATGATTCATAAACTTTCTCTCTCTCTCACTACAATTTTAATTATTCTCCCAACATCCATCGCGCCATTCTCCCCCTTCTTTTTATAACAAAATTTAATAACCGGAATATCTCTGTACAAACATTATCAACCCTTCTTTTTTTCTTGTATCCCTTTTCGTTACGTATTAAAAAATCTAACGTATTCGCCCCCGACCCACCCCCTTTCAATGATCAAAATTTTGAATTTTGAAACAACGTTACCCCTCGATCCGACCCCTCACTCGTATACCATTCTATCGTTTTATAATACACCGCATCCTTGTTCGTTAAAAAAAAAAAGACACATCTGTTTTCCTTCGTGTTTCTCCGCTTCGTTCTCTTTTTCGAGCTTCATTTTAGGAACAGATCAGATTTTAATCGTACCTTAAACAATAGAATGCCTTAACGTACTCGTTTACCCTTAGAAATTTATATCCGTTTCTTCGTCACCCTATTCCTGTCTTTTTTTTTTCTTTCCTTCGCACCCTCCTTCTCGTGCGACTTTGATTACGTCGATTTTTTTACTCTCGCTACGAAATTCAACCTCGTCGTTCCAGCTATTTCATAGCTATGTACGATTTTAAAAAGTATTAGACTCTTACAATGTTACAGTCGCCTAGGTGTCGTCTTAATATGTACACACGCTCCTAGCTATCCTTCCCCCTTTATAGGATCTCGTGGTTATAATAATTGTATCGCATAACGGCTATACTACGCACAGAGTGATGGGAAAATAGTTGGGCAAATTTCAATAATGCACTCTGACATTTACAATCATTGAAAGAACATACATTTGATTTTAAATTCTTTGTAGTATTTATTTTCCATGTTTAAGTTAATCAATCGAATTTTTGGATATTTTGTTGAAGAAAACGAGGGATTAACACGTTCTGGACTAACCAGATAGATTTACACATTCTAGAGTCGCTGAAGGGTCGTAGAATCGTTTAACCACAAAAGTACAATATAATATAATTCCGAAAACAGAAATAAGGATCTAAAATAGTAGGTTAATGGCTTAATTTGCGACTTTGGTTGATGTACAGCTGTTATGCTGGGATGGAACGTGTTAATTGTAATTAAAGCACTACTTTTCGAGGTTTAAAGCTTATTGAATCCTTTCTAGGCAAGAGAGTTATAGAATTTCTTCAAATTTTCAGACATTTTTCTCCAAGTTCAGGTTCCATCGAATTTCCAGGCGAACAAAAAACTTTTGCATCTCAATTTTTCATGCGAATATTCTATTTAATTCAAAACAGAAGTGTTTCGATTTTCAAAGCTTGTCATTGTATACTTAACGCATTAAATAACAAAGTCAAGATGCTAACGATCATTTCCTTGAGCTACGAAAAATTGTCCATCTATTTTCCAGCCATCCTCTACAGCCAATTACAAACGGTCTGGGTTATCGAAGTACAGGGTGTATTTATATGTGCACGTATGCGTGTGTAAGTGTATTTATGATGTATGTCCCTCTTTCGCTGCTCCAATCGTGCTGTGTATGTTTTCAGTTTTTAATTATACTCGAGTTTGAGATATTAAGAAATCGTGTCGTACCATTTAATGGGATGGGTGTCGCCTACAGTATCGTTTATTACGCAAGGAAGGAAAAATTGTCGATAGAACGCGCGTGTATCTGTGTTTCTGTGTGTATGTGTTCGCGTGTTTGTCGATCGGTCGATTACCTTGATAAACGACTAATCCTGTCTTCGTTTTAGGACAGACAGAAAGAAAGAATTCGTTCGCGTGCAGCGGAACACATTCAAAGAAACGCTATTATTCACTATCGATTAACCGGGAATACATGAGAGAGATATATCCTTGTGGGATGGTCGATATTTTAAGCTTCTTGTTATCGTATCATTAATTTTTTTATTTCTTTTTTTTATTTATTTATTTATTTAATCACCTTCCTCGTCTCCTTCTCTAACGTTTTTTTCTTTATCAACGAACCGTTCCTCTGGATGCGTTAAATATGGAGATTCGTCCGTGGACAAAATTGGAACCTGTTCCTGTTTATTCCGTCCCAGAATGACCCACCCAAATGGAATTAGCCACCGTGCATCGATCAGCCGATGGATTTGCAATCGAAACGATATCGTTGTCGTGCGAATGAAATCGTATCTATTATCAAACGTGATATTTCGATTCGTCTCCTCTTCAGAAAGCGAGCACAGGTTTGAAAATCGTATAGAAAGGGTGATTCGAAACTCGTTCGTTAAATCCGTGACGCTCAATTTCCTCTTGATCCCGACAGACGGGAGACAATTATTTTGAGCAAAGAAAAAGGAGGGGAAAAAGAAAGGATCGATTTCGATTGCAAATCACCGTGAACACGGAAACGGAACTCGTCCAAATCTATATCGATACAATCGTCAGCGGGCAAGCAAGATCGAACATTTAGGAACGAAAGATGCGCAAACGTTTAATACGTATACCTCGTATATGGCAGACTATTACGGACTAGTGATTTTTTTTATTCTTTTACTTATTACTTTTTTTTTCTTCTTCTTCTTCATTTACTCCGCGGAATTACCTGAAACAACTTTACATTTGGAGTAGCCTTTGCATTTTTGTTTATTTATTTTTTTGTTTCTCATCCCCCGTTTGGTTCGAATAGAATTTCACAGGTGAAAGATCCTTCCTACGATCGATCGATAATAATTACTTTCGAACACGTTATTGCGTTAAATTTCACTCGCTACAGATCTCCTCTTCATCATTATTCTTTTCTTCTTTCTTCATTCCTTCCAAGAGTCTGAAAAATCGATCTCGTGAATACAGACGAGCGCACACCCAGAGAACAATATGGTTGAAACAATTGGTCTCGAACGAAGCCTGCGATGAAAAAGTTATGGTTGTGAATTGTGGTTGTTGTTGTTGTTCCTCCGGTATGAAACGAAACTGAAAAACCTTGTGTGGACCCGTTATAAACGATAGAGGCGTTACTGTAAAACATCTCCGTTGCTATTTCATCGGCAAATGAACTCGTGTATCCCTGTAAACTGTGAACGGTACTGTTTCCTGTTGATGGTTGTCCTCGTTGTTGCTTCAACTTATGTTCTTTTCTGTGCGCGAAACGGACCGTCAGAGGATCCGTTCCTCGATCCCCTTTGTGTTTCAGGTTCGGTCACGTACAAGAAATATCATTCTTCATATCTTTTTTTTTTTGTACGATTCCTTCGTTATTGTGCTTCGTCCGGATGATTCCATAAACAGACGATCCTGTTCGTAGTTTCACGGATTAGCGTTATCTGTGCGATTACTTGCGGAATTTATTTATCCTAATTCGACGAGTCGACACGTTGATGATCGTCGTTTGATTAACACACGTCGCATAATGTCTCGTACATTTTCTTACAACGATAGTTGGTTGTTCGTTCGAAAAGCGCGCCGAATCTTCTTTACCGTGGGCTGGTAGGTGATAATTGTACCGTCTGTCGAGACACACCTATCGTCGTTGGCGAAGAACGAAACCGACCTGTACTGCCGTCGATAAGATTGTTCGATTTCTACGATCAGTTTCCACGAAACAATTAAATAAAAGAGACGGTACACGGCACGATTATCGACGTCTCAACGCTCGACTCCTGTACATCACATTATTAGTCACATAGGTTAAAACTATTTACAAAGATAGGTTCTCGTATACGCAATGCGATCACAAACGATCGTTGGGAGCTGCGGCGTTTCAAAAATTCCCGCCTTCCGCCCGCTGGGAAGCGCGAACTTTTAAACCGCTCCTTGATTCAATCTCGTTGACGCGACTCGCTGTGTCCTCTCGTGTGTATTCCATCGATTCGTACGTCGAGATCGATGAAAGAAACGCGATTCAAAGTCCTTCGAGTCGCCGTCGCGTAAATTCGAGTCCTTAAAGCTTTTTGCTCGTTCACTGGTTCGACGAAATTTTGTCCGATCGATGCGCCTCTTACGCGACGCTCTTCGATAACGACCTCAACGTGTTCTTCAGTGATTGCCTTTTGTTGCAGAACCAAATTCTTATCACCTCTCTGTCGTATCCGAGACGTTGAGCTATGTTCGTGATCTCGTTACCTGAAAAATTGATCGATCATGAAACTGGTGTCAAAGGTTATGTAGTGTTTTTTAATCGTTTTGGATGACGTATGAATTTTCGTATGGATTTTTCGTGTATTTTAATGGAAACGGCGTTATATATTTAACTAAAACTAATTTTATTTGATACTGGGAAATCTGTGTAACAGAAGGGTTGAGTATTGTCAAAATAGTGTGCTAGATTTATTGCCCCTTTTACCCCTTAGCCTCCTACCATCTGCCTTCGATTCTTGGAGAACTGAGCTTGAAAAGGGTAAATAACACACCTCTTCTCCTAAACTATCCCTTAACTAAAGGAAGCTTACATTGCATACGATTTTATTGTGATAAATGTCAAAATTCGAATGGCATGAAATATGTGAATCTAAATCGTTTGATGTAAACAATGAAAAGGATAATTACCGTTCGGATGAGTGTTTCTGTCGAAATGAGCGTTCAGCAGTTCCAAAGCTTGTGGGGTGAACGAGGTACGTCGCTTTCGTTTTTTACTGGGTTCCACGCCGATGAAGTCCGTCAGATGATTCACCCCGCTTTTGTACCTGTAAGCAGACACACTGTTCTCGCTCGTATCCACCTTGTTATCACATTTTAATGAATCTCCCAAAAAAAAGAATAAAAAAAAAGAGAAACAGTATACACAGCATGCGATATTACAATCTATTTACGCAATTATGTTGTATAAAATATCAAAATACAAATTAAAATGTAAAATGTCACTTCTGCAAGTTTGACTTGGAGAAAATCGAATTTTCATCCAGCACCAGTGCAAATACCTCCATCATTCTCTGATCAAATATTAAAACGAAACACGCGAGCGTCGACCGTATGTCAACTCGGCAAACTTCCTCCACGTAAGAGCTTGTCCCGTGGAAACCGGAAGCGGCGTCGTAAACAGAGGGAGGGAGATGCAACATCGTGCAACATTCTGGGATCGATTTGATTCGTCTTGCGTTTCAAGCAACAACCGAAACTCGACGGAAGAAAAAAAGACGAAAACCGTTCGCCGGACATTCGTCCCCCTCCACGGAATTCCCGAAATGGGGCTGGCGAGAGCATCGCGACGTCGCCAGGCACAAATGAAATTAGCGATCGAAGCGTCGCGGCGCTTCGGGAAAAAAAGCCCGTGACCGTAAACAGGAGAACTTCCGCCGGGAATCGCGGCTGAACGAGCCAGGAAGGGTGGAAGGGTCGGCGGCGTCCCGACGCCCGCGAGGGGGCGTAAACGCGTGGACGCCGTCGCGGAATTTATGTTTTTAATTTAACTCCGTATGACCAACTGTCGGGCTGGGCCGAAAAAAGTGCAAGCCGAGCCATTAGCATCTCGACCGGTGATATTTTGTCGAATCCACGAAAACAATATGCTAATGGAGAAACGGGCGAGGAGCCGATGCTTCGAAACGGAAAGGGGGGTGGGTAAAACGATACGAAACGAACTGTCCGCGATTAAAAATGTGTTCCTGCGGCGTATAATCGGCGAGGATGAATTTGTGGATGATTGGAGTTGCTGACTGTAACCCTGAGACGGGGGGGGGGGATGCTTGGTTGTTCGAGGTTCGAAAGCTATTGAATTGAGATTGTGACAATTAGGTGGGTAATAATTGAATTAGGTTCCGTTATACAACTAATATTCATTTTTTGTTTGATTGTTATAGCAGGTTTGAAAATTGGTTAAATTCTGTTAAAATACAAAAATTATGAAAAATATCACAACCAGTGTATACTTTGATCGAAAACTGTTATCTGTTGAATTTTAATCAATATTTCGAAGAAAAAGTGTAAGGTCGAATGATCTGTGATAATTTCGATATAAGATAATGGAATAATTATTAAGGAAGGGTATACTTTACAGAAATAAATGAAAAATGAAGAATAATTTCAGCGATATCGCAGCTAATTAAGTAACCAAATATTGGCAACATTTTGTCAACGTTCCGTATGAATATTACAATTTTTGTTGTTTCGTATTAACGCTGTTTACCGATGATTTAATTATCGGTAACAAATGGAAACAAATTTAATACGTAATGTATACACATATTGACAAGAGAAAGCTTTTTCATTCTCTTGTCTTTGGATATTGTGTGTAATACACACACGGTGCATAATTAAAATTAATCATACATCATATTATATTTTTCCTATAATGGAGCTTTATTTTTGGTTCCATACAATGTATTGATTACTTTCCTGTTATTGATACGGCGCGTTGATAAAGCTGCAAGCCAATGGACACGCCGAAACGCGAATTTGATTATTAAGAAAACATCAAAATTAAATTTCTCCTGTGTATTCCATTAGCGTGAATGCCCAATCTACGTCCTTTTCGTTCGATCAAAAAATACATATTCAAGCGAGGAAGCTTGATTATGCGCGTCCAGAAGATACGAAGAATTTGAAAACAGTCCATACAACTTCAAAAATATAAGAAAAAAGCATAACATTCATTCTATTAAATCAAATTCAGGATTCTCTGGCAATTGGCTTTCGTATTTAATCAAAAATTGTGATATTACTTTCGTTCACCAAAAATTAAAATTTTATCGAAAGAAACAAGGTTTAACACGTTGGCTGCCACAGGGGTCACCGGTGACCGGCACCATAAAATTTTTACAATCAAATAATTAACAAAAGAAATGACGAAACAAACCACGGATAGCGTTATCATTAAGCTAATAATGCTAGCTATCGATTTGAAAGGTTAAATTTGAAAATTAGTTGATTATATTCTTAATAATTAGGATTTCAACGTGTCTGATTACCCACGTCCGTTTTCACTGTGGCAGTCAACGCGTTAAAGAAAGTATCAGTCATCAAAGTAAAAAAGTATTTTCGCGGATATTTTGATCGCGTGTGTAAAAATTCGCGTCCGTCTTTTTCGCAACACATGACTTTTATTATTCGCGCCATGTTTTTCAAAATAAAAATTCATTTGCAGCATAAATTCCAGAAACGAATACGTCAGTCGAAAGAAAGGAAAACGAGCGCCAGATACTTTAAATATCGTAACAGATTCCCCCGTGTCAATTAACCCCGGATTGCGCTTTCAATAATCTTAATAAACCGTACGCTTACAAAGGAAACGTTATTATAACGCGTGCGTAGCCAGCTGAGAAAAGCTGCGACGAAGAGAAAGGGGCGAAGAGGAAAAGGCGGAATATCAAACTGGCGTGGAGGGTTAGCTCGAGCACGTATTCCAGCACAGGTGAGAAGCCAAACGAAAAGGTAGAAGGGAACAAGCACGGCTAACGACGAACAAGGACGCCGATAAACGTGTTCGTGAGGTTTAATCCACGAGGGCAAGGGAATCAGCCGGTTGAAAAGAGAATGAATGAAACGTTGCCGCGGGAAAGAAAGAAACTTCGACTTTAATGTTTCCTCGACTCGCGTACAAGTTTCTCATTGCACACAATTTGTATTAAATAATAAGTAGAATCAAGTAGTACTAAATAAGGTAACTATATTTTCTATAACCTAACAGTGTTTCCGACTTTAAATTGTTTGAACATGTGTGCTGAAGTCTCCTACATTTATTACTACTTGCGAATTTTAATTTCAACCATCGTATTCCTGAAGTTGTCGGTTGCGAGAACAGCCAACGTTTAATCATGGCTTATTATTTTAATTCACTGTTGCATAAAAGCGTCCCTTTGTTTTCAAACGAAACTCATCATGGCAGAATTCCATTTTACAAGGTGCAAAAATTACAAAATTATTCTGACCCGTATGAAATGACACGACTGCGTCCCACCCCATCAATCTCAAGGGTTAAATAGTTAAATGCCAAGGCTCCTTCTTCTCTAACACATTGAAAGAAGACTCGGTCGAGCCGGAATTAATCACCGGCCTTAATCTACCTGTTTCGTCAACACCACTCAGGAATAAATCAGCCAATCGAATATGTATTAGAAACTCGGTACGGGTAGAATTAAACGAGTCCACCTAAATCTCCCCCAAGCCTACCCGTGCCCGGTAACAGTAAGAACTTCGGTCTGAACGAATGGTATCGAAACAGCAGCCAGTAGTAGTGGTCGTGGAAAGGGGTAGAGTAAAAAAAGAAAAAGAATGCAAGAGAAAAAAAAACGAACAGGCAGAAAGAGAAAATGGAGACAAACGACGCGAACGAGGAGAAAGAAGGAAGTATCCAACGTGGGTGTACCGTGGAATCGAGCAGGTATTAGCTCTCGTGTGGGTGCCAGAGGTAAGAGGTAAAAGGCAAGCAAAAGCCGTGGAGAAAGAGGAGAAGAAACGAGGAGAGGGATCGTGGGTAAGAGCGAGGTGAACGTCGACAAGGGGAAAAGGAAGGGTGGGAGGGATGGAACAGCAGGCAGGAGGGGTACATCAGAAACCTGATTTTAATTAGTCCACAGTTTAATTACTCGGCAGATAAATCGTGCACGTGCACCGCATAAACTAGCCGCTTTCATTTTTCCCCGGACGCGGCCGGCACGGTCGCGCTTAGCTCTACGCCGCGAGAATGCAGGATGGGTCATTGTTACTAGCTCGGTCTCCGGCTCGCGGAAAGAGAAATGACCGTGGTTAAACCGTCATCGAATCGGCTGAATAATCGTTGACCATGCTCGCCGGTTTGACGGAACCGCGGACTCTTAATCCTTCCGTGTCGGGGCTTCTTTTGAAATCGAGTTCAATTTTCTCTTTTTTTTATGGATGGCTGTGGGACTTCTAGTTGCTTTGAAAGTATATAATTATGCTGTTTTCATTCGATTGTCAATGTTTCTTGGGCTCGTGTCAAACCTTTCACTGGGGTAGAATTTTGTACAAAGTGCATGTATTTAGAAAAAAATGATTAGTTATTCATTGTGAAGCAAATTTTAAGGGTTGCAGCTGATACATATTAATTTCTTCGTTAAATTTCTTTATTTTGACAAAAGTCAACTGACATTTCTACAAAAGCGTTTTAATAAACATTGTAATTTAAAAAATAAGAAATCCGAAGCAAGTCATTTTAACCCGTTTGGTAGTTCTAGTGTTAAATTTAATTTTCGACTCGTCTTCGTTCCATTTCCAACATTTCATACTACTTCTTCAGATACTATTTCCCCGATATATATGAAAATCAGTAATTTGGAAATTTGAGTATTTGAGTTAAATGATTTCTGTCGAAAATGTAAAAACGACGATGCTTTGTAAATTATCAAAATTAATAGACACGATTAACCACCTGTCGTCTGTTTTTAAATATGAAAACGTTAGACGCCGCCGTCCATAAATCGAAATCATCGATCGACGAATAAAACGTGTTATCAAGAGGGCATGGTCATTAAAACGGGAAACGTTACGGTCACGATAATACCGTGGCGGGGATGATTCGCCGCGGGAAGGCGTTAATGCACAGTCAACAAATCATTTTGTTCGTTTTGGGAAAATCTGTTGACGGTACGCCACGGGAATGCGGAATGGGTCATTGTTGCCGGCTCGGCCGCGGAAAGAGAAATGACCGCGTGCTCCTGTCATCGAATCATCCGGTTCACGGTCGTGATATGTACACACCTATGTATGTACAATACACACACGAGCCCCGCCTCGCGTTACCCTACATATATAACGCCGGCGTGTATGTGTTTTTTGCGTACACCAACCGTGCCGTATACATACCTTCCGCGCTTTTATCGACAATAAAACTGTGTCACGGTGAAATCGAAACAATTAGCCTGGCGACTAAATTCCCGATCTTTATATTTTTCTCCTATGGAGTTGTTTATTCAAGTTTCAACGTAATAATTTCCAATCAATGCAAGCAATATTGTAACCAGTAATCTTTTATTACATTTGTTATCATTTCTTGCACTTTAACAGCAGGTCTTGAATTTTATATGGTTCTCATTTTATCTTTTGCTTTCAATTATTTACATGTCAAAATTTAACTTTCTGCGCTCGAAAATCCAAGAATTTTAATATACACGCGCCGTTTAGAGAGTATCGAGGAAGAAAATCTGCGAGAATTTCCGCGATAAAACGATAAATCGAGAATACTTTTGTTATGAGGTTGGTCGACCACGGCCAAGGAATGAATCAAACCTCGAATTTCGCTAATTACAGATCCTGATACAGGGAAAGTCGAGACGGTGTGCGGGAACAAGGCGAAGCCGATACCTCGAGGATGGAGGAAGCCGATAGGCGATTTCTTTCGCGACACGAATAAAACCGCCGGTTAACCTGCAGCCGAGCGGCCACGGTTAACGGTTTCTCCCCATTCTAATTAACATTCCGCGTATTTATTAGACGCGGATCTGCAATTAATCAGTTGGATTCAATTAGCGAATTACCAATTAGCACGCACGCGTTCACACGCTCTCGGACACCGCTTCAGATCCTGTTGGACGATTACGGAATAATCCGTGTTGCACGAAGCAACCGATCTCCGACGCGATCGTACGACTCGAGGAATATTTGAATTTCTTTTATTTGAACAGAAAAAGTTCTATTTCTATCAAAAAAGGATTTACTCAGATTATTCCTGGAAGGTCTCATATTTTTCGAAATGGGCCTGGCACATAAAAATTTTTAAATAAAAATGAAAAATTGTGTGACTGGGGTGTTTAACTTTCATTAAATAAACTCACCTCTCTTCAGCCTCTTTCATCCACCTTTCGAGGACCGGTTTTATCTTTTGCGCGCTCTTTGGCGTGATGTCCAACTTTTCGAATCTAAAGCCAACAACAAGTTATGATTCTCGTTCTACCTGTTCGCGGATCCACGAACAGTCGAACTCGGATAAAGAAACGATTCCACGTCAAAGAGAAACGTAAAGACGTGCTTTGAACAAACGCCGTTCGACGTTACCACGAACCCACAAAGAATGGGTATAAATGAAACTGTTAAATTAGCAATCCTTGTACAACATATTAAACTATTACGCTAAATTTCAGGCAATTCAGATTACATGAATCTTTAAATATTTTTAACTTTGAATGTTCGATAAAATCGATTTGTTTAATTCAATGATATTTCTTCTCTGAATTTCGTTTGAAGAAATTTGGATAAAAGAAACTATTCTTTCCCAATGAAAAGTGAATAGATTTTTGTAAAACAAAAAAACAAAAACTCGTCTTTTCGTCTTCGTTTGACTAAAGGAGCACTAAGAGGCATGCATTGACTCAAAAAACAGGACATTGACAATGCGTGCATGCTTAGAAGGTTTTGGTGATGCCGTGTATGATGTTGCCAACGCGTATATCGAGAGTCGATCGAATCAAGACGCGACAACGGTTGCTCAAGAAGAATCGACGTAAAGAGAACAAGATCGATCTAAGCAACACTCTCGACGGACGTCGAACTAGCGACTCCTTTTTTTTTTCCTTTTTTTTTTTCTTCTTCACCTTTGTTCGCGCGTTGGCGACATCATGCCCAAGTTTGCCAATGCCCTGGCTCGAAGAAAATTCGTTAACTTTCGCAAGTGCTCCTTTCGCATCTTATTTTTTGCCAGAAACGGAGTTAGAAATTAGTTAAAGAGTGCTCGCAGCTATACCCAAATATGTCCCACTCACAACTGTCACGGCGAACGATCGTTACGAACAGGGCATACTCGATGGACGAACAGAGAAGGACGATCGAATCGAAGAAAGATAGAAAGAAGGATCTAAATGATGGTTATTTATCAACGAAACTGGTACGCCTCGGTTCTATCGTGTATTTGGATCAATGAAACGAGCTCATGGATTCTCGCATGCTTTGGGTATAACTGCTATCCTTCCAGAGGATTTAAAAAAGTTTTAGATCTTTAGGTAAATTAAGTAGAATGAGGGGTGAACGTACGTAGCGTGCTGCTGAGAGGCAATCTGCGTGGCAGCGTACATCTGGGTAGCCAGGGCACTGGGGAACAATCACCAATGCTTAAATTAGTCGTTACGATAAGAACTCTTGGATCTAGAAACAGTGTTTCTACTTGCCACCGGCATTATAGTCGCCGCCACGATATATAGTGAAGTCGTAAACTGAGCCACTGAGGAAACGGCACTGACCGATGTCGCCGGCATTCAGGGCCGTATGCGTTCCGTTTAAGAATTTCAACTAATTACGTGAAACACCAAGTGACACTCTATGAAACGTTTGTCTATATACGGCCCTGGCCGAAGTTTCAGCTCCTTGTTTCTCCTATCGTAGACATTTAAAGGATTTTACGACCTCACTATGTCATGGCGGCGACCATACCACGACGGTTCCTTAATCTTTCACGTATCAACATTGAATATTTCAATTTTTCAAAGAACCACCGTGGCAGACAACACATTATACATTTCTCACAGAGTACGATAGCGTGAAAAGTTCAAGGACGTTCTGTCAGGATCAGTGACTCGAAGATTGCCAACGTCCGATCGCGAATTCAGGGATGAACCGACATTTTAAAGATAGAAAATTACATGAAATTCAACGAGTCTGTCCGAACACTGATTTCTCTGATCGATCTTCTAGAAATGTATAGGAGATCTGTTGACTGCCAGACAAGAAACGACAATCCCTTTCCCGGCCATTTCCAGTGACCTGGCACACTATCGTTAACATGGTAGCCTGTTATCGTTTCGCTTCGGTTCTCATCAGCGACGTCCGTTTGAAGATTCATGAGAAAATTGATAAGGAAAGAAAGACAACGATGTGTTGACACTCACCTGCATATGGCACTTTGGCTGTAAGCCGGACCCTCGGTTACGCTCAAGGCCTGGCCAACCTGTGTTTGCGTGAGACCCAGGGATAATCTACGGAGTTTGAACACCTTCGCGAACTCTTTGATCTCCTCCAGATTGATACCATCGACTACGTTGTTCGTGGTCTCGTTAATGGTCGGCTGATCTGTAATTAATATTTCAAACCGTGCTTCTTCTTTTTCAATTTTCCATCAGAAATAAAATACCGAAGCTACACACAACCTCTGTGCTTCATAATAGGACACAATGTTGAAATCAAAAGTATTTAACTGACAGTGTTCATTGTTTTAGTACCGTCGGTTGTCGATATTATAATTCGAAGGAAAGTCGTTACTACCAGTTCTGTTAAGGTTCTTTAACCTGTCTATAAGGAATTAAATGTAAATCATTGATATTTTAGAGCATGCACAAGGTGTCTCAAGAAGTCGAAACAATTTCGATGGAGATTCAACGGAATCGTCGAAATATCTCGCGGCCCTGGCGAGGAGCTGTCTAATGTCATTAGGCGGCTTCGTTAAAGCAGCTTCAGCTACACCGATTTCTCTCATAAATCTATCACCCCGAATGTACACGCACGCGATAGAGGTGCCCACATACCCGGCAATCCCGACCAGTTCGCCTGGTTTCTGCGTCGCGCAATAAACGGCAAATCCTTCCTTCAGCGTCGTTAATTACCGGTCGAACGTACCATCCTTGACGAACGAAAAATGTTCGTTGACTTTTAAATTGAACGCGGCGGAAAAATTGTAACGCTTCGAATTTGAATTATCCACGCGCGAACGTTGGAAAGTCATAAAATTACATGCGATTTAACGAATGTATTTTCCACGCTCTTACCGCGAGCGAAAAATTGAAAAAAAAAATAAAATAAAATAAAAAGAGAACTGTGACACCCACACGGTGCGTTGAACTTACGAAGTGCCGCACGATTAATGGACCAGTTTGAAAGTTTCAACGAGTCACGGTAAATCAACTTTGCAACGCTCGGCTCATTTTTCACGACAGATCAATCAGTAATAAGATTGAGTGGTTTTCCCCGGACGAAAGACAACGAATTCATTGCTTCTAATTCCCTTGATTATCCGTAGGCGAAGATAAACCGTTTCCTCGCCAAGGACAATTGATCTTGATTCAGCTAACTTCTGTTGCTTTAACGAACGACCGATTTTTGCGCAAAACCAGCCGACAACTTCGCCGATTCTCGGTCATTCCTTTCTTTAAATTTACGCCCTATTGTTGGTCCTGGACTGGGAAGCTAAACAAACAATATTGGAAATCGCGCGGTCTATTTGCTTCGAAATTTACGAATCGTCGCTCAAGGATCCATCAAAGATAGGTTAATAAAGACGCAGATTTATCAAGCAACGTGGCAACTGGTAACGGCAATTGAGAATCGTTAGTCTCGATACGTCCCGACGATTATTCCATCGTGTGCGGATTGACGAAGTGCCAGTCCGGCCAATGATTGTGAATTATTAAAATTATTGTCTGCCGGTCGAGAGGTTACGCGAACCGTTGGAATCTTTATGGCTTCCCAGAAGGGCGGCAAACGAACGATCCGATACATCGTAATGAGCCAAAAATTGTACGAGATCCTATTAGGATTATTAAAAGCTCCACAAGAGCCTCAGACATTACTATTTACCGGCTTTGACCGTGCGTTTAATGTTGAATCGGCGAAGGAAGGAAACGTGATTGGAAGCAACGAGGCGGGTAACGAGGAGAGTTGAATTTATAACACACCAGCTGGAAGAGATTCTTAGAGGCAAGTAAGATTAGCAGAAAATTCGAACGCGTTATGATCGTTAAATATAACCTCAACCCATTGGCGGTCGTTCCTTTGCAATAAATAAAACATGTTTCGCAAAGTTTCTTCGAATTTTAATGACGAATGGTAAGCTTTAACATCTGGCATAGGACAAAATTAGTCTTCTATGGTTAAGGATCGATTCAGACGGTACAAATTTTCTAGATCCCTCTCAAAATCTTTCAATCTTTCATCGTTTGTATTCGATGGCAGCAGAATATAATAAAAGAGTATCTTACTGGGTGAATCGTTCAGATCGTCCTCCTCTTCTTTAGAACTGTGCATGCTGCTCGGCGATGCTTTGACACCGACGCCACTGTGGCCGTGCGTGGTCGTGATAGTGATTTCCCCGTTGCTGGCAGCCAGTCTGTTCAGGGCCGAAGCCGCGGATACCACGGACTCGTTCAAAGGCGACGATTGCTCCGGCCTTTCTCTGTGATGCTTCTCGGTCGGCTGTGAGGGACCACCGGTGTTAGTCACGGATTAGTTAGGCTCGGTCAACGGACGACAATGCGCCCCGCTCCTCCACGCCAATTATACACTTAATAATGAGACCTCCTCCGATCGGGACACTTTAAAGTCTAATTAGTGGAAAGAAACGACGCCGCGGAATACTTTCTTAACGAGATTCCTTGCTATCGGCGAATTATTCTGCTTGTTCCGTTGATCTCGCGATGTTTAAGAGCCCTTCCACCTTCATCCGGGGTTACCTCGTAAATCGTGCACCGGCTCGTTTGTATTGTTACGAGACGATCGGGGCGGATCGTAGTGCACGGACATCGAGAGGATATCGGAAACGGACCGGTGTGTTGGTTTTATCGACGAAACTGAGGTGGATCAAAATTCCTCGACGGAAAGCGTTCTCTTCGCGAATTACGATTGAATCGGGCGAACAAAATTCTGGAAGACTGATTCAACGATTTTCTATGAAATGGATACGCTTGTATCACTCTTAGTTAATTTACACTTTATCGACCACGCAATTACCTTTGCTCTTAGAATTATATCTGAGATTATTAATAATCGACAAATTGTGTAAATTTTTAAAAAATATGTAATTAGTTACGTTCGTTGCAAAATGATTTATACGAGCAGATGGCGCATTCTCAAAGTGTTCTCGAGGAAAGCACGATTCCGGCGTGGGGCGGAGGAGAAAAAAAGGGCGCAAATTATTTCGTTCCAGAGTAATCACCAGTCTACGTACCGTGTAGTGATTCATGTGAGAGCTGTGTCGATGGCTGTGTTGCTGCGGCGACGTCGTCAAAAGCGGTTGCTGAGAAGCCTGAGCAGCCTGAACCGCCTGTGCCGCCTGCGCCTGAGCAGCCTGAGCGGCCTGGAGAAGTTGCTGAGGTTGCATCGCGTTCAAAAGCTGCTGGCTGGCCGAGCTGTTGCTCAGAAGGTGAGGCAATGCGGCCGGATTCAATCCCAGTCCTGATGCTAAGCTGGGGCTTGTTGGAACTGAGAAATTCGAACGAACATACGCAATTCAGTTGACACAGGGTATCGCTGTACGAAAGAAAGATAAAATGAAGGCTAAAATAAAATTAAGGATCTTTCGAAGCTCGAACGTGCTTCCAATTATAGACGATAGAATCTTCAATGTACGAACTTTGAACTGTAAAAGCCACGATCCGTATGGAATGGCGAAGCTAGACTTCTATTCACCCGAAAGAGTACAGTACTTAAAATTTAAGGGCTAGGTACTGTGAACTAAGGACCAAGAATTGTAGACATTCGACGACCACGAAATAAGTAAAAGTAATATTTATACAACTGATCAGAATTCAATTTACCTGTAAAATCGCCATTGCTGGTCGGCGTGTTCAGCATGTTCTGGGGCTGTGCGATCGACTGAAGGTTCGCCAGGGTCGTAGACACCACCTGTCCGTTGCTGAGCGCCAAATTCACCATCTGATTGTTGGTGACATGGCTGACGGGAATAGTCAGGATGGTCTGTGTAGCGATTCCTGTCGGAGAGCAACGAAAAGAACGTTATATCCCCGGACGCAACAACCGAGTCATAGGGGGTGGTTAGTTGATAATACCATTTCGGTCGGGTCTCGTACGAACGTGTCTCGAATCAATAGATACTTCATTTCCATTATGAACGCGGTTGATCCAGGAAGGGTAGTAAAGTTATCAGAGTCTCATAGAGGGATTATTAGGCAACCCATAGGGCAGGTAACCTCGTAGGCCAGCGTAGTTGGCAAACTATTATCGTCATCTTAATAGTGGGTACAGGTACTGGCACTGGACTAGGCTGCGAGAAGGACGCCTAATCATACTTAGAATAGTTTCGGGATTACCTCCAGCTCCACTAATCTGATTACCCTGTACACGCGCTTAATATGATTACTGATCATGAGTACGTACCCGTGTTGGTTCCTATAGCTAAGCTAAGCAAATCCCGTATTCCGAACAGCCATAAAAGTTTCCCGTTCTGAGGTGAGGTCAACTGACAATCCGATTAACGTTCAGTTTAAACGATATTCGACGATAATATCATACGTTCTGGAGCCGATTCATTTTTTTTTTCTTTTTATTTTGTCGCCGACAAACGCCGGACATGACGAACGACACCGTTTCTACGGATAAATCACCGCTCTGCTCTGTTTACATTATTACATCGCGAAGCTTTTCTCGTAGGTTACGAAAATCAGATCAGGGATTAAATGGCTAGCATCGAAACACAGAAACTCTGACATGATTTGATGACATAAAAGTGCGACAAAGTGATAGTCATTACTCGTTGTACAGATATATCAATTTAAATGAAAATATCTACGTAAATTTTTCATCGATACTTTTAATATGGGTGAAATGGTTGCTAGTTGTAGCAAACAGTGATCGATTTCGGATATCTGTTAGTTTCAACGAGGAACCAGACACTTAAAAGTTTCATAAATGAAGCCACTTTTATCACAATTAAAACTTCAAATTGATAAATCATAAGGGTAATGTTATTATACTTTTATGTTATTAGATCCTGTCTGACCTTTTATCTCTCGAAGTTGGTCACTTGACAAGTATCAACTTAATAATTAAATTTTCCCGAAGTTCTTGAAAGTGACCTGCTAACCTTAATAAACGGAACGAAATTGGCAGCGTTAAATATAACATTTCGTTTAAACCCGAAGTAATTTTAAGAAAGGATAAAAAAGAAAATCAATTTAAATCTTAAGTTCGAGCTTTTTCGAGCAACAACGCGTTAGTTTCATTACATATCGACACCAGTGTAATTATTCATCAAGGTAAGAGGTTACCGATCGGATCGCAATTTACCCGTTTCTTTTTTCAGACTCCTCAATTTTCTAACAGGAATAGCCCTCGTAAGAATTTGCCATATCATACTCCCAAACGGGATCCTAAAATATTCCACGTCTCGTTATTTATGCTGCCAATGATCCTCATGACCTACTGTAGCCTATAAAACATTCACTCACTATTGCTTTTAATCCTGTTCCGATTACAGAATCGTACGCGTTGGATTCGTCGTGGCACGCTTTCGCAGGGTTACCAAAATTTTCATCCCCTTTATTCCCAACCGATCCGCGAACGAACTGGTGCAAAAGTTCACTACGTATATCATTAATAGATCCAATACGTCCTGGAATACACTATTGTGCCCTAATGGCGCTTCTCAATACCCAGAACTATCGATATCCTCCAATTTTTCAAGTATGTTCCTCAAAAATTGTAATTTCAACCCCACTCCCTAAGAAATTTCCATATTCAGATTACCTTATGTTTAGAATTCGTACTTTTTCTATCAACGAAATAAATATTCATAAGGTTTTACACAAAATACCAAGAAAGTACAAACGAGAAAGAATATCTGGTTAGAGAATTCCATCGATCGATCGAAGGATAGCCAGCTCCTTTGTCGGTCGATGTCAATCAGAAATCAATCGAGCGTTAGTCAGTTAACATCGATTGAGTCGAAAAGCAGCGCAAACATTATTTGTCACCGCGTAACTCGTCATCCCGCCACGACTGGTCCATATCCACGAACTTCAATCCACTTAAGCGGACTCTCGAAGTTCTCCTTACCCCTTTGCTGTTCCTTCCTTCCATCTGTCCGTCCCTCTGTTTCCCTCCGTTCCTCTCAATTGCCAGAATAGGAACTCAACTTGGTAGAAACGAAGTTAGCGCGAACCGCAATCGATATAATAGCGGCCGAATCCGCGGAGCTGGTGATGTCCAGCCAGAGTGTACCAGCGTTAGGTGGGCGGAAAGGAAAGGGATGGGTGAAACGGTGGTGTGGTCGGTGGGGCAAGGAGGTTACTCGTGGGTCTGGAAGGGGGAGGGGGAGGGGTAGTGAAACGTTAATTATACATTGAAATTAGTTGCAGAGTTTGCCCTCTGCTTGCCTGGCTAGTCTAGGACCACTAAGTATGGACGACGGCCGAGCCTTAGTCCGAGGCTGGTCAGAGATAGTTGATATTATATTATGTATATCGGCACATCTTGATTGCACAACATTATGCGCCGGCACATCGTGCAGATTTTACGATCGTAACCGACTTGGACTGATTTACAGTCAGATATTCGAAGATACTTGGTAACCGGGCAGGTTATTGTTGGAAATTTCTTGTTGGCTTGTTGTTCTACCTCGTACATTATCTTCGGCAATGTTTAAGTAAATTTCCCAGGTATTTTAATAAACGCTCTGATAATCTTAAAGGGATTGGAAGCATCTGATGACGTTTGACGAAGATTCAGACGTGGCTTCGACATTTAACACGTCGAACGTTGGAGGACCTCTGTTGACTGACACCACAAATTAAATTCAAGAGGATTTGAATAATTTTGATAGTAAATAAATATATTGTTAAGTTCGTATCGCAAGGAATTTCCTTGCAGTTCCTTTCAAGGATGAAAATCACCTCGGATCTCAGAGTGCAATGCTTCGTCGTGTATCCACACCTGCGATACGAATAATTCATTGAACCGAGCGGATTCGCGAGGTTGTTGAAAGAATAATCAATTCACGCGTGACACGTTCAACGTCGACGGCCCCGTTTCGAACATTGAACGAGAGCTGAATGGGTGTCAATCAATGGGCCCGTTCTGAAAGCCAAAGGGAACACGGACGCGTAAAGAAACAGAAGGCCTTACCTTGCGACGTGGGGATAAGAAGCTGAGCCCCTTGAATGCCTTGAACCAATTGACCGGACGTTAGGATGAATTGAGGCATCGCGACCGATTGTGGCTGAGATAATAGCTGAGGTAATGTCGCCATTGGCGTCGAACTCGGTGGCAGAAGATGAGGCGCAGCTGTCGTACTCGAGGCCGTTGGCACAGTACCACCTGAACATGAAAATTGATTTCCTCAGACGACGAGATCAACGTTTTAGCTAATTTGAAACAGGGGATTGATTTAAGTAAAAGGAAACGTAGGAAATGAATTTGCTTCATCGATTCATGTTCTTTAGGTAGTTATAGATTAGGATCACTTTAGGTAAATGATGGAAAGATCTTTGTGCTATCTTTATCCTTAAGCAACAAAAGCCTACATTGCACACTAATGAACATTATTATACTACTTTGAGAAATGTCTCGGACCGAAAGTGTTCGATAGAAAAAAGAAGGAGTGACTGAATGGTGAACGTTCAAGTGGGATATCAAATTTCCTGTTGTTCCGTCCCTTACCAGAGGAGCTAACAGTGAGATTCAGGGGCGTGTTGATGAGCTGATTGTTAGTCAATCCTGCTGTCATTCCCTGGAGACCCGCGGCCAATGACGCCACCTGTGGCAGGTTCTGTAGATTCGCCAGATTCTGAAGATTTTGCAGGGTCACCATGCCAGCCACTGTTACAGCAAAGAAAACAAAATGATTGGTTATTGGCATATTTTAATTTAATATCCATAACAAGTGGATAGGTTAGATATAGGTATCGTAACAACTCAGATTTTCGAATATATTCTCCTAATATAATAATTTTAATACAATACCCTTTCCAAAAAAAATGATAGAAATATATAAACCGACTGCAGGTTTACTTCAACATTGCTCTAAGTAATATTTTCGCATCTAAAATTTATTATTTTTTCGCGTTTAATACAGGGTCCTAGGAACGAAATGATTTTACCAAGTACGGGAGTTCACAGATTAAGTGTATGGTAATGAACTACATTAATTAATTGACTCACTTGTCCCGTTCAGATGCGCTTGGGCGACGGCCGCGCGTTTCGCATGATGCAGATTTTCAGGTGACGGACTACACCGTCCTTTTCGCGAATTCTTCATGTCGTCCATCATCATCTGATGCTCGTGAAGCGAGCTTCCGGTGGTGGCCGCCGGTTCTGGACTACCAGCACTACTCCTGTCGCTGTCCTGTAACAGAAAACAGCAATCGAACCGTGAGTAACTCTTAATTTTCGAAATAGCCGACATTAAAGACAGTATTCTTGTTTAAGAGAATCATTTTTACACATTTTCTGAAACTGGTAATTAATGGATCAAGGAATTAAAAATTATTGAAAGCACAGCGAACTTGTTATATTACTACATTTTATATTGACCAAGTTATAATAAATACTCAACTATTCCGATTATAATTAACATAATCACATTGTAAATAAATTTTCTATCAGGTCGAGGGGATTAAAAATAATTCTACAACATACTTTATATAAAATTATCAAATAATTGCCAAGTGCTTTGCGAGAATTCAAGCTCGATGGCATGCAACAAAATTCATAAACAAAAAAAAAATGGTTCAGAAGGATAACGTTCAAAGGCTCCAGAAAAAAGAAAGCAACGTTACTCGCAAATCGTGCAATTTTTTCGAATTTATGGAACCGGAGGAAAAAGCATCCGGGAGAATATTAATTACGATAGAAGGGGTTGAATACGAACGTCGGTCGAAAAGTCGGGGTGCCGTGTTGTCAACGACGAAAATGGTGATACCTCATTTCGTTTATTACGCCACGTTTGAAACCCCCCCTCGCACTTCGCTCGTATTGATAACAATTATAAAATATTCGACGCTACCCACCGAACAAAGTGCTTTCGACTATATACGTCGTCACAAATTCCGTGCACGCCTTTCAGAGCTTTTCTGTGCCTTTTCATCGGAAACAAACGTTATACCTATCTGTACCCAAAAAAACAAGTCTTTATTTTTGCTTAATCCTCTTACGTTCTTCTTTCTTCCTTTCTTGTCGAAGCAATTTCAATGCATGGAATTGTACGACTTCCAAACTGGACAGTTTTCAAGTTAATAGTTCGATGAGGGAGGATATTATTTATCAAACTCTACAAGATTTTATGTTATTTGAAAATTATATAAATATTCTGTAGATTCGAAGTATTGATGAAAATAACGGTGAATCTGATTCAAAAGATTTGAATTTTAAACTACAATAATTGTCAGTGATTAATCGGTGACAAGCGATAAGAATGTAAGTTGATTGGTCAATGGAACGTGGTGTGTTCAGGTTGCGAAGGGTTCGTTTAACGAAGGTCAGTGTAATCCCATTCCTCCACCAAAAGTCCCGACTTTCCATCTATTTAAGGACTGTTGAAACCAACCTATCCTAAGGGAATTCGATGAACGTCCCAAATTTCGATGGCACTCGGCGTGCCTCGGTTTAACTTTACAAATTATCGATCCTCATTGTGGCGATGTATTTAATAGCTGCTGAGTATTTCACCCGGTCCAAGTAATTTTTAAATTGAATATAATGCAAAATTAAAAATATCCTTTCTTATTTGTCAGCAAAACGTTCAGATTGATTTGACGATCTGTAGCTTTTCTGGCAGAAAGAAGATGTAAAAGAAATGAAGTCTAAAAGGATTTTAGGCGATGCTGGTGCTCAAAATGTGCACGTTATCAGAAATTAATACGACTTTGTTGTGAAAAATCTTCATAAGGCGTAAGGCAACCATATCTGATCGCAAGCATTCCACTTGTCACTCAAAATTCCAAAACGAAGATGAAAGACAGCCACGGCACGGGCTTTGATTAACATTTTTCCACGATTTTATTCAATTTTCAGTCGCACAAAGCCCCCGTTTCGGCACGCTAATCCCGCATTCTAAGCGATTCTGTACGATCACGCCGTTCATTCGAAGCGTCGCTCGTGACGTGGCCCTCTAACCATTAAAAAACAAACAAAACATAGAAAAAAATAAAAAATGGGGGCTGTTCACAAGTGGTCCTTCCTTTCATTCTCTCTCTTCTGTGATATTTTTTTTCCTTGCTGGCCAAAATCAATCGAACGGCCACGCAAAGGTTTTAGCACGGGCTCGCAATCATTCTCGCCAAAATGCTCAATTATACGCGCGTGGTTCGTTAACGTACCACGCTTTTTATCGCGGCGGCACGTTTAACGCTGAAAATTGATTAATAATCATTCACGGTCCAACTGGCCGACGTTAAAATGCTTCGCTACGAAATAATGGCGGTGGACACACACGTACACGCGCGTACGTATACACAGCGTCGATGGGGATGGGAGGGAAAAAAAAGGAAGAAGAGGAACAATGAAACCGTGGGACGAATCATCGATGAATAGAAAAATTGCTGGCGAAGCGTCGTTCGAAACACTTGCCCCGTCCCAGGACCGATAACAAAGACTCGGCTTTCTCGAATCGAATTTACCATGCTCGGACGTGCGAGGCGCGAGTCTTTCGCGAAACGAAGCTCGTTAACGAAATTCGACTGTCTCGATGATACACCCAATACAGGATCAAATTATTCCTCGATGGCAATTACGCTTGTATCGTCGTTGGATTCAGTTTTTGGGTAATAATTGTTTAAGAAAGTGATTGCATATGCGTGTTGCACCTTTTGCATTTGTAAACGGTCCTTATGTTGGGGGGGGGGGGGGAGTTCTTAGAGGGCTGCAAAGTGTTTTCCGTCGTCGCAATTATTTTTATGGGAAATTTAATTACCAAGCTGCAGATATTGTTACATTTGGTGCAGCTATTAATAATTTACTGATATCTATAGTTGCAATATTAAATACTCCAAAAATTGCCATTTCACACCAATGCAAGGGGGTTCATTTATTTGCCCATTGCAGCAGAGGGTTGGAATTTAAAACACAACTCCACCAGATACCAAATCAGTTATTCTAATAAAGTATTGAATTATAAAACTGATAAATAAAGTTTCGAATCTCTGTCAGCTACCAAAACGATGAAACTGAATATTTGAAGCGTTCAAAGAATAGTATCGCTAATTAATCTACGAGCATCACCGATTCCCACAGAATCGAAAAAGATACCCGTCCAAGTTTTGGCGCAACTGTTTTTCCCTTTTTAATTTTTGGTACGTGCACGGTCTAGCGACGAATACGATGTTTACAAAGGCATGATATGCTGGCAACGTCTGATAAAAATTTCAATTGCCTGTCAACGGCAACAATACTTCGTTCGTATCTGTCGAAAAAATGACATTTGCACTTGGACCAAAATCACGTTCAGTAGCAGCTGAATTTTAGGTATTCGAAGGCATTATAGTGTATCACCAATCACCAGTCATTAAATTTACCCATTTTGACCCTGGCTGATCTTTCAAATTGAAAAGGCACTCGTTTTCATAATATTTGTATCAAAGGAACTTTTTAATTGAGAAATAAACAGACAGTCTTTCGTCAAATTTCGAAATTACCTGCCAGAAAGCAAACTGAAAATGTGGTTAACATAGTGTAATTACCATTTTCTATAATTAGGCATCAGAATGTAATCTTTCCGCCTTTTGAATCGGGCAGCGGTGACGACGGCGATACAAATGATATAAAATCCATATTTTACCTTGAAAAGATTTGGCATTGCTTGACCACACATCCAAATTTCAATGAACACTGAAATTGCTTCGAAAGTAACTTATTGTTAGGTACCCAAAAGGTGTCTCAAAAAACTTGACGATTGCGAACAGCGTATCGATCCCCAAGAAGCTTATTTTGAATTTGACCAGTCGCGGTGGAACCTGGACAGAGCAGGAAGTGAACGATAACGAACAGGGAAAAAAGAAAAAGCCATAGAAAAAGAGTGGCGTGTATTAATCATTCGACTACCTCCCTTATAGTATCCCCGTGTGTTCGTGCCGGGGCGATATATAATTCATGCATATTTACGGGATGCCGGAGGAATAATTAACGAACGGCAGCGCATTAAGGCGCGTCCCTTGTATACGTACGTGCACGTACAGTCGGCTTCTTAGAAGACAATCTAAATTATAATAAATCGATGGCAGTAGCGGGTGCGACGCTTTACCGCCACCGTGTATACCAAACCGATGCCTGGTGGCGGTTGTACGAAGTAATGTTGCCCGCCGCGGCCTCTTTGCATAATGGCATGGAAATATCCCGGAACGTGTATCGCCATAGTTGGATACAGATTAAGCGTGTTAAAGCTTCGACACCCGGCTAATTCGCGAAAAAGGACCCTAACCCCGGATGACTCCGACCCATGAATAAATTCCAGAGCTTTTCTCCGGCTGGCAAAGCAACTTAAAGGCATACACTTCGATGCTTGAACAGGATGTGTCATAATACGTGGACATCGTATCGTTCATAGATTTTTGCAATCGCTTTTATGATGCATGAGTTGTTTATCCGTCTTCTCAGGGACATTCTGATTTCTAACGAGTTCAGGTACTACCACAAATAAAAATCTAAGAACAGCGTTAACTCGGGATTACAGGTTTCCTAATGTTCGGTTAATTTTTATTCCATTCGTGTTTCTGAAATTTGCTTTACCACTTGCCTTATATTTGCTAATTAATTTTGTTCCTTTGTAAATGTTAAACTGAGCTAAAAGTACCAGTCTGTGATACAGAAATGTCAACGTAGAATGTCAGAAATCTGTAAAACAGGCGACATGAAACACACGAGACAAAAATAACGATGCACCATGGAATCCCTGAAAGGTGGAAGTTATCAAACGATTCGAACGGTGTTCGCTACTATTTTTTTTTCAATCTATATACATATACATATAAAAGACTGAACATCCCCTTTTCAGGGGAGCTGTAATTTCGAATTTTCGTCAAAGTCGTACAATGGGACGGGATGCGGCCGCCATTGGTCGGGGCATTTCATTGCATAAAAAATAGATAAAGCCCGGTCGATAGGTAACGAACGAAAATAGGAGGCGCAGAAGCCGCGGCGGTAGTTCAATCTTTTTTTCCACGCAAATTCGTAAACGGCTATACCCGACGGTATGGCCAGCCCATATTAAATGGATGTGGCGAGGGGGATTAGTTGAATGCACAGGCCCGGCCATTTTGCTAGTAAAAGTGCAGCCCGATATATATAGTAAGCCCTAGAAACGTATGTTTACGGATTTTTCGGCATTTCGCATAAATTAATCAATCGATCACCATCCCCCCTTCCTGTCACGGATGGCATCGTGACGCTTAACATCCGGAGAACGGGACTCCGATTAACTGTTGAGGGTTCCCATTTCGTGATAAACAGAAACAGTAAAAGGACATCGATTTTTGTGAATATTTTTAAGAACAAAGCAAACCAGTTTATTTATTTTCTTTTTTAATTTGTTAGAAAGTAGATATTGTGTACTATTTGTAAAAATTTGTGAGATACTTGTATCATCTTAACTTGTCTTCTTAAATATGTTCCAATGATTGCTGTGGTCTTTAATGGGGTGTGTCAATCTTTGTGAATTTTCTGAGAACAAAGTAAAAGATTTTTTCATTCCTTTCGTTCTCTATCAAAAAATAGATGTATCATATAATTCTTACGATAAAATAATTGTATAGGATTTTTATAAATGCATTGAAAATTTAATCCGTTATTAATTACCATACTCTGACTTAAAATTCACATTCTGTTTTTAGTCAGTCGGATTTGTTCGTATTCATTAACAATTTACAATTTCCTATGGGTACATTTAATCATTCTAATCAAATCGCTTCCGTTCTGTCGATCAAACAACGAACGCTTAAGTACCCGAAAATAGGATCTCTAAACAACGAATTTATTTTCGAATTGAAAGCGCAAACGAGTGATTCATAAAAAAATTCCGGAAACGAGAACGGACATCTCGCGTGCATAATTCACAACTGCCTCTCATTCACTTCATTACTGTTTCTAATTGTTGTCCATTCATTCCTGTATTTTGGCAGCCGCTTCCAATTCCGTTAACAAGTTCGCTCCTCGTTCTAATTACCCCAGAATAAACTGCTCGCTTCAAGTATCCTAAATATACGAACAAAACAGGACGAAAAAGTTCGCTTCATTCCGAAAACGAGGCTGCCTCGTTTGAATGTCTCTAAAGTTTCCAAATTTCTATTGAAATATTGACCTCCGCTAATGCTGCTCCATGCAAAAACCATCAAGAATACCAAGTATCGTTTAAAAATGACAAAATATCGAAAGCTCAAAACTTTCGTCAATTTCTACAAGTACTTCGTTGGAATTTTATAAAAGTTGTAATTTTGGAAGAAATTTTTGGAAGTACTCAGAACTCTTAGCGAACACATTATTGTTTTTCGTATTTTGATAAAAATTTTTGATAAAAATTTAAAGAACATAAATATAGCTCTGAACCTAATAAAATAGAATTCTTCGCTAACGGCAGCCCCTGAAAAATCGAAGGGTGCAAACATTCTCGTCGCCAAAAAAATTCTCGTATCCCGATACAAAGAAACTAATCCTCGATTTTTCTCGCACCTCCGAAACGGCCGGTGAAATCGGTCCGATTTACACGAACCACTCGCGGTTCGAGTCGCGAGCAATCGGAACACCGGCCATCATACGACAATGCCCGGCCGAACGAAATAATAACGCTTTAAATTTTCGCGGGAAGGATCGTTCGTTGGTCTGGGTCCGGGCAGTAAAAAATCGTTAGCCAGCCCTCACGGGCCATCTCGCTAATGCGAAAAACCGTGCTGCATCGTTCTCTGTTCGGCACGGTGAGACAGAACGACAAAAAAAAAACGATAGTGAGAGGGAGAGAGAGAAACGAGCAGATCGGATCAGAGGGTGGACGTGGCGGGAGGTGTGGGTGGGTGGTACGTGTGTAGCGGGACGAGCATCGAGGGGAGGGGAATGGGACGATGGGAAAAAAAGTAAAAATAAAAAAAAGAAAAACGAGCAGAAAAAGGGCGGCGTTGCGAGCGACGTTAGAGGGGCGGGATACGGGGGTGGCAGGATTGGGATACACGGTCGTTGGAAATGCAACAATAAACATTACTTATCGGCACGGGAGCCTTTAACAATGCGGATACGACGAGAGAAGCGGCTCGCGGCCGCGCAAAAGCGCAAGTTTTTTGCAATAAAGTCATTTCGAGGCGTTTGAGTTATGGGTAATTCGTGTGGAACGCGCGAGACCGGCCAACACAGACCCCCGTATGCGAAAAAGGGACGAAGCGAGAGGAGAGGGTGGGCGACGGAATCGAAGCGAGACAGAGAGTCCTGGGTCCCGGCTCCATTGATTAGTATTAATGACTTAGCTGCACTCATTTCGCCCGAATAAAAGTAATTGGATTTGGCTTCGACCCCGCGGATCCGCGCCACTGGTGCCTGGACGTCGCTGGTGTGGCGTCGGCGTCCGTTGGCGTCGGTGGCGGTGTCGGCGCAACGAAAACGGCGGCCACCGTGTAAAAATACATTAATATCTGTTTGCGCTTAATAAACGATAGCCCCGCTGACTTCAGACTAATGGCCGTATTCCGGAATCGGTAATACGCGTTTTTATGTTTCTTTCTCTTCTATACAAACGAGACCCCGGGCCCGGTAACCCCGCTTATAACCACCTACGCTTATTTCTAGCCAATCTTTCGTTCCGATCGATCTTTTTTACTCTCTTTCTCTATCTCCTACGCTGGCCATTGCTCGGCGTGCTATATATTCGTTTGTTTGGTTGCGTTTTAAAAGGTTTTCAGGACGGCTTTCTCGTTCCACGCGCGCGGAGGATTAGAGTTCGTCGGGAATCGTCGACCAGATTCCCATTCGCTCGACTTTCGCGTAACCGAGGGAATTCTTGTCATCTAGAGTGTGTAACATCGTGTAAAGTGAAGTTTGTGATATACTGAGTGTCATGTAATCGGTTGCACGACAGAAAAAAAGAAAACCTTAAATAAAAATATAACCCATTGCCTGCATCGTTGGAAGATTTCTCCGTAGAAATTGATTAAAATATCATTGATAGAAAAACATAGGTGTAACAGTGAAAAGAATAAACATTAGAAATGATAAAAAGCCAAAACCCGTTAAGTATGTTTTGCAAAGTGACAAAGGACCTTTTGATCTGGTTTCGCGCGAACGGTAAACGTAGAACTCTAACCGGCGCGGAAACCTTACCGACGAAGATCAAAGACAGAAAGAAAGAGCAAGGGGGGCAGAGGAAAAAAAAATCAAACCCATTAACAAGGTCCGTATCACGACGCAACAGACTCACCGAGACACTTTCAACTCGCCGCGTACCCCGTCACGAGTACTCCATCGATCGGGATTAAGGATTATCCCGTGGCCATCCAGAACGTAGCGATGCGAGGAAACGATGAATTTCCTCGACGATCCGGGGGTATCGTAACGGGGACGTGCTCCACGGGGGTTGCAATTATCACGTGGTCATTGCGAACCGTTGTTATCGGTGGTAAGGGTGGGCAGAAGAACGAGGACACTGGAATAAGGGACGAAACGGGAAGGAGAAAGACGGAAGGAACGAGTGTCGACCGACCCCTCGGCACAGGCTGCTTTGTCTGTAAGTGTAATTAGTCCAGGGTGGGGTTTCTACAGGGTGGAACAGGGACGAACGTACAGAGCAACGGGCTAGGGGGGAGAGGGGGACGACGACCGAGGAAAAGGGTGGTTCATCCTGGTTCTCCCTCGCCGCACCAACGGTGCCCCACCACCGCCTTATTTATATGCAAATGAGCTTCATTTCGCGATATTAATGTTCCAGCCGAGTCGGCCTGGTCTGGCGCGAAAGGGTGCACGGGATACGCGGAAAAGGGTTCGTCCTCGACCCGTATATGTGTTTACGACCATTCTGTTTCGCCTGTTATGACTCGCGATTTGCTCTGCTGGAAATTGCGGTGTCGATGGATCAGGGGGTCGAATCTTCTATCGAAAACTCGAAATCGACTCGAAGAATAAACGAAAAGAAGTTATTTCTTTCGAGAAAAATCCATTTAAACAGTAAAAAGATAAATTTACAAGAAAGTAAACAATTCTGAATTATTTGTGGCTTTCCATTTGGTATTCTATAATTGTCATTCTACAACCCAAGCTCAATAATAGTATGGATTGAATAATATTACGAGCCGCTGACAAGACATCGAGCTTATTTCGAGATTAACAAAAGAAACAAGCGTAATACGATTCGCTGGAAGGATAACGGGGAGGGAGAATATTATTACCGTAATTCAGACGCGTCTCGAAAACTGCACGAGGCCACCGAGAATCCCTAATTTTCATTCGAGAATTTCCCCTAATCTGGCTCGGCTATCAACCCAGGAACGGTCTCTTATCGGGAACGCCCGATCCGGTTACCGTAATCGAATGCTTCAAACGGAAACAGCAAAACGAACATTTCCTAAATTGTTCCTCAAAATCAAAAACTGATGAATATTGACGAGGAAGATTTGTTTTTAAACGAAGCGTCAGGATAATGACCGATTTATCGCAACGAGTCGGGTAAAGCAACCGGCGGACAGACCCCCGTCAAGCCTCCACCGGGTTAAATTAACAACAGACAAGCCACTTGAAACATTACCGAGGCTTCCTAGCGAAGCAAGTCGAGGGTAGGTTACTCCCGTTGCCTTGCTCAACATAAATTAGGGCCGATAGAAAGGGTAGATTGTAGAATGTTGAGTGTATAACGACCGACTCTCTGTCGGTGGCTTGTGTCTCGAACATCCGCGGCTCGCGTCTTACTCGTCGGGCACACGCGAGCCCGAAAAATCTTCACCACCACACGCCATCGCATTCTAATGCGATGCCGTCGCGTTTATGGCTGTTCGACCGAGACCCAACGACCATCTTCTATCGTGTTTTAACGTGTCAATCTGTGAGAACGAAGGGAATCGAAGTAATTGCTTGAGGTAATCTGGCAAAACGTAATAATTATGATTTAAGCAGAATAAATGAACACCCCTGACACTTATTTAGGTTTTAAGTCTGTATAGTTTCCTATATTTTAGTTTTCTATAATTTAGTATTCCACAGTTTGATTTTCCATAATTTAATTTTCTATAGTTTAGTTTTTTAGAGCCGTCACGCTTAGAATTAACAAGTATAATTGTTTTTGCATTGTATAACACTGAAATTTAGAATTTAATTTTGACAGATTGTTTTTTGTATTGCTTAATACATAATGAACGTTTAGATAGATGTATTTTGAAAGGATTTTGTCTGGGTGAACACACATTTAGTGTCTATGAGTACAGTCGGTGGATTAAATAGGGGGGTAGTCGAGACCGCTTATGCGGTTTGGAAAACGATCGATGGTCTTGTTAAATACAAACCACCAAATGTGCTTTTCGTTACTGAAAAGCTGCACCGTTGGCCACAGATGTGGATCTGAAATGAATCACTTCTATGTTTGAGGTACACTTGAAGAACAGAGGAATAAAATACATTATTCGATCCCACAGGGCTTACAATTTATATCCTTTTCTTTCTGTTTTCATACCTAAAGAATTACTTTTGGATCGAAACTATTACCGTTCCAGCCATTTTGAAGCAAAACCCGTCGAAAGATCGCGGTATTAGATAGCCGTTTAAATATTTTTCACGCACAACTGTACGCGTCCCATTGTTTCCACGGGTCAAAAAGATTACGATCCCCAGAATCGTGTTGCCCCCATTCACCGCGAGTAATTACGGTCTAACTTTAATTATAATTTGTAGAATCCGACGAAGAGAGGCCGCCGTTCTCCGGACGATATGTAAATCGCGGGGCGAACTTAATGTCAACGTGGCTAAGGTATCACGGTTCTATTAAAATGATTATAAAAGCGACGTCATTAACGCGGGAATTTATGAATATTTTAAAAACGAGGCAAGAAGATAAGACGATCGTTTCTATGTTCCTTCTTTCACCGATCCCTTTTTCTCTTCTCTTTCTCTTTCTCTCTATCTTAAATTTTAATTTCCCAGCTATCGCGCACGAAAATCGTCATGGTGAGTGACGTTACGAGGTAGCTTCACACAAGAGACCACGAAAGAGAAAAGGAGAGATAAAAGGGAGAGAAGATGACGGGGGGAGGGGGAGGCATCGTTACCAGTAACGACTCTTCCGTAGGTAATGTTTCCACGAGTCCCTTCGAAAAGCTTAATTACAGCGAGTCAGCGAAATAATTCGAAATAGGAGTAAACGTTTGTGCCGGGGCGGTATTTGCATTTAATGGATATTAAAATGAATGACCATCGCTCATTACGAATGCCGCGGGGCGTCCGTGCTGAAATCGTGGGTAATGAAGTCGCGAACAGGACGGTTGGGAGGGAGCAGGAGAAAGTGGGTAAGAGGCGAATCTTACTTGTAAATGGATCCTTCATTATATCCAGATATCGTCTCCGCGGAAATGCGTTCTAACGACTATTTCGACACGCCGTTCGTGAAATTATAAGAATCCCGGACGCGATAATGCGGCTCGGCCGTACTCCTCGTCTTCGCGCTTTTAATTGCGACGTCGTCGTCGCGTAACTTTGCCCGTCGTGAAATGCTGTTTTGCTTGTCTGATTGAGAGAGGAGAATCAAAACGAAGTTCGGGGAACAACTTTAACAGGACCCCGTTATCAACGAATGCAGAGCCAACTTTTAAATAATATCGTCAACTTTCTTACGATTAATTGTCCCTGGTTGATGAAAACGTTGATGAACGATTGCTGGATCAATCCTTTCGTTACTTAGAGCGACTGTGCGTGAGAAGGAAACGACACAGAATAATATGATTCAAGTGAAATGCATTTAACAGTCTAGAATTTCCAATAAACTAAATCTATGTAATAAATCTATAAAACGATATATTAATATAGTTAATAAGTGAAATAATATTATACTACAAAATACCTAACTCTGATCCATCCGACCATTAAAAAAATCTACAGAACAAATACACAGTATTCTTCCAAACAAAGATCTTAATGCCAGTCGGTCGTAAACATCGCGGACGTGACGTAAATCTATTCGCAGGGTGGTTGTTTGGCCCACGATGTTTGCTGTAAGTAGGGGGGGGGGGGGGGGTGGAGGTGATGGTCGTTGGAAGGCGAAACAGAACGAAGAGCGAGAGGAGCACGGTGTCTGAGAGAAAGGGTGGTGCTTTCGACGAAGGTGGGGATGTTCGGGCGAGAGAATCGGAGGTGGGTCGACCGATGTATGAATATACATGACCTTACCACCAACCCTTACACCGCACCGGGGCTCTGCTTACATTATTGTATATCTAATTCCGCGGATGGTTCTCAAAATTCGTCGGTAGTGGGGTCGAGCGAACGTCGCGACGACCGCCCAACGAACCAACCACCCGAACCATTGAGAATCACTGCCGGTTCACGACATTATGCAGGCAGTCTACATATTATACATTCGGACTGGGATTCAATTAAGTTTGGTTAGACCACCCTCCTACCTCCGCGTCCTTCTGCACCCTCTGGTTCATCCCTCCGTCCCCGGGTCACAACTTCCCTCTGCTAGCTTCCTTTCTCTCTTTTGCTTTCGGTATCGTGGCACGTAGAGGTGTTCTAAATCGTGTCCCGCTGAGACGAATCGTTCCGCGGTTTTCGGGACCATTTTGGTCTCGTCTCGTTTGAATTATTGTGGTCTGCCGCGCTCGATAGGCAACGGGGAACCGTGTTTCTGCCCGGGCTCTATTCGGGAACCGGGACACGATTGCGGACGGGCCACGGTCTGATCGGTTCGACGGATTTTTGAAACCCGAGGCACAGCGATTGAAACCGGGGGGAACCGCGGTGAATTAAAATCGTATCGATCTTTATGGGGGGATTCTTCGATTACCATCGGTTTCTGGCGTGCGGTTGCGTTCGAAATCCGGTAATGAGTCATTGTTAAGGGTTTCGATATTGGAGATTGGAGATAATGACACGGTCTGGTTTCGAAGTGGCGGATTACTTTTTAGGGCATATGTTCAAACAGGGCCGGGGGAGTCGTAGGATTTCAGAACGGTACTCGACGGTGATTGGAATAATGGTCGTCGAACAGCTGGTTGGATTCGATGTCAGGAACGTTACAGATCTTTGTTACATGGACGACAGCAACGCGGTTACAATGAAGCCACGACCATAATGTTGTTTATTTTAAATAACTCGTTCCGCGTTAACCGATTCCAAAAAGGGACCAAAGAATCCTTATTTCTCGCACGAATCGGTCCTACCCTTCGTTCGTTCGCGTGTTACAGCTGGGTAGGTAATTAGCGAGGGCCACGTGGTGCAGCCGCGATATAAATGGGCGACACGCGGCCGTATCGGTTGATGCGTGAGTGCGTGGTTCGGCGTGTGGTGCGGGTAGACGTCGGGACTCGAAGGGAAGATAGCGAAAGGTAGCGGGTGGCCGGACGAAGAAGAGCAAACAGCCAAAAGGGAAGGGAAGACGCGATCGAGACGAAGGGAAACGAACAGAGAGAAGAGCAGACACTGCAGCGGGTTACAGAGTAGGCGGTGTATGGGTGCTGAAATAATGACAGAAAATTGCGCGCTTCCAGGTTTCGCAGCGCAGCACCGACACTTAATTCAATTCGATTGCGATACAGTTCAATAATTCGATTAATTAAAAAATATCGCAGGGTCGCTCAGTCGCCCGCTTTCCGGCCCCGTTCGTCGATTGATTCTTCGTTGTTCTTCGTCGTCGTTGGGTCCCTCCCTTTTTTTTCACCCCCTTTTCGCGACTTCGATGTCAGTTTAACGCCGTGTTGAGAACCCCTGACTAAAAGGCGAGCCTCCGTGTATCGACAGGGTTTAATAGCTGATAGCTGAAACGCGTACCACTCGATGTTCCCGCATCATCTGTGACTACTTCATTATGAGTATCGATGTTTTCTGAAACTGTTGGCAGCCTGTTCGTGCGGGAAAACTCGGGAACGTCCCGGCAACGACCGTTTGCCGGCTTATTGGCGACCTTTGAATTCACCCCCTTATACACCCTCGTGACCCCGTCGATTCTTCCGTCCTCTGCTCGCCAGCTCGTCTTTTCGCCTTCCACCTACGCCCGCATCGAATCCCACACCCTCGTCGACGGCTCAGGGTTGCGAGGCACACTTGACTTTTAAAAACCCTATTAACCGACGGTAATAGAGAAATCGTGCTTTCACAGACTGTTTCGCAGCCAAGGGAACGAGGACAGGAGAACAGTAGCGCCCCGTTACGACCAAGGGTTCTTCCTCCCTGTTCGCACATCCTTTGCTTTCTTTCTATTATTCTGCTGCCTGCCGCACCGGGTACTTTTCGTTTCCGCGGTGCCGATTCTTTTTCGAGGGCGAACCGTGCCACAAGTGGAAATTTTATTGAAAAAGAAAGTCGTATGACACAATTTTATCGAAAATTTAGGTAAATTAAAGCTCCTATAATATCAAGATAAAAAGTGGGCTGTTGTTCTGCAGAAACTATTCTACTAAGAATTTTGTACGTTATTTTCTTCTTAAATTTGATTAGTTGTCGTTTCAGTTTCGATTACAAATGTATTTTTGTGGAAGATTAGAATCATGTAGTTTATACGACCCAACTTTGTTAAAAATTCAGGTAAATCCAAATTTCGAATATATGTTTACCACGTCTTTACAATAGAAGATATTTTTGCGTTCTACGGCTAGGTAATGTTACGTTTCATCGGAAGCGAATTGTTCTTCTTCCGGGGAAATTTTGGAGGAAGTCGAAAGAGAGAGGGGAGGAGGCTTTCGCTTTTGCCAGGCTGAAAAACGGCCCACCCCGGATGCCCCGCTGTCGGGGAACATTTCAGGATATTATAATTCCGCGGCAGTGTCATAATCATAATAACAACGCGTTAATTAAACCCGCTGATTTATGTGCCTTTCATATTGTAATTGCCCACCGAACTCGACTCGAGACGCGCAAAAGCCGAGCTCAGCCACGATCTTCTCGGACGCTCTCTTGCTCCCCGTGCCGAAATAATGCGAACGAATTAATGAGTCCAGGTGCAATTAATATCGACCATTTGCGTCCGTCGCAATTCAGTGTAATCTTTCAGGACTTACGCTTAACTGAAAACTTACTGGTTCATGGTAAACGTCGTTTAAGTTTCAAATATTCTCGTAACAATCTTAATTTCCTTAATATCGGACAAACTTATTCTTCGACTGCTAAATAAGCATTACTGAAAGTAAATACTTGACAGGAGGGAATGTATAAAAATATATTTCTAACGCCTGTAATAAAATTGAAAATTTATCACGAATCTTTCGTTGATTTTATATAGAATTTGTCACCCAAACATGTACCAAGAAGCAAACTAGGGGGTGCGGCGAAACTCGAAGCCAACGAAGAGGGAAGGGTTCGAGAAAGTCTTCTCGCGAATACAATTCATTATGATTTAACGGCAGCAAGAAAGCGTGTATATAGCGCGGACGGCAGCGGAGGCGGCAGCAAATCGCTTATTTACACCGTGAACGGTGTAATACGCTCGCCGGAGGCCATATTTAGTTTACCGTGCCGCGGGTATAATGTCTTTTTAGGTACGTTAATTAACAGTATTCATTTTGCACAAAGGTTTCTAATTACGTGCTGCACGCTGCCATAGACTTAGTGCCGCCTTCGCCACGGAAATGTTATGTCCCAGTTCTTGCTGAGACCCCCCCCCCCCCCCCCTCCGCCCCGGGCGTCTGTGAGGCGCGACACGAGGAGCCAGGAGGTTGTAGGAGGGGTGCGAACTGGGGAGGGTGAGCTGGGTTGACGGTCGAACGACGGGGGGTGGTGTCCGAATGAGGAATTAAGAGCTGAAATCTGCCGCGTCAGGAAGTTGACGACACCCGTAAACGGCGTGGCGTGGATCGCGCGACAGCCGGCAAAGGAAACGGTGGAAGATCGAGGAACCGGCACGAGAGGTTGTGGAATAGAATCAGAAACGGTCGAGAGCGTGTCGTGTCGTGTCGGGTCAATACTTGTCCGGCCGCCACAGTTTAGCAGTCGCATTAATTAATTATAATTAAGTTTTAGTTGACGCGACTGCGGAACGGGGCGCGGGGTAAGCAAGGCAGGTAGCTACGCGACTCGCATTTTGAGCATTACCGATATTATGCAGATTTCTATCCCACCCTTACCATCACCACCACCACCCATCCTCGTCGTCTTCGCGACGCGGCTAGATCCTTCCCGCTTTCCGTCCTGCTTCAGCTCCTTCGTCATCCTCCAAGGCACGCTCAACCCTCGTGCCACTTGCCAAGCGAGTCAGAGAATGAATTATTTACTTATTTACGGCTACGTAAACGGAAACTGTAGTCTGGCTCGTTTTGTGACTATACGGAGAGTTAAGATTGCTGGCTTGGATCGTTGCTGATAAAACTGGTTGACGAAGGTGACGATGATTAGCCGTTACGTGTTTTGAAGGAGATTTCTTGTGATGGTTGGTCTATACCAGAACTGTAACTTTGACTTCACTTAGCGAGTGTTCCGTCACGTGTCTTATTTCTCCATGATGAAGGATAGGAGGTTAACACGTTAAGCGCAACTTCAGTCACCGGTGATTGACACCCGACATTTTTTACAATCAATTAATCGACAAAAAGAACTATGATATAAACCGCGAATAGCGTTAATATTAAGCTAATAATGCTGGCTATCGAATTAAAATGATAAATTTGAAAATTAATCGACTGCATCCTTAATAATTAGGATTTTATCTCGTCTGACTAGGTACGTCCGTTTTCACTGTGCCACTCAACGCGTTAAAGATCAGGCTGTCCATAAGTTCTTCTAAAAATGAAAGCTAATGAAAACAACTGCTAGAAAATAGTGCGCGACAAAATCTTATTAATAATTTGGGGATGTTTTGACGTTTAATAAAAAATAGATAGAATTTTATGGAATGATGGTTGTGCAAAGAAAAGAAATCGTGTTTGTCAACGAGGTCACTTTAAAATTCAAACCTTAGCAAGAATGTTATAAACTCGACGCTTTCGTCAACATCGAAACGAGTCTATGATGACAAGGGGTTGGTGGAACGATGCGAAGTGTACTCGCCAAACGGCAGCGGGCGCGTCGTCGTCGTAAGAAGCTGTTAATCTTCGGTAATAAACTGTATTTTCATTATAATACGGCATGAATATGCAACGGCGATAATGGCCTTAATATCCCGGCATGCATCTTCCTGTGCTTTACGAGCTGAGCCTCCTCTGCCGGAATTTGAGGCGTACTCGCAGTGGATTTTGCGACGACGCTACTGTCGACGTTCGCTGCCATCGTGCCCTCGAGCATCAGCTCCACTCTTTCTTAACCCCTCCCTATCATCCCCCTGTTACGCTACTTAAGAACGAATCGTAACGTTTCCCGCGTTCATCCAAACGTCCGTCTGTTAACGACGCGACGATGCAACGCCAGTGATTTCGACCGAGGCAGCCATTTTCCAACCCCCTCTGCGTGTCAATTCGTCCACCCTTTGACGGCGGAACGGGAGAATATTTCTAAGGCAATAAAGAAACCGTTTCCAGAGCCCTTTGTTGAATTGAATCGTTCCTTTCCACGTACTTTTGTAGATACTTGAGACATGCAAATCGCGAATAATGTCCCATTACTTGAACAATGCATGGACTCGTACACAGTGTTTGCGATTTCTTGCGACGAACTCTTTATTTCTTAAGTGTTAAAGATAAGGGATGCAGGGATGCATATAAGCTTTTAGAATTATATACTTAAGACGAATTTAATTATACTAGTATATAGACTTCTGTTAAAGGAGCGCCACAGTAGAAATGGACATTTGCGGTAAGACATACCCAAACCCTAATTATTGAGAATAGAAACAGCTAATTTGATTAATTATGCGATTACCTTACATTTGAAACGTGAGTCGACGTGTCAAAGATATTAAAAATTAACTTTTTTACCATAATCTTCACAGTATTCGTTTCTTAATTACTTGAAAAGTAGGTAAAAATGTAATTGGCAAGTATAAAGATTAAATTGCGATTGAGATTCTTTCGTTGAAATTTGTATTATGCTACCAAAGTATCTCAGACCATGATCCCAAATTTTGGCTTCCCGAAGAAAAGCTGGGCCCCGGTTCTCGTTGTTTCGCACACGAAGGAGGAACGTTCGATCGGGAATTCGAGGTTGTAATGGGCGCGATACATTCCGCATCGCCGTTAATGCTGGGCAACTTAATGTAAGCAGCGAGCGAAGGAATAATAGTGGCCTAGCCTACGGACATTCATTTATCTTAGTTTATTGCCAACTGCGAGGAAACAAACACCGTTGGAATACGCAACGACGCGCCATTAACCTCCCAGTCGCTTTGCCAGTCCCAGCTTAACGGTTTGTCTCGTACTTTTATTCGACCGACTTTCTTTCTGCTTAATAATGACCAGATGATGCATCGTCATTTGTATCGGCCACGTTTTGCCATTCAGATTCCGGTTACTCGAAAGTCGTGCTTATTTATTACGTTACCATACAAAGTTGCACAACAGTCAGGTTGAATAAAATCACCCTCCCCCCCAAAAAATTTTTCCTTATTCGAAATCAATTTTCTTAGGATACGATTATGTTGGCATTTTTTTCTCTATTTCTTGTTTCACGTTAGAATTATACATTTTCAACTTTACGCTTTAAATGCCGCGGGGGTCACCGGTGATTGGCACCCGAAATTTTTCACTATTAAATAATTAAGACATGAAACGATGAAATAAACCACGGATAGAGTTAATATTAAGCTATTGTAATAACGCTGACTATTGAATTAAAAGATCAATTCAAAGATTAATTAACTGTGTCGTTAATAATTAGATTTCCAGCGTGTCTGACTACATACGTCCATTTTCACTGTGGCATTCGACGTGTTAAAACAGAAAACCCCTTGACTTGGATGGCTGATAGATTCCTTTAAAATACAATGACGATTCTAATCGTGCAGTCACTACATCAGCATAGAATCAAGCAAACAGAAAAGGTTTGTCACCGAAGTTCAAATAAATCGAACGGCGATCATCCAAATCATGAGATAATTTAACATTAATCGGCTAATTTTCCAGCGAAACAAATTAAACCACGGCGGATCGCTCGAACGAATAAATTTAGGGAATGTTTCGGTCCGAATGAGGTGCGGGGGAGGTGAAAAGAGGAGAAACAGAGAACGAAACGAAACGAACGAAAAAAAAAAAGACACATATACACACACACAGGGAAAAAGAAGAAAAGAACGAGAGAAAATCGGGAAGGGAAAAATGTTTCTGGCACGGGATATAATGGACGCATTGCACAAGAATATAATGAGATTTTACAGTGCAATTCACATAAAGCATTGGAAACAACAAAAGCTTTCGTGCCGTGGGCTTGAACGGGTGGGGGCGAGGATGTGGGACGAAGGGGGAGGGTGTAACGCGATAAAAATGCCTGCGCCTAAACGCATTATTTCTCCGTAGCCCCGCTTCTGCTCTCACCCTCTCTCCCTCTGCCCTTCTGTATGCCGCGATCTCTGAATGCAAACTGTTACCCTTTACCACCACCTCGAGGCCACTTCTCTGCCTGTATGTATTTTTTCTGCTTTTTTTTTTTTTTTTTTTAATACGCCCCTCGGTCGCGATATCGGAATTGCAGGACGTGTAACCGTCTCATTAACGGTGCTTGCTTTCTTTTGACGAGCAATGCGCAGTTGATTACCACTCGAAACGCGGCGCTGGAACAAAAACCCCCAACAGCAGAGACATTTTTGATTATGGGGACGCTTTAAACGCTGATAATTATGCCGGGAAAACGATACCAGCGGAAGGATCAAAGGGCAAGCGTATAGAGCCGGTGCGGCGATCAGTTTTGAATGACACTTGGTAGAATAGCGGTTTATCGGTTAATTTTTATGGAACGAACGGGGAATGCGAGACTTTTTGCGCGAAAAATGTAATTCTAATCTTGATGACGCTTGTATTCCGTGTTTCTCAGAAAGATTCCAGCAAAAGGCAACAAGATCAATTCCGATTTTGACAAGATAAATTTTGATTGGATTAAACCTTTTAATGTTATTAGAGTCTACAAGCGGTTCAAAAATTCGCTCATCATGTGCCATAGAAATCTGTGAAGTTAATAATTAATTTCACTAATTGCGAAGTATTGTTGCCTTCAAATTTTCGACAGAAATTATTCAATATTTGTCGCCGACAGCTTTCTTTTTGCTGTCCCTTTTTATGCTTCATATACATGATGTTACAATTCGTCTCTCCAATAGCGAAATTTCTGTGGCTAAAATTTGAAAATTAGCTACTCGAAAGAGAGAGACTCAACGTCATTATATGACTCAATTTTCCAGCTGCAGCTCCCGTCGTATTTCTTAACATCAAATAATCATCGTATCAATTACCGAATCACGAGTGTCATTGTCGCGATGTTTACCGCGTTCAACGTTCCCTGTCGAATTCTGTCGCGGTGAAAGGGTTAATTAGCCAAACGCGAATGGGGGAGAATAAAAGGAGGAACCAACACGCGTCGCTTGTTCAGAATTCGAATTTTTTGGAAAATCACGATGCCCGGATGGATCCGTTGGACAAACAAGTGCCTAACTCTGTCTACCTTGTGTTTTTTTCCTCCCGTCCCGAACTGCTTCCGGACCTTCGACTCTGAATACCCTTTGAACGCCGTCCAATAGGGACGGGAGGGGGGGGGGGGGGGGGGGGGAATAAACCGAAGCTACAGGGGACCGCGACAGCAAGAGGAAGAGAAAGAAGAGCGACAGAGACGCGGCACCAAAAGGCAAGATAAAAAAGATTGGAGGGTGCGTTTTGTCGCGCCGTCGATAAATTTTGAATGCACCCGACGGCGGAATTAGCCGGCTGTTGGGGTAATGATCAAAAAAATTATAAACAAAAGATTCCACGGATGGCGAGCCTTTTTCGTGGATCAGCGAGGCACAAGCGGAGAACGCTTGCGAAAAAGCTTTGACGCGGTGGTTACGGTTCCCAGACCTAACCCATCCGGCTAACATTGGTGGAGCCAAACCTGCCGGGCGCTATATTTAAAAAATCGGCGCGCTCTCCCGGAAATTTTCTCCACAAAGGGAAGGGGTCGAACCGTTTACATCGAGTTTATTAAAATCGACTGGCCGCGAATATAAACCGGTCAAACGTGGACTCGAGGTTTCGGCTACGGGCATCGCACCGATTCTAGCTCTTGCTGAAAAAAAAAATCTCCTTTTTTTTCTATTTGTACACTTTGGGAATATATTGAAATTGGCGGTGAACGCTCGAAATTGTACGTCTTCCTTCAATTATTCCCGACGATCGGAACCAAACGCCCCGCTGCGTATCTATCTTTCGCCTGAAACGGGGTTCGAGTTCGTTGCACTTTTTTCAATATATTGAAGCATTTTAAAATATATTCTATTCGTACATGGCTCTGAAAAACCCGTGGATGTTTATTAACATTTAAGTCCCATGCATTCTGTACTATCTTTTGTTAATTCTTTGGAAGAATAAATCTATTTCTAGGTATTAAAAGACAAGGTTTTCATATAAATGCTTGCTTGAACGGGGTTGTTTGTTGAATTACATAGGATATGTTTCATCTTTCCTAACAAAATTCTGTAGGTTCTGTAGGTAAAACTAAAAACAAATGCTATATAATGTCAAAGAAATAGTGCTTTAGATTCCAGATTTAAAAATAAACAATTAGAGATGATAAAGGTATCACTAGACACTATATATGTTAATCCATAATTAGATAATCCGTTAATAGAAATTGTTATAACCCGCCTTTGTATAAAATTCTATTCTTATTTTTACCTACAAAACACACGAAACAGTTTGAATTCCATGAAAAGTAGAAACACGTGAATTCCCAAGTTTGAAGAAATACGTGAATATGTGTTAGCAAACATCTCCCCTACCGACAGGAACGTGCATCAAGTCTGATACCGAAAAGGAAGGTAGTCTACTGGAGGGCGTAAGACGAAGAAATTAAAATCAAAAAAGGACGTAACAATACCTATCGTATTGAGGAGAGAAGCACAGATGGATATCGGAAGGTTTTACCGTGGCTTGGCTACGTCAGCTTTTAAATGCAATTGATACGTACGGTGGATGATGCTGGCGCCGGTCGTGTTCGTAAATCCGCCCACCAACGCTACAGAGAAAGAGAGAGATTCATTATTTTTAATTAAACAAAACAATAATACGCTTATTAATTGATTAATTAAACATCACGTATGTATTACGTTGTTCCACCAACGGCCGCCACCCGTCGGTTAAATCCACCCTTCGACCCCTTTTTGGAACGTTCGCCGCTTATTACGCCGACTTTTATCCAGGGAGTTTCGCGGCAACGACCCGCCAACAGGAGGGGAATACAAAAAAAAAAGGAAAGAAAAAAAAATAGAAGAGAAGAAGAGAGAAACAGAGAAAAAATTTCGTTCGCTCAGTATCATTGTGTTTGTTCGGTCGGCCGTGATCGCGACGCGGGTTTTATCAATACCGCCGTTTTCGGAGGGATAACAGCCTGATTTTTTGTCCCCCCCTCTCTTCCCAGCTCCACCATCGTTGCCATCGCGTTCACGACTTTTCATCGATCGGTAAATTTAATGAAGTTGTATCAGTTATCGAGCCAGACGGTTTTTCTTGCAATTTTAGTAATTAATTTCTCGATTCATCGATGACGTCAATGTTTGACGCGCAAGAGTCGCGGTTGTAACTAATTTAAGGTCGTACGAAATTCTATCGCAGCCTTTTACATCTTTATTCTTTAATCGTATCGTATTTTGTTGCATTTATATCGCACGGATCATGAACGATTGATTCTCTGTTAAAACTTTTGATGAGCAATTTAACCCGGACTATTCGCGACTACAGAATTTTGTTAATTATCGTAAATGTGACGTGCTGTCGCTAAACGGGAGTAAAAGTTGAAATTTGGTTGTTCCTTTATCTTGGGAAAAGCCTGATGTCTGAATTTAACACACGTATATAACAAAACCAAATAGGTTGTTCAAAATGCACAGAATTTGCAGAATTTTGTGCCCTTTTGATATAAAACAGTATATTTTTTATAACACACTAAACGATAATAAAGTTTGTCACTAAAAGTGTTAAGATTCGTACCCTTATCTTCGAAAAGTCTAAAATTTAGATTTAAAACAATAAAAACATACGATTTATCGATTAAAGTTGAAAAGTAGACTTATTCCGTAAAATATCCGTGCAACATAATAAAATTGGATCATTTCCTTTGCAACTATGTGAAATAAAAAAATATATGATAAGAAACTTGTAACAAAGTGAACACGAGAATAAGTTCGTAACAGTGCATGCATCTAATTAACGTCGATCGTGTTGTAAGTTGAGAAAGAAAAAATCCCGTCGTCGTTTTGCCATAATATCGTTGGAAACGATCGTTTCGTGGTACAATGACGTTTGAGACTGTAACCAGTTCATAATGGCGGCAGCGGGTCGCCGCTGGCCGCGATAATAACATTAAGCTTTATTTAGGTGAAATTCAACTTAAAAGAAAAAAAAAAACGTGACTCGCGATAATTATGCGAGAACGAAACAATGCCCGTTTTGCCCTGGCCTCGCATGATATACGTCTGCGGGGGTTTTTTGCAAGACAAAGGCGTTTTATATCGCGCCCAACTTGCCCAACGGTTTTGTGCCTTCGGTTGCCCCAGCACGCGCAAGCGTCACCGGAAGTTTATGCACTTCACGCGGTCGCGCGCGCCCACGTTTGAGAATTGCCCTACCAACGCGACCAGAGTACCTGCACACATCTCGTTGTGCTTCTCTTTTACTTTTCTCTTCTGCTTTTTCTTTTTCTTTTTTCCCTGAATACACCTCTACCCTGGTCTCGTTTCTAGGCCGGGATATTTTATTTACGCGCCGTAATTGTGCGTCTGACGCGAGTTTCTTTCATCCCTTTCCGGTTTTGTTCGTGGTTTCCGAATAAAATGGAAGCGTTTCGTCAAAGGTGTAAAGTGAAGCTTTGTTGGTCGGTTTCGGCTTTGCACTCGAAGGCTGCTTGCGCTTGTAGAATAGGAACTCGAAGCTCGTTACTTGTATTGCTTTCCCTCAAGTTTCTCAAGTTCTTTCCTGACGGGGTTTTCTTAGAATCTGGGAGATCGAATTATTGCGAAGTGCTCCGTGTCTTCGCGGTATCAGAATCTGTATCATCCTTCAATTTCTGTTGGTAAATCTTTTAAACGTTGCGTAGATAACGTAAATTGGTTGATCTAGAATAGTTTGCAGAGAATTGGTAAAAAGTGATTTTGTCTGCAAAGATATAAGCTTTTATAATCTACCTTGAAAAATGTCCGATCGACAGATTGTAATTAATTCGAAAAATGTAGTTTTCGATTTAATAATTAAATTTCCTCCCCTTGGTATTAATTGTTTATAACAACGAGCCACCCTTCAATTTACCGATAAGAAACGAAAGGAAATACCACAAACCGTTTCATTCAAATATAAACATCAGTCAGACTTTATTCCCCTTCATTTTTCATTAAAACTCGATACAATTACAAAGAAAACGTACAAGAACACAAAGGTGCGTGTGCATGGAGAAAAACGTTCAAAGATTTGCCAGAGCTTCGTATATAAAATAAACGCGCAGGTTGTAACAAGTTTGCGCAACATGTCATTTATAAAAAAGTTGAATGAAAATGTTCCTCGGTATCGTTGCTAACGATTCGGTCACAATGAGACACCTCTAAAAAAAAAAAAAAAAAACAGTACACAGGCAAAGGGAACACCGAAGCCAGCCAAAAGTGTCCAACACGATAGTTTTAATAATATTAATTCTCGGCGCGGAATTACTTTGCCGTTTAAAGGGTAATGAGAGGGGTTAGCAAAGCATCGACGTAACAAGGCGAGAAAAACCGCGTTTAAACCCTCGTGTTTTCGACTTATTGTGTTAAAAAAAAAAGAAACAAATTTTTTTAGCTTTCTTTGGTTCTCTTTGACCGTTTGACGTTTATAATTACGAATTCGAGTGTGCCGGTTCTATTGGAAAGCGTCTCGCAGAAGAAGTCACAAAGAACGTTTCAGAAATTATATAACCTTCATCCTTTTTCCTCGTTTCCCCCTTTTCTTTTTCTTTCTTTCTTTCTTTCTTCCTTCTTTTTTTTTTATGAAAACGTAGCAACGAATTTAATTACAACGATGTTTATACAAAAGTTTTCTTTCTGCTCGACTATGAGCCACGTTAATTAATTACAGAATATAAACGCGCAAGTTTTGCGGTAACTCGAACCAACTTACGAGGCTCTGCCGGAGAAATTAATAAGACACGATTCGATGAATTTTTCAACCGGATGAGAAGCGTAAAAAATTGCTACGCGGTTATGGTGAAAGTTAAACGAATGAAACACCATACATTTTCATAAGTTTCTCGGGATGCGTAAATTGAACTCTGAATTTCAAATGTAATGCGTCGGGTTAGGAATCCTTTACGTCTCGATGCATCAGCAACATTGCGATAACTTTTAAACGATCGCCTTTGCTTTCTTTAGAAATTGTAACTAAAATTCCACAATGTTTCGCTACCTTGGTTTAAAACTTCGATTGGCTGAGAACAACTTAGAAAAATAATTATAATTCCACGTTTTCTATAACTTATATTTCTAAACTGCAACAAGATTCCAACGGACAATATTTGTTATGGCACGTAATGAAAAATGTTAAATGAAAGTTTGGAATTTATAATAGAAGTTTCATAAGTCACCTTAGTGCATAAAGAGTTAATTCTTATGCTGCCAACACTTGTTATAAATAACACGAAAATTGTTATATTTATATTGCAAATATTTCATAATTCGTTCTATATATTTTTAAAACTTTCTGCTCTTCCATTTCACAGCATACGAACTACACACTAGAAGGGTTAAGGAATAATTCTTATTGTGACGCTTTTACCTGAACACAAACTATCCAGATATGTATGGGTGTGGTATTCCATAACATTCCTAACAATCTCGCTATTACTACTTGCGGCGATAACGCGTTTCGAAATAACAGGCTTTTCACGCCAGCCCTTCGTCGTTCTGGCCTACAGTGTCGCTATTGTTAAGCAATATCCCTAATGCGGTGTCAATTCATAAACAGCCACACGGCTACACGCCCGTATCGAATGCGACGTTCCTGTAAATGACGACTATCGAGAACCGTGTATAACTGGACGTTACACGGCCGGCACATAAACGTTGCTTCCACCGTTCCACGGACAGTAATTACACGTTATGCGTCTGCCACCTATCCACCCCTCCTCATGGAGGAATAAAAAATAAAAAAAAAAGGGAGAAAAAAGAATGTTCACGGCGTGAAACGTTCATTCTTGCTTGACGTGTATCGGAATTTTTGCGATGACTTAACTTCGTTGCGAATTGATCGAAGCGAAGCTTGAAATTACTGCTTGGGGGGAGAATCGAAACCTGGAATGTAAAGTAATTGGATTGGAAATGACATAATTCTAATTTGTAGCTTTAATAGTGGGTGTCGATACAAGATTTATTTTTAAATTAACGCGATAAGTGTCACGCCAGTCACCGGTGACTGGCATTCGAAATTTTTTACAATTAAATAATTGACAAAAAAAAACTATGAAATAAACCGCGGATAACGTTAATATTAGGCTAATAATGTTGGCTATCGAATTGAAAGGTTAAATTTGAAAATTAATCGACTGTATCCTTAATAAATAGGATTTTATCGTGTCTGACTAGGTACGTCCGTTTTCACTGTGCCACTAAACGTGTTAAGATTGGTGTGTATTTGTATCTGGTTTTCTTTGAGGATTATCATATCGTTCTCTAAAATTCCGGATCAACTTCTTCTTAATACGATAGAAATTAATAAGAGAAATATTATATTTTTTAATATAATACCTGTGCGTTTGCGTTTCAACACAACAGGGTTAATTAATATATTAAATTCTTCAGTAGAGGACTAACGATTTTCCAAAAGATTAATCTACTTTTTCTAAACACCAACTAATTTCTCTTATACTGTACTCTGTCTGTACCCCATTTGTAGACCTAAGTTACAATTGACCCTGCTCTACTCCTAAATTCAAGAAACTACCCCCTGTTTTCATGCTACCCCGAAACAATTTTCCACCTTCTTCAATCCCAGAAACCACCCCTCACCCGTACGAATCCCAAATTTTACCATCCACAGAAAAAAAGTTAGAAACAGTAGACACGCGGACACGTTAAATTTGCTGCTAATCGGTATCCGAACGACCGCGTGATTAACAAGCGGATAGTCAACGATAACCATTCTCAATATTCATAATTATTAGCAGGAACGGAGGCTGCTGGCAGCCCCAGAGCGCCACGTAACTCATTCCTGTCGAAATAAAATGACAACGTTCATTCGCAAATGCGCGAAAGTGCATTATTTTTATTGGGTTTGTTAGCAGCTCGAACAGTCGGTGTGTGTCTGGCTTAGTGTGTGTGTGTGTGGGAGTCGTGTGCGTGCGAGCGCACGCGTCAGTTTCGTTCTACAAGCTGGCTAAAGGGAGCGTGACAGATTCGTTGGGGGAATACGGTTGCCGATGGACCACTTTTTCCCTTTTTTTTGTCACTATTTCGTTACTGGACACGGAGAAAAACTGCTTCAATGTTTGGCAACGATCCTGACCGAGCGAATCGACGTGTCACAAGAATTTATCTTAATTTATGGGAACAGGAATCTTTTTGTTCGACGATTAATTAATCCCCGCAAGTCGGAGGCGATCTCGTCGCAACAGAATTTAAATAACTTCTACCCCCCTTCCTACGATACCGTCCGTCCCGTTTTCTGGGTGGAGAGTTTCTTCGGGCGAGTGACGCGAAATTGATTGGATCGAGCCCAAACGGAGTTGCGAAAGACATATGCGTGGTAAAATGGGTGGCTTATAAATTTACTGGCTAAATAAGTGTATAAAGAGCTCTGGACCAGAAATTCTGGCTGCCTTAAGAATTTCATGCATCTCCAAATCAGGTATACAGAGTGTCCGACTTTGAAAATATACATAAACAGATGCTGCCAAGGTGAAATTTTCATTTCCTCATTAATTACGATAAAATATGCATTAGTTAAGTTAGATAGGATAGTCCGTATAGGTACGAAACTATCAATATTTAAGAATTGGGCTCTGAACAGGGCCCAATAAAATATTCGTAAGGATTCAACACCTTTAGAATAATAATTCCACTATCAAAGAAATATAGAATTACCATAAGATAGTGATATATGTATAAAAGGAGAAAACAATTCGTAGTCGGACAAAAGCATCCAAAGCAACGCATCACGAACACCCACGATTTCAGGATAAATCCGTTAATTGAACCCCTCTCACGGTACAAACTCCTCGCAACACAATCCCGCTAATCACAGATGATATTCGTGCGACCTGGTCGCGTAATTAAAAATTCGTACGACTGCTTGACTCGCCACAGACTCGCGGCGTTCCGTCTCTTTGCTAAGGGGGGAGGTTAATAAACGCAGAGTGCCGTTGGAATGCGGGAAAAAAGACGCGTGTACACGCGGCGCGTTCTCGCGACCGGTTGCTCCAGGAGGCGCCATTTCGCGGAATCCGTCGGTTTTTGCGGATTATCCAGGTGGACACGGCTCGGCCGTGGGTCGGTTCGAAAAAAGAAGAGAGGAAATCAGCGTAGCAGCCGCCACTTTTCAACTCCGGCTATGCAAATCGCGTTTCGCCGCGTAACGCGACGATTACGCTCGGTTTTGGCGCGCGAGCCGCGCGTGCAGCAAACCGTCGTCGTCGAAAAAAAGGATTGGGCAAAGGAAACAAAAAAGGTGGTACGCCTGGCCAACAGTAGGATGGCGTATACTGGGGTGGGCGGACGGGGGTGGTCGTGGGGTGGGTACGCGCGAAAAAAAGTCGCGAATGTTGTAAAAATCCGGGACCGCCAATCGGCTACATTGTGTCCAGCCGGCGAACAATACCAACGACGTTCGGGTGACTGGCGCATTTTCCTGCGAATTGGCCGGTATTGTTGGATTTTTCAAATTGTATTTTTAGCTTACGCAGGGACAAAAATTGCCTGTCGTCCTGTGAGTCCTTTCGGGCCACCCTTCGCTGCCGCTAACGTTTTCTGCGTCTTTTTTTTTTCAGCGCCAGGGTTGTTGCCTGCGGCCGCTGCGAACGAATCGAATGATTTTCGAAACGCGGCTCGCGAAATGTATCGGGTGATTAATAGTTGCTTTTACGAGCTATTGAAGCAGGGATACTTTACCGAGAGAAATTATTTTATATTGAACGTAATTAATTATGCATTAATATGGTATCGTAAGGTGGTGGTTGAAAGCAGACGTACAATGACAAATGATTAATTAAACATCCTTACTAAAGCCGAAACTTCGATATGGAGTATTGAGAAAAATATAAAGAATCTGTATAAGAATGCCATAAAAGTAATAAGAATGCCATACAAAAATTTCTTAGCAACATTATCGGTTAATAAACTTTCCTCTACCAACAAAAAGATCCATCGAAATAGTTGATCGGCTGTTCAAGAATTCCGACAAATGGCCGAGGTACAAAACGAAAGATAGAAGTAAACGAAGCGTCGTTTCCTGTTTACGCGAGTCGAGCGTGTACTGGGAACACGAAAGAAGCCCGACAAGAAATCCACCCTGCCGGTTAGCTCTCGAATGACAGTCAAACGCTACAACAGTCCCACCCCCTCGATACAAGGAGTCGCGGTACAGCCGCTTGTCTGCAGCGGGCATTTCTAGAACAGTAATCTTATTAAATTTACATATTAATCAACGGATTTTAATTATCCCCAACCCCCCGTGGAGAGAGGAGAGGCTTGCCGAAAGAACAGGATGGAGGGTCGGCTATGGAGAAGAGTGGCGAGCAAAAGGGATAAGGAGAAAGCGACGGAGAAACGATAAGGGGTTGAACGATAGCGACAGAGACCGAGAAACTGTCAGAGAAGGGCAAAGAGAGAAAGAGACATCGTCAGAGTGAGAAAGTTGAAGTTAGTTGAAAAGAGACAGGCGGGGAAAAGGGGGGAAGGGACAGGGAGACAGACAAAGAGGAAGAGAGGAAGAGAGACAACTCCACCCTTGTGCGGCGGTAGCGGTAGCGGTGGCGGAGACCGAGCCAGCTCTCGTAATTTACATTAATCCAATAATTGCATGGAGGTTTCCTAATTAGAAATTCAAATGAGGTGGTGGCAGGCAGGCACAGCCAGCCAGGGCTACCAACTCAGCAGTGGGAGAACACCATCGCCAGCGAGCAAAGTCCGTGAACATCGGGCGATCGTACGTCGACTGGCCCCGGCCTAACACGAGTTTCGACGATGCCGGGATGGGCGTTAAAAGCTACCGGAATCCTCGAAATTCGGGATACGATGATTCTGCGTTACCTACACCGAGGCTAATTTGCTGATCGCAAAACGTTAACTTTACCGTTTAATCATTCCCTCGAAAAATATCACCGTACGCACAAATAATTCAAGAACCGATTATTCAAATCTTACACAATATTTTCTCATATTTAGAATAATTCATTGGGAAGATTTCAAAGTGTAAACCATCATGTCAAGACCATTAGAAATTGAGTAATAATCGAAAGCTTAAGCAAAGTTAGATGTTTTAACGTTATAGAAGGTGTTTTATAATCAAGCGATTAAGTTATTCGGGTCGACTTTCGGTGAATTATTTTTAACGGGTGAACGAAATCAAAGTTTTCTATTTAAATTGAAAGGACACAGCTACCTCCGACGAAAGAATTGAAAAGAGGTAACAAAGATTCCGACGAGCCATCGGCCGAGGGCAATTTCAGCGCAATATAACGTTGTCCATTGGTACGTCCCGGTGCGTGTGGTCCTTTTGTTGTCCCCGGAGGGATCCCTCGGCAAACCTAACACGTCCCTAATATCGTCACAGGTTCGTCCCTCGCCCGTCAGCCCGAGCACATCGTGGCACACGGTCGAATCGTTCTTGATAGTCCCAACGTGGCCGGTTAGCGAAAGTGTCAACCTGTGAGCGAGCTAGGTGCATATTATTTGCACTGCATCCCACTTTATTCCTCTCGTAGGCTGTTACCAGTTATTCGTATCTCGTTTCTTGTTAAGAAAATCAATTCAAGATAATAAAGAAATATTTCAAGCAACGATGCGGGACGGTTCGTATGTACAGAGTGAGTATAGTTAACACAGGTTTGGTGGTATGATTTTAATCAGCACGATTATAAAATGTAACGATCTATGGATGGTAATAGAGGCGTATCACTTTTACGACCGGATACCCCTCCTTCGATACAGGGAACGGTCATTACGAAAGCCTTTGCAACTTTATTCTGTGATAAAGGAATGCTCACCCGGGACAGTGGTTCTCATTTTGAGATTCAGGTATTGATTCTTTAAGTATAGTATATAAAGATTGACATAGCCAGTGCACTTACTTAAAATAACACTTACGGCATAGCTAGCTTGCGTTAACCTAACCCCAAATCCTCACTTAGAAATAAAAATCATCTGAAAGAATAAATTCCAATTGATACATAGGTTCACCAAAGACCCATCTTTGCCACCTGAGGACTAATCCTTCGCACTTGGAACTTTAGAAATCCAACAGCTCTATTTTCAAAAGAAAAGATTCCAAATATTAATATCAGTCTATTTAACTGTATTTACTATGTTCTGATGTAAAAGGTTAAACAGCCGCCTAAAATTGTCCAGTCTCCATCGATCAAGAATAAATAATAAGAATTCAATATCACGGCAAGCAAGAACGAAAGATCTCGCTGAAACTGGCACTGATTCCGGGTCACCGAAGAGATCATCGTCTATTCCCATTGCGACAGGTCAGCCGTGCTTCGCCGAAGGAACTCCTCGTGCAATTATGATAATGGCGAGCGTAGTCGAGGCGCCTAACCCGTGCTAACTCCGTACGTTAGTTCTGGTAGTTCTGATATCGTCTGTGTTTAAACAGCCAGGCGGTGCTGCAGCAACCGTCGTCGTCGTCGTCGTCGTCGTCGTGGAAGGGGTCTCGGAATAGCGAAGGCACCACGAAGACAGAGGAGCGGGGGAGTGGTGTTGAGGGTAGGAGGAACGGGTTGAACACGAAGAGAGAGAGAGAGAGAGAGAGAGAGAGAGAGGGGCTGGAAATCTGGATGGCGGGGTACGAGGCTACGACGGCAAATCTACATAATATAACCAACTATTGTTCAAATAGACGGCGCTCCGCAGATTCAATTACCATTGTGATACAATTAATGTTGGGAATTTCATCAATTCGAGTGCCGGGCACGGCTCTTACATATGCATAGCGGAATCGAACGTGGGCGCGGATTTCGCGACCGCGAAGAAAGTCGACGACAAATATTATTCAAACGGCTTTGGTGTCTAATCAGCCACCGGTACATACGGGATCGTTCCTGGGATTGGGTCTCCCGATATCACGGCCTCGAATCGCTATGACATCGTGTAGACGGACGATACGGGCGAAGGTTGGCTATGTATTTTGGGGAAAGAGTTGGCAAGGATTTTGGAATTGAACTACCTTCGGCTGGAAATAATGTTTGAGGGATGACTGTTTAGCAGGTGGATTAAAACCTGCGAAACAATTCTTATTTTTTTAAATTAAACGTTCCATTTTCTATCATAAGTAAATAATAAGATTAAATTCCTGGAGTCGAACGTGTCCCACGCTGTAACCAAATTTACGTTTCGTTTGACGCTGTTACTTCAACATGCCGAGTTAATTTCCTCAAACAGAAACTGAAAGAAAACAGGCTGAAACTTTCAGTTCGATCGGCAAACAGCAGAAAACTGTTGAATCTAACTTTGATGATCGAACTGCACAATTCCCCGAGCGACCAGCAGTTCCTTGAAACATTAAATCCAGCGTCGGTTACACGATCGACCCGTGCGGCGCGGCATTGTCGTCAGGTAATATTCGGCAATTATCGTTTTCACCGAAAACATCGTGATATCCCAGGGATCGAAATCACGATCAAGGTCTACCCTCATCGTTAATACGCAAAAATGATAACGACGCGTTATTCAATTAGATGATTTTCATGGGACGCGTAGTAATTTCATTGCGCGCGACGGGCAAAGCGGGCGGAACAGGAACGATAGGGTGTCGAAACGAGGAGGGAAATGGTGAGGAAGGGTGGTAAAAAGGGGGTTGGGTGGTTTTGAGTGAATTGGAGAGTTGGACGCCGGAGGCGGGGCGATGTAGGCGCCGGCATCATTGCCGGACGTTAATCGCTGATATCGTTGGCCGAATTAAGTGGTATATCGAGAGCTTTTAGAATTAATCGTAAACCAACCGCGGCCCCATCCCCGAAAACAGATCGTTCGCATCACGAGGCTCATTTCCAGCGTTGAAATTGAGAGCCACTGGCGTTGGGTTCGCGTGCACGGATCCATATAAATTCTAATTCCGCAATCAGCGGTATCCAAGATAGTTCTAGGCCGATCCTAGCCGGCTAATTCCAACTACCTAACACACACTGCTCGCGCCCTACCTACCAACCAACCTTCTTATATTTGCCCGACAGTTTATAATAGCCATAATCAACGGTTATACCAATCCCACGATAATAATTACCGAAGCTGAAACTTTCAGCTTTCGGCTCGACTGTTGTACAGCTGTGTATTAGTACACGTTGGTACGTGTGTGTATGAATTCTCGCGTCTCGTGCGGCTAATTCGCCGGCACACGCGTCGTCGGCCCCGTTCCTAACTCTTTCGGTGATTAAATTTCATTTTCGACCGACGAACGTGAAAGAAAACACGCCAAAGGTAGGACGGCCATCAAACTAACAACCGTGTCGTTCGGAATCGTTCCTTTAACTATCGATCCCCTTGTCTGCCTTTCGACACTTCGCGAACGTCTCATTCGTCTTTGGATCCTGGGATTGCTGGCTTGGTAATCTGGCGAATCATTAAATACAATTAAGACCATCCAGCCTCGACAGACCGACGGGGATACGAAACTTTGCGAGACAATCGTGACTGGCAATTCGCCACGAGTATAAGGAAAAAGAAGAACAGAAAAGATTCTTTATAGAGGTAATGATGGTGGCTGGCTGAACGGACAAAATGGTAATCTTTGTAATGAAGATTCGTATGGTGCAGGGTAATAAAGGGTAGGATGGGCGGTTACGGTTTATTTTCTGTAGGAAACAAATACATCATCAATAAGTATAATGTCCTGAAGTAATTTCGATTGAGCACAACTTTTTAAAACGAGGTTACTCGTAAGTTTATCTAACCTAATATGAAACACTGAATTGAATTTTATAAAAGATGGTCCTTAGCACATAATATCTAGTATTATTGAGGATATCGACAAAGGAATTTGTATTCACACACCTTATCTAAATCATCCTCACTTTCATGTTAGATTAATTATACTCCTAACTTCATATTTCCATGAGATTCCCCCAAAAGCTGTACATTACCGTAATTTCTTCTTAACATCCCCATCTTGTTTCCCCCTCTACACGGTATTCCATCTTGTGTGTCGATGGGGGAACCTTGAATTACTGAAAATAGGATGGATCGATTCGAGTCGAAGCCAACCAAGTTTATTAGACACTCGGTAGGGGACGAAGGGAGCAATTTTCAAGCGGTCCCCACCCCATACCCCTTCACCCTTGGTTGCCTGTCCCTGGCCCCTGTTTGGTCTCCTAGAATAATCGATCGTATAATTATCGTGATGTACCTGCTAATGCCGCGAAAATCAGCCCCTCGCAACGTCCGCCACCGTGCCGTGCAGACGGCGGGTTAAGCGTCGGTAGTAGGAGCACATGGTAATTATATCACCGACTAATGGATATAGTTAATTGCTAATTATGAGGCCTGCCGAATGATCGATAGTACCGTGAGGCATCGCGGTCCCTCATTCCCCCCCTCTTCACGATCGTTGGTTGGAAACGACAGGCAAGGGCCGGGGGATTACCAAGAATGTCATTCTGGCCTACGCTCCGCTACCCTAAGCCAACACTGTTCGTTCTCCCTGTGTAAATTGGGCTACGTTCGGTCGGTGATCGATAATTCGAATTGATAAACGATTCGACGGTTTTCCAGATTCTGGGATTCAGGGTGTCGGGGCTGACGATGGCTTTCATCGGTCGGCTCCACGGTATCCTTTGCTTTTATGGGAATTCGTCGATAAGGAATGCGAGGAACAGAAAATCTGAGTTCTTGGTAGAAAAGTTTTCATTTCGGTACTAAAGGGATTGTAGACCGGCAATTTATAGTTAAATAGTTTAATAATTTAATCATCTGGAATTGAGACAAAATACGAAAAAATGCCAACGATGAAAGCTATAGATGCCTAGCACCCTCTGTCCATGTGTCTAAATATTAAATTACAAGAGAAGAATTGTCTGGTCGCGAAGTCACGAATAGTACGACAGTATTGCTTCGAAGGAAAAACAAAAGAAGATTTTAAATCGTGTTTGTCGCACCTATAACTATATATGGTTCTCCGTGTTTCATCGTCGTGCGAGGATCGTGTGACGTGAAATTAAAAGTGAAACACACGAAGACTGGCGCGAAAGGTGAACGTTAGCCTTTGGAACGAACAAAATGGTGTGTGCGTCTTTGCTAAACGAGTTGCCGCCGACTTAGGCGAAAATGTCAAAGAGCGGAATAATATTAGAGCCTCGATCCAAAGGAAGGGACTTTATTAGATCGCAAAGTCCTCGTTGACAAAGTGACTTTCAAGTCGAAATTCGACCGACGAGCATGAAAACTGTCACGGGGGTGCGAAGCGGCGTCTCGGCGAGGGTAAAGTTCAAACGTAAAGTCGAAATTCCCAGGCTCGCCAAAAATCAAAGGGATGGAGATTGTGAAGCTAGCTTAGCTTTAATGTGTGAAAATATCGATGCTGCGTGGACCAGCATCGAGACATGTCATAAAAAGCGAAAGAAATATAATTAATTAATGAAAGTTATAAACATTTTTCGGAATTTTGTGGTTTCAGATAGGGATTTATTTTAGGGAGTATTTCAATTTCATTAAACTTCGTTTAAATCTTTATTACTTCGGCTCTGTACGATATTTAAATTTTAACCCCTCCAGTTCGTTACATACAAATCACCATAACTACCAAAATACTGCAATATTAAATTTCGTTTCTCCCAATTATAATAAACTATTGTAGACCATTATACGGTGTATGAAAAATATGGTGGCATAATGTATATCGATGTTAAGTCAGAAGTGTTGAGATCAATCATAACGTCATCGTCTCGTAAATATAAAAATGATGGAAGAAATTCATCGGACCAGTCAAATGGTCGTTCATTTTTCATCGTTTAAACGTTTGGCTGGTAATGATGTTTGGCTCGCGCCACAGGAAGCCGTGACTGGTGGTAATTCGTATAAGGAATAACATTATTCCGAGAAGGCTTATTATACACGGCGACCGATTTCCGTGCAGTCCTTGAGTTACACAATCCCGAGCCAAGTAAGATCATTAGCAGATGCCTTGGTGTTAATGAGCGTAATACTAGATGTTCCAACGATACTGCCAGACGTACCCGTGGCTGTTCTCCCCGCTAAGACGATTATTATTCCAGTCTACGCCACTCTGACAGTGAAACAAGGAGTAGCACGGTCATAAGTAGATATCTGGTCAATATAGTCCGTCGGGAGGGGGAAAGAAAAAAGGTTAATCGGTACCGAGGTTTCTCCATTATCATCGTCAAGGCTGTGAAACGTGACTATCAATGTCGAATCAATTTTCCGTCGGCGTTCAAGGCTCAACGGGGACGGGGGACGAATTAACTCGCTCGTAGTTTTCATTGTTCCGCAACGAGTAACGGCTCGTCGCTAATAATGTTCCGTTTTCTCTTACGCGATCCCGATTCTTATCGGAAATTGACGCTCAAAATTACGCTCGCCACGAATGCCGTTTTTCCCGTCCTCCCCGAACGAAATCGTGCGCGTGCATGCGCATGCAATTTAACCGTCTTCTCCTTGGGGAGTTCGCTTATTTGCGACAGCATTTTAACCCCAACGGTGTTAAAGCGTATCGATTAATTAATGTCCTCGCCTTTAGCCGTAATTGATTCCACGGCTAGGTGAAATATACTTGAACATAGGTTGTTTCATATTATTTCAAATAAAATATATTTCATTTTACATTAAATTTAGATTAGAATTGAAAGTAACAATTAAAATTTCTCGTTTGAGATAAAAATCGAATAGGATGTGAAAATCTTTTCCCAACGTTGGTCTCTGACACGGGTATCATCCAACCCATCATCGTTCCTTGCTCATGCAGCTGTTAATTGCTCTCCAACGTACATTAATTAATTCTAATTCCATTCGTAAATTGACAACTCATTTCACCCAATTGAATCAACCTATTGGGTCGTTCGTAAATCTAGCTTCCTAGAACCTCGTTAAAATTCCTTGTACTCTTTTATCCACAAATCTTAGAACACCTCATAATTCTATAATAAATCAGAATTATATTATAGATTTAAAGATTATTTGACGCAACTCTACCAAAATGGGAAGCTTAAATTGAGAAATTGTAAATACGTTATCTTATCAAATTACAAAATACCAAATCTTCATGAACCCAGCTCAAAGCTAAGGATTCCCCGTAAAAATTCCATCCAAGATCAGCGGAGACCAACGACGTCCTCTTTCTCGTTGAGGCTGCCGGTTAACTTGAACTTGCGATTCAGCGAATGAAGACGCCGTTAGTATTAAAGGAAATGTCAAGTGTCGGGAGAGTAAGTGCGCGGATTAACGCACTCCCATGCATCTCTATTGCGCCGATTGGCGGTATTCGTCGTCATCTAGCCGCTTTCGTGCCTCTCCGCGAGATTGACCGGATTTACCAGGGTAATAATAATTCATTCCCCGGCTCTTTTCCCTCCACGGCCCGGCCGCAAGTGGATCTGATCGCTTAACGTGTACTGAACGTTGGTCCCCGCTGATGACTTCTGGGAAGCATCTCTTCACGGTGGTTCATTTACCGAGGAAAACGTCAGCACATAATTACCGCAACAACTGCGATGGCCGACCAAGCAACAATACCGTCGTTGGTCCTGGCCAGCACGTTCGTTCACCCTTCGCTTCTGCTAATTCGACACCCTCGTCATCTTATTTCGATGGAGTCGGATAATTTGCGGATGTCCCTTTACCGATTTAGAATTCTTATTACCAGTGTCAAATACACGTGATATCTTCCAGTTTCCAAACAGGGATATAATTTATTTTATGTGTCTTAAAAGAGACGAAGATTAAGCTAGGTCTACGATTTGAAAAATTGTGGAGTTTATTATACTATTTTATTAATAAAATAGGCAGCTAGCGCGTTAATGCAGGGAATACAAATTAACGAGTTATTAAGATGGGATTTAATTAAGAAAGAAATAAGTAGAATAAGAAATGTTTTAATGTTTGCAGGAAGTGCTTTTTTTTTAAATTCAAATTATATTGTATTAATACCAAGAGATGGATTCACACTTTGCTGAAGAACAGAAAACAGCTCGTAAAATTGTATTCTTTCATTCGTAATTTGAATAGAAATTGAATAAACATTTCTACTATTCAAACAATACATTAATATATGCAAGTATGTAGTATTCTGCTATTTAGAATTTTGAAATGGTTGTCGAGAGTCTGAACATGTTCCTGTAATTGCGAATCAACATGGCGTTAACGCAAGTACCTGTTATTAACATAACTATGAACCGTAACAGATGCTTAAGACCCCAAGTACAGTCCAAGGAACGCGTTCTGATATTATGTTTGCGCTGTTAACCGTATTTAATCGTTATCGTGCCGAGTTTTCCTTAATGTTTCTGACAAGGATTCATTATGAAAATAAACAAAGAACCCTAGAACCCTTAATTTATAATGAATATTTTTAATTTACCTGATAAACCACGAACTAAACAGTAGATCCTGTTCAGCTCCAAGAAAAGCAAATCAAATTACAAACCCGATGAATGTCGCAAAGGTGTTAACTGATGTCAGAGAATGGATACGTTTCGAGGTACACCTGTACGATCCTACGGGGGTTAATAAAGTAGGAAGCCAAGAAGAAAAGGGACGAATCGCGTGAGCAAGCGAAAAAGGAAAGAACAGAGAGAGAGAGAGAGAGTGGGAGGGTTAGGGGGGAAAAAAAGGGAGCAACGGACCAGGAGAGCTCGACACTTCGTGCAGGACCGAGGCCACGGTCGGTTTAATTAAGTTGCTCGAGCCTGGCAGAAGTTTCGTCGGGTTTGTTTCGAGGCGGTAGAGATGGCAGTGTACAGCGACACAAATAAATTTTCCCGGAATGGCATTGTCTTTGAGGTCGACACATTTGCGGAATAATACTCGATAACTCCGGGGGCCGAGGAGAAGTTATATTAGGACGGCTTAATTAACCCCCTACCATACTTCTCTGCGATCCCTACCCTTCAACCCTCCCGCCAATTCTATCACCCGACATTCTGCACCCCTTCCATCCCCACCCAAATCACGTTCCTCTTTCTTCGTCCCTGCTGTTCACCGTGTAACCGTCTCTATCCTTCGGGATACCCTCCAACCAACCACGATATAGATGCCTGCTTCGACTCATTATGGATTCCTTATTACGGGAATAGATTAACGGATTAAATCTTATCCGACGACAGACGGGCTGGTGAACAGGCTACGAAGAAGTAGTTAACTGGTGTCTGTTTGATGATTTATTTTTGTGCGGTTTAAGTATTGCTTCGGTTTTAAGAAATCCTGTTTCGTCTCGTTTCTTTTAATCACCAATAAAATTGAATCCTTTGGTAAGTGGTCCACTTCACATTTTCAATTCTTCTAAGTAGATAATGTTTGATTCCGATGTCCAAAAAGCTGAAGAAGCTTAGCCCTTTTCTTTAACACATCAATGAAATTTAATTTAATACAATGAAATATCATTACCCTATAAAAGTATCGCGATAGCTTATGCTAGGACCATCGACGCATTGACTATCAAGATTTGTTTATAATAAAAAATACTACCTAATGAAACTTTCAACACCGTCAGTGTGACAGTTGTGTTAATCGAACGTTAATTCGGAGATATTGAAAAGTAACATGGTGTGAAGCACTTATAAATTAAGATGAAGAAGGACTCCTAGGTGAGAATATATTGGGTTGATGTATCGGGAATGGATGGCGGGAAAATTAATACGTTCGAACAGTTTCCCCTAACATCGTAACAGTTTGCCGATCGCGGCCAGGTACCTCCTCTGACCCCGTAAAGTCGGATCGGTAATACGGAGCACTATTTATTCCCGAAGTTTCGAAGGCTTGGGTGAGCCGAAAGCAGCTCACTTCGAGGTAATTACGAGGATTCGCCGTCTTTCTCGTCGTCGACGGTGCGCCGTCTATCGTCGTCTCACTTTCATCGCCTGTGCAAAGTATACGACCGTCTCGCTCCAGCGCGCCGATTCTATCGGGCATAATTACCTTTCGCTGTCCCTCTCGGATAATCATTGTAACACCTAAGCACCCTACCTAACCTACCGGAGCCTAGCCAGCGTTTCCAGCGTTATTCGCCATCGATCGACCCGCCTGACGACGATTTCCGTGCTACGACGTGGTCATTGCTGCCGTACAACTAGATCGTTTCGTTAACGATTACAGTGTCACTCGGCCAATCTAGGATTATCGCTATTTCGGTCCGGCATGCGACTAAACTCACCCGGCAAACTATCGAACCTTCCGTCTTTACTTCAAACCTATCCCTCTGATACTTCTTTCTTGCCCCCCCCCCCCCCCCCCCCTCCCCCCTTCGATCGATTACTATCTTCCGATGGGAATTAGAATCTCTTTCTCTCAAACGCTTTGTTTGATAAATCGAATTTAATATTTATATATGATTGCAAGTCCACCAATTATAAAGCATCTAAACCGATCTTTTAAGGGGTTGAAGCGTTTCAGGTTAAAAGTGCGACAATAGCGACTTTAGTTCTAATAGAGGAAGACTTCCAAATCAGTACTATCCAAATATTTGTTTAGTCCAGATTGATACAGGGTATTTTTGAAATACAAGAAGCAGAGGGAAAACGTCAATACTTATCTCCTCGAAATGGACTATAATTTTAAGTCCAGGCAAATTTTTATCGAAGAAGAAATACTGTCGCTCTATTTTCAATTTTTCTGTAAGATTAGGACAAGTGTGTTAAGAAAGGCAGGATTTTCATTTTCGTCACGTCGAAGACTGATGCAATCATTTTGACCTAATGTCTTCGAATTGGGGACATCGTTTTGCGGAGAATCGATCCTAGATTCAGTTTTATCGATCCCTATTCAATGAGGATACGCGCGAGCCGCGCGACGCATTAAATCATTGAAATTTATGCAGTCGGGGCCCACTGCGCGCAGTATCTTTCACTTTTCATTACGGGATCATTTGTCATGCGTCCGTAGATCCCTTATCACTGGCCGATTATAAACAACCGAGGCATAAATTTCAACTTTCGCGCATAACCTGACACGAAGCATCGACCGGCTATCCGAGAAATTTATTACTTCAAAATGTCCACCGATCGGCGCGCGTTTTGACGCGAATGACAAACTTTTTCTGCCGTTTCTTGTCGACGATTGTTCGCCAAGATCGATGCTCGAGCGTTTCACGCATGATCGTTGACAAACTTGATTCTTGATCTTGAATACAGATACATACCCGATGACATATGGGGAAATCATGAAGACCGCGTGTTTTAAGATTGATGAGGGGAAACTTATGCACTTTCTAAATAGATTCTGATGATTATGTAGGTTCATTGCGTTTGCAGTTTGCTTTAGAAAGTGAATTGAATCAATTGGAAGCTATGGTTGTTGTAAAATTTTGATTATCAAACGTTCATCAATTTGGTTTTAGCACAACAAACTGTTAGAAATTCTTTGTACCAGTAAAAATTAACTCCAACATTGTCAAACATCAATTTTGTTATGCTGATCATTCCCATCAATATTCATACCCATTTTACCCGCAATTTAAGCAAACTTCTCATCCGAATTTTCAAATCCCTGCATGATTTTCAATTTACCAGAAATTCAAGTTTTACATTTTGCAATCGATGTCCATTTCCTTCGAGAATCGTTCGATCGTACATCTACAAGGTGACCGTAATTAGCCAGGCGATAATCTACTATTGATTCAAAAAGTGTCATCAAGCCGATGTTTATATCATGTACGAATCACCTCCACTGTTCGACGATTAAAATTCATAAACTTTTGCACGAGAGAACGTTTTATGCGTCGAGCAAGACGCTCGTAAAACCTAATATAATTAAACATAAAAAATATCGTGACTGGCTAGCTGGCTGAACGAGGCAAAGCGAATAAAAAATAAAATGAAGGGAAAAGAAGTGCTCTTTATTACAATGAGCTTTAATTAACGCGGTAGCGCGCTATAACGCCGCGACTGCTCGTTCGCGTAGCACACTTTCTCAACTTTAATTTACAACGTCTGAAAGCACACCGGGTCGCGTTCGTTACATCGTTGCCCATAAAGCATAGACACATAATTATGCGACACGAGGGTCAACGATCCCCGAGACGCTGATTCGTCCACGGAGCATTAAATCCTTTGGCGAAACACCGACATATCGTGCCGCCTACGAAACTACGAATTCGTAAATGATGGATTCGCGTGCGATCCCATGTTCCGTCCTGTCGATGCTCGGAAGAGCCTCGAGACATCGATACGAGATCCGACGTATTGATGTTGATCGAGCTTCGGACACGAACAGGGTGTCCAAAGTCTTCGAATCTTCATGAAATTAGAAAAGTCCTGTAGATTCTAGCATGCTTTCTGTTTGAAGAAATACATATTCAGGATAAGGCGTGAGTATGTCCTATTTCCACGTTTTGAAATTTAAGAAATTATCATTTTTAACTTAGACGATTAGCATTCAGGCAGATAATCTTTTACCACATCGGCGACAATTTTTCACTCCCACTGTGGTAGAATTTAAGCGACTTTGAAACAATACTCGAGGAATGGTCGCCAATCCGATATCTACCCACATAATCTGGAGCATGATATTATAATAAGAATTGGTTATTTCTGTAGGAGATATCTAAGTCAGATTTTAATCAAAATCCTACACCTCTGTCCTCTGCTAATGGTTCTGATGGAACAAGCCAATTGCGCTTTCTGCCTACTCCAATCATCCGATACTCCAAACGAGATTCAACTATATTATAAATGTTTTTCTGCGGAAGCAATAATTCTTTTGCTGGATCGCCAAATATTAATGGTGTGTTCTTCGCGAAACCTGAACCATCCTTAACTCTCGTATCAGAAAAATGTTAACTCGTATAGGCATCAGGATTCGAACGTTTCAGGTGCAGGTTGCGTTGTAAGCTGCGGATCTCGGACCTCCCCTCTTCGTCCAGCTTCCTCTCGCCGTCTCGCTCACTCCCGGCACCGAGAGAGATATCAATTAGCACTACGTCCTGGGGAATTAATCTCGGGAATTAATATCGCGACGTTGCCAATTAATTTTCGTTAATTTCGAATCAGCAGTTTCCAGAGCTGTGCCAGTGCGGCCCCCTAACACAAATCCCTATCGCTTGGTCCGTTGGTGTTCGCTTGGAGAGGGAACCAGACAGAGACACGGCGCGATGGGACGCCAAGTAAGACAAGGAAACGTACAAAGAGACACGTACGAAGAGGGACAAAGAGGGAGGATCAGCGAACAGCAGAGCTGTGTAGACACTTCCACGAAAGTTTCGCGAACAACCTGGCTGACTCGTCGACCGTTTCCTTGTTGCCGGCCCGATCGCGAGCATCGCGTGTAACGTTTATCAAAACACACATTTAATTATGCCCCGTGTGTCGCCTCCGGGCGTTGAAAGTGGTCGGACCGCTAACGGTGCCTTCAAAAATCCCGCCATCGAATGCTTCTCGGAAGTTCGAGCCGGATAATCGACCCCGTACGGCACTCGATATTATGGGCTAAGGTTTTGGGAACAGGTTTTCACGAGTTAGCGTTTGGTCCCTGTTTAGGAGGATGGAATTTGAAACATGTATACAATGGAATGACCTCTTTGGGAAAATAATATGGTCACCGGCCTTTTGGGTTCGGTCTGACAGAATAGTTACGAAACGAGGGCATAATGTTGCGGCTATAATTAATTCGTGATTGACGGCAACTATAGTCACTCAACGTCCAACGCTTGCTTTATAAATCGTCTGTTAAAATTTCGTACGAAATTGTACTATTAATCTTACTCTAAGGCTTAAGGAATGGAACATATCCCTTTCGCTTTACTTTCTTTTGGTCTTAGGATACAAATGTAATTAGAAGATTCCAGTACTAGGTTTAACGACCTATTTTTTGGAGTTAAATAAATTTATGGGAAAAATTTGAACTTTGATAATTAATTTGCATTTAATTATCTTAATGCGAGAACATATTTGCGAGTAAGACCATCGAACGGAAAGGGTTAGTATCACGATAATTCGCAAATATAATAGTTTCAGAAGTTGAAAGCTAAACCATCGGTAAATTATCCAAAAATTTGTCATACGACCGTTCTTAAAACTGCACGCCAATAAAAAAACATCGAGCACTCGATATCTCATGAAATATTACCCCGCCGCTCCTTCATTTACAAAACGAACGAATAACAATGAATCACCTTTATTCCGCAAAATGGAAGCGTATCTCGCGAAACCTATACACGTTGGATAAAAAAAAAAAGAGAGCGTACGATGATGTTGGTAGGGGTAAAATACGGGGAAAGAATTAGCATAAAAATTTAACCGCCGGTGGATGAGAAACGATTGTCCTTCGGCGGGCCGTGAAATTTTCGTCGAAAGGGCAGGAAATCGCGTGTTTCTTGCGCGATCTCGCCGAGGGTGGGCCGACACAACCGTTTCGTTTGCGTTTATCAAAACACACATTTAATTATTCCGCGCATCGCCGCGGGCGCCGAAAGTGGATACCCGGCCGCTCGCTTATTCCGCGCCTAATTCACACCTGGAACCGTGACGGACCGACTAGAGCCGCTTAAATTAAAGCGACGGATAATAAAAGCGTTAGCTCGTTGGTGCCGCGGGTTCAGTGAATCTCTTCCTCTTTTTCACCCCTCCATACCACATCACCTTTCCTTTTTTTTTTCCTTTTTTCTTTCTTTTTTTTTCGTTCGCTCGTTTCCGCCACGTACGGTACGGGACGCAAGTTGCGGCTAGCTGTAACTTGCCTTTTGTTTTCCACGGCCTTGCAGAGCTTTTAAAAACACAGGAATGCGACCACGAACATTCGAATTTTCAGGGCTGGTTCTCGTGGTCCCTGAAAACTGTGCCGTTTTACGGCCACGCCGTTAATTGGGAAACTAGGCAACATAGTTTCCGAGTGAAACTAACTTTATCCTCCAGGGTGAACGCGTTTCGAAGGAACAGGTTTTCTTCCTTTCGTTCTGGCGGAAAATCGAGAGGATTTTTATTAATAATTCCGTAGTTATCCTGGAGACTCTGGAGACGGACATTATAGATTTGAAAAATATATGGTAGGGATCATTTTCCTTAGAGAAACCTATCGTACGCGACAGTAAACACAGAAAACGTTTCTATCAACTTCTATCGGCAATTACCGAATTATTTAAATTCTAACTCTCAACCCCTCAGTCCTCTACGTTTCCTAAGACCAATAGAAATTTAGTTGAATATAAATTGCCGTTCCAAAATAGTTCAAATATTTAACCTCCGAAACCACTAATAATTATTTACTATACCCCGGTACTTAAGTTTCGAGGCAATTTTATAATCGGAATTCACGCAGCGTCAAGATGAATTGAATAACTTTTTCGAGGTGTTTCGAGGTTCTTAGAGAGGCGCATTAAAAATTCCCATATTACAAGCCATACATCTTTCAAGGAAGACGGAATAAAACAATTTAAACGTTGATTTCTACGGCGGGGGCAAGACGTGTGTGGCTTGAAATTGAAATACGCGCAGAGAATATGTGACCATGGAGGAGATTACACGGTGGTTACACCAGGGTGGTGAAAACGCTTTAACACGCACACGCGTCCCGGTTAGCGCGAATTCACGCGTGCGCACGCTCGTCGCAGCCAGTTAATGAGACACATTCACAAAGTTTGCCCTACGCCGAGACGAGTCGATTGTACGACGAGAATTAGCTTTTCAATTCAGCTGTCCCCTCCCCACCCAGCGGCGAACTTACGGGGCTCCAAAGTTTGACTGAATTTAAATACGTCGTCTGGATAAGTCGTGCAACATGTTCACGACCCTCGGTCGGTGCCGTTTGCTTCACCTCCGTACGGCTGCTTTTTACCGAAAATACAAGAATCAGATATCTACATACTTTTCAATCCTTCTATTATGATCATAAAAATCAACAGTGTACCTATCATTGCTACCTTCAAACCTTGAAATTTTATATTTCCTTTTGCATACAACAGAAGAGATTTTTTTACAATCTACGCTTTAACTGTAATAGGATAAAACGTGAAGTATTAAACTCCTAATCACGTATTATGACTTGTGGAACATTTATTCCTCACAATTTATTATAAAAGCTATGAAACCTTAATTTTCCCCGAAAAAGAAAGGACACCTCTTATTCGCACAGTTTTCTTTTCACAAAGATATTCGATTCATATCCATTAGCCACGAGTTCTGATGAATAAGCGCGAATGAGATCGAACGGGGGATGTTGGGGGGTAGGTTCGATTAGCCGGTACTCCCGTTACTAAATTCAAAACAATAAGAGACAGACGAACGTAGAGAAAGAATAAAAAAGAAAAAGGGAGGGAGTTTCAGCCGCGCCTGGTAATGGAACTTGGGCCGCTTTTATAAAACACAGGGTTCGGGTGCTTCTTAAATAATGAGATACATTTAATCAGAGGATTAATGAACGTCAAAGAAGCGGAATGAATTATGAATGATATTTATTCGTCCAGCACCGAACCGACTTGGGAAAATGATAATGCGAATCTTCGTCACGATCGTAGCAATAATAACAACGACAACACCAACGATCTGAAGTAAGAAAAAAATAGCGAACAGTATAAGAAGAGGATAAAGAGGAACGATAATAAAGGAGAAGACGAGGCGCGGTAACAATAAGAAACGTGTTCGGTAAAGCCAGAGTTAAAAGAGGGTGGAGGGTCGAAAGGGGAACGCTGAAACTTCGTCTCTCGCCTCTATTTGCATAAAATCGTCGTAGTCGACGCCTTCGAAGATAATGAAATGAAACTAAACAAATAACGTGGATGCTAAACATTAATTACATTCGCCGTTGGGAGGGAGAGAGGGGAAGAGTGTAGCAAGGGTTTCGCGAAATTAAGAGACCCGAGGATGAGTGGAAAGGGTTGTTCGAAAACGGGGGACGGTGGTGGAAACATGACCGAAAAGACTCGAGAAGGGCGAACCCTTACAGGCTGGAGAATTAAGAAATCGTTTAAGAAGTTTATATCGGGCACGCTGCCAGAAAGAAAGGGGTTGAACCGCCCACTTTGCGAAAGATACTACTGCATTTTAAGTAACGTTCCTCCGTCTACCCGAGAACCACCCTTCGCTATCGTATTCATAAATTCTGATTGATAAATTAAATTTCTCTCGGCTTACGGGCTACACGGATTGGAAAGAAAGAAAATTTATTTCGATGGTAATTAGTAGAATGGCCGGTGTGTAGAACGTGTTGTGCATGGCGGAGAAGTGGATACGGAACGGGTATAAATAGTGTGGTACAACGCCGGGGAAAGAACCCTCTCATTCAATAATAATATGGGAAACTATACAAGTACGATGGGGTGTAAGCGTAAGAAAAGTCTTACAAAGTAACACATGAAGTTCTGCGCGAAGAGGGAAACACATGAGGGGTTTTAAAATATTTAGACTGAAATTGCAGCCGGAAGTTTTCAAGCAAAATGGGGGGGGGGGGGGGATAGCTGCGTAAATGTTCAATTTTAGATTTAGTTATTGAAGGTTAATCTGAAACTTGTCGAACGAACAACAGAATTGCGAAGAAAACGGTCGAACGCATAACTGAAAGTTCCAGTCGTTCACCGGTAATCTTCACAATTTCCCCGCGAGGATAACAAACATCCGATCGTCACCATTCTTACCGAATCTCTAGCGTTCTTCGAGTCGTCGAAAACTCGGACGAAACATCCCCGAATCGTTTCGAATCGTAGGACAAAACAACGGCCAATGGTATCGATCACGGTTAAAAGCTGGGGACGTTCGACAAAACTTGCTGGAATTCCGTCAATTACAGCCCCGTCTTTTGGAATTCCCACCTAACCCTCGTATACGAAACGATCGGTCGGTCTCTTCCTAATCGGTATTCATTGGAATTCGTTCCTGTTCCCAGATACAAGTACCCCCAGGTACGTGTATAAATAAATATCTCTCTCTGTGTGGGTGTGTGTGTACGAGGTTTACCATCCACCTCATCCTCCTCCTCCTCCTCCTTCTCCGTCGTCGTCGTCTTCTTCGTCCACGCGATATTCGCAAATTTATGGCAATTCCGTCAATTAAGTCGAGTGAAGCGGAGTCATAACATAAATATGTAAACGGCCACAACCAGGCCTCTCTCTCTTCGAGTAGCCATATAAGCTGCGCTTGTCCATCAATGTCTCCGCGAAAGAGGTCCAACATGCTCGTAAATGCATACCCAACGAAACGCAACGGTCAGTGGCTATCATACATCCGTACGTGAGGATCTGTGCATCGCATAACTCGTCCTCCTCTTACCCCAGGAGACGTGGCCGAGCGTTTCACTTATGCGCGCATAGCGCGGTTTATCGTTTGCAGAAATGCAACGGTGACTCGGCCGGGATTCTTCGCGCATATTTTTCCAGCCGATTTAGTACGGACCCCGCCTCGTCGTCTTTCGAGGAACTTTTTCGAAAATAACGAGCCATCGCTTGGTCCCAATTCCGGGAGAAAGATAATTGACTCGTTATACTAGGTTTCTTGTTCGTGTGCTCTTTAACTATGCGTATGCATTTATAAAACTGATCGTCCGAAGATGGATCAGCAAGTGATGGTAGTGATAATGATAAGTTGGGAAATAATCGTAGTATTTATCTTAAGATTACTTATTGACAACTGTAGTTAAAGGTTTAACATCTGTATTAATAAACATCTATCATCCATTCGTACCTCTTTTCTGAATTAGCTGACTCTTTAACGTATTTGACTTGTTCCAAACCTAACCTAGGTTTCACGCCCAGTAATTTTCGCGATGGAAAAATCATTTCACAATTCAATTAGTAAATCTGATCAATTATTACCAGGTTATCAAGTTCATAGTGAAAACGTTCTGTACGGCCAACAAATCTCGAGATCTCAGCATTTATAAGATTCGTCATTGCACGACGATTACTTAGGTTTCTGTTCACCGGTAGCGTGCAGCCTGAGATGCATTCCGATGTATACCGATTAAAAGAGCCAAGGGAACGTCGTCTGGTATCCAAGAGCGTCCGTCGACTCGATGAGAATTCGAAAAAGTCGCCGGTTTATCGTATAGGTTTAACGGGATTCGCCGGGAATAACTCACGTATTCGGATCCCCCCGGCCAACAGCATGCGATCCAGCGTTTCTCTTTAATTGAATCGGATCTACATATCCGGATGGCTCCATTCGTCCGCCGTGCTGCACACGGGTAGAACCCGTAACGAAGGCGGACGCGGCGTTGGATACGCGCGAAAAAAATGGACATTTGCCAAAGCGTTTATCTTCGTACGATCTAGCTTTTAAATTTGCCCCGTGATCATCGGCCGCTTCCAATTTCTCCTACCGACTTTTATTGAAACATTATCGACCCTGTACCGTTTGTTAGTCATCCGCGAACCTTGTGACCAGTAAATTTCACGTCGAATTCTAACGTTACGTAGATCGAAGCGCGAACTCTCGTTCGATTGTGTGCAATATCAGTACCTTTGAGATTCATATCTGTTAGTTAACTATTAATGTGCGAAGAACACACGCCTGGGTTCTATTAATCATGTAAGTTCCATCTTTGGACATTAAGCTGATTAAACTACCGTAAAGTTCAAAGTTACTATAATTTCTGTAAGTTTCATATCGTTCCTTGTTAAGGTGTCCAGTCACGCAGAGGGAATTTCACGCGGAATTTCTCCGACTTCGAATAAAAATGAAGGCATTCCCGTATCACGCGGACAGATTGCCACTGCGAAGACGCGATAGTGACGTTTTCCCGAATGATGTAGACGGGCATAAAGTGGACAAACTAGGGCCATTTGTCTGCTATCCTGGGTAGCCGACGCTCTCTACGTTGCCGGAACATCGAGAGGGCAGCTAGACAGAGTTGGAGGGGGCAGACGGGCACTGGTTTATTTCAGGGATAATCCAAACAAATGTACTCGGTGGCTCGCGAGTAAATAACATGCAAATGCCGTAATGCTGGTTGACCGATGGTTTCACTCGTCTCCGGCCTTGGACGTGCCTCGCGAAAACCTGTGTCCCTCTTGCTGTTTCTTTTCCTTCTTTCATTTCAGAAATTCCTTTCTTTTTACCGACGTAGTTCGTTGAGGTTCCAGGAAATTTTGCACCATACGATTGACACTTCGAGTATCGTTGGGTTTCATAAATATCCTTTGAGAAAACTTGATGTGTCAATTGTATTGTGAAAAATTGCAATAGTACGGCATTACTATGTAACTTTCTATAGGAAATATGAAATTTTTTAAACACAAAAGTTCCAAATAAGCTGTAAAATAAGGAATACTTTCTGTACATTATTTATTGTTTCCAGCGAATTCTCGGAAAATTTGACGCGTAAGTGGAACAACCCGAGTTAATTAAAATATGTAAACGGTCACGAATTTTTTGAAGCGATTTTATTTGTTTATTTAATAATTTTTTTTTTATTTTTTGGATGGAAGGAATGTCACGAACGAATATAAATATTATAAAATTTCTGCCTCGAATATAATATCGCTCCCTCCCGCCCCACCGGGCTGGAGCATCGAAGAAGACTGATAATTTAATGCGCTACGCACGGATCGTGTGTTTACCTATTCGTATTATGTTGAAAAGCAGCATCGATTTCCATAAAAATTTTTATTCATTTCATAATGGGACTTTTATTTCATGGATACGCGAGCTCGCGTTTTGTTTTCGTTGTTGATTAATAAAACGAGTGCCCGGCAAGAGAATTTTGCATTTTAATTTGAGCGCTGGTAAGTCGCATTCCCAATGTGCCCGGGTCTTCATCAATTATAAACGTTCGCTTTTATTGCGATTCGTATTTTATGCACGATCCTTTTCTATCGGTGATATAAATGTTCGGAAATTCGGGAGAAAAAAAGAAGTCATTATAACTTTGTTCCATTGATCGAAAAATAATTTCGCGTGTACGGATCACAATACAGAACGAACGATTAGTTATGAAAATAAATACAAGATAATTTGCAACTGATAAATACTTGAAAACGGTATTTTTAATATTAATGGACTGGCAAAAAGGTAGCGGAATGTTATACTGCTTTTAACAAAGAATTATACCTTAAGTTTTATTACATATGCTCTGAGGAACAAAATTGAATCTTTATATAGAATTTTAAGTACCCGGTTATAACTAATGATCATTCAATTAAGATGTTTGATTGAAATTATTTTAACTACAAATAAATGATGTGAATCAAGTATCCTCCATTATTGCTTCATTCATCTAGGAATTTTCCTCTCAAGTCAGCGCAGTTCCTGCGTCGAAAGACGTTGTTTAATCGGAAACAGAATGCCCGCGAGACAACGGAAAATACCCAGGACGGCATATAATTCCGGAAGTCTTTCGAGCATTAACAATTGTCCCGATCACTCGAAGGGATGCGTAACGTAGTTCTCCAGCTTCTAGCCGAGTCTCATTCGACTCCAACAAGGGGGTGGGGAGGGGGTTGAACAGATAACCTGGTTTCGAAAGGGGCAGCAGATGGGGTGTTGGCCACTGGCTATCTCAGACTTCCCTCATCTTGTGCCGGTCTGCCCTCGTGCCCGCCTCACCGCTCCCCCCCAACGACGAGGAACTACCCCTGCTTTATCCGCCCGCTTCACCATCCACCCCCATAGTTTCCTGGGAGATCGATTGTTATGCATAGCCTGTATTTGCCCGGCCAGCTCTGTAACCGGCCCTGGAGTCTGGAAACTCTCGGGGAGTCTGCAAGAAGCGACCGACCGGCCGACTCGACCGATTGACCATCGTCCAGAAGGGACCCGAAGAAAGCAATTTCAAATGGACAGGCAAATTAGACCGGTCGTATTTTTAAGGTTTCGCCTGGACGTAAGTGTCCAGATCGATATTTAAACGATTCGGATACTCCTTGTCGTACGTTCAGGGTCTCTGCTGAACGAAGTCGCTAATTGCTTTTTGTTGCGACGATGATGAATCGATCTCGAGAAGGTTTTTTTTATGGAGACCTCGATCTTTACGGTTGAGGGTTTGTATTTGAATGGTTTGAAGTGGTAATGGGGCGTTATTAATGGAAAGGATTGGGATTTCGGATCTGAAGATTCTAAAATTTGGGATTTTAGATTTGAAGATTATAGGATCTGGGAATTTCAAGTTTAGAATTCGATAGGGATTTACTTTTATTATTATGTTAAGCGATTTGAAGTAGGAGCCTAGAAAAGTGGCAAAGACGAATTTCGAGAGTTTTTCAAGAATTAGAATTCATACGAGATTTCTGATGCATTTAATTACAGATTAAAAAATCAACGATGGATACTGTGTCTTTCTAATTTTGAGAATCCATACAGCTGACACGGTCCGAAGGACCACTGTCCCTCTTAGGATGTTTATTCTCGCGTCGACCGGTCTACTTCGTGCAAACAACGAAATGCAAATTGAGATTATTCTGGGCTACACTAACCGTTAACTTGAATTATTCGAGTCTTAACGATAGCTTAGGCATCAACTAACCGATCTGAAGGATTAGAACCGGAATATCGCCAAGGCTAATGAACCCCTCTGTCCCCATGTTAGCGTCTATCCACGAAAAAAGTTTATTTAACCAGCTGTTTTTTCAATCTTTACATAAGATAAAGTCTCCAGATGAAGCTCTGCTAGTCAAATTCCAAAGGAAAACTTCTGCACGTAACAATTGTTTCTGGAAGTCAATCTTAAGAATAAGTTACATTTATCAATTATTGTAATAATTCTAGGAAATATTCTAGAAAATAACTAACAGTACGATAATCTTGCAATATACATATATTGAGAAGTTAACTTAGTAAAAATTGTCATTGTAATCCTGGAAAATAGAATTCACAATTAACAAATATTATAGCTGTAGAAGGTAATAGTTACTAAAGCTATTAAACTACCCATCGAAGAATAAAAAGGAGTCTAATAAATAAATCGATAAAACATCCAACAGAAAGTTAACCCTGATATAAGAAGTGAGCAGAAAATCGAGGTCTAAAATCGTGCAACGATAATAATCATCGGACGACTCGCCACCGGGCTGCACACTATACTCTACACATCCGGCGTTGCGGTACGTAAGCGGGGGTTGGAAAACCACGATATGAGATATATAGAGGTGTTGCACGAACAATGGATACGGAATGCGGTTAACTGAAGAAAGCTGAAATGGGAGCCGGAATAAACCGAGAAACAATAAAGTGGAATGGCCGAGTACGAGAGTGGTAAATGGGTAACGACGTTTTGAATCGTGGAGACCGAGAGGAAACCCAAGGGGGAGAACGATGTCGTCCATGGTGAAAGTGTTAGCACGGATTTCTTTATTTCCTTTTTTCTTTTTTTGCTCCCTCCCCTATGGACACCTCGAAACCACCCTCAAGTTTCCAACGGAACGTTTAACCTTCCCTTTGTTTCTTTGTCTGTTCCTCGGCGTATCAACACGTACGTACAAACACCGGCGGGAGAAAAGATCCCGGATGTCCCGAAGCGTTTAAGCGTAAATAAAAGTCGAAGGATCGCTTTGAGATACTCGCAGCTAGAACGATACGCCGAGGGATCGCGAAGAGGATGAGGCGAAAAGGAAGTGGGACAGAGTTTGGGCGCACGATGGTTGGCGGAGAAGGGTGCTAAGGGGGTGGCGAGAGAGCGAACGAGGGTGTTTTTCCACCACCAGTTGCTCGCGGCATCCGCAAACCCCTCTCGATGCTGCTGCACAGAAAGAGAGAGACAGGGAAAACTGGCAGCCCATAAAAGTCCCAAACTCGCTTCCATCGTCCACTTGCTGCTCCGATCCTTGACGTTCGATCTCTTTCACCCTGGATACACATACGTTTCGCGAGAGTGTAACAAGGAGGGATTTCTTGGAGAGGAAAAAGGTCCTGTTACGGTTCGATGCATCCTGGGTGTAGGTCAATGACCACGAAGAAGAATCTGAGCTAGTGCCAACAGAATTTAGTTTAACGAGTTTCGGGTTGGAACTTTTGTGTTGATTTTTCGGACCTTTTTCTCGCTGGCTTCTCATCTCTTGTTCGTGCGATGGATCGCGTCTTGAAATCGAGTATTTTGTAGAATATCTTTACAATTATTAGGTAAAGCGAAAAGAAATGTCGCTTTTTTTTAACACTTGGATGCCTTTTTCGAGTTAAATCAGTCAGAATTTTATAAAAGAGGAATCGAAAAGTTGACTATTGTATTACAAATAACCATGACAATTTTCTGTCCGAATAAATATTACGTATTTATTTTGTAAATAAATTTCATGGCATTGAAAGAAAATTTAGTTTTTGGCGAGATAGATGGTTTGCATTGAATTTGCAATTTTAGATTATTAAATGAAATCAGACTTAGAGTGTTAATTTAACGCGTCAAATATAGAATAAGTTCTTTTCTATGAATTGTTAATTGGTCTCCCTAATTAATATTCTTTGTCTACAATTCGATTACAAACTTAAGCTGTTTCAAACCTGTATTATCGATTTATAAACATTAGTCTTTCGATTCTCCTTATAAAATTGGAGAAATAATTCACGAAAGAAGTAGCACGAAGTAATATTGACAGAATAATCACAGGAAGTTTTTATCACATGAAATGTGACAAAACGGCAACAGAAGGATGACGAAGATTGTCGTTTCGGACAGTCGTTGTCAACGTGTAATCGTGAACCGATAAAAACGAATGCGAAGATTTCGAAGAAGCTTCGTCGGACGGGTGGTTTTTTTCCCAGCCACCAGTTGCTGCTGCTAGAGCAGAAAACCCCACTCGAATCGACGCTGCATTACCGTAAAAGTCTGAAGCTCTCGGTTACCACCGTAGTCGGGGGGTGGTAGTCCTCTTCTTTTTTCCCTTTTCATCGCTCTCTCTCTCACTTCCACCACGGCCTCCAGACTCTCTTCGGGGCCACGAAACTGGGTTAGAGAATAAAACGGGGAAATACCAGCCGATTGCTGGCAAGGGGAACGAACCGGGACGCGTCCGTTCCGTGATCTCGCGCAAAATTCAGCAAAAACACGGAAACTCCGTTTCAATAATCTCGACCAAGTTGTAAATATAGTTCAAGGTTGATCAAATGAAAATTACGAGTAACACCATTCGCAATAAAAGATTGCTATAAACATTTTAACGAAAAATTAATATTTACAGAACGGTGATTTATAATTCTATGGGAAAACTATGCGAAGATAACGAGTTTCATTGGCAAACTGAAAACGAAGAGTTTTTCATTGCATTGAATTCAATTTTGTTGTATATTACAATTTTAGTAAAATTTCGGAATACTAGGTTGAAAAACATCACCACCTACGCTCTACTTAATTGAAAATCAAATTAATGTAAAATTCACCGATGTTGAAAATTTATGTAAGGGTATAAATGATAAAGAACAAGCAGTTCCTTTGTTTACAAGATCAACCGCGTCGATTCCAAGGCGGATGCTAAGGAGGAAAAGCTAAACACGCCAAGAGCGAGAGACTCTTTCGTGGAAAACGCTTCAGCTTCCGGCGGTTTCGGGTTCAACGACGACGTTGATAAGACGTTTGAATATATTTAAACGAGTTGGCTGACCGAGCTCTATAAACGCTTTGGTTCTTGTATTTATTTCCAGTCGACTGCACCCTGGCAGAAAATTAATTTGCTCAATTATGCGGTTTTTAGCGTACACCGTTTAAGAAACATCTACCAGCGATCGCGAGTCGTGCATTATGCCCGGTCGTACGAAACCCTGCGCCCCACGACGGCTCTCTGCTTACATTAGCCTCCCTTATGCAAATTAATACGAAACAAAGTACGTCGATGCGATCCTTCAACCCTCGGCCGGCAAAAGATATACCGTTGTCCCTTGTACGCCGTCCCTGTTCGCAGCCTTACGTGCCTCGACCTCGTAACTCTTGAAATTATAACACGTAAAGTATCGTGTATCTAACCAGGCGATCGCTATGCTACAGTGATTCCGATTTGTCCTTCTAGTTCTTTACCAATTAAACAACTGATAATCCGTTGACTTTTTATTTCAGTTTCTTTGATTTAAAAATCACTATACAATCGTATCGAACAGTATTCTTTCAAACTTGAAGTCGTACAGCTATGAAAAATTATTTTCTAACGAGACGGTGTTGTTTTAATCGTTCTTATTAAAATTCTTGAGTGTCTAAATATAGTTAGTATGTAACGAAATTTTATCACGATTGACTCAGCGATACATTCAACCCTGGCAAATAAGGGATGGAAAATTTCCAATTTATAATGTTAGGATTTTTCTTTTCAATTCAATATCCTTTCATACAACGAAAGCTTTGAAATAAATTGTGAATATGTCAAATTGGCCATTAAATTCGCGACTATTTCACGTATGTATTTTACCTCGAAATTTGTCAGGATTTTGTTGTAAAAAAATGACCACAAACGAGGGAAAGAGATTATCAATTTGAATGGCGCTTACTTTGATCGACGATTACTATTCGTTGGCTTCTGATGAATAATTTTATAGAAAAAAAAAAATATGAAGATCGTGAAATATGTTGCTAAAAGATGTAAAAAGAGGGGCAATTGTAGCAAACATTAGATAGGTCGAAGTAGGTAGTGGAGAAGGTAGCTAGCCGGTGGTAGAATGAGGGATGGGCCGAGTGTCCAGGTTGGAGGGTCGTTTATTGATCTCTCAAGTCCGAACCTCGCCTCGTGTACAAGAGGGACCTAACCCCATCCCATACGCCCTCGTGACTGGCCACAACCACCCCAGCGGCCGCACGCCGAGACACTGGACACAACGACTCCCTCCTCAGTCTCTCCTTCCACCTTATTCCACCCTCTTGGGAAAATAGGTTCCCAACCAGAGCCCTTTGCTTGTTGCAGCGAAACATCGAATCATTGTACATTCACCGTAAAGAATTAACATCGTTTCCTCTGCGTAACCCCGTAATCGTCGATCCTAACCTTACCATTTCTTTCCGTCGATAAAACTCTAGAAATCTTACATTTAATCGTACAAACGTTAATTGATTTCTCACTCTTTTTCAATTTATTGATCAAAGTTGATAGCGTTCGATGGAGAACGACTAATTTAGCCAGAATTCCAGTGTCGTTTCAGGGATCAGGACAATGGGGAGTGAGATGTTCCCGCTTGAGAACCGTCCACTTAGCCGAAGGGTTGCTAGTTGCAGATAACTTATTCCAGCTTCGCCCGTTACCCACCCTCCGATGAAACCCTCTCTCGCAGATCTTGGCTGGCGAGCGAACGGTCATCTTGTCTGCCTGGTCCCTCGCAATATGGATCGTACTGTGCGAGCCATTTCCACAAGGTCTTAACAACACCGTCGGTACAGGTTGTCGATAAATCGAGAACCATCCGGTTCCCTCTGACACGCCTCTGCCAGCCGAGAAACGTCCGACATCTGTTCAGGACCTACTTCCTGTCCGTTTTCGGACAGTTACCCTTGCCTCAGACGGGCTAAAAGTGTCGAGGAAGAAACATTCGCTGGATTCGCGAAGTCATCCACGCGAAACGATTCGTTTGAAAGGGGATGATTCTTTGGCTTCGACAAAACCCCTTGTAACTTTACTCGTTGCGACGTTAAGCAAGAGAGGGGTTTTGCGAAGAAAAGACATGTCGGGTTAGCTTTTGAATTGATTTGGTTTTCGGCCGAATCAACGGTTCTCTTTGGACACGAAACGGTGTTGAGTATTAGGGTGTGTTATCTCTGACGGTGTTAATGAAAGGATGAAAGGAAAATTAATACGGTATAGCCTCCCTTATAGGAATTTCACGTTTGCCGCCATGGTGGACACTGATGACACCGCGAACTTAATATTATCGAACAATAAAAAAAAATGCAACATTTCCTATCATTAATCTGGAAAACGAAGCAATCGTATTTTCCGTAATTACACATTGAAACCTAACATTTCAGTGATAACTGAAATCTAGTGCCAGTTACATGAATAAAATACCAAGTAATTAAAAGGCCAGAAGGTGGTAATAGTGTTCCAAAATACACGGTATCGAGATAACTACAATTACTGATGCTAAAAACGTATAGGTACCGCCATTATATTGCGTGACACGCGGATACGATGATAGCAATGGGCGGACGTAATGGAACGTTTTTATTAAGATAAAAATAATAATAATAGCTAGGATATCGTTTCCGAACAGTATAATAGTAAAAGAAAAATGGTTCTCTTGTTAGATGTTATCTCTTTGTTCGAAGCACAGGATACAACATACTCTGTCCGGCGAAAAGGAAGAAAAATAATAAACGGTGTTCGCGATGAACGCAATCGTCTCTTACAATCCTTTGACACGGTTGATATCATGGATATTACGTTGTGCATCGAAGATAGCCGCGTACTCATTCATCACAAACGATTCATCGTCGTGTCGGTAACGGACGACACGTAATGAAGGAAAAAGGAAACGAAAACGATAGAGAATAAAAGAAGAAGAAAGAGGGACAGATTGAGAGAGAGAGAGAGAGAGAGAAAGACAAAGTTCACACGCAAGAAAGTTCTTTGATAATTCTGCAATCTCATTCCCTGGTTCATTTACTTTCCTTTCCCTGCCTGTCTACACCTAGTTAACCCGACACAGAGCACCAACGGCTTGAGTTTTGCATCCCGCTTCTAATAATAGCTATCGCTTCATACATTTTCATGGCATTACAAAATCGGAACAAATAGAGTGTACACGCGGCAATTACGAATGCATTATGCAATATAAATATTGATGCTTCCTGCAAAAACGAAACGCCGAACGAGGCGAACGGAATGCAAAGCGTTCCCGGGAAGGAACCAGGAGAGCCAGGGGGATCCGAACGATAACGTCTCTGGATGGTCTCGATCCTTCGTCCTGTTCTCTGCCGTTATTACGCGTTCCACTGGAACACGTGAACGAGAGTATTTACTTGGACACTCGTACATTTTCTTCCTCGTTTCGAAAAACTTCAAAATTTACCAAGAAATCAATGTTGGGAAACGATTAATCAAATATCACTGATGAGAATAATGTGACAGTGTTGACTAAGTCGAAGAAAATTGTAAAATTGAAAATTAAGAACTATACGACTACTCCAAATCTCTTCTTCATTTCGATCATGATGGATCTCGAACAATAAGCTCGATGGGTCCAGGGCACACGAAGAAAGGTCGGGTTCAAGTTTAACAAGGCGGTGCGGTGGGTAGGCGCGTTATCATCGTCGCACGCGGAGCGGCGCGACGCGTGTGCGTGACGCACACGGGCGCGAAAACCGACCGCTTGCGAGCCAAAGGCCAATAAAACTTAACTCCTAATTAAGAAGCGTGAAGGATGAATCTATTATCCGGCAGGGGCCTTGCCAACGCAAATACGCCGGCAGTAATGTCGCCGTCGCGTTGGTACAAACATACCTACGGACACGGCCGGGCATACGTGTTCATTAGGCGTATTTGCTGTTTAGCATTTCAAATTCGGCGAGAACGGCAGCGTGATACCGCAACCTCGCAACCCGGGTATACCGCCGCTACGCCAGACCCTTTTGGCAATCAAATATTTTAATTTAATTGTCTCGCTAATGATCCGTCTTACATTCGGCCCTTGGGTGCTCCCGTTTCAAGCTATCATCATTACCTTTGCCTGCCACACGATTCCTCTCCCGAAATTAACCGATGAGATCGACTTAATTGTTTTAATATGTTAAATACGTTAAACTGATAGCAGTCGATATAATCGTCAAGATTTTGTAAAACATGGTCAGGGTGCAGTGTTCGATCAGTTCATAAACAAGTATTTAATAAGAATCGATTTACCATCCTGGCACTCAATAATCAATATTTTCTTCGGCTCCGAACCTCTGAATATCACCTTTGTATCAAGCTCGTCGTTTTTCCTTGTGCATGCAAAGAGGTGGAATAAAGATCGAAATCGTTCCCGGGGCCCGTTAATAACGTCTTCTCACGGCAACTCGGAGCGACTGTTTTTAATTTGCAACCACTGAAATCTCCGACTTAATTACGTCTACACCCCTCGCACGCCTCGAGGCCGTTCCATTGACGCATTTAAATAAACGTCCATGGCGGCTGGGGGATCATGAGCCGGTCGCGTTTAATCGTCGGAACCGTAAATATTCCGGTAATTCGTTTTATCTTAACGTTTGCACCTCGATGTACCCGGTCAATTGCAGCTCGAGTGTGCGTGCGTGAAACGATTTTGTGAACGGAGAGAGAGAGAGGAAAGGGAGGGGGTGAGAGAGAAAGGGAGACGACCAACGCAACGGGTGGAATATATTAATTTAATCGTCCTATTAATGACCCGTTTTATATTCCGTACGTGGGTGTTCATCTTCGCGGCTTCAATTGTTTCGAGTGTATCTTTTAAATTCAATCATCGAGCGGTTGAAAAGGATACATCATCGATTTATTTGCTGGTAGTTAAGGATTTCGTTGTTTCGGACCATTCGTTTTGAAAAAATTTAACATTTTTGTGAAATTAGTGTTATATCAAATGCAAAGCTCCTTGTAGAATTTAGAGCAGAAATTTCGATAATTTGAGTAATATGGATAATTCGGATTACTGGAGATAGCGGTGATCAGCTATAAAGGTAATACTATTACAATAGTATTATGACTGCTTTTAATAGGAAATGAAATCGATTAATTATTAGCGAAACAACCACATTTCCTCTTGCACAATGCACAATAATGCAATTTAACATCCCAAAAGAAGTTCAACTTCCCCTTAAACCACAAAAACTCGGTTCGAACTTCGTCTATCCAGACTATGGACCGTGTGAAGAGGACAAATTCAAAGAAACCTCTCGTCGAACGGATCCTCGTTGAACGTGTTATTTTCAGCGAGTTTCATCCCTCGTGGTCCCGCTTCTTGGCTCTAATTTGTATTTAATTAAGCGAGCCTGCTGGTATCTCGGTTGGCCAGCAACGGAGCTCGTCCGGTTTGATCTGCGCGTTAGGGTTCATTAGGTTATTGAAACCTTAGACAATGTAACTAGTGACTGCCGGGTACAGTGCTCCAGGGGCTTCGTAATGCCCAGTGTGCCTCGAGTGCTCGACATTTTGCATCTCTGGCCACTCCCACGACGAAACTGGCTTGGTTCTCTACGACCGTCCGGTAGCTCGTGAACGACCCTGTCCACGACCGTTCGTCCCAGCGATCCGTTGGACCGCCGCGGGCGACCAGCACGTCTCGGGGACGACGCGAGTTTATATGCTAATAAGCCACATTAATTAAACGGGCCGCGTATGTCCGGCAGCGGCCGCCACCTTTCAACCGTACGGCTCTCTAATTCTTCCTTGAAACGAGGGAAAAACTTTCTGACACCTAGGCTGTTTCACGACAAATGACAAGGACAGGGGATCACATATTGCGGTTGATAGCCTACGCGATGTCTTCTATGAAACGATCTTCTTGGATTGACAAGCCGACGGCTCCTCGAAGCTGTCTGATTGACGGGAGACCGAACGAAAGTTGTATACTGGATGCATAATTTATGACAAAACTCGTAGATTGCATTTCCTGTCTCAAAAGTGTCTTGAAATAAATGACCTGTGCAGAACGGTACTATGTAAGATGGCCGTTTGGTACTTTTGTTTACTTTTGTAGTAGCCGATTGAAATAGACATCAGGAGGCAAAATCAAGAATATATGACACCATTTTTTAGGAGTGTTAAAATTAAACATAGATTAAAACGTCTTAAATTTTTAACTACGGACTTTGTTTTAAGCCTATATCTGACATCTTCAAGTTCCCAATCCCGCAGTATTTAATAAATTACGAAGTCATTCCTCTACATCGAATCCCTCTAATTGATGCATCAAGATGATTCCATGCCACCTTGAACGTCCTCCGTTTCTCACCAGGAACATCAATCCCACGTCTAACGAATAATTACGAGTAAGCCCGAATAAAGTGTGCGATAAGAAGCTCGAGATATCAGCATCGAGGAAAGGCATCGAAGAAACGAGATCGTATACGCCGGCTGATAAACAGTTTGATGCCAGTAGGCTGACGGAAGTTTCAGAAACGACCCGCATGGTATCCGTCGAACGGATATGCGGGTCGAACAGGGATTTATTTAAGAATCGTTCACGGATTTTTTCCTCGTCCGCGGAACCGAAACAAGCCAGGGATACACCAGACACATGGACGAGGCAGACAGAAGAGAGACGGATGAGCCGGCATCTCAGCTCCGCGCACACGGGGTCTGCTTCTTTTTCATTTCCCTGGGCAAAATTTAATTTGGAACGCGTCCAGTTGCACCTTTTCGCTCGCCTGACTAGTACGAGGAAACGAAGCCCCGGAAGATCACACGAAAAATGTACGTGCTTCGTGGCGCGCGGGCTACGTCTGGTCAGGCACAGATCTGGAACGACGTCGACGAATTAGGAATTTTACTAACTCGGATAGTCGCATTTAATTTTAAGCCGGAAACCATACGAGTCATTACTGTCTCCATTTTCGTGCGTATATTAAATTACAGGACCGGGGATCGCGAGACGATTCGACGGAAAAAACAGAGAAGGGAAGGGGTTGAACGCTGCCAGGGCGTATTACAGGAACGGCATGTGCACTTGAGGATTAGCCGAAGTCGTTCAGTCGCGGACAGGATAATACGCGTATCCTTTGCCGTTCAGTGAATCGAACATTCGAAAAGTTTGCTCTCGTTCTGAACAAATTATTGTTTGTGGTTTTGATTAGATTTTGATTTTGCATTAGAAAATTTTAAGTTCCGAAGTATTATCCCTAGTTTAATACTAAACAATCAAACATTAATGTCTAAACCGATTCGAGAATAAAGTTCTTCCATCAAAGTATAGCAACTGTTACACAAAAGGGTGTTGCGAAACATTAAAAGTAATTGAATATCTCGTGTGATAAAGTTACACCGGGATAACCACGTTTTTTCACGGTGAAAAATGAAGGCAACTCGTATAATTAAACATAAAGGAAGGAAATTAGCAGTGGAAGGAGAGATATATATCGCGCAGTGCAACATTATACATTTTTCAAGGTTCGTGCAACGTTTACACACAACGATAGTGTACACCATTTCGTGTTGCTTAGTTCCGTGTACTTACGGTGTATTCTTTTTTATTTTTCGCGCATCCGCTTTCTGTAGCCGACCAGAGCATATTTAAATATAACTTCTCTCATGAGAGGCCGCGAAAGAGTTGAAAACGTACGAAAATTAATGAAAGAGCCGGTGCTCGCCGTGCTTGAACCGTTCCTCCCTTTACCTCTCCCGCATTACGGCCAATAATTTATTTGACTTTCAGTGCGCGTGACATCATCATGGTCGCATTAACCGCGTTTACAATGTAACGCGATGATAAACATTAAGCACCCGTCCCAACGTCAGCGAAGTTAACGTTATATTAGCTTAATAGTGCCAGCTGGCCGCGTTTCATTCGGCAAAAAAAAAATCGACCAGGAAATCCTTTTACATCCGAACGAGAGATTTAACTTAACATCAATTGCGAATCATTTTTTACTGTCAATTACATATATGCATTGATTTTGAAAACAATACGGGACGAAACAAAAGTACAGTATCCATCTGTAAGAAGAGGATCAGAAAGTGTTGAAATTTTGCAAGGAACAAACAAAGGTAATGAATTTTATTTAAAAAAGGATTGATGAAATAACGAATTTGAAATGTCGTATGAATCTTATTTTTCAAAGTTTGACGACCGCGATGCTGCAAGGCAACGACTTAATTACACAAAGATTACGCTTCCGGTAGTTGAGCATCGACACCCTGTATCGAGGAGATCGTGTCCAATTATTAATTTATATCCGCGGGACTCAACAAGCCGTGGCTTGGATCGGAGAAAACGAGTAGCTCCGTTAATTAGGTCCTTCAATCGGCAGTTATTGTTTCGCGGCGGCCCTAATTTGGCAACCGACAGCTGCCACTGTTAGCGGAGGCGCTAATTAAAACACCTAATTGTGGCCATTAACGCGAAACGCGACGTAGCGATGCGTTCGCCTGGTACACGGTTCACACCGATTCACGCTCGTTTATGTCCCGCGCTATAAATATACCATCTAATTAGCATTTCTCGGTGTGTCTCGATTGAAATTAAGCAGCCCGCGGACCAACACGAGCAGAAAGATCGAGGAAGCTGTCGTTCCGTTTAAACCAAGCTCGTCAATTTAACAGCCACTTAAACGTCGGAGTGGCGAGCTGTCAGCTGACGATTTTGTTTATTCGTACGAAGAAACGGAAGAAAAAAGAAAGAAAAAAACATAAAGCAAAGAATCACGGAACATTCTTCTTCGGTTAACGATCGCGCGTTTCGTACCCTGGTCGTCATAGCTACGACTGTTTTGCGCATTCGTGCTTTTTAGATACGTCCGGTTGATAAATTTAATTATAAGGTGGATTGTGGACAACCTGCCTCATTTTAATGTACAAATGAATATATCTGGGAAATGCGTGCTGGTTAGGGCCGGAACATCGTTAGAATATCAAAGAGGAAGATCAACGAAGGAGTTTAGGTCTTTACGAGATTATTTTCGTTTTTACGAACCGAAATCTGTGTTGATAAAAGGAACGAGACGAAAACTGTGCAGATTTATTCTACTTTATGTTGTCTTTTAAGTAATTCTTTTTAACACTTCGACGGTTTGCCTTCATTTTTCATTTATTAATTAATTAAATCAACTGTCAAATTTGGTTCGTCGAACACCAGTGACCCGTGGTAGTCAACGTGTTAACGTGTTGGTTAAAATAATTGAATTATTGGACGAAGAAAAGGAACGTAACTAAGGTATCAAACTGGAAGCTTCGACCTGAAATTTAATCGACCGTGTCCTTTTAATATTTCTAGTTACAATGTGTCGTACTGCTCGTAACCGTTCACACGGTATTGCGCGAAGTTCAGAGAAGGAAGTGGTAGTTACAGACAAAGGTTTTCCCGGTTGTAGTCAAAATTTCATCTTCCGGTTCGCACAAACCGCGAAGCCGCTCGATTCCGTCCAAATATAGGACGTTCGCACACAAAGTATCGGTGGCTCACGTTCATGGATATATTTATAAGAATCTCCGGTTCGAAGCCGAAGAGCAGCGCGTTCACCAACAGGAAGAAATCACTTAGCTCGATCTCGATAAACGAATTTTCTCGTACCGCGTTACAGAATGAAACGCGATAATTGCAGGAATTTAGGCGACGGCATCAATTGTACGTCAATTACATTCTAAACGCGTTAGAAAGTATTTAATGGAGTCGTAACTTTCACGACTTTCGTGGGATCATTCATGCCGAGGTGATTAAGGAATTCGTGTCAACGTTAGAAATTCAGTGAATGGCGTTTGAAAATTCTGAACGACCAAAAGTTCGTTCACTCTAGTGTTATATTGTATTTAGTATGAAGCACTGCGTTAAATTGTATATCTTTAGTCTTGATGTTCAATTATTCCCGACCTGTACAGAGACCGACTTGAAATTTTAGAATCAGAAATTCTGTAATTCCAATTTATTTGCTTCAAATGTAATAAACCAATTGCAAGACTTATTATTTGATACTCCATAAACGATAACACAATTTCATGATATTTTTATCACATTTTGATCTGAAATCATATTAGTTCGTAATTGATTTTAGAATTAAATCCTTCTTCCATTCATCATTCAATTATTTATATGTATTGTCCAATCGCGTCTTCAATTACAGATTTTAATTAATCTATTTAAACAAAATAACGGTGCAGTAGATTCTGCAAGTAACTGGTAGTAGACGAAGAACTATTATAATAATATTCGTTGCAACGATAAATTTAAACTAATACTGAAATAAGTGACACAATTCAAACAAAGTGAGTTGGACAATATTTGCAAAATTATTTACTGTTTATTAATTAGTGACAGATACCTATGAAAATTCATATGGCACCCATAAACATATGTGAAGCGTGATAAAAGTGTAAATGCGAGGCAAAATTGCAAATTCAAATATCTTACAATTTGGCGTTAATTTAGTGTAAATTATTATACATTTTCTATAATATTTGACATTGTTTAAGAAACATACTCTCAAGTATTTGTCAAGATTGTTCACAGCTGCGTAAGTGGCCCGATAGTCAAAGTGCTCAGGTGTTGAACTAACATTATTTAATTACTCGCAACATGTCAATGTCAGATGTAATAATGTCAACCCCCTCAAACGGGGCTACCGTCACCAGAATCTTCACCCCAAAAACAGAAACACCATCGTGAGCGCGAGCAATTTCTCCTCATCGCTCGGCGCTCGAATCAACGCGCACGTGACGTCACTGGGCTCTAATTATCCCGGCAACGGTAGCACGATTATTTGCAGTCCGCGTGGACAGAATGCGTATTCATAGAAACGCAACAAACGCGGCCGGCCGCGGCGGTATCGGGCGTGGCATATGCTTGTGCGTTCGCTTTACACGCTTGGCAATGCCTGGCAACGCCAGGTCCCAGGAGCGAGCAACAACGCCGAGTGTCAAGTTGCCAGCAACGTACAATGACGTTATAACGACTAATGATCATATCATTTAATTAACATCGCGCCTAACTAGCCCAGGCTTCATTAGCCTGCCGCGGCCTTAGACGGACACGTACAACGCCACGCTTATTATGTATCTATCGGCCGGCGATTGTCCGCGCCGCGTGTTAAAGCCGCCACCCCCGCGTTGTACCTTGCCGACACGGTTTCCTCGGTGTGCCGCTAAATTTCCAGGTTGTACGCTCCCCGTTGTTCTGCATCAACGCCGCGCAACAACGATCCGTTTCCCTCCCCCATTTTGGCGCGGGCAAAACGAAAGACGATCGATCGTTCGGCCTGTAGATCACCTTCGAGACCAATACAGGTTAGATACTGATAGGTATTGGGGGAGTTGTATCGTTGGCAGACGTGTTCGTTCGACGATACGTGGCTGGTAATTATAATATCTATGAAAGGCGGGTAATTAGAATGTCGAAGGTGATCTGTAGGACAACTTTGTATATTCTTGGTCAAACGTGGTATGATAATAAATTATAATGAAATATCATATTTTAGGTAATATTAATATCGTATCGTTTGCGGAAGGTATTCTGAATAATTGTAATTACAGTGTGCTGTATTGCACACAGGCGTCTTCATTACGTTTAATGCATTAACGTCAAAGTGAAAATGGCCATATGTAGTAAGACACTTGCCACCTTGCATACATAGTGTGTCAATGCCATTTAGAATGTTCTTTAGTTTCTTCTTTTCTTCGGTTACTTAATTATATTGAATCAAGTAATCGACGTTCTAATCGAGTATAGTTACCGAAATTCTTCGTTCAATTGCATCTAACAGCCTCGATTTTCCGTCTAACCGATATCAGATTCCAAAGCGCAGATTGCGCAGCGTTATAATGGCAGCTGAATGTAATTCGATATTACGGCTAGATTCGTGAACAATATCGTCGGTACTTGTTGATTCCTATTGTTCAAGATTAACAAAACTAGTTGCTGCGTATGTAAATATTCTGAGATGTGTGAATAAAAAGTATTAAAATTAGGGGCTACTTCTTTCCTCACCATGTGGGGAATTCCATTCCTAACCGCACAAAGGTGGGACTTTTCAGACTCGCACAGAGCCATGCTTCTCTTTCTTCTCAGCATGGACAATTTACGACCACCGATCGTACCGCTCTCCTTTCGATCCTTTTTCGATCTCACCTTTGAAAAGTCAGCCTTATCCATGGTTCGCACCTGATCGAACGCCTTCTGCTTCATCGATCTTTTCGTCGTAGCGGTTGCTCGAGAAAGGAAAGCGGCAACGAAGACACGGTCTGCTCCAAGTCCCGGGCCCCCATAAATCATGCATCAGCATATAATTAAACCGGAGCCGTAATTAATAACTCATTTACGCTGAATAATTACGCTCCTTGGAGCAGGAACGACGGCAACGGGGCCGGGGGGATCCGGGATCGATAAGCCGGGCCGTGGATTTGTTGGGTGTCAGGCTGGAAAACGTGAAAAGTCAGTAGGCAGGGAATGAAAAGTCAATGCATATGTAATGGGACGAGCTATCGTCGATCGCCAACAGCGATATGCTAAACGCGAGCCACGTTACCTGTTTACTTATGATTATACCGCAATTATTGGATTTATCGACTACCGTTTCGAAGCTCCTGATTTATTTCAACATTAATCACGTTAATGATGCGTCGGCTAGGCAACCTCTCGATCGTCCCTCTCCAACGTACGCACAACCGATTCCCTCTCTAATCCCTCCTCCGCCCTCTCGTTCCTACCGGTCAGGCAAACAGGAAATGAGCATTTCGATCAAGATCGATCGTCACAATTACCGACGATTGCCGGACCGACGTCGCTCGTCGCGACGCGAACCGCGTGAACCACGCTAATGAGCCGAGTAACCTTAACCCACTCTACAACGAGTTCACCTTCGCGTCGAATTCACGTCTCAATTTGTACCGATTCTTCTTTTCTCCCCTCCCTGCGGCCACCGATGACCATGCTCCGGTTGATGTGTTTATCGACGCGTTGAAGATGGACCGATGTTCCACTTAATTGTATCGTTTGCACTTTCCTTTTTGGACTATTCTTTATTTCCATGTTTGAAGTTTTCAAAAAAGGAACAATCGTCTGCCATCCCCTGCAACACTATTTCTCAAGAACTACGTTTTTACGTTCGTTCAATTGCTAGGCGAGGCTACCATTTAACAGCAATAAATTTCTGTTACCTGAAGTGATCGGTCACAGATTTACAGTTCAGACACGAGACGTCGATACAATTAACGCCAGGGAAAATCGCTAAGGCAGCCGTGAAAGTTTCGTTGGAGAAAAGAACTTCGATATTCAACGTTCGAATATAAATAGAAAAGAAAATAAGGGGACGAGCTTATAAACGGGTCAACGTCGTTATAAATCTTTGGTCGATCTTTGTCGTGGCTGGCTGGTAACCGTCGATTAAGAATTAGATAATTAATTACAGCCGGACATGATGTAGCAATGCTGCGACGATATTATCGGCGCATATATTTGGCTACAGGTCAGGACATACCAGCCAGGGTGCGAGTGTTGAGTTGATGTTTGCTAGCTGATTGATGATGTAACATCATCCCGGTTACCCTCCCACCGATTTCCGCCCTTTCAGCCGACCCCTCACCTCCCCCTACTCTATGGATCCCCACTCACTTTCTATCCTTCCGTGTTACATGCGCGCTTACCTCACGCTAAACAGACCGATTTGCTGTGCTAAATAGATTTTCATGTTCTAATCAGGGATTTAATTGATTAGTTTTCGTGATTCGGGTACAACAAAAAAGATGTTACGTTTCGACATATATTTTGGTTTGCTTCGTTCAATGATAACACGAGAATGTATGTCTGATAAACGTGAAGGCGAAGGTAATTGATAATTGATCCTTAATTATTATTCGTGTTAGTATCCTGTTTGTAATATTGGTATTTCTTTGAATACACTGCGGGATATTTGTAATTCCAAACTATAATATTTATTCATTAAAGTTGCGATAAATAAACGAAAATGGGGCCTTTCGAATTTTAGGGAATAATATGTTAGTTAGAGAAATTTGAATGGCTTTGAGTACCACGAATGTTTATTTACTTTAATAAATAATAAAGGAGTAAAAATTATCAAGTTGATATGTCAGATTTGTTTGGAATGGAATTGCTAACTGAAAGTGTCAATTAAACAGTAAAACTGGTAATAAAGTTAGGAAATGTTATTTTCTTGCGTTATGTTTCTTTAATTGCTATTAGTTTCTTGTTTTCTAAACTGGACGAGCGTTACGACTTCAATCGACGATCTCGTCTAATTTGTACGATAATTACGAGCGTGTACAGATAAGAACGTGATAAATTCGTTAGTAAAACAGACGGATAATTTGTCAATTATCGTAAATTATACAGCGGCTTAACATCCATAAAGTAATCTCAATTCTCAGAAACGGCTGACAACGTATGAATATTAATCGCCCTCTCGATTATGCCGTTTCGATCGTTTTGCGTATCGGGCTTCGTTGGATATCTAATAAGCACGGGATGGTCTTGTCTCAAAGCAGGATTATTATAAATTGGAACGAAAGTATCGTGTCAAGGCAAAACGAAGAGAAATAGGTGAAGGCTGCCGAACTCGTTATTTCCGTCTCCCTGACTTTCTAAAATAAAAAATTAATATCAACCCTGTGTTATATCGTTATCCAAACAACTTCATAAAATGATTCAGGTAAAAGGAACCATAACAGAGACGTTTCAGAACTATAAATAAAAAGCTACCCCTAAAATTCAATTCAATTTTACAAAATCTCAATTATTGTACTATAAAACATGTAAGTTTCATTTCCAATCCGTCGTTCAAATTTTCATAATCAATTTCAAATCATCCCCCAAAATTCGACTCGTTAGTTCGCTTTACGTTACCCTCCTCAACAAACGTTCACCGTTACATCAATCAACCGAGCCGAGTTTTCCGAATTCCTAATCAGCAAAATCCAGTCGAACTTTTACAAAAGCCGAAACTCCTTTTTTTCCCCCTCCGATTCGTTTCATCGACGTTTACCCCTGTGGGTGGTCGCCGACAGTGGGGGAGGGACACGAGGTTGTAGGTAGCCTCCACCTACGATAATCTACCCCCGTGGCCCCCATAATGCGCATCCCTCCGGCCGCAATAATGATGATTTATTTCAGAGCTAAAAATTGCGCGAACGCCGAGGCATGAGTAATGAACCGATGTGGCCCCACCCTTCGGTACTTTGGCCAGCCAGCGTTTTTTTTTTATCCGTGCAAACGTTATGAATTCCATTGACCCGTTCAGGGGTGGTAGGGGTTCCGCGGCGTCGAGGGCTGGTCCTCCAGATAATGGCGGATCCCTATTTATTTATCCGAGCATGCGAGCAGACACGACTGATCGTCTTCCATTCATCGAGGAGCTTTTTGATTCCGCGAATGTCGGGGGCTTTAACCGCAGCCTCGGGATCGTTGCAGACACGTGAGGGTTCGGCCGGCTAAACAAGGCAAGAGGAAGAGAAAGAGGGATCCGGGATGGAAGTGTATTTCGGACGTTTGGTTTGATAATTGTGGCGATCGGTTATATTTTGAGCGCCTCCGTGGTTTCGCATTGATATTTTGCGACCGCACACCGCGGACAACGAAACACACGGCACGCCGAAATCGATTCGTTCTTTGGACGAACCGAAGTTATTCTGATTGTTCAATAAGTGCTGCGTTTTCAATATTAAGGAATTTATTCATTTTTGTTAGAAACGAGAGGGAAGGTATTTGCTCTCTGTGTGTAGAAAGGATGATTCTTTTTTCTTTCTGTTATCTTTTCAGTGTCTGAAGTTGGGATTTATTAGATATCTTTATTTCATCGTTTATAATATAAAGCAAAAAGAAAAGAGAAAAAAAGAGGGTATAAGGGTATAAACACAAAAGCAATGTTTAATTCCTTCCGGAATCAAATGTTCGCTGAACAAAAGTGTCACGAACTTATTGGACGACCTGATAGACAAACATTTGGCGCCGTTATCACTGAATCGATGTAGCACGATTTCCATCAAATTGCTTGGAAACTAAGCTGTTGCGGACAAAAGTGCAGTATCGGGAACAATTATCCTGGCAAGGTGGTGCGCGAGAATTCAAAACATTATGAACGAACAAAAAACGATTATTCAGAACGTCGGCGTCGCTTGGCCGCGAGCAGAAGGGGCCGCAGGGTGGGTAACAGAAGAAAAAAAAAAAGAGAAAAGAGGGGTGTGTATGTTCGATATCGGCAGGCGCAGGACGGGTGGAAGCCGACGACGCAGCAAACAGCATCGAGATGCACAAAAATCGGTCCTTTCAGCTTAAAATTACGGTTGTCGCGTGGGTAGCGGAATAGCTGATGGGGTGGTATTGTACGGGGGTGGCGTAGACGGGAGCATACCCGTCCGTTAGGGAAGGGAGCACGGGGTGGGTAGAAGAGCAAAAGGTAGGGGTTGAGGGTGCAAAGGGGCGGGAGGGAGGGTGTGTGGTCCCGGAAAAAAATCCATACAATCCGATCAGGACAATGTATTCGTGTGAAACGCTCGATTGTCTGGGTGTTCACGTGTGTTCGGACATTGATACGGAAGCCAGATCTGAGCGTGCACTGATAAATGTGAAAAAATCCCCCATTTTTAAAACCAGCGACGCCTGCCGGCGCGTGATGCTGCTGCGTGAACGTGCGGGCAAACGTGTGTTGCTCGAAGAATCAGCCCTCCTCGCTATGCCACCTCCTCCTCCTCTACCTCTACCTCTACCTCCACCACCTCTTCGCCACCACCAACTTCTCCAACTCTCTCCCTCTTTCTATCACGGTACTTCGTCTCTGTTCCACTCTTCTACCGATTCTGCCTGTTTTTTTCCCACCCTGATCTCGTTTTCTCTCTGTCGGCCGTCGCCACCCCCTTTCGACGAGCGGTATTGTCGAAACAACGAGAGCGGCTTTGTCCTTTGGTCCCCGCTGTGAAATCCTGGGCGTATTTTAAATTCGCGGCATTTTATCGCATTCGCTATTTATCGACGGGCTGCACGTCCAAAGGACATCGTTTCCTCTCTTTTTCTACCCCTTTCTCTCCCTCGAAGCGGCAAATAAAACACCCGGCGCTACGGGAACGATATCGTCGAACGATCATCGCCGGCATGATCTTTGTTGCCGTTGGACAAACTGACGAATGACCGTGGGTTTACAGTACCGATTTCGAAGATCCCGCGTCTCGTTACGATAACCTCCACCCCATCCCTTGGATTCTTTCTTTCTTTCTTTCTTTCTCGCGTCGAATTTAATTGGACGATTTCCCCTTTTGTCCTTCTTTCTCGTTCCCACTTCTTCTGATACTTCTTCATCGTTTAATTATCCCGCTGCGTTGTGGGAATCTCTCGTTGCGATAAATTTATCGTCAAAGCAACGGATCCGCGAATTTCCAGCCCCCCACCCGTTCTCTATTGGACGGCTTCGAGTTGCAGGATTCCAGTGGCGGGGATGGATTATCAGGGATAGCTTAAGCAGATGCGAAGAATGATTTTAATTAGTAAGAGGCACGAGTGGCCAAGTCTTCGTTGAAATAAAATATTCATGTAATTATGACGGTATAATAAATTCTTGGGGGAAAAAAAGAAGTTTGAAAAGGGGGGAGTGGTGGTTGCATCGCGGACACAGAAAATCGTAATTAGTTAGGCAACGATGGTGAAAGTAATTGGACGTACGGAATTAAGAATAAATTAATATATAGCCTCTTTTATTTTTCCCTTTCCATTTGTTCTGCTGGTCGGTTCTGTTCTTTTTTTTTCTCTTCTTTTTTTTCGAACATACCCGATTCACGATGTTTCGTTTCGCTTGCTTTCCACCTACCAATTACATTTGCTCCCTGTAAATTGCGCGGCCCCATTCACCCGACAATAATTATACTTCGTCAAAAGAAATACTACCCTCGCGATACAAAAGTGTGCTAAAAGCGCGAATTTTTGACTTATGACCGCCATTAAAACACAATCATCGTTCGCCGGCAATGTTCATCGTTTGAATCGATGCTTCGACCTTAACTCGAAATCGATGAAGCTTGTCCGATTTTTGAATCCGTTCGATGCTTTTTAACGAGACTCGATGAATTTTCGAAAATCAAGCATCTACGGAGATTGCTTGAATGCCAAGTATGACAAAGTAGGTTATCAGTAGAAACGAAGTCATTCAATATAGTCGACCGAATTACCGAGATTATTAAATGCTTCAATGTCAAAGTAACAATTAAATATGGACGTTCGATTAGTATCAATTGCGTCCAACAATTATTCGTTATGTATAATATGAACCAATCGTTCCATCGATATTGATTATAACAACAGTAAGTGGTCAATAGAAACCTCAGTCAAAGGATAGGCCATCTTACGTAGGATTAATATTCAAGCGATTTGAACAGCTATAATTTATTTTCATGTAAATGACAAAATTTCAAGGATTAGGTCAGCTGACGTCGCAAGCAAGCAAGCGACAATGTCACAAATTTCTGACTTCCACGGGGACATAAAGAATGTCAAGGTTTCTCCATTAAGTAGTTTAAGTAATCATAAATGATAGAAATTTCTAGGAATAGAATCGCTAATATCGTTCCCTTTCTTCGGGTGTTAAAAAGAATTCAACTGGTCTCCTATCGATTACAATTTTCACGTCGATTTTCGTAATAAAACCATCCTATCAAAATTTTCCCCAGTTCAGGGACCTGCAGTCTCAGCGACCTCGATTCTTGCGTAAAAAGGGCAGATCGACGAACGATTTTATTCCCCGTCGCGAATCCTCCGTTCTTTCACGCACCGGAACGCGCGTAGCCGGAACAGAGGCTGTACGAAAGTGTTCGAACGTCGCTTCCGGTCGGACCGTGCCACGAGTCGCATCAGCAGGTACCCGTTCTAATGGGATAACGACGTGTTCCAGATTTCGTTATACGAACCGGCAGATCACGAGTCTACGGCGTGCAAGCCAGTTTCGAGCATTGCTCCAGTAGAATGGCATAAACTAGGAGCGTCGAACACGATCAAAAGGGGGATGAGGATCAGTAGCAGCAGCAGCAGCAGCAACGGCAGCAGCAAAGCAAGAGGTGGAGAGGGTGCGCTGGGTTATAGCGCAAGGGGTGAAGATGAGGACACGAATAGTCGGATTCGTTGATAGCGAGTAGGTGTACGTTCGGCTACCAATCAAGCGGCCCCGAAACCTCATCGGTTTTTTCCTCCTGTTCGATCCACCCCACGTCCCCCTCCCCCCTCACGCCGACCACCCTTTTTTTTCTGCACCCGCTCCCGAACCGATCGTCCGTTCAATTCACCCCTCTACCTATTTTTCCGCTGTCCCTCTCTAACGTATTTCTCGCTCTCGTTCTTGCAACGGTACTTCCTCATCCTCTCGGTGGGCCAACCGAACCGGTGCACACCGAGCCTCTCCCTCTCCTCTACACCCCGGCAATGTTCCATTTTTTCGCCCGGCTATCCCGCAACTCGAACTCGCGATGCAATTATAATCCAGCTTTATGAAAAAAGAGGAAGGAAAAAAAAAATGCATCGCAAATGTGATTGAGCACCGATACGGTAGCGAGATTGGTCGATGGATGGGGGGAGGTGAGGGTAGGGCCGGATGGGGGGTGGTGAGTGGTCAGGCGGGTAGGAGAGAAACGAATTCGTGGCACAGAGCGGGGAGGGCGGGAGGGTTCAACAGGGCGCGGAATCGGGGGTACGTACAGGTACAGAGGGGTAAGGGATGCCGTGAGGCGAGTTATATAGGGGTTGGAGGGGGTTGAGGGATTGGTCAAAGCGCTTGGTTGCCGGTGCTGATAAAAAATTACACCCGAAAAAAGTATCGCCGTCACTCCTCGTCCCCCGAACGCCCACTATCGCCCACCTCTCCCAACCAACGTTACACACGTCCATCGTTGTTCTCTTTTTCTCTCGCATCACCCACGATACTCTTCTTCTCTTTCGCATGCTGTCTGTTTCTCTTCACCCCTTGTCCACCGAACTGCTGCTCTACGGCTCGACAAGCCAGCCAAACCTCGGGTATACATTATTCCTGGCGGCCAACCCTCTTCGGACGGCGGAACACTGAAAATTGTTCGGAAACAAATTCGTCTACCGACCCCCTCGCTCCTCTGTAACCCCTCAGCTTCCACTCGTAGACGTGCTTCATACGCGACCGCGCGAAACGATGCTCGTCCGACTGGAACCGCGCGCTTTTTCACGCTCTTCAAGTATGCCGATCGTCGCGACGAGCCTTGAACGATCCTCCGCGCACAGATTTCGGACGGCCTGGTTCTGGTTGTACGCTCGGAGTTCGCGTGAAAAGCCGCGGTTTCGCTTGACATCATTTAGCGGTTAATTGAACGCACCGCGGCGCGGCGCGTCGCGTCGAGTCGCGGCTACTATCGCGGCTTCGCATACCATTTGCCCGGAAATTCGGTGAAATTAAAATCTCGTTGGGTGTCGTTTAGCATTGAAATAATATTGAACGGCATTTGACACTGGCTCGGCCGCGCGACCAGATTAACCTCCTCGTGATTTAGTCAAATTTCAAAATTGATTGATTTCTTTAAATAGAACGGCTTCCGTAGAAGCATATCGCGCCAGGTGATTATCGAATCGATGCGGACGCTTTTAATAACGCTGACCGTAGGCTGTGAACGGGTTCGTGTGTAGCATGGCATATTGTGATAAGGATTATTAACGATACGAAGGTTTTGGATTTTTCGAATTCATTTTTCAGTTATTTACGTCGTATTAACTTTTATTTGTAAATTGATTCGTGACTGTTTCTTTTAACCCAGGAGTTACAACAAAGATACAATTAATTAATTATCAAGCTGTTCATTTTCCTCGTGTAACATAATTAATTTTCTGTAAAAATAATATGCTGCAAGGTCGATAATCTCGTCTAACATAAAATCGCCAAAATAATCAAAATTTTGCTACCATCGTTAATTTCGCGACGAAGTACGATTGCATGAAGAATGCAACGTTTGTTGGATGTTTAATGAATTGCGTTTTCGTGGCTCGCGTCAAGACAAACAATCAAGGAAGAGAAATCGATCAACGAAGCACGAGCACGACGAAAGCCGAACGATAAAAGGTTTACAGAGCGCGTCGTATGAATTTTTAAGCGAATCACCGCCGCGATGGGGACGCGATTTCGTGCCAAATTTGTCTCCAATCGTTCGGACGACGTGGTCGCAATCCCCGTTCGCAATTTTCTACTCGTATTCCCGGCATTAGTTGCGCGATTGATACCGCTGATTCAAATTTTGCCAACTTTTGGGCGAAAAAGGAGGGGAAAAATTATGAAAGCCTCAATCGTCAATTCATTGATTCTTCGATTTTTTCATCGATTTCTCGTCATTCACCGATGAAACGACATGTTTACGGAATCATAGACGCTCATTAATTACTAATTCCTTTCATTTCCTTAATATCACATAATTTTTCCGCCGGATGCATATTTATACGCGATAATTGTATTAATTCTGGAAATATTTCATTCTCGAATGTAAACTGACATCTGATGTCTGGATTATTATTGTTAGTAAGAATGAAATAATATGGATGCATTTGTAATGAATCTGATCGCGAGGTCTGGGGGTTAAAAATAATATCAGCAGACATGAATGAAATGAATTTAATTAAGACGATGGAGGGAAACGGATCATGAATTCAACGAATTCGACGGAGCTTGTGTGGGTTGGCGTCAGACCAAATGTTAACAAAGGATTACTTATTTATTTAGAAACTAGATGCAGCCACCCCCTATTAAAATGAGAAATATAGTTCAGGAGAAGTTGCATAATCAATTTGCGACAAAAATGATCAACATTTTCATTTAACGTATACTGCAAAATGATTATCTTTTTAATTGTAGTTAGTATCCAATACAATAGATAAAAAAAAATTTTTGGAAAAAAAAATACAACCGACTTCGGAATGCCCTAAAAAGGACGAAATAATTTTAATTTATATTTCGGAGACGGCGCAAAATTAACAATTTTCTACATTGGAAATTGTCAAAATTCTTTAATCCTTTTACATATTTTCACAATTTTTGCGCCGTCTTCGAAATATAAATTAAAATTATTTCGTCCTTTTTAGGGCATTCCGAAGTCGGTTGTATTTTTTTTTTCCAAAAATTTTTTTCCAAAATTTTATCGACGTCTCGTTCGTGGGGAGAAGAAATACTCGACGAGAATCAATGTCCGGTTAACATATTACCGAATCCTTCGTGTCACATGTACTAATACATGTATACAGAAATATACCGAAATATATTAAAATTCAACTGGTTGATAATATTTCAAGCATTTAATATTTTCGTAGTTTTGAAAAATTCACAGCACAGCAGTTTTATGGATATTCAACTTCCGCCAACATAATATGTCACCACGTTACCGAACCGAAAAATATAATCTTCAAGTTTGTATATTACTTTTCCTATCAACTAATGTTATTTAAATCTAAATTAACAGGAAACACTTGAAGCATTAACGATCCCACAGGTCAACGCGAAACATTCAACGGCGGCGATATTTTTGGCAACAAATATAAAAAAACATGCCTAAATTTTATGCAGTAGGTAGCTCAGAAGATAGAGGAAAGTGCGTACATAATAACGCAATTTGTTGCAACGCGATATCTTAATTAGTTCCTGAGATATAGGGCTTCAAAGTTTGTATAGCGGCCGGCGCGTACGAGGGTACTCCCGAATGGGCCGTAGACTTTTTTCTAGGAAATACGTCCGGCGCATTTCCAGGAATAGTAAAGGGTTAGACGTAAACAATGACCACGTGACCGTTACGCTAGACACCCACTGTCTGGGTCCAAGCGTGTGGCGGCAGCGAATTTCTACAAAAATTACGTTTGTCTTTACACGACGATATCTCAGGAACGGATAAAGATATCGATGCAAATCAAAAACTGTATTAAAGTGGAAGATTTCTTCTTTCTTACGAATCTAACCTTATACCGAAATTCGAAACAGGACTTTGTTGGCAGCCCTTTGAACTTTTAGTAATTTTAATACGCTTTTCTTATGCAGTTTAACATAGTTTCTGACTTTCAATTGCTTCTAACAATAGAATATTATTATGAATATCTATCACACGCATTATTAACGATTCTTTCGTTTGTATCGTAAGTCGGTTGTATTTTTTTTTCCAAAAATTTTTTTATTTCACATTTTTTAGTGGCAATCGGAGCATTCCTTCCAGAGTAGCATCAAAGAATAGGAATTTTGCTATGGGAATAGTAATTAGCAACAAAGGGATGGGAAGGGAAGGGTAGCAAAGGGAAGTGCAGGAGAGGGCATGGAAGTGAAGAGAATGTTGCAAATGGAATCATCGTGGAAACATCCTCGATCGCAAAATGTAATACTAGGTTTTATCGATATCAGTCCGAGTAAACGTGAAATACCACGTTTTTTGCGATAAAAACGAAAAAAAAAACGAAAAATATCCAAAATGGTTTTTTTACGGGAGCAACTGTTGGTCATACTCTACAAGATGCAAAAGGTTTCGTTCCGATTGGTCCATCCATCTTGGAGTAATCGACGACCATACACAACGCGGACGAAATCGTCCGCATTTTTGCAATAAAAAAGGGGCAAGCGGTGATGAAATGCAAATTTTTTTTTACGGGACCAACTGGGAGTCATACCCTACAAGATGCAAAAGGTTTGGTTCCGATTGGTCCATCCATCTCGGCGTAATCGGCGAACATACATTAAAAAAAAAAAAAATTAACATACATGTCGAATTGAGTAACCTCCTCCTTTTCGAAGTCGGTTAAAAATAAGTTCTTAACGCCGTCAAAATGTGAATACTTACATGTGTTATTATCTATTATTTTGCTACACAATAATTAGCATCAAACTGAAAAAATAAATATCCCTGTCACGGATAATTACAATACAGAATTAAATCCCTTTCTTGACAATCCGAGCCTCCTACGCCATATCACGGGCCGATCAATTGACTTTAATTCCGTTTGTTGATCTCGCAGCCCGCGTAAGGGGGTGGGGGATAGAATACAAGGGCGACGTTCGTTAAAATTTTATATCGCCGTGAAAATTCGAGCGAAAGCCGAACACTTTTTAAATTAAATTTAATTATATCGCTCCTCTTTCTCCCTCTGCCGGTCCGCGTGTTAATGTCAGGCCGGCGTCGAACACACGAACGGCCGATACGAAGTATCATCCGGACAAAGTCATTAAACGGAACTAATATAATTACAAATTTTCGAAAAAAAAAGAAAAAAAAAGGAAAGGAATACAGAAAAGGGGAAAAAATTGAACGAGTTGGCTGGCTCGAGGCATTGCAGAGATTGCAGTTGTAACGTATTGTGCAATATATTCCCCCGGGTGGCAACGGCATTATCTCGAGCTGTTTCATTTACTAATTAGTAACGCGATATCATGAGCGGTTTTTACGGACCTAAATGAGAAAGGAAATGAGCACGAGTCCCAAGACCTTTGCCACGCTTTATTTCGAACCCGCAATTATCGTATGGCCGGGAATTTTTCCGACGTTTTCATCGTCGCGACGACGAGCGTCGCTTAACCGCGTTCCTTTGATTCGAATAAAATACAATAGCCTCTTACACTGCTTACAATCATTAAAATCATCTTCCACAGCGGTGAAGGTTTTTTTTTCACGAACCTCGATGCTTCTTTAGTTTGGAAAACGAAACGTGCTGCGATCTGGTGCGTAGAACGATTAAATTCAGCACGCGGCTGTCCTCGGGGCAATAGCGAACGGTGATTAAACGCAACAAGTAAAATTCGATACTCTACGAGGTGAGCTGCACGGCTAATTGGAGCGTAGTAAATAAATTATGTTCACTCGTAATGCGCCGGGATTATGTGGCGACTGATTACGGGTATTTTCACGCTGAAAGCACGGATCGCAGAAACCGAGAACCTGCAAGGTGTGAGCAACGTTACTCTGCGGGCATCTTCCGGTCAATTGTACAGGTCGTGGCAAAATTTCTGCTACGACGAAGAAAATAATAATATCTTACATTATTGCGGATTAAAATTGGTAAATGAACTTTTACTTTATCCGAGGCTTATTTTTGAAATTTTCATCAAAGTTGTCATATAGATTTGTCAAATTCTGAATTTTAAATATTTCTGTATCCTGTATTTTGAAATCAAACGCACACCTTCCGTTTTCTTGTGCCCATAATGCAATCGATAATTCGTCGAACCGTGATAGGCAAAGACGGATCCTCTTGATTCGATTAGAGAAAAGCTTAAGTTGTTACGTGTAAATCAAACGAACGGGCGCGATGTCGATTCCAGGAAGCTTCCTTTGTTCCAGGACCAAAATGGCTTCGGTTACGCGTGCACGGTGGAATTATAATCGGGCCGGTTGCGTGAGGATAATTACTCGTGACGAATGAAACTGGGAACATCGTATTAACGCCTCCTTTCGATCCGTATCTACTTTAGATTTTACCATTTTTATGACGTATCGTTCGCCTCCACCCACATGAAACGAAGCACCAAGGAGAGAGTGTATTTAATCTGTATAGTATGTATCTAACGATTTTTCAACAGATAAGCATGATGGATGTTTGATTAATTCGTATTGTTTAATTAATGAGACTCGCGATCTTTGTAAGAAAAATTTGTATATCTGTCACAAAATGATAAATGGAAAATTTAACGCTCGAGATATCCCGATACGATCAAATAACATTTCGCAGCCGTGTTATTATTGAAAGCAGGAAATTTTCTATTTTACGTAAGAAATTCCAATAGCTACCGTGCATTTCATTAACTGAAAATTCCACAATCGTTACATTTCCTGATGTATGATATCGTTTGTAATCGCAAAGAAAAGAAAGAGAAGAAAAAAGATTTGTTTAGAAGCAGGGGGATTGATCGGCCAATTAACTGATTCAAATTATATCGAATGAGTGTACAGATTGGATAATAAGTAACCATGTTGATGTACAATCTCGTGATAGTATCTCTATACAATGTTACTTCTAACGTAGCTTAATATGCAGCAGACAATATAATTACACGTAACTGCATGCAACGTGTAGAGGAAAATTTTATTCGTACCATTTTAAAATTATTGATTTGAATAATAAAGTTTGAGAAGCATTCATCGCGTAATGTAATCTTTCGGGCAAAACTTCTCACCGATATGATTTCGTAACAATGAAACTTCACGAAACCAGGCGAAACCGTATCCTTCGATTCTCGATCTTTCGTTTAACTTCGTGTTTGAATTTCAACAACTTCGAAGGACCAGTTTGTTGAAGCTCTTCTTTATGAAGAAAAGAGGTTACAAAAAAATGATTCTAGAAGGGTAAACAAAAGGAAGGGATGAATATTGGGTTCAAGAAAATCCAACGGTAATATTAGAAGCAAATTAAAAGAAGCTCATTACCAGGAACGCGTTTGTTACTTCCTGGTACTCGATAAAAGTGGTAGTCGATCGTAGACGAGATTTTAATCGGGGAATTGCGTGAACGTAATTTCGCATTACGAATGCAGCTGACCCCTGAACGAACGCCAGTGACATAACCCATAAAATTGTATCGAAACGAGGCTGATTAACTCGTTGGAAAGATGTTTATTTTTATTTGCGGCCAGAACATTGCGCAAGAGGCCACGCGAAAACGTCACGCGCCTTTTATTCGTACGTCCTTGCCCGTTCGCGTTGCATTTTCGTAAATTACCAGGGTTAATTCGTTGAAGGGCGTGAGCAGTCACGAAGAAGACGTCAAAATTGTCGAGCATTTTTGAGGATTTAATAAAAATCGATGGTAGCTCTGTGACCAAAGCACCTTCCGTGTGTCAGAATTTATTATTCGTAGACAGCCCCTTTTCTTTTCGTTTAAATAACACGAAGTAAAATAATATAAGTTTAGACAAATAATTTTCAATTGAAACGAGCTTCGTTTGAATTAATTTGTTGATGTGTTTATGAGAAGAAAATGTTTGACCCAAAATACACGGAAAGGTGGTGAATTATATAACAATTTTCTATAATAAAATTTAATTTTCATATGATGTTGAAGTATACGAATAAGATAAAAAATCAGCTTTGGTACCGGATGTATCGGGGATGTTGTTCATGCGACCCTATGGATAGCTTCGTCAAATGAATCTCAAACATTCGACCACAACATTTCTCGTCCCGTCACTCAAAAATAACCACGACCACCGGGGTTACCAAGTATGGCAAACAGCGGCTCACGGTAATTGTAATAATTGTTATTATTCGGTGTATAATTAACGCCACGGGTCGAGGCTACCCGCGAACCTCGGGTCTCCGTCGAAAAGTTTAAGCACGCTGCCCGCCGGCCATTTGCATAATTAATTAAAGAAGGAATCGAGTTTTCAACAGATTTTCATGCCTCGCCCTCGCCTCGTCCAGACGGCTACCTTCTTCGAGATCCTTCTTCGCCTCATCCTACTTCGGGGTCGGACGATTCAACGACCGGAATTCAGTTTCAAATGGAAGGATATTCTTCCAGGACGAAAAGCTTGGTCACCGTTTCTTCTCCTTTTTTTATTCTTCACAATCCTACTAAGGTTATATTAAACGTAATGCACAGAGTGCAGGTACCAGCAGCAGCTAGAAATGATTGTTTTTGTTCTTTTGTTGCGTTAAAAAGTCATATTTGGTAGTGTCAGAAATTATCCCGTTCTAAAGATATGAGGATACGACTTTAGTTGACTGTGATATATTGTCAAAACTCACGGGCACACGAGGGGTAGTTGTTATCCAAGTTTGATGGCGTCAAAGATCGCCATGGGCCAGCGTATTAATCCTTCAGTACCGTATTTAAGAAACAAATTTTTTATTTTCACAAAATTTCAAGCTAAATTCGTCATAAGTTTGTAAAAGTAGATACTATAGGATCGTTACACATTAAAACCAGGAAACACATTAAAACTAACTTCAGGAATGAATGAATTAATATTGAAAACTTTTTCAATCGTTAAGTGAGGAAGCATAGATCACCGAGAAGATTACAAGGAATTATAAAATAGAAAATTGAAACAAATATATGTATTTAGGATGGTCTTCGTATACCAAGTCTAATCCTATATTTTTCCATTGATTCGTCCACTGTTCGTATCAGGCTCGAGGGTGGTAGTCTGGTAAGGGGTGAGACGTGGAGTGAAACCGGGTAACTGAAGGGACCAGGGGGCAAATGTAATTAATTATCCCGGTAATGACTCTGACTGATGAGCGGCCGGACAAGTCCAGCCAGGTCGAAATAGCGTGGAAGTGGTGACGGCCTCGAACTACCACCTCGGCCGACTTATTTGCTCCTACGCTTTTTGCTCCATGTACTTGCCGACCGGTTTCTAACAGTACTTTATACAACGGTCACTTCAGACCCCTTACAAGCTCGTTACACGTCCTGATTCAACCGTGTTTCTTTATGTTTTTTTTTTTTTTTTTTTTTTTCAACCGGCATAAGATGATACGTTGTTAGTTGATTAACTCTGAACGAGCGAGCTGGAGATGTTAATGGTTCTCCCTGTTATTCCTGAAATCGAATACATTTAAATTTTCCATTCTTTTTTTATATGTTAGGACTTTATTAGATTGGCAATTAAATTTTGTTTAAAAATGATGAAGTTATCACACGTATAGTAAAAGATTGCTGATTCGAATGTTAATTTTGATAAACAAATCTATAGGCAAGGAATATAATTTATCCTTGTGTTGAATTACGAGCACCTTAGCATCCATTTCTATACATTTTCTCCTAATAAGTCTTCATTTACCGTTGAATATCTTTCATTTAAACACCGCAGATTCGTTATATGTTTTCATTATATCTGGCACAGATTAAGTACATTATTTAGTATATTTCATATATTTCTAACGATCCTCAATCAAAACTATAGATTAGAAAAACTATAAAGGGCGAGAATTTCACCCTTGCGTGGGCACCCAATCACCCTGCTACCAATTCTGACATTTCCTTCCAGTAACTTTCCATATTTTTATAAAAATATCTCAAAAACGCTCCAAACCCATATTGTTCGACGCAAAATGTAAATTCAAACGTACAAGGGTTAATTGTTAATCAAACACCATTCAAAAGACGTTATTGCAGCACATGTACAATTCAGAGATTCGCTCTTACAATTCCACGGCACAAACAACGTTAAACAATTGCCGTTGCATTAAAGGCAATGTATCATTATTTATACCTCATCTAGCCAACTGGTACGATTGCTAACGAAGGTCAGCGAGCGTTTACCACGATGGGATCCGACGATCTATATCTGGAAGTTGCGTCCGTGGAAATTGTTCATCGTCGTTGCATCGTAGAATAGTTGAAATTATCAAAAGTGTTCCAACGACATAATTTCACGTGGAAGAACAATGAAGGGAATCGTTTTCTTAGAGGACGAAGAAAGGTCGGAACGAATTGTTCCATCGATCGATCGGACGTGTTCAAGGACCGTTTATACCTGTTCCTGAAACAACCGGGAGAGGGATTTCGAGAGACAACGGAAGAGAGAAAGAGAGAGAGAGAAAGAAGAGTCACGGAGAGGGGCTCTGTGCATGACAAGGTAGATTTATTTTTTTTCACACCCCACGCCAGGACTCACCGGGGGCTGGACGAGGTGTTTTAATATTTTAATAGGACGCCGGAATGGCCGGTTTCGTGACTTGGCGTTTTATAATGATATTCTCCCCGCGTTTTCGTTCCTCGTAACAGGAGAAAATCAACGGCTCGGAATAACCTATTTCACCGTGCTACAAAACTCACTTCGTTCTAGCCGCCTAAAATAACAACGGCCGACTGTTTTAATGCTTTGTGCCCAAGCCGGAGACGATCGATCCCCGTCAAAGACGCAGTTCCTTTGGTTTAACGTCGTTTACATGGACGTCATCGATTGTGCGCCACGCACAAGAAGGATTATAAATTTCCATTCGATCGACAACGGTCTATAAAAGCGCACGGGACCAACGAATGATCGCTCTATGATGAAATCGAAAATACGCGATGAGTCATGCGAGCATCATCCTTGATTCGATATTTTCTCGGGTGTGCGCGGCTGTGAATTCGCGTGATTCGGTTTTACTCGATACCTGATGATGGGATTAATTGCAAATATTATTTATATTGCCTTCATTGCGAAGTCATTTGGAAATATTTAACAAATCTGGTACCCCAAATTATTTATACATGCCACAGTAAGCGTTAAACGACTTTTAGCAGCATGAAATTTTAAGGATTAATTTGTTTGGTAGAAAAATCATTTTCATCGATCGATTAATGTAATTTACATAATAATCAACTTGTTCAATGATAGATAAATGTGGAGGGATATTTTCACTGTGTGCTCGATAACTTTCACAGGTGAAACGTTCAACTCTAATACAAGAAGATGGTATCGTCGTTTCGATAGACGAACCGAGCTGAGTCACTTCACATCATCGTTCGTGTTCTTCTTTTGCATTCGTCCACGGACACCTTTCCGTCCCTCATTTCCCCGTTTCAATCAATCGTCGAGTCCAATTTCATTTCTTCCATTATCATCTCGCTGCGAAGTCGATTGAGACGGGACAGTTAAGATCTAATTACCTTCCGTCAAATTAACTGCACGTTCGTCGGCTGGTGTGTGTGTGTGTGTGTGTGTGCACTTTACAACATGAGAAACAACACTCGTCGTTATCGTTTGTAATTGCAATTTCTTTTTTTTTTTTTCGTTCTTTCGCCGAGAATGCAAATTAATTAAAAAGCGCGGCGAAACGATCGAAGGAAAATTTATGTTAAACGAGAATGAAAGTTTCCATAAATTATTAGGCGTTGCATAGATTTATTAAAGAAACAATGGTGCAATTAGGTGTTAGGAGTTATCTTGGATTTTATGTAACCTTGGAATCGTTTCCATACATCTACGTCCCTTCGTCATTTCATTTCCTTTAATTTCCCCACTTTTCCTCGGAGCAGCTCGGGGGCTTAACGACTCGCCAGATATTCAGGATAACAGAGCACGGTATAATTTGAAATTTTATTACCGCTTGATACGTGAAGCAGCGAAATGAGATTACAATACACAGACAGTCCAATTTCTTGGAGTATTTTCTGTAAATCCAATTAAGGATTCCTGCGTATACCATGCGCGTGTAATCGCGGCCACTTGCACAACGCGATTTTAACATGGAAAATATTCACCTTTCCATATAATTACCAACGGCATAATGCAGAAAAACATATCTTTCCATTAGACAACTTTCTATTGGAAAATTAGAAAGTTATCGGAATCTTTCTATCAGAGGATCCGCTGAAAACAACTCAAACGTGAAGGAATACTGTTATCATCGAAATTAATAATCTAATTAAGTAATTAGAAACTTGAAAAGCACTCAGAATAGCAATAAAGTTGCACTACGGTGCGAAACGCTGAATTTATAATTAATTAAATAACGTAATAAAATGATGAATTCCGAAGCATAGAAAGTCTAAGTCAATTTGACGACGTAAAGGTATCACAAAAAACCACTAAATGGCACAACTATATGAATCGTGCAACAACTTCGCATCGTTGCATCCGTCTTGTATAAAACAACAATTCTTCGAGCAAAAGGAAGATTTGGACGGGATGGCATCGAGTTATGACGATCGTCGCGGATATTTCCCCGACAGCGAACAATTCGAGATTGATGCGTTAAGTAAATAGCGTAGGCGCGTCCTCGTTTGTAGCGGCGGACACGACGGCTCGCAATTAATTGCAGGTAGGATCGTTAATGCCGCCTAATTTCGCGGAAGGACAGAAACGCTCGAGAGGGGTAGGCGGGGGAGTCGGAGGGAGGACCGAGAGAATCACGATTCGTTAGAGCGAGCCAGCAATTTTTTTTTTTGCACCCGGTCCGCCTACCGGTTCGCCGGCTGTCACCGTGTATTCGGAAATATAACTAGATTTACGTCGCTCTATTATCTCTATCGCGAGGCTGCGTCCCAGCGTCCTAACGGCGGCCAAAAAAATTCGCCGCCCAGCGAAATTTCCGATTCGATTTTATTTTATTTTTTTTTTTTACATCGACAACGAACGAAGGGCGAGGGAAGGGGGTGAACGAAAAAAAAAAACGGCAACAACTTACGATTTATAATGCACGAGATAAAACGAATTAAAAGCGGCGCGAAAAAAATCCGGACGCGCCACGGCATCGAAATAAAACTGTGAAACGAACGCCGGTTCGACGGACCGACCAGATTTTTCACGTATTTCCGACCAACGTATAAAATTCACGATTATTGGAACTTGAGCGCGAGGGACGAGCTTAAACCTTTTACATAGTAAGGGTGGTTTTGGATGTTCCGTGTTAATGAGCGCTGATGTCTCGAAACGGCGAGTACGGAGACATCTGTGATACAAAGAAATATCTTAATACGAATAAAATTATTCTATTTGCGTTTGTTTATTAAGTTAGGCACTCGAATTGTTTAAACAGAAAACTTTCATACGTCGAGAAAATAATACCTAATGAACAGGGTGTGATTAGCATTCTGCCTTCTAAATATTTCTTTCTGCAAAGTTAAAACAAATAAAGAAAATTCTTGATTGTGTTAATTGTAATTGAGAATTAAATCAATATAATAATCAATGCATCGAATTTTGAATCAATTTTTGTGTTAATATCATACAACACAAACATTATCATGAAATTCATCCAAGTTTCCAACTGTCACGTACAAAAAATGCAATTACCATTCGTGTACACACAACGAACGTAATTTTCTCTTTGATCGTCGTATTGAACGATACGGTGCGTGTTTAAAAATATTATCGGGCAACAGACAAAAACTCGAGTACAAAAATCGAAAATGAGCAACGACGGTTCGATTAACGAAAGAACGACCGAAAAAGGGAACGGCGCAAAAATTTCGAGCAGTCGTCCGCTATAGGCGATATCCGATTGAAGGCAAATCATAAAAAAAAGGGGGAGAAAATAGTAAAACAGAACGCGTACACAAGCATACGAAGAATAAAAATGAATTCGAGGGACGACGATGGAAAGAAGGAGGCGCGAAGGGTGGACGAGGGCAACCTTTTATAATCCGACAAAACACGAAACTCGCGCGCCATTTTAATCGAAAATAGGTTTTTGCCGCGAAAAAGAAAGGGACGAGCTCGTATTTAGAGAGAACGAAATGAGTTCACCTCCTGCTCGATGAAAGACCGATAAGCATAGCTGATTTATACGGGGGATGACCGAATCGAAATCGTTCGCTCGAATCCAGAATTCCGTTCATTTTTCTCGTTTACAAAATGTTGTGTGTTTAGGTGGATATACAGGGTGTTTCCGAAACGACGGCGTTAGAATCCCAAATGGGATGAATTGCGTGAAAAGATAAGTAACTTCGTTTTTAAATAAACGGATGTTAAACGTTTGTTGAATCACGATTCTAACCTGCAACACTTTGATTTTGTTAGAGAACATCAGGTTATGTTGAAACTAATTACTTTTTTGACTAAATTCCGCTGTGAAGGGGTAGCATCCCTTATAGGTTGTCGAATTGTCGAATTATATTAAAAAGGAGAGATAAAAACGGGAAGTTTGACAGACCCTACAATCCCTCAACAGAACATTTCTGTTATTAATACAAAGTTATTAGAATTGATCTCCATTTTCCGGAGTAAAATGAAATTTGTATTCATCGAATATTTGGCATCGGTTCGATTCACAAAAAAATTATCCTACATTCTGAATTTATATATTATTGTATCCGTGTACGATTTTGTACATTTTTCTTTCCTGTCGAAGCTTCTTTCGAACGCGTATACGTGCTAAAAACACGTTCGCGTTGCTACACGCGGGTGTCGTTAAAAGAACTAAAAAAATTGAAAAACGAGTGGAAGGAAGAAAACACGAAGAAAAAAGCAATTCGCTGTCCCCGTGCATCCCAATCCAGAGAGGTTAATAATATCGAAAATATTGCTCTCCCATCGGTAATTTAAATAAAAATACGTTTTTTCGTTACACGTTCTGGCTGATGCGCGATAGGTACTCGACGAATAATAAAAAGAAAAAGAAAAAACAGGACGGAATTTAGAGGGACAGTAATTACTGAGCCGGAATCAACACTTATTATGCTCGTCTCTATGGCGTCTGATATAAACGAACGGTCGAAAAGAGAGGGTTGGGAATATTGCGACCGGGCTTGAGCCCCGATCATAACGAACGATTATTTTTCATACGCTTTTTTTCGTACGGAATATTCCGATCGGGGGTGGGGACAAAATTCGCTGGAAAATTTTGCGCGCCGCTTTGCAAGGGGATCGATTCTTTCCTTTTCATCCATTTTTTTTTCATTTTTTATTTTCTTTGTAGATGAACACGACACGAAATTGCTACGACTTCGCTTCCGAACAGGATTCGTTGTTTGTTCGACGATTTGTTTGCAAAAGGGGGCAAAAAAAAAAGAATGGGAATAAATTTCTCTTTTCGAACGAAAAACAAAATCTTCAACTTTATTGAAGTTTCGACAGACAAGAAGAATATATATATCCCGTGGACGAATGGATTTTGGGAAAAAATTTAACTCGAAATGTAGAGTTATTAATTGTAAATAAATGTTGAAGTAGTAGATGTCAATCTTTAGATTTCAAAACGATTATTGTTGCAAAAATTTTCAATGTTCCATTTCGAGGAAATGTTAATTTCATTAGTAACGGCAAATAGAAAAAGGGGGGGTGGCGCGTTCCGGAAGTTCGTGATCATTTCACTCGGGACTTCCTCGAGAACCAGTTTCATTATTTCATATCAACGATAATATCATGACTATTGAAAAGGCCACGTTGGTTGCAACGATGTTATGTAAAAGATACGATTGATAAAAAAGAAATAAGCGTCGACCAACAACAAGAAAATTAATGATCGTGTTCATGTCACGCATTCCGATCATAATTAGATCGATCCGTTCATTATCTCTGAGTATTTATGCACTAAATTATACGCACGAATCGCGTTAGAAACTTTCATGATATCACCTGTCCGCTTTTTTAATTATCATGATATTTTATTTCTATCGTTTCGTTTTAATCACCTTAATTACGGTGAAATGCATTAAAACATTAATAACGGTCAAGAAATGTAGGTACCATTGATATTTTAAAATGAGCTTACTTTTAACTCTTTCATTGCGGTAATATTCGATTAAGAAGAACTTTGTAATTTATCGAGGGAGAGTTAATTAAAACCATAACTGTAATTGGACGTATTACAGATTTTCATCGAATTCTTAATTGTATTCATAAAATTATTCACGAATCGTTAGAAAAATCTCTCGAATCACCATGCACCTCTATTTTTATCGCTACTTGAATGTCAAAGAAAAATTAAAAAAAAACGAGAAAACTAAGGTTTGCGAGCGATAGGAGTGAAGAAATGATATAAACTGTTTGGCCTCCAGGGACGAGCAAGAGGAACATTGATCGGGTAACGAGGGAGCGACAGAATATGAGGGATAGGAAGACGAACAGGAGGGGGTGAATCGAAAGAGATTAAAGAATGAAAAAACGAGAGAAGAAAGAGAAGAAAAAAAAAGAGCAGCAACAACGGCTGAGAGGCAGCAAAATGCGGGACAGTTGGACGGTGGACTTTTCGTCGTACGGGAAAACCACTCGTTTGGAACTCTCCTTGTCACCCGTTTCGCCCGAAATAATTGATGCTAGTTATGAAACGAGTTGCAAAATGGCGTAATTTAAAGTTACGATACGACTAGGTGAGCGTGCGAGTCTCGCGCCGCGGTGTTGTTCCTTTCGTCGAGCGTTTTAAGTAGAACGTTGAAAATAAAATCGTCACGGTTCTGCACCCGAATCGCTAACGGGAGAAAAGCGGCAATGTGAAATCGTACGTTTTCGCTTATCGTGCTTATCGTATTGCGATACGTGCATAATATCGCCACGAGCACGTGGAAACTTGGCAAGAAATCAATTTATGAAACTATTATATTATTCCTTTTGAAGAAATTCAAGATAATGCGTATTCACTTAAGGGGCACCCGTGAGTCACATTCCCCTTTCAATTTACACAACAATTCGATTGCAAATTTTTCTGTCAAAATGAAAGATTAAATTAGTCTCAAAATGAAATTAATATGTTCGATACTAATGTTCTGTGTTACCATACAATGTCTTTGATTTCTTTTTGTGATTTTGTTTTTATTACATATGCCTTTAACACGTTGACTGCCACAGTGAAAACAGACGTGGGTAGTCAGACACGCTGAAATCCTAGTTATTAACAATACAATCAACTAATTTTCAAATTTAACTTTTCAATTCGATAGCCAGCATTATTAGTTTAATGTTAACGCTATCCGTGGTTTATTTTATCATTTCTGTTGGTAATTATTTGATTGTAAAAAATTTCGGGTGCCGGTCACCGGTGACCCCCGTGGCAGCCAACGTGTTAAAGCTTAAATGCTAAAAATATAATATTTGTAAATTAAATTCCTAAATACATAATATTCTATGTTTCTAAGCTCTTGAAAACATATATTTCAAAAGTTTCCAGGTTCTCGAACATGCAATGCCTCTTCGATAATAATATCTCCAGCTGGGACAAAGGGGTTGACCAGCGATTATTTTCGCAGTCGCGAACGACTGTGTCGACAGGAAGGGAATCCCCCGGTTGGCAGAGGCGAGCAACGCAAATCGGGATCACACTTTCAAGAGTGCAAGGTATTCGCCATTGAATGGCAACGACTTGAACTTGGCCGCCAACTTTAAAGTTTTCTTGTTGGAACGTCGCGTTCGCCGTCGAAAGCGAAAGCCCGGCCGCCTATTTCTGGCGTCTCGACGCTCCCCTTTCTTCCTGCCCACCCCGGCGTCGTCGTTTGCCACCATCAACGACGGCCGGCCGAGTCACTGGGTTAAACGTACCCGTCCTCGTCCTCTCGAGCCGTATTATTCTCGCTAGATTTGCCGCCGGTTTATCCTCCGGTTACAGCCGCTAATATTCCATTCATAAATTGCGTCACAATAATTATGGTGAATGTTATCGGCCACGGTAATGGGTAGCTAGTTTCGTATGTAGATTAAATCGCACGAATTCGTGAAAACGTGTTCGTTTAAAAAACCCTCTTGGTAGAGAAGTGTGAATGGGAATGGTAATAAAACGGTGTCCTAACGATTTAGAATGTTGACGTAAGAATTCTGCAGGAAGTTTCATAATGTGTAGGTGCGTGCAAGGATCATGAATATTTATCGGGTTGTTCGGAAAGTTTGGAATAGGATTTAATCATAACACGAAAGGAAAATTTACTTAAAGAATGATCGTAACTTCAATACACTCGCGTGTTTAATTTATGTAAAACGGTCAAACGAACTACAAAATTTCATCAAAATTTTCAGTTGTTTTTGGGTCATTTTAATAAATCTGGAACCAATTGTCGATAACGATTCAATAATTGCACCGTTCAACTTTTAATCCCGAAGAAGTGGAAGAAATTTAAACTTGCATGCGATTAAAATTTATGTCACCGTTTCCTACGCTGACCCAACAGAATCCAACCGATAAAGCATAAAACGTTGAACAAAGTTACCCAGGGTATTAATGAAGACTGAAAATAGCAGCGTATCTCTCGTTGATGAATTGCTAATGAACGTAAGATTGATAGCACCTAATTTAGAATCTTTCCAGAATTTCAGGTCACTAGAGTGAATCAATGAAATGACTTCTTAAATGTAACGTGCTCTCGTCACTAATGACCTATACATATTATTTATCCTCATACAGTCATACAAATTAATTAAGTAACAAAAAATAATCGAATTTAACACGATTACAATTCTTCTACGAAGTATCTCTAAATTATAAACAGTGTGTACTCTGAATATTATTTATTTAAAATAATAATTCCCTTCTTCAAAGAGCATATTATAAATTTCTTCTTTGTGTCAAGAACAAAAGTGTACGAAATCAGAAGTTAAGGGTAAGGGGAAAGAGGGAATCGAGTGCACGGTGGTAAACGCACACACATGTCTTCGTTATGAATATGCAATTTTCTTGCGTTAAGTATCCGCCGACTGCGTCACGATACAGTGGCCGGTCGTTCGTTATTGTCACCAGCAGCTATTCACCGTCGTGGCTCGTAGCAGCTTCTGTAAATTCGTAGATCGGCCGAAATTACTGATCCCCGTCAATTGCAATCGCGACAATGATACCTCGCCCACGGAACGGTACAAATTAACCTGCACCCTGTACGATTTAGATACGTATAAATAGAACCAAGATAACTGACGCAGAGCCCTGTTTTTTTATATTTTATACAAACTTCGGAATTAAATTAAAGTATTACCACTACGTCCACTGCAGTGAAAGTAGACGTGTGCAGTAAGGCATACCGAAGCTTTAATTAGCGGGAATAGGGGTAATTAGTATTCAAGTTCAAGCCTTCGTTACATTTGAAGTGTTGGCAGGTGTTACGTTAGGAAATTCAGTATTAAAAGATAACAGTTGTAAGAAAATTGATAATACTACATTCATTTTGTCGAGAAAACTTAATTATTTTTTGACATAGAAAATAAATGTTCTGAAAATGAAAAACATTTCACATGTCGATAGGCGTACGAAAGTGTCAAAATTCAAAAGGGTGGCATTACTTGATTCCAAACGGTTGCCTTCGGCTGTCAGTCCCTTCCATGCCGAGTAAACCCTTCCGCGAACCCTGAAGAGAGCGGGCGTAAATAGGAGCGAAAGAGGAGCACGAAGAAGAGGTGGGAGCGTGCTTACGCTTCTCTTGTTTGTAATTATTCATGAACAAAGGCCCTGATAATTGCGCTGCTTGATTGCACACTCGTGTACCGATGAGCGGCAAAGACTTCTGCAACGTATGGAAATGAATGCCGGTTGTTTTTATTGTCGTGCCGCGTACGATACCTTCTCGTTCGATATAATTCGAGAAATGCGCCCGAGGGTTTCTTCGATGCGACCCTCGTGCACGAAAAATCCTCATCGTTTTTTCTCCTTTGACAATCAACCGCCTCTACTCGATATCGCATTGCAAATTATATTTCATAACTTGGCGATTTATCAACAAATTAATGAGAAGTATTTACGAACGCTTTGAGAGTCGTACACCGCGAGATACCGATCGACTTCCTTCTTTTTTGCTTTTGTAATTCCTTTCCTTTTTAGAAAGCACACCTCGTAACACGAATTCTTCTACCAATCGTATTGCGTATCGATGGTCGTTTAATATTTGTTACGAAAAGGAAATATAAAGGGAACTCGATAACATTGCTAACGAAGCATTCCTATGTTTAATAATTATTCATTTAATATCAGTTTCAATTCAGAGAGATTTCTTGCAACTGTAAAACAATTTATTATTAAAGTTATTAGCTGATTTCACTGACGGTCCACGGAGGCGCTGATACTGGTAATATCCAGAAACTTATGTATATCGAACACAACAATTTCGATATTTTAATATACTCACAATTAGTAACTTAATATTTCGATATTTCAGTTTCTATACAGATTAAAAATAATACCGATACAAGGTTTTACATTCCAGTCTTGTCTATTTTACACATGTTTACACAAAACAAAGCTGTCCAATTCATCCGTCAGAAATAAAATTAACCTAGAGCACAGGGACATTTTTGTTCCTGGTTTGATTGCATCATTCAACAGATTCGTGGAGAAGATGGCACCCTCGTACGTACCGGTAGTCGATGATGACGATCGGCGATAAATTCAGGAACGACCCATCTTTGAACTCGGCACACCTCGCCAACTCGTTTTTGTATCCAGCGTGAATCTTGTAACCCTCGCGGTCTTTCCGCTTCCTTTCCGTAGGGTAGGTATATCGAGCACCAATCACCACGCATAATCTGCGTGCTCATTATTACTAGGACTGCAAGGGGACGAGCATGCATGTCCCTCTACCCACGTTCATTATGGAGACGATATGGAGCATTGTTTGCAGAACGAGAGGGTGAGCGCCACGACACAAGCCCTCCCCGACGTCTCCAATCCCCTCTGACAGCCCCCTTAATGCGATACCCAGCCAGGCCTCTCCGTCTCGTACTTCTGCCTCATCCTCCACCCTCTGTGCCCCCCTTAACGGTCTCTTTTTCGCGTGTCTCGCTGACGAGTCTCGAGCATTCTTCTTCTCGTGCACTCGCGCTTCCTGAGCACCGTTCTGCGGCGACACGCGTACAACTAAACTACTTATCTCGGCTCGAGCGTGCGTTTTTCATTCCGAACGCCGGAAAGATTTTCATGCCACGTCCAACCGATTCAACCCAACCCCCTCCGCCGTCACCGTCAACGACCGTCCCAGCGGGCGGTGGTCGTCACCGATGACAAAAGACTCGCAAATTGCTCCAAGTAATTAGAGCACGTGCGAGCATACTTATTCCGGGCCCGATGATATCACGTTCCGATCGCAATCGTTTTAATTGATTCATTTCCTTTTTTGTTTTGCACGATTTATCTTTGGAATTGTTTGGAAGGGTACCTTACGATCTTCGATTCTTTCGATGCTTAATCTGGAAGTTGTACGAGCAAGATATGGAGCCCCGAACTATTTCAAACACACAGGCAATAGCACATTTTTATGTTATTTATAAGAAGTGTTACCAGGGTAAAGGGTTAACCAAGGTAAAGGGTAGTTCATTGGAAGGATGGAAGCAGCTCCTGCGGTTAAGATCGAAATACTTATTTCGTAAGAATGTTACGGTATCGAAGATCGAACCGTTTCCTCGAAACAGTCAAAAATGTATTCGTCCCGTTTAATGCAATTCCCGCGACGTTTCAAGGCGGTGTGTCGCGCCCGGTAGATTCCAGTCGCGTTGGAAAAGCAATTTCAACTTTAATTACCGCGGCCCGGCTAACGAAGAATTTCGATCCTGAAGATACGTACATGATTATCGGCATAATTCAAATTGGTTCCGTCGAGTCGACGGTACGACGTTCACGGATACAGGGGCGGACGAAAATCGAATTGGTACATACAGATTGCAACCGGAATACACGGCCAACACCAGCGTGAATGCACCAATTAGAGTATCGAAGGATTCCACCGCTACCCGCCGAAACTCCGGGGATTCCTGAAGGACCTCGACGAAGGTATTTGTCCAGCATCGTGCTTGCGGTGTTCGTTCGAGTAACGATTCGATTCGGAGGGGGGCTACGACTCCGAATTCGTATCTGTCACGTTGCATTGTCTGTTACGCCTGTTTACACGTTTGACCCGGATTTTCAGTCTGAACTTCGTACGCGTTGCACCCTACCATGGCCCGACTCTGTCCGCCATTCAAATGCAATCGAACTCGATTAAGGACGAAATTAACTTCCCAAAGAGACACCCGAGCAGTGGATCACCAATACAGAGTTGCTAAACGTTTAAAATTACAATTTTCTTCGTAAACTAGCGCACTATGATATTTCATTTATGGATCGAAACGGCTGTGCATCTGCCATTTAAAAAAGGACACGAATCATCAAGGTAGGTCGGACTTTTCTCGAAACGAACGGGGAAAAAAATCGTTCGTTGGCAAACCGCGACAGAAGGGAACAATGCCAACAGGGTTGGCTGACGGGGATGGCGTGGCGTGGCGAAAAGCGAGCCGGCAATTCTCAGAAAATAATTTACGGCTGGAGTAAAAAAAGAAGAGAACGAACGAGAAGGGAGGAGAAACGAAGCTGGCGCTATCAAAAAGTCACGCGTCTCCATTCACACGGGCGATTTTTCGAAATATAAATTCCGGCCCCACGTTACGCACACCATTTACTCGTCGGTGTCTCCTCCGCGGCGCGAGACGACGCTTAAACAACCGGCACTGCGGTGCCACCCGGGGGTTTTTTTTTTCGCATTATAAATTCTCTGCTTCGGACAGCAGCCAGCCTGTGCACCCTCTTCGACCCCTCGTGTCACCCTCTCTCATCCCTCGTTCCACGACACACGGACGGACATCCGTGTCTACCTACACATCCGATACGTTTTTGTTGAAGCGACGCGAGTTGTTACGTTTGCCGTAGTAATTAGAATTTTGGCACGATTCGTATATTAATGATGACAGAATAGAATATATAGGTGCACGATCATTTTTCATCGCGCAGTTCGAAGCTGTGTATCTTTGTCCTATACAGATATTAAGTTACAAATATTGTAGACAATTTATTCTGAATATTTAATCAACGACACGAAACGATTCGTTTGTAATACCATGATCCTAGAATTAGCGTTAATCAAAATAACATTTTTCTGCATACATTTGATATTGATTTTTAATGCAGTTAGAAGTTTATATCGTGCCGAAATGAATGAACGATTCGTCTTTAAATAAATTTCAAAAACCGAGTCCATATATGCGACGTGCTAAAGAAAATTATAGGGATCCGATTTCAAAAATGTCTGTATTTCACGCAACATTTTTTACCTCCAAAATACATTCGCATTCCAAGGCTGCAATCATTCGAGCGGGGGATGGATTGCCGTCGATATTTCCGCCGCGTACCCACCACCCGCGGCTCTTCGTTAATAATATACGCGGAAATCTGATTATTTGTCTGCTTCACTGTTTTAATTTCGAATGATTTTTTTTTCTCTCTTCGCTCAACCCCCCCGATCAGCCGTGACGAGCCCTTCGCGCGCACCCCTACGCCCCCGTGCGGTGCAGTTCAATGTTTTTACGCGGGGTGAGGTCCGATTGGTCCGATTGGAGGTTCCAAGTGGGGTGGGAAATGAAAGGCTGGCCACTCTTCGCCGTATACGCGAGATCGTACGAGTAACACACGTGGTCGTAGCCGAAACGTGTGCTTGTGTTGGTAGAACAGAGAGAGAGAGAGAGGCGTACAGGGTGGAATTGCGAGCGAGAGGCACACGAAAGTACGATACGTGCGAACGAGTGTTTGCTGGTAAAACAAACACGTTTCTGTACTCTCTCGTCGGCTTCCACACGCTCGTACCCGCTCGAGTCTTGGGTCAATCGCGAGTCCCTCGTTGCGTAAAGATTCGATCGACAAGAGGACACTTTCACCCGATTTCGTGCGAAGTAAATTGCCTGCGCGAGAAGAATTTTACCAAAATGTGGCAGCAGTGTTAATTGTTTACGAATTTTTCATTAAAAATTCGCGATGGATCGAAGAGAATCTATAAATTGTGTAATCTGATGAGTGGCACAATTCCTCTATTATTTATCACTCTTTGTCGAATCTTCGAGTGGTTCAGCTTTCCATCATATAAAAGTTGCAATTTTCTCAAAATAAATACACAACAATGGTCGACGTTACCATCTTCTCATCTTCCTGTTACACCTGTCTGATCATAGAGCACATTATTTTTACCGACTGACCAGAATTTACACGGCACAGCCAGGTACCGGAAGTCGATACACGTTGCCCGGTTCGGAATTAATTAAAAATCGAACGATCAGCCACGTCCCTCGCGTAGCTACAATGAAAATATTATCGAATATTTGCGCAATGGGAGGGGGGGAGGGTGGTTGGATCATTTTTTCCGTCGATTAATTGAAAAATCGTCCACGAACCATGGATCCGGAAGCTGGCCGAAATTCGTTCCAGTCGGATCTTCGAGGAATCGGTCGGTTAATAGCGTCGAAACGCTTACGGACGGGCCGCGTGCGCACCAGGCCACCCTCTCGGTGTGCATCGCGAGACCGGGAGCGTAGCCTTTTACATTTTTACCAGGGACGCGCGAGAACTCGATATTCCGACAAACACCGATTGGAAATGTTAAAAGATCGAAAGAATTTTAATGAAAACCCCCGACCACCGTCGGCCCGGCCGAACGTGCCTTTTAATAGTTCATCCGCGTTCGTTCTTTTTTTTTTTTTCACCGTCCCCCACCCCTCGTCCTCGCCGCCACCCTCGGTTTTTTTCATTCGCTACGTTTCGGTTCGCGAGCGGTCCGCCGCGGCCGGACACAGAAAATATATATCTGTTGAAAAAGTAAAGCGACCGACCGCCGTACGTTCGCCACCATTCCGGATGGACGGATGGACGGACAGACGGACGGACAAATGGAAAGGGTGGTAGGAGAATCGTGGACCGAGTGGTCGGGGGAGGCAACTCGGTTGCTTGAATCGAGGAAAAATAGAGAGAGAAAAAAAAAGGATGGAACGATGGAGAGAAGGAGGCACACAGAATTATCTTTCCTCGTGCGTGTTTATTTTTCGTACGATTACAAACGAAGTTAATCTGAATCGAACGAAATTAATTTTATTGTCCGCGGGGCAAAAGAACCGGCCCGTCGCACGTCGTTCTCGTGTCTCGACTTTGGTGCTCCTCTGCCCTCCAGGATGATATCCGGGGACGCTTTTGCCAGGACCGCGGATTTTTACCCGAGCCGACGACAGATCCAACGGACGTGCAATCCGACGGAATTATTAGCAAGGAACGGGAATTAAAATCAATGTCGAGGGTGAACGCGAGTGGGACGTTTGTGATTGTCAAACAGTGATAATAAGAATGCCAATTCTCGGTGGCAATCAAGTGATTCGGTTTATGAATTTCAGAAAAATTGTTCTTCGAGCTGTTTTCGAATTATACTGTACACAAATCGTGGATAACAGAAAAATCTTTCTTTGAGTAACTACTGAAACACACGGTGGTCAAAGATTGACGCACGAAATCGATAATCTCTGTCAAAGCTGATAAATATTAGAAAAATTCTCCCTTTAAGTAATTATGCTTGAAATTTCATGAAATAAATATTATATTACAAAATTGATCTGATTCCCAGACAAAGTGTATCATCAAATATTGATGAATAAAGCTCGTTTCATAAATGCAACGAAAGTTTGTGAAGAAGAATGAAAATTACGAGGTACAAGCTCGTGATCGACGCCGGGGGTAATTTCAAAAATGGAATAGACGCAGCTCGTAACGCGACGCCGTATTAAGTGGTTGATAATCGATAATTGGCAATTAAAAGTGTGCTTCCTATCGCGGTCGAAGGCCGTGAAATTAAAATAGCGAAACTAGAGACGCGACGGACGATCGATCGGTGCAATGATCATCGAGGAAAACCGCGGCCGTGATAAACAATCGTGTCAGGTGAAAAATGATAATCGATTAATGAACGAGGAAAGAAAATACACATTTATATGGGATGTATGTATTGTACAAACACGCGGCTCGGCCGCGATCGCTCGCAATGTTGACAAAGAAATTATTATTTTCGATCGGTAACACGAGCCGTTGAACGATGACCCGAAATAGTCATCGAGAAAGTGATGAACTCGAATTCCAACCTGATTACTCAGCCCCGCTCCATTAACTCGAATTTCGTGCGAACCAATCGACCGTGATACGTAGTCATCACGCGAGAAGGGGATGCTCACTCTTTCTACGCGAATTACAGATTTTAGCCTACATGGCCAGATATCACGTGTTTTACAGTATGACGATTTCAAGCACTTTGAGTTGTTTGAGAATAACAAAGATTGCAAGGGTGGTTAATAATTAGAATATTTTGTAACTAAAAAATACTGCAGAAGGCGCAGAGAATCTTGCTCTCGTCCGTTGCTAATATTTTACTTATTTAATATAATAATATAAATACATAAGACATTTAACCACAAAACTTGCAACAAAGTTTTCAATCATCATGAGTTATCACCTAATTGGGCAAATTGTATAAAGGTGTTTTTGAAGCAACGTTTGCACATTCCTGTCCTCGTTACGAAAACACAGTAACAAGGAAACAAGAACAATGGTGATCCAAGGATAGAAGATCGCGAATGCCAAGCCATCAAGCTTCTCCGCAATTACGAAGCCGGCGCGACGCGGCGAGGCGCGAGCGTGTTTGCGCGGGGGTTAAACGTGCACGTGCTACACCGTTTAACCTAAATCGTGCGAACGGCCGTATAAATCATTAGGCATTAAGCGTGCTAATTATAACTGTCTCTAAGCAGCTACATTAACGTTCGCGCCGCTAAACTGGTCCCTTCGTTCCGGGAACACGGAACGAATTTAGCTCGTCTGTCTATCACCGAACGATCCTTAACGACTTCTGGGAAGCTGGCGAAACTCGTGATCATTCTGTAACAAACACCATCAATTTCGAAGAAATATAATTATCCCTTGCAACATTCGTTAAACAGAATTTCAAGTATCGAAGAAACGAACAAATTAAACGCAAATTCGTTGATAAAAGTACCAGTATTATGACAAAATCCAAAGATTTTGATAAATATACGATTGAAGATAAATGGGAGTCGCAGAACTTGATTTGTAGCGTTTTTTCTATACTGGGTGCCACATTTTAATCCTTTCAGTGGGGTGGGGTTGTAGCATACGAGCTTAAATTGACCCTTCACACATTTCTGAAGCTTTGAGATAATACACTAAATTTTTACCGTAAATTTAATACCATACCAAATGGGTTACAGCATAACGGAATAAATATTGTGACTATAAATATTGAAATATTCGAGTTATAGAGGGTTGAATCGTGAAACTTAAAATTTCATTCCTAAGACATTAGTCATACTTCAAACACTGAATTTACCTAAAAACCTCCAAGTTCCACAGTGCACCCTCTGATCATCTAAATCTAAAGCCACAATGTTCTGAAAACTTTGGGCAACATTAACCGCATCATATCCGTCCATTAAAGCGTCAAACCTCTCGTTGATTCGAGTCGATAATCGCGCGAATTACACGCGAAAGGAGGGCGCAAAACACGCGGGAACCCGCTGGAGGGTGAGAGAAGTAGATCGCGTTTCATACGATGGCGTGACACACGCCCTCGCGTGTATCCACATACGACACTTGCGAACATTCGTACACACGCGTTAAACGAGCCCGTTACCGCGGCCGTTCCTCTGAAACGGCTTGGATTTCGCGCGAGGCTATTCTTCTTTCCCGGCTAATGTCGCGCGACGAATCATTATTTATTTTATTATTATTATTTTTTTTTTTTTTTTTCAAGAAACGAGCGAGAAAACGTCGCCAACCACCTCGATGATCGTTGAACAACGGCTTGACGAACGGAGACGGAACGAAAAATGGGTAGGAAGTGGCGCGAGAGGGATGAAAATAGCGAGGTGAAAAAGTCGGAGAGGGACGAGGATGCTTGGTCGGTCGAGTAATTATTACGGATTTTCCGGATCTAATTCTACGGACGGTAACACGACACAATTCACTCACGCAGATTGCGCACGAGAGGATGTAAATTCCTGTCAGTCGGACGGTCCATTTCATCTCCTCTTTTTCGTCGGCTCCTAACCGACACCGAGGTCGACGCTGGACGATTATTCGGTTTTCCACTTTCTCCACGCTCCTATCCTTCTCCCTCTCTGTGTCCATCTTTCTTTGCCCGTCCTGTTCCTCGCACCCTTTTCTCGCCTCTCTTTTTCACCCCCCCCCCCCCCCCCGGCCTCACTCCACGTTCCACCACTGTTCTACGCTCGTTTCACTACCTAACCCAACCCCTCAAGTTCGGTACTTTCGGCTTTTAACCGCGATTATGGGGATCTCGAGTAGGCTTTTCGAGATCGAAGGTAAAGGTGATTCGTGTTTCCTCGTACCGCTGATTTCCTTCGTGCTCGGAATTCAAGGTTAACGCGGCGAGCCGCTCTATATTACGTGAATTTCCGTTTAATAGAATTTCCGTCTTCATCAACGAGTTCCCTTTCTCCCGTTTCCTTCTATTTTTTCCCCTCTTTCTCGTTCTGCCTTTAATCGCTTCTTTCATTTACCCCCGCCAACCACCGCCCGCTTTTCATTTCGAACGTTTCGCTCGGTCTTTTGACCGGAATAAAAGAACAGATTCCGTGGCAGTTTTTCCCCCGAGTTCCCACTTTGCGAGTATCAATCGTTGCGAATTTGTTTAACCCTTTCATTGGTAACAAGGAGAGTTATTCAGAGATTTTTACGGAACTTTGGTGGGATGTAGAAACGTAGGAAATAGATTTTGATTTTCATTGGCAACCGTGGGTGTTGAAAGGTAAACAGCACTCAAAGCTGGGGTTTGAGGAGAAATGTTATATGGACGACCAAACAGATTATAAATTTTGATCATATATTTGATAATGCAAAAACATCCCTTGTCTTGTAAATGTTTTTTGATAAAAAAAAGAATATGCTTTATATTATCCGAAAATTTCATAAGAATCGAAAAGTGACACTTGACAACCCTTTCTATGCCACACTGCATATTATATGACAATAATTATCTGTCAATGGGTAACTACTAATTACTAGAAGCAACGAACCGTTATAAATTGAAAAGAGAATAAAATTTACCAAATTTTCTAATTTCTCCTTACATGTTACGTTCTTAATACATTTCAAACAAAACACCATTGTATACGTTCCACAGCTTGGTTGAACGTTGCGAAAGGGTTAAACCATTGCACCATCGTAGGATTTCCTTTTCTTGTCTGTTTTGTCTTGTTGCGTTAGAATGGTTCGCGAGGGCAACACTTTCTTCGAAATCTTTCCATCGAAATCCATCTAAGCTCGTGGAAACGGGGATTCAGCGAGTAAACGCATGCTGCCACTTGATCTATCATTATAGAATACCGGGAATGGCTAATCATCAGTTAGGCCAATTTCTCTGAAACCTGCCACTCTCTTCATCTCTTTGCGTCAAAAGGATTTCTGATCCGTGCAAACGTATCCTGTGTATTTAATATTTCAAGTACCGTTTCTTCGTCGACTATCATGCACACGTGCAAATTTGAATTTCATTTGGATGTTTTTCTTCGGGACTCGTTCGAACCACCAGCAATTTTGTAGAATTCTTAATTGAAGACTTTGATGAATGCAGGAAAAACTCAAACAACTTATCTTCTCAGTAATTCGAGAAATACCAATTTTCGTTTACTATGAAAAGTACCATGTTTCCTACATCTCCCAAATTTCTGGAATTCTATAAATTTTCTAAATTCGTTTAAATCTTAAACAATTCTCAGAAACATTATTTTCGTTAAAAGATTCAAATGTAAAATTTCAGTCGAAACAGATGTGCTGCAATGTTACAGAATATTGCGAAGGAAACCATTTCCAAGAAACCTGATTGAAATTAAAATTCTCTCCAAGCTGCAAACCAGTCACCTTCAAGTACACCGTTAAATTCGTTTTATTTTAATCAAGTTAATAACGCTTGTACCGCGAATCGCGTCCTGTCAGTGGCCTGGGTCAAAAAGAAGGGAACAACAGGGTCGTTCCGTGCGATAACTCGCGTGACGCCTAATTAAACGTTCTCAGCTGAAAATATCGTATTCAGCTGGATAGAACGATCTAGATATCAGCCACCATGTCATCGTGGATGCTACGTGGCACGCACACCAACGTTTCCACCGCTGCCCAACGTTGTGTGAGTGGTCATTAAGGATGCCGGGGGCCACTAATCGTCATCAGAGACGTATTCACCGACGACCACGGTACGCAGAAAATATAAAATTGCCCAGCACGCTCGGTCAATAGGCATAATGATTATTTTCCGCGCTATAATGAGCGCTAGTCACTCCCACCGCGTGCACGCGGGATTACATCTGCACGTCTGTTCGACGGATAATAAAGGATCCGGGTCAATAGCGTTGTAATGAGGTATCTGGACATCGTCGTCAAGATTCCATCTTGCCTACCAACGACACATTTTGCGACTCAACCTTTCGCGACAAGAAAGACAAACGATCGTGGATTGTCCTGTTTGGCTTCTTTGCGAGGACAGGTAACCAAGGGGAACATTCGTGTGTTGGCATTCGTTCAACTACTTGGAAATTGTGACGATGCTAGGTTTAATCCCCTTGTCGACAAGCTGGACACTCATTAAAGCTTCAGGCTTCAGCACTTTTCGTATAAAATTATTATTTAAAAAAATGTGAATCGACTTAGGAGTATATCCTAAGAGTGAGGGTTCTGGATTAAAATTTTGCAACATTTTCACAGAAATATAAAAGATTGATCAATGGAAATATATATCAATAAACGCAAAAGTCGAAATGAAAGTATGACAGCATATTTAAAGTGGTTTTAATAATTCAAAGAAAATAAAAACAAAATGAAAATGGAGATAAATAAAAATAGGGTCATAAAAGCCTCCGATGCTGTATTTTCAGTCATTTCCGGTCGATCCATTCGAAAGAGGGTCAGAACGAACGTCAGATCGTTCTAGTTTTGTTAATTGTTAATTAATTTTTCAACGTGCTCCACTAAGGGGCTTGAGAAGCTGCTCAAGAATACGAATCGGTTCAGGCAAACAAAAAAAATTCGATTCGATGAATTCTTTCCTTCCAGACAGTTAAATCGTGGATTATTCGATTTGATTTCGCCACGCGTGTTAATCAAGATTTATTTTTTGCGCCATGCCACAGCACACCGCGTCAGAATGAAATTTCTGGCAAGATTTTCCGCAAATATTTCCTCTGCTTGATCCACAAAAATTCGTTGAAATATATGTTTGTGCGCCACCGGAATTGAAAGAATCGGACTGTTTACCCCAGGGATGACTAAGCTTCGTTGTTGGGTAAAAAAACAAGTTCCCAAAGAAGAAACTTTATCGTACGGGATAATTTGCACAGTAACAAGCTACATAGGTACAGAATTACTTGCAACGGTTCGTAATTTTAGATGAAGTTACCAAGCAACCTGTAAAACAGGTGTTTTAAGGGGTGAAACCACCTTGTAGAACTAAAAACAATACGTACATTTAGGTGAGATTTTCTGGAAAAAATATAAGAGGTACACACATTTATAAAATGAAGTTGTGTCGACAATTTCAAGTAGTAAGATGTACTGCACTTGATCAAACATTTTAAACAAAATATCAAGTTTTCCTTCGCATTTTCATTATTTCCAAATTTGCTAATATTTTTTGTGGAAATCTTCAAATAAATTCAGTGCAAATGTTAAGAATTTAAACATTTTTCATTTTAGATTGCATACTATATTATTTTGGCTCTAATGACGCCATTTTGTTTCCATTTTTATAGTTGATACTCCAAATTACAGATAAATGTTCGTTTCATGTATAGCTATAAAAAGTCTTCCGTATCTTTTATACTTATCGAGAAAATGAATTTTAAAGTTGCGTACGTCATTTTGATACTTTCAGGGTGGTCTGATTAGATCAAGTTTCTTAACTAATTTCTACACCTTCATCACTGTATACGATGCTTCTAAACAGTATAACATTCACGACAGAATCGAAATTGCAAGAGAAAACGAAAAGTAACACTTCGAGTTTAAACAGAATTTAATTCTGCGAAAGTGAAAAGAAATTAGTCCGTTGGCAAGTTTAAATGATTCCGCGGTACTAGTGTAACGAAATTTCTGGAAATTAGCCGCGACCAAGTAACAGCGGTCGTCATTTCGTATAATTTACTCGCATAATGGCGGCCCACGCGAAATTGAATCGTTAGGACCTAACCGCATCGAAATAAATGGCGAGGTCGCAATTTAATAAGGACCAGTCACCATCTTCCGGTGATTAATTCTTGCTAAAAAGTTCCAGCAACTTTACAGACTCCTTTCTCATGGATCCTAACTTCTCGGAGTCATTCTCACCGACCGCCAACCCCTCGACCAACGGCGAAGTAAACTTTCCAACCCCCGAACCACCCCTCCGACCACCCTCTTAAACGAACTTTCTTTCCCGTAAAACAGCCGGCAACGACAACCCCGCTGTATCTAAGACCATCGACACCTAATGTATTTAATTTCCAATTAGCCACGGCATAATTCGATCGATATTTATGAGTATTCTTGTCCGCTCCGACAATAAAACCCGCTGCACCTCCATTACCGTCCTCGTTCTTTTCAATTTACAATCAAGATTTCTACCGTCTGTACAAACTATTTTATTTTCTGAATTACAAATTTATTTTAAGCAGCTCGATATATCTAATTTTTCTATTAATTTTGAATTTTCATTGTGAAAAGTATTACGTATTATGGAAACATTGTAATTCTTTTTGCAATAATGTTTCGACAAGAATTTTATAACACACAGCACAGTTTGTTGAAACTGTCGTTCCAAAGGGACGGTCTACTTCCTTCGAGGGAACAGCAGGATCGTCTTAGATTGAAATAAGTTGCCAACAACTTAGGCAATTACGACCATAATTGCGACTGTACATTATGCTAATGTTGTACGTTCGCTTATTTCGCACGGTCTTTATTCGCCAAACTTTTACGGCAAAGGGGAAGAAGTTTTTGAAAAAGTGGCACGTCAGCGAGATCTATCCACCACTTTTCCCTTGCGCTAATAAACCATGTTGAATTACTTCAGTTTAAAACAAAAATGTTCATAATTCTCCAAGAAAGATCATAAATACACTCGACACGAATTGATCGTCGACAAATCAGAGATTTGATTATTGAAACGATAGAACGGATCGATAGGTGCAATCCGAAGCGTCAAAATTATCTGAAAAGCGCAAGACACGAGAAGAACGCTCGAATCTGCTCGCGCATATCGCTTAATGTTTCATTCGGCAGCGCGAACGCGAGACCTTTAATAAAATACGTCGAATGAAAAACGAGAATCGTAAAAACCGAGTCCCAGGGCCGTTCGATGTATATATATATATATATATATATATACTTTCTTTTTTTCAAACGGGGTAGGGGATACAAGTTATTACGCGACGCTTGGCTCAGACCCGTTTGAAATCCCCGAAGCCATTAAAATAGAAATGGGAAACTCGGCCCTCCCAATTTCAGCATAATATTGTGATTACGATATGCAGAGACGCTTATATATTCGCACGGGTCCGGACGGATGCCCCTTGCCCAGTGTACACCCCAATATCGCCCATCTCCACGTTTCCACCATACATTTATTCCCGCATAATCGACCTCTCACGTCATTTATTCATCCAACGCCTAAATGTATATTTTAATAATACATATGCTGCCGGACGCACAATATGCTCTTGTCGTAACTTTATTTTCACTAGAACTTATTCGTGTAATAGAAGAATTTTTTTGTTTTTCTATCGCAAGGCTCGATGCGTTTTGTTTCGACTCTCTTCAAAAATTTTGATATCCGTTTTGTCCATATTCTGAGCATCACTATTTCAACAGGCTATTTTCTAATTCTTCCATCCGCTTTTTTCATAATATAAAAAGTTAGGGTATTCCTTTATGGGTATATGATGCAGGATTAATTATGTTAATTAATTTCGACTGCCAGTTGGTTTGCTGCTTGATGATAAATTGAAGAAGTTCGACCATTCCCTGATTTTTCATGATATTGGTAACAAAATCACGAAGCAATTCGTCGAAACAATGTTGAGCACCGATCAAGAGGAACATCAGGAGGGCAGAATAAAAAAAAAAAAGAACTTCTCGAGTATCTAGAAAACAGAACTATCGCGCCACTTCCGTGGCATCACCATAAATCCCAAGTGTACGGCTACGTGGGTCGTATTCGCGCGTGAGATAGTGCCGCGAGTGGAGAATGTATCAAAATCAGGCGCGAGGTTGCTTTATGGACGGGAACGCTCGTAAATACGCACTTCTGGTACTCCTACTCGGCTGCGGAACGCTACGGACCCAGAGAGAAACTGCCTGGATAGGTTGGCCGATAGAGAAAGGGCCACGAAATAGCTTCTACGGGATGCTAATAAAAGATAGAACCGGCTAGATAGAGACTCTGTGAGCCACGATATCGCTTCGCCCTTCCTGTCTCCTCGCTCCCATTGTTTCGCAGATCGTCTTGTCGTTTTGCGACCAACAACGCCTAAATTGATCGCTTGGATTCAAGAAGGTTCAAATAACTGGCCAATTGATGACTCGCTACATTTAGAAGCTATTGTAGATTTTATATAGCTCAATAAAAATTGGAACGAAGCTTTGGGTTTATTTATAGAAAATTTCTGAATTCCAAAGTGGAAAATTTGTCCTAATTCCCGTGCGTCGGCGACTGTACGAACGAATTTATACGGTATCTATGGCTCGTCAAAGTAGTCAAGACTAAGTGAAAATTTTCTGAATTCCCAAGTCCCTAAGTTCCTAAGCCCCCGAGTTTCCAATTTTTCAAGTTTCCAAGTTCCCAAGTTCCTAAAAGCCTCTAAGTTCCTAAGTCCTCGAGTCCCCAAGTGCCAACTTCCCTGAGTCCAGAAGATAGCTACATAAAGAGCCCTAGTTTATCCACATATAAAGAATATAAAGAATAACGCTAAAATGCTAAAAATTTTGAAAGCACCTGTTGATTTCTGAATCTTCAGTGAATTGCATCTCGCAAAGTTAAATTCCTTATTTCTTTGTCAGAGACGAATGATCTTGATTGTAAAGGAACGAGCGGAAGAATCCTATTGTACGAAGAGAATGATCTTCCCAATGCCCCAGAGAACAATCATCCGTAAGGTTTGCTCGAGTCAAGGGAACATTAACGTTTCTCCGAAACGTTTCCCACCCGTTTCAAGCCGCGAATTCCCTTACGAGCAGTAGAAACAGTTATACATATACTCTCACCGGAGAGCCCTGATCGATATGCAACGATCGAAGTTCATTTCCCGCTGTGCATTGCTTCACGAATTTATACCGATGCACCTGTTTCTGTCTTCACGATTTATAACTTAAAAGTTTTGCTTATCTTGTTGAATTGTTAAATATATTGAAGACAACGAAATGGTTGAATTTCAATCGATAAACTAAGACTTGAAAGTCTAATGGGTTTGAAGTGATTGATTTGCGACCCATTTGTAGCAGTTCTAGAATAATTTTAAATTTGTTTGATAGGTTGATAGTGAACTGAATTTAATCAGACAGTAAATTCAACGTCGCGTATTTTATTTCTTTTTTTTTTTCTTTATTAGAAAACGCGAACAGTTGTGTTATTATAACCGCAAGGAATCGAACGTGTCCTTATGTAACATTTTCTAAGCTGATCTCATGTATTATGTTACGACCGGTGTATGGTAAACTTGGGTCAGCATAATCCCAACCAAGTAGCAAATCTAATTATGCGACTGCACCCGGGTTAATGCCAGATTAACTAGTTACGAAGCTACGAATTGTAAAGTTTCCGCGAAAGCCGACCAAATATGCCGTTCTGAACAGAATATCGTCATCAACTCTTAAAAACAAACTAATTAAGTTTATCATTTACATATTACAATGAATTGCACAGAAAATCTTCCACGATACACCATACCAAATTTCAATAACCTTTCTCAACATAAACCACAAAATTACCTGTTTTAAAGTTAAAATTAATACATAACTCGTGCCACAAAATTAACACCCTCCAAATTGGAATTATACGCAACAGAGTTACTAGTTTCCAAATTCGGATTAGCGCATAATGTACGTCACGAAATTATCAGTTTGCGAATTGGTATCAATACGTAATACGAAAAGTCACATATCAAGCTAGTTTTAAGCTTAGTAAACTTACTTCGTTAAAAAAAAATACCAAAAAGGCTTTTAATTAATGCGAGGATACAACGATGAGGTATTTGAAAAAAAAAATTCATCGTTGTCGGGGAACAGAGAGAAACGGGGGGAAAGAATGGCGGGTTAAAAGTTCCTGTTTCGCACGGAACAGTCGGCTTGTCACAAGGACAGAAAGCGGGGGAGCAAGGTGTTAGTCCGCATGGAATTTCCTACGCTTGATGCCGGATACGAGGCTTAATTGCACCGCCACACAATGTAAATATTCCGCGTCAGTTAACCACCGTCCACTGTACGTAGCCCGCGTACATACACGTGGACGTACACGCACGCGTACGAATGAAACCGGCCCACTCTGTCATCTACGGTAACGCCAGTGTGTCATCGCACGCTACCGCGTTATCGTCCACAATGAATCCTTGCAAACCGGCCTTTTTATACCCACCCTCGGAACGTATCTGAGCAAACAGCGTAATATAGATGATTGCGCGCGGCCGCCGATGACAAACGTTAAAAATACCATGATTTAGGACCAGTGCGAGCTGATAAGCGAACCAGGGGGACAGGCAAGATCGTAGTATTGCATATTTCACGTAGCGTTGAACACCATGCGTTAGCTACCGCTTCGAATCGGGCTTTCTCTAATAAATTGCCCTTCGTTTCGTGATTATAGATCGGTACCATTGCTTTGGGACTCGCGCAGCCATGAAACATTGATCCATCGACAAAGAAATTTCGAAGGATGGGAATTGAAATTCAAAATTTTCGATCATTTTTTAGCGTATAGAAGAATTGAAGCTTGAAATATTTGAATATTGTAAATGAAACTCCTCGAAGTTGGAAATGAAGGTAGCTATCGATTATTATTGCCAGCGTGTTCGTTGTCCCGTATGGAAATCTTTGAACCAACACGAATTTGGAAGCAGCGAACTACGAATTTCTCTTTTCCTTGCACGATATACCGATAGGAAAGCGCAAACAGTGTGCACAGTGACCCAACCGGAGGAAGTTCCTAATCCCTGTGGCCGGCTAACGTTCAAATCCGTGAGCTCGCCGAGCAGATAGTTACACCTTCGCACGGAGATACAGGTAATGCCTGTTTACAGATATCGGAAGGCAAACATTAATAGGAAGCAGCTACCGTGAACCTCGGAGGATTATATTATTCTTAACCCGCAAGGATGACCCGTGACTTCTTGACAAATTTCATTCGTGACTCACTCGAGATTTCATGGTTCCCGTCGCTTTAGAGCGGGCAAAGTAGCACCGAGCTACCGCAAGGTAGCTTCATTATCTTCTTGAAACCTAATCGGATTATTGATCGGTAATAGCAGAATTCGCGTTGGAGAGTTAGCTTCAAATTAATTAATATTTCAAAAATAGTATTATAGCGATAGTAGTAACGATAATAACAATAACAGTATTAAGTAAGCTGATAATTTCAAAAGTACGATATTAAAAAAATTATGTCATCCAATTTACTCATCTTCAAAAAAGCATCTTAACAAATTAATCATTAAACATTTATTTGACGATGAATCGTAATCGACGAACCAATTTCTTACCGCTTAATTTGAACCCTTGAAGCGAAGTTGAGGATCAGGGATGAAGGATCGGCGCTTGCGGTCATCAAGGTGGAAAACGGGTGGGTGGTGACGGCACACACGTACAGTATCATCCCTTTCAACTCCGTACTTAGGGTGGCCATCTCATTTATATAGTAAAACAGAGTCGTGCAATGGTGAAGCAGGGACGGTAGTTGAGTTTGTTTGTCGAGCAAACGTTTGCCGACGACACCGCCGGACACTGGTGCCTAGCTAGCTCTGGTCCTTGGTACAAGTCTGTCCGAACCACTGAAGGTTGGTCCGGCAAGGGTGGTGATGGTGGCACAAGGAGAGAGCGAAGGGAGGGATTTAATACCATCTCCCAGGATGAACAGTGGTGGTCAAATAACTTCGCCAAGTGATTCCCTACGACGGTATTAATGTGTCCAATCCCTTCGGGTTTCTGCTTCATCTCGGAATGTCGATAATCCAAAGGCGGTGCTCGTGCAACGTCGTTTACTTCCGTCCTAGGAAAATATTCCCTCGTCGAAACGTAGCTAACGTTTGTCAAAAATTCCAACCCACCATCTTCTCGTTGACCCGATACTTCTTTAAACGACCCCGTGGGTTAGGTTCGTTTAATCGAGCAACTTCGTTTACACGGTCCAATAAAAGTGCGAGCAACGCGGATTAAATTCACCGTGCAAAAAGTCCACAGTCACCGGTCGCAATCAGTATTAATTGAAAATTTCCATCGAGCACGGGGGTTTGGGGGGGTACGGGGAATGGTTGAAAAGTCGTCGAGGTCTGACGTCAATTCGTGGAAACAAACAGCTCATCCCGAGGACGAAGGACAACGGTAAACGAAGATTAAACACGAATGACGCTCGCGATTTCAAGATTCCATTCGTCTTACTCCAAGATCTAAACATCAAGGTCGTAAATCCATCAATAAATCCCGGCGCCCTCCTCACCGGTGACCACATTTGCTTAGGGATAAGAAGCAAAGACAAGCAAGCACACAGGCGGGGTAGTAACGGGTGGAGGTGTAAGTCTGTAGGGCAGTGAGGAATGGCTCGGTCTAGCGGAGCCTTTAGCCCCGGCTTAGCATGTACTGGAAACACCATCCCCTATCCTTCGTGTCGGGGCCAAGTTATACCCGCAAACAGTCGTACATTAGTGCCTGCAGGAGTCCTGCAGGATTTATAAGGGGCGCCCACGGGCGCACAAGAGGCTATGCGGCCGTCTCTCGATGGTTAAAACTAGAAGAGACCAAGAGCGAGAGATCGTTCGTGTGCGAGAAAGACGAAGAGACGGTGGATATATTAGAGTGAGCCCAATCGAAGTGGAAGGGTTAACAGGCTACCTAGAAAGCTTGATCCCCGGGTTCCAGTTCCTTGGAACACGAGAATATTTACACGTGCATCCTATGCACTGGCCACTTTATGCTACGTTGAATTTTCCTCTGTATCTCTCCTGCTGAAGCCGAATTTCTCATGCGATCGTGAACGGTTAGCGTAAACATCAGACCGTTTACAAGCCAAGGGTTGCATTCGTCGGGACGCAACGTCGTCGCGTGTAATCGTGTCCCTCAACGAGACAAGAAAACGCTTTCACCGTTTATTATGAGCCACGGATAAACGTATCCTGCGGACCAGGAATTCGTTTCGAAGTCGGTTCGAAACTGTTGCTTGTTGCCGGGGCTTTAACGAGCAATTGGCAACCAGTAGAAACGGGCTAAACATCAGGGACGAGGTTCAACTCGGAGTCTCTAAGAGTTCGGTTCGGTACGTGAGCACGTCGCCAGAGGGTTGGATCGGCCGCGGAAACAAGATGGGGGCTCGGTCAAGGGGGTTGGTCAGGTTGAAGGGTGGTGGGTGGTGGTAGCCAGTGGTCAGCACACTTGGCCGACCCTACTTCGCTAACTAGTTTAATGATATATGTTGAGCTACAAGCGCCTTGATTAATCGTTAACTAATGTTGGACCTCGTAGTGCACCACCACCACCACTACTACCACCATCGCCCTAACCCGCCACTATCACCAAGCAGCAACACCGTGCCGCAAAGACGAGAGAGACGGTCTCGAAGCTACGATGAGAAAGAGAGGACGGACAGAAGGTCCACGGCCACCACAGCAGTCCTTACCCTCGTCGAATCCACGGGACCCAAACTCGAACGTGGCTAAACAGAAATCTAATCTCACTCAGCGTGTAATTTGATTTATGACTCGCGGCCGTTCGAGCGGAAACCCGGAGAAAAAAGAAACCGGAGGATCGGTGGAAGGAGCCGAGGAAAGAAGGAATACCGAGCTAGGAGTCATCGATGCAATTTACCGGAGTGTCCATCGTCCGTGGGGGATAAGGGACAATGTAAAGAGGGGGGCAGCAGAGGGGCACAGTCGTACGCAAATTTACGTCTCGCGAGAGACATCCCAAAACCCCTTCAGCCTTCCTCGAATTGAATTAACTCGGCGTCTTCCCCCGGCTCTATTCCTGAGCTCCGCACGTGGAACATTGGTCATCCCTAATTCGCTTATGGCCCTCGATCAATTAAGTCGTCGGCCATTCGCGCAAATCCCGCTGACCCTTTCAGACATTGCCCGCTCCTGGACGAAGACACCGTGTTGCTTTACACGTTACCCTTCCCTTATTTGACCTTGTCGGCCATGAAACAACGAAATTTTGTAATATCCAAATTGGTATCCAGATACGATTAATATTCTTCCACGAGCCTTTCAAAAGTCACCCATTCATGGAAGAAGATACGTTGAATCTTCAACCTTGCCCTTCCTCCTCCAAATCTGAGTAAGCCATGAAACTACAAAATTTTCTAATAGTTAAATGACTTTAAGTCAATTGTAGGCTTGGATGTTCTAAGAAAAGGAATAATTTTCTTTTAATAGTGCCAAGAAATATAATTTGCAGGCAAGGTGTGTTATTAGATGAAACATTGTGTCATACATTAGCCGTGGAACTGATTGCTTTCTGTGCTAATGGCTCTTACATCAACCGTGGATTATCCCTGAGTTAATATGAGAACGTCTGATTCTCATTAATTCTGACAATTTACCTTCGATATCAATTCTTTTGCTATGGATTCAAAACTGTGTCTTTAGCTAGTTCGAAGAAGGCTCCAATTCGAAGGTGCAGTCTTCAGTTCAAAATATTTGAGAAAGAGATCGAATTGGACCAACTAGCCATTTTCTTGCAAGAGTAGCAAAGATATAAGCTTAACAGACACAAAGTAAAATACAGGACGTAATTCTGCAGGATGCTTCGTTTTTCTCACACCTTTTACGTCTTAACGCTTCTGTCAACACCTTCATCCGTGTGAAAAATGATATCCAAGTTCATAAATTAAACCTCATCTCGATATCACGAGGAAGAACGTCTAATCACCGCAAGCTTCTCCGCTCATCGACTCCAAACAAGAATGAATCAAGTAACTATACCGCCTGCCGGTTAAGGATAGAACCGGACAATGTTCCCGAGCGCATATATCAAACGAGAAAATGAAGATGTCCTACCAGAAAGGTAAAGAGGCATTCGATTAATGCATCGAGCGCCGATCATAATGCGGGACTGGCATACACGAGCGTATAACGTGCATCGAACAGAGACAGACACAGTGAGCGAGATGGAACAGGGAGAGAGAGTTGCAATAGGGAGTGCCAGAGGGGGTGGCTCAGGGATGCAAGACACCGTGAAATTACCAGCAGAATCTCCCATCCCGACGGGGGTGGATGGGTGGAACGGACTTTGTCCACTCCGCGCCCTTGGACCACCGTCCAGCCGGGTATTTGTCTTGTCTCCTTGTTTATGAGATTCAACATTGTTATTTGGCACCGCACCGGAGAGTTTCTAGGTACCGTGCGGCCGCTAGTTTCCGGCGAGTTTCCTACTTTAAAAGGCTGTGTCCTGGTGCGCGATTGCGCCCCGTGACTTATCCGCGGTTCTTCCCATACCACGATTGTCCTTAATCAAGCCGGAGAAACGGTTCAGGAATAGACACGAAAATTTAGACATCGAACGAACGTTTGAATATCTTAGGGACTTGGAAGAAAGAAAGAGTCCGATTGAAAATTGAAATTTTACATTACTTTAAACCGTCATAGCGTGATTCGGAACAACAGGAGTTAACTTAAAACAGAGATATGGAATCAAAAACGTGAAAGAAATACTCTAATCAGGGTTACACACTGGCCTGACTATAAATTCATTGAAAATTCTGTAGAAAAATTAAAAAAATAAAACAATAAGAACAAAAGTTCGAGTCACAGTTGAAAATAATCCGAATCGGAAATTAATCTTCAATTGTTGATCTCAGAGTCACGTTCACAAGGGACGTCGTGAGTATAATCTTTAGTTCATTGTAAATTACTTCATAATAACCGTGTTACCGTGAAACTTCTGTTGGCCGGCATTATCATTAGGGCGGTCCAGCATTTTCAATTAAATATATCTGGCGCAATCGCGACGCCTTATCGTGAGCGTAATACGTTCTCGATTGCACGGCGAACATCGAACTGGTTCGGACAATGGTTCCATATACGGCCGGGCGAATTGCAATCACGTTTCCCGCGGTGCTTAGCGTTACTCCTCGCAAGATACCGTTTTAAATCAGTCGAGATAATGTTATCCGGCTTATGTTCCGCCTAATCGTCGCATTATCTCTCTCGACTAGCTCTCGGTTAAGCTCGCCCCGGAACGAGCTTCTTTTTTTTCTCCGCTCGGATGTACACGCGGAATTAGAATAAACAAACGTAACCGCGATAAAGAACGTAGATAATGGAAAAAGCAGAAGTTGTGCCTCCGTGAAAAATAATTCGCTGATTTATAAGAATGTTTAACACTTTCGTCGCGTTATCCCTTAAACGTAGAATCGATGAGATAGGCGATAATTTAAGGGTAATTTTAAAGCACGGTAATTGAAATTCAAGCTCGTTAATAATTTCAGTTTAAACTCATAGAAGCCCACTACTATCTATATTATATGAAATTTATTTTACCTGTTCAATTGGAAATACTTGTAAAATATTAAGTAGGATTAGCCGAAAATAGAAATCGATATTCGACTTTCAACGCTTTCCGTCTAGTAATCAATGTACTAAAATTTGCTTTAGACGAGTGCATTCGGTTCTAGGGGTTGTTTTTGTAATTAACGACTGTAGTGACTATTAATAGCAAAGGGCTCAGAGTTAACTGGCGTAAGAAAGGTTCTTTAAAAATGATCCAGCGACCAAGTTTGCTAAAAAAATTCTCACGAAGATCTTGAGGAATTATACGAGAATATAATTGATTGAAGGCTCACAGCTAATCGTCTGATACGTTCGAGGGGATCATGGTTTTAATAAATATTTTCCGAATGGATTCCTGGAATCTCGTTAAGAAACGATCTGTGGTTAAATAAGCGCTGGTTGGTACGCGAGCGTCCACTTGACTGATTATAGTAAATTATCGTTAATTTATGATGAATTATTCAGCGTGATTGATATAACAAGAGTCAGAAATCGATAAATGAAGTACGAAAGTTTTCCACACTCGCTTGTCTTAAATTGTACAATTAAAGCTAACAGAATTTCAAATGAAACCTAAATAAAACTTAAGAAGATTTCATTTCATCAACGGTAGAAGTAATTTCATGGAACGTGTGACAGTTGATCACGGACTATCAACGAGCATGGAATTTACGTTCATCAAGTGGGAAACAAAAGTGGCGAAACAATGGCAACAAGAAATCAAAGCTCGTCCAGAGGGGAATGACAAGGGATGAATTAAAACGCGAAAATCATCGACAACCGAGAGGAAAATCGACGGCGCGGCGGTGGCCGGCTGGAAATCAGCGAGCATCGAGCGGAATCGCGTCAGCCGGTTGGATCGAAACCGAATGACAGGAAGCGTTAGTGAATTTCCGTGATCGGGCTGGCCGCGCCTCGCCTCGCCGCGACGGGTGCGTCGCCCTCAAAGAGCGTCGGCAATTAATTTTACAAGGGCGCAAAAAAGGAAGCAAAAAGCGAGAGGAAGCGGCCCGTGGCCGAGTAGACTCGGTCCTCGCGACGATGGGTTTTTATCTGCGCTAGTTGTCAGGCCAACGAGAGTTCTCCGCCTCGTTGCCGGACCAGTGGCGTATAATGTCCACCGTCAATATAAGCTGTCGGATGCTTTTTCCTAAATTGACAGATTTTCAATTTAATCAAGTTCCAATCTAATGGAAAAATGCCCGATCTATCGGCTGGCTCGTTATATGTGTGTGTGTGTGTGTGTGTACCTGTGTGTGCGCGCACGCGCGTATGTGGCTACCTGCGGCACGGATGGATGATCTGGATGTACGGCAAACGACAGTGGGGCCAGATTGAAATAATACTTTTATGTTTAATTACAATCGAGGAGTCCGGTCCAACGATTGTGCGGAGCCGCACGCCGATCTCCGAGATTAATCTATTGATAAACATTCCATCACTCCGCGAATAGCAAGCGAGAGAAACAGACGAGCCGTCGACCGACGGGATATCGCCCTTCTCACCCACATCCTCTTCCCTTTCGTTCCTACCCCTACAATCCCTCCGCGTAGTCATCCTTTTTCTCCCTCTCTCTTTCTACTTTTTCCCCCTTTTTCTTCTTTTTCCGTAGGTTTTCGTCGACGTCGTTCTGGCTGCCTTGCTTTCACCGAACGTTGATCGTCCAATGCTCACCTCTTCTTCTTCGCTCCTCTTTTTGTTCGATTCTTTTTTTCGTTTTTAGCTATCGTCGATTCGAATTACTTGAATTTTGAAATACTTGTTATTTTAACGCGTCGTCGACCCAATGCGAAGTTGAATTTAGTTTCTCACACTATTTTACTTTCATTTTATAAAATTTCTACTGTTACCGAACTGTGATCGAAACGTCGCATTCTCCTGGGTCTGGGATACGTAATATTTTCTATGTTAAAATTATATTGTAGAATACTTCAAATTTTATATTAACCATCCACCTCCCCAGATTTGACAAACTACTAAATCTTATACTATAGATATTTGAACTTTCGGTGTTTCAAGAGTTGACCTTTAACAATTTCCAGCAGTTTTCGGTAAAACTCTTCAAACGGTAGAAACGTAACCTTGACCAGGCATCGCGATAATTGTGAAATTCGATTGAAAGCCGATTGACTCGGTGAAATGAAGCAGCTGGCTAATGAGATCCGAGCGCGAAGCAGCTCCGGTTTGCTGCGCCAGCATCCCTCGTTTACCTTCAATCACTTTCTTGACAGATGCATTTACGGTCCAGGCCTGGTGGTTGCCATCAAGGTGGAATGCGCCTTAAGGTACAACTCCGCGTAACCTATCGATCCATCGAGTGCTCGGCTGAATCTAACGCGAAACCTTGTCTTGTCTGGTCGAGTGGTGAGCGAGCAGGCTGACGCTTTTCTGGCAAAAGTCAGAAGGATCGTTCCTGTACCTCTTCCCCTCTCGAGATCGTTGAAGGATCGAGGCAACGGCATTCGTGACGATGCATCTATCCGTGGTTAGATTGGTATCGTGGCGAGGAGTCGATCGTTGCAGTTCTTTCGAGCCTCGAAGGTACTCGATGCATCTCGCGTCGAGACGCGTCTCTATTTATTTCAACTCGCACGACGTGCTGGCGGGGCATCGCGAGTGGATTGAAATTGGATTTCTACGATACTAATCGGTTTAAATGAATTTTTATAGATGCTTCTTATTCTCCTCTTTTTTCTTTTCTTTTTCTTTTTTAAATATATTTTCTCAAATGAAATTACTGATCTTCATCTTGTCCTCTATAAATTACAATAAATTCAAGATCAAGAACACAATTTCCAAACATAATTCTGATGTACTGCAATTTCAATTTTCAGTTATTTAAGAAGGGAAGAAGGTAGGATAAAATGACAAGACTTGAATCTACAAAGAATTGAAAAGACTTTAACTCCAATGAAACGATGCACAATGTTTCACCGAGACAATAAGATGCATTGTGACGCGATGGCCATGAGAAAACCATGACCGATAGCAGTGAATTCAATCTATTAGCCGTTGTGATTGTTCGTTCTCGTCGACATTTTTTATGGTTTCTAATTGTCGATCATCATGTGCGCACACGGTCCCTCGGAGTCTTTTCAATCGGTCGAGAGCCTCGATTTAGTCACGAGCGGCCTCGTGCGTCTAACGAAATCCTTGAAGGACTGGCGTACCTTTGTGTTCGTGTACTTATTAGCGTTACTGGTTATCCATTATTCTCGCGAGAAGAAGATATTCCGCAATTAAGAGGAACGGCTAATGGCATTGAGAGGATCGTTAAGAATGCGTCGCTCAGAGGTCGAATAATTTATGATCATTGAATAAGAGAAGTTCGAACGATTAGTATTCCACGTAGGCAGAGTTTCTCTTGTGAAAATCGTTAGATAATAATTGACGCGACCGATGATCGATAAATCGTATAATGTAGAAAATACAAACAATTTAAACAGATGATTTGGAAACATAGAATGGCACAATAACTTAAAGCTTGTAGTCCGATAAAAAAATGGCTGTATATTTCGCCAATATTCTTGATATTGTTCTAACAAAGCATTACTCAATTTGTATCAATAATATTAACGAAACGATTATATAGTTCATTTATTCAAATTTTGAGCTTCAAATTGATATACCATAAGTGCTATTTTACCCTACTTTTACGTCGTGAAATAATATCAGAATTATCATCTGGCGTGCAACAACCCAAAGAGTTAAAAGTTTGCAACGAATCTCTCTCATCACTAGCCATAAATCAGAATCCTTCTGCTACTCTGCGCCAATAAAAATTCTAAATACTCCAAAAAGAAATACAAAGCAAACTCTCAAAGGCCAAGTTTCGCAAGCATGAAAGCTGCGAGAAGAAGCGACGAGAAGGATCCTGGCCTGGCCAGTTACGAGCGTCTTTGACATGTTAATACCGATAAATAAGAAAGATCGCAGCCGGTGCACGGACGATCGCAATTTTTTTCTCCCCACGGCTTTTCATATTTCACCCAACTTGCCCACCCACCGCCACGGAAACACCGACGACATTATTATGTATGCTGTAGCCCTGTTTAAGCAGAGGCATTTCTTTTTGCAAGCCTCCGCCGCCGTGAAACATCCTAGAGTTCTTTTGCGCGTAAATTGCATGTTCCCTCCTCAGACACAGGCATTAAGTCCATGCGTGGACCTCGGGTCCAGGGATGGATCCCGTGTTTGCCAAGGGGATAATAGTGTAATGGATGGACAGGAACAGCGTACCAACGGATGAGACTGCTGTTTTCGAGACTCTAGTCTCGAGGCTGCCGCCTCGCCTCTCTTCTAGTACACTATTATTCTCTTTTGTCGGCTAATTGGCATCATTGTTGTGCATTGTCGGACGGTCGAATTGTTCGTTCCTGATGCGCGAATCAACCGCGCCGCGCGGAACACGGAGAGGATGGAAAAAATCGAAAAAAGACGAGTGCCTTTTGTCGAACTTTAATAATACAGCCGCGTGAATGCGAGAACGATTAAGATCGTTGGCGACGTTAACTTTTTCACTGACCACCGCGACCTGAGTCATTTCATATTTTTCAATGAAACTCGTTCAAAAAAACTGGAACTGGGCTAACGTCGCGTTGGTCTGTGCTCTTGATTAATATCTAATTACGAATTACTCGTTAGTGAAATAATGTTGCGCTGAGGCATGAAATTAGCAAGATATGCTCGTGAAATGAATCAATTTGTTGCAATTCAGAAAAGGAATTTCACTGGAAGTTTACGTAAGTCGGTAAAAATAAGCGATATACCACGAATTTGCCTATCAATACGAATTATATTCCCGACGATTACGATCAACGCCTAAATAATTCCTCGTTTACGCTTCGAACAAAAGAGCTCGTTAACAGACCTCCCATAAATACTAATTTCGCGCTTAACACGCGAGCTACTTCCCTTCGCCCCGACATACCGGACATCTAGCCGATCTAGATCCGCGCAGTCATTGCAACCGTACTTTTACTTTCTCGCTCGGCGATCACAATGAGCAATCATCACCATCCAGGATATTAAGCGCATAAATTAATTTATTGGCGCCAAGAACATTATAAATCCATTTGCTTCTCTTTAAATCTTCTCCATTACAAAGTCTCGAGTCAACGTAGCCAGTCGAATCAGTGTATATTTTAAGAAATCTTCAGAAATTTGAAGCTGTTCTAATAATTTAAGATGTCAAGAAAATAAAGTGAACGTATATCGAATTCCAGGTCATATTGGATACAGTTACTTTTAATTATTAATCAATTACAAATATTTGACTCTCATTTCTTTTTTTTTTGACTTATATCATTACTACCAACGGCAAGAATTAATATTATAATATTAGTGGTAGTAAATTATCTCAATGAAGGAGTCGCTTGTAAACACTGATTAGACTTTACTCCTTGGCTGGAACGCGGAAGCGTTTCGTGCAAAACGGTTAGGCAAATGTCGTACGCGCGAACGAAGTCGCATACCATCCAGTAACCCGTTAGAAACTTTGGCATTCTATCTGTAAGGTTTTCCCACGAGAACCGATTCTCCAACGGGAGCAGCCTTTTCTGGCAGTTTCTGGTAATAAGCCGGAGCGGCACGCCGCGAGTGCGAGTGCCTCTCGCTATTAAAACGCTCCAACGACCGTGCGCCAAGTATGGAGATTAGATTGGCGGCCACTTACGTGTTCCCGATAACACAGCTTTGTCTTCTTTTTATCCAGCAGCAAATCGTCGATATAGAAAGTGGCCTGGGTCTAATGAAATCGCGCCTGATCTATGAACCGTAATGATTTACTGGCTGAATCACTAGCGTGTACTTACGCAACAAACTTTTGTGTCTTTCTATTTGGAGTATTTTCTTGTCATTCCAAGAAAAGATTCTTCTCGGTTTGTTTGATTAAATCACGAATATTAAATAAAGCATCAAATAAACAATATCGAACCGGAAAATCTCTCGTTCAAAAGATCGAGATGAGCGTCGACAATTTTTCTGTATCGTTCAAAGTGAATGGAATACGTTAAGGAAGATTTTCTGGTTAGATGCTTGGCCCGTGTGTTCGTGTGATGTTTGAAGAAAGAACATTAGATGTACATTGACCCCACCGTCCATATGGAAGCGATCCGACACGCTTTGTTTTCTACGTTAATCGTATACAGGTCAGAGAGAGAGACCATCGGCCGAATTAGGCTTGGACGCGACGCAGTAGCTACTTAAACGAACAATTGGTTGTCATTGACACAAAAAACCGTTGCTAACGAGTGTGACAAATGGTTTCGACAGAGGGGCTGTCTTATTAATCGTTTGGATCGACGTGCATTCACCGTGGCTCCCTCGAGTTCGATTTGGTACCCTTGATCGTGGAATTAATCGAGTCGCGAGATTATTAAAGAACTGTGGAGAGTTAGTCGAATTACAAGTTAAGCGTTGAATACTCTAATCGATTCTTCTTTGGATTTTCAAATTTAGATGGCTTCCCGGAGTGATTATTGTTGGAATCGGTAAGTGCAAATGAATTTAAAACTTTGACTTTCGAATGATTATTTATAAAAGATGAAATATTAAATGGTTCCATGTCGTAAGAGTGACCAAGAACCTTTGATATACTATTTAATTAACGAACATCGAATCGATTAATTAATATAGAAATCGCTTCCAATCGAATTTTCACTGAAATTGAAAGAAAACGCGACATCGGTTAATTTTTACGATCAAAGCGTCACCAACGAGAGCAAATCAATAAGATAACCGTGTTTGATTAATTGCATTTCGAATTTGAATAAAAAATTAAAGAAAACATTAAGTTGAACGGTATCCACGTCACAAGGATCACGAGAGGTCACTCGATTTCATCGTCTAATTAACGAACACCGGGGTCGAACGATGAAGCGGCTGTATCCGGCCGATTAGAACGATTCTTAATCGATCGCTACATTAGTCCATAGAGATTCATGGGACTTACCTCGCTCTTCAGATTCAATGGCACGTCGCAGGGCGCGTCCAACTCGGCTTCCGTGTTCACCTGATGAGACAGCATGCTGTGGCTGTGCCTGGGCGGTACGGCGGTCGCCAACATGTTGGGATGCTGCAGATGTTGAAGACGAGGTTGGAGATGGGGCTGGTGATGATAAGGCGGCGACAATTGGGTGTTCAGAGTGCGAAGATCAGCTGGCGGGGAAGCGGGTGCAGCGGTACTGCTCTGTTCCTCCTCGGCCGAACCCTCCGCCATGTCAGCCTTGCATCCCGGGGACTCGTAATCTGCAAATCGACCAAAACTCTCTGAGGACCGATCTAATAGTTGAAATCGCCGCTTGCTAACCTAGAGCACGATGTAATTTCATAATGGGTCGAATACAATTTGTGCATGTACTATGCCGATCGAACGTTGTCGTGGAATGTCCTGAAATAATGACGAGCACGTTCGATCTTCAAAGACAAACTATTTATTTTCAACTTAATGGATGGTATTTCAGCTTTTATAGAAATAAAAATATATTCCAAATTCCAGTTATTAATTTGTTATCCTTTAGTTTATTTATAAATAGCCATCGCTGACCGATGTGTTATTTATAATTTTCCTCAAAGTTAATGATAGATTCTAATGAAGGTTATCTGGAATCCAAAATTGGAATTCCACATTGAAGAGTATAATTTTACTTCAGATTACGACCGTGCAGGTAGGTTCTATATAATGTGCAACGATGCAGTAGTCTCGATCGTTTCACGCCAAAGAACCGTGTGGAATGGAAGAGAGTACAGAGCCGAGGATCGATAGGATTTCAAACTGTCCCCGGCATCAGCCCGAGGGCAACATGAAAGGGCAGAGCGACACGCATAAACACGATACTAATTAAATGCGGCTCACCCGTCGGCTGTATCGAAGCGTGCTTGGGTGCAGCTGTTAAGAATGCAGACGGTGAAAATTAGAAGGAGGCCCCCGTTCATCTTCCGACTTCAAAGCAAAAACATTTGGTCGATGGCATCGAGTCAGAAAGAGAGCAAAACAGCGGGGCAGAGACCGAGAATCCCGTTTGCTTCAGGAATAAAAGCACGTTCGAGAACGGGGCGCCACCTACAGACACCTCGCATTCATCTGGCTAATTATTTTTATCCGTGGGGTCGGTTAACGAGAATTCAAGGCCAATGAGATCATTCTACAACCAACTGGTACAGATTCCCTCAAAAGATCAAGAGAAAGGTTGAAATTTATAAATTATGGATCATATTTGTCGCAAAGTTATTAAAAAAAAAGGAGTTTCAAGGATTCGATTCTAATAAGATTCAAATTTTGAAGCGCAGATAATGGCATACCGAATTTGTGTTTACTTTACTGTCTTCTCCTTCTATCTTCTTTCGATCAAATTTTTTTCCTTCGGGCCAGAGGTCGACAAGATCCATGGTCGAAGCCCGCGGTTCGTGTACTTGCTGAACGCAACTAACAACATCTGCTTCTATTTTTGCGCTGGCCCGAGTCCAGCGCTTCACTTTTTTAAAAGCCGTACGCCTATGACGAACGGCTGGATGGATCATCGAGCGGAAGCCTGGGTTAGACGAAGAGAACGCGAGATAGAAGGCGAGAGAACCGCCGGTTATTCTGGACAAATTATTGTCAAAGGGCGTACCGTCGGCCCACCAACTACTTTGTTCCTCATGAAAGGCGTTTTATAATGGTAGCCCTCTAAACATTAGGGTTTTTAAAAAAAAAAAAAAAAATATATATATATATACATAAAATCGCCTCGTAATAAAAAGCTTGTAGAAGTTTGCAACGACCTGCGGCCGAGGTTGAATCGCGATCATCGAGATTCACCGTTAGGAAACGTGTAGGGACTCGACACCATGTTCAAGCCTACGTAACCATGTATGTAATTACAGCAGTTTTGCGTCTCGTTATCGAGCGGAATTAGCGGGAATTGCATCGTTCGTGAGAATTCCTGGAAATCTATCGATGTTACTTAATTGGTTACGAGAGAAGCGCGATTTGATGACGGTTCCGTTGAAGAATTTTTCTCAATGAGGCGTTAATTTTAGATTTACGCTGAGAAAATGTTGCGATCTAAGCGATTTTCAATTATCTCAACATAATATGACCGCGAATTAATTAATCTAAAGCTTTAACATCGACGCAATTGGTATCACGAATTTAGTATAATCGATTTTTTAAGTTTAATCGCCGTTGGTATTACATTCGTTAAAGAAGGTAGCAGCTGGGAAGCTGAAATTGAAAAATAAAACGATCCCACTGGAAATAATTACAATTACAACGTGTCTTGCTACGTACAACCGTTTTCACTGTGACGATCAACGTGTTAACCACTGTTAATGAAAAAAAAAAAACAAGGAAGGATCCGAATTACCGTTCATCAAGAGGAAGAAAGTTCTCGCTCTCAACGTACAAGAGATAATGTAACAGGCAACGCATGCAAACAGTTAGCGAAGTTGGCTTTTAAAGGAAGAGCAAATTGCTTGCGTCTTAAGCGATCCTCTCATTTCGAAGGACTGCTTGTCGGACGATCGAGTGGCCAAGTCGTGCCTCTGTTTCTTTTTCCGTTCGCGCTCGTTAATTTCCGTTTGTATCGTATTAATCGCTCTAGGGCTGTGCCCGTGAAATTACTAGACGCTGTAACCACCGGCTGTCCGGGCCCGAATTCGTCCGCAACGATTATTATATCGCATCCTGAGGTATAATGCTGGGTATTCGGAAAGCTAGCCAATTAGTATCGTCGATTTGGATGCTTTAATGAGAGCGCGGTTTCATTAGCGTATCCGTATTCGTCCCTCTATTCCGATCGTGATGCGTGAAACGGAAAGAGAGAATCCCTTTTCCTCCTACTTCCCCTTCGACGAGCTCGAAGAAATCGGCAATGATTATAACCGTGATCGTTCAAGTGTCATTGGGGCTTAATATTTGAAAATTGCTACCCTCCGGCGCTAGTTCGAGAGGCGTTTCGTTTGCTGCCACGGCTTTTGGAATGGATTAATCATCGCTCGAATCCGATAACCTTTCATTTTACCGATTACACGTGTCAATTCGTTTTGCGCGTAATTGCACCTTCGGTTTTGTATCATGATAATTGATAGGGATTAGTTGGACGCTACGGGAAAATAAATCGTTTGACGAGGGTCAGGATTCTTTGATACACATTCAGATTTCATGGAATTAGATAGTTAGTTTAGAACCATCTGAAGTTAAATTATTCCAAACAAAATTTTGTTGGCTTTTTTTATAAAGAATTATTATTTCAATGTTTAATTGATACTGAATTCGATTTGTCAGAAGAAGGAAAGAGATACAATCCCACACTTCTTCATACACGGTTCATAAAACCACAATCTCTAAAAATGGTAAAACACGTAAAATATTCAAAATATCAATCGCTTAGAAAACGAGGTATCTTCCAAACAAAGCGCATCCGAGCCACGGTGCAAGAAACGGAAGTTCGTCGGTCAATTTTCTCGGAGGGAAAATGGAAGTTCCCGATTCTTTTCATCGAAAAGCGAGTATCCGCTTTCACCGAGTGCATCCTAGCATGTCTCCACGAGCGATAATTGCTGACGGGATCAGCCGGTGAAAGTCCACGTAATCGAATATGCAATTAAAACACCGCGGGACCATCGATACGAGGATCGTTCGAGTGTCTAGGGAGGCAATTAAAACGCGTGCATTATGCGACCAGTCATCACGGGATTTCCTCCCGCCTTCCTCTTATCCGCATTTTCCCTCGATCGGAGACGTTTAACTAGTAAAATCCACCCCGGGGGTGATTTAGCGCCGACTACCACCGCGTGTCCCTCGACTTTCGTCTCGTCGTTCACCTATCCTCCTCCCTTCTCTCAACATTTCGTTCTTTTCGCTTCGGGGCTGAGTATCATGTTTTCGCATTATCATCGTGCCTGGTTATACCCATGCTTGACTTGTAGTAGTAGAAGAAGAAGAAGAAGAAGAAGAAGGAGGAGACGGAGGTGGAGGATGGCCGAGAAGAGGGGCAACGCAGCGTCAGCGACGCCGGCAGCAGCAGCGTACAATTAAGGGGGTTGATTGATGTTAATTCAAAGGGTAATTAAGAATGTTGCGCATAAAAATCCGGTAATTTATGGTCATTGGGGATAATTATATGTTGACCAGCTTGTAATTGCAAGCGTTCCGTGGCCTACAACACCGCGTATAAGCGTCCGGGAATTGCGGGTAGCTCCTTCTCTTCGACTGACCGACCTGGTGTTTGTATCCCTCGGTGTGCCTATCTGTGTGTACATACAGGGTGTCCAAATTAACTATGAAACATGATCCTTCATTTTGAAAATCCTTCATTTTCAAAATGGAAATTGCGATATAGGGGAAGAAAATCGTATCATTAGATATATACTTAAAAATTACTAGACACAACGATTGACCTCATCCGTCCTCACTAAATTAACAAATTAAGTCGAATATTTGTAACGTTTCATCTAATCTAGACCCAACGTACAGATAATGCTTGACAATCTCCTAGTATCGTAGCAATTGAAGCCACTACCTTTTCCTACAACGCCATTTCTCCTAGAAAAGCAACTTTAACTTTCACAACAGTTAACCATGGCATCAGAAAATGCTCTAAGTGCACAGGCATTAGTACACATTGGACACCCTGTAGGCGTCTACGCTTCGGACTTGCCTTCTTCTCGATTCTGTCTGTGTGTGCGTGCGGGTGGGATATACGGTCTCAGATCGCAGCTTATTATAGGGGCTAGTAGATAAGATGGGTTTAGAAACAACCGTACGCCTCTGGCCGGCAGCTAGTTCCAACATCCTGGCTTGTTTCTCTTTCGTTCTAGTTCGCGAACGAGATGTCTTTGCTTCTCTCTCACTGCCGTGCCTTGTTCGTCGCCTCGGGCTGCACCGAGGTGCGCATAAACCGCCCAAAGTCCGGCCATCGATTTATGAGGCCGATTCCCGTAGCCGTAGCAAGACTTGCAAGCGGCGATTTTAGAATTTTAGGCCCGGTCCAGTTAACCGCGAAAACGAAACCGAAATCGCCGACGCGCGCTCGCTTTGCTCTTGCAACGAAATGCTATAAATAACCAGGCCACGGATAATCGCCATATGGCACCACCATGCCGCGAACCTACACCCGCTTCTTCGTAGACGGTGGCCTCATTTTACGCGAGACTTCGATTTCGTGGTATTGCATGTCACGCGTCCGCTTCCGGACGAGCGGAAACACCGGTTATTCGAAGACTCGTGGCACGAAATTAACGGGAAGACGTTTTCTATGCGGCGTTGGGGGTAATTTGAAACTCTTTTTGGTCAGCGTTTTAGCGTTTGAAAAAGCTATCTAATTAAAAGTGGTACGAGAAGATCTGCGAGCTATAAGTCTATCATTTAGAAAAATGGTTTTACATTCAATGATTCAAGTTCCCACGAGCTGAACAGAGATTAAACACCGTTCTCATTTTCCGTTCAAGACAGCAATTTCAGGGTTACCTGCAGGATACAGAGCAAAATGAACGCCAAAATCTTTGGACAGTTGAAAATAGGGGTTCGAATCGTTTGGACGAAGGTACAAGGCCGTCTGCGAGGGGGTAGAAAGAAAGAAAAAGAAAAGGCCGAAGAGAGAACGTCAGAAGAAGACAGCATGGGTAACCCTCCTACTTGAAACACGGCCAATAAAATGATCTCAGCGGGACCAGTTGGCAACCGCCCATCGCGACATTGTCCTTGCCGACTCTTTTTCTTTTCTCTTCTCTTCACTTCTTTTTTTTTCACGATTCCGTAATCAATCGACCAGTCTAATGGCAATGCATAATCGCGGCTTTGTGGCGCCTAACCGTGATCATAATGCTAAAGAGAACGAGCAGAAAGCAAGCTGGAACGCACGAATCACGATTCGAGTTCACCGATTTGTTCTGACAGTTTATTGCAGGCTCTTGTGTGATCAATGTTCTACTTTTGAGAGGGCATGGGCCTCTACCTTCAGATTTCGATAAAGTTTACATTTTTAAACGAAGTAGGTCTCAAGCCTTCTGCTTTTACGCTACATCAATCATTCATCTCCAACGAATGATGAAGATACTTAACCCTTGATGAAAGGCGGTAAATTGCTAAGACTTGTAAACCTAAGATTCCTTCACGAGGGTACTACATCTTCATAATTAATTCCCGGCTATCATCCTCTACACGGCAAAGTACCTTATCCTAAGCCTTCGTTTCAAGGCCTCGAAAACCATCACCCTTATCTATCGATCATTAGAAAAATTATCTGCTCTAGACATAAAAAGAAAATAACGCAACTTTGGACCTTGAGTTTGATACGATTTTCACCTATTCTGAAGTGTTTGAAATAAAAAGTTTCAGCCGTCACAAATGCGTGATGTTAATAGCTGAACTTTGAGCTAAAAAATGTCTTTCTGTTGTCGCCTACGTTATGTCAGTGACCAGAACCGTTCCCAAAGTAGAAACCTTGTAGGGTAGCATCAAAGCGAGTTCCTTCTTTGCACAGGTAGAGGGTGGTATCGAGTGATTCGAATTAATCTTTAACGACGAACGTACGGCTAAGTATCGGGTCAGGTAATGGTCGTTTCGTGCGATACCATTCCGTCAGAGAATCCGAGGGGCTTTGTCCCGAGTCACGAAACGCAAGGATTAAACTGAACAGCGGCCTGTTAATGCAAACGGTGCGAACGCTTCGTCGGGGATACGGTACTGATCCACCACCGTGCGTTACGCAACAGATCTGCGATTCTACTGGCGACCATAAATTGACACCCGAACGGGATCAGAATCACAGGCCAAGATTCGAAAATCACCTAAATCTCGTCGAAAGTTTGACAGAGATTTTAAGAAGTTCAGGAAGATTGTCCATCAATAGTATTTAGGATAAAACTATGAACTTTTGTGTTCCTTTCTTTTTTTTTTAAGTTTTTCAAGTCAAGTGATACACCGGGTTGTTGCATAGATTACATTACAATTAGACAAATATACAAAGAGTCTCAACATTATCATCGTCGAGTCTTCGTTCAGACTCGAATGAAGAATAATTCGAGAGCCTAGAGGGTGGATGGCATAATGTGGCGTAAAATTTTGGCACAAAGGACGGAAAACACGATGGGACACGCGAAACGCGCGTAGGCGAACATAGCAGCAGGAAGAATATTTCATGTTTTACGGCGCCAGCGTCGTTGGGGTTGCGCCGGACAAAAAAAGTGTCAGCCCGCCGGCTAAATCAGAGCTTGAGTGCATTAAACTCCGAATTACCACAAATAGAACCTTAACCGCACATGCCCATTATAATGGTACCCCCTGCTGAAGATGTATTTACGTACTAAACCGCCTTCGCGGCTCACGCTGAGTCGTTTGGTATTAACATCTGGCCCAAAGACGAGTTGCTCCCGGTTCATTGGACCCCTTTCTTTTCTACTCTTTTTCTCCCGTCCCCTTGTCTAAACGGGATTAACCGTCGTACTTGAACACCGCCGGCACTTATCGGTCGATCGAACCGGAAAATGACCGAATTTGAAGCGCAAAGTAGCCGTATGTCCCTTTTTGATTCATCGGGCCATGTAACGAGTCAAGTACTTCTAAACCACGGACCTATTTTAATAAATTCTTTTCTAAGGTGGAAATCATTTAGTATTTCTCAACCTTCGACTGACATTTAAGGCTGATGACAGTTCACTTTCGACCCATGACTGAATTTTTGTTATAGATCCTTTGCAATTTGAACCTACCCGTAGATAAACGTAAGGAACTCTAGCTGCGTGTATCGTATCTTATGTTAAGAATATTTTGAAAAGCGATGAATAATATTGAAAATCTTCCAATACGATTCTATTGGTAATTTTTAAACAAAATTTTAACTACCGAATACAAGCCAAAAAATATAATCGAACTACCAGCAGAATCGAGAGCCAAAGAAACCAAGGACAATTAAATACAAGGGTCAGAAATATAAGTTAAGCATTATCTAGCTCACGAAACGATTCTATTATCCCAGAAGAAGTGGCGGGAGCAGAGTGCAAGAGCGAGGAAGAAAGGGTGGTATAAAATATGTGCGGAGCACCGGACTATTCTTCGAGGAATTTAAATTCTTCTTGGGGACCCTTTTCCCGACGAGAAGAAGTCCTCAATAAGGGCGACGAGGCACGGAAATCTCGGCAGCGCTTTTACACGCAAATTAGGTCTATTAGGAGCACCGAGCGTACAAAAACACTCGTGCCCTGGCATCGGTTTGTCCCTCGATGCGTAATCCTCCCCGCCTCTTCCACGCACGTGCGTGCTTCTTTATGAATTATTAGAATTAATGACACCGTACGGCATCGCTATGGGGCGTCACGTCGTCGTCCAATTGCGTGCACAAAACGGGGAACTTTACTCGAAACGAAACAGAGAGAGGGAGAAAAATATCGAACACCACCCTTTTCGTTTCTTATCCGTCCCTTTCTTCCTATGTTCTTCATTGAAAGAACCACTTACACGCGAAACGTGTAATAATTGTATACTTACGTGCTGGCACAATGTGGCATGCGATTGTGCTTCGATCGTTCCTTCAGTTTCGAGGGTTCTTTTCACGTTTTTAAAGATTGGGTGTGTCGATGATACATCAAACAACTGTATTCTGTTTATTTGTAAGAAATTTGGTTCATCACGTGTTTCGTTTCTCCACAAGGTAACTAAGTTGAATTTCTGATGTATTATTGAAAGGGTTATGTGTAATGAAGATGTGTCGATTGGCTTAGATGACGAAAAGGTATCACCTATACCAAATCTTGGTTAAAACATTTCCTATTTTCCATTTTTATCATGAAAAGGTTATACAACTCTTTCAGTCAGTCGCTATTGACGCATCCTTAGGCCTAAAAATAAGATTAGGAAAATAACTAACAATAACCAACAATCTATCCATGAAATTTTAACCCCTAACAAAATGAAAAATGTTTGCGATTGAAATGGCCATGAACAAAGAGGTTAAAAGTCACCTCAACAGAGGATAAGATTAAAAAAGCAAATGACATCTTTAAGTAAATAGTTAGAACAATCAAGGGAAATTAGTTGACCGGATATAAAGAAAGACACGCGTGGCCGATTAATACACGATATCGTGCTCGATCAGGAAAACGATGGGAAGCACTTCTCGATTCACATTTGACGCTCGAAGACGGCGACGTAACTTGCTTAACGGCGGTGATTCGTGAGTCGATAATCGATGGAAGGGCGCCGGATGGAAAATAGAGAAGCAAGGCTACAAAGCGAGCTGGAAGTGGGTAAGTTGTCGAGCGAAATGTTATCGCGCGCCGGATCGTTGGCAGGGGTTGAATCGGGTAAAAGGGAGCTTGAATGGGGCTGAAAACGGGGGTTGACGAGCCGAGGGAGACGGTGAACAGAGACAGAGGATAAACCGTGGAGGGACGAGGAGAAATGTGGAAGGATTTAAGAAGGGGAAAGCATCGATTACTTTTCTTGACCTGGACAATATCCGCGTTTCTCTGCTCCCTATTATCCACGAATGCCCGCAAAACCGTACGTTTATTTGCACTTTTCCGATTCTTTTCAACGGGACCAGAATATTTCTGTACACCGCCAGCCACGACATGAATATGGATTTATTGACCGAGGTGTTTCGTTTCTTTTCTATTTCTTTTTACGTTTTCAATTTTATCTTTTATTACTTTGTCAATCCTTGCTCGCTCAACTTATGATTTAGAATTTACATTTAATTTTCTATTCTTTTCCTTTCTAAACTTTTAAATTTTGTACGTGTTACTTATCGAATATCGCGATTAATAAAATTAATGTGCTATTATGTAATTTTTAATCTAAACCGAAAAACAAATAGTAATAATAACGTTAGAAGTAAGGTAATAAATAGCTTTAAACTTCTTGTGTTTAATAGTAGAAGATTGCATATTGACTGCCAAATGTGTAGTTGAATACGATATAACTTGGACATGACTATTTTATGAATATTCAATTACGTCTGGGACGTCAAAATTCTCCATTCAGAATGAAACCATTCTTAATCTCTTAATAAACCGTGGATAAGCCAGATTTTTAAGTTATTTATGGTTTGTTGGCAATTATCGAAAGACGAAAATTAGAATAGAGATCGTACCATTGCTTTTAATTGATACCACCGAAGATAGGAAATAACACACGTCAGTGACCTCTGACAATGGAATAAGAAACGTCAGATATCTTGTCATCCGTCCACAACGTGTTAAAAATCCCGCTGAATAAATATCTATTCGCACAGAACGAAAACGATCCGACCATCCCGAAGAAAAGCCTCGGTTTTCTTTCTCAGCGACGCTCGGAACAAGCGTCCCGACGATACCTCGAGTCGAGTGCTTCCTTTGGGATTTTCCGCCTTCGACTCTACATCAACCGCCACTTTTCTCCTCTCTTTCTCTGTTTCGCGGCCCGTAAAGCGACTGCCTCGCTTTCCCCGTCCTTCTCATCCACCCCCAACTTCTCCAACCAACCCACTCTTTCACCATAGTCCCGAGGTGGCAAGCAAAGAACTCTCCTACCCTCTGGTTGCTCGCACTGATTTTCTACCCTCCGTTACCCTTCCCGCTTCTCACAACCCCTCATCTTCCTTCTCCTCATCCACCACCTCCTCCTCCTCCTCCTCCTCGTGCCGGTATCCACCCTCGACCTCGCTGCGTCACTCGTAGTCACGCTGCCAGCACGTGCTCCTGTTTACCTCTCCAATCACATGGTCCGGGTCGGCAGGCGTAGTTCACTGACGGTGTCATTTCATCGAAAATATCCGGTGCGCGTGTGCGAGCCGTTTAATTGGATTCATGACGAGTGCATGCGTGTCCGACACGCACTTCGTGCCTGTACGCCCGCCCGAAGGGGATGATTCCGGCGATGACTCCGATCGAAACGGTATCTGCGGTTCTTTACGAGAGATTCCCTCTGTTTCGATGGGTTTCGTGGTGATTCGTGTGGTTGGTTGAATTCGTGGTTGATATCTTTCAATACGGGGTGTATTTATTTAGTGAATATAACTTTTTCGAAATTGTTGAAAATTTCTACGTTTGGGATGTTGCTTCTGGTTATTTATAGAGGATGAGGTAAACGAACGTGGCAGTTCGGGATATCTGTATGATGAATATATTATTGTTTTGGGCAGAGAGTTTAAATAATTTTTGTGACTCTGAAAAATCCTAGCGTTAATAAAGCATATTATGCAGAATCCACTTTTGTAACCAAAATTAGAAAAATTTTTTGCAACCAGAAAAATTTGCCAATTTTTCCGATATATTTTTCATAATTAACAAGTAGCTTACAGACGCAGATTGTTATATATTTGAACAAAAATAATCATTTCATATAAGAATTATACTCTTTCGAAAGCGTCTCCGAAGAATACTGTTCAAACAGGGACGCTTATGGATAGATTCGCGATTACGTTGCATTTACCTGCACGTTCCTTCAATTAGCATTTTCAGGTCACACTCGACGCGGACACGTTCGCGATCGCGCATAATTATCACCCTAATTATTGGAACGCAGCTAAGTAGCCGCGGGGAATTATCGCCCGTGCTCCGGGCGTACCTTTCGCATGAAACCCAAACGCCTGTTTCAATCTCTCGCTAGGCAACATTCCCGCGTGGCCAGGCCCCGGAGTAACTTTCTTAATTACAGAGATTAACTTCATGCTATCGGGGCAACGATTATCGCTCGCGAGAGCCTCGCAATTGCCGACCAGATATAAATACACGGCCGCCTTCGCGTATCGAATTTTGATCAGAGCACTTCTTTCCCATCTTAACAACACACCAACAAAATACAATTTCTGCTCGACATCTAACAAAGGAGTTTATCTTCGGATCGAATCGGATATTACTTCTATAAATGAATATTACTTAAATAATAGGATCTTTTAAGATAATTATTATTATCGCATTGAAAACGAACGTGTGTAGTAAGACATATTAAAAGAGTAACTATGGAGCATGAAATCTGTTAACTTGAAAATTTATACCTCCAGTTTTTCTTCCTTTTATTAATAGTTTGATTTAAAAAAATTTGAGACATGGACAATGGTCAGTCAAATGATATTAACACAAGGAACTTTCGAGATTTTAATAGCTAGTTGTAGAAAAGAAAATAGAAATTTTAAGTTGCATTATTATATTCAAATTTTGAAATTTAACCTTTTCATTTGCTACTTTACAGAATTAATATAATATTAACACCTTAATAACACAGTGAAAGCGACCGTGTGTGGCATGGCACTTTATCAGATGCGGTAGTTTTATCTTTGAATTCGGATTTTCCACTTGCTGCTTCGTTGAATTAATATAAGAATTTACTTTTCCGTAGTATCAGTCACCAATGATCCTATAACGATCACCATGTTAATAGTTTCATTTATTATGTGTTCGACTACGCACATTCACTTCTACTAAGATTTTTAATGAATTTAAAAAATCCTCATATTAAAAATTGAATCGAACAACTGAATCGGTCAAAAATAGAATTGAAATTATAAATTGTAAACGTTACATTAACGATACGAAGTGCAAAGTGAGATCTCGAATTGGAAAGTTACTTTATCCGTTCAATAATTACCGTTATAGCGTGTCTGACTACATTCATCCAATTTCACTGTGACAACGCGTTAAACGACACTTTTCGACAAGTTCTGAAACTTTATCGACTCTCATCTCGGGAATAGAATTAACTCGGACGTATTTAGACGAGCTGGCTAATTAAGGTGAACTCCTCTCTTGTAATTATGAATGAATGAAAAGTTGTTGATCGACGGTACTCACCTGAGGTGACCTGCGGCTGATGTACGTGGGACGTCGTCCTGACGTAGGTTGTGCCGACTGCCGTTTATTTATTCACCTCGTTGCCACTAGCTGTTCGATCGAATCCGAAACTCGTGTTCCCGGTGTCACCGAACAGTCTGCACCCAGACAGTTTTCAGCTCGCCACGAAACTGATACTCGATCTTCCTGTCTTTTTTTCAAGTTCTAGCACTTTTGTGTGTTTCACCAGCTTTCTATCTTCCACGATCACCAGATAATTTTCCAGCGATTGTCGTTGGGTCCGGATGATGACGGTGGACCGACGTCGACGGACAAACGATTCACAAATACATCGACCGGCGCTGACATCAGCCTACATAATTACGCCGGGTAATTGCGAGTAATTAGGAGCGATTAAGCAGCAAACCGTTAATTGCTCGGTGGCTGATAATAACGTCACTCGATTCTTCGATCGTTCTTGTCGGATGACACCCGGAAGACAACGTGAAAAGTCGTCCACAAAAATATTCTGACGAACAACACCCGCGGCTGAGAGAATAAGCGTTTCTACCAACCACTCGGTCACCTTCGAGTTAACGCGACGAACGAGCGTTGTTTTTTAATGCGATTTTAATTATTCTATTTGTCAAACGATGTGCTCGCTGTCCGTGCTTATCGCTCGATTCCACGTTGAACACAATAAAAAAAAAAAGCACACGGCGTCGCGTCGGCGGCGGTCACGTGTTGTAATTATCCACGACGGTAATTAGAAGTTTATTAAAGTCCTTATATCGTAGCTCGATGCATCGCTGTGCCAAGTCGTTACATACGATACACTCGTACACGAACACGGACGCACGCTTGTTCCGGCACCGGTGAACGTTGATCAATCTTTCGCAGAATGTCTACGCTTATTGCCGTGCAATTAACTCAGCCACCACCTGTCCGTAGCACCTGCCACGTTTAATTGCCTCCCGCACGTGGCCCCCGTGATAATGTATTTTCGACAGTCTTCGACCGCGTGAAACTTTACTGGCAATTTGACCAGCAACGCGAAACGATGCAAGTGCTTTAAAACTTTACAATGAGAACTGATCTTCTTCCAATAAGTAATCGAGAGACGATCGATGGTCAGCCGCGGCCGAATACACCGATAAGTAGTCTATGCACGTAGCGGTCAGACAACCCTCGACCCGCACTTATTCCACTGGCTGACGGTGTCTCGTCACCGTAGACTTGTCCACAGAACAAACAGTCAAGCGTATATACGTGTACGTGTGTTCCCCGTCCGTCCACGTGCCGACAGAACGAGTCGGCGCACGCACCTCTACGCTCTGATTCCCTGATCACTCTCGGAGCACACACTGGCTGATCACCAACGTATCACAAACTTCCTCCACTCGCTAGCTTCTTCCTTCGGACACCACCTTCTTCTCGATCAGACGTCCCACCTTGTATCTAGGTTGGCTAAGTTGCTCGTCGTCCGAATGAAACTCTGTCGAATCTCTCGGATCCACCCTCGTCGAAGTTGTTGACACCGCGAAGACCGAGGTGGAGGTGGTGTAACGATGAACGATCGATCGATACAGATCGCTGTTGCCGGAGATCGCACGCTCGTGGTCCTCGTGTCCCGGGTGGCAGCGTGGTGTGCACGTTGCGCGGTCGTAGCTCGGCGCGAAAACTTGGACCTGAATCCTGACGGTCCGCAGTCTGGCTGCGTAGTGGCCCCGCTGTTCAACCGAGGGAAGGCAAACCCGCCGTGGCTTCTCTCCCGCCTAGCTGGCAACCAATGCTGGCCTCGGCTGGAAGGGGTATCGTAGGCGGTGCTGGAGGCGGTCCTAATGCGCGGAGGTGGTCCGCGAGTTACTCGCGGGATCCCGTTGTTATGATTGTTATGAGTGTCCGAGCTGCCTCCTGCGAGGTGCCTTTGGGGGTGGAACGCGGACGCACGAGAGGGACCCTCGTCTGTCTCTCTTGTCCCATCCTGATCTCTATGCTTTCTCGTCCCTCTCGCTCTCACTCTGTAATATAACCACCACGAGCTCGAACCAGCTCGTAACCGTGATGCAAATCAGCCTGACGGGGCTGAAGAGTACTTCGCAGGGGAAGCCTGGGAGAAACGATTGCCGCGAAGAACCGATCTCGCGGATCCACCGGTCTTTCCAGGAGGGACACCAGACTACGGACAACCGGCACACGCTTTTAACGATGTGATTTTAAGGGCTGATCGGACGATCGGAGACACCCTTTCGAGGGTTCTGTAATCGTTGATTTCTGGGTCGAAGAATCGATAAGTAGGGAGTTGCTGGCCGTCGATCGTCCTGGCTGGATTTGGATGGTCTTTCTCGACGATTCCGAACGGGGGGCTTCTTCTGGGATGGGTCGGTCAATGATTCTGCTGCGAAAATAGAATGAATTTGAATGGTTAAGGAAGGGTGAGTTCTTGGGGATTAGTTTGAATTCTATGTGTGTTAAGGGAGATTTGAGGGTAGTTTGGGGCACTACCTCTCAAGGTATTTGTCAATTAGGTGTGTTCTTCTTCTTGAATACAGCATTCACTACCTCGGTATTTTGCAATACTTTTGGACCAAGGACTCGTTTCAAAACAATGTATGTCTAATTAAACATAATTGGATATACCATTTATAGGTTGGTTAGGATTAGATTATAAAGGACCTACTTTCTTGGACTTCCGCCGGATTATTAAACCGATCCATGCTCCTTAAGTATACATCCTATCAATTGCAAGTCACAGAATGCACTCCAATTACGTGTACGGTCGGTCAGCCTGGTAGGCCTCACGGTCATTAATTTTGATAAATCGTCGTACACAGAAGTCGGAGTTCGTCGACGTTGATCCACTGTCTCATTTATCTTCAGGGGCGCGATGAACCCCTGGCTGGTAATTGCAACGCTACCAGCCGATAGCCAGCCATTTTCGTTTCGTTCTGTCGGCGAATTCGATCGAAACGATGACAATGTTCGCGTCGGACGTGCAAGACGAATGATAAGCGTCTGGAAGACTAATTAAGGAGCGATGCGACAGGTGCGTTGTTCCAAGTTACGTGTTATCACGTATTTAACACGTATTCAAGATCCTATCATCCAAGTCATAAAGCTTCAGGAAGTCCGTAAGTGCTTCACATTCAGAAATTAAATTTTCTCTGCTGTCTCAGTTTTACTAAAAATTATATTTTTCAAGATGATAAATACGATGTCCAGAAGATGAATAAATATTTCTGGCTAGAATTTTTATTGAATTTACAAAATACCTTTTTCTATAGACTGGAAATTGGTCGTAATTGTTTTAAAAAATTTATCAAAAGTTTGACGGAAAATTTGAACAAAAGAATTTCACAAATTTCTAGTAATTAAAAATTTCTAGTCTCTGAATGCTGCTATGGAAATTTTAAACTTAGGAATATTTAATTTTAATCATTTTGCTTTCGCTTGGGGGTGAGTATTGCGCAGAGTCAATTCCGGTGCATCGTGTTGCTCTAAATTTTTAATATTTTCAACGTGGTTTGGTTTTAAAATATATGTTATACCTTCGATAAAAAAAAAGTATAGCAAATACAAACAATTGCAGTTATTAGTCACCCTTTCGGTCCAAAAATACTCAAGCACCCCCTTAACGGTAAAATTAGAGCAATAACTGAGAACTTTCAATCCATTCGAGATGAACGCACAGTGATTGCGAATTAAACCATCTTTATTTTGTCTCTGACGAATGAAATATCAAGATGGAAATTTTCATCCAGCAGGGAGAACGAGTGAAGTTGAGAAGAAATAACTGTTCGACGAATCTGAGGCATTACTAAATCTTTCGAGATTTTTTGCTGCACCAAGTGGCTGGGCTACTCTCCCACGGAATATATTGCGAATGGTTTTTGCATCTTATCTTTGACCCAGCATATGCCTGCATACTTACAAATTAATTATTTCCGCCATCTGTGCGGCAGATTTGACCCTTTGACTTTGCAAACTCGCACACACGCGATTTCTTCGATTCACGAACATTTTTGGACAAAAGTATTTTGTTCAGCCCAACACGCTATTCGTGATCAGACGTAGATGTTTCACTCTTTGCAATGCGTTGAATTCGTTGGTTTTGCGAATCTTGTTCTTCTGACTTAATAAAAATTTAATTTGTTCATAGAAATCACTAGCCATCGAAGGGTTAATCGTGATTCTCGATCAGCCGCGTACGAAAATATTCTCAAACAGAGAATTTCGCATGAATATAAGTACGTGTTTCGTTACTACGCAGCCAGTCTTTATTAAGTCCAAATTTTACCCCTTTTGAACGACGAGCTACCCTCGTCGGCGCCACTATTACTGTCCGCACCCTCGGTGTTTTAATGTTCTCCCCTCAATTTCTCCGACATCGACCTCGACAATATTCTGTCGTGATTCGACCCTAAGAGGCGCGTCCTTCCCTTTAGTCGGAATACATTCGATTCGACTAAAAAGTATCGTTCGGAGATGAAGACTTTTTACGCCTTCACTCCTTTCCAGCCTCCCAATTAAAAAAAAAATATATATATATAAGTCGATATGAAATGTATCGAATAACAAACATCTGGGCTAATCAATTAGTTTTGTATTAAAGATAAAAATAACTTAGATTGGTACAAGAGGGTAAAGTCAGTTACAAAATGCTGTCTGAAATTTGATTAGAAAACGTCTGTATCATAAAAGAATAAAGTCGAACCTCCACCTGTTCCAACTCTCTCGACCTCCGTGACCAGTGACGAAAGTAGCGACAGATCTTTTCCATGAAGCACACGAGGAAATGAATGAATCCGCTCGTCCTTCTTCCTCTCGAAGGTCCACGTGCTTTTCACATATAACTCGCCCCCGTAGAGGCAGGAGGTGTAGCCAGCTGGTGGTTGAAGTTGTAGGAGTCGGCAGGATGTGGGTCTCTCTGCGCTCTCTCTGTTTCGCTGATGTTTCTTTCGTCTCGGTTGCACCCACCGTCACCTTGCCTCTCGCATCGAACCACAGACGTTTCGTCCTTCTTGCACCCGGGATCCTTGTCCGCCTTGCACTCGCGCTCGCCTCTCGGTCGTCCGCTCGGCTCCTCTCACTCTCCTTTTGCCGCACATACCGACTCACCCTCCGCTCGGGGTGCTCCGTCTTTCTCCCCCGTCCCACCGGATCGATTAAAACTACAAAGTGTTGCCTCTCCATCCGTTGCTACGCTCATTCGTGGTCGACTACATTGCTCCGACACTCTCCTGGCGGCACTGGGTTACCAACTCTTTCCCAACTCCCGCTTCTCGTCTCTTCCAACTTCCTCTTTCAATCGTTTCTCCGCCGTCCTGTTCGCTCTTGCTTCCTGCTACCTGCAACACCACCTTCTCTTCCTCGTTTTTTCCTTCTTTTTGCTTTTCGTCCTTTTATCGGAGGATCTCTCCGTATTCATGGGCGTCCGCTCCGCTTCCTGATAATCTCCGCGTAAAACTTCGCCGTGCCGACGGGATTGCCTTCACGCGACCACGGGACCTTCCTCTGTTTTCTCTGTGGCGTGCCGCCACGTCTATCAGACGTTACCTCGTCCCTCTGGATTCTTTGTTCAACCAATCGAACGAGTGCTTATCACCTTCCTCGTATTTTCAACCATTTAGAAATAAAATAGAAATTTCGTATGTTTGATTGCATCGAGTAGCTTAATACTTCGACTACTTAGGCCGTTGAAGGTCTAATCTGAATGGTGATTATTTGTAAAAACTATACCGGTTAAATACAAGATCGTGAAATAAAGCCCTAAGCGCCCCAGAAATCCGATCGATCCAACGCCATGGTTCACGTCATTAATCGCAAACTTAAATTACGTATCAAGGATTAACCAAAACTTGGCCGCCCTCGTAGACCTCCAACACCTTCGATCCAAAGACCGCAGCAACTTCCTTAAATTCCAGCGAGCGTGACTGGGATCCTGGTCCTCCAGTAACATAGTTTCAAAAGGATCAGTCCTTTTTATTCCCAAGCTAGTACGAGCTAGTGTTCATTCGCGTAGTAGCCAGCCACGGAAGATCAGTAGTATTGGGTGAAAGGCTGCATGGCGAGGCGCGATTATATCCTCGAGCCCGTTCTGGTACCTGCCCTCTCGGCATTCCTTTGCCCCCTCTTCGAGTCGTAGCCACTCGGCTAATAACAGAGCCAGACGAAAGCCAAGCAGTCTTTACGAGCATCTTCCCAGAAGTATAAACGCCGGGTCCATCAGGTTTCGAAGCTGCGTACCACACGGGGCTAATTAACGCGATCGACAATATCGCGTGATCGCGGTCACGGGTTGTCGATCGTCGGTGTTGCCTCGATGAAAGGTTCGAGAAAATGAAACATGAAACGGCAGCAATTCAGAAGGCGAAAAAAGGGTGTAACGATACATCTGTATACAAAGATACGATTTCTTTCACGCATCAATCGTTCAGAATGATACCACGATCCGAAGTCACATTTTACAATAGAAACATTGTGATAGAAGGTGAGGAATAAAATAACTCTCGTGATCGTGTGATCGTGTCAGAAGACAATTCAGAAATGCTGAAAGTTCGCTTCTTAACCGAGGCATTCAGACATATTCCCTCGGTTAAGGGAAATGCGAAGGGGAGAGGGAGCAGGTGGTTGATGAAGATAATACCGCAAGGATGTACGACGATGTCGTGTCCGGGCAAGGATGTTCGAAACAAAGTAATCTGAGGGAGCATCTCTTTGTATCAAGCTCCCATTGATCGATAATTTCGCGCATCATTGTTTGCTGTAATAACCGCTTCCCGATACACTCTGCACCACAATTCGGATAAGGGGTCTTTTTTATATCGAGCCGGAAGGGCAGACAATGCTTTAATTTCCGTGGCGCGCGTTCTTGCCGAGACGATTCCTTTGCTCTTTGCACACTTTCGACAAGACGAAACTAACGAATGTCAAGGAACCGCATCTATATTCTGTCGGGTCTTTTATTTTTCTGAAACGTTTCTTCTCGGATGATAACGTGTTTTCAGTTTATTGTTGTTTTTCTCGAAAGACGTAATTGGTTTTGTTCGTCCAATTCCCTTCAGAAACGAAAGGGTTTAGCGTTACTTCTCTGGTATAACACTCTTCGTGTTTCAACATATTGGAAACTTATAACTGGTAAATATTAAATATTATTAAGCTTCTTAAAATCTGACAAGTGTTTCGATATAACATCCAGCTAAATTCTAAAGGAATTTTATAATAAATTATTTGTGATACAATCATCTTAAAACTTCCTAGTTCGATACTGCGGTTCGTTGGCCACGTTTGCGCCTTTCTCCCCAAGAAAATGTAACAAAACAACAAGTCACGGCGTCGTGACGACAATTACCGTCCCTCTTTCTCGCCTTTTATGACTGAGTAATATACTGTCTTGTCTTCTGTCGTTGTTTATTGCACAATTTATACTCTGATAATAAAACAGATCTTTGTCCCTTCCGGCGCGGCGTTTAGATTCGTTAGCGACGCTTTGCGTACCAGCCTCCTACCACCGTCGTCGTTCCTTACTTGTATATATATACACTGTATTTAAATGAAACCGCCTGGTTCTTGCGTACAAGCGTAATTAACAATTATCGTTGTCAGCTAGTCCCCAAGATTTACGGTCTTTTCGTATATACATCGTTTAGGGGACATGGTGTTGCTGGAAGGTTGCAAAGCGTTGCAAATAAGTTTACAATTTGCACGTTCTAACCCGATCTCGCGACGAGGATACATCGCTAAACGTGACAAGGTGTGCACTGTGAAACGACGAACGAACGAACTTGATATTTCACCCGCATCTTCCTGTTCCTGTAAAGATCACGCCTCGCACTCCAGGTTCCCGCCGTGATCCAGTAACAAGAAACTCTTTGCTCTTGTTTGAATTCCCCCAAAATGTACACCTAGTCTTTGTGCTTGGAGAACATCATTAGTTTCCCTGATGTATAATTTATTTTTCTCGTTAACCGTTTCATTGTAACAATACACAGTCACGAAGCACTCGTACTAGCGTGTATACAGACGCAGTAGAATTTTGTCGACTACGAAATTATAGTGTTAGTACCTCTGACACGTGGCAGCGCAGAAATATAAAAAAAAAAAACATGGAGTTATTAATCAATAAGGTTGGCTCACAAACGACGGAAACTTCTGACATTCCTACCGTTTAATTGTTTACGACGGTGGTCAAATAATCCATATCGAGTACAATTACGTTGTTTAAATTGCTTTTTAATAAATTCCAGGTATGTTTCATAGAAAATATGAGTACAAGTGTTGGTAGATAATTCAGAAAGTTCATTGCGCCCAGAAATGCAAACGAAACCAGTTTTCTAGCAGTAAAATCATCAATATCGATGCTGTTGCGAACGACTTCACAGAGAAAGTCATGGCTCCAGCAACACTCGGTGCTATAAACAGGTGTCAATTATTACGATCGTTAATGTTATACTTACCTCGCCCGATTCCATCCACCGAAAGAACAAATTTTGTCCGAGCCGCGTATCGTCGGGACGGCTTTTCACGCGATTGTTCGCAGACGTTTTCTCACGGGTTTCCGTGGTCTTCCGAGGAACTGAAAGCACCGACAGAAACCAGTCACGAACGTATCGGTCAATACTTGCCAGGTCGGACGAAGACGAGTCAGCCTGCGCCTTCACACCATTTCCGGACAATATTTAACCACGTTCCCCCCCTCTAAACCGGTAGCCACGATCATTAAACGTGCGTATACAGCCTCATAATATTGCAATCCGCGGCCATAATTTACGTCGTTTTATAGTTCAAACTGCAACCTACGGTAGGCAGCGGCGCTCGAGCCTTTAGAACGTTGCTATTCCCGTTCAAGTTGTACTTGGGTGATCATAAAGTCCGCCGACTGTTTCCCTTCGGTGCCAGGCCAACCTCGACCCCCCGACGACTAAGTGTGTTTCGCGCATCGCTTCCTCTGTTTCGAGGTTTATCGCAAGACTTGATGGTTTGGATCGTTTGCTGTATTGCGTTCTGTTTCGTTCTCGTCCAAAGACTAGCTCTGGAGCTATTCCTGAAGATCCAATTCTTTTCAAACGCTGATGGGATGTTTGGGAAGCTAAGGTACTGGATATATTTAAAAGCGAAGCTTGGTTACTTTGGAATTTTTGGATCCACGGATATGGTGGGTATTTTAATTTTATACCTACAATGGCCCAAGTACACTGTACCTTGTATCGCTAATACTGGTGGACTCGCGGATTAGCTACTTTCCCTTAGATTAGAGTTATTTTTATTAAGTATGTTGTAGAATTCGTCATTCTGGATAACTTTTCCCTCTTGCGAAAAGGTCGAGCTCTCTTAGTTTCCAAGTTAAAAGTATCTCTTACTAAAAAAAAACCACTGCTCATATTTCCAAGAATCTTCGAATTCAGTAAAAACCTCAGAACGCACCAGTTATATTCAGAACAGGATGCGCCCGTGTGAGTGGAGCTACCGTGAAAATTGAGATATACCGTCTTATAAAGAATCATCCGACCACAAAGGGATGAGGATCTTTTATGAAGTTATCACGAACGTGCAGTCGGTCGAAGAATACCTTGCTTTCGACCTGTGGATACATCCAACCACGTTCGGTGCCCCTCTTAGAGAAGTAAGCTATTACTGAAATTACCGACGATCCGTGGCTCGCAAATCAAAATTCATCGTTCTCTTCGTCGGCCACTCTGCATTGTTACGATTTATTGCCAACTAAACGCCACGATTCCGCCAAAGAAACGCGACGCGTCGGCCGGCTCCCCCTTTTGCCCGGGATTCAAGAGCGACCATTAGCGGGTTTCAGCAAGGCAAACAAGTGTGAAGGTAATCGAAGAAAGGAATGATAATTAGCGCACGACTCGTGAAATCGTTGTTTCCTTTGCAAAAAGAACTAACTGCAGCCATCTGCGCACGACAGACGTCGATTCGTGATCCGAATTTGCGCCTTTGTGAGGTTTTATTTAAAAAACGTGGCGTGTGAAATACGTACACGAAGATGAGGTTGCAGTTTATGTAACTTGAAGAAATAAATGTATCATTAACGATGATTCTTTTTATAGCAAAAGAGAAATCATTTACTTTTCAGTCTGTAATCTTTTCCTTTATCTTGTGTTTGTTATTTTTCGATTCTGTGACAACTATTTTTCAAGGCTATCGACACTGGGATTATTTCTTCAATAACTTGGCGTTGTAGTTCTAATTGGCAAGATACATTGTATAAGCTGACGACGCGAAAGGACACGAAATATCCAGAAGAAGGCACGCATACTGTCGTGCACGCATAGCTGGGGTGTTGCAGCAAGGAAGGGTTTAACGATTCCCGTAGCTGCGTCGATTTACGACCCCTAAAACACATCGAACGCGCTTTATATGTATGTAAATTAGGTCAGCCGTTTTGCTTCGACCGGACCCCAATCTACGCGGTTCGATGCAACGAAGACTAAAGCAAAATCACATCGTTTCATTTTGGAACCTGATTGAGTTTCCGCAAATGCATTAAAACGATATAAAGTATGAAGAACAAGACAAATTGTATCAATAAAAAATTTATCCTTCTGCAACAAGTTCGAACGCATCTTTTTTTTTTTTGCGAGCACAAAGGCCTTTCTTTGTATCTTCGAAGGACCATAAAACGTCCCTCTGTTGCAGAAGCCTAAAAAAATCGCCGTTAACATCCTCCTGCCGAATTCTGACCCCCTTCCCTTCTCCTGTGTTGTACGCTTTGACGGCAGAGTCGCGATTTTTCTAATTATAGGTAATTAATTTTTACGAGTGCGCCGTAAAGCATCGTCAGACAGGTGTTTCCCGCGGGCGTATCAGGGACCTGGCGAAGGTTCTCTCGAAGGAAGCTTTCGGATACTGGTGGTCGTTTTCGGTAGTGGTAACAACGATTGTAGCCCCGTTTCGTTGGTGGTGGTGCCGATAAAGTTAAAGCCACTGGGCGAACGATGCAGGGGCCGCGTAATGACAACGCAGCGCGTCGTAAACGCGTTTATGTCCAGAGTTGCATTATAGTAATATCTGCCAGCACCCAACGGATGTACACCGCCTCCTGGACGTTATCCATGGCCAGCCGTTTCGCTAGTGACCCCTTGTTTTCTTTCCCTCTGACGTCTATTTCTGGCCATCATTCTGTCACACTCAGAGACTTCGATGATCCAACGCGGCTCTCGTTTCTCCCGTTTTCTTTTTTCAATCTTCTCGTTTTGCTACATCAAGTAGATTATACGATATTTCTTAATGTTGTATTTGATCAACTGGATGGTTTATTATGGTAGTTTATCGTTTCGAAATTGTTCCAAAGTAAAAGAAAGAATCAAAAGAAGAACCACTAACAGTATCTCAAGTTACATCAATTCCCAAAGAAAGGAATTATATTATGTTACTCAGAAAACAGGAAGATTCTTTCGTGATTTTTTGGAAAGAATATGAAAAACGGCACAAAAACACTTTCCTAGAAGTAGTTTTCTACCCCGTAGATGCAAATCTTGAAAACGGCAAATCGCTTACAAATTTTCCCAAGGAAATTGAATCGTCGGAATGTGTAGGTACGCGTATAGACGAAGAGGAAGGATTTCGAAGGGAAGAACGGTGTAAGGGCGTGGAAGGGGTGAAACGAGAACGAGGACCAACGACGAGATGGGTGAGTTGTAAAGTCCTGCGCGTGACACCGGGTTATGTTATGTTCTCCGTGCCTGTGTTGGCGATGCTATGAACACCGACCTCGTGGACCTCGTTACTTTGTACGTAGATGTATACATAGTTAGGTGGCACGCGGTATTGCTCATACACTGCGTTTATGGCGCATAACCGGCCTGGTCGTTCGCACAGATTATTTTGGCTTGATCAATTTGATAACTCCGCTCCGTTATGCCCGCCTTGCTGATTACGAAGCGGAGCGACACCGCTCCAAGCGCAAATCTTGATCGTTACAGTGCTCATTCTGACAATCGGTACCGGAGCGTGACGATTTGATCAAGATTTTTTTCGATAGCTGCATCGATTAATTATTTATTTGCGTCTAACCCTGATTGTGAATATTTCGCAATCTTCAAATTCAAATAAACTTTCTACCATATTTATGGTATTTTCTTTTTTATTCCTTTGCGAAAAAATTTGAATGGCTTTAGCAAAATTCACACAAAAGTTGCCAACTAAATAAATCTAAAATTGAAATATGAAATTGTAAGGGATTGGGATAAATTCGCGTGGGTTTGAATGTTAAAACCAGTTAAGGGTTAATAGAACGTTTCGAATGTGAGGACCAATTTGTGACAGACAAGGTGATTAAAATTCTGAATTTAATAGCCTCATGAATGATTATATTACGAAGAAGACCATGAATTAGATTTCAGTTAGCAGGTGTACAGCTGATACCTGTTCCTTCCGGATACTCCAAGGATTCTGCACCTTGCACGACCTTAATTGAGTCATAACTAGAGGCACCTTGTAAGCTGATCGATATCAACGTGGTCCCTTCTTCGAAGAAGGCTCCCAAATAAAACGTACAACCCTTTATGAACGTATAAATTCACGTGATACGCTTTTTAATACAGATTCCACGGCAAATTGATACTTAACTGCAACGTTCGGTTTTTATCGTCGCTGTAAATGAGAATATCGAAGCTCTGAATAATTACTATGTAGGATAATCTGTAAGTGAGATCATGTAAGAAAGTGCTTGGGTTAAAAAGTTAATGAGCATCCGCTTGTAAATACTCAGATCTGCCATTAACATGATTTCATCGACAATTTATTACCATCGCGATTAATGTTTTTAATTTTAATTCAGAAGACACTTAAATTAACCAAAGTTCAAGTAACTCTGTAAATATATTTATTCACAACCGTTTTTCACTTGTTATCTTACAAAATCAGAATTTCTTTTAATTTTCGTGTTATTATTTAATCATATTAAATTTCAGGTGTCGGTCATCGATATCCAGAGCGTCCAACGTGTTAACGATACCCAATCGTAACTCACAAGGCTTATTCGCAAATTCGTACAAGAAGTAGCATTCCCCCCCCCCCCCCCCCCCTGAGATAATTCGTTCAATTTATTTGAGGAAGAACATCAGAACCGGAGGACAGTCTCATGAATATAAAAAAATCACCGCAATTAATCGATACATCAGCCAGGCCAGCACCTGGTCGGTTTTTGATGTCCGGCCCTTACCCTCGCCCTTCGATAATTACTCAATATATCAAACCTGTACTACTTCGTGGATCCCTGAAACTTCGCTCGATTCCTCTGAATTATCCGTGGAACGCGATCCGCTAATTTGCCATGCAGCCCGGTTGGCAGCGAAGGTTTTAGGCGAGCATAATCGCAGCTCGAGAGGGCCGGACTCGCGAGTAATTTCAAGAAAGTTTCGACAGGCGTGCAAGGTCCGAAAGGACAGTAAAGTTAAGAGGGCCAGAACGCACGAATGAGGGACGTGCCGGATAATTATGCGAGCTGCCTCGTTTCGGAAGGCTGTTCCAACTTTTTTTTTTTACGAGGGATGAAGTCGGCTCCACGAGGTCGTAACTTAGCCACGGAATACGGACTATCGGTTACGACCCGATGCCTCCCCGAGGATGCAGTACCTTTAACCTTTTCGAAGAAACGTTGCCACGCCAAAAATGTATTCGTATAAATTAGACTAACTGCGCCGGCTTTACCTCTTCCGGGAAGCTGACGCGTATCCGAGAACGTTCGTTGCATTTTTTTATGATCGACACGGAGGGGTGAATTTACGATTGCAACTTCGTAATTGCGTGTCTCGGGATCGAACGAGATTAACATTCGAAGTATTAGGGTGCAACTTAGTTGTTGCTCTGGGTGAATACACCTGCATGGGAAAAGGTAGAACGAATTTCGCTCGTCGCTTCTTAATAATTTCTGTTATTTGAAGTAATCTTGTTCAAAATTGTACCAGTTCGATTTTCATTAATTTTTTAACGGTGGAACTATCAAACGAATCAAAATGGTAAGGAATTGTGGTATGTACTAGTTTAATTGTATATGAAATTTAATAAAATTGCATGCAGAGTGCAACAAGAATTTGATTATGGCTATATTCTCATATGTCTGTATATTACTTGACAATAATACTTTATTTACATGTACTAATGGTATATTGGAATTGGCGAAAGGTTTTCTTGAAATATAACAGCTGAATCTATCTTGATTCTGATTGATTAATAGTAAAATTGATGGACAAATCATGGATGAAGGTTCTAACTCATATCGTGTAACCTTTGTAAATTGCACGATGAAAAATACTAAGTAATAAATAATTTTCTTAGCATTCACAAATCGAATACTAAGCAATCAAATAAGAAGCATTACGTTTAAAAGATTTAATCGAATAATTCTATTCACAAATCTACAGTGCTCGAGATATTTAAATCTTTAGACGAGTGTACACGTCCCTAGCACTTAAAGGATTAAATGTGGGGCTCCATTTGAACAGTGAACTAGAAAAAAAAAACTAAACCTTCTATCCGAAAGATGTATCGTTTAACACGTAAAGACTGATGGAAGTTACGCCGACAGTTAGTATCGAAGCGAATTTTCTTGTTACGATGATCGATAGTACCGTAGCTAACATCCCAACACAGTCGATAGCGAAATCGTTCGCTGGTCGAAGACCTGTTTTCGGGAAACGTTTGGAATACGTGTCCGGCGGACGTTTACAGATACCTGGAGGGTAGCAAACGATTATGATCCGAGGATAACGATCCAGTTGAACAAAAAAGCGCACATACACATACACACACCTGAAAAAAAAAAGAGATTCCCAACACAACGGTGACTTACGCGCAAATGGATGGCGAAGAAAAATGGTCCGGACCATGTTTCATCTGGCGCACACGTTTATCGTCCGCGCACTGTAAAATTTACACCGTCTCACTTCCGAAACGAGTGGCCCGGCAGTTGCATAAACGCGTGCAACATTTTATTTTATACACCGGGCCCGTCCCCCCTCGTGCCCCGTTGCCGAGCAATAGTAAAATATTAGTTATGGCTGATTTTGCGAGCACCTAATAAAATTCTTCGTGAAATAAAATCGACCGTCGTTCGTTCCATCTAGATACGATTCACAGCTAATAAATTTTTCCCTCAGGATTTTCGAGTATCATGGGGTAATTTGCAGTTCACGATCTGAATGGCTAAGTCATAAGTCATAAGTCATAATTATTCTTTTAAGATTAATTGTTTAATCGACACAGAAATATTTGAACGTTATACAAACCTCGATTTACAAAATTATTTCGAAGCTTGTCGTAGGAAATTGAAGCATTGAGGTATGAGAAATAACTATCTTAACTATAATTAGGAATATCGGAAATCAAGATTGTAATTACCTCGAAAATTATTGCAACTTCTATTGGCTGTACGAAGCGTCAGATCAAAAGGGTTAATTTGCAACCGATATTAATATGTTTTCTAATTGTATAAAAAGTAGGTTGAGGTATAGTACCTATTAATAAGCTTCTAATTACGTCTTCCTCCAATTACAGTCGCTTAAGAGACATTCTCTTAATAACGTGCGACGATTACCGTAAGTAGCGACAACCATCACGACGAATCGAATACGTAGCCACTAATACATCCCGGTTGGATCTAATTCCATCAATTAAATGCATCGCTGATAATTATTCCAGTGGTCGTCGAAGTCGCCGGGGCGCAACGACGCCATCGTTGCAGTCGCGAACGAAGAACGCCGACGGCGACGTCCGACATCGAACGCCACGCTACCAAAAGTATTACGTGACATTAGTAAACCTTTTTCGAGCTTTATAAAAATATGTTTCAATCCCTCGGGGTCAAGCTGCGCCGAGTGGAACATTTTCGGAAAACACATATCCGTTCTCGTTCGAGCTCCGCCCTCGTATTTTTGTTTTTCGCGCATTTACGCCCGTTACGAGAATGTATTTATATATATTTTTTTCTCCCCTCCCCCGTTTCGAATCCTATCGTCACGTCCGGCACGAAGGAACAGGAGAGGGGTGAGCAACATTTTTTCGGGGAGAGGGAAAACGAGACACGAAGCTTTTTCAGGGTCTCTTCGACGCCGCGGCGACGACCTACGGAAACGTTTCATTGCGTTCGATACGACGGTAAAAAACGGCCACGGATCACGGACAGTAAAAAATGTAACTGGTAATTTAGTTAGCCGTTGCGAACCGGACGCCGTTGGCCCGGCCGGGTGTTGGTGGACAGTAATAGGGCGTATCTCGTATCTGTCCGGGGCTGACGGGTTTTTATGGGTTCGCGATGCGCGGATTCATCATTCGATATATTACAGCGGCCGACCAGCTACCTACCTCCGATGTCACCGCGTTAACCTAACGACCCTTCAAGGCGGAATTTTAGAATTCAGATCGGTGACAGGTGCACGCCGACCGACTCCTCTGTTCCACCGGTTTCAACGTATTGTGAATGGTGGAACCGGGAGTCGATTTGCGAACGGTTTTTGGATGATAGATGCTAGCGAGCTGACGATCTTCCTTTTTCTTTTTTTATTTATGAGATACAAGGTAGCTAGATATGATTATTTTGAGCAACGTTTTAGATTGATACGTAGAAGGTTAATGATTGCGGATGATGAATGAGGAGTATTTTGTTTCAATTTTTAAATACTGTTTCTATGAATGATTTTGAGAATCCATTAGCTGATAGGGCGTTTTTTTTTTCTCTTTGTAGTAGTTGAAGTTAATTGTAATTAATGGTCCAGGGGGCCACATGACGATGACAGCGAAGTGGAAAGATACGGTGCTAGTCAGACAGAATACGAAGGAATTGATACGTAGACAGTCATATTAATTTCTAAATTTAACTTTTAGTTAAATTATACGTTATCCAAAGTCTAATTTCTCCTTTCTGTTATCGATTATCACATTATACAAAATTTAAGATGTCAGTCAGTGGAGACCACCATGACAGTCATCGTGATACACAACCAGAAACTGATGGGAATGATATAAAATTAACAAGAATTATTAACAAGAATTATTGGGAAGCAAAATATTAAATATTTGGAGCGACATGTTTACCGAATAATTAAATTGAACGACACTTGAATTTTCATACAGTTTTCATGCTGATTCCAGCGCTGTACCGAATGAAATTCTTTTCAAAATTTCATGAAATCTTGGCGAAAATTTTCTGCTCGGTCTTCAAACGACATTATAATTCCCAGTTTTTCCAATACGAACCGTTCAAAAGCAGTCGAAGTCAATTTTTTCAATCTCCCGAAACCGCCAACGTGTTCGATCAGCTCTCCATACCCAAAGTTACCGAAAATAGATTTCCCAGCTTTCGTTCGGCAAAAGAGGGGAAGGGATTGGACAGTCGTTAAAAAAAAGCCCCAACGAATTAATGCCCCGAAACCTAGAATATCTAATGGATATTGACCTGGACCTCGACAAATTCTCTGGTACAGGGATTTACCGTGCTGTAACTTCGCGGATACGTATTTTCGGGAGCCAACACCCATAACTACAAACCGGCGACCCATCTGATATCATTCATTTTCTTCTTTTTTTTATTTTTTCGGTGCTCAGGATCTGGTACTGACGAATTAGTTCATCGTGGATACATGTTTTCGTCAGATACAAAACAAAACAAAATCAGAGAGGGAGAGAGAGAGAGAACAAAAAATGAAAAATATTTGATCAGGCCCACGAGCTCGTTGGCTAGCTCACACGGGAAGAGGAGACTCTCGAACGGTATCCAATTCAGTTGATATTCAAGTGGCGAGCGCGTGTTTCTACATTTTGATTTCTATGTAACGGCCGACGGGATACGCGCCCATGCCGCCAGTGTGTTTCCTGTCTGGAAAGACAACAAATATTGTTTCGAAATCGTTTATTCCCATCAGGAGAAATTCTATCCGTGGCAATCGTGTTACGGGGCGTACCATCCCCTAGCCAGAAGGAGATAGTACAGATAACAACAGCAACAAAAAAAAAAATCCTACTACGAACGAGAATAAATGAAAATAATCGCTGGTCACGACTTTCGAAACGTCCGGCTACGAATCCTTTCCTGGCCGGTTACGTTTCGAAAGAGGGATAGAACAGGGTGGGGTCCCCTAGCCAGCCATGGTATCTGCGATTCGCTAATCGTCCCGCGTGACAAGATAAGCTTCGACCTAGCCGAGCTGTGCCAAACTTTCCTCGTAACGGGGCGAGTTCGGTGCCTAGGCACAGGCTTTCGTTTGCCAACGAGGAGGACCGCGATTGTCAGGAAGAGTCGCATGGAAATCCGATGCGCCGGTGCATCGACGATGCAATTCAGACGGGTGGGTAACCACCCCTTTTTTTCAACCCCCTCTATCCGTGGGCGCCTCTTTCGCTCGGAGTCTCTTTCACTGTCTCACTCACTCTTTCTCTCTCTCTCTCTAGTCGCGTTACGCTCCTCCTACCTTGTACCTATCCCTCTTTACCACCCTCCTACACCCTCCTCTTTCTAGCTGCCGCTGCCTAGCTCTGCTGTTCGTCGCCGCGACTCTCGTGAACGCGTATATGCTCGAGCGCGCGCGAAAGTGTGCCAAAAACCCTTTTGTAACGATCGGAAGAATGGGACGCATTGTTTGCTCACTTGTGAATCGGCTCTAATGGCAAAAGTATGTGAAATCATTGTGAACCGAGATTACATACGCGAAAACAACGCGGCCACGTCCTACGTGGGCTCTCCCGCCTCTGTCTACGGCATCTCTATGTCTACGTCTATCCATCCCCGCACACGAGCTCGTTCACGTCGTTGTGTACACGCGTTGTCGACGTACGTGTGCATTCCCTTCTTCCCTTCTCGTCCCGTTTCATCCCGTAAACGCAATGCACAGTGTCTACGCACACGCGTGAAAAAAAAATGCTGGCGCGCGAGCAAGCGAGCGAGCAAACGATTCGAGCTGAGCGTACCGGGAGGACGTAGATATATATTTTTTTTTTTTTTACGTGCAACTAGAGAGAGAGTGCAGGGAGAGACATGCATTCGACTGGCCAGGATGGAGGGAACGAGAGGCGACCGATGGGTGGTCGTGGATGTTGGTAGAAGGGGGGGCCAGGGTAGGGGGTGGCATGGGTGGTCCACCCTTTGCCGTCGATTTTTCGGGGATTTTTTTTACAGGCGACGGCCCTCGCTTGCCTGGATGGACGAACACGGGGAGGAACATCAATAATCTACAATCAAACTGCAGATAAAGCTACGATCGCCCTTTTGTGTATGTTTCAATAAGAACCGACGTGACGAACAACTTCCTGTCGGTGAACGCGTCTCTTATACAGCTCGCGTTTTCTTTCTTCGGAAGGAAACATCTTCTCTCGGCCAGTGTAGCCCAGTTTTGTTCCTTTTCGTTTTGCTTGTCGACGATTATGACCGAAGAAACTTTGACCGGGCTCGATGGCCGGACGTTTGTCAGGTCGCGAAACGCGCACGCGATAAAAACCGAACGGATAGTTTTATACGAAGCGGGACTTTAAAAATGGAGGATGTTGCCGAGGCAGCGTGACAAAGTGCATTATTTATTATTTAACCGGCGTTGCAAAGTAAATTTGGATGAACGATGCACCGCGCTGCGTTTTACGACTAGTCTTCGCCCTCTCGACTGCTCGCCACCGCTCGACGCCGGAGCTGACGGTTACCCGCGTGAAATAATCACACAGGACAATTAGTAACGGCCCGACAATTTTTACTACGCGCTAAAGGGAATGTATCTTCTTTCGGGATTCATTCTCGTGAACGTTTTATCGCTTGAAATTAATCGAACGTTTTTATTCTCGAGAGGGAATTTTGTTCAGAATGTTGTTTATACGAACAATTTCTTAAACCGATTAACTTCGTAAGTTGTTTTGCAAAAAGAAAATTAACAGCAAAATTAACTAATCGTAATTCAAATCAGACTATTTGCAGTCTGAGTTAAAAAATGTTTAGAACTGCGAATCACGACAGTTTGCAGCGCGGCAATCAAGGAGGAAACGAATTCTCCCTTTCTTATTGCGAACAACTGCCCCTTAATTATCATAGATAATTAGCCAGCTACGTGGGTGTGTAGTTGATAAGATTCCAATGTTCTTCTCATTACAGTCTCGCGTGGCAGATCTGTTCCCCGACCAGTTTGCCACCTTAATGCGGAGCCTTCTTATTGCAGTTTCGTGCCGTTCGCCACGGACACCGCTTGTAATCGCGCGAACGGCCTTAATGGAAACACGGCCAACTATGTGGCACGGGTCATTTAATCCGCAATGATGCGAGAGACGAAATGATTGCTCGAAGCTTACGCTTTACAGCTCAAACAAGACTGTATTTATCTTGCACTTGTTTCTTGTGATTTTACACGATTGCAGTGTCTCAAAGATGATAGATATTATTATCTGAAAGTCTGACATAGATAAGTATATGAATTAGAAGCTTATATTTCGAGGAAAGATACTGCACGAATGTTTCCTTAATATTTGTGGTATATAATGTAGAATACTTGTTTTTGGAAGCGAAATAATTGTGGGACGAGAGTCTTCTGTTTGCAAGCAACGGGAAATGGTTAAAAGAACGAAAGAAGAAGCTGAATACCACGGACCATTTACTTTGCAGCATCACATAATGAGAGTGAAAAACGACCGCACGGAAACGGTATAAAGTTTTCCTTCACGAAATTAAATATCTCGGGCTGTGTTTAGCTATGTTAAGCATGTAAATTAAGGAGAGTAATGGTCTTCGTTAACGTTCGGGGCTGTTCGAGCAACTGTTGTTCCCTTGATCCTTAATCCCAAGAATGAAACGCGTTAAATAATTCATGAGCTGATATTAATTCGATCGATCATTAACCGTTAAATGACAAAACCCAGATAATAACAATGCTTTGATGGTCAAATATAAATTATTGAAGTAAAAATAATCATACAACGTTTGAACAATGAAACTGAAAAAGAAATCGAAAATTAAATTGAACTGAATTTATGTTGGGTCAACGAAGAGCTGGTTTTGTTATCCGAGAGTTCAAGGAAAAGCAAGTACGTATACACTTTATGCGAGAAAGCAGTCAACCGCAGGCCGCGACATTAAGTGCAAGAATATCACTACTAAAATAGGTTGTAAAGTAGATATACCGCCTCCGGTCATCACGCTGCAGGCCAAATTTACATTTCAATATATGGCACGATAAAAACGTCAGATTTTCCGCCGGTCCATAACCGAATCGTTGCCGTGCTGAACTTTCGAGTCACGACCGGCCAGAGTTTGCGTCGTATATCAAGAAACTTTCAGACTTTTTACGATTACTCGTGATTTCATGTAATAAGATACTGTCCGCTTTGAACTCGTTGCAGAATTTTACTCTCGAAATGCACCGAATAACGTGTATCTCTACTTATTAATACATCTTGTCGATTTTAAATATTCTTACTTTATATGAAATGTGGAAACCCAGAATTTAGAGATATAAAATTAGACACTTAGGATTTGAAGATATAAGACATAGAAACGCAATGATACTTAAGGGTCAATCGGCCTTCGATAGGTGAAGCGTTAAAGACACGCGTCTGTTCATTTCGCGATGGAGGAACCGCCACTGTGGCTCCAAATACACGCTCGTTCTTCCTTTGTTCTACTCGCGGCACGATTTGAAATTTGCACAACGCCGCCCCGTAATCTCGAAAGTTCGAGATCCTTTCAACTCGTCGTCCGTTTCGCCGCCCTTCAGGCTCGAGCTCTTTGCAAATAATGTATAGGAATTGCGAGGCTCATCTACATAAGTAATACCGCGTTAAGGAAAGCACCAAAGGCGTCTCTCGAAGGTGGCGGATGAAACGAAGAAGAAGAACAAGAAGAAGAAGAAGAAGAAGAAGAAGAAGAAGAAGAAGAAGTGGAGAAGGAGGAAGAAAGTGGCGGCAGGTGAGGAGGAGAGGTTGGGTTACGAAGAGAGGGCCAAAGGGTTCCCTCGCATTAATTGTGCCGAGGAGAGATAAGGAACACAATGTTTGTTAACTTCCACGAGATGTATAAGACGACTAAAGCGATCCGCTTTGTGGCGGCTCGTTTTCCTCTGTTGAAACGGAGGGGTGGGGGGCAAAGGAGGTACAGGGGGTGGCGCAAAGGGGAACAAAGAAGAGATTAACGGTCGATCGATAATCATTATGCGAATTTCTTGCCGAGTCCCGGGACCCTCTCTCTCTTCGTCTCATTTATCGCCGTATCGAACTTTAATTGCGAATCGCGTTGCTTGGTTATTAATCGGAAGAATTCTCATTCTCCTTTGTGACCTTTCTTTAAGATCGTGGTTCCTCGATGCTTTGTATCAGACAGTGCCGTCTCGAAAAGGCATTTTCCGATTATAATATTTCAAAACTTAATGTTTTTGAAATTTCTAGAAGGTATTCTAGTCTTAAGAACTTCCAGAAGTCAACGAAGCTTATTTCTTTAATTAATTTGCAATTTTTCCAATTTTCCCAAATAAAATCAAAGATTTTAATAACCATAACCCCTCGATTGCTTCGTATCGTAATTAGAGACCAACGTGATTTCTGGTGGCACGGAGTCACGTGAAATTAGCCAGTTTTTTTCGGGGGAAAACTCTTTGTGAAGTCGTCACGGCCGTGAATCATCATCCTCCGTCTCCTGTCACGCTGTTAACCGAGCGACGATGATGTCTCGTGTTAAGGGGTTGCTAAAGAAAAGAGAGAGGGGACTGTCAAGGGGTGTCGAGAGGCAGAAGGGAGACGATGGTTGAATAGAGAAGGAAAGGACCCTACCCCCTATTTATATTCTGGCTCACCCTCCTCATCAACGGCGTTCATCTTTCCTATTAAAGTAGTAATTTAGCAGGAAATTAAGCTACGCACTCGCTTCTCGCGGCCTGGCACTTGCTTCATTCTGTAACCCCCCCCTCTTTTCCTCTTGTTCGGTTCGCTACCCTAGCGAAGGATGGTTTTAGCCGATCGTGGACATATTTTCTTTATACTTTTCCACTCTTTTTTTGTTCTTGTTGATCATTTTCTTCTTTATTCGTGGTTTAACCTATTTGGTATCAAATAAAATTCGAAACTATGTACCTATTCATGTGATGTTCAATTGTAACATGTTAAAAAATTTGATTGCGTGTGGTATATTTCAATTTTGACAATAAACTTGTTTCTTTTCTGATCCTTTGGTTACGTAATAAATTAATTTTATTAATTCATGGAATCTCGTGAGATTGATATTTGCCTGGTCATCATTGTGACTTTTTTTAACTTATCACGTTTTTCTTGAAATCACATTCTGCAAGTTGGTACGAACAATGTCTTGAAAATTTATTAATCGAATCGCTCGCAACTTCTTTCATTTTCAAAATTGGATTTTTGGAAAACGTTGACAGACAGAGAAACCTGTGGTAATTTATCATTTTACGTAATCTCACGAGATTAATAATGCGGTGTTGGAGAGTTTATATACACGTCAATTAATCAGCAATTTAGGTGTTTTATATTAATTTCTTTCAATTAAACGAATCACCCTTGGCGACGGTATCGAGAACTCGGGAACACCTTGAGTCACGCGCTCATTATTCATTTATGTTTCACATTAAATGCAAATCGAATGCAATTATTGTTGACTCCCGGGGGATCGCTGTCCGAATCGCAGTAACATCGATCACGGTTGTCGAAATAAAGGTGCCAGATCGCATCTGTGCACGGAATATTCCGAGTAGCTGTGACAATAATAACAGGTGTCACGGTATCAATATCCTGTAACGCGTTTTAATGATCGAGGCACCCGAAGGAAACGATTAAACCAGCAATACGGGTGGTAGAAGAGTGCTTCTCATTTTTTAAGTACCTGCAGGTACTTGGGTAACATTATAACATACTATCTGCTGCATCGTGTTGCTATGAATAGCACGTATCTCATGAATCTTGTCTTCTATATTTGCCTGAAAAGAATTTAAGTTTTTATATTTGACGGTCTACCGAGTTTAATTGTTTCTATTCAATTTTCAGCGAATGCAGTTTTTCCTTAGAAAGGAAATAGCAACAGTTATAGTATTTCTTGTGAATGGAAAACTTAGAAACTTGAGATTTGGAAATGGAAATCTTAGAAATTCCGGACCCACAAATGTAACGCCTAGAAATTTAGTATTTAAGAACCTACTACCAGAAGGCTTAGAATTTAGAAATGAAAAAATAGAAATATTAAACCTAAAAATGTAAAACTTAGGAATTGAGAATTCAGGAATCTGGAGTTTAAAAATATTTTAAGTACCCCTTCAAATTCCAAAAGTTCTTCTGTTGTAATATTTTCAAAACACCGAAATGCAGTGATTTCTTCCAGGATTCAAAGTTCCACGATTATACAGCTTAAAACTCATCAATATCGTATCGATCTCCTCGAGGAATTCATTTGTCCAATAAAAACGATAAAAACCAAAGCAAACATTGAATCAATTCCCAACGAAACGCTGACAAACTCGACTCGATATGCAACATGAAAAACGATAAATGTATTTAAATGACGAGCATCTGCATCGCATTACCGATATGACAGACGATACACGTTAAATTCTCGATGCAAACTCTCCGTCTCCGTGGTGTTTATTAATAGTCGATTGGAAACGATGATAACTGAGGCTGCTGGATAAGAGGTTATCAGACTGGCTCGACGATAAATCAACCGCTGTTGGAATATTTATGAATCGAACGTATCGAGACGAGTGTGCACGCCTTCTAGTATTACCGGCAATTAAATTGTACACTTTAATTATTTACGTAAACCGTCGAAACCCAAGATGCCGATCGATAATTAGAGAAAAGTCAAACATCCCAATGAGAATTCAAAAATCATATTCTACGTTCATCTTTCAAAACAATCGCCCAAGAAAATATACAAACGTTTGTATTGCAAATTCTTCACAAATTAAATATACAAGTTGGACGTGGTGACTGACAGTATAAATTTGAGTCAAGTAAAATTTGATGTGATATTAGAATTATATTATTTACACAAGCTACATAGCTAGTGAAAAGCTTAATTTAAGAAACGATACGATTGTACTCCGAATAATTACAATTATGGCGTGTCTGACTATATATCGTCGTTTCCACTGCGCTGGCTGAAGTGTCGAGATAACATAAGAGTTTGAGAATACGAATAAAATTAGAAATAAGTCCAACGGTGTATACAGAATCGGCAGTGGAAGCACCATTCAATAATCATACGAAAACTTACAAAAATAATGTACTGGAAGGCCAAATTATTCTACAAACAATTAGTAATTGATGCGTTGTATTTTTTCCGATATCGACGTTGAAAAAAAGACACCACGAAATGACGAGTTTTGTTCGAACGGCGCAGCTGGAGATCTTTTCATCGGTACCAGCTACGATTCTAGAATTTCATATTGATCGTTCATTATCGTTGTGGGAATAAACGGTGGCTAGCACACGGTCGGCTGTAAAGAATATTTTAATTGCCGCTCGACTCGTGAATTTCGTGCTCATATTCGACGTTCGACTGATTTAAGCCGCACAGCAGAGGGGTTGCCGGGCACATTCAGTGAGACAAAGAACAAAGAAGCGTGCAGGAAGGGTGGTGCTTGGGGGAGGGAGGGGTTGGGAACTCGGGTGGATGCACAGGGTGGGTTGATCCTCGTATGAAGGGCTGTCAAAAACCTAATGAGAGGTGTGACTGCACATGTTCACCAGCCTCTCCGGTGATTACTCAGATTTTGTAGAGAAATTAAAATTCAAAGACGTGACTCATCTGGCTTGCAAAATTGAAATATTTTTTTTGAAAACAAAGAAACGTCTGCGTCTCTGAAAACGTATGAACGGCGATTTTCATGTATCGTTTAAGATAAATTTAATTTGCTGACGAGGGTTTAAGGTAAATCGAGTTGATTCGAAATGTACTCAAATTTGAAAAGTACGCTCTGAGAAGAATTTCACGAGATACGCGTATTGCTTTGCGTGAGAGCTTAATCACACCTGCTTGAAAAGCTGGCGAGTTTTGTAATTACAGCGCGGAGTATGGTGAAAATTGTACTGCAAGCAGGAAAGCTTGACAAAAAACAGAGTAATTTCGGCGGAGAAATATTGCAATGACATTCTTCTAACCGTGCGTCTATTTACGAGACCTCTTCGCTATTTAAATACATTCCAGTTTAGTGAATTTTATTTCTGTACCTGTATTTTATGAATGTTTTCTCTGAGAGCTTTAAGAAATATTTCTAATAAGTTATATTAGAAGGTTTAATGTTATATTTCTCGTATTTTACTATTAGTATTGCTTAATAGATCGTACTGCAACTTAAACAAATTTTAATTCTTCATAATTACTTCCTGGATTTGAAAGCCTTACAAATATTTTAAAATTATATCCTTAGAAACTGGATACTATATTTACCATTTTCAACCCTTATCCTTGTCACTAATTTCATAGTTAAATTACGTAATAATAAATTGTATAAAAACTCGAATTAAGCTTCCTCCTTAAAATTTCGGACCTCAGACAGGCCATTTCTAAAAAATTCTGAAAAAAAAAAGTAGATCAGAAATCGAGTCCCACGAAGAAACGAGATAAATTCACACGGTGTTGGATCGCGTTTCGATCCGAGCCGTGGAAATATCGCGTTCGCGGTCGTATTTTCGAAATCGACGGTCCTATTTTAAATCACAGCACGCCACGCGCCGTGGGGTGTAGCCAGAAGACACAGGCGCAAAGGAGAAGTGAGGCAGAAGGGGGGAGGAAGGGAGGGAGGAAGGGAGGGAGGGATTGGTTCACCCCATAAAACAATGCTCCCACATCTGTCAGCCTCTTCTACTTCCTCTCCCCTGGTAGCCGCCCCTTCAAGTCCCTAATTATACCACCCCCCTAGCCCCTCTCGCACACTACGCCACCACCCTGTGCGTCTGCATTATGCGTCCGGACCACTTGGGCACGCACGGGGCGAAGGGGAGATACCCTTGTAAAACAAGAGCGAACAACGGTCAAGACGCGAATCTGAACTTCTTTTTTGTTTTTTGCTGCCTCCATGACATTTGCAAGGTCTGGCTGTCTACGGTGGGGGACAAGGGGACAAGATGGCACGAAGACACCCCTCGAGACAGGCTGAAGACGTCCGAAATTTGTTCCTTTCGACAAAATGGTAGAAACTAACGACGAAACGTCACCCTCTGGACACTTGAGAGGGTTGTTTCTCTCGCGTAAGTTTCATTAGGTGCGGCGAACACCATCCCCCAAACGATTCTGTAAAATCGAACGTAACTCGATTGTCGCGAGCGACAGATGTTTTGCCGATTAAACGCCGGGTGCCCTGTAATTGGCGCAGGCAAAGGTGATTCCAAATGGGGAGAAAAAAAAAAAGCGAAAGATGCGTCGTAAAGATTCTCGTGGGAGGCTTTGTTTAGAAAGGAAATTGATTCTGAACGTTGTTTAGGGGCTCGTGATTTGGTGAAATTCGATTTGGAGAAGGTTGTTGCGAGTCTGAGAGTTAAGTATCTAATGAAATTGGAAAGAATTGCATTAATATTATCGAGGGGTCTTTGAAACTCGAAACGAAGCTTTTGAACTCTTTGAACTGATTCATAAGGATACGGTAAAGGTGACTTATTTTAACACGTTGAATGGCACAGTGAAAATAAACGTATGTAGTCAGACACGGTAAAAACCTAATTATTAACGATGCAGTTAATTAATTTTCAAATTTAACCTTTCAGTTTGATAACCAGCATTATTAGATGAATATTAATACCACCCGCGGTTTATTTTATCATTTCTTTTGTTAATTATTTAAGCGAGACCAGGTCACCGGTGACCCCCGCGGCATTTAACGCGTTAACAAATACTTCGTGTTTCGACACTGCTTGAAATTTAATGAATCGTTGTTTGATTGGTAATAACCCCGTTTTTCCCAGAAAAATGCATTTCACATTGCAGAAAGAAAAGGAGAAAAAAGAATCGCGGCTTCAATCGTACATTCTTGAAGCACATCAACCTCTAAATTGGACCACTTTCCATGTAAATATCAGAGTTCCGTGAAATCGAGACTTAATCAACTGCATCCATATCCCATGCATTTCGAAAAATCGATCTTCCCGAAAACGAAGCCTCGTATCTGAAAAAAAAAATGTTTCCCTTCCACGTTTTCGATTTATTTTCCTTTTTTTTTTTATCACAGATCGAATCACTTCCTCCTCGAACTGGCTAATTTAATTTTATGTGCACTCGCGCCATTCCATCCACGGCCGGGGAATCAAGTCGAAAATTGCGAATTTAAAGAGTCATCTCAACGAATGTTTTTTTCACGCCGAAAAAAAAAGAAGAGAGACAAGGAGAAAAAAAGAAGTGGATGAATATTACGAATTCATCGACTGTGCGTATTCGCGCAAGATGGCAACGCTTAGTCGCAGAATTACAAATCGATCGAATCGAAGGGGTACCCCCCCAAGTCCTCTCCGTGCTACAGAAATTAACATCGTGTTTTTAATGCCGGGGATAATTGTAAGGGTGGAATTATACCGAGGGTTGTTCTGGCTGGGTTCTCGTTGAGTAGTCGAACCAGCGGCTCTCACCCCTTACGACCGATCAATCTTGGTCACGTTCGCCGCTCCATCGAAATCACTTTGAAACAACCGGTATGTTCGTTGCAAAATCCTTCGTCTAAATATTTGCAAAAAGAAAAATAGAGAGAGAAAAAGAAAAGCATCTATGACAGAGAAACGACACGATTGAAGAGTCCCACTCGAATGATTACACGCATTGCGAGAATCAACGCATTCGTGAAATAAAATCCAGTCGAACGATTGACACCGACGACGCGACTCGGTCGATCCTCCTCGAGATCACGAATTTCTATATGCATATGGTATTTTTCTCCTCTTCTTTTTTTCTTCGTCATTTTACCCCTGCTACCGGTACTTTCAACCCTTCCGAAGCACCACTGTCGTGTTCTAAGGTGACTCACGACCACTCGGCGGTTCAACTGCGCGTGAACCCTCGATTCAACAGCTCGACCGTGCTCGTTACGCGAACCGCGAGAATCAGTTCCACTATTGTGGGTCTCGATCCGTTGCCGATGGATCAGCACCGTTTGATAAGTCCAATCCGATGACTTTTCTTTTCCGTGCGCGAAACCTCGTCTGTCTGTCTCGTCTGCGTGCCATTTCTCTACCCTTCCCCGTGTGATCATCCTCTTTTTCTTTTTTTCCCGTACTTTTTTTTTTCATTCCGTTTCGATAACCGTACACAACCGTTTCTGTTTTTCCACCCACCTCCCTGACCCCTCTTCCCTAAAACCTCCCTCGCGCCCTTTTTTTTTTTCGCTTTGGCGTGTCCCAACGATAACAACGCGACGCAAACTCGTTCCTCGACGTAGTATTTTAGCCGGAATTAATCTGCAATTTTATTCACCATGGATCTCGAAAATAACGTTTCGTCCCCTGCTCTGCGACTCACTTTATCCGTGTCTTCGTCGTCGATCGAACGAGCTACAAATGATCGATGTTATTACTATCGAAAAGAATTATTGAAACAGAAGTAAAAGAAAAAAAAAACAACGAAGGAAAAGAGCAATCGAATTCGTAATAATAACAAACGGTGTCTAAAGTGTTCGGTGGTTTTCGACTCGGCGGACCAAACTGCACCGACAGTCGGTGGTAAGCCCCGTTGAAACTCGTACGTTCGTTAGGTTGCGGGCTTCAGATTAAGGGGGTATGGGCATAAAAAGGGGAACACACCAGGTGGTAGGGGGTAGTAAATGTAAAAATATTGCTGAATCGGTGCAGATAACGGTTTCATATGGGGGCTCTCTCTACTATGGCTCACCGACCAACGCCCGCCTCCGCCTCGTCCCTCACGCAACCACCCGATACGATGTGCGGGAAGTTGCTTTGAAAAAAATGTATCTCGACTCCGACCAGAGCGATACGAAAACGTTTTGCATTTCAGCGAACACGATGGCGAACGAGCTAGCTCGTTTCGTTGGTAACGAATCAAACGAATAACTTTCGACGCGCGAATCGTCCCGCGAAATTACCGTGCTTCCGTGTAAAACGTTCCTACGATATACAGGGTGTCGTGTAACCGATAGTGCAATCAGGGCAACCGTGGAAATTCACTTGAAATCATAAGACGACGATGCGGAACGAAATTCGTGCATGGCATGGTTATTGAGAAAATTGATATTGACATAGATTATGTCAATAATTTTTATGGATGATTTTGAAAATCTAAGAATCTTATGCGATAATGAAAAAAACGATTGTATTGCCTGAATTCGAACCGAATAGAAATATTTTCCATCGCTGATCGATCGACCGCGTCCAATTGATGGGGAATATTTTTCTTCGATTAAAATCTGAAGAGATTTTTAATCGCATGGGCGAAACGATCGTTGAAAAACAACAAGCTATCCTAACGAATAATATTTCATTTATTCGAGTCGTAGGAACGTCCTGCGTCGAGAAATAGAAACCCCTTCCTCGTCCTGGATAAATATTAACTCTAAATCGATAAGATAGAAATCCTACGAAAAAAAAATCTAAAATGAAACCTTTTCAGGCGGTGCTTCTTTCTCCGAGAAAATCGACTTTGAATATTTCGAATTTGTTTAATTGAATTAAATTTGAAAATTAGTCATTCAATTCGTTTTTCTGAAACTCGTTCCCAACAACGAGGAACGTTCTGAAAATTCAAAACGGGATCTCGAGAGTCGATGTATCGACGAAGGCAAACGACGAATCGACGCAATAAGAGCTTATGAATAATAAACCTCTCGACGGGTCACGCTTCCCCGGCCTTGCTCGCGATTATTTTGTAGCGGCGCACAAATTAAACTTCCGGCCATTAGAGGATTGATCCAGCTCGGAACGGAATGTAATATCACGGAAGGTAGAGCCACGCTGCCAGTGAAGGAGAACTAGGAAGAGGGTAAAGAGAACGCTACAGGATCTTAATTATAATTCTTGGCCGCCAAGTTCCAACGAAAGCCCCGCAAATGAGGTCGGCGCCCGTCTGACACAAACGGTATCGTGCACGACTGTGAAAAACCTGACGTCGACATATTTGTACAATGGATTTGAAAAAAAAAAAGAAACTATCGACACGCTTTGTTTTCTTACGATCCTCTCATTTATTTTATTAATAATTACCTGTAACTGGCTTTGTTGACACTGTTTTAATCGATTGTAACTTTTAACACGATTGTTCACGTATTTTCAGATTTTGAGAAAAGTGTGAAAATTATATTTTGTTTCTGAACTTCGAGTACATATTATTCTTCAATTCATAACAACTTTCGAATAGAATTTACTTGAATCATGCGAACAGATATGAATTGGTATCAAAATTCTGTTAAAAAATATCATATAAAAAAATTACAAACAAGACAAATTTTTTAATTCTCCGATGAAGTGTTTATGAACTTTTCATTTCATAACACTTTGATCTTATTTTTAACTATAAAATGTATTAATGAAGCGAGGTTAAAAAAAACAGCTGACACATTAGTTTCTTCATTAATTTCGCACGAGTTATGGTAAAAATTTCACAGACAGTGCAACAATGTAACAGTGGGGTGAAAGAACTGGCTTAGTGGCCTTGAACGGCCAAAATCTTCAACCCCGGCTATACCCGACCCGTATAGCGCGGTCACTCGATGAAAGGGGTGGCGCAGAAGGGGTAGTATCGCGAGTCGCACGGCTACCTAAAGGTATGCCAGGGCAAACCCCCCATTGCTATTCAAAACGTAAAAACCATTTAAAAATGTAATACCCGGCAGCCGGGCATAAAAAAAAAGTGCGAGCGTGATCCAACGTGTGACTTTGTAAGTAAAATATACTGCCCCCGGTCGGGCAAGCCTCGGTCAAATAATCGTGATTTATCGGCGTAAGGAATTTTCGTCGCGTGAAACAAAGAAAAAAATGCTTTTTCGAAGCGTACACCCCTCTGTTTGGCCCGTCACGAACCGGGGAGGATAATGAGAGGATTCGTACGATCGGAAGGAATATCGGTTTTATTCTATGTGGTGCGTATGTTGGTGCAATATTTGATATTGTTTATAACAAATGTAGCAGAATTTACAGCAGCCTGTATAAGTTATTCTAACAAAACTGAGGTTTAAAATTCTGTGGACACATCTTGACTTTCCTTTAGGATTTCTGGGATTAAATTCTATAAGGAACGTAATCGAAAATGTTGAAAATAGGTTCCTATTAAAAGCTTAATATTTCAAATTATTTGCATAATTTTTAAAAGTATATCAGAAACGGGAAACTGTGAGAAATAAATTAATTTGTTTATACAAGGGTTAACGATAGTGTTATTTATAAGGTTCAACTTGTTTAGTACTTACAATTTCAGTGTTCTTAAAATACATACAACAGTGTGTTTTCAATTCCAAACGATATTGTTCACGTATGTGCGTATATGTCCGATCAATTAATTTCCATGAGAAATTCATGATTCCCCCGGTCCATTCAGCGGGACTGGAAGAATTTGCCGACCACGAGAACCGACGGGAAATTGAATGGGTGCAACATTTTTCCCGATGCTTTTCGCGTCGATTCGCGGCGTGGATCGCACAAAAATCGTTATCCAGTTTCGGTCAAACGAAGATTGAGACCGGCGAAGAAGCGTATACCGACGCGGCTCGAATTAAAATCGTAAGCGACCGCAACCGCATATTGACCTCGTAAACTCGTTCGTGTTAAAAAAAAAAAAAACAAAAAAAGACGAAGAGAAAGAAAGAGAAGAGAGAAAGAGAGAAAAAAAGGAAAATAGAGGCTTGATGTCCCGGAAAAGGATTACTCTTTCCTAGGCATGAAACGCGGCGCAGCCGCAAGTGGAAGTGCGGTATAACGTTAATTGAATATATCGGATTCCTCGAGAATATCGTGGTTGCGGCGATAGGAAAATGGATGGAGAAGTAATTGTCGGGAACCGTGGGGAACGTGTCGTACCGGTAAGGCCTCGTTTTTAACTGCAATTATATTTGTTGAATTTGATACGGTTTCGATTCGAAAGCGGTAATCAATTTTCCACAAGTGTCTCCGCACTGTTCTTGCATTTAAACGATCAAACTTTCGTTGTCGCAACTTTTTATCGGGTAACATCGAATTGAAAGGTTTAACGGAATTTCTTGGGAACGTCATATCGAAATGATACAATTATCAGAATTATTTTCAGGCTTCTTGATGCACCCGCCGCTAATCATTAGCTTCGAAACGTCGAATACATTTTTCTCAGCTCTGAAGCATTCGTATTCCCATTTTCAATCTTAACATGTACAAAGTGATAATAAAATTTCCGAACGTATCATCGACCTAACATCGCACCGAGTTGATAAGGCATTACCAAGACTCGACGAAAACTCGCATCAGGGGCATACTTGCTCCGGACGCTCTGGAAACTAGCTGATTGTATGAAACCTTCACAAAATCGGGGTTAAAAGTTACATAGTTCATTTGCGATTACATATTCCGTCAAACTATGCGCGAGATCGTTCAAAACATCCGGGATAGTTCGAACGAAACGAAGCCCCGCATCGATCGAAAAATCATCCGCAATGCGACTGAATATTATTTTATTTTATATATTTTTTTCTTTTTCATTCGTAACCGAGCGAATATAATTTATTTCGGTCGCGCGCTTAAGGACGTTTTAATCGCCGTGATTACCGGCAGCTGCTTTAAATGCGTCTCATTATGAATTTAAGTAAGGCAGCGGTAAATTACGAGGTCCATAACTTTTCAGATTATTTTGCTGGCTGCGATACCGCAGTCCATCAATTTTAATTTTAATGCTTTATCCCCCCCACACACACATCCCTCCGCCCCGCGAGTTAAACACCGTTGCACCGACATTGTTGCGGTTTTACCACCTAGATCGATATCGCTTCTTTATACAGTAACATTAGATGCAATCGTTCTTTATCGATCAATACGACCTTTTGATATCAAACTGACCAATTCTGAAGCTATGATTTTTATAATGGGCGTCTTGTGATAATAAGAAAGTTTCTAACCCTGTTCTTGGAACGTTTATTGCAGAAAAGTCGAATAACTGTAGAAATATTGTAAATAATTTTAATAATGAATATTTGTTCCATATGGAACTCTTTAGATTATCTGATTATTTGTTTATTATTTTTTAATTTGAAGTAGTACAAATTTTTCCTACATAACTATTAATTAATTCTAATATTTTCATTATCATTTCAATGATTCAAAGCTCGTAGTTAACGATTTTGGAGCGATCTATATTCACTCGTCTCCCGCTCGAAAAAGGATGCTGGAACAATTGCGAACATTAAAAATGCAAATCTCGTTCACTGATTCGACAATTTTTTCTTTGTGTCCAGGAAATTGGGCACAATACCACGCCGTTCAATTTATTATTCGTCATTATCGGGCTTTGGAGGAACCTTCGAGCGATCAGTTTGTACGTATAACCCGCACACCGGTGTCTATCGATCGGTAACTTTATTCCAACTCAGCTAATGGAACCGGGGACGTAATTCGGCGATGTGACGTAATGTTAACCAAGCATGCGTATCCTATCGAGTCCGGTGTTTTCGTTAGCGGCAAAGGGTACCGAGGGGCGAAGAGGGGGTGATCCGGTAATGAACCGTAATTACGTAAGCCTAAATATTACTTTAATTATACATCTCACCAGACCGAGGCTTTCAGGATCCACGTCATGCTAGGATAACCTTATCGATTGACCCATTGTCATTAGCAATCTTTTGTAACGAGCTATTAAAATGACTTGTTTCTGTCGCGACTAACCGAACAATTGTTATTTAATAACGATCTGGTTATCTGGTGAATTACGTACCAACTTTTAAAATAACTGTTGATATTAAAGACCCCGAGGACCTTAATAGTCTTCTATTTTGTGAAACAAATGACTTCTGTAAATATAAATTTATGATAACAATCGATTGCTTCCGTGATCGTTGGTAACCACCGACACAAATTTAATTAAATAATTACGAAATAAGAAAAGAAAGAGAATTAAAAGTGTATGGTACTGGATATCGTCATTTACGCTGCGGTAATCGAGTCCACTTCCGCGTCGAACTATTCGAGGGTAATAATTGCATGAAAAGTAATTCGAGTGTGCGGCAATTTGAATTATATGAAAAAGTTTCACGACGGTTGACGGTCTTGGAATCACCAATTAACTTCGGTTAATTGATCGACGACACCAATAATTCATATCGGTGCATACAGTGCGCTCTTCAAACCACGTGAATTTCAAATAGTAAAGTCATGTTTGAGAGAGGAGCCACGGATAAATGTGTAAAGTGTCTTTGCGAAACAACGGGAACAGAGGAGAACGCGTCGAGAAAGAGGAACGGTTGAATTAACATTAATGAATTAACAATCGACCATATTTATTCATGGAAATGAAACGAAAAGTAACCAGTCCATTGTGATTGTGAAATTCTAGCAAAATTCTACAGAAACCTATCACAAAATACAACAAACAGCATATATGTATAATAGCTAGTACCGGGTTGCACGAATTAATCTCAACCATCGAATCAACAATACCGATGATTCAAACCATCATCGATTCTGCTGATCAATAAAAGTGAAATTAAAGCCAATAAAATGTATCAAATACAAAATCTCGCTCACACCGTTCACAGAAACTGACCGTAACATATGGCAAACGTACGGAATGCCGCAAAAATTACGTCACAAAATGGCAGAAACACCAGATTCCACGGGTTGAACGTCAGCTATTTAATCGACAATACCAATAATTCAAGCCGCTGCCGACAACACGTGCTTACGAGAATCAGATTCGCGTTCATCATCAGATATCCGAAATAACAATCTCGGGCACGTACATACATGTCCCCGTCTCCCCGGTTTCGTGTGTATATCTATATATGTATATATACATACACGACAATCCGTGTAAGTGGCAAATTACCAAACTCAATAGTCGCGCCTGACTCCCGTTCAATAATTAAGTCGGCTGGTGTTACGTAACGTACCTACGGTGTATAATCGTATCTACGATTGAGAGCCGTTCGTGTGTAATTCGATATGATTATTCATTGGGACAGGTGAATGCGACGGTAATTCCACGGTGATTAAAATAATCGGCACCCGTGACCGTACAGCGGCATCGCATTTCTGTTAGCCACCTGATAATAAACGCTTTCATGTGTCGACACACATGGAAAACGCTACAAACGATTTCCAGCAAAATTTGTCCCTCGACTATGGAAATCAACCTGTGACTTGTCTTGTTGAAGTCTCTAGACGGGCATCATTTTCTTGAGGATTGGAAGCATCTCGGATACTCAGAGTACAGGTCTATAATATAATAAATTCTTATGGCATATGCATCAAGATTCTTGGATAGTTTTTTTTTATATGTATTTTTAGGGGCATGGAATCACTACTACCTTTTTTGTACTTTTGGAAATTTTTGAATCGAAAACTTTTTTAGTCTAAACATTTGAAAAGGATATTTTACCAAATATCTGAGACAGTATCTAATAGAAAACAATCAAGCACCATTTGTAAAAACAAAGTTGTCGCCCACAGAAACCTTCAGCCAATTTAGCATAGCACTCGTAGCGATAATATGCCCAATCGAATTCGGTGAAAATTATTTCTTCCTTGTGCGCGACCCCTCGCGAATCCACAAATACCGGTAGAGTACACGAGGAGAAAATAAATTGTCTCCTTGGCGAGACAACAACCGTTCCTCCACCCTCGAGGATCGACGTCCTCAGCCCTCCGATCAGGATCCCGTTCATCAAGCATGATCAGCCCTCGCCAGAAACGAAGTGGAAGGTAAGCCAGAAAGAGAGAAGTACGGGGTTGAGAGAAGGGGAGGTGGAGGTTCGCGAAAGAGTTAGAGAAAACGCGTTTCTCCTGTCGTAATTCGATAAACGAGTGCGTCAATGGTCGTCGTCGTTGTCGTAGTCGGAGGGTCGGAAGGTAGAAGCAGCCAGGCTGGCAGGCAATTGGCATCGATACTTTCGATAGGTCGACGCGTGCATCGAGTCAGATCCGGTTCGTTTCCCCGAGTGCTCTACGATGCTACGCTTCGACGGAGGACACACACGCAAGTGAGAAAGATGAAAAACCATCGACAGAGGTAAAGTGCGAGACACATAGAGTATGAGAGGCGGTAGTAAAAGAGAAGGGAAGGGGGATTGAGAAACAGGGGAGAAGAGACAGAAAGAGGAAGAGGACAGCCGCGAGAGACGCGGAACGAAGCAGGGGGGGAGGGAAGGTTAGCTGCTGTAATTAGTGAGAACGTATCGTAATTAGAGAAAATGCCACGTTTAATTGCTAATTGAGTTTCTGGCTGATGCGAGATCTAATTTTAATCACCTAATTACGTGACTACAGGCTGCGGGCTACGGACAGCCACCACCCCTCTGTCTCCTGTGAGCGTGCATGGCTACTGTGCCATTCTGTGGCCGTATAAGTTCTCGTCTACTCGAATTGTAACGGGTGATACACCATCGGTGATGCTTAAACACCGGAACATTTCGCGGAACAGGAGCGGAAGCCGCGTCTCCCAGACTACTCGCCCGCATCGTCAGACATTCCGAGCCAACTATTTCGAACGTGACTTCCAATCGCTCTGGATTTAAGTAATTAGTTCATGCATTAGAATAATAAAAGATTTTGAGACAATTGTTTTTAAGGTTCATAGGTGTTTATCTATTAAATAATTTGATAAAGTGCAAGAAGTATCGTTGTAAAAATATCATGATTAAATTTTATAAGAATTCATTCCCATGACTTAAAATTGACACAATTTGTATCGTTTAATGAAATGGACATTTGAGGAACTCTTTTCTGTATCGTGTCACACAGTATACCAGGCTCGTAACTTCCGGGCCACCTTCGTTCCTAGGTATACTGTACGTTCGAAGCGAATACAGGGAGAAATGTGGTTAGAAATTACATGGCTGCCGCTTATATGTATACAGAGCTCAGAGAGCGAGGCAGCGTAACACGGGCTCTTATTAACGCGTGTATTAGCTATGCCGACTCACCCCTTCTAATCTATATCCAAAGCCTGGGTGCCACGCGATTATTGGTTTCACACGAGGACAGCTATCTACATTATGCCTACAGTGTGACGCTAATTTTGGAAATGTGCATGTTTCTAATCTGTGAATCCGGGGGACCGGTTGATAAATAGGTTGCCACCCTGAACGCGTAATAAGCGAGCCGGAGAACGATCGATCGTTTCAATCGATCGTGCACTAATCGCTTTGGTGCTGCTCGCTTTCGACTATTAACCATTTTGACAATGAGCGTAATTTCTCCGTTTTCGCTTCAGAAATTAAAGAATTCGGTTCACTATCAATAACCAACGAAGTCGTATAAAATATAAACTGTTCCAGTTATATTTCATGAAGTCATCAAAAGTGAAATATGTAAGATTCCGATATATAATTTTATATTTCATTTAATTTCTTGTCAATTTTCGTTGCTGGTAGACAATAGAAGAATATTTGAAAGATATTCTGAGGACTAAAGATTTTCTAGACATTCATACTCCAACGAAAATATATTAATTATTTCTTAATGCATGGAAATTTAATAGATTGAATGATACCGTTTCAATCGATAGTAATATCGATGATCAGCATTTTATTGACATCGCTAATAGATTGGGTATTATAAAGAGGTCAGCTTATAATATCTTACATTTGATTGATTACAATCTGACCTAAATAACGATATCAGACTTACGAAGTCAAAGACCTATTAAATGAACGAAGAATTATTTTATCCGTAACCATATCACACATAAATGGGGATAAATGATTGTATTAGGAAAAATAAACGATCTATTTGGACGTCACGCATTAAGGAGCCCACAGGTCAACGCGAAACATTCAACGGCGACGAAATTCGTGGCAATAAATATAAAAAAAAACATGCCAAAATTTTACGCAGTAGGTAGCTCAGAAGATAGGGGAAAGTGCGTACATAATAACGCAATTTGTTGCAAGGCGATATCTTAATTAGTTCCCGAGATATAGGGCTTCAAAGCTTATATAGCGCCCGGCGCGTACGAGGGTAATCCTGAATGGGCGCGACGCGACCTAGACTTTTTTCTAGGAAATTCATATACGCATTTCCTGGAATAGTAAAGGGTTAGACGTAAACAATGACCACGTGACCGCTACGCTAGACACTCACTGTCTGGGTCCAAGCGTGTGGCGGCAGCGAATTTCTACAAAAATTACGTTTGTCTTTACACGACGATATCTCAGGAACGGATAAAGATATCGATGCAAATCAAAAACTGTATTAAAGTGGAAGGTTTCTACTTTCTTACAAGCCTAACTTTATACCGAAATTCGAAACAGGACTTTGTTGGCAGCCCTTTGAACTTTTAGTAATTTTAATACGCGTTTCTTATGCAGTTTAACATAGTTTCTGACTTTCAATTGCTTCTAACAATATAATATTATTATAAATATCTATCAGACGCATCATTAACGATTCTTTCGTTTACTCAAAAATAATTTTTGGAAAAAAAATGCAACCGACTTCGGAACATACATTAAAAAAAAAAAAGTAACATACAAGTCGACTTGAGTAATCTTCTCCTTTTCGAAGTCGGTTAATAAAGTAATGAATTAAATTTCCCCGCATTGTCATCCGTGAAAAACACCGAAATTTTAGTTTACCTTAAAAGCCTCCACTTTCCCTCAAACGTTCCCCGTAACGACATTGAAAAATTGCGTTAGAGACGATGAAAGGGAGCGCAGGACACCGGTCGTTCGCCGCTCCTACTCTTTGCTTTTCGTTTCATTTACAATAAAAATAACATCATTATCGGGGTGCTGCTCATAAACGAATCTAAAACCTGGCAAGATTTTAATGTCGCCTGATTAAATTCCGTTCGAATTGCGTTAACAAAAGGGACACGGCGGACAGATGAAGGGCTTCCGAGCGAATCATTCTTTTATCAAATAAATTAAGATTTATGCGACACTTTTTTTGGTGCACTTTATGTTAACTATTGCAATATTAAGAGGTTAGTTACAGGTTTGAATAAACGGTATGTGCAGCATGAATCGCGTCAAAAGTGAGAAGCACCACGTCCCCCGGATCGTAGTCATCTGCAAAACCGATAATCGAGGAAACGGGCGGCACACGCACGCTTAAACGACAAGATTACACGCTCATGATACAATTAACTCGCATCAAAGGAGGCTGGCGAGGCAGGGAATCGTATGAAATGCGGTCGGCTATAGCCTTAGACGATTACTAATTTAAGCTGAACCCATGGTGCTCGACTCCGTTCCGTCAAAGTCGCTTTTTAATGCCGGTCAAGCCGGCAGGAGTCGACGACTCACAAAGCAGAGACAAGTGAGCCTGCCGGAAACAAGGGCCGGTAATTAAAAATGTCAAAGTAGCGGCAGTCTAAGAACCTCAGACCCCGTGCAGCTTGAGTGGCCATTCGACTATGGTAGCACCCTTCCCCCCGCTACAACCCTGTAAGACAGACAAAGACGAAATGGCAATTTTGAAGATCGATACGAGGCTACGCGAGGGTCAAGTTCCCACGTTGCGATAATCATACATTCTACGGCAGAGAAGCTAACTTTCGATAACGGTAATAACAGGGGGAAAGGAAAAGAAGTCGAAAGAAAGCGACTCGCGTGCATACGAAATCAGAATGAAACTTCTGATCGAATCTTAGCTTTTTTTGCGAGTTCTAATATCGTTTTGTTTCAATTTTCTTCGTTATAGCATTAAAAGTATAAGATCGAATGTAAAATTCTTCCAAAAAATAGACAGATCGCACAGAAAATAAATATTCTTTCAAAGTAGTGGAGAGAGGGTTAAAGAAGGGCCATTTTTCAAGACTAGCAGCTCGATAACTAATTATTCATTTCTATAAATTGGATCAAGTATATAATAAAAAGTTCCTTCCACGATTCGCAAAAACACCCCTCGGGTATAAGTTGCAGGATGCTTGCCTGTAAAGATCTGTTTGCACACTGAGCGAGGAAAAAAAAAACGTCAAACAGACAAAAACTTGCAGTTTCCTTAGCCCGCTGGTCCTACATACTTTGCGTCTCTAACTCTTTCCCTACCGTATATCCCGGGCCCACCCCCAGCCCCCGTAACAATCTCTTTCTCTCTTACCGGTTCACTCGAAGTGAATGTAAAAACAAAAAAGTGGGACGCCTTATTGTGCACCGGTGAGACTGCGACTCAAAGGCTTAGAGCTTTGTACGTAGCTATGCCTATGTGCAGGAACAGCAGCAAGGGAGAGAAGGAGGGGGGGGGGGGGGGGCGCAAAAGGGGGCGACGGTAACTACCCCGTGTATGGGCCGGCGTTGTACGTGCACCCTCGTCAAAGAAGTGGGGGAGAAAAATACACCTAGCTACCTCGTTCATTTTTATCCCCTAAAGCAATTTCAGCATTGTTTTAAAATAGTACTTAGCAGGGTCATTGTATTATGCATGCGCCCTCGGTCTAGTGGACTGCGCCAGTGTGTGAGAACACTTGATTCCTCGCGCACGTGAGCCTCGCCCCATTGTTAACTCAGGAGGAGCAGCCGCTGGAGGAGATGAAGGAAAGGGGGTGGTTGGAAAAGGAGCCGGACGAGGGAACACGACAGAGACAGGGTTACACACAGAAGGGATTTTCTCGGCCAAGATTTCTTCTTCTCCTTTGTTTTTTTTTTGTTTTTTTTTTGCCCCGGCCATGAAACGCATCGCTTAATTTAGGACTATCGATTAGGCGCGATCGTTTACCAAGCACTCGAGACTAATTTTATAAACTATTTTTATCGGACGTATGTGTTATTAAGGACGGGCGACTGAGATTTCAAAAGATTGTATTAATAATGTTTCGTTTGAAGAATGGGAACTGTGTTTAAAATTTTAGGGGGATTTTATCAGCCACCAAATGGAGAATGACAGTAACATTTTTCGAAATAGGATAATCGTTTAGATTAAATCTTAGAGCTCAGATTTCATACATATATTCATTAAGACTAAGACGTCGCATTCTACCAAAATTGTCAAATAATGTATATTTCTTCAATGATTTATGAAAATCTATCAAGAAATCTCTAAACAATGTATAATTCACATCCCGAATTTAACGATTAAACTATAAATGAAATAAACAAACTGTACGAATTTTTACTGTACTTCGAATCACTTAGAATGAAAATATTTTAGAAAAAAAGACACATATTTGCTTAAATATTCGCGTTTAAGTGATGATCACGCGTGAAGGAAACAAAATTTGTTGAAGTTGATTCAGAATGTGTTCCTATCACGGATAACGATTACGTTCCTGATTTCGAGACATACCTTCTGGCAGTGCCACAACCGTGTTCGGTTAAGTATGAAGTCGAGTGCGATTACTATTGTTTCAAGCCTGGCAGTCGAGCGTCTTGACTGTCTACTGGATAAAGCAATATTGCATTCGAAAGAGAACGTACACTCGCCAAGTGTGACGCCTGCGGTAAGGTTTTAAGGGCTCTTCCGTAAGATAAAGGCTTGCATATACTTACTGAGTACATATACTCGTCCGGATTCTTCTGCATCCAGCCGGTGAAATTTTGTCCGACTGTTAATAAGATTGTCTGACATCCTACCCAACTCTAATGCAACTGTAAAACACACTTCAATATTTCAGTTAACCGAACAATACGATTTTATGAATAAATTTTTGAGTTGCACAGTGATTGTGTATTAATTGAAAATTTAATATGACGAAACAGCCACAAATCAATATCTAAATCGTTGTTAAAAGAAATTTGAAGGAAGTTTGACTACTTGGATTGTCTATGAACGATTAAACTACATTCGAAGTTAATTCACAAATAACTTGCATTCTGCCTCGAAGTCTTTGAAATCTGTTGGCTGCCACAGTAGAAACAGACATATATAGTCAGACAAGTTGAAAGTTCTATTATAACCACGATGACCGTCGCCACAAACATAATATAATCGCACATACGAAATAAATGTATAACAAATTAATTTCCAAAGGTAACAAAGTGGAAGATTTAATTGGAATAACGATTATGCATTGTCAAATGGGCAGCGGGTTATTACGAAAAAGGGAAGTTTACGAGTAAAAGCTGGTAGAAAATCGTTTTTCGGGAATAAGTCGTACGATGTAAGATAGATCAAGGAAACAGTGACAATTTCTTAGCTACGACATTAAGTACATGGCCGTGGGCCGTGTGGCCAAAGGCGTTGGAACGGCCCTCTCGTGTTCATTGTTCATATTCAGCGTCCTCCTGCCCCCTTGGCTCGCTTGTCGACCATCGCACACAACGACGGATCCCCTCTCGCCAACCAACCATCCGTGCTTCTCGCTCTCATCTCATCTTGTGCCAGCCTAGTGACTTCACGAGGGTCTCATTTTCATTAAGAATTAAAGTTGAAGTCCGCGAGATAGAAAAAAAAAAGAAGAAAAAGAAGGAAGAAGAAGAAGAGGAAAAGTTTCCATTCGCCTTTCTCATGCAAATGAGATCGCGCTATCTCGCGCCTTGAAACTATCTCGATCCTGGCTATCGCAGAACCGCGTCGAGATCCGGCAACGACCGCCGGATAAAAAGACAAAAAGCAGGAGAGAGAAGAAAAATAGAGAAACGAACGAGAGAAAAGAAAGAAGTTTTATCTCAGAATAGCCGGGAGCAAGGGGTTTGAATCATTAGCGAATCACCGTCACCGAGAACCTCGTCTAATTTCGTGGATTAACCGTGGAAATGAATTAGGTCGTGCGACGCAGTGTCAGAAGTTTCGAACTGTTTAAACGTATCGGGGACGATCGATCTCGGGTCGTTTCGAGAAGCCACGATTTCCGTAATAAGTAATAATAAATCTTCCGACTTTAAAAATAGTTCCTGTGATGTTTTCCGAGTATGGATAGAAATTGCATCAACGTTGGTAAAAGGAGCTTCGTTTGCAACGTAGATACTGATGATAACTATTTTCTGCCTTTGATACAGGAAATATATCATTTATACTGAAGGGTTGAATTTTAGGTCAACTTCATCTACTTCCTTTCGTACTGTATATAACTTTGTAGCACGAACAATTTAACCAATGATATTTCTTCCTTTTCAAATGAATTTTAACGGTCCACGAGCGTACATCGGCTTAATCGCGCGTTTCTTCATTTTGGAGATATTTTTGATTACAATTTTCCAGCGATACCGATTCGATATATAAATTAAAATTTACCGTACTCATTGATGCTTTAACAATAATTTTAGTCGGATACTTGTTTACCGTCCCATCGTACAAATACGCGTTTACGACACCCCATATTTACAGTAAAAGCAATATCAACTAGGACCATGCCAATGTTTAATTCCCAAACAAGCTCGCGATAGTTCCAGGAAATATGATTTCGCTAACAATCTTCTCATAAATTTCAATCGTAACTCGATCCGTTCCAAAAATTCAAATTCACGAAGTATGTTTTGTTATTTTTACTCATTTTTGTTGCACCACAATACAGATCGTTATAAATAACAGTTCAGATTACAGAGGATTTTATTACAAGTCGAATAAAAGTTTAATTTATTTCATAAAATTTATGAAAAAAGGACCAGGCTGTTTGAAAAGCAAAGTCACTTCTCCAATAATACTCGCTTGGATATAAACTTTCATAATTTCTAAAGTTTTTAACTTCTTGTAACATAAACCCTCCCCTAAAAAAAATTCTTCTGCCTCGTCTAACAAAGCTAGCCTGATAGTGGATGACAAAGGAATTAATTCACCTTGTCAAATTATATTAACCTGTACGAAAACCCCTTGAAACACTACGTTTCATTCATATTGTATATTAGCTAGCAAGTCGGGATGCATACGATCGATCGCGCTTTTCCCAGGGGAGAAATATCGGGAATTATTATTTAGTCAGTTTATCGCCCAAATTAGTCACGCGGATAGGGATTCATTAGAGCAGTCGCTTAATTATCGTAGCTGGCAACGATACTGAAGTGAGGAACGCACGATGCCACGTGCATCCTAGGCGAATTTGATTTCTACCCAATTGTTTCCTTGCCGTTTGAGTATCGATACCGTGCTCCACCTCGAGTGTGTTAATTAATTTTCACAGTTAATTCCGTAGCTCGAAGCCAGTTTTCAAGTTGCGTCGAGCGGTGAAATCTTCCAGACTGTTTCTTAATACGAAATTATATCACGATGATCGATCACTTTATTTTCCTAATAAAATTAATCTAAATTATTTATTTGCTTTTAACACTTTGAGTGCAGCAATAAAGTCGTAGAAAATTCTTCGAATTTATAATTTTACTTCCAACAAACATAGCATATTATCTAAACATACAATAGTTAAATATACAAGTGTCTAATCAAATTATTTTTAATCAACATATACCCAAAGTGGTACCCAAAGTGTTTTCGTTCAAAATGACACCAAATTCAAAATGGCACTCAAAGTTACAACTATCCATACAAAGATTAAGTTTCAGAAGGGACTCGAAACTCGTGCCAGACCAAAACTACCCCAATAATCCATCCCTATTTACAACACAAACGCTCGCCAGCATCGGGTTTCATCGAATGATGCGACACTTCACCGCCGATATTTTTCGGTCCGTGGATCCCGTTCCGACAAAAACGGCCTCATTCGTTCGCTCCATTAACCTTGAGTGCGAGCATATTTTTCGTCGAATTCGGGAAACGCGCGGCTCGCGTTGTTCGGTCCCGTTCGAAATGAGAGACAGGCAGGATATAACGCACACCGTGTGTTTCCTGGCCATCGATGCGGCGCATTTTGTTAATTGAAATCGTTTCATCGATCACCAACGAACAGACAGTCCCTTAAATGGACGAAGAGAAAGGAGGATGAGCTTTTGTAACTGGATGAGCTGGACGATCGACGAGGAGGGAGCGACAGATAGAGAAAAGGGGTGCAGCGGATTAGGTTTGAGCTGGTGACAAATGCTCCGGCGTCACGAATCGTTTTCCTAGGCGTCGTATAAATTAATAATTACTACGCGTCGCCATTACTGGGATTAATGTCGTTGATATTATGCCAATTGTATCGTCGATAACTCATCGGCCACGTTGATACACCTCCGATGAGGAAAAAGAAAAAAAAAATCACGAGAGTATCAGCTTGGATAAATTTTGTCCATTTCGAGCGACTACCATTCGATTTCATCCTTCGTCGTATGCTGTTTTTCTCGATTGATTTTCTACTGTAAAACATCCAAGAATCGTCAAGGTTTTGAATGGAGAACGCGAGATTTCGTTGTTAGCCGACGTTATCGTTCGCTATTTAATATTCGTCGAACGGTAGGTGTCAATAAAATAACGATCTCCCATCATGGTGTCACGAGAGATGAGATAAATATGGGTATTTGAGCGCGGCAGATAATGCAAACAAACCCACGGTGAGTTATGCTTCCCGTTCTACACACGGTTCGCCCGCAATTGCGATACGCTCCGCGTTAAATTTGCTTTGAATTACCGCCGATAGTGCGACGCGACCTGGATTATTATTAGTCCGTGATTCCCGTACGGTCCATTACCGTGACCTTGCAACCACCACGTTTTGATCCTTCGCGCGATAAACAGCCGCAAATCCGAAAGAAAATAACCAGCCATGTTGTTCGTCTTTTTCTTCTTCATCCCATTGAAATTCTCAGTAATCAAACGTTAAATAATTTTCCTCTCGTCGATCATTTGCGGGCAATTCGTACACCACGTAATTATCTTTAAACGAATAAAAACATCAGAATTCTCGTCTGAACTCGACAAAAAATTATCCCAACGTTTCTCGAAGATTAATCGTCATGTCTGATCTGGTTTTCTCCCGAACTGATCACGTACACACGAATCAAAATCAATCTTCTCACCTTGACACCGACTTGATACGTACAAATACGCAGCGTGCATGTTGCGACAAGCGTGTGGAGCAAACAGAACGACGTCTTAGAAGGTGGGGATAAAGATGATCTTACGATCCACGATGTCAAGTGATTACAGCTATTTTCTGCCACTTGTACTTATTAGGGGTGATACGCCGGTTCAGCCGGCCATTATGAGTGCCATCTGAATCTCGGCCTCTTGAATGCCTCCATTTACCATTAAGCACATTACTATTATCCTATCACGCGTTCGCCCGGCCAAAGGGACTTCTTTGGTTTGCCCGTGATGCACGAAGCCATTTGTGCAAAGTGGCCGTTCATTACTAAATTATGCCGGTTTTATAACATTACATTAAACCCCGGCCTCGCTCGGCCCGCTTCGACCGACCTTCGAAAAAGCTCCTGTTGGAAGGGGTGATATCGCTCTTCTTGTTACTCTTGTATTTCCCGTTTCTTTCTTTTACCAGCGATCTAGGTCTTGATTGACCTCCTTATCTTGAAACGTTCGATAGGCACGAAACTGTAGTATCCGACATATATTCGTCAAAGTTTTTGGAAGTCTATGGTAATATAAAAAAGGAAATAAAAATTGTGAATCGCTATCGTGGTGATAATACCAAACTTTGAAACTATTCTTTAATAAAATATTCAGCAGCTTCTTAGATCTATAAACAGTTCAAATGACTTTTTATTATTTTTTAAGTAATAAAAAGCCAATCCGATACAATATGTTATGAAGAAATGCTACGTAAGACATTTTAACTAAACAAGTTAACGATACCTGACCATGAAGTAACCAAAAAAAAGAAACGGTCAAGAAACGATGAATTTCACTGACAATGCAACGTTTCGCTAGCTAATAACAGCAACAGTGTTACAGACAGCCGTGGCCGTAATGTTCGTATAATTAATGATAATAATGCGGCCAGGGCGAGGGGTGCGAGGCTATGGTCCGCTTTTTGTCTCACCACGGTCCGTAATGAACCAGCAAAGATGTCAGAACCAGTTCTGTATCTCTCGGTTCGGTCGCAACACTTTCGAACGGTAACGACGTGCCCGACGCGATACTGATGCGACCATTTAACCGCAGTTTAGCCCCCGTAATGAATACTATTATCGTTCGTTTCTTCTGTCGGCGAATATTTTATATGAATGTAGATTACCCTTGAAACGAGCACCGGGACCCATCCGCAGTGGCAAAAAACTGACCTGTCCGCAGCCTTTTCTTTTTCAACCGTCTCCGAATGTGCCCATATTCGATTAACAATCTCTTATGATGTTCGCAAGATCGCCCTCCCAAAGAGAGCCACTCGATTTTATCGTTAGTCATTGGATGTTTCTTATTGCGATCGACACCTCTTTGGATAAAATTTATTCGGAGGAAGGTGAAGAGAAATCGAGAGGTTTCAGGTACCCTCTGAGAAGCTAACCAGATTCTTCAGGTTTCGAAAAGATTGTTCTTGTGTTTAACATTAAGAAAATTCATAAAAGTGTAATGATTTCATGAGTTTGACGTATTATTTTGCACAGAATTATCAAATTTAGGTATTTCTAAGGTTTCAGGCTTTTCTCGACGTTCTAGTATAATTAGTTTAAATTAAATTAAATTAAAGGTGAGGTCTAAGAGCCATCCAAAAGCAAAATCCATCATTTGCTCAATATAGAATTTAAAACAGAAAACGATACAACGACTTTTAATAACATTTCCAAAATTTGTTACCTTTATTCAGCGCTCATGGGCGATTCTCTGTGTGACAATTTTTTCCCCTACCCCCCACCCATCATCGCTCGAGCTCGTCCGATAATCCCAAAGTATTGCGCTCTTTTTGAAGGCGATTTGTGAAATATAAATAAACGGCAGCGTCGCGTCGAAATGACTTTTGCCTCCGCGATACAGTCGGGTCCGGGCATTTTTTATACGGATTTTCAGCCCGCGAACGCTGTCTTCTTTTGCACGGCCGGCGAGTGTTATGTGTTTAGCCGGCGTGTAGGAGACGCGGGGCTGGGGAAGAATGGGGGAGGTTTGATATGGAAATGAAATGTCAAAAAGAGTAATAACGAACGTTATCGATATGATACCTGGGATAGATAGATAGTTTTTCGTTCTTTGGAGATGGAATCGGCTAGTAGCGTTTCACTCGATACCCATTTTTTTTTCTAATTTTACTTCTGTTTTTTTTTTTTATTCCTGCTATCCTGTTCCTCTTTTTTTCTATTTTTGCGTTGCTTTTGCTTTTGTTCGTCGTGATGAATCACCGTAATTATTTTGCTTAGCTACGGTATAGAAAAAATGAACAGCACCAGGAAATAAAATGTTGAAGGAATATCGGCCGGGCTGTTGGCAATCTCATCGAGAAATGAAATTGCTAACCACCTCCTATTTCATTTTTTTCGGAGGAGCTGCATTTAATCCTGATCATAATTGTCCCGTTTGTTGTACAAATACTCGAAAATATATTGTTAATTTATAAGAGGGTGTCTGTCTTTTGTTAATTAAATTATAACTAAGCCAATGTGTATCAACTTTATTTTACGATTCCCTCACAACCGTACACATCAAAATCTCTCTCTAACTGACGAAACAACGAAGCACATAGAATGTAAAAATAATCGGTTTATCTCCAAACATCGCTAAACCTCGTGAAAAACCTTCGTAGCCTCATTACAAATCCCATTCCACCGACCGAACGAACCCATCAACGAGAGTTTCGAATTTTCGCGCAACGTTTCCCTTTGACACACCGCGTAACACCGTACGAAATCATGGTCCATTTTTACGCCTGGCAACTCCATTAACATTCGTTGTAATAACACGACGAAATCTCATAAGCGATGCCTTGCTTGGTCGATGCAAAAATTGTTAGTCTTTCCGGCCGGCACGTCAGCTATTGTGTCGGACCACTTCGCGTTCAACCTCGGACCAACGGGAATAATTCAATAATCCGGCAACATTTTTATTCCACGCTCGGATTTAATAAACCGGCAAAATAGATTTTATTATTTGCAATCACCGTTGCGGCCGGCCTCGTTAGCTAGTTTTAATTCTCCCGTTCTCTCAGGACCCTGTAACCGAGTTAAAAATGTCACTTCGTTCTTACAGCCGCCGCTTCACCCTCTTGCTCGCCTTTAATTGATATTACGGTCCCACGAAATTCCAGCGGAACGGGCAAATCGATTGTCGAACTTTTTGATTTTCTACACGAAAATCGATTAAATCTGTTGTTCGACGGTTGAATCTTTTAACGAAGTGACATCGTTAACAGGAAAGAAAGTTTCCAAATTTTTTCAAAATGCAAATCATACTAAGTGCTCAGGAAATGGGCACATGTCGTAAAACACACGTAATTATTAGGCTGCTACTACTGATTAATTTTTAAATTCAGTCTTTCAATTTCGTACCTTGCATTACTAACTTAATATTAAGGCTAACCTCTGTTTATCTTACTTTTTTTCTTTTATTAATTATTTGTCTGTAAAGATTTTGGGACGTCTTAACAAAATTATTGAACTAGGTTAAAAGGAGAAATGTCCATGATATCTCTCATAAACATCAAATGAAAATCCAATTCAAATAAACCCGAACCGCACAATTCAATCCTTCGGTATTAAACGCTTGGCGACGAACGTGTCAGTTAAATATTTACACGGGAATCATCGAATACCAAACACGCGTTAAAAATCATCATTTAGGTGAAACAGAAAGTGAAAACAAGTTCGATGCAGGTGAATAACGTTGCGACCGCGTTTCATCGTTCCGCCGTGGTTGTATCAACAGTTGCCACCTTCGATCCCTAATCCCCGGTAGCCACAGGCTAAAACCGACCTACCAAAACCCCCTCTCCCATTACGCTTTTCATACTCTCCAAAAAAAAAAAAAAAAAAAAAGTGATCTTAAAAGGCTTTCCGTCAAAAGAGCATCCCTTGCTCGGGATTGAAACGCAATCGCTTAATTATCCGAGTATCCCGCAACAGAAAAAAAAAAGGAAGAAGAAGCGAGAGCCACAACGACGAAGGCGTACGTATGATCGCTTCATATCGCTTTACAAAGTGAGGCTCGGCGTTCTTATGGTTATTTATCGAGTCGTCGAGTCTGAAAAAAGCCGAACAGGGAACGGTACGCCGACAAAGGTGGGCGAAAAACAAAAAGGACAGAGAGGAAAACAGTGGAGAGAGAAAAAATGAAAAATACGAAAGAGAAGAAGAAGAGAGAATCACGTGTGTAGCTCGCGGGGCGTCGCCATTTCTGATTGAATCCAGGCTTCGAGCTTATATTTTGTCATCCATTGGCGCCGTCGGGAGCGTGAGTGCAGCTAAAAGAGTCGAAACGGTGACGAGAGGTGGGGGGAGGGGGGGGGGGGGGGTCGCAGATTGGGCCGTAGGTGGAGAGAACGGCTCTCGCTACGGTGACGAGGGAGAGGAGGGTTTACGGTGGTGGTCTAGGGGTAGAGGCTGGCCGTTCTACGAATCGGGTAGGGGCTGTTTGCCAACGCGAATTTTAAAATCACGAATTTTTAAAAAGTACCCCGCGGCCAGATTCTCTTCGCTAACGTAGTTATGTCGTAGTCTCGATGCGCGTGCACCTATATTGTATATACACGCGTACACCCCCGGCACAAGGGTGGCCGGACAGATTTGTGTGCGTGGATGGTACACGTATGCGTTAGACCCGCACCGCTGCGTCACTATACGTGTTTATCCTACATATCTATAAATGCATTCAGTTATACTGGTCTCTCCACCGAAAAATTTGATTTTTTCCTCTCTTTTTTTTCCCCCGAAAGGGGAGTTCTTTTTCTTTGATTTCGCGTCCCTTTGTTGTTGCACCCAGACCCGGAATAAACGCTGCAAAACGCCGGCCCAACCGCTTCGATGCATCTTTGAGGCTGCGCTCGTGCAGTTTTTCCCGGACGCAACAATTCGTGATTGCTCCAACTTCCTCGATTGAAATCCGATAACTATCGATGACTTCGAGAGCTGTTTAGTCTTTTAAGGATTGAACTGATCGATTCGAATTCTGTTGGACTTCTTGAGGTTTATATTATATACTAATTATTGTGATTTTACTTGTTTTACGTTATCGAACTTGAAGTCTTTATGGCGATTGAAATTAAATTCGGTCATAAATTAAAACTAATAGCCGTCACATAATTGTGGGATCAAAAAGAATACGAATTTTATCATTAGAGCAATTAAGATTAACAATCTTGATTTCTAAAGATTCGTCCGTGAAGCTTAAATATTTATACAATTTATGAACTATATATTTTAGGTTCTGAATGTTCTGATTGTTGCACCTGTTAAACGATTTCCTAAGTGGATAATGCACGTGAAGCGTTGTAAATGGAGGAACTACTTGCGCTCAGCGTGTCTGACCACGTAGGATCCGTTTCTACTTACGCTGATACTCAGCTGCTCCCTACGCTCCTGCTGTAAGAACTAATTCTATTCTAACGCAAATTGTTTGTACAATTTCCACTAACGAAGTTCTTGCTTAACAAATACACAAATTGTTAACTTCACGCATTAATATTAATAATAAACGTTACTATAAGACAAGCTGTAATCGTTTAATTTTCAAATTGAAACCTTTAAATTTGGTACCTAACGATCAATGATATTGAATACTTGTCTTTCCTTTTAACGTGTCAAAAAAAAAGTTACAGAAAAATGATAAATAACAATAAAATTAGCTTTCACCGTAACATCACAACGTATTAAAATCCTAACTAACACCTCATACTAATCACAGTTTCCCATAACCATTTAAAACTTGTCCTCCCGTTAAATCTACAAAGCCTGATAGAAAATAATAAATAATTTCCGAGGTGTTAGAACAACAAAATTAACAAAATTAACAAACGAGCCGTCCCAACAATCTCGACCACCGCGAACGCAAACACCGCCAATTAACCGACAAGAGTTTCAAAGTGCGAAATGCATACGATTTACAAATGGAAGTATTATCTACCTGGATACTCGGCAAATGTCAATTGTCTCTGGTTACACGTAATCGTTTAAAGCATTAAATCGCCGTTGGGCCGCTTTATCATCGCGCTATTCACGCCCGGTGAAAAGGTCGCGCCTCTATATCCTCAAAAATAATTACTGTTCGCCAAGTAATTACCGCGTGCACGCGTGTGCGAAAACCGGCCACGAGCACAGACGAAATAACCAGCGAAAACAAAATGGAGAAAGAGAGACACGGATACTGAGGCAAGAGAGAGAGAGAGAGAGAGAGGGAGAGAGATCGCGCGGATATTTAGCAACAGGCGTTCCGTGGGAATACGCTTCGCGGGCCTCCACTTTATTCACGAGACAGCTCTATTTTTTATTCGCAAATAAATGTGTCCTCCCAAAAATAATATTTAACGTACGCGTAATGTGGCAGTGCAAGCGGCACGAACGCGAGGAAGGTATATATTTTGACAACGTTGTGCCGCGCAATGTTTTCGTTCCCTTCGAGCAACATAGGCGCACGCGGTGGTGAACTTTGTACCCCCTTCCCATCCTCGTGTCCCTCCCCTTTCATGTGAACGACGAGGAAATGATTAAAAAGCTCACGTACTATTTACGTTTCCTACCGTGTCGTCGGAATGAAAAATTCAACGGAAATCAAGCGTTTTAATTAAATTCTATTTAGAAACACGGCCAGCTGTTAATTATTCCGCGTGAACGTTTATGTCGTCGGACGAATGTTGACGCGTGTGTTTTCCTCCGCGATTCCGTGTACCAACATTTTTTTATCTTCTCAAAAATGTGACCTTTCTTTTGTCATTATATCTTATGTAATAAAAGTGTTGCGATAAAAAGTATCGACCCTACGCTATGTTCTTCCCTTAATTGTTGTTTTTAGTTCGAACGAAGCATACGTCTGCATAGCAGGTATTTGTCGGAACCCGTAATGCACACCTTTTTCGTGCAAGCCGGCAACTTTACGAGGCTGTAATTTGCAAGAAAGTTTTTCGGACCAGCGGTTCTTTGTATCGGCGGAGCTGCACCTTCCATTCTGCACGTCTTGTACAGCAGAAAGCAACGTTTATCCTCGTAAATATCCGATATCACTGACCATTAACACGATTCCCCGAAGTTTTCGTCGAAAATCATTGCGTGTGAAGCCCACGGGACAGCTTGGAAAATTTGTTGCATAATTAAACTGCTTTCTATTTTTTAAATTGTATAAAAATTTGATCGTTTATCACAAATTTCATTGGTAGTATTATCATCGTCGTGAATTAATTTGGTGTATGACAGCAAAACGTAGCAACAAGTGGTATAACTTTGCATTAATCAGTGCACAAATTTTGACCCTACCGATATTTAACTATCATCCGTCGATCTTTGAACTTTTCTTATTTAACTATTAGTAATGCTTAATTTATTTACCATTACTTATTAATTTTACTATTTACTGTTATTACTTTGGATTTGAAGCAATTCTTCAACATCGAGTTAACCATCCATTCCCTTCCAATCTTCCAAGTACAACCCACCGAACCCCGCGATGCACACAATCTTCCATACGAAAGAATGAAAACAGAACCGTAGAAAATTCTCACGTATGCGTATGCACATATTCCCGCATAAATACATTACACGACGGTGGAATACGTTTCCATCGATGGACGGTGGTAAGGGTCGAGAAAAATGGAGAAGGCTAAGGAAAGGATGCGTCGTATAAAAATGCCTATGAAGCTACTTTGAATTTTACATCCCACGGAAGCGGTCAACATTTAAATGAGCCGATGTCTATATACATATATACATTGATCGATACTAAGGATACCAGAGGTGTGGGATGGGTAGGAAGCAGCCGAAGATGCAGCTGGTCAGCCAGGCGATGGGGTGAACGAAGGTCTTCGAAGGGTCGTGATGAAATGAGACGTTCTCGAATTCGCAAGGGTCCGCTCGAAAGGAACATCAAACCCTGGGTATTGGCCTTTCTCGAGGAATCGTCCGGTTCCTCCCTCCCACTTATTAGTGGTGCTGGACGAAATACTCGAGTTCTATCACGAGGGACGACAGCTTCGTTAAAGGAAGGCTTCCAGACAATTCGGGCTACATTTATGCGCTACGATCATCACTGCAACCTCTACATTGACTCTCAAAGAGACTAGCTGACGTTCTGTTCGACTGCAGTCCCGGAACTTTAGTCGAGTGTAAATTTGACTGAAATTAGAGAGCGTTGGTGCGCACGACAAACTACAGCGACTCGTTCGTTCGAATTGGCGGAATCAATTCGTTTCGAACTTCTTTGAAACGATTGAAAATTATTTAACACGTTGACTGTCACGGAAGCCATCAGCAACACGAGTTTAACCCTTGAAGTAGCACGATCTGACTCGGAAGGATTCCATTTACGCGTTAAGACTTAGCAGTATTTTTTTAGCTAAATTTTTTAGGAAAATCTTAAACCATCTTATTTCTTTCTGTATTATTTGTTTAAATACATGAATTATAAATACCGAATTATAAAAGCACAACAATTACGATTCATGCTGCAAATAAAAGTTGCACTTCAAGTTAACATCCTCGTCAAAATTCGAACAACAGCTTACACAATCGTAGATCCTTAACAAATTCCTATTTCTGAGTCAATTGTTTATTCTTTGGGTGGTGGGTGTTTGTCGAATTGATTATAAGGGACGATTGCAAACTGAACATCGCGAGATGGCAAAAGAAAGCCGAGGCGAATAGAAAAGCTCGTGGCCTCCAATAATCTCCGGCTGAAAACGCGATTTATACGAAACGGTAAACTTAATAACGCAATTTCGTGAGGACACGCGGTGCTGACGGGTGGGTCGAGCAATTTAAATAAACAAATTATAAATATTCGTCCGCGCGAAACCGTCTCAGCATGAATAATCATTACGTCGTAGATGGGAGGCAAGGCAGCGATTCGATTGATTAAATTTTTAATAATTCATTTGCATTCGACCGCGTACCGTCGTCGTTGGCCCACGCCCGCCGACCCTTTTAATATATTTTTAAATTACAATTTTAATTGACGCAACAAATGAATTATCGATTGTTTCGCCTCGATGCGGCTCACTGATGAGCTTATTACTAATGCCTCGTTATACCTTTCTTATTTAACCCCTCGAGCTTAGGTGACAAAAAGGCTCTTTAAAATTATGTAAATCGAACGGAATATTAACATTTTTCTTAAGTAATAAAATGAAAATATGAAATCTGAATATTGTGTTATACGATCAAATGTTTATCCGTTGTTGTGGCGTGATTGATAAGTCGTCGAATTTGGGGAGAAGAAAAAAAACAACCTACAGGATTTGTAATGTCCTCCGGATGCTTTTATGATCAGAAACCTAGTCCCAGATTTCCCTCGTCGAGTAACGAGCAAAGTTACACTTAGTTAACGTTACTCAGTTGATTGCCTTTCCAATCGGCACGATGTTTGCAATCAGCTAGGTTTGATTAGGTTGGTTACAAACCCACGTTGATCCTGCGTACGTTTCCGAAACGTATAAAACTTTTCTCTTTTTTATTCCTGCGAATCGTTTCACAGAATTTCCATCGGGAAAAAATTCTTTCCAACTATCGCAACCTGTACTATCTACAAACAAACAATCATCCTTTGAGAGTAGCAAACAAAAATTCATCTTTTCTCAAAGCAAACACCATCATTCCCGCTTTAATAAACCGAATCGCAACAAGTTATATCCGTTGCCATCGCGATCCGCTTGTCAAAGTCGTCAAACGTCGAGGCGAGCCCTCTCCCCGCCCCAATTTCATTCACTTCCTGGATCGGTTTATTGCCAGCGTATCTTGGTCGCATAATTTAATTGCGTTCGACGATCCAATTCGATGAAATGCAACATTTGTCGGGATCCAACGGGCTTCGAAACGTTGGTTCATAGGAACGAAAGCAAGGGTGGGGGTGTGGAACGAAGAGGGTGGCCATGGACCACGTTCAGGAACGTTCATCGAGCCGAAACGAAGTGAACGGGATATATAAACGCGGATCGGGACATCCGAGTCGAAATCCGAATCTCATAACTTCCGGTCGGCCGGCGGTCGACTCAATATTCAAGATGACCGGTGGACGACTGGACGGATGTGACGTCACGCTTCGTCGCCGCCTCAAGCCATATTAGATCGAGGAGTTTCATATTGCCGCCGCGTTGCGCCTGGATCTCCGTGCCCCGGAAGTTTATCTCTGCCTCGCTTCGTTTCGTAATAATGTCGATTCGGTGGGGAAGGAGGAAGGGAATCGACGCTCTTTGGCATCGTTGTGGTTAACGACGATGGATCGACGCGGAAACTTCCTTACTGAGTTTCTTGCGTTTCAAACTAGCCCCAATCATTTAGCTCGATAGAATATTTAAGCGATGACCGGTTCCCGATCGGCTCCGAAGAAGGGAGGCAGCGTTGGAAGAGATCGAGGCTGAACACGTGACACAATGGACTTGGTAATCCGACCCCAGGATCGTGGAACGTGTTATTGTGGATGGAGATGACAACCAACGATTAGTGGCTAATATTTCTTTAGATCTTCTGAATTCTGGCTGCTAAATATCTTGTAAGTCGTAATACTATCATTTTTTATACGTTTTACGTTAATAAACATGGAACTATATTCAGCATAATTCCTCATATATTTGTATACATTCAATTGGAATATAGCAACATCGTACCACGTGATAGAGGATGAGGAAAATAAGACCAGACAATAAGACGATTAAACAGAAATACGTGCGGGCAGTTTAAATGGCCAGGATAAGAACATCCTTATTTACCTTCTAACAATACCAATAAGCATAGCTCGAATTATAAGTTCCTAAATCAAAATACACTGAATAATCCTGTGACCAAAATCGTATCCCACCCAAGAAATGATCGTCGACATTGATAATCGTGTGTAGGAAGAGAAAGACAAAAGAAAATTTCACCACAGTATCATCAACGTGACTGGTTAGCTACGCAGGGCTGTCCATGGGTATTTGACGATAAGGGGTGAGAGAGGAAGTTGGTGGCCGCGATATTTCGAGAATCTGGACTCGGATGACACAGGCCTGGAGGGCATCGAAAATCACGGGGACACCAGTGGGTCTCTTTTTGTTTGTCCGCAGCGCGACGTCGGCGTCGAGTCGGTGGCGGGCCCGGCACCGGTTTTAAATTCCTTTTGAGTCCGTTGCGCGGGTGTTGCGGTGCAGCGCAGCACGACAGAAAATCGAGCGACAGAGGACCGCGCCGATTGAAAGAGGAAGGAACAAGTTCGCTGACGACGGCGGGGCACAGCAAGAGCGAGCTTGGGGGGGGGGGGGGGGGGGGGGTAACGCGAGTGCGCACTCAAAAAAAAAAAATCATTTGCACGGTAATTCGAAGCCTGGATTTCAGTCGATAAAAGGATGCACACACGCCGCGGCGCATACAGAGGGAAGAAACAAATGAACAAATTCGCGTTTCAGAATAATGCCCGGCAATCCCATCCACCCGCCTCTCCCGCCGCTTCGCCCCCTTACTCCACCTCCTCCTCCTCTTGTGCCACGGGCCACCACGTACCCCGTGTACCCGGCCGCGTCTCCCCCCGGCACCCTTGCCCACCCAACCACGTCCTACGGCCTCACCCGCCTCACCACTGTCGATGCGCCGTGGCACCCACTCCTCCCGGTACACACCGCTACCCGCGCAACCCCACAACCCTACTTTTTTCATTCCGTCCTATCAATTGATCAGGTTTTAAATTTCCGCGTCCATCCGAGCCGCGCCTCCACCTCTTCCTCTTCCGCCTCCTCCGCCTGTGCCTCCTCCTACTGGGTGCTCCTCCACACGCCACCCCGTCGTGGTGTCCTCTTCCACCTCTCGTCCATCGTACGCGACCCCCCTCGCACGGAACCTCATACCCCTTGATTCGATCCTCACCAACCACCTCCTACCCTCCCCCCATCACCTGGCTGTCCCTCCTCTCTGTTTAATTAAAAGGACACATTAAATTATTTTTTCAATTGAACCCCCCATTGTTACTCGCAGACTGCTGATTCTATCCAATCGTTCTCTCCCTCATTTCTCGCTCGCTCGTGTACTCTTTCGTTACCCCCCTCGCGGAAACCCCGCGCCGTTGCCGGCCGTCATCTCGCTCTCGCCCCCTTGACAGAACGAATGCTGCCGGTTTCTCTTCTAGTCCGGGGTTTTTTTTTCGCGTTAGAAGCTTTGTCGAAGTACGCCTGCGCCCTGCCGTGTGCGTGTACATATGTACCTGGCGTGTCCGTTTATATAAACGCGAGTCGATGTGCGGCGAGAGCTGGGTGTACCTGTGTTTCTATGTACACTCGATATTTTGTACATGCGTGTATCAGGTGTGTGTGTGTACATACGCGATGTATGGCTGGGTATATAGGGCGATATGTAACTGAAGGTACCAACGAAAAGAAGTCTGACTAAAATTACCATAAAACAAAGAACAACTTGATAGATCTGGGATCGATATAACCAGCATTGATAGCATCTCAAACTTAAAAAACATTCTAAATCGAAAAAGTTCTTAGAAAGCTCTCTTTACAAGATAATCTGCAACGAATATCGAAAGTCGATTTTCCCGAACGCGAAACCACCTATGTACTTCACTCCCCGTTTTCGTCTTAATCCTCCACAAAATTTTAATTTTCTTCTGAACTTGTACCACCAGTTATACGCCACCCCATATACACATGATATTTTTTGGTAGTTGCGCTCGCGCACTTTTCTATTAATTGGGAAATACCGAAATGCGCGGAATATCGAACACCTTGATGGCACGACTAGCGTGCCCCTCCGCAACGTCCGAGCCTAGAGGACGAACAGGTGCAGCAAGAGGTGGAGAGGAAGGCGGGGGACAGGGACGGAAACGCGTGGGTGGTCGTATGGCTGTTAGTGTGGGTGTGGCGACGATTTTTTCGACGACAGGTCTCCACCGTTCGGTCGTTCTCGTTAAACGAATTCGACGGCTTTCGCGAGATTGGGAATGAGAGCTGCGCTCTCTGCCTGCGAGATATTTGGGTTACTTCGAATTTTACCCATGTGGAAAAAGGTGATTAGAGGACTGGCCGACGATTGTTCCGCCGCTGAATGTTCATTAGGGGAACGCTCGATGAACGTTCGATGCGCGAGCCTCCTGTGGCGGGCTTCGACGTTTTGCTTTTCATTCGAATCCTGACGAGAATACACGCCTGCAGCTCGAAGAATTCGAAAAACACTGATAAACTCGAAACAATAATTGTCTTCTTCAATTTGATGAAAAACGACTCGAGATGCGCAGGTGTTACAAAACATTAATTTTTGAAAGTATAACAAGGTTCTAATTGCTTGTACTTAATTTTTTACTGGTACGCATAAACATATTCTATTTATGTTTTTTTATATGATATGAATTCAACGTACAAATTGAGTGATAATTAATTACATATTATACTGAAAATTTTTCAGAATAAGTTCTGTATATTCCTCTATAAGATGCCGACAAGTGAATCAATTTTGGTAAACAAATATTCCTCTACCATAGCCCAACTACGATGGAATGTAAAAAATTAAATAATAAATAATAAATCGATTGCCAAAAATAATTAGCTAATAGCTGATAGAGAGGTTGTTAGAATTTTTTTTGGTTGATAGAAAATCTTGATCAAAAGTGTGATATGATTATTTTTGTTCAATCTGAAAATAGCGATTGAATGAAGGATATGTGACGCAAAGTTGTATACTTATGAAGGATAAATTAATATCAATTCATACTCGATACCGAAGAATATGATATAGCATAGCTAATTTCCAGATACGCAAATTATTCTGTAGAGAACAATATAACGTTAAGAAATGACATTGTGACCGATTCTATAGAGCAGAATTTAGCCCTGACTTAAGAAACAGGTAAGTAAAATCGATCAACGGGGTTATTCTCTACTAATGATAGACCTTGTTTTATTTATAAGGACTGTCGTTATGCCTAATTTCTAAAAGAATTTTACGTAACCTACCGGATCGAAGCAATTAGTTTATCAATACTTATCACGAAATTGGATCGATTATGTAAGGAACGTCTTCCCAGACCTACATTAGTCTGTTCTCATTGTCAGTTTATTTTATCCTTCCAAAAGTTATCACGAATGGACAAGTGTATTTTTCATCCCGAACAGTGAATCCTAAGATAACTCGACCACCCAAAATATCCCGGACAATATCCCTATTCCCCTTCGTTCGCTTCTAATTATTTCGAATTTCGTCCGAGTGACTGTTCAAAGAGACTTCTTCGAAAGAAATTAAAAAAAGAAAAAAAAAAAGAAAAAGATCGCGCTTATTTACTAATTGAGACGTTTTTCATTAAGATCCCAGTAATCAGCAAGTTGGCCATTGTCCAAGATAGGCCACGGTCCAACGAAAAGAAGGGGTCTGCAATCCGTGCTTCTCTCTTTGTTCGTCTGGCAAAGAAGCCTGAATCGGGGGGGCTCGGCTACATCGGTAATTCAGAAAAGCTAATTAAAAGTTGACTCGTAGGTACGAAGGCCAGCGCATCCTCGCCAGTCGGCCCTTGAAATGCCCTCGGTCACCAAGCCGACCGCTATGAGGGGTTAAGTGAGGTGAAAACCAACCCCCAAAGAGAGAAAAGAGAAGCACAAGTCTCACCTCATTCCACCTCTTATCCTTCTGATCCCGTTCCGCCACTTTTTCTCTCGGGATTATTTTCGCATTGTCTTGATGATCACAAACGTTTTCTTTATCCCCCTTGTACCCTGCACCTCTTACCGTCCACTTCACGACGAAACAGTCGGTGTTTGTTCATCGAACGACCCTCGTAAATGATCATAATTCATTTGACAAACATTCCCGATCGTGTTTCTTGTCGAATGTTTAAAATACCTGGATGTTCGGTGTACAGTGTTTGCGGTGGGTTGTACATAGGTCGGATGAATAGGTGCGAGAGTGACGATGTCGATGACACAGAGAATCGATGTGGAATTTTTGAATGACGAGTGCGTGCGTATTTCGAACGCGTGTACGTTTGTATGCGTTCGTGTGGTCGCGTGAAGAGTTAACGGGATAACAGAGATGAATCAAGTGGTAACGATTGAAGTTAGAGTATCAAATAGTGGGAATCATAAATTACAAAAAACCACGAGAGTTGAAAAGAGTGATATCTATGAATTATTACCCTAGTATTTACTTAAAAAGCCTTATCAATATTATGGCTCATCATTTGGCAGATGCTTTGAAAATTTTGTCCATGGAATTAATTATACAAATTATTTACTTTAGCAGGACTAAAATCAATGGCGGATGCTTCGAGAAGCTGTGTATATATATATATATATATATTTTTAATTCAAGAAGAAAACAAAAATGACACTGAAATAATTTACACATCTAATATCCCATTAATCTTCAAAAGTGGCAATGATATGACATGTTGATCTTCTAACGTGACACGTCGACGTGTTCGAACGACCCATTTCAAATCCAAAGAAAAGACCTCAATGAGCACGGGCAATAATTCTCTCGGTCACGTCGTCGCTTGTACGCGTGCCGAAAGATGCTCCGGCAAATTGGCCATCGGATGGCCTTTTTCTCACCCTCTCGGATAAGTGGCCGAACGAACACGGCTCTCGGTGACAGGGTCATCCAGTTCTTGAAGCCGCGATCGGCGCACCTGTCGACCCATCGACTTCCTTTTTTCTCGTCGCCTGTCACCGGAAATCCGTGCAACGACACCACCCGCCATCGTATCTGTCGATCTGCGGTATCGACGACGAGGGCGATTCATCAAAGTGTTGCTTCCCTGTCTCTCCTCCTGGTCCGTTCGCGTTCCTGGCCCTACGGCTAACGAAATATTACGTCGCCGTGCTACGAAAACATCCCCGCACGAACGAGCCTCCAACCCCTGTGTAGGTGCGTATGTATGAATGTACGATCTCTCCACCGACTAAGCGGATACGCGAAAACGAGCTCGTAGATGGATAAATACTGAAACGTCAGTAACTCACGATCAGGCTGAACACCCTCTTCTGCCATATCCTCTTGCTCCGCTGCTCTCGCATTCTCCCTCTTCATTTTGTTTTTTCTTTCTCGTTTTCATTTCTCTCTTTCTCTCATTCCGGTGTCTCTTTCCTTCTCTGTCCTTGTGCTTTGTACGCGACGGCTATATACGCATTGTATACATTCTGCAGGATGTACATCTAGATCAATAGCATTGGAAATTATCCAAACAAATTATCGATAGAGCGAAAAAAGCCGAGGTCGAGACCGACCAAGCCGAACCCGAACGAGGTGCTACATCACGCGTGTAGCTCGACCGGAAGAGAGCGAGAGCCCGGATCCATGCGTGGGACAAAGAACAGCGACAAAGAGCGACAAGGAGCGTATTAAAAAATAAAAAAATTGCCGTACATTTTTCAGGCATTAACGTGTGCGTGGGTGGGTTGGGGTCGTTGCTGGCTGAAGAGTCGGACGGGGCAGGAGAGGAGGATCGGATCGTGGAACGCGGGGAAACGCTTTTTAGGGGCGCGAAAGGGGTTTACCAGCCCCTGGTCTGTTCTGTGTTCGCGTTTGCACCGGGGGGTGAAAATATGGAGTGAAAGAGAGGGTACCTACGTACATGTCTCCTCCCGATTGGCCTGCCAAAGCTCCCCCCCAGAAGCCAATTCACCAGGAACGTGTTTAGCGCAATTTTTCAAAATTAACTAATGTTCGACAGGCAATGCCGCGTCGCCCGCCTTTCCGCCGCGCTCATCTCTCCCCCAAACGCCGCGTAACATTAATCATCCTTAATTAATGGGGTTGGGGATGCGCGGACTATAGTGGCATCCCTGTCTTCTCGTGGTTCGAAATCAGTATCCATTCCTTAATTCCTTGCTTCGCTAATTTATATTTCTTACATAGTTGTTATAGATCAAATTATATGATTAAGATCAAATTAAGTAGATTATAAATGTTTTAATCGATAAAGAAGAAGGCAAATTTCTTGCATAATTCAGCGTAAAAGTTCTGTGCTTGTTAAAAATGATATGACAAAACAGAACGGAGGATAGAATCGGCGGGAGAGCGGTCAAGATAGGGTGCGATTTCTCGTTGTTTCATCGAACCAACGCTCGGCAACGCTCGCTTTTCGTCGCGTTTGGCGGCCAGCGTAAAAATTACGTCGACTAGAGTTTATTTGTCCGGAAATGGCGGTGCTCCGGGGGTGGTGCTTGCACGGTTATAGGTGAGGGACAGAAAAAAAGGGGACTGGCGTAGGTGATGGTGGAACAGAGACAAAAATTGTCGAGTGGAAGCGAGACAAGACACGTACGTACCTACCTACCGGCGTGGTTGATGTATTGCGTATTATTTGTGTGTTGCGTTCGTTGCTGCATTGCGCGCTTTTTTTCTGCTCCCACCGCCTATTATTTATTAGCACTAACGTGCAATTGTATTGATCTGCAATATACCACCCATTCCGGCTCCACCCACGCCGATGGATTTTTTTCCTCTTTTCGAGGATGTATCCGGACTTGCCGGGGAATGGAAGTTTGCTACGATTGGCCCCGCGTGATAGAACAACCGCTGATGCTACACTTCGCTGTTCCAACATGTCACCGTTTTCCTTTACCTTCGTGCACGACACGATTTAATCCCCTTCCAATTTAATGACACCATCGGCCATCGATGCTTGAAAATTGGGAACAATATTCTCGATTGAATTTAATTTATTTAATCGTCTATCGACATTCTCGAATCCCTTTATTGCATTTACTTCAATATTCTCATGATCAGACAGAGGATCATTTATATTTTCATGATCGTGATTAATACTGCGGCGTCAGAAAACGGGAATCTTGTTACAGCGTAAAGTTCAAACGCTCAACGTGCATACGTCCTAACTGCACAGACATACCAATACATACAAATACTTTATACTAATCTATTATCAGCATACTCTAGTTAACATTGTAGGAATACATAAAGAACAGGGTGTGTGATCAGGAATCGATGGTAGAATCTTCAGGACCAAAGCAGTCTAGGCTACCGTCAGTTGATGTCGATCTTCCTACTACAGGATCCGAAGGTTCAAATTCCTCAATGCACATTTTCTGCCTAATTCGTTCCTACCTCTTCCATTTCTATATTTACATAAAACACTCAGTCATTTGTCAGCAGCAGTATCTATCGCTTGCTTATTTATACTAACTCAAAGGATAAGAAGACATACGAAGACATAGAAGTTGAATCTTAAAAGAAGCCCCGAAGAAACGCTCAAAGGTTGCCTTCCTCATCCTGGATGATACCGAAAAGCCAGGTCTCTGCTCGATGACGCGCGAAGCAGATTCGCGTCTGTACGCGTTGGTGCGCCGCGTCAAAGTGAATCTAGTCGACGAGCATCGGCGGAGCTATTATATCGTCATCATAACGATATAACGCGAAATCAACAGGGTAACGATACACAGAGAGAGATAGAGAGAGAGAGAGAGAGAGAGAGAGAGAGATCGTGGGGTCCCGCGTGGCGAAACACAATAGCATCCGCGTGCCGACCTGTCCCAAGCTCCTCTCTGTCTCTCCTGAATGTTTCTCTGGTCAGTTGGCACCCCGTACCCTTCGTCCCGCTCGCGCTCGAAACAACCGGCAAGCCCGCGAAACTGACCGTGTAGCGGGCAGTCGCGTTGCGTTGCGTTGATGTAACTAAATGATTGGGTAAATGATTCCACAGCGTGCCGCGAGTAATTGAGTGGTGCTGGTATGGGTGATGACTGCCAGAGAGCGCTGCCATATGCTCGTATGGGTGGGTATGCACGTGCAAAGTCCCGTCAGAGCTTGTGTACGGACCACGATATATGTACAGATCAGCGCGGAACGGCCGGTGCATCGTTGCTACCGGCTCGCGGTCGCACACGCGTGCACCGAGCGTGTACACACGGAAGCTACCGGTAGCAGAGTATGGGTGGCACGCGCGCCCCTCGGCAATGACGAGTCATCCACGCTAGAACACCTCGCTTCTGGTCGTCGTTCTCGCTTCGACCAACGGTACCATCGGGCTTGCTCGCTGATTCTCGGCCTCTGTTACCGTTTGGCCTCTCGCTCGTGCCCTCCGCCAACACCATCGTCCGTCGGAGTCCGTGACTCGTGTGTACACGCTTTGCAAGTGTCGCACACGCATACACACACGCACAAAGAGGCCCGTAGGCCGCGGCCGTGTCATGATTTCGCATTTGTTTACGCGCTCTCACCAATCACTCTCACTCTCTCTTTCTCTGTCATGCTCTTCACTGATCGTTCCACCGTGCTATGCTATTCTCTCTCATCAAGAGGAGGGCTTCGTTCCCTCTCCTCGTCCCTCTCACCTGCGGTCGGGTGTTGGCAAATTTGCGTGGCCGCGGGGATATGTTTTCGTTTCCAATGATTTATGCCGGCAAATGGGTCGCGCGCGCGTGAAAGTGTCATGCACCGTGTTATCGATGACAGCTATCGATGGGAAGGTCGAGTACGTGCATTCTCGAAAGAATGCGGCTTTGTGGCTGGCCGCGCGATACAAACAACCGGCCGAGCCGGGCGGAGGATGGGGAAATCATCGAACGCACCGCGCGGAAAATCATCCCGCTTGATACCGCGCGCAGGATGGTTGGGGCTGACCGTGAATCCCGCTAATTATCATGGCACGCGGATTCACTTGTACATTGATCGTGTTTATGACGCTCCAGGGGGGGGGGGGGGGGGGGGGTTAAGGAGACACTTGTGGATGGGGAAAGTAGCTATTTTTTCTTTAAATCGTTTATCGCGTTACTGTAATGGATCGTGATTGCAATTTTTAATCATTCAGCTAATGTTTTCCCGATGCAGGATTTGCTTATAAAATCTCAACCATCGCTATTCGGACTTTTTCTTTCTAATTTCTAAATAAGGGCTTAATTGCAATTAATATCTGCCACCACTTGACTGTTTGGTATACTTCAGTAGTACACTGTATCAGTCAATGATTGCATTGACGCACGCTTCTATTAGTGAAAATTTGGATTTCATTACTCGTGAATGTCAAGATCATTACAGGACCGGAGGAATAAACCCCGTTCTACATAATTATGAAGAGAAGAAAGACCTTTCGCCACAGCTAATGATCTGTAAAAGTATATCCAAAACTCGTTCACCTACTTCCTAACGCATTATGGTCTAAAATAACCACGACAGATTTTGTAATAATAAATTAACCGGAACATCGCCACGGGAGTATTCGAAACGCGTTGCGGCTTGCTTGAAAATATTGTATAATCATATATCAAGAACGCGAACGGTACAAGAGTGCAATCGCCAATTTAACGTTTACCTCCGGCACGAAATTCGACGCAATATTTCCCTTTCTATGGTATGCCGTAGTAATTCCGTTTTTGCGCAAACAATGACAGTGTAGCCGAGCTGGACGTGCAACGGTGTCGTGCAAATTACCCATTAACGTCGCTTGATAGTTCGACCGGGTCGTTCCCGACGAGCCGGGTCGATTATCATTCCCTCGTACGTTCCTCCATCGCTAATCCGGGCAAAGACAACTTAACGGACCACGAGGCTTGATGGGAGAGAATGGATCGCGAGAACCGAGCGTTTCAGGCAAGTGACAGTGCCCTGGCAAAAAATGAAATCGAGTTTTGCTTGACAGAAGTGGGGTTCGTAATTTAAAAAACAATGGACGGCTAAGGCACAATGAGGCCAAATGAGATAGGGGATGGCAGAGAACGGGGACCGAGAGGGAAGGGGGGTGTGGACGAACGCAAGAGGATGGTGGATGAAATCCTATACTCGACAAGGGGAAGGAGGTGGTGTAGGTGGTCAGAGACTGGGCTCCTAGCGAAAAGTTCAAACGGTTCCCGAGCTCGAACAGAAAGAGAACCTCCATCCTACCGGATTAAGCTTATGCTGCATTAATTAATTTCTATTCTTTTGATTCATAAAGACTACGCGCGGACCTGGCTGCATTTTTTCCCCTCTTTTTTTTTTCCTTATTGTGCACGCCGGAACGACGGAAAACCCGCCACAAGTGATATTTCATTTAACGTTCCACGCTCTCTTTGAATAACAATGCTACCGATTAGGTAAATCATTTGACAATAGAAATTTTCCGTCAAAATTAAGAATGGTCTAGAAAATGATTTCGCAAAATCGTTGTTCTAAAAAGTTAACTATAGTAACGAAACAAGTATTTGATTTTTGACCATCTTATTTTGTGTAACGAAAGTTATGGATGTTACTTTGAATTTGAAGAGACAACGATCGAATTATTTGAGATTTCACGCGAAGATGTTTCCGGAGGATACAAGAACAGGTTCATATTCATCACTAGCAGCTCCTATCGATTGTTGGTCTAATTGTGTTACTGTGAATGTCCGATTCACCCAGCGGACCCCGACGCTGCTCGGAGAGGAACCGAAATACGGCTCCCGCCCTCGGACGGATAAAAAGGGTAGTTTGCATATTTTTCAACGATCGTGAAGCATTCTGAAAATTGATGTAACATTCATCCGTCGAACCGCGACTTCATTCGGTGACGAACGTTCGGATATTCCTTCAAGAACATCAAATAAAGAGAAACAAGAAGGGTGAAATAACTTTCGTTTCAGTTTCATTGAAACGATGATCTGAAAATTCATTAACCGTCCACGAGGGACACGTGTCTTAGCACTTGTAACATTTTTAGATAAATTCTCAGAGCGTCTCAAAAATATCGCGTAGCATAAAAACCAAAGCTTTTATAGATCTTTTATAACAGAAGAAATGGAAAGGTCTTTTATCATTTCTATCGCTATGAAAACTTCCAAAAATGAATTTGTAATAATGAATTTCGTCTGCTAGATTTAACACGATTCGATGACACGAAAGTATAGCAAAATAGCACTTGTGGCGTATCAATTTGAAACTTAAGATCTGATCAAAATAATCGCACGAAGTCATTGAACAATATAAAAAAAAATCGACGGTTTTAGCGATGAATAATCTTTTTGGAGGCGCTCTGTATAAAACAATGAAGTAAAAAAAGCATCGTATCCAGGAAATATGATTGCGCGTAATATTTCGCTTTAATTCTTGGCGAATTTAATCCCGTGGTTTTCACCGTTCGTCTCATGCATATTTCAATAACTTCGTGCGCCCCTGTTGATACAGTGGACCCGTTGTATCCGCGGAAAATCTGTCGAGTGTCGTGCAAATTAGCGTCGTAGAGATGCGATTTTTTCACTCAAATCTGAACCAAGTTTTCCTTACTTTCCTATTCCACGTTTCTTCGTTCTATTTTGTTTTCTTTTTCTTTTTCTATCGAACTTAACGTGTTTGACCGTCGGTACGAAACTTTTATTCCTTTATGAGGCCGACAGAGCAACAAAATTCGGGGTCCATGAGAATTTCATTTCGTTTTAAAACGTAATAATTACGATAGAAATAGGAGATATTTGTTTGTTCCCCGAGTCTGGTGGCGTTTGCGCGGGAACCCATGGATAAAATAGGTGAAGTCCTTCTATTTGTTCCTTTGTGGCCGACGGGGTAACCGGATCCCAACGGTTAAATAATAAAGGAGCCAGAAGTCGAGGCGCTAATTAACAATACCTTTGCGTCCCCGCTAATTGCGCTTCACTTTGTTATATTACGTTTTAAGTGGGACCGTGGTGAGAATTACGTCGGCCGTTCATGCGTTGCCACGGTCATTTGCATAATGAACGAAACCTGTCGTTAATTAGACTGATAATCGAACCGGGAAGAGGCTAGATTGAAAGGATTACAAGATACAATATTAATATCTTTGGCAATTTCTGTTTTTCACATAATGTGTTTACGCACAAACTCGGCTTACAAGCGTGTCTCTGTTTCTTATGAAAATTTTATTTTCAATTTGTAATTTGCAATGCACGTGGGACAGGGTATAATTGTTTAAATTGATCAAACTTTTCCCAGAGTAGGACTGTAAGTTAAATAGGTATATGAAATTATAAATATTGCATCTATAGAAATTGTATCTTTCAAATATGATACACGTACAAATCGACGTAACTGAACGTAACCATTCTATAACGATAATGAAAGAAAAATTGTGAAAACGTGGGCAATCGTTGGGAAGCACGCTCGATCGTATTTCCTCCGTGAGAGATGTACAAACCGTGTTCACGGCTGCGTTTTCACGCTGCCTTGCCAGCCAGTATGCAAAAAAGCCTTGTCGCAATAAAGGTGCGAAGGAAGGGCAAAACTTCCGTGAAAATCGCACGCGAGGATAATGTATACCGAGCAAGCGTTCTATCGGTCCTGTCCCGGCGCTATTCTTCGGCTTGGCCGATGTTACAGAGCCCCTGTGTGTCCTCCTCCCGTGCGCAGACCGGGATCTCAAATGACTCACGCAAAAGTAAATTATACATTGAAAGGGTTTAATATAATGAAACGCTCCATATGCATGAGAGAGGCCAGCCTGCAGCTTTGCACACGATGTGCCCCGCGTTTTCTCTGCGTGTCACTGACGTATCGTGAGTTCGATGAGCCCAGATCGAACGTCTCTACGAGCAGAATAATGGCGCCTGCACGCCTGTCGACGGGCGCGAACGAACAGGGGGAAAAAAACGGGATACCAAAGAGAGGAAAAGAGAATGGACCGTAATTTAGTCACTATAACCAAAGCGGTCGTAGCGTACCGATATATTGCCCTGGACGCGATTCCGCCCTTTTTAAATATTTCCCCAAAGCTTTATCGGAAATCTTCCATTTCCCGATCCTTCCTTCCTCATAGATTATGGTAGTAATTGTCACCGTGAGCCAGGATGAACGATTTTTATCGATGGACCATGTCCGACATCGAAGCCTCCCTATTTTTCGTGTTAGTTTAATCCAATTTTTCTTTTTGCTCACTCGCCTTGTGATATCCAAGGTTTTCCACCATTAACCACAAGTATTGGAAACTGCAATATTAGTACTCGCGTCATTTCAAATATTCCTTCACACCTGATACGTATTATCGATGAAGTTACATTTAAAAATTGTAGCTAACATTTAATCTTGGTATCGAAAGAGCAGAAGCGTTTCGATAAGAATCAAGAATCAAATCTTTCGATACTGTGAGCAAATATGCACAATTTCATTTTCCATATGGTATCTTTTCTTACGAATTCCGTTGAGTTCAATTGTCGTTCATCGTTCAACTAATTATAATTGGCCATAACAGCAAAGGGATTGCTCAGACGAATCGATCGAACGAAACTGGCTCGTAGGATCTGGCTCGAGTGGGCCAGCGAAGATAATCTTAACCGAACGAGCGGAATAGGGTATATACCGGGAAAGGGGTTGGAAAAATTCCTGCAGGGGGGGCACGAAATGAATGCGATATCGACGAAATTATTTTCGATCTCTCGCGCCAGTTCGTCCGGAATCGTTCAACGGAACGGACGTCGAATGGAGCTGGCGGTACTTACGCCGAGAAAGGGGTGCGATCGAGAAGAATGGTGTGAGAAGGTGTAAGGGGGGTGAGAAAGTGGAATGCAAGCGCGCAGAGCGCCGCGGGCGGTTGCGAGCGATACTACGAGGATCCGAATCGTGTGCGGGGGTGGCTTAGTTGCACGAAAGGGATGGCAGAGGGGTAGAGAAGAGCGGAAAGCATCAAAAGCAATGTTTGGTGGCGCTATAATGAAATGAATTTATGCAGAGCCGTAATGCCTGAATATTTAGCAACCCTCTTCTGGTTCTGTTCTTGGCCAGACCGTCACCCTAGCCTGCTATACCGTATTCGAATTAAATTCGACCACTGGACCTCCATTACAAGGATTGAAACGACCTCGCTCTCCTGGTAACGGGATACTTTTGCATGAAATATTTTCTGCCCAACCGTGTCCCAAGTAACGTTATCTTCGTTTCTTTGCTTCGCGTTTCCAGTTGTAGCGTCCATAAGATCTTCGTCTCTTTTTGTCTTTTATCGAACATCGATGAAATATTCATGTAATTTTTGGATACTACTATACCTTTCCCCCTTCATAATTGCACACAATCCCCAGCATTATAACAAAACACTTAATTTCATAAAATTCATACAAAAATAATATTTCTGCTATCCCTTGCTTCTTCCAACGCAGCGTTATAGTTTTTTAACTTCTTATTGCATTGTTTTGTATTTTACTTTAAAAATAAAAGTTTAACTCGAAATCAATCAGAATAGAAAAGATCCAAAGGAAATGGTAGATGGATGACGTATTAAATATCCGTGGACGTGTTTCACCGGTCATTGACGCGCGATCCGAGGCGTATAATCAAAGCGTTGAAATTATTACGCGACACTGGAAATACCGCAAGTGTCCAGACGCCCGAGGAGCCAGGATGGTCCGAATTCAATGACAGCAACCGTGGACAACAAGCTTCTCCTTGGCTCCTTCAGTGAGAATCCGAAGGAACTCGAGGCAGCCAGTTATCCAACAACCCCGTCACCCCCTCCGCCCCTCGTGGAACTCCATTATTACTCGCCAATTAGCCATGATTAAAATATTTCGGTATCTCGCGTGCATTCGGAATATTAATATACTCGCGGCCCCCGGCGGGGAGGGAAAGGAAACGACGACGATTATATGGAAATGCAAAAGGGAACCGATCGCAGAAGTAAGGAAGACCTTTTCTCGTTGATTAAATAATCCTCGGGAAGACCAGCACCCAATAATGACTTATTTATTACGCCAATCGCCGTTTCGCCAATTAGCCTTGTTTTAGTAAATTTGTTATTAAAATTACCCATAACAATTATCGTTAATTTAGAAGCTTCTCAGAAAAGGTTTACTAAAGATTTCTTTTTACAATTTGCAATTTATAATCAACTCGGTGCAAATTCGCAGTTTTTAAACTGGGATTTTTTATAAATCAAATTAGCGAAACAAAAAGAAAGATAACCATTGTATAGGGTTATTAATGCAAGACGCGAAGCTGACGGGTTAAATTTGAAAATTAATTAATAGTAGTCTTGCTACCCGTGTCCTTTTCTACTGGCCCAGTCAACGCGTTTATGACATTTAACAATGTTTAAAAATATCAACAACAGTGCGCGAGTGTTTGAAGAAACCTCAAAGTCGAATTTCATTCGACACATTCGGTCAGTTTTCATAAAACCGTGTATCTAAACGACTGGTTTTACGCCATCCCGTCAGTTTTATCGGCAAATAAAGTATATCGTCGGCGTTGCATCAGTGGCCGGATAAAAATGCACCGTCATATGCTTCAGGATAATCGTTTCCAGCCGCATTATCGTGAAACGCAAGGCTCCCGTCGTGGAAAATCATTTTTTGAACCATCGATGAGTGGGGTGGGCCATCCACCGTCACCCTCCTCTCTACTTTCACCGGCGATAAATTTCATCCGTGAAAACGTTGAAGTTTTCAGATGCGATCCAACGAATCGCGAATAGACTAATTACTTTGCCGCTGCCCGTTTCGATGCTCGACGACGACTGTTTACACAAAAGATCGTGGACAACAACTCATTGTTTCAATTCGATAAAGACGGGTTTTCTGTAGGCACGGTTGTGTTACACAGAAAGAAGGACAGAGGGCTTCGTGTAGCAGCGATTTAACCGTGTGTCAATCTTTTTAATTAGAGGGACCCCCCCCCCCCCGGTTGAAATTAAATTATTAATTAAATTACGATGTTTCCGCCGCTCGTTATCAGGCTATCCGCGTTGAAACGAGATATTTTTTTTTTACGAAAATATCTCCGTATCTGTGGTCTGATTGCGTTTTACCGGGGTTTTAATTATATACCGGTACCGGGCAGAATGCGATGCGGGCTCGATTGAAATACTCATTAAACGATAACGTGGTCGTTGAGCGTTTTTAATTTTTCCTTCGTTTCTTCTCCGTCGACCGTTTTCGCGGAAAAGGAAGAAAAAAGGGTAACGTACAACGTGGAAGAGTAAGAGAGAAAAGATGGCTTGGTTCGTAATGGATTACATCGTTACGATCACCTATGCACGCGTGCAAATTATGAGAAAATTCGGGCATAGTTTCGAGTTCGAAGAAACTTCCAACCGCCCTTAAAATTGCCAGCAGATTCTTCGAACTTTCCGACGACGATAATTCACAAGTTTCGCACAGCTCTTCGGCTCCGCTTCGACTATCGGCTATTTGTCTCTGACGAAACGGCTTCCTTGCCAGAGTGTCTTTCTAATTGGCTATCCACAAACAATGTACTTTGCATATCTTTAGACCGTGATTTCTTTTACATCTCCTTGGCCTCATAAAGGCTTAGCTACTTGTCATTAAACGATCAAAGGCACAAAGGTGCATACTTACTGTTTTATTTAATCAGAACATCATACTTACCGTTTATTCAGCTTTCAAGACATGGAATAAGGTAACTGTATCAAGACATGTATAAAGAATCGCAAATGAATCTCAAACGACAAAATTACATCTTATAATGACGAAAAACTGTTGCAACTTTGATAAAGATAAGAAAGGAACAATTAATTTATTGTTTCACTAAAAATCCATATGATCGAAATAATCAAATATTTCTAAACCATAGGGTAGTTCTTTTATCTGCTTCTGTTAATTAAGATTCCATTGTACCGAACACGATCTGCGTCTGTATCGCGTTCAACATTCATCGTGAAAAAATCGGACAAAAGTAAAAATCAAAATTAATTGCTGATATGATTGTTTAAAAAAAATATATGTAAAATTCATGTTTGTTTTTTCCCCGACGTATCGATTACTCTGCACCGAATTAAATTCTTTAGTTTCTACAGCTCCATTATAAAAATCGAACAATTTATGATAGAAACAAGGCTTTTTCACAAATTTTTCATGTTTCAATCAGTCCGATTTGAAACGGATTGCGTACCAACTGTTCGATCCCTTTCCAGTGTGATTCGTAAATGATTTTTTAGATCATTCGTTTCAGAAAATAATATTTGCCAAGCAATTTTCAAGTCATCGACGATAAATCATCAAATGAGGAAATTTCATCGATCGTGAGATCAAAATAAATGTTGTCCAAGATAAATCAACGTATCGTTGCCAAAATAGTCGCACGGACCTTATGTAAATTCATAATGAAACATTCATCGGTGCAGAATTAAACGTTGGGTCATCTAGACGTCTAGTGTGTTCGAAGCTCTTATGCATAAAGCGGCTTATTCGTGGCGCGGTATCCTCCTAAATCTTCCAGAGATAACATAGCTAAGCTTTCTTACACGAGCAGACAGCCACTTCCTTCCTTAATAATTTTCCCGAAATTATGAAGTAATAACCACCCCCGTCGCGTATAATATCTCTATATTTCAAAGCCCATTAGTTTCTAATCAACACGTCCAGCCGGGCCAACCTTAAGAAACTCCATCGTGGGAACACGCCCACTCTTTTGAATATTACTATGTCTAAGCACTGAGAAACATGCAACACATATTTCGTTGCTGAATTTACGAATGTCTTATTGCCGATGGCGTTTTACGACGTGAGGGCATTACTATTTCCGTGCATTGAAATTAGGACGTTCAAAGGTTAAAGGCGTTTGCAATTGATCATTAAACCCCAATTTCATCCATTCTGAAAGGACTGTTTTTTTCAATAAATGTATTATGAAGAATCGAAGCAAGATAAAAATTTCTACAAAACCTACGTAATTTCTAATACGAACATCAAACACCTATAAAATCTCACTTAAGTCGCATTAACCATCGATCGAAAGAGTAACCATCGATTCGTATGATATAACGAGGAGCGTTCCTCGATTCAGGGATCAGCCGAGGCGACCTCGCAGCCGAATTATCGAGGAACTTAATTCCCACCCCCTCCAGCCGTCAAGGAACAGCATCCGGCAGCACGCACGCGGAAATTCCGAGCTGCCATTCCAGTCGCGGGCTGCACATGCACGACCGCTAAACAGAGATCCATGAAGTCCAGGCATAGAAGGGTGACGACAGCGATGTCAATACGTGCGACGAAGACGAGCATCTTTGGCTTGCATACGACAGGGACGGGCTCGACAGATAGATAGAAAGAAAGAAAACAAGCAAGCAGTTAAAAAAGAAAAAAAAAAGGAAAGAGCGAAGGAAAAAGAAGAAGAGCACGCGGCTGGTACGATCGTTGGAATCGTAGCCAGTTCGTAATGAAAGGTGAACGGAATTGGACCCCCTGGAGCCGGAGAGTCGGAGCGGCGAGTGAATATAATTAGAGGATTGGGGGCAGGGGGATGCGAGGGGTATGACGTAATCAAAGGGTGGACACGAATGTAGAGGGGCGACAGGACGAGTTCTAAGGGAGGGAGGGAGGAAGGGAGGTAGAGCGGGCGAGGGTGTTGTGCGATGGCCAGAAGAGGAAAAGGGAGTCCCTCCGTTGGCAAGAGGTGACCGTGGAGTGGAGGTGGATAGAGGAGGAAGAGCGGTTGCAAATTATCATTCGGCCAGCGAGCGAGGGTCCAACTGAACTGGACCGGCAACAACTTGATACCGATGTCCAGCACCGGCAGCAGGCCGATGTGCTACTGTCGGAGCCTGTAGTTTTGTCATTAGCCGATAGCGTCTGCCGATAGACGACGTGGAACAGGGATTATTGGGCTAGGATTGCTAACGGACGCCACTTGGATGCAAATGTGTCCGGTTCCCTTCTCTCCCTGCCGGCCCAACCACACTATGTTGGGCTGGCTTGCTCGGGGATCTTCAACGACTGCCGTCGACCGCAACGAGAGGTTGTAATAATTTGTGGCTACATTAGGATGCTTGATTAGAACGTTAAGATCTGTAACGACAGCAAACGCATAGCCAACCCGTAGAAACTGCCCGTACGTTGTTCGACAAAATGTTGTTCCGGCATCGGTAACAATCGGTCCGATTCACATAAATCCCTTGCAAGACGATTTATATCCTGTGTTGACGAGTAATATTCCACGGTGGGCATAAAATAAAAACCCAGCCCCTCAAAATTGTAAACGACTGATAACGACACAAATTTTCTACAACAACCTTCAATTTTATAAATGTTATTTAGAACCAATGTTAAAATCTAACCACTCCACAAATATATTTTACTTTGTACCATTTAAGACGCAACTTTAAACACCTGAATCCAGAAGACAGTGAATGTAAAATTGATCGAAATAAATACTCTTGATATTTCCTTACCAACTGGAATTCAAGTCCTCGTACCAGAATTACTTGAACCGGAGCTGCTTTCTGAATCATTTCTTACCCTACGGCATATATTATTTATTCCACATCCGCGCTGTTCTCGGTTCCTTTGTAGCCGCGAAAGTTTTGACCGTCGCGAACTTTAACCACCTACCACCCTCTCACCCATATCCTCAGCTATAACAACTATCCCTCGAAACACTTCAAGACAAGTCCACACGCACGTTTTATCCGAAGATGGTAAGAGAAAAAATTCGATCGTTTCCTTCGATGCTTTTCATCGTTATAAGAAACATCCCCGTCGCAAAACTTTCTCGGTCAGAACTTCTCGATACGGGGTGGGATCCTCGTGGGAGCGATTTGCCACGGCGCGAAACACGGTGAAAATACTATTAAAATTCCATTATGATCTATTCCCGGCTCGATTGCACACATTCCTGGATTACGTGCTAGGTGTTACGCCTTATAGAATTTTGAAGCTCAATTTATGCGCATCGGTTACCGACGCGATTGGCCCAACGATATGATAAATCGGTCATTTCTCAAATTGAACTTTTATAAATGGGGAGTCGTGGGTGTGAAAGCCTTCTTCGAATCATTATCTATTATAATAATAGCGTTAAGGAATACGAGAATAATGGCAAAATCTACCAATCGAAGAATTCGAATAAATAAAATTTCCTTTAAAAGAAAAATTCAAAAATGAAACAAACGCAAAGACGAAAAATGGCTTCCAAAGTGAAATAGATAAATTTTTACTGAAAATTTTCGAGAATGATTCGAATAAATCTTGTACACAATGCACATCGTCGTCTCTCCGTGAACGTTTTACGTTTGACGCGGTGCAGAGGGTTCGTTGACGCTGGACCGGACCCTGGACTTTGCATACTGATTATGTTGCCGTGATTGCACGAACCGAAAGGGTTCGAATCGACGAGGAGCACGTTGCCATAGGGGAGCAAGGGAACGTCTGCGTCCTAATGCTATCGATTTTGGTGCTTAGCATAATCAGGCCGGACGTTGCTCGATAACAGGCTGGCGATGCGAGAGAGAAAGAGCTCCGGAACAACCCTCCGTAGAACTATAGTTTGCGCACGTGCCTTTTATAATAGAAAAGTTGAAAGTTGATCGTTCCATTTCATGCAAATTAAAGGGCAGGTAAAAAAATGATTGGAACCTTTTGTGCATTGTTTAATATTTTTGAGAATTTTTGTAACGCGTGGGGACGTATACAAAAGTTTGAGCTTCCTTGTTAATGATGTATCAAAAGTTGGATTAAAATTATTCGAGCAATTATACGAGCTCAATCATTATTTCCTCACGAAATGAAATTCGAACCGGCTACGCCAAGTTCAGCGTAATTAACACCTTTTTAATCACCGCCGGCTCAAATTGTACGCACTCCGATCACGCTCGACGGTGAATGTAATTTTACAAAACACGCGAATGTTAAGTGCGACCGACTCGGTATAACTAATCCGGGAGATGCAACGTTTCTCAAAGCAATTATTTCTTAACCGACTTTGGAAAGGAGGAGGTTACTCAATTCGGCATGTATATTTATTTATTTCATTTTTCGTTTTTATGTATGTTCGCCGATTACGCCGAGATGGATTTACCAATCGGATCGAATCGTTTTGCATTCTGTAGAGTATGACTTCCAGCTGGTTCCGCAACAAACACATCATGTATTTTTTCCCGCGTTTATTGCAAAAAAACGTATTATTTCACATTTATTCGGCCTGATATCGATGAAACCTTGTATTACATTTTGTGGCTGGAGATGTTCCCACGATGATCCCATTTGCAACATTCCCTGCACTTCCCTGCATTACCCTTCCCTTCTCTACGCTTCCCGTATATTACTTTTCCTATCAACTAATGTTATTTCAATTTAAATTAACAGAAAACACTTGACGCGTTAAGGATTCCACAGGTCAACGCGAAACATTCAACGGTGGCGAAATTCCTGGCAATAAATATAAAAAAAAAAACATGCGTAAATTTTACGCAGTAGGTAGCTCAGAAGATAGAGGAAAGTGCGTACATAATAACGCAATTTGTTGCAACGCGATATCTTAATTAGTTCCTGAGATATAGGGCTTCAAAGTTTGTATAGCGGCCGGCGCGTACGAGGGTAACCCTGAATGGGCGCGACGCGACCTAGACTTTTTTCTAGGAAATTCATATACGCATTTCCTGGAATAGTAAAGGGTTAGACGTAAACAATGACCACGTGACCGCTACGCTAGACACTCACTGTCTGGGTCCAAGCGTGTGGCGGCAGCGAATTTTTACAAAAATTACGTTTGTCTTTACACGACGATATCTCAGGAACGGATAAAGATATCGATGCAAATCAAAAACTGTGGTAAAGTGGAAGGTTTCTACTTTCTTACAAGCCTAACTTTATATCGCAATTCGAAACAGGACTTTGTTGGCAGCCCTTTGAACTTTTAGTAATTTTAATACGCGTTTCTTATGCAGTTTAACATAGTTTCTGACTTCCAATTGCTTCTAACAATAGAATATTATCATAAATATCTATCACACGCATTATTAACGATTCTTTCGTTTACTCAAAAATAATTTTTGGATAAAAAATACAACCGACTTCGGAATGCACCAAAAAGGACGAAATAATTTTAATTTATATTTCGGATACGGCGCAAAATTAAAAATTGTGTTAATGAATGATGTTGCTAATGTGAAAATATGTAAAAGGATTAAAGAATTTTGACAATTTCCAATGCAAAAGTACTATTTTTCCAAAAATTTTTTTATTGTGCTTGCCATCGGTGTCCCATTCGTTCTAGTTATGGCATACACCGCAGAACGTTCATCCAGACCGATACTATCATGGCCAGAAATTTAATTAATATAATATACCGAGCGTGCAGTGTACTAATATATGCGGTTTGGACTAAACTTCACCTCGAAATGATTGCTCTCCTTATTTAGCATCGCAAACACGCTAAGATTATACGGTACCGACTTGATTCGCGGAACGAGGAAATTTCATCAGTCGTTTACACATTGAGAAATTCTAATTGCAGTGTTTCTTTCAAATGAAATATTTATATAACTTGCGTTAGTGTCGCTGACAAGTGTAAATTATTTAATATCTTGGATCGCTGGTAATCTGAATTCCATTTTCAACCACTTTATTTTCGTTTATTGAAGTATAGAATTGTTTTTCTTTTTTAAACATTATTATTTAATACTTGGAAACCTGGCACCATGATGTGTTGATCTTTTTAACTATTCTAATGTTAAACTTTCGATACTGGTCATCCTTGACCACCAAAAATAATCAGCTTATTAAACTTTTAGAAACACGACACAGAATTACGAACTGTTCGTTACAAGAACGACCCCACACACCATACTTCGATTCGCCATTCCTCGAACACAACCCTTCGGTTGTGAGTTACTCAATTCCCGTAAAAATAATCGCAATACCCTCGCCTCGGCCAGGGCGACGATTGAATCGAAACCGGCGGCGTTTAACCGTGTCGTGTGTTCGGCCTTCGAGAAAGTCGTTCTTTTCCCGGGCATGTATTATCAATTCGTCAAAAATATTTTATATGGCCTTGGTCGACGTTCGAACGAGAGAAAAAGAAAACAACAACAACAAAAAAAAGAAAGAAAGAACCTCAAACAAAAAGAGAGGAGAAACGCTAAATTCATCGGGGCGAAGAGGAGGATGGAAAAGAGAAAGCCTGTGACCAGTGGGAAGGAGCAACGGGCGAAAAAACGAAAAAAAGGGAAAAGAAACAAAAAAATTCCAACAGTACACGCTGCGAAGCCGAAATTCAATTTATAATATGACAGCAGCTATTCGATTTTAAAGTCCATTTTTCATTCTCGCTCCGCTGTACGCACGCAAGTTCTGACGTACGCGTGTTTTTCTAAAATTCAACCAAAGTGTCCAACGCGACGAAAATATCAGAGGTACAGGCGTTTAAATCGTCATTGCACCCCTCCATTCACCCCACCTCCCGTTCAGATATGTATCTTAGGGGTTGAGTAAACGATCGCGATGCTTCGTGTACGATTAACCCGCTGCACGAAAGAAAAATTCTATCGCAATAACTTTCAAAGTGAATTAAAATCTACACAGATTAAAATTTCTTGCGATTGGTTGGTAATTAACATTTATGATAATGAATAATAAATTCCAACAGACGCAATTGCTGAGAAAATCATAAAGTAAAGGGTTGACATTTCATTGTTTATTATAAACGCAACAAATTCCAACATCTCGTCGTTTCAACCAGAAGAAACACCATCTTTACGATTGCACGCCACTTCATAATCGCGTGGGAGGCAGAAGGAGAAAGGGGCGAAGGGGGTGAAATTAAGCTCACCCCCCCAACAATTTGCATAACCGTTCGTAGACGTGTGCCGGGCACGATTTAAATGACAGGGCCGTGAGTCAAGGCTGTCGTTATTAGAAATTATTAGAGGGCTCACTTAAAATCAAGACTCTTTCATGCGATGAATGTCCAGTGATTAAGACGATGAAATTATTCAGCAAAGATCGCACGGAGATCATTTTAATTAGTAAGGGATCGTGACGTTGAATCAACCCCACGATTCACTCGCGTCGATGTCTTGCTGTTTTATGAAATGATAAAAAAAAAAAAAAAAGAAAAAAGAAGAACCTTCTTATCCGCTAGTGGCAATCAGACCCCTGTTGTGCCACTTTTCTCTCTTTCAGTTTGCGCTAATTAAATGTTCCCGATTAATTCGTTCAATTATTACCGAGCAGAAATCATTGCCTTTTCCAGCGGCTAGTATTCTTTTTCTCTCTCCTGCATCCCCTAATGAAGCGTTAACGAGCATTGAACGCGACTTGAATGTTGCTTTTCCAACCTTGTAAAACGTTTTTGCAGGCTCAACATACGGGGTTCAAGTGTTGCAGTTGATGGTGGTAACTGAATTTCTTTCATAAATTATGCAGAAATAAATGTCAGAGGTGGTTTGAAATTAATGCTCGAATCTGGGCGAACGTAAAGCGTGTTAACTGAAGACTGCCAACGCAGTTTTTATTAACTTTCCTTCGTCACTTTCTTTCGCGTTCTATTTACCGCTGGCGGTGTAGTCATTTTTAGTTACTTTCTAAAGGCGACGTAATTTAAGTTAATGGTTAGTGTTGATTCATTTTGAGACAAAGGCGTTTAGTGGCAAACTATCAAATGCACCACTGTGAAATGCCATTTTCTTCGATAGTTTCAAATATTATACATCCATTAATTTAAATTGCTTTCAATTTAGAATTATCGAAAGATCTCTGATCTTAGAATTAAACTAATACTCGTAACTACCACCCTCCAATTCGAAGTTTGTATAAAATTAATCGACGTTTCACGATTTTCTTTCACAAACCAATAATCTCTGTAGCAGAAAAAGGGAAAAATTTGATATGGCAGGTCGGAAACTGATCGCACGAGGATCAACGCAATTTTGATACCAAAATCGTTGATTAAAACACCATGCGATGACGTTTACGAATGCAAACCGCGTCGAAATGAATGTGTTTCGCATTACCGCGTTCCTCCGACAAGGGCCAGAGACCAGTTCCTATTTTTTTACGGCATAAAATTTCGCCGAAATGAGAATTGCTGTTGAAAAATTGATAGACCGTCCCGCGGTGCTCGTGTTCTCCCATGCAGAGCCGCTACAGATTGAGTTAAGGTTCATTTCTTTCCGCACCCTCTCCTCCTCTTTTTTTTTTCCCACCCCCATTTCGTCCACGTTGACCACGATGTCCTCGGGCGTTTCGCGGCGCAACGCCTCGCAACATGTACGGAAACAACTCGCTTACAGCATCTCTTAATTCCGCTTCAAAAATGTCGCCTGACTTCAATTTTTTCCGCGGAACGGACCAGCGCGATAAAGGGAACGTTACCATCTGCCTTCCTAAAAAATTCAGTCTCTACCAGTTTCACGGTTTGTTACGGCAAAAGGTACAAAAAAAACTTTACTGCAAAGAAGATTTGATTTTCGTTTTTTACCTTCCACAACAGAACACCTTTGTCTTCTTTGCTGCAAGTTCGAGGGTCAAAAGAAACAAGAATTCGACTAGTCACAGGCCGATAACACCAAGCTGGCCGCAAGCATTCCCGCATATCGCACCCCGTGTCGGACGATATTTCACACGGCGCGTTAACACCGTGCGGGAGCTCCCTATCGTCACGCGGTTTCATTTTACTCGCGTTAAACAAAATTCTACCCCATCGTCTGCTACCGCGTCGAACGTGGCAGCATTTTCGTCATCTAATATTCACGGCGCAAAATCGTTGCAACGAACATCAGCTAAATATATTCGCCGCGAAAGGGAAGGAAGGAAGGAAGGAAGGAAGGAAGGAAGAAGAGGCGAGCAAACGAGCCCGGGTCCAAACTATATTCCACGGTGAACGCGCTTAATACTTTCCAACGATATATGGAGCAGCCTACGAGCTGACCACCGCCTCCTATATAATACATCCCCTCGGTAATCCTGTGCGAACGATCAACGTAGTAGTGCGGAACGAAGTTTGCGATAACTTTATTGTAATAAGATGAGCCTTGGCCACGAGGATCGGTCGATGTCACGACTACTGGCCTGTATACAGGGGCTTTGCGGACGCTTTTCGAGTGTGTCGGTAAGTGAGAAGGGTGCCGGACTCTGGCCTGTTGGTAGAAGATCATTATGAGCTTGAGTTACCATGGTTACCAACCGGCGGCCGATCCCGAAAGTGTGAGGGGTAAAGCCCCAAAGCGAAACGGTCAGCCAAGTTTCGCGTTTGACTTTACAACCGATTCCGTCCACCACCCCCCCCCCCCCCCCCCCGCCCCACTGTTTCGCGACTGTTATGCTTACATCACCGAAAAAATACTGAAGGATCATCGTTCTGTTCCCGCATCTGTGTTGATGATAACGATAATGATTCCAGGATGGGATTGTGTGGTTGGTATAATATCACGGGTGTTTCTTTGAGGGATGGTGAAGAGTCCTAACCAGGATAGATATGGTCGATGTTGGAGGTGCTTCTTACCTTCTTTCGTTTGGGAAATAAGATTGCAGTACCATTTGTTAGGGAAACACATGAACCCTTAGCAATATATATAAATAATTAATTTTTAACATCATAAATTTTAATATCAGTTTTCTAGAGCGAAAACGGATATGTGTGGTAAGACACTGAAATTTTAATTATTAAAGGAGACAACTGATTAATTTCCAAGCTTCAGCTATTAATTTTCTACGCTATTAAAAATTTATATCCCCTTTTTTCTTATTAAGCATTCGATTATATTACAATTAGGGTGTCAACCGCTCCACATCAGTCAAGATGTTAATAGCTTAAAGTAATTAAAAAATTCCTGCGATGCATTTAATATTCCCTATAAAAAAATTTGATGAAAATCCTACACATCAAGGCAAACAGATTAAAATTGTTGGTAACAAAAATAAAGTTACTCGAGCACGCATAACATAAACCCAACTATCCTATTCAACAATTCGCTAAATTCGAACTGAACTCAAGTTCGTATTATCCTCGATGAATCAACGGGATCGTAAACCCTGTACAAAAGCACCCTATTATCTAAGACAGGGGAGAAACCGGAAGCAAAGCGAAACAGAACAGAACAGAACAGTAAAATATTTTCCGAGCGAACGTTTCGACGATGGTGATGGTGTTCGGCGTCGGTGGTAGCGAGCAATAAAATCCCATCTTGCGGTTCTCGCGTGCTAAATACTTTCGTTTTTCTTCGCCAACGATGTACTTGGCCGGCCCCGTTATTCCACAGGTGTTTGGCACTTCCGTAAGCGATAAAAGCCCGGCTCCAAGCCGACTTCCCGCCCTTTTCTCTCCCGCAATCTTTTCGCGCCACTTCGAGCGAACCACAACGGTTCGTCGACGCATACTGCCCGATCCACCCTCGTCGTGCTATATATACGTTTTTTTCCTTTTCTTCTTTCTGTTTTTCGTTCAGTTTATACCTGGCACGCCACATCGATTCCGAAGCCGGAGGCCAGAAAGGGGAAACAATTCGTGACGACGAAGAATCCAACGAACGATAGCAACAATCGACGAGCTTTAACGACATCATGGTCATTGCACTCGTTTGGTTACATGATAAAACAATGTATCGCAGGTGAATCACGCGTAACCAGCGTATGACGGATACGCAGATGGTCGATGGGCACGGCCCATAAAACTTATTATCCACCTTTTACAGCCCGGTGGTAAATTTAAATTGGTTTTAAAAAATTCGCCGGAGAATGGCCTCGCCAGAGGGATCGGATTTTCGAAATTGACGACGCGTCTGAAACACGATGGACGATCCATCCCCCTGATCACCGGCCAAGATTAATGTCATCCACGGATCCGTTGGCCTTCGAAATATTATCTGGGGCGTGTCTTGGTGAACATCGTGTCACATGTTTTTTTTTTTACCAATCATTGGAAACCTTTAGGTGGTTTATGACACTGGTTCCTCTGTTTCTTGGTAGTTTATGAAGTGATCATCTTCCGATTTTATACAAATTTGAAGGAAACATTCTACCTTTCGAAATATCATAGTCGCTATAAAATTTCTAATAAATTGAATTTAATTCTTTTTCTTCACTAAATATCTATCAAACGTCACACGGTCAACAAGTTAAGAATGGTATTTTTAAGAAATTTTCGAGGGAAATTAGATACCAGATTCGATATTTCAACAAAATATTAACTAGACGTTCACTGACCATAAGTAAGGTGCCGGAAATGATCGCGTAACGAGAAAAGAACTGGAACGTCGGTCTTATTATTGGCCGCTTCGGAAGTTTCGCGATGCTCTCCCCGGCCGGGCAGGGTTGCGTTCGAAAAAGAGGGACGCTCGGTCCAATCTGTATGCTTCTCTATCGATGCTTTGTACGTGGCCGTGTGTGGAGGTGGACATACAGATACACGGCACATCGGGGCAGGGGTCTACGAATCGATAAAAACGCATCCCAGGCAGGCGCCAGCTAGAAGAGGACCGTGCGGATGAAAAAAAATGCGAGCCGGGTTAATGCGCTGATCATGTCATATCGAGGTGTTCGCTAAACAAATACCCGATCGTCGACGACGACACGACGGATGTACGAATGTGTCGACACTCGCCAATCCTTCTACGATCAACGATACACCCTTCCCCTATTTGCGGGGATTGCGATTAAACAGTCGATTACCTAACGATTTTCTTTTCTTTCTCCGCGAATATTCCTACTGCTTTGACAGACGTGCACAAAACGTTATCGAGTTCTGTTTGAAATTTGTAGTACATTCTGAGTAATGACAAGGTGTTAATGTATTGACTGTCACAGTGGAACTGATCATGTGTGGTATGACACACTTTAATCAGAATTTTGCCACTAATCAGTGTCTGCCACTAAAAATTTGATGGGACCAAGTAGTCAAATATTATCTCCTTTCTTTACTTTTGAAAAGGTGTTATTCATTTTCATCAAAATTTCAGTTGGTTCATATCGAAATTCACAATGTAATGGATTCGTCAGTGCCAAAGGCAAATGTCAGGTTTAAAAAGGATGCTCGGTTACTTCCTTGTTATTGAATAAGCACTGAATAAAAAATATAGTACTGATGGGACTATACTGGTCTATGTACACGTTGGGATCATCAACCTTTCAATACATAGCTTTCACCAAAACTGTAAAATATCTTAGTAGAAAAATGCCATACTTTACGCTCAAATTTTAAGAGTAAAAGAGAAATCATCCTTGACCGCCGATCCGTCACGGGATCCAAGCTATTCTCGTTTTTACCACGAGGGTGATCGCGAGCGATCCGCGAGAGTGAAGCGGGAAGTCGGTTGAACGCGCGCGTTAAGTCTCGCGAAGGCTTCTCCAATGTAATAATATTTCCATCCAATTCGACCTGAGGCCCACCCCCGGCATCCAACACCGGCACCCCCTTCGATATATGCGCCCCCCGGTCGGTGGCGAAGCTCGCACTCGGCCGCGCGCCCTCTCACCATCGTCTCGCGTGCATCCCCACCCCCAAACGTGCCGGGGGGTGGCACGTCGCTCACTACGTCATCTGTCCCCTCGACCAATCGACGGGCGGCGCGCATTTTTTCCCCGCGTCGAAAAAAAAAATCGTGGAAGCAAAGAACGAGAGCGACAAAGAGGGCACGAACCGCGTGGAGGGATGTCGGGACCAAGGGTTTTGCACGCGAGCAACAGGGACAGGGAATCGAAACGGTCGAGAAAGAAGAGCCGAACGAGCAGAGAGCAAAAGAGGATACCGATACACCGATAGAGAATGGGGGGTTGGGAAGAGGGTAGAAAAAGAGCGCGCGGTTCGGCATTACCCCCGGAGCCCCGTTTCGGACCAATCGCCATACGTAAAGAGGCATTTTTTATGGGTGCCGCTCGGTCGGCCGGTTTGTGTGATAAAAATTGACCTAAGTCCTCTTCTTTTTTTTTTTTCCACCACCCCCCCTGACGGTCGAACGACAGAGATATCGTTATGCGAACGGGACGAGAAACGGACGGAGACCGAGCGATAGTGGAACGCGAAAGAGACACGCTGCCAGAACACGGAAAAGTTGAACAGAGACGGTGAAACAGAGAACGGTCGCGTTGCGCACCGGCTATAACTGCCTAACATTAAAAAAGATGGGCTGTGTACGGGGTGGCGGTGGACGGACCGACGGACGGACGGACGCGCGAGAGAGCAGGATAGCTAGGGGTTAGAGGAGCGAGCGGAGGAAGGTGGTCGGTGGTTGCCACGAGAGGTGGAGGACTAGAGGCAAAAAGGATGAAGAGAGAGGTCGTTGGGTTGCGAACGGCGAGCATGGTGAGATACAACTGCGTTCCACGTATGTGTCGTTTTAAGGGGTGAGAGAACGCGAGGAAGATGGGGTGAGTTGCCGTGGACTCGGGGTCTCGGCTCGACTCTCTCTCGCAGCCGGCGTGGAGGGGGTGCAAAATAATGCGCATAAAATGTAGCGTATTTATCATGGAGATAAAATGATGTGCTTGACTTTCAGGCAACCGACGCTGTTGGCATGCAGGTACAGTCCAGCTTGAAATTCAAGCGAGTGTCGTCGCCGTCGTTTGTGTCTGTGTATAATGTACGAGGGATGGTTTGGTGTGGCAGGGAGGATGAGTTGGTCTCTCTGAGGAGGGTGGTGGACGTCGTGCGCCACGACACGTGTGAAAGTGTCTCGATAACTTCGGCTATTAGAGGAAGCGAGGCTGAGAGACAGTACGATGTAATTGAAATCGTTTTGCTTGGCTATGAAACGTGTCTTTCCTTGCTTTGAGCGACTCATTATACGGCGACGTAAATATCGAACGTTAGAATAATGTTATGAGACCGGACTATCCTCTATCAACGGATTCCCTTGTTTACTCCGTAAATCATTCCTGGTCTATCCTTGCGGAGGAATTTTGAATTTTGAAAATCGTACAAAACTGGGAAAATTGCGCGCCACAAATTATCGCCGTGACGTTCAAACGAGAGTCAACCGAGGAAAAAATATCTATGTTGATGGATCCTACGATACATCTACGATATATATGGCTTTTTTATGCATTTTAACGATCCATCAAACTTGAATTTGAAATTGAGTATTTTTTTTTCCGTAAGTAGAGAACAGTACATCAAGTTATAATAACAATATTCTGATCATTTCTACCATTTAGCTCGCTAAATTCGTTGATAAAAGAAATTAATTATAATGCATCGGCGCGGCGGAAAGAATTTTTGAAATAATGATCATCGTTCGGACGAGAAGTACGATAAAATCCATTCGTGATAAAATGCATTATAAACCCCGGAACACGGATGATAATATCCCATTCATCCTATTCAAAATTCGTTCGTGTTACCACTCTGCCAGTCAATTGTCGGTGTTGTGATAAAAAAAAAAATAAAAATAAAAAGAGGCATATTCACCATCGTTTCTATTCGATCGAAGCTAAAGGATTTTCAAATTAAATTCGCTCGCGAGCCTTCCATAATATTCGTTCCCTCTGAAACCACGTAATTACGGTCCCACCCTTTCGGATCGTATCGAATCACCTAAACCACTCGTCACGACCCGCTTCAACCGAAGATTTCGCTGGGAGCCCTTCAAAAGGACCTTCCTTTACCCAGCGGGGCAAGTAGGAAAGGATCGATCGGGATCGAAGTTCCTGTCATTCAAACGACGTGGATGGTGATGGATCGAAAACTGCCAATAAAATTATGAAATTGCGTCGAAAGGAAATTGGCATAAATGTCATTCGAATCTTTCAATCTCGGCACCCCTGTTCGCGCCCTTGCCCTCCCATTTCCGGCCCGTTAGCGAAGATCTTGAAGCTGATCGTGCTTCTTCGGTGTCCTTGAATGGGGACCAGCTTTCCCCGCACGATGGGACATACTTTTTTTTTACTCGAGCTGAAACTCAGTTTGCACCATTCATCCACTCGTGTTGGATGATCGAATTTTCGTACTAATATTAATTGATGAGGTCGTTTCATTGGGAACGATTAGGTACGATGCGTAACAATGCTTACGGTAACACTAGGCATACCAATTATTGAAAAAATAATATGTATAAGTTAATTAAGTATAAAGAAAATAAGCTCGAAAGTTAAATTTCAATCTTTAGTCTGTCAGTGACATTGGGAGGATTAAATATTGATAAAATTCAAAATCTAATTATTTAAATATTATTTTTCAGATATATACACGTTTATAGAAACTGTCATTCGAGTGCTGATGAAAAATATTGAACGAATGAAATGGTTTGAAATAAACGACAGCTTGAAGAAGTACGCAGATATCGTGCGTGGTGAAAACGGTCCGTAAGTAATTGCTAATTATTGGCCACATTAATTTCAATTAAATCACCCGCACACTCCAACGTCGCCGGTTCTCCAATCGACTGTAATAATCAGAACGCATTCGATGAACACCGAAAACGTGGACCAAACTTACTTTCTATTTATTCATCCGAACGGAAAGTTGTTGCTTTGTTATTTAATTCGGATACGATTAAAACAATTGCACGCATTGTATTGTAAATATAGAACCTACTGGTGAATTTCGAGAGTTAAAGATTGCCTGAATTCTGTAAAATTCTCTTAACGAAGTCGAAAGTGTTAACAAAGTATAAAATTATACTATAATTAAATATAGAAATTAATGGAACTGAAATTTTAAGGAGTCAAACTAAGAATTTATATTTTTAATAATGTTCCTTCAAACTATTTATGTCGTATTCAAGATTTCGTGAAACTTTACGCAACGAAACGAAGAAGCAAAGGACGTGTTCTTGTTCATCCCCGTAGAAAGGACCTCATCAATTTCCCCGTTTCCGCGGAAAGGGACAAAAAATAAATTTAATATGATCCTGACTATATGAAGATGCGTCCGAGCGAGGTCCTTTGTTTTAAGCGAGGATCGTTTGTGGTCCTGCCTATGCATGCCCACACACGCGGACGCGACGCACACAAGAAACTAGCTACCCTGTGTGTGTGTGTTCACCCTTCGTAATTCTATCAGAAGCCAATCACGTCCGGTGAAGGGTGGTCGTATCCTTGCATGTGGAAAATCGCTGAGGCGGAAACGTCGATTTCGCGACCTCGTGTCTTATGAAAATATTGCCCCATTGATGCATGGGGGGAGTAAGAAGATAGAAAACGTCTGTGAATTTGACTTACCCCTGGTCTGATGCGCCTTGATCCCCTTCGCGTTGTCCTGCGGGGCGAACAGCCACGATGCTTCAGGTTCATTTCTTCGAGAGATGAATCATGCACCAGGTTCGTAAATATCGTTGCAAACAGCTGGTCGACGAAGTTTGGAATCTGTGATACATCCTCTGAAACGAACACGAAAGGATCGTTTGTTGAAGTAATAACGGGGTTTTAGTTAGTTTCGTAAATAATGTTATACATGTCCCTTTGAGTAAATACTTAGAAATTTATAAAACATAATTAAAATATTGAGTGAAAAATTCTTTCAGTTCGCAATTTTATTTCTAATATCTATTTAACCTGTTATATTGGACGAACTGTCAAGTATTTAACAAAATTTCCGGTTTCTTAACAGAAACATTGATAACAACACTAATAGAAAACTTAGGCAACAAGAAGTTAAGAAGTTTCATCAATATAAATTTATTGCAATTGATAATCATTACTATATCAACAGTCATGTAAGCGATACCAGCTGTTATAAAATTATAGGATTTATTAAACGATATAAATACGTAACACTTACATGATAAAAACACGTAATCCCTGTTTTGCTACACACCCAAACGGAAATTTTAACGAAACAAACAATAAAGCGCCTTAACACGCAACCATCGCGTACGCGTCCGAAATAGAACTGATTCCGTAATGTCCTTCAACGTGGTACAAATGAACGATAGGCCTTGAAGCTGTAAACAACGAATTCTTAGCTCCAATTTCTTACTCGTTGCTTTCGTCGAAGTCGAACGAAGGCTCTTAAATGTTTGTATACACACATTTGAACTCTCAAGATATGTGTGTAATTAATGAATCGTAAATTTCTGGAGTAAACTGACAATGAGTTAACTTATTCAAAAAATATTCAAATATAATTCAGAAAATCCAAACATCAAAAGTTGTATAATTTTTGTTCAAGATAAGAATGATGATACGAGGAATTGGGTATCATTGTGTAAGATATAAGAAACGTGATTTTTGCCGAAAAACTTCGCAATTATCCTAAAGAAATAACGTTAATTCAAGAGTGGACGACGGAGGGGAATACTATCGTCCAACTCTGTGGAAATCGGTTCGCATACATATAAGTGTAACCATATAGGGGTGCGGCGGGGGTGCGCGCGGTTTGTGTAAGCTTCTTTGCCACCGTCTTATCCTTCGTTATCAAATGTCAGGCACGCTTTCGAGGTGCTTAAATCCTCCCCTGTTCCTCGTGTAATATGAGAAAAGTAGCCGGTACGAGCCGCGTAGTGAGAAAAAGTAGCTTAAACGGGCTTTAAATTCGCGGTATCTTTCGCTCGTACGAGAAAGGTCCACTTACAAAACAACGTCCCGTAAATCCGGCCCTCCCCGTACTTGCATTATCTTTCACGGAAAAGGAGGCAAACATTGCACGCGTCGGCGAAAGCTTTTCATTTCCGTAATATTTTAAAGTTATCGTGTCCAGCGGCGAATTTATGTCCCAATAAAGTTTTTCGGCTCGTCTCGCGAAAAAAAGGGACAAGCCCGGTTACACGACCATGGAATAAACGAAATTTTCAAATCTTGTTAATGAATCATCAAACGCTTTGCTTTTCCTACCTGTTTTTCAATTTTTATTTCGTTCTCACCTCTTCCAATAACAGATCGTTAGAATATTTTATTACGCAACGAAATTTAACTTAATTTTAAGAGGATGCCATTTTCTCTTCAAAATTTCTAACGACAGTTCTTTGAAATCGTTGATGGCTTAAGGGTTGACAGTGTATATCTTACTTTTGACAATGAAACCCCCAAAATAGCAATCCAACAGGATCAAATCTCACGATCTTGGAATTAACCCTTTCGTTATCGTTGTATTTCGTAGGGTGGATGTAGTCATCAATCATTAAATCCTTGCTGTCTACAAAGGGTGGTTGTCGTCACAAAGACAAAATACCACCGAATGAAATATACGAAGCAGAATACACTTAATAAATTACAAGTTATATTATACGAACTGTATGTAATAAATTTAAAAATCGTAAGGATTAATTAACATCCCCTCTTAAAGAAATAATTCAATTTTGGAACCTCATATCCTTGCATTCTTATTATGTTATAAATTATAACTACCAAAAATATTTGCCATTTGAGGATAATATCCCAAAATACGTAATCGGAGAATCGCGTGCAATATCTTTCATATTTCACTGTAAATAAAATCATTAAAGATAAAAAAACGGAAAGTACTCGAAAAATCATCGTACAATTAACCATAAGAGGGTCTCGCAAATGAAACGAAGGAACTAGTTGCGCAGATTTCCGGTCCCTCGATGGCAACGACGACACGAGGAGGACAACGCGAGGCTCATACGAGTAACGGGGATGCGTGCGCGTCGAGGGGGGTTGAAGGATTTTCTTGTTTAATTGAAGAGTTCGAGGAAGAATCGAAGAAGCGTCGACACGAGTCGCGTGTTTTCATATACATCGATGGTTATAATTAGTCATCGATGGGGGAGGTAGGGTCTCGATTTTCATTGCAACATTTATAGGCGGATAAAGGACCGTTTGGAAATTCAAGTGTCTCTTTCCCTTCGTTCGGCGCACTCGAGCACAGCGAAAATCGCGAAATCTGGAAACAAAAGTACGTTCCGGTAAGAAGAGGGTATAATATGGATCTCCATTTGAAATAAGCTCACCCTCCGCTCACCCCTTCGGTGCCCTGTTCTTCTAGCACCCCCGTGTACCTAGTTTGTTGCGTTTGAATATTCAACGCAAGTTTTTTCCTTCTTCTTTTTTTTTCTTTTCCCTTCTTTTTCCCCCCTTCTTTCCCTCTCTTCTTTCTTTTTTTTTTTTATTAGCTTGTCCGCTCTCTCTTCTTTCCCGCTCTACCCGGCAACCGACATCTTTATTCATTGCCTTTCCAAAGATATAATTGAGTAATTATTTATAATATATCTAGAATATGCATGCTTCACTTCTCCGACGGAATACATTACCGCCCACTACCCCTAAACGTAACCTCTTGTTACCGTTTGGATTTCTAGCTTGCACACCGGTTAACACAGTGGCTCTCACCCCCTCTACCGTGCATTCTATCAGATCGCGCCAAACTTCTACTTTCTCACTTCTTTTTTTTTTTACTTTTTGCCGCGATTTGTTTCCCCGTTATGAACAAAGGGGGAAAAAAAGGAAAATAAAGGAGGACCGTGTTTCGCGAAATTTTTTAAAGCCAGGACGACGGCGATGTGTAAGTGGAGTGTACACGAGCGAGCGATCGGTGAAGACAAAGCATATGCAAATATCGGAATAGGTGCAACTTTTCCAACAGAATTTCTGTTTTTATCAGAGATAAAGGAGACGGGAAACGGAGGACTTTTGAATGGAGTTTCTGTAAACGCTTTGTACCCTCGCCATGATGTATGGGAATTGTAATTAAATTGCAATCGTTGCTTATAAATTAAGATCTAATAGTTACTTTAAAAACGAGTACCCATAAAGTTCATAAACTGGTAAATTGCGTTTCTAATAATTTGTACTTTAGAGATTTAAATACTGACTGGTGTCAATTTTATTCGTAACAATTAAGTGACAACAAATTTCCAATATATTCCTTAAATGAAAATGAAACCTTGTTATCGTCGAAGGTAATTGATAATCCGTCGGTTTGTCTCGAATAAAACCGAAACGAAATTCCACGAGAAATAAGAGAGATAATGAGCTGGGGGATTAATCGTTGGCTTGTCGAAGGCAGCTGTTCGTATTACCTGTTTATGATTACCTCACTGCTTATCGGCAAACTTACCGTTCTTCGGTGCGTTGGAAAACGGGCGCGAAACATGAAACCTCGTAGAGCGGGAAGCCATAATTTCGCATTAAGCGGTAATCGCAATCGGAGTAAGTAATCGATATATTAGTCGTCCGTTAATTAACGTCCTTGTGATCGCGATATAGACTGGCTGGCCCTGTCAACAGTGATATTTACGAGCTGGGTCTGTGTTAGAAATCAGCACGGGCGTATCCTTTTCGGGTCGCTCGTTCTGATAACTGGTTTATTCAAGGAGGAGAAAGGTTTCGTTTCTTTTGCGGGGCGCCGATAAAAGCCGGTAAATTCGTGCGAAAATTATTGCCTGTTCGATCACGGAATGGAACACCGTGTATTTACCTAGTTTCATGCACGGTAAAATCATTTTCCTTTGACTGCAATTATCCGTTGGTAAATCTCGGATGTGAATTTTGTCTCGCGGTGAAATATCGAGAGGGGTAGTGTTGCAAGAAAAGTTTTAATTGACGGCAATCAACGATTGTTCGAATAAAATACTGTAATATTAGTTATTTGATAATGACTAAGAAAAAATATTTGAAATAAAAATTACTACGTAGACTTTAACGAGAAATTAAAAATTAAAAACGACAGTTTCTTGAATTTATTCTAAAGCTACGGAAATGAAGGATTTCTAATAATTCCCTTGAAATTACTTTAAAACGATATAAACTGTTGAATTAATTTCTAATTTATATCTCCGGCTGACATCTTAGAGGAAGAGAAATGCACTTTCACTATTTACATTTTGCCTACGATAACTAAAAAGCTGATTACAAAATAAGACAGCATTAAGTATAAATCACCGAAATTACAGTACTGTTGCCATGATTGATGGTCGTTTTAATACCTGCAGAAATTAAGGGTTTTGTTGATTAGTGAGAAACGCGAAAGGAATAACGAAAAGTTTCGCACGAAGAACGTCGAGGAAAGGAGGTGCTGAAAGTCGACACGTAGCTGTCGACTGTGGGTCTTATTTCATATTTGTAAGAAATTATGGCGTGTCTGTCGCGTGTCTGACCGCAGTTAGGCTACACCATTTGACCTAGCCCACGCCTCGTCTCGATCTCTTCTTTTCCTTTAACCCTATCTTTACCCTTTTGGCTATCTTTCACTGTCCTTTCAATCCTTTTACTTCCATATTTCTACATACTATAAAAACCTTGTTCAAACCGTGTGATATATCGTTAATTAAGTATACCTAAAAATATTCACAATTGGATCTGAAAATTGAATTGAACTTAGGTTTGAAAGTAATTTCTTATAAAATTATTAATAAAGGATCTTCTTTTGCGAATATCTCGGTAACTAAAAGAATTCGACCGTTTCACGAAACGAAAGACTTGTTCAGAATGACGAATTCTACAACATATTTATCTACAAGTTCACTAAGAATAGAAATACCAAGAATGATGGAAGTAAAATATCTCACGTTAATAATTTGGATAGCTGAGCGCAATTTACATTCTATGACAAAATGTCATAGTTAAAGTGGAAATTTTGTTCACATTTACGTACATACATTTATACAAACCATGACATCACGATTTGATGCCCATGCCAGACACAAAAAGCATGCTACCACTGTATCATGGTACGTCTTGAGTCATGTTCATCGATCATTGAAACACGATCGATGGTACCGAGCGTCTGTCATGCTAAAAAGACAAAAACCTACAACGGACTTGGTCGTAGGAGGAGATACGATATCCCTGAATGGCAAGTTGCCGAAAATGGCGTTGGGAATACATCCCAGCAATTACCATTACGTGGCTGAAGTTGGTCTGCTGGTCGGGTAGCATAATGCTGTATTTAATGGGCAGCACTGCAGGCCGTGTGTGACACGATATACGAGGCCGAGTCAACATATATCCTGTCAGATTTTTAAAATGCCCTGATTTACAATGACCATTGTACTGTCCGCGGCATATCTATTGTCACGCCCTTGCCAACGGATATCCACAACCACTTCTGTGTCTAACTCCCGGTTATATTCCTCCTGCAGCTCCGTGTTCTCCACGATTCCGTGCACCTTACGCGAAAGGATTCTCTAACTACGTCACGTGCTCGCAGTTCAAGCCCGTTTCTGAGAAGGGATTTAACGATCAGAGGGGCGTAGAGTTCGATCGTCCTGCTGGAACTAGACAACCCACGTTACAGACCGCGATATGAATTCCATGGGGAGCCCCGTGGCCCAAGAAGGGATGAAAAGTAATATTTATAGCCTTGCTGAAAGGGAACACTTAATCGGTAAGTCCTTTAACTGGTAGAAAGTTCTGATTAGGATGCTTAAAAATCAAATTAATTATGTCTGAAATAAGAAATAATAAACATTCGAGATATTACAAAGATCATGTTCACAATTATTGTTTGCGAGTGACACGATCTCTTTAAACCACTGAAAAAAGTCGTGAGGCAAACAGTTAACAAGTATCGAGGTTCGCGTTCAATATTGGTATTTCACCGATTATTCCACCTATTCTACTGATGGAAGATATTATCAGATTAAAGTATTGTTTCTCACGATTGCCTGCCAAACCAGAAATCAACGTTCGAATGGACGTCAAACGTTTACATAAAATCGCTTGAGGATGGTTAACCCCAGAGTGAAAGGGTGAAATGCTTGTTACGTAACCCATAGACTAGGGTTGACTCTGATATAAAAAAGGAAGGATTGGCGAGACAGGGTAATTATTTTAAGTCCCATGTCTCACCGACCGTCTAGTCGTATCCTTGGTACACTTATACAGAAATATAGCGTTAAGAAAAAGAATGTTGACGTAGGAAAAAAACTCCAAGTCCCATGTTCGCCAGCTTGGCGATTAAGAATCTTAAATCACACAGATCATAGCCTAAGTTCCATGTGTCGTCAACTTTCTGGAAGAGTCTTTGACATCTATGGGAAAGTGCAATGTTAAGAGCAAGTTGATGAAAAGAAAAGTCCCCGTATCACCAGTTTTCGTATCGAACGTGCTAATAAATAAAATTCAAGCTTCCTTTAATTGTATGGAATGCTCGAAAGGAATGTTTCCCCGGTTCTTAAAACTGGATTCTTGTCGACGAGGTGAAACAAGTGCATCAGGAATCGAATAATAACGAAGCTGATTCGAGCACAGAGCGGACAGACCTCTACCCCAAGTAAAAAGTCGTTATACGCGCCACTTCGTTTCACGTGTACGTGGCCACTATAATTGGTCGATTTTACTCGTCGCAGTCACGCACCAACGGCCGGGACGAAGAAGGAAGACGAGTTAATGAAATCGAAGGCGATATAGCTTGCTTTATGATCGAGATTGTTATACGTATTCCGTACAATATGGTCCCGCTACCAATTGATTAACCACGATTCTCGCCGGTCCAACGGGTTTAATTAAGTTATCGATTTATTTTCTGCATTGTGCCACGCAAAGTCTTGTTCCTGCTTCGCTCAACGCCTAAGATAACGTTGCTTGTACCATCCATACAATTAACAACAACGCCTGTTTCCTTCATTGTTTCATTAACTAAAATTATAAGTCCCGAATTATATCGATAATTATAAATTAATATGCTGTCATAACCATCGAAGAATAATATGTGCCTACTGAAGGATTTCGGTTCTGATTTTCTTATTAAATCGGTACCATCTGTTTAGCAAAAGACTACGGAAGATTTATCATCAACGTTACACGGTAACAATATTTTATCCGTCAATCGTGTCTTTTTTTGCGTAACGCGTATCCCGCGGTTAATCAAAATCTCGTCTCGCTAACCGTAAATTGCGGCATCCATTAAATTAGGCAACCGTTCGATCGTAAATTCGGCCGCTAAGTCGAACCGTGATCCTCATGGGGGTTCAAGGTGAAAAGGCGTTGCAGTAGCCGGACAAGAAGAGACTAGAAGTGAATCGAAAAGGTGGCCGAACGAACGTGGCTGATTGTAAGTTATACGTGACGCGGTTGCTTTATATCTCTGGAGCAACTTTCCGCTCTCGTAAAGCTGCTTCGTTCCCTCTTTCTTTCTATCTCTCCCTCTTGTCCTTCGTCTTGAAAAACGTCCCGTCTTTCGTGGCCTGAACGCATTCGCTGCTTTTTAACGCTGTAGATTACTTCGAATAATTCCTTCTGATCCTACCACCTCAAACAAAACATCGTTAGCGTCAATGTAATTACGAGCCGTGTAAAAGTACACCGGTTGAACGGATAATAGGATTCCTTTGGTGGGAACGAGTCACGGAATTTTATGATCATTGTTAGCCATTCAAAGGACGATACAGAAGATGTTTGGAGATTTAGTTTCTCGGGGATACCGTTTGATGAGGGCACTTCCTTTGGGCTGAGTTAATTTTGTCTTTACAAAGGAAATAGCGAGATGATGTACACTTAAATTGAGTATGGATGTTGCGAAAGTTACTGATTATTCAAATGGAGACCCTTTGAAGGCGGTACATTTATTAAAAACATGGTCCACTCATTTTCAGCCTATTATTCTACTGATATCAATATGCCGTTTCAACTTAATATATTGGAAAGTTTAAAATACCGATACTTAAAGAATGGCTTGTATCGTGGATTGCGAGTAAAGGTTAATTCGTTGATCAGAGTACAAACTAAGAATGTAATAACTTACCTGGAACTTTCTCGTTTGAAATTCAGTTTCAATCAGATAATCGGATGAGCATTGACAGTCGCGATTGAGGCACGAAATATCCTTGCATATCCCGGCGTAGAAATTCGTTCCGACGCAGCGGCCAATTTACCGAGCAGTATCACTAAGACATATCGAAGTTCTAAATTCACGATTTGCGTCAAAGTTCGACACTGTTTGTGCAGCATACGCCACGGTTAGTTTGCCGGTGGTCACGCGAGACCAGGTCTCACGTCTTGTACCCTGTACTATAGCTCACATTCTGTTGGCCGGACACTTGGCGACGACCCATCCCTCATCCCTGTCGTAGCTGTCCGAGGCTTCTAGGTACTGTCCAGTCACTGAACTCTCGAGCAACTTCTGTTATTATAAGTTAACCCCCGGCCCCTCTCTGCGGGGGCCAACTCCAACGGCAGCCCGCTCAGATTATGGCCATCAGCCAGCGACCCGAGATCTGGGTAACGCCGTACCGAACTTCGCTTCGTTTGTATAAGGAAGTGTTTCAGGTCATCCGAAGAATAACACGTTCGACCTCTTGTCCGTCTCTTCAGGAACGTCAACTGTGCTGCCCCGGCCGTTGAAATAAGGAACAAGGATTTTCAACGGCCAAAGTAATCGTTCATCCTTCGACGGATGAACCAGCAATTAATTTGAAAGAAATGGAGAAGATTCTGTATCAATTTGTTGGATACTTATATGTTCGCACGTAATTCTTGGTAGAATGATAAGAATAAGCGCTAGTTGAATTTAAGAAAGGTTCGACCAAGTTCTGAATTAATATAATTCACGGTATAAGTAACGGTGATTCGGATCAAGTTTCCGGCGAGCAGAAGATAAACAGACCGGTAGCGTGGTCAGGAATAACCGAATCACCTGAGATTTTGAAATAATGCGTCCGCAGGCTATGAATCGAGCCGGCCGTTCGATTTCTCGCACGCTGCGCGTGGTAAGTGCTCGTTAGAAAATGTCGAATCGATGTTCGAACGCGTAGCTGACAAAGAGCGAGCCGTTGAATCATGTGCTTCATAAAGTATCATCGGTAAACAATTAACATTCGTGTTGCCCTGCCCACGCGATATCGCGTTACGAGGCGAACGCTTAACAGGTATGTTCGATTGGCCCTAACAATTTGCCCAACGGCTGTTGCCTCGTTAAGTGACAGTCAAAGGCGTTGACTTGAAATATTGAACTGTCTTGCTAGATGTCCGAAGCCATTATACTTGGACCTCGAATTATCATAGAGACAGAGAATAGAACTTATGCCGAAGAATTAGAAAAGTGTGATGGATGGATCAAACTCTACAACAACCAAACCGAAATGAGTTACAAAACTCGTATACTGAAGGCTAAGAGAAAGGAAAAAACCAAAGCGGATGCAATATCTCAATAAAATACCAATTTGCAAGAATTAACTACTACTTATTGAAATTATATAAAGTCCACGGTTTATATCGAACGCGTTACCTATAACAGTCCAATTATAATACAACAAATTGATTTTCATGCCAGAGCCGTGCGGAAGGTTAATCGTCATACTCTGGATATATTCATAAATTGTCGGCCACATAGTGGCAACTAAATTGCATAATGATACGGTCCGGTATCGATAACGTATCGCATAGCAGCGGCTCGTTTAACGAAAAAAAAAAAAGAGAAAGAACTTCGTACATCCTGTTAATGATTAGAGAGAATTTATTTTTCCTGTGTTCCATGCTACGATGCACCCGTTAATTTCGCGTAGAATTAAATCCCCGACAGTGGTTCACCGAGACCAGCCTCTATTTCTTTCTTTTTTCTCTCCAGTCAAAAGATCACGAGTTATTACCTCCGTTCATAATCGCTCCTCTCTTCGTCTGTCTCTCATTACGAAAAGTTAAGTCCAACGAATTATCGAGAATTATTAGCTCTTGCCGGACTGGATCACCTCGTACGAGATCGGTATCGATACGTATCAATTAGAGGACGAATATTAATGAGTGAACAAGTAGCCAGGGGGCAACGTAACGCTCTTCAGATTTACACGATCGGAGAAACGTACAGGTATTCCGTGGAGTATTTGACGAGGGATCTGGAGTTGTCCCAGGATCCTGGTGGAAAGGGGCGACGATAGAAGGAAAAAAAGGGGGGAAAAAAGAGCAAGAAGTTGATTGAATTTTACCGCGGCACCGTGTACCTGGCCCACGTACGTACGTACGTACGTGTATATACAGACGATCGTAGAAATGCAGACGATCTGCATCGGTGTTACAGCAGTCGTCGAGGGGGTACAGGTGTGTATTTACAGTCGGCTGCAGATACTTACGGCGGCCACTTTCGATGTGACGGTGTTATAAATGGGAATTGAATCGAACCACCGTCCACGCCTTCCCAAGGTTATCGTCCGGCTGAAATCTATAGGGCAGAGATACAATCTAGTAGACACGCTTCGTAAATTCAATTACGCATTAACAAAAATCCGCCCTCTGGTTCTCGATCTGGTACGTTCACGTGGAGGGGGATAAATTGCCCGGGGATAAGATGAATGGTAACGCGATATTAATTCCGATTTTCAAGCCGGTCTACGAGATCCTTAATGCGATTTCGCTCGAACCAGATTCTGCATGCTCGAAGGGCATTCTTCGAGCATTGATACAATACACAGTTCGCGAACAGAGGGGTTTCTTTTGCGACCAATTTGAGTTACAATTATTTAACAGAACAAGCACACTTTTTTCCTGTACATTATTTACCCAAATTAGGTTCCTACTCCTATGAACAGTCAACTAATAAGGAAATCGTATGACTTTTCAAACACTGTGACCAATTTGTTCCAAACATTAAGAAACCTAAAAATACTAATTCTGACGAAATAAAGAAGAAATTAGCTTCTGAGGACTGTATGAATAAAATATTAGGAAAGAAACGAAGACACAATTATCGCAAACAGAAGCATATCAGTTTACGATCTATGACATTATTACGTGACATTTGAATGCTTTAAACGGGACGTGTAGTGATATGCCCGTTGGCATTTTATTTGCACGATTAGCTGGTCAGTCTTTTACGTCATTTGGTGCGAGGCTGGGTAATAATCATTCGCTCGGCGTGATAGGACCGAGGCTACTGGGCGTGGATAAATCTGTAAGCTCAATAAGGCTAACTGTGATTAAGTGCTTTCGTGGCTGCACAGGACGCCTCGCGGCGCAGCGACGACGACAAAGATTTATATCGCTAACGTGGAAACAACGATCGACAGAAGACCGACGATCTTTCCGTGAAAACGAACCTTTAAGGATCTGCCCGTTAATTACGTTGTACGGTAGGCATTAATTCGTTTTCGTCAGCCCGGTTCATTCCGTACGATCAAGGAATACGAAGAAGATCGTACCCGATGCGAGCTGGCTCGGTTCTCTTCCCTTTATCGTGGTAATTTATCTGCAAAAACGACAACCCTGTTTTATTCTTCTTTGTAACGGGATTTTTTTTACCCGATTCGACGATGTATTAACTCGTTTTGCGTAGGGTGGCCCACGAAGGAATATGCAAATCGCAGAAGTGTCTTCGATATTGAGGAACTTGATGTAATGGAACGCTTGAGATAATAATTTCTTAATTACCGTGCAATATTTCCGACGACATTTCATTTTGTACCGTAATTGGTTCGTTTATACGAAGATTCGATGGCAATTTTGCATCGTTTGATTGCAAAAACGTGCGAGTACGATGATGTATTTTGCAACGATTGTTATGATATCATAAAATTATAGCATTCTACGAAATTAACCTCCATGTATACTGAACTATACATTTAGTTTAGTTTAATACTATTAGAACCCGGAATATAATTTTTCACGTGTCACGTTATTAAGAAATTAGGTCGAACGTACAAATAACATGAAACGACTAATTTTTGTATATTACCTGTAACTTTTAATTGCGTATCCCTCGAAGGAATTAAACTTCAAGCATAGCCGAATCAACCAGAAAGCACCCGGGGAAAGGTAATCTCATTCTGCAATAAAGGGAGCAAAATTGAAGGGACGTATACGGAGTCACAGAAAGATTTTCGCGCGTCATTAAGGGTCCAATTAAAAATGGAACCGGTAATAAAGTCGCGCATTAACGTGACAAATGTCAGGCCATGCTTCGTGTCCTTCCGTCGCGACATGTCGCGGCGTTTATATCGCCGAAGCAATTGGGAACCCGTCCAACTGAACCGTTCCCAATATTACGCGAAGAAGGTTGCCATCGACTCGCATAATTAGCAGGTCGGAGGAGCACCTCTTTGTCCGTGTTCACAAGCTGCAAGATCCTCTCCGGCGGATATCGTTACCCAGACGATGGGGAATTATGCGCGCAGGAGTCTCCGGGCAATAAATCATGCTCGTAAAACGTAACGCGGAAAGTACGGTCAGCTGTCCTCGGACCACACCTTTAGAAATTCGCTCCGTGTTCATTAATAAATAAAACACTCGGCCGAAGTAGGCCGCGCGCGGTTAACATCCACGGCGTAATTAATTTCCGTATCTGAGACGTTCAATCGCTTCGTTAGTTCCTTCAACACAATGTTTCTTGCAGGTTGGATTACTGACAAAAGATAAGATTCTGTACTCTTTGAAACTCAAGCTTGTCAATTAATGAGGGTTGTCTGAAAATTATTTGGAACATTCCAAAAGTATACTTTTTTAACACTGAAAAATTCAGTTTAGAAATTCGTACAAATATACATTTTCTTATAAGATATTATGCAAATTTGATACCTTTCGCGGCTTCTGAACATTCTATTCCACTTTATCATGTCTAGCCCATGTTCAACTCATTTCCATACGTCATAACTATACAAACATCCGTGATTTAGTAATAACCAATGGGTTATGAAATATGTGTAAAAGAAACAGATTATTGCAGATATTCTGAGTAACACTTCATTAAACACGACTTTCTTATCAATTTCGAAGCTACATATTCGTTAATCCTATCAGCCATACCAAGAGAATGAAATAAATCAAGCTCGTTTAATTCAGAGCCGAACGGCATAAAATGCAAGAAAAATAAATAAGCACCCAGCCACGCATACGTACACACACCAACAGTTGCTTATCAATTCCTGAAGTACCTATCAAACGTTATCAGCAAGAAACGAGCGGTCGAAACTCTAATCGAACACCGGCCACATTGTCGACATTACCGAGTTAAAGGTTAATAACTACAGGCACCGAGAGGACAGTCCCCGCGATTACGACAATTAGAAGACGTTATCACGTCGAACGATCAAGCCAGACGTCGATGTTTTGCCGGAGTATTAATCGGCCGTCCGTGGGATAATTCGAATATAACCCCATGCTTCGTTCCCATCCTACGATATAACGAGTGTGCAACGCAACAGAGAATAACGAATACAGGATTCGAATCGACTATTTTGTTGCCTGATTAGTCGTACTCTCGTAAACGTCAAATTTAGCCCGGGCAAAAACGGTGGCAATTAAAATGCACCCTGATTACCCTTGCTTCATGATGTACCACCAAAAAAAAAAAGGAAGGATCGTCCGATGACTTAGACGAGCAATGTGAAGCGTTGGCCACGGACGAACTGGTCGCAACAATGTACGATAATGAAGAATTATCACCGCATAAGACCCGATGGATACTCGTTAGAGGATCTGGGCTCGTAAAAATCATCGCGGCTAAGCGCGAACGGGGCATGCACACGGGGTTGTCAGCCAATCGGGCCAAATGCTATCACGACGAGACGAGAGGAGCCGCTTTTGTGAGGCCCTGCAGGCGAAACTCCGCTCGGAGCTGTCCGAAAGCAGCTCGTTTTGCTCGTCAAGGGAAGCTACCCGTGCTTCACGGGACCCCCATACCTCTTCCGTAAATCCATAGGAACTTGTTTATCGCGATTGGCCGTCACCTGGACGCAGCCAAGTCCTTAACTCCCGTTCGTTGTCGTGGATTATCTGGAGGATCGGGTGACGGCGATCAGGCTTGCCAATGAGTTCGAAATATCGACGTCTTGGGTTCGTGAGGAATTGGCGTTTGAGGCTCAAACATTCGATTCCAATTGCAAGGACTTTTGGTAATTGTTAACAAAGGAGTTAAAGAGAAGACTTGAAGAAAATTACAATAATATAAAATAATCTAAAGTAACATCTCCGCCACGTTAATAAATAAGATTCTAAACTGAAGTCTTATTATCTACGATTACAAGATCATCCATTTCATATGCCCTCCCATAGAAATTTTGTATTATCCTCCACAATTCCAGGCACAAGGTCTCATCCAACATTCCGTCGCATTGAATGCAAAGTGAACGAGCCGAATCGGTCGGCGCTGCGACAAAGTTAAACGGTTTCAAAGTCCCTTAAGTGAACTGTCCGAGATGTTCACGCCGTTTGAAGTGCATCGTATCGAAATGCGATCGTTTCGTGCTAGACCGTCGAAACAGTAGACCTTAAGGAGGCGAATCCCGAGACACAACCGACGGCCACCACATACGTATTAGGGGCAATATTTTAGCGGTAGGTACCTTTAATTTCGCCGCGATCGTAAACATTTCGACGCGTACGCTCGCGCGTTCGTGCTGGCACGAGGGGGGGTGGCAAGGAAACGGAACGGACAAGCCGAGAGCTGTGTATTTGCATATTTTAATGAGGCGCTGGGCGTAGAGTGCCGCGGGAGCTGCACTCGCCGATGCACCGCGACGGCAGCAGGTAGCCCTCAGTTTACCCTGGCCAACGTCAGCCTCAAATACCGATGATAATGCGACACCGGGAGCCTAACGGCGAAATCACCGTGCTCAGGACGTCAAATGGTCGTGACAGTGTCGTAACCTTCAGCACTTGTGTCTTTGCTTCGTTTACGTGGGTGGGATGAAAGATGAGTGAATTATTGAACGTCGGATTTTCATTTTGGATCGTTCTTCATTTACACGGTGTACGATGATTGAACAAAGCCAAACATTGTATACGTCTGCCTTAGAAAATCCCTCGAATTTGTGGTAGGTACTATTGTACAAATCTTCAAGTATCTAATAAAACTATTCGCAATCAGTTGAATAAGATAGTTCCCGCTAAAATTCCTGTGAAACTTAAGGTGTCAAAGCTTCAAATAGAGTATACAGTATAATCGATTAATTAATCGATAGATGGTTGTTTATTTTCATCCAACATGAGGATCAGAAAGAAAATCTCATTATTCATGAGATGACTTGATACATCAAGATTGATCCGAGCGAGAAGGATCACGAAATGATATCAATGATCCAGGATGCAGTCCAGACAACCGCACGTCGCAGTACCATACTACAATGAATCTCGAAGAGGGCCCGCGGAGGCTGCAAGAGTCCCGTCGACTCTGAGTGCAAATCTGATTGGCTCATGAATATTAAGTTCGGCCCGCAATTATTATCTGCGTTATAAATCGGGCGACCTGCCTCGGCTGGCTTCTCCAACCCAGGCGTTATTATCCGTATTCGCACACTCGACCGAGTAACCATACACACACACACAAATATACAGGGAAACGAATGGCACACACGATCACCCGATGTTGTATCTTCACGCAACGCTTGCGATTAACCCCAAGTGTTAATTACTAATCTCGCCTCTGCTAATTATAATTAACGCCTTTCGGCTCGCAATGGCCTTTCCAGCTCTCAGTCCGCGAACGTTGCAAAATAAAAGGACAGATCGAAAAGGTTCACGACGATCGACATTAACAGGTTCCAGATCAGCATTCTACGTTCCGCGCTGTTTATTCCGTTGCGAAGAAATTGATATCATCGGTTAGGTACCTCGACAACGTGTCGAACAGATTAACACTTGAATAACGAGATGGGCTTAGAGATGCCTCATGAGTTTTTTTTTAAATGAACGCACTAACGTAGATACACGAACCTTAGATAATTAGTACGTATCCGCTAGGTTAGATCCAGTATAACATAATGCATTCACGATATAATTTTAGAAAAAATACTCCTAGGATTGATAAGACCTAACCTGGCCATTTACATAAATCCAGCAACTTCCTTAACACACTGTACACCTATTTATTATTGTTTAATTAACTTTGACATCTACTTTCACCTATTCGATATGAATATTAAACCCATAAAAAACATGTTTCGATTTTTCGTCCAGTTCGTTTTATATCATATCAAAATTATCACGTGTCAATTGGATTAGATCGATATCTCTACATGGAAAAAACACGATGATAACAGGTAAAAATTTTTCTCGGGGATTGTTTCATAATAAGACACCGGTTTCGAATGGGTTAAAAAGGAGATCAGAAGGATTCTTCTGTGCGAATTAGCATCAAGAATGCGTGGCTTTCGGACCGGTTTTCAGCTACCTCGAACGTTTCGTAAGATTTGCGAGACCGGATGGATTTCTCGATCAATATAAGGGTTGTTGATCTAATGTGCATCGTAATTCGATCGGAAAAGTTGTTTGGCCGTAGAGTTTCTTTGATTAACTGACTTAATCCGTGCGCGAGTTTTCACACGGCGAACGATCGGGTTATTGCATTCTGTGTAAGATAATGTTGGTTTATACTCGTCATAGAATTATAAGCTAATTTTATTAAGTCCCGTAAAACGAGTTGTTTATGATAGTTAGTATAAAGATTGTGTGATATTACTTCAGGAAGTATTTCCATGTAGAGATATCACGAAACCGAAAAATATAATCTTCAAGTTTGTATATTACTTTTCCTATCAACTAATGCGGTGAAATTCCTGGCAATAAATATAAAAAAAAACATGCCTAAATTTTACGCAGTAGGTAGCTCAGAAGATAGAGGAAAGTGCGTAGATAATAACGCAATTTGTTGCAACGCGATATCTTAATTAGTTCCTGAGATATAGGGCTTCAAAGTTTGTATAGCGGCCGGCGCGTACGAGAGTAACCCTGAATGGGCGCGACGCGACCTAGACTTTTTTCTAGGAAATTCGTATACGCATTTCCAGGAATAGTAAAGGGTTAGACGTAAACAATGACCACGTGACCGCTACGCTAGACACCCACTGTCTGGGTCCAAGCGTGTGGCGGCAGCGAATTTCTACAAAAATTACGTTTGTCTTTACACGACGATATCTCAGGAACGGATAAAGATATCGATGTAAATCAAAAACTGTATTAAAGTGGAAGGTTTCTACTTTCTTACAAATCTAACTTTATATCGAAATTCGAAACAGGACTTTGTTGGCAGCTGTTTGAACTTTTAGTAATTTTAATACGCGTTTCTTATGCAGTTTAACATAGTTTCTGACTTTCAATTGCTTCTAACGATAGAATATTATTATAAATATCTATCACACGCATTATTAACGATTCTTTTGTTTACTCAAAAATAATTTTTGGAAAAAAAATGCAACCGACTTCGGAATGCACCAAAAAAGACGAAATAATTTTAATTTATATTTCTTAAAGTAATTCTAAGATTAGATTTAAAATCTAACTATTTCAATGAACCACCGTTCGTGAGTTAATGGAATAAAGCTTAAACATCAAATTTTACACACATTGACTTCGTTTCTAACCAAAAATATTAACAGCAATTTGAAGGTATACTATTTTCTGTTAATAACTTCGTTAATTAATCAAATATAATTGCACGTTCGAGTTACAACGAGAACGGGAATACGATACACAATAATCGTCAAATACGGATCGTGAAATCCATCACATTCTGGAGCAGCATCGTTAATTTCGTTCCGAGTTCTAATGTCTCCGTTTAAGGGCAACTCCGCCGTATATGATTACCGGAAGACGTATCCGTGCACATAAAATTGCGTATGCTCGGCGTACATAAACGTCCGGGCCTGCGACGCAACGGTAACATAAGTATACTTGACTGACGTTAATTGCGCATAATTTTCTGCGTGCCCTTCGCCTGGATCCGCTTTAACGAAACACGTACATTACGTCTTAGGGCTTTTCGGCTCGCATACGAATGAGTCCGAACTCGATCTCGAACAAAGGGGACAAACTCCCAATCCTTTCTCCCCAGGTATCTTTATTGTTCGACCAAACTGTATCGAGATGCTATATTATAACTGATACTTCTGTTATTTCCAAATACAATTATTTGTTCATTAACAATATAGCCTCCGAATCACTTAAAAATTGTGATAATAAAAAAATCTCTTCAATTTTAATAACGGATTACTAATTAATGGGGGTGGGTCCAGAATCTTTTGAAGATAAAAGAAAATCGTCACATTGGTACCTGGACAAATTGTGGATTAGCTTCTTCCATTCCCCTCAATAGTGATTCTGGCAACACCATACATCTTCGAAAACGTTCCCTGGATTCAGGAACACGGACCGTTCGCCATTCATCTTCCGAGATTTCCCTTGAACGGGCCGGAAGTGGCGGAAGGGTGACAGTGTCCGCGCGGTGCACGGGGCGGTGCGCGTCCAAAGAGCGGCATAAGTTGTACCCATTCGAAACATCGTGCCGTGGCCATTTTTTTCTCCCCCGCGAAATTAATAACGACAATGAAGCGACTGAATTATACGCGGCTGTGCTCGCTCGCTCACCCTCGAAAACCGTCCTCGGGGGAAAAAAAGTGTCGTCATTTGCATCGCGCGGATGACGTTTTAATCGCGTCGCTTCAGTTCCTTCAATGCAACAGAAACAAAAAGAAAAATATATAGATATGTTAAAAAAAAAAGAAGAAAAAAAAAGAAAAACAGCGCAACAGACAGAAAGAAAAAGAGTGGAAAAAAACCAGGCACAGGAAAGTCTGAAACAAAAATATGGCCACGATTTTTGTAAGCCGCGATGGGCGGGAGGAGGGAACGATTCACGTAACGTTTCGAGCTTCGACGTGGCATAACCAGGGACACGGTCGGCGAACCAGTTTGACGGTGGACAGTGGGCTCCGAAATGGCCGGAAGCCCCGGGTGTTTGTAAGTTTCGGCTAATAGAAAAAAATGACGAGGTGCCGGGTGTATACCCCTCCCGTCGTGTCCATTTCCAGCCATTATTTTTATTCCGGTGCGTTTTACCGGAATGGCCGCGCTCCGCCAGACCAGGACGTAACCGCCATCTATATACGAGTCCGCGATGGCGTTGTTCCTATCTCTTTCGTACCCATCCTCTCTTCCGTAGCTGACCATCGTGAACGTTCTTCTCTCTTACAACGCTACGTACATTCTCTGTCCCTTTCGCCGATTCTTCTCCCTGCTCCTCTCGATACACCCTGTCCACGGACGAACGATCGCAGCACTTCGATCCGTGTATCTCTGTCTGCCTCGTTCCAGCAGATTTACACACTTTTTTTCGCGGCCAACTGTCTGTCATTAGGCGCAGCACGCGGACCGACGGGGAAGAGTGGCACAATAGAGCGCGCGAACGCACGATCAGCATCGGCTACGAGAGGGGTTGGCGCGGCGGTGACGGCGTCGGCGGCCAGAGAGCAAGCCGTAGGAGAGGGATGGTTTCGGGAAATGCATTTAACAAGGACAGATAGTGATTTAATTTTAAAAAATTGACGAAACGGCGCACGGGCGGGGCTGCACGTCGTTCCTTCTCCCTCTTTCCGGATTGTTCCTTTCTCCCTCTTGTCTGTTTCCCTCTCGTTTCTTTTCGTCTCTGTCCTTCCTGCCCTTCCCCCCTGGCCCCTATTCTAGTGGCTCTCGGCAACCCGCCGCCAGGGCATTGATTAACTTTCGACAATGTCAAATCGCCAGCAACGCAGGCTCTACCGACGCCGGCTACGGCGATGCAACCTGCGTTTTTTAACTCATTTGTCTGCATTTTCGCCGTGCCGCCCGTCGCCTGCAGCCCCCTTGGCCGTCCAACGCCGCGAGGGGCGAGAGACAGAAGCCGGGAGGGGTCCAGGGTGGTCGACGGCCCCCACGACCGGTTCGTATAACGCGGACAAATTACTACGACGCTAGTGCATTCGTGGCGTGTCGTGCCTAAAGCCGCGTCCCCACTCAGTCGATATTTGCCGATCGGCAAAGCCGCTTGGCAATGTCGAGCAAGTGTGGACATGCGCTTTGGCTTGGGCCGCATGGCTTTCAAAGCCGAACGGCATTTGTCTACTAATGTCGGTAAAGATCAAAAAACAAATCGTGCCGAAACCAGAACTGAAACGGCGAGGTCGACAATTCTCTGGTAGACGTTGACGAGGAAATACGTAACAATGACGGAGTGGACACAAGAAAAATTTGCCTGACTGATTTTACGACCACACTATTTCATGGACTGTAGTATACTTGCCAATTAGCACTGCCAAACAACTTAGTGAGTCAATTTTGTCAATACCTGTGAAACGATAATGATGATGCGATAATTATTGATGCCACATTCACAGCAATTGCAAAAAGAAAAAATACCATTTAAATACAAAGATTCTGGATGCGTCATAATTTACGGTAAAATTCACCCAGTGCTCTCCGTGATAAAAAACATAGGTATGTTCATCGAGGGTTAATCTCGAATATAGATGCGACGGCGAATTTCAATATTGTTTACAATGTCAAGTACTGAAATCACATCCTCGCTGGTGGTTTCGGCACGATTTCTTTTGATATTTACCGACATCGGACGGTAAAGCAATCGGCATGGTGATCGGCTTTTCAACCCAAGTCGACGCTGCTTCGGCCCTATCCAGCGGCATTGCCGCTTTCAGTCAGTCATTTGCCGATTACCAATGTCGACGCAATGGGGATGCACATTTTACAAATATTACCAAAGCCGTTCGGCTAAGCTGTTCGGCAATACTAAGCCGAGCCGATTGCCGAATCTGAAGGCAGTGGGGACGCGCCTTAAGCGATCGTCGTGTTGCGCGATTTTAACCCGGCTAACGGCCGGCGATTTTGTAGATTTTTTCGACAAACGATGCGACCAACGTTGTCCCAGCGAAGTTATATACCCATCGCTGGGGGAGTATTTTGTTACCGGGGGCCGTTTTCCCCAGCATTCGATGCCCTCCTATGGAATACCGTTTGGCACACCGATAATAACTCGCGAAGTTTTCTATAAATTTTCATAGATACCCAGCCGACGTAGCCATCGTTTTCGTTACGAAATCATCGATCTACGGAGCTATCGATTTATGGATAGCAGCAGAGGCGAGCCGTGTGCCCGAGCTGACGGTCTAAATATTTATGGAATAAAAAGGCTCCGCTTATTACTTCCACGGTTTACCGATATAACGCCGCGCCTAAATAACATCAAAGAGCGAGCAGGAGGTGGGAGAAGGTAACGGCTCGTGTGGAGTGTAAATTATTACCGTAGGAAACGGGTGGATCGCTTGAAAAGCACCCGTGACAGAGGGAATCTAAAAACCGGCCAAGTTTCCGCGAGAACGATGTATAGCGACGACTAATGAATTAACGCGCGTGCGGTGTGTCCACTTTGGGAAAAGACTAGCAGCAGCTTTCACATTGCTGCCACATTGCCTGCAAAATAAAGCACAACGTTGCATTATTGAATAGCCGGCAGGGATTCGACTCGCGACGGCTTTTAATGCTAATTTAATTATTTAAGCTTTTTATAAGTCAATTAACGAACAGTCCGTATTCTATTACCGCGTCAGGATACTCGACCTACGAAACTTTTCATCTTTCGATGCACGTGCTCGCTTCTGCCTCAACTGTCCGACTTGCGAGACGTGCGATTGTGTACGACGGTAATTCTACTCGTGACAAAGTTTTTAAACGGTACAGTCCGATCGTTGCATTTCTCTGATGAGACGGATTTGTCTGATGAGCGGAAAGGATAAATGCGGAAATTGAAACCGATGGAGCTGTTGGAGAATTATTAGACTTGATTTAGCCACTGATGGATGCAAGGAATTGTTTATAAAGACAGCTTTCCTATTTCAATTATTTTATTTGAAACTTTATAAGTTGATTAATATTGTTTTGAATTTAACTATTCTTGTTAGAACCATACTTTTATTAACTATTTCCTTCATTATCAACATACAAAGTTTCCTACCGAAATAGAATCTTAAATATTACGTACAAGTCTACTCCCTTTAAATTCATCATTCCCTGACGGGATTTGCTGCTCTCCAAACCCCTCGACTTTCTGCTCGTTCAACCCCTGTTCCGTTTCTACCCTTCCCTGTTGTGTCACTTATTTATTATAAATCACAAATATACGAATATTACATGCAGAAAATACTAAAGCCAACAATATTAAATCTAATAACTTTCATACGAGGAAAATAATAAACACTGGATAGCTTATATCACTGTCTACTTTCGAGTAAAAAAATTATGGTAGTGTAAAATGTGACTCTATGCCAGGGGTTAATTAAGGGTTAATTACCGAAGGCAGAGGAATGCGTGTTGCTGCTCGCTTAAAGAACTCGACAATTCCCTCACCCAATCATGAACCTTTCACCTATAGTCCGCCATGCAGCTTGAATTCAAGGTTTCATTGTTCATGGACAAGCAATCTGTTGATTTGGTCCGTTCAAGAGATTGCGTCGAATTATAATAAGTTATTAAGTCGGTCCGCAGGTTGGAGGATGGCAGGAACGTGTGCTGGTTGGTTGGCAAAAGGTCGACGAATACGGTGCTGCTTGACGGGGGAGAGAAGGGGTGTTTCGAGGATGATTAAACCTCCCCCCACCCCCTCCCCCCGAGACAGTAATTTTTCATGTCCGATCATAAATTACCAAGCAGCACTGCCTCCGCGTGCGAGAGGTACCAGTGTGTTGCGAGTTACGAGAAAAATTTCAGCCGGTATTATAATTAGCTATGTTAATTATGCATTAATTTATTATCCAGCGCAGCGCGACGTTTTAATTATAATCTTGCCAGGGCCGCGGGGGCAGCTTGAAAAGTAGTTTGGTAGTTTCGAGCCCAGACCACGCTCACCCTTGCACCTACTACTTCTTCGCCATCTCTTTTCTTTCTGCCATCCTTTTCTCACTGTGTCAGCCTTCTGTTCGTCTTTCTTCCGTCCGTTTAGATACCCCTCCATTCCTTCGACATTCCACTCCGTATTCCTTTTTCGCTCGTTCCATCTTCTTTCACGGCTCCTCGTTTCTTTTCTCAGTCCTTGCGACGATCCGCGAAAAAATAGTTTCATTCCGAAAGCGAGTTAATTAGGTTCCTCTTCGAGATGTCCGGTCGCTTCGTTGAACCCGCCGCGGTATTATTACCGACCGGATCTTTATTCCGTCAACGGGCAGCAACTTCCGACTCAAGATGCGTTTCCTTACCTCGACCAAGTCTTCGACTACTTGTTCGCCATTCGGCTCGTTACGGGCGCTCGTTAATCGATCGATCCATCCCGTGGACGATACTTTTTGTTTATTATTTTCAATCGCGGCTAAACCCCATCCCTCCGGCCCGTGACATTCGACGAATCAAACTACCCGCGTGAAATTTACCTCGGAATTGTAATGCAAAAATATCTGGTGAGGTTTAAACGACTGAATAAATTGCGTGTCGGAAAAGCGATAAAATATTGTTCGAAGGCTTTCGCGGAATATTCATTTTCTGGATATTGCGGTGCGGCAACTTCATGATGCCGAAGATTACTCGAAACGCTGCCGGAATTATCTGTTTGAAGGGTGCTCGTAAAAATTTCATATTTTGAGCGTGATGAATTCATTTTTTTTGTATCGAATTATATTCAAAAACGCCAACGTAAAATATTATGCTACCGAACGGTTCATGTATAATTTTTACAAAATAAAAGATGTACATAATAAATATCACCGTCAATTAATATTACCATGACAATTTCAAGCGTAATATTCTTCGTTGAAAAAGTTGATGCATTCAAACAGTTTCTTTTATGTACGATTTTAATTATAGGATTAAATTTGGACTGTCGATGATAATTTAAAACATTCGTATTAAAAGAAAAATTAAGCAAACAGTACAATGTCGCTTTTGCGACAAAATATTAACGATCAATTGAGAAAATTCTACTCAATTCGACGCCGTCGATGAGAACAACAAGAAACGGGGTCAGCGAGCGTTTTTGATCGGTTATAAGCGGTGAGAAAAATATCTACGACCCAGCAATGTTATAATCGGACAGACTTAATTATTCAACGGAGATCTGTCACGAGATCGCGGATCCTTCTTGGTATCCGGTCGAAACTGTTGGAGTGCCTTCAATTACGATAAAACTCGGCGGTAACGTGAGGGATGAGAGGGGTCGCGGTACGTCCATGCAAATTGAATTGAAACGTACATAAGTATTCAACAAATGAAAATTGATTTTGATACGGTGCCATTAATAATCGCTCGGGCCGCATTGTCGGCGTCATTTAATGAATGCAAGAACGCCGAAACCGGCACTACCATCGCGATGTATTTGTCATATTAGAGGAGACAGGATAGACACAGCCCGTTAAAAGCACTTTACTGTTTCGCTAATTCCATTTATTAATGCAATATTATGACCGAGGCCACTATTTAAATTCGGCAACGTGGCGGACACGCGCGACCACCAAGACTTCCGCTGATCGAATTTTCATGCCACCGGTTTAAAGCGCTGTTTTTCAATGTCAACATCGGTTGCCACATTGTGCTACTCTTTTAACGGCCCGGCTGACTCTGATCAATGAAATACATGAATTATCACGAGGGTGATAACGTAACACTGACACCGCTAAAGAAAAGGATTTTTTCAGAAAAAATTACTTGATGAATTCATGTGACCTTTTTTTTTTTTTGTTATTATAGAAGAAAAAGATTGTACATGATCGACAAATTAATTTCCATTTATGCTTGCTGTACGAATATGACTGCACTGTCTGATTTAAATTTCCACGGTGCAGTGGTTTGATTCGAAGACAGATGGAATTTTATTAAATATTAAAAAATTAACAAAATTGGAAAAGAAAAGTAATAAAATTTATACGAAATAAATAATTGAATTTACAATACACACCAGATAGATTTTCAAACTATGAACAAAATGAAACAAGAACAGGTGGGTTCGCGAAGCCCGGCGTCCACCCCCGAAACAATGCGGTTCTTTCCTGGTTTATCAGTTATTTTTTGAGGAAACATCAGTGCACGCACGCAGACGATATTTAATTTTCATCCTGTTCCTGCGTAATAACCGTTTGCGTAGGTGCTCGAAACGACGCGAATCCGACAAAGCGCATTCTCGAGGTGCAGCGGTCGTCGCGGGCAACAGCGACGAGTAGAACTACGTGGATAATAATGATACTAGTAGACGGTGCATAATGCTAATTCGCAATTTGCAATTCTTTTTACGCGTACCACCATGCTCCTGGCCCCTTCAGCTTGGCCGTCGTGGCTTGGTCAACGGACGGAGGCTTCCCATTGGATTTCTTACTAACTATAACACACGTACGACGCCTCTTGATTACAAATTGCTTATTATGCCGTGACGCTGGCCTGCCACCAAGGGTGGGCGCGGGGTGGGCCGAGTCCGTACCGATATTCGAATGGCCTGGCCGTAATTTTCGATGCATAATTTATAGTCGATTTAATGAGCCGCGAAAAAGGAGTAAAGGGCCGCGGGGACTATTTTTAATTATCCGCTGGACGAGAGAGGGGCGGACAACCGATCAAGCCCCACTCCACGTATCTTCGATTCTTCCCCCGTTTTTTTTTTTGTCCTTGTTGGAGTTTTTGGCGATTTCTTTTGATCCCTCGCTCGATCGGGGATAGTTTGTTGCTTGACTCGGTTGCGTCTTCGTCGATAAACGTCTTTGATACATGTTGTACGAAAGGGTAAGAAGTTTCTGGTATTGGATTGGCAATTAAATTCGTATGACATACTCTTTATATTAAATATTATACGTTCAGGATGAATGGAGAGGTACGATACCTATTAGGATTTTGATGTGATACCTATATGTAATTTAGAATATTGGTGATATATGTATGTATTATACATGTATGTACTACTGTATGTACTGGTGACGTTAAATTCAATCGAACGATTTGCGAATTGCATTCACTAGACTTCGTGTTTATCCGATCAAGCCGCCTAAATCCCTTGGGCATCTACCTGTATTTGACTTCTCGCATTTACGCAGCGATATTTAAAATCGTCATTTGCAATTTGCAAGCAAGGTTCGCGGATACAACGAGCGTATTAAATTCCCACGTGAATGTTTTATTGACACCACGGGTATCATTCGAATTATCTTTCAAACTTACGAAGCGTGAACGTTTGTTCAACGTTTTGCACTGTTTACTGGTGTTATTCTTGTATTTAACGTGGTTACATCAAATAAATCAGAAGCACACGATCAAATTGAAACGTATTATTTGGAAACAGCTTTTCGCTCTTGCTTGTCAATATTTCCACAAAATTTTCAAGAAAAATAATGTAATAAATTTCTCAATTGTTAAATTTAATCCGTTAAAACGTACCCCAGAAGAAAAACCTGGTTACCCACTTTCTCTGCTCGTTCCGATCCCTCATTCTTTTTTGCCTCTGTAAAAATATCTCCAACGATACGCTCGCGTCGTAACTAATAAACCATACCTAATAACTATATCCGTCTGGTAGCAAACCGTGGACGAAGCAACGGAACACGTACCGCGAACGACTACCCCCCTTTCCACCCTGGCTGGTTGCCACTATTTTTGCAATTCCTCTCGCTTCCATCGCCGTCTCTACAACTTCTCTGTCATCTTCTGCGCTTGCATTGCCGCACACTCGTGTGCCCATACCTATCAATCGTATTCGGGCAACGCATTTTTTTCTCCTCCACCACAAGCGGGCCTCCGGAACGTGAGGTGGAATGAAAATAGAAGTGCAGTAACGCCGACAAAAAAAAAATGATGGAAACCCCGGGCCGTGAAACGGCATTTGGACGGGGAGAGGACACGCAGCGAGCGTAAGCGGGTAACACCCTCGCGAAAACTCGCGGATAAGACTTTCTTCGTTTGGTCACTTCACACCTGTCTTCCTAACATCTTGGTGGTATGATGAGGCAGAATGCCAAGAAATTGGGAATGATTCAAATTTGTATTCCTCAAATGCAGAAACTTATGGTTAGGGAGATCCTGGCATAGGGGTAGTTTTATCTCAACTCTTGAAATTTTCAAATCTGCTGAGTTACAGATAAAGTAATTATTCCACGATTAATAAGTGTAGAAAATTGTATGCTTTTTGTCATACCTAACATTTATATTCAGAAGATACAGAATTACCATGTAATCCTAATTAGTACAAGATGACGCGGATAAACGTAAAAGAAAGTAAAACGTGATAATCAAGTTTTGGTAAAAGAAATTACCAAAACGATGCACGGTGCAAACAGAAACGTTTCCACCCATATCCATTTTCTTTGGCACTAATTCACGCATACAGACGTATGTATAAACGCACACCTCCAACCCCTATGGGGCAACCCTCCGTTCGCTTACACGAGACGGCTGTTGGATGGAGGAACGCCGTTTCCGCGGAACACACGTACCGTCGGAGCTTTTTTTAATGCCAAATGTGTTTGTCCCAATGCATCAACCACTTCTGTCCCGATCCAGAGCTCCCACACCATCGTCCCGTACGTTTTCGCGTGGCCTCCTCGTTCCACCATCGCGAACGATCACAGTTCCTTTCTCTGTCTGTTCGCCGACTGGCGTGCGTATAGTCGCACAATAGTGGAAGAGGGCCGCATGTCCGGCCACGGAGATGAGAGTAACTGGCATCGGGCTGCATCGTTCCTCCACCTCCGTTCTCACCCTCTGGCCAGGTAGTAGCCGAAAGCCGAGTCGGTTCGCGTGCTTTTTTAATGCTAAATGTAGCAGCCTTTTGTTTGTGCGGGTGTGTATGGGGAGATTCGGGCGAGGCGGTCAGCCGTCGAGGGCTTTTTTCAAATGCTAAACGCGCGCTTCGTGCCCACCCATTCCCTCCTCTGTACACGTAACGTGGTGGCATCTACAGGGTCGTCCTGAACGAGAAAGTCGACATCCGACTGTCAGCGCGACGCGTCGCGACGCCCGGCCCGGGACCAACCGTCCTCATCCTTTCTGGGATCCGATTGATTACATGCTGAGGGATTTTACTGTTACACCGCGTCACTTCGTTTGACGATGGTGTAAGTGGCTTAGATGGTGTGAGCTTTGCAGGTGTGAGTGGCTTAGAAAGTGAAAATAAATGAGAATACAATTGGAATTCTCGTTGCTTTAGTCTCTGAGGAACTGGAATACGTGGTCTTCCGCTATGGCAATGTAAAATAACTTTCCAATTCCGGAATTAAAAGGAATTACAGCCAACTGATCGACTTCGTATAAGTACAGCAGTCATTGCTAGTGTTGTCTGCGACTTCAGTGTAGCAGATAAGATTCAACAAATGTTATTAGACATTGAGATAGCCTCAAATCAATTGTTCAGTTATGACACAATATCACAGCCTCAGAATGATCTTGCAATTCAAGAACTGCATCGAATCAACCTATTCAACATCGGGCCAACTGCTATTGCAAATATGGCCCGCAATTTCAATGGACCAGGCTAGATTCAACAAATAGTATCATATTCATGGTGTGGCCAAATCAGCTGCAAAGGTGGGATAGAGTTGCATGGGCGCAGATTGGCTCGGTATCGTATCGAGAAGCCACCGGGTACGTGAAAAGCTATAATGCCAGCTAGGCATCGTGGTCGCCGTTGGTATGGGTCTGTTTTTCGCACACCGACCGGTCGTTCTTTTGTGCCGCCCGTTATTGGTATTGGTTAGTGCCCGTTTCATCCGCGAGTCGGCGCCAGTGTGTGAGGGTGTAATATTTTTTACTCTTTCCGAACGGCCACCCTTTCGACCCCGTACCCCTGGTATGTGTGCACCGTTACCCAGGTCTCTGTCGAGCCCCTTCGCCCCCTGCCACCGAAATGGCTCCACGGTATCGTCGCATTCGTATGCGTGGCTTCGATGGGTATTGATATATTATTCCCAATAGTTCGTTCGCCTTCTCTGTTTCTCCGCTGGTATTCGTGCTATCGTTGTCTTCGTTCGTCGCGCTGTCTCGTTTCAACTATATCGTACTGGTGCTCGCCCTCCTTTTTTTTCCTTTTTTTTTTTTTGGTCAGCACTCCGCGTTTTTTTCAATTATAATTCTTTTTCGTATCCAATCAATCATTAGTATTTCCATTGTCCTTCGGTATTTTCATTTGGCGTCGCGCTTCGAGCGAGATGGAGCGACGCTCTCGCAGGGGTTGGCGGGACCAAAGGGGGTTGTTTCAGCTAGCCCGTTTTCTGTGACTCCCCCAAACTCTCCCACCGTTCCTCGAGCCACCGTACGCGTACGTTTCTGGTATAACGATGGCGTCGCCAGCGACGATTCGTTAATGCGATTGAATATTAATTCTCACTTTGTCGACGCCTCTCCACTTTCCCCAGATATTTTTTTCTTTTTTCCTTCCCGCTTTTTTTTTGTGGAGAGGAGGGGTATTCTCCCTTTCTCGACCCGGTGATCTGCCTCCTTCTCCGTCCCACTGTCTCCTCGATCCAATCCATCTCTGTTACTCCTGTCTGGTTATCTGTGCAAAGCCCGTACGAACTCGGTCCAGCCGCCGGACGAACACAGTGGATGACGTATACCCGTCACCGCTGACACATCTCATTGACGGGTGAAATAATAGATGGCTTGCTTCCTCGGTACGTATAGGTACGTGTTAACGATGTATGCAATCCTTTTTTGTCTTTCGGACAACGTTAATACCGCTAAGGATCGGGGAAAATGTTTGATACGTTGATGAGAGAAAAGGGGGTGAATCCGGATGAACTGATGGCGGATGAACACCGACATACCGGTGTTCTTTTTACATTTGCGTGAACGCGGTGAATCTTTTTTTTTTGCGATCGAATATTGCTATAATTTAATTCGAACAGAAAGTTTGTCAGATGATTTGTTACCAGATGTTTATAGTCTTTTTATCAATTATCAAAATTGACAATATCTTGGTCTGTCGTATAGAAGAATAAAATCCTGTATTGTAGTTTTAATCAGCTACAGTTCTTTGAGTGTTGAAAACGAAAAAGGAAATATAAAATCACACGCGTTTCTGTTGTAAATAGTTATTACTCCGAAATGGGACCAATTTTGGTTGTTGTATCGGAAGCATGGTGTACGTTGAAAACTCCCGGTACAGGTAATTTCAGCGTGACCGTGTCAGGCAGGAATTAGCTGGGTGGAAGGGCGTAGGAGCGAAAACAGGAAAAATCAAATTTCACCCTCGAAGGCCACGAGGTCGTTATCCGAGGGCGTTAAGTAGAAGTCCGTGGGCGAACGCGAGATGGCAGAAAATAACGAGTCGAAAAGTGTAACGGACTGTTTCAAATGTGGTCTCGGCGTTATCAGCGCTCCCTTTAGCACCTGAAAATTGCCTCGCGCTTTTTTTCCACGCGCGACGCACTTAATAAAACATACTCGCTCCTCCCTGCTCTTTGGACCTCCCTCAGACTATCCGAGACCCCTCTTACTCCCGGTTTGCCCTCGCTCTGGCACACGATCATGGATTACACACGAACACCTTTACACAAATCCAACGCTTACACTCTCTCGTTCTGTTTTCCTTTCCCCTCCTCCATCTCCTCCTCTTCTTTTTCCCTTGGTCACGCTTCAACACCTTCACCGCCGTCCTCGTTTCTCTTTCGAGTTTTGTACTACATCGTGAACGAGTCCTTTTATCTTCCTTTCTTTCTCTTCCCCCTTCTACACGTCCGTTTATACTTCGTCCCCGACCATCGCATCGGCCGAGGGTTGTTTTCTTCCTCGTCTTTTTTAACGTTTCCCTTCCACCTGCTAGGATAACGTCGATCTTGTTGCTCTCCCTTCGGTAGCGGCAGGGATGCACAAGTTTCCAACTGGTCCAGCGACGGGCAAATAAATGTCTCTCCTACTACTTGCCCCGACACTTCTCTCCGCTACACTCGGCTAATTCGGCACGCGTGTACACACGGGGAAACTTCGTAACCGAGGGAATGTGTTTGGAGATTGGACAATTGGTCCGGATTTTATTTCCGTTTCTCTTTCGCCTCGTCACACCACGTGGCACGTCCCTCTTTTAGCTTCAGAGGGGTGACTCTTGACGGCGCGCTCGAGTAATTGAAACTGTTTAAGCGAAATGTGATTTTTCAAATGGAAGTGTGTAATTAAAATCTTGCTTTGTCCGGATGGTGCGTGCTAATCTAAAATTGTTCGAAGAATAATGGAACTGTATTAATCATACGGTATACTGTTTTCAAAAATGATCAAACCTATCGTGGTCCTGTTAAAAACTTCGTCAAAGTATCCTCGTACGGACCGGTCCGACTGATAAGGGAAGAGTCAAGCTATTAACGCACGACAAGACAGTCAATGCCGACATTCCTATTACCCGTATCAAGTTTATTGAATAAAAGCGTTCTCCCTTTCGCTGTCATTGTACTCTTGTGCACGCGACAGTCGCGCACGACCGGTGTCGGGACTCGTGTACACACACGTGTACGTACATACGTAACTACATGAACGGCGAAAGGAAAGGGAATACCGCGATCGCTAGTTCGAGCCGTAGCGTTGTTCTCTGGTCGATGGGCGTGGACAAACGAGCGGAAAAATGGCGGGGTTTGGAAATGAGATTTGCTGGTAAACCGACAATTTATCGTAGGTATCTGCAAAAGCATCTCTTGACGTTCCTCTGACCAGAGTTATAATTAATACGCTCTCGTCACAGAGCGGCCGACCAATATTCCGTCGCGCCCACACACTCTTCCACACTGGCACGAACACCAGAACCGACAATCTATATCCATGTATGCACCTGTGTATGAGTGTGTGCGTGTGTGTATGTGTTTGGGACGAGAAATGGACAGGCGGATACTCGCGCGAGCGCGCGAGCCTGGAACCAGCGCGTAACTGGTTGTTGATTAAGTTTGAATGACTGATGCCGCAAAAACACATTAAAACTTGAATGAGTACAGATGAAAATTTAGTCGCTAGGAATCAAAAGACCGCAGAGGCAAATGGCCTGGCAGCCGCACTATACGCGCGGACGAAACCGCTCCTCATCCTCTTCTGTTGTTTCTACGGGGCTCGACGCGTCTCTGTCGTACCCGCGATCGGACCGAAACCGAGATATAACAACGCGAAAAACACTCCGCGATTGCTATATCCGCCGTCCCGAGACACTTCGCCCTCGGTTGACCACTGTGTAACGGAAACAAGTTGCACCGATGATTTTCACCGATGATTTCCTGATCCGCTTCAATATCGATCGCCGCCAGATGGGCTCGGTTAAGGGTCTCGTTGGGTGGACGCGTTACTTGTTTCAAAATCGTGATATTTTTTGGTGTTGCACGACAGATTCAATTATGGAATACGATGTGCGGTGTGGTTGATTCTTACTTGGTTCTTTTGTGGCGAAAAATGAATGGGAAAATGGAGCCGTGAATGTCAGTCAACATTTTAAGGGACACATTAATCATTTTAATTTTTAAATACGAGCATACTTGTTTTGGACCTAATGGATTCATGCTAAGTGAAAATATGGAGTATAATATAAGGTGGAAAGATTGAAAATTGAATCTGGAAAATCTATTCGTATCCTTTTTAAGTGGAACAGCGATGTGTCTGACTACGCTTGTTCTGTTTCACTGAAATCGGCACGCTGAACTTTGAAAGTTTCGTAACTTCCTAGTTCAAAATCTTCATTTCAGAGCTACTTGTTGGAAATCGTTAACTATGCTAACATAAGAAACAGCTAGTTTATATAATTGTTCGACAGAAACAATTCAAGTCCAAATTCAATTTCCTTGCAATTGTTGTGTATACGTATCTTTCTCTGTGAACCTTAAATAAAACAAACCAAAACAAGTTTCCCTGAGAACAAAGCTCAACGTCCCATCAGTTACTCTCTCCCCACAAAAATCAGCATCCCTAGTCTCTAATTGGAGAAACTCGCATGAAACACGATTTCTCAAACTCGCTTACTAACCTCGACAATCTCCCTTCAAATTCACCGTAGTTTCTCACGAAGAACATGGACAAAGCTCTATCCAAATCAGGCTGCAGTTACAGCTGGCAGAGCCAAGTACCGTCCAGCTGGAACGTCGATCTTCTTTGGATTGTCATAAAACAATTGGCCAATGGAATTATCGCGACGCGGTGGGTCATAAATACTTCAAGATCGATCGGGGAATCGCAAATCCAGTTTATCGAACGATCGAGAACGGAATGGGAATGGGCATCCATCAGCGAGAGGCAATAGTAAAAGGGGAGTGCAAGTGCAGCAGAAAAGGCAACGAATGCCCGGAGCCAGCGAGATGATCGTTTCCGTAATAAAAATCGTCAACCAGATCGTAGCTCACGCACCGATACGGGGGCCCGAGCCACTCCCGTTCGACCAATCACGGCGTCCCGTGCCACTTTAATGTATTCAAATGTAAGCGGTAGCAGTGTTTATGTCTTGACATTGCAAATTGTGCCGGCTAGGCTATAACTTATAGTAATTGCTGCGCGCCAGAGTAATTATTTATACACGTGATATAGCGTATAGATGGCTGCGCCCCATGGTTATTCCAACCACGAGGCCCCGGTATCTGTATCTCGGCTGTTATAATTGTAAGCGTGAATATCGAAAAGGTACCCGCGATATTAATCTCGGCCGCGCGGCGACGAATCGGCGACTTCGATGCCTCGCGAGAGAGACAAGACGGAATTCGCGACGCGCGGAAAAACTGTCGACCATCGCCACGTGGTAATTCAATTTTCTTCCGTTTCAAAATTTCAAGCAATAATTTAAAAGAGTAAATTGAAATATTACAGTAAATAATTTAGAATTATATTTCTGACCAGGCATACGTATTTCTACAGTTTGGACATTCCCTGAAACCAATCCTTGCAATTTTGCACCTAAAGCCCATAGATAAATTAGGTATAATTTGATATTATATTAAAAAAAAATTTTACATACATCGTTTAAATTAAAAATAAAAATTGATCAGTGTATGAATATCAATGGTTTGAAACTTTTTTATACTAGTTTTACAAAAGCTCGTAAATAATTATTAATTAACAATTTTGAAGAAACAAACCTAAACTGTGACAAGTTCATACAGTTTTGTAGAACTTCTAAAGAATTGGGTGCCATTGTTCCTGACGCTACCGTGCTGCCATCTGACCAGCTACAAAGGAACTTCCATACCTGCAAAAAAATGCGTCAATTTTTTTACGAAACACCCTTACCCTGCCCGACCTGATTAAAGTGGAATCAATATTCCTCGCGGATTATAACAAACCAAAGTTAATGAGTGTTCAAACTGCGCGCATGCATAATACGGTAGATTGGAGAAAATTACGGTGCTCCTTTTTAAGGATCATAAATCAACGTCGAAATTAAGAATTTCAACGACTAGAAGGCGAGTCGGGCGTTCGTCGAATAACGCTAAAGGCATTCAACAAATTTCACGGTGTCTGTCGATAAATCAGTTTAAGCATTCAGTCGATGAGAAAGGGGGTGGTTTTGCGGTGTAACAGGTGGTTGAAATTCTCATTCGCCGCGCCTTTTTGCTCCTTTATCGGCAAAAAAGGAAAGAATAAGTTCCAGTTTATGAATCGGGCCGCGTTTAACGCTTCTTAAAAGGATAAAGCGGAACCCGACGACCTTTTTTTTTTATCCAGGAAGGGAAATTGTCGAGCCTTTCGCGCGACCGCGGGACATATCGACAGGGACCACAACCAACAGATACTTTTCTTTTTCTCTAACCAACCTCGTACATCCCAACCAGATTTGTATCCTTATGACAGGCTTTATTGTTTTCCACAAAAATGAAAAAAAAAACAGGTACAACGAAGGCTGATCACAATGTCCGTTTCACATTTATTTCGACTCTTTTATCCTAATCGCAAACTGGCAACATGAACTTAAACCTATCGACAAAATCACGCGTTCAAATACTTATTCTAACGTTACGTTAAATAAGATCGACGAGATTATTTACAAGTTTTATTCACAAAGGCTAACTTATCGTACTATAGCTTGGAAGTCTTCACATGCGAGGATACTGAGTTGGCCGTTTCCTGTTCGTCGATTTTACATTTACATTCATTCGAAACATTATTGAACGCTACCTTAATTCAATTTACTAATCATACTTAGGACAGACGTACATTTAATAATAAATACAACAATGCTTATCGTAAAACATGCATCATACTTGGAACATAACTTAGGGATAACGAACAATTTTCAAGGCACTATCTTACTCGATGTCAAAAGTATAGGATAAGTGTTCGTTGGGGGTTTCGTTTGTGTTAAATAATCTTAGCCAATCGTTGATATATTGATTCTCAAATTAAACAATCAGAAGGGAATATGATCCATGCGAATCACCAGGGCCTCCACATATCGCCGTTGGCGCCCGAAGGACCAGCCACTGCTGCAAATTTCACAGAATTAGGATTAGAATTTCTATTAGTCGAGCTGGTCGCTCTTCCCGACAAATCCTCCACGGAAACCGCTTGATCTTTCCCAGATTTTGAAACGCCGTGGGAAGAATCGTGGACCGATGAACCAGTTGAATCGTGATACCTGGGTCTCTTATCAGAGATTACCAGAAGTCCATCCGAGTTATGCCTCTTTAGACTTTCTTTCTTGGTTCCCAGTAAACTGGCACGATTGTAGGCTTTGTCAGTGATCACCGACAGTGGCTGTCGCAAATTGGGTACCGACATTCCGTTGCTGTTTAAAGTTTCAGACGAATCAGCAGCCTCCTTTCGAGAAACATAGCTTGTGTCCGCTTTGGGTTCCATGAAAACCGGTACTGGTGATTTCCTGTCGCTGGAGGAGCTGATCTGAGGCTTCTGGGTCTCTGGTGACGAGGAGAAACTCTTCGAAGAGGCTGGACTCTGATCAGGAATCTTAAACCGACGTTGCTGATGATTAGGTGAAGCAGGCTGTGTGTAGCGTTCCGACTGATGATTCTCTTCGCCATAACTGGACGTGGACGTTGTTGGACTTAACAGTGGACTCTGCGATCTATGTACAGACGTGAAAGCCGAAGACTGGCCAATCTTGGAGGTAGACTCTGGAGCTGACGGAAAGAAAGGAAAGTTCGCCGAAATGGCGGCCGACTGGGGCACCAAGAGGGCCAACTCTCCTGTAGGAAGTCTGCTGGGTATCAACTGAACGCCGTTCGGTATCTGTATCCTGGCACTTCCATTATTATTCTCGTCACCATTCTGGAAATCGCTCTGGAAACCGACCTTCACCTCCGGATAGAGGCGTTCCGGCATGTAGGGCACGTAGTGGCTGTAGAATGGCGCCATTTGCTGGAGATTGCTAACGCAATTGTTCAAATGTGATACCAGTCGTTGCTTCACAACAGGATCGACGTTCTCGAGGTGGCTGACGTACCGCGATACTTCGGTGGCACATTCAGAAAATCCGGTACGGAATTTCGTTAGCACCGCCGGGTCGGTAGCGACCGCCGTGCTCAATTGTTGACGCTGTACCGCCTGTAAATGCTTCACCGTCATCTCGAGGATATCGGCCTTTTCGAGCTTCGAATGCCTCGTTGGCTGTAACAGAGAAACGGACCGTTGATAATGCATTGTCCGAATCAAAAATATTTTTCATCCCTAATTAAATCGAAACTACATATTCATTTCAAATTTCAATAATTCATTTTCGTACGTTCGATCGTGAATCCTAGGATAAAACAATTCCCTAGAACCCAGTCGGTAATGCAGAGAGTGACAATAGCCTCGATCGATAAACGGTTCTCTTCTTTATCTACAGACGATGGGTTAGAAATTCTTTTCCTAACTGGAGGGAACGGTAAAATCGTTTCCACTCTGTTCGAAGTTCAGTAATCAAGTCGTACCCTGAGGGGTGTAGTTGGCCACGAAGAATGAATACCGATCGTGCATTCAAGAAGACTATGACTCTTAGGTAACGCCCACGTAATTGGCTTGATACGTTCAGTTACCTTAATAACAGACCAGCAACTTCAGTAGCTAGTTCGAGCAATTTTGTAGTCAGCCTACGGCTACCCATAGCATCCTACGTGAAGTTTTTTTAAGCTAATTTTCATCCATAATTTCTACGACACCCTCGTCGGTTGCATGCAAATTGTTTCTACGGTAATAACAAAGAGAAACGTCGGAATAATAATTACTCCATGAAGCGTGGGACCACGCGTCTCGTCTTGACAACAAAGTAGCATGATTAAAAGAAGAAAAAATCAATCTCTTCTTTCTCGTGGGAACGAAGCTTTTTTTCTTCAACCCTGCTACAACATTAGCCCTTTCAATATTCCTTACACATCCCACTAGCCTTTTAGGGATCAATCGCTCAATACCAATGCAGTTCTAGATCCTCGAAATTCTATTGTACCATTTCCACGCTACGCTTCTCGACCCTGGATCAGGCCAGTGTTCGCATTTTTATGGTAAACCAGCGGTCACCTTCGAAATAAGCGTGGGAGTCGAAAAGAAGAGATCGCTTACACAGCCCATTGAAGATCTTGCATCCCCTTTGCTTCTACTTGAACAGGTTCCCGACAAAATAAGAACAAGCCACAAGAATCTACTTCAAAACAAAAAACAACTAATCACGGACGAGCAATTGTGTAAATTGTTTGGAAAAGTATCCATGGTTGTGGATAAATATAGGTTTCGAGTGGACGAGAATCGATGCGGAAATCGATTTTCCCGCGGCCGAATTCGACACCCGACAGCAACGAGACACCTGCTGAAGGAGCAACTGAAGAAGGCAGAAGAGTCCTCTCTTCTTCTTTCTTTTTTTTTTTCTTTTACGTCGATCAGCACCGTCCTCGCGAAGCTGGATCCTTAAAGATGATACGGTCAACAAAGGGAGGCTGCAACCCGAGATGAGATTCTTTTTTTCTTCGTAATAATTATTTCGAGGTTCCCACGAACGCGGGGGGCGTTTCGTACGGGCGAACGGGGACGGACACTGGAGCGAGCAGGTAGCGGAAGTCATCTGGACGAGGAGGAGAGAACGGTGAGAGCGCCTCGCTTCTCTCGTTATACACTCTTGCCTGAGAAATCAATCTCGTCGGATCGTATTACGCGATCGAGAGTCCTCTGTCCTTTTTTGAGAAACCCTGTAGTCTACGTGGAGGTCTAATTTGAGATTCTGCTTTTAAAACGTTGGCAAACTTCACTGTTGTGATACACGTGATCGTGATGTGATTTATTATTTCAGAAATGCGTATAAGTCTTATTATTTCGAGTCAGCTGATATCTAACGAAAGTGGAATATAATTTCTACCATAAAGCCCTCATAGATAATGTCAGCTGTCTAATAATTGCCTCACATCGAATAAACTAATCAAAAAGTACATATCTTCGACATTTTACTAAACTTAGCATATCATAATAGTTGCAAAGGCTACTAATCTGTGTTATACGAAAAAATTGTTTAAAAGTAAGTCACTTTGTTCAGTCTGATAGGATCAAATATTTGGTAAGATGTAGCGTTAATCTTTTGTCGACCGTAGAAATGTCCCAAGTTAATTGTTAGCCCCAGCCAAAAATTCGTGCAACGAAATGCGATTCATTTGAAAGAGGGATCAAGTGGAATGTGCCCAACACTGGCTTGGCACTCGGTCGGACGAACTGAAGTGCCATTGTAGAGTCTACAGCGGAGATTACGTGTTGGCAGAGGGCTTCCACCATCCGTTCCCACGGCAAGGCATCTAAAACGCTAAAACAAAACCCGTCCACCTCGTGCTACTAGTCCCGATTTTACGGTCGAAAAACAAATCGTGTCGCTGAAGAGGAAGGCGGCGAGGAGAAAAAGGAGACGGCCTGATCAAACGATTCTATCCAACATCCGCTCCGCGAGGCTATTCGTATCACTTTAATTAAAAGATCGACTCTTGACCTTTATACGACCAACACCGAAACAATCTGTCATGGTTGCTTCGAATGGCTCATCTGATGAGTTATGGTTTTGACCAATTGATGTTTCGATGTGCGCAAACTCTGCCAAAGTAAATTGAATGAGTATTTTTTATCGCAGTAATTGCGACCTTTTACGTTTCATGAAAGACCACCAAATCTGTATACATCGTTCCTAATCATTCCGAAAGTTTTGGTTAATAAAATTTGAAGAAATCTTCAAAGGATCATTAACCTTTCGTCAACTTTTTATAAAAATTCGCGTAACCTTTAACATTTTTCTGGAACTATTTATCTCAAGTCTTAAATGATGGGCCAAAAATCTACAGGATCATCAAAGATTGGAATCTCGTGAACGGGGAATCCCTGCACGTCATCGAGGAGGGATACGTTCCCCTTTCATTCTTCAAGGCTCTTGATGAGAGAGCTTGCGCATATTTTTGCGTTATCTCTCGTAAACTCGGATCACGTCGCTAGATAAATCGTGCACAGGTCACGTTTTACTGTGGCACGTTTCGGGCGCCGGCGACAACGTGGATTCCGCGAGTATAGTCGAAGGAAACGATGCAGCGCGCTCGTAAAAGCGGGAAAGTACATAAAATTCGAGCGTCGAATGAAAATTTTAAATATACATGAAGAAATGGAGGGATTAAATCCCGTTCAGGGCCATCCTATGCAAATTTGGAATTAATTTGGTTGTAGGCTGACGCACGCTTCCGCTATCATCCCCGCGACGTTCTTCGTCAACAATTCCTCGTTACGCGATGCCACGCGATTAAAAGATTAAAAACCCACGGCAATCTATCAGTCGCAATCAAACCAGCAGATCGATCGCTCGAGATCAATGGTCACCACGTGTACTGATAACAAGCTTATCGTGTACTTACGTCTTTTTTCATCGCCTCTAGTATCAGGCTCTTCAGCTCGTCCAGACACTGATTTATCCGAGCACGCCTACGTTTCTCCATGATCGGCTTGTTGCTCTGCAATCGAGGAATCAGTTGAACACAAAAAAGTTTGGTAATTACGTATGACGATTTCCTTCAAACTTTGTGAACAAATTCTGTACATAGTCAGCTGTGTAACTAGGATTTTAAGGGATGTCCAGGTCTCTCGACTTGTTAGAATTATACAGTGCCTACTGTTGTTTAATTTTCATTTATAATTTTGCATAATAAAGGTTGCATTGCATATTGCATTTTGAATCAAATATTTATTTTTCAACATTCAGTGCCGATAGGGTAGTTCCCTCCAAAACTGGACCACCCTTACCTGGTTACACCGATGTGTGTACTGTGTTTGTATGAATGAATCCAAGATTTAACTTGTGAATCATTTGTTTGGGATGTTGTGAGACGATGTATTGTTTTAATTGCAATTAGTACAGTATATGATACATGTACCACGTACTTATTTTGTTACCTTACATTCTTTATTAATCAAGAAATTATTAATAAAGAAGCTTCTTACCGACACTAAAATAAATTTTCTCACAACACGACACCGAGGAAAATAATCAATTCCAAATTCAATCTCACCCTTCGCAATTCCGCCTTGGTCATCCCTGATTGCGTGTGCGACTCAGGTTCCTCCTCGCTGCCTGACATCTTGTAATTATAATAATCCACCATTTATGCACCGATATTAAAACACTGATGTCGTATTTTCCAAAATAACACAACAAACACTTTCAAAAATCGTGCAATGTTCCTCGAACGAGCACGTGTGTTCAGTCGCACTGTTGTTCGATAAATTTCTCACGAGTTTCTAGCGATTTTTCCACGCGAATCGAAGAGGGAAATTGCCCTAGCATCGGAAGGAACAGGGGATGATCGCCGCTACCGGCGACGTCCCGCTTGGGGTGTGGAGGGTAACTGTTTGACGTTTTCGATTTCGAAGACCGCATGCCGATGCACTCACCGGATCTAGGAGTGGGGTGAAGCTTGTCCTGGAGTGGGGTTGCCGGATACCTTTGGAGAGGGGAGGTCCCCGGTCCTCCTGAGACCTGTTGATGTGTGGGAATTCACGCCGTCCCCCAGGACCTAACGATATAGTCTGTTCCGAAATTTGAGTCTCTCCTGTGCCCACTCCTTTCGTCGCTTCGCACGGTGTTTTTCTTTCTTAACATTTTCTTCTGTTTCTTTTCGTGATCAAATTTCATCCATCAACTTGTAAAATTCGACGTTTAACTTTGAAATTTCAACAAGACTACGAATGAGGAAACATATCGATTGATGAAGTTCAGAAAAATTCTGTCGAATTTCGAAACAGCTCTGCAAGAACATGCAATGTTTTTGCATCTGTTATTCAAATCGATAAAAATTTCTTTCACGTCTGTAACGTTTCCTCGATTTTCAAGAATGAATATATTTTATGAAGAATTAAAAAAATTTTCGATTTTAATAGAATAGGAAGGATTGAACTGAGAGGTAGAAATAGGCTCGCATATTTCGAGCACGAAACAAAAGTCTGAATATTATAAAAAAGATTCTGCGAGATGCAGGCTGATTATATATGATCCCAGGGAGCCACGTACGACCCTAAGCATGGCGTGCACACACTCAAGGCATACGATAGATGGAGAACCATTGGACAAAGAGGGGCACACCGTGTGCCGGACGTGTGTACGTGCGTCATAAGTGTGGCTGGCGCGCGCAACGCGATACGATGCCCAACGATGCATACGGGAGGGACGCGAGGGCCTGTGTGGGAATTCTTCTGAAACGTTAAACAGTGTTTACTCGGCACCGCAATGTTCTGCTCGATCGTTTCATCAATGAACTCTTTCTTTTACGCAACGCCGACGGGAAAGAAAAAACGCACCGGACGCACGCAACCCCATGGGAAAACGAGAAATCGAACCGCACACGATCATTAAATCTATGGTTGTTGTTAAAATTTTATTTTAAACACTTCTGAATCCTTTCGAGAAGAAATTCTTCAGGTTTTAATTAAACATCACTGAAATTCTTTCGCGTAAAAATCTTTAAAATTTTTATTCGAAATTCTCAAAATTCTTTGAACTTTCGAATCCGAAGCACCGTAAATTATTACGGAGAAAATTCTCATATTTAAATAATTGACAGTCGCAATTTTCGCGTCAAATTCGAATATAATTCCTCGATATTTATTGCACTTATTTAAGTAAGCGTGCCACTTACGGGCACCAACACCTTGTCAATAAACGTGTAAAACTATAAAAAATGAAGACGTTTTACGGTGATCGTGGCGCGTTCACGTAAACTGCAAACGCGTATCGCGAGACAATAAACGAGGGACATTTGTTTCGTTGACAAAATCAGTTACAGCCCATTTCAAGAGGCAATGGCGGCCGCAATAAACAGATAAACCTTTATGGCCCGCGATTATTGCACCGGACAACTTTTACTTTTAGAGGCCTGTAGCGTGGCAGGGCTGTTCCCAGTCTTCCTCGACTTTACACTACGCAAACGTCCCCGTTGACCCGTTGATTTATTTCACCGCCTCTGCTCAGGCAATTCTTCATGATTTCAGGACAAATAAGATAACGATCTTCGTTATATTAATGGAAATTGATTGTTCTAGTCGTTCACGAGGTATTTGTAATTAGTTGCTGTTCACATTTCACATTCAGAATTTATAATATTCAAAGTGCAATGTAAGATTCAGTAATGAAAGTTAACATTAGATCTTTTTAATTTCAAATAATTAAAAGATTATTAATTTTTATTTAGCATCTCTCGAAGAACCACCCAAAACCAGCTGTAATTTCCACAATCTGATAAGGCTTATTAAAGTGAAATTTTTCACGTGTTCCAACCGGAAACAACACAGCTTAATCCTATTATAATAAACAGTCTCGATAACGATCGAATCCAACGTGATTTACCCCCACGAAATTTGCAAACCTCCAAAGTTCAATGTTTTCCCCTTTCAACCGTTTATCGAATCAATCTGAAGAGGTGTCCGAGAGCTGCTCGATCAGGGAACGAGTGAGAAACAAGGGGTGGAGTTACCCCTTGGCACGAAGAAACGTCTGCCCTTATTCGTTCGACGGTCCAGTCGAGGCTGGATCTTGATTTTTACGATCTGAAACTACGCGTAAGAGCTTTCGGATTGTCGAGGTTCGTGCATCTGCCTTGCATGCGCGAACATAATACAACCGGAGAGCAATGTTAACGCGAAAGTTTTCAGCCACAGCTGTTTTTCGTTGCCGATTTATCGCGAAACTATCGCCGGTCACATTGTGACGCGATGACGCGACGTGAACTTAATTTCAGCTGTTGCAACGCCAGATTTTTAGATAGACTTTGAAAATTCATTAAGAAACTTCTTGTAATCGTACGCGTTGATTCTAATGTACAGGGTGTTCTATACAGTTGAGTCAAACTGTAACTCATTCAAATGGAATAGCATATCTTTTTCTGTATGGATTGATTCTTCTAAATGGTTTACGTAAAAAAAAAAAAAAATCGATCATAGAAATCGTTCATTAGTTATTTTAGATTTAAACCTGAAATTTCGTACAAAATTTCCTATTGATTGAATATTTGAGAAATATTGTAGGATAATGTGTATCTACTTCGATGTCAAGTATTTTTAATAAATTTGATATTTGCTCGTGATTGCAAAAGCTACAACAACGTTTGCAACGTCATTCGATCCGACGAGTCCGTTACATTCTAGAAAAAGGATAGGCCCCCCCGTAAAACTAAGGTACTTTATGGTTTTATTTCGGGTACCTACCATCAGTAAATGCATAATGCGCTACGCTAAACTGCAGCTTTGTCCCTGGGACTGGTATATTATTGCGTAGCCATGGAGGACCCCCCGAGTTACAAGAGGGCCCGAAAGCAAGAGCCTCAGGGGCCCCTTCTTGCTTCTGCATCTGTAAAACTCTGGACTCGGAAGTCCCGGCGAGGGTACAGGCTGGACTTCCACAATAAAACAGGATGCGGCCTTGAATTTTGTTTTTAACTTATCGCCCCTCTTGGTGCACCGACGATCATCGTTCACCGTTAACGTTTCCTATACCTCTACGCAGTTCCGACTTATTGCAAGATTATGGGACACGATTCAAAATTTCTTTAATTTTAAAACTGACAGTTCTAAAATGTGATCTCCATTGTGAGAGACAAAAGTTTGACTTTGTTTCTAGTCAAATCGAGGTGTTAATATTTTAAGTAATTATTCATATTGTGGCGAACCGTACTAGATATGATGATTATTTCTAACATGATAACCAATCTATAATTATTATTAAAATTTTATATCCAATTAATATTTAAATTTGAAAGCAATTGCATTCGTATCAAGAGTGCTACAATTTTCTCCGAAAGAATATCAATGAATTTACTTTAAAAATTCTTCGTTCTAATAATTTTGAAAAGAATTAACGTGATAACCCAAAAACAGAAGGATCGAGTTTCAGTCTTATTCCCATGATCCACAATTTCCCATAAATATTCCAGCTAGCTGTCACGACGGAAGACGTTCGGTCAGATGTCGCGACCTGCTCATTAACCCTGAGAAAAGCAAGGGAGCTTCTAGGGAAGACTGCTTGACCACGAACCACTCTTGAGGAAGATCAAGAGAGCGAGTCTAAATTTGGAACGCCCACCCTCTGTCGCGGGACTCGATCTTGGCATACACCTGCAGCTCACCATGAGATCCGTCAGACAGGAAGGAAACGGTATCCCCTGAATCTTGAAATCTTCGCTTCCGCTGGCGAAGACGATTTGGTCGATACACCAGGCGTCCAAGTTTCACGAGGGAACCTCCTCTAATCGACTGTTCCCGTGGTTCCTTCGACCTGTCTGAAATTAATTTGCTCTCACACGGTTAATGCTGCCCAAAAGCTATGGTTATCCGATGATAAATATCGTTCTAATACGGAGGATGCGAAGGCGTGAACGGTCTCGAGAATTGGAACAGATGATCGTGTAAAAGATGAATGAAACTTACAAATTGTAAGAAGAATATTAAAAATTGTGTTTTTCTTTTTCTTTCTGCAGAGTATGTACTAATAAAGAACATAATTACTCCATGTTATTCTATTTGCGAAAAAAAAATATTCGACCATTTCTACCACAATTTTATAAAAGAATTTCTATCGTATTTTCTTTTTTAATGCTGGTGACGCATATAATATGGCAACGCAGAGTCTGTCGAAAAAAAAATGTGTGCGTGGGGTCGTTTTTAGTAGACATCTGGATTGTCGTCGCGGGGAGACGCCTAGATTGTAGAATACAGGAAAGTGTAACTCGTTTTCGTGGGAGTTCATTGAAAAAATGTTTCGTTCACGCGGCAGACGGTGCCATTTATAACCATGGGGTATTTGTTTCTACCAGTGGGGCGAAATTCCCATGAACTTCCTCGTTAAAAAAAAGGATCCTTCCTGTATGTACATACCCCATTTCTTCATAAAAAAAACCTACTTCAGAATTTTATGCAATATAAAATTTTCAAATTGTTTTATACTCTAGGTAAAAATAAATGCAATACAGATGCTGTTTAAGGCTCCCCCAAGAAGATGAAAGCGAGCACTAAACGTGACAGAAAGTTTGTACCTTAGGTAGTCTGATCCATTCAATGGTGTATAACTAGAAGATCCGGCGAACAATGCTTGTAAAAATCCCGATCGTAAATTTAAGGTACCCTATTCAGTCAAATTGGGTCAGTGTGCCACTCCGCTGGGAATCGGGTCGTGTGCTGGACACACGTAAGGAAGACGATTACAATAGCGAATACGATCAGGTAATGTTCGATAGGACTACCTCCGAAATCATTGAATCCAATGAACTGACACGTGTATTTTCTGTCGTACAACTCATTTCCATAACCAAAATTATTGCTAAAATTCTGAACTTCACTAATAAAGACAATGCGATTGACGAATGTACACATATCATTGCACTGTGGAAGAAATATAAATGTTGTATTCTTTAATGATACCAACATCTAACAATTTTTGGCGGGAATAATATTTGCAAGCATAAATATTGTTTATAACCAACGAGAGCAATCTGTTAAAATATCCATTGCAACGGTAATAAGTGATCGATTTCAAGCAAAGCTGCCAACATCCAATTCCTGAACAGTTTCCCAAACGCGTACGTCAAGGAAAAGGCCGATCGAACCCCATCGAGTCCCCGTTGGTCCACCTCTAGCGACGCAGTTGCGTCTACGTACCCCTTTCCAACAAGGTGCACCAAGTAACCACCCCATTCTTACGTATCCCCCCCCCCCCCCTCTTTCCTTTTCCGGCGAATGCTCAGCTCGGTCGGCTCGCAGAAGTTCGTGGCCGGGGTCTGTTTGCCTGCCTCTTCTGGGTCGCGCAAAAGGATCACCTGGCGACGGTTCCCACGTTTCTGCGATTCGCGTTTCGCTTCACCCTTTTCGCTTTACGTTGTTCCGTGTCCGTGGTCGTCCCGGTTCGTCGTCGGTGGAAGAACCCGGCAGCCCAATAGTGCCGCACACGATGGAAGGGAAGGGAAAAAAGGAGAAAAGAAAGAAGGGGCTGCGGAACGGTGGCGAAAGCGAGAAGGAAAGGAGGCAAACGGAAAGAAAAGAAAACGAGCCGGTGCCTCGTGCATCCATTATGGGGCCCTGACCGCTACGGAGGTGCGCGTGGCTGACACACGAGGGACCCCGCGATAGGGAACCTACGTTTTTATTGGCGAAGGGAAAAAAGGAAACGGTGCCAAGTCGGGTCGGCCCGTGCAACCCGACAGGTAAGCGCAGTATTTGCATAGAAAGGCTGAAATTTCGTCGGCTTCCTTGCTTGCGACGTGCGGCTAACTGTTTCCCTTTACTGATCGTGGGAGGTTACGGGGCCTCTCTGACAATCCTTTATACGACACTGCCTGGCTACGAGCTTGGCGCACGATTACTCCATTTTATTGTTTTACGATTACTTTGCTGTCGACTTTGGAATCTCGTCCTTGGTTTGGTCGAGTGTATAATATTTTGAAAGTAAATTTAAAGATTAAAATACCCCTCTATGAGTTCTTGATAATTATTTAGAAAATAGGTTTGTAAGCGATAGACTAAGGACTTAGAAATTTGCTAACAGTGGAAGACAATTTTGAGTCTAACTTGTAAGATTATAGATTCAGAAATTAATTGAAAATAGAATCGCGAGTATCGGCTTAACAATTTCAGAAGTCCAAAATATCAATATATTAAGATATGAAACATGACTGCAACCTTTAAACTAAGAACTCTTAATGAACGAGTTAATGGGATCTTTGTTGTCAGATCGTTTTGCGATGAAGTCAGTTCGATTGTAATGAATACAGTAACTCAATCTTTTCAACACATCCGGTAGTGACCGGGCCCACTGTGTCAAATAGCGAGACGAACGGTATTAAAAATCTGTTCACAAGTCCGTTAAAATCATTCGTCGGTCCATCTTTGGGTAACACGATCTGTTTAGTCTTCGGTACCCCGAAACGCTGGTAGTGGTAGTTCTTTCGTGGGACCAAAAGCATCGATCGTTTGTCTCAGCAGCAGGAACGGTAATCCGTGAACAGTGGGGATTGGATTGTTTTCATATTGTCCTCTTAATTACCTTCGCTTCGAGGAATGGTTCGATTTGCTTGTAGCAAAGGGTTCACGCTCACGTGTCTTTTAAATCACTTTTTCCTGTCGAGGAAAGCATAACCGGAAACCGGGTTAAGCCTTTGCTATTTTTAATAGATCCTTTCTAACCCTAGCGTGAGTCAGCAGCCATCCGGATATCTATTTCTATGTTTCCTTTAAACATTTCTCAGATTCTTGGAAAAATATTATAGTTCTTCTTCCAAATGCCTTTAAATCGCCTAAAATTTCATCCTTTATCTACCACGTTTCTTTAGCATTCATTTCAACATCGGCGAAGCGGTAACTAAAATTATTAAAAATCCTTCAACCTTTATTCAAACCCCTCTTTGAGAACCATCCTAAACCTAATGAAACATTTAACAGGAAAGAAAGCGTAGAGGGTCCAGCTCTTAATGGCGCAAGCAGAACAAAGGTGTCAAAGGTCGCACTTGGGTCCCGGTTGTCGTCTGCCGCGATTTCAGCTAGGTAGCAGGCCACGGCAGGTTGCTTGCTTCGACGTCAGCAACGAGCTAGCCGAAGCAGAAGCACGATGTCATAGCGGCATCGGACAACCTTGCTCGATGGAAGCGCTCTCCTCGCAGCTAGGCGCCTCAAGAGAGTGCGAGCTGGTGAGAACACTCCGCGCCACGCGTTCCCACCATCCTCCTCGGCCGTCTTCGTCCACCTCTTCGGACGTGTTCGGCTACGAAGTTCGCTCCCGATATTGGCATCGGGCCCAATCCTCGGGGGCCCATGTGCCCTTTTGTTACTGAAAATTGGCAGCTTCGACTCGGTTCTGTTTGTTCAACAGGACGACTCAGGTCGAGGTGTCGTAATGAAGTTTCGAAAGGAATTGGTGCTGACTCTTTGCTTTTAATTTATGCAAAAGGGTCCCCTGGGTTGTTGCATGTATCTACCTGTTTATCAGAATATGCAGGATACTCTTTCAGACAGAAGCGATTCTGTGGATAGAGGAGCGGATTTGCGAAGAGGAAATTAACATATTTAGGGCCCACTTTTCAGTCTTTTAATGCTGAGCAGGTTTTGATTACTTGATATTAATCATTTTTATGAGGAGCTTTTTCAGTTTTTAGGGAACTTTTGCAGAAATGGACGATTCTAAAGATTTGCATTCATATTTTAAAACACAAACCCATATTACAATTGATATTTATCATTACTCCCATTATTAACCTGAAGACTGACCGTGAAGGTTTCCCCGAAAAGCAATTACAATGGATTCTAATCCTTCCTGATCCAACAAAATTCCTGTTCGAGCGAAAGAAAGTTCGCAGAGAGCTGAGTGGTGGAAGGTCCTAGGTAAGAAAGGATTATACCTCGTGTTTCATGGCCATTCGACGTGTTTGGAACGGGAACGGGCAAACCAGCAATTAAAACGAATGACGTCCACGATCGAATGGTTCCTCGTGCGTGCATCTGCCGTTCTCATTGACGTAACGTGACGTTCCAACAATGGTGGGTTCTTTTCGAACGACGATCGACGTAGCCCGTTTCTCGAAAAACACGTCACAGTCGCAGCTTTATGCAAATCTTCCTTCAGGTCCCATCGGGGGACGCAGTACCTCTCATGAAATTCGTCACCTCGAATGAGTTACTCGAAGCATGTAAACCGGCTATTAAGCAGGAAGAAATCGGCTGCTTGTTTCGTAACCAGAAAAGCATTGTCTACTCCTTGGTCTATACGTGAGAATAATTGAAAAGGAACTTATCGATTTGAGCCAGGTAATTGTTTTGTCTATTTTTGCAGCCTGCTATGCTCGGCCCCGTACAATATTCGTTGGAAAATGATAATCCTTGCCTTTCCAACTAATCTAGGAATTATAATTTCATAAATCATACAATGGCCACAGGATTTCCAGAACCACGACCTTCCCTTTCTATTTGACTCGGTCAAAAGCGCAACTAATTAACTAGAATATTAAAAGGAAAGCTATAGCTGAATTGGTACGAAGAAATTTCACCAGGATAATTTAGACCAAACAGAAACAGATGATTAATTAAGACATCATGGTTTAGTTTAGTAGATTGATGTCATGTCGAAATGAATTATATAAGAATCTTGTCTGATTGATGTAGAAATTTTTTACTTTTTTTTTTTCGTCTTCAGAGTATCCTCTTTGATATGCATTAACGAAGGATCTTGAATCAACGATGGCACAATGAAAGGGCACCTTGATGCCAAGATCGTTGCATCAGCTGGAGCAAATGTGATCGTGCTCCGCTCGAATCTGGGGTGTCGAACAATACTCTGGTCCAGTACGAATCGTAGGGGGCCTTTCTTCGAGCAGTGTTCGATTTTGTTGGTCAAAAATAACGGCACGCGCCAGACGTCTGTCTGCAACCGATTTATCGATTTGCGGAAAGCAGCTGGTAACCAGAAGGTCGATAGTGCCACGGGATAAGATATTTCAACAGCTACTAATGTGAGAAACTTTATATTTTTATCCTGCAGAATTATGTATTAGGATTCAACGAATGGAGAATCTTTTGTCTTGTTTGTGGCCTCTCTTCAATTCCGTCGCAATAATATTTGCATGATTTTGGAATAAAATACGCGGGAAGACTCTGAATTTAGTTTCTAATTTAAAATTTGTACCCTTTGTCCCCTTTATTTATTTATTTTCAGTTTAGAAATAGGGGTATGCATCCAGAATCAATTGTTAATTATAGCACAAATTCTAAAAATTCTGTATAAAACGATACGGCCACGCTCGAAGTGCCACGACAAAAGTCAATCCTGGCGGGACGCTGGTATCATTTCAAGATGTACACGCATGGCATGGTTAGATCGGTGGCTCTTATTACGACCCCGAAGGGAAATCCCTTCACGACGTTTGCCGAAGGGTGACGGCATTCTTGGTGCCTATGTTAAAGGGACCACAAGCTATGAGCAAGAAGGGAACAAGGACAATGGCTTGCGCAAAATGCTTTTCTTGCCGGTTAAAGGAAGGAAGGGGAGCTTGGCACGCGACCAACGTCACCTGCCCCGTTCTACGACCCACTGAAGTCCTTGTATCGATTTTTCTTACGTGCAGCTGCAATGTCGTGCTTTCTTGCGTCGATCAGCGAACCGAGACACCTTCGTGTCGTTATCTTTTAGCCACGACATATGGCAGAAACGTTGAGATTCCCTCGTTTCATGCTACCAACGAGTGATTTCGTATTAGATTCGCCCGGAATCGAAGGCGTTTCCGTGCACCTGCTATCTGCTTGGATTCGAATAAACTGTTTTCTGGGTCACCTATATCCAGTAGAAACGATTTTATTGGAATACTTGGAATTGTATCGCTACTTGAAATGGTTCATCAACGTGGCCGCTATCAGCATTTAGTTAGAAGTTATACAACAATACCACGCATAATGGCTAAGATTATGTATTTTTATAACACGACTGATATAAAATTAATCAGAATTAGAATAAAATCGTGTACTTCAAGCTCCTCCGAGCATTACATGAAATGTACATTAAAATCAAAGAATCTGATCCCCTATTCTAGTTTCGATTTTCATATTCCTACGTGTAAAAAATTCTCCCCAATATCATCCTTCCCCATTACCTGGCCAAAGAGCGCCATCAGAACGAATGTCTTCTAACCCAAAAAAGAAAGCCGTGCGACCCATTGGAAATGGGTCCCTCGCGGACCCGTAATAATCGTTTCTTTGATCGATTCCTGGGCATTCGAGGCCGCCACGCGAAGTCACACGAAGGAATTCTGGCAAGTCGAACAGCGTGCTGATAAATGCCCGAAAAATCCCAGGTGTAAGTGACACCGGTCCAAAGAGGGACGCGTGCCGTTTTCCCACGTGTGCACCCCTCCACGCATGCGTTCCGCGTAATTCCACTTCATTCTCCTTTGAACGATCCAATCCCCCTTCCCGTTCTTCGTCTTCTTCTTCTTATTCTCCTTGGTACCACGGTTTCTCTCCCCTCGATCCTCGAGCACCCTGCAGATGATTGGCCCGAGGATTTCGGCCCCCACGAAGATCCTACGTCACGTCCCGTGACGTGTGGATCGCATGACGTCACTAGCATGTGTCTCGGGTACCCCCCGTGACGTAAAGAAGGGGAAGTTGCACGGGGTAATGATTTCTTCCTCGTCTCTTTTATTATTTCCTTGTCCTTTAGAAGCAAGTCCTCCTGGACGCTCCTGAGGGTCGTGGGATCGTGAAATTTGCAGATGCAACTTCGAACAGATGCAAAGGAGCACGTGTGTTTTTTTCTGGAGATGTGTGCGCGACGAAGGAAGCGTGCAGTATCGAAATATTTAGGGATTTGCGGACGACGGGGAGAATAGGTGAAAGAGGGGAACGAGTTTCTTGTTCCTGTTTCCGTTCTTCCTTTCTGTGTCTTTTTCTGGATTTTTAGAGACAGGGAGGTACGAGGGCTCGAGGAGCGTAAGGGTGTGATTATTTTACGGCAGAAGCGTACCAAAAGGTTTAATAGAGGGTAAATTTTGGAATCTATGGATCGATTTCTTCTCGTCTCACTTCAGACGAAAACATTAGGGAATTAAATGATATTATAAACCATTTCATAATTTTTGCTTTAGTTATAAAAGCCTACGAATCCATAAAATTCATCACGAAACAATAAACCAATTAACATGTAACCTGCACAGTTGAAATTTCACTATACTTGTAAATTAAAGAATAATTCATATAGGCACTGAAGCACCTATTCTCTTGGAATAGATTGGAAAAAGAAACTGGTTTTATGAAAGTAACTGTACTTTCCTAAACCAGATATTGAACTATGAAGCTGGTAAGGGACTTTGTCCTTCTATGTGTACTAGTTTTTCAAACAATCAGATTGGGGTCAGCTATTTGCACAATTTCTTCACGCTAGTCATTGAGGTCTTGCCTGGTTCACTGTGCCCTAGCACTTTTCAAGACTAGGTTAATCTTTCGCAGCGTGCAACGTACACGCGGCAGCTGTGGCAGCAGACTTGTTATTGTTAAATTTAGGATTATGCAAAATATGCCTGAATGTCCTGCAGTTTGCTTAAGTGGGACATGCATTTGCATCTGAAGACGAGAAGTCTTGTCCTTTTCCTAGTAATTAGAAGACTCTCTTTTTGCTTACAGCGGACTGCTCCCAAAAAAGAAAAAGGCGGGAAGACATTTGATGAGCCACGAATCGAGACGGAATAACGATAGACAAATTTGTAAAGATCCGTTTTACCCGTATGCCATTGCACAGGGATCGGTCACCATGAGAAATGGATCCCAGGTGCTTCCACCGGTATACACATGACATGTGCGTGATTACAACGCTATCGTTATGGGAAACCGCCATTCTGATACACAACGCTATTGTTTCTCGTGTCTAAAGTGCTCGTGCCGTTCAAACAGCCTAAAATTTATTGGTCGAATTTTTTTTCATGGACTGCTTTAGGTGAAAAGGCATAAAAAATGAATCAATTAGAAGTAAAAATGATCTATTACTTGGTTCGCATATAATTGACGATAAGTATTAGATTTCTGAACAGTGTAATCTAATTCCTTTTTTCAAATTTTAATATTCTGCTTTAGGGAAAGAAATTGAAAGCCTAGCTTTCCTTCGTTCGAATCTCGTGGAATTTTATGAATTGTGATAAATTGTGATAAGTTATAAAATTGAGCTTCAAATAGTTGAACAGCATCGAACATTTGGAGCAATAACATGAAATTTCGAGCAATAACCCGTGTCTTCTAATAACATCTGTCACAACGAGTTAAACTATTTGCCATGTGCGTCACCGACCCACCGGACGTTATTAACAAACAATTATTGTCTATAGGAACGCACGTACGAGCGTGCAACACGACCGGATCGAGGCTTTTTCACGGACAAAACTTTTTCTACCGCGGTCGCATTCTGCCAGGTGTTGAGGCATCCATGGGAATTGTGCTGATAACTCATCACGCATTCTCACGGTGGTCCAACATACGACATCGTATGTAAATGTGTAATTATTTCTCGTTAAACGTAAATTAAAAGTCTGCTCGTTACACCTGTGCCCATCAAACTGACGCCCTGACTTCTTTGCTACCTATGATTGCACAAAGTCGTTCGAACTATATTCTACCGAAATTATTTTTCTCGTTTGTACCAATAAATCTTCTATTTCTTTTATCTACTGGTTGTTTATTCAACAAGAGTTTCCGCGTACAATAAAGAAATTATTAAACGATTGAACCGATTAAATAATTCGTGTAATTCTAGACATAAATTGTTTATTTGGCTAATTCGAATAGCTGACGCGTTTATTTCGGTACATTTCGTAAATTTGGAATGTTCAGGAATTCAAAATGTAATGAAATATACGATTTAATATAAAATTCAAAAACCTATTTCTTAGGAGGAAACATTCCAATACAGATTGTGTCATCAACTAGAAATAGACTCAGTTATTTAAATTAGATATTCGTGAATTTAGCTCATAAGTTAGTTGGGAAAATATATTTCAATCCAGTATTAAAAACGATCAATATTTCTTATAGAAACATGATCATAAATCTTGCATAACATTTACCAAAGAATATTTATGTCAAAAATATTTATGATACAGGATTAGTACGTACAAGGAAGTATCTGCTTCCATTTTACTTAATTTTAAGAATTCAGTTTTGTTTCAACACTAAACTAATGTAAATTGTGTCTGTTCTATAAATAAATTATTTTTTCAACTATTTCTACACTTAAGTAAGATTTTCAATGTTATAGCTGCACAAATTGTATACCAATGGAAGAATATATAGTATTATTATTACAAAATAATTATATTAACAAGTTGACAAGACGGTCAATTTCTGATTTCAAACGTTTTTAAATTTCATATCTTCGCGCGGTTTGAAAGCGGTATCTCTATCGCCATCTAGCGGTGAGAACTACAACTAACAAAACAGGAAATTTCGTTTTTTTGTTAAATACACAAATTTTACATTAAAGCGATGCATGTGAGATGTTCTAGAGTTCAGTCGTAACAAAAATAACGGCATTACGTGTTGATTAAATCGTTAATAACGATAACGAAAAAATATGGGCGCCGAATTTCGTAGCCACCTAGCGGCGAAACGTTGGAACTAATAGTGCGAAATAAACCGTTGCCACTGCTGAGTGTGTGTGCGTAAGTATTGAACATTTTTAAACATTTAAATACAATATGACGTTCTAAATACGCCATACATATTTCAAATAACATCAATAGATTACCATTGCATCGTTAGAAATAATGAAATAGTTAATAAAAACCTGTTACAGCGTTTTAAAGTGTCGTTGCTACCGCGAATTTGGAAGTCAACGAAGATCTCCTTGTTCAACGAAAAATTAACAAAGTTTGAAGCCGATTTCAGCAACGAACCATTGATAGTTGGAAGAAGGAGCATTCAACGTTTCAGAGTGAGTCTTTCTGTCCACTTTTATCACGTTTAAACCACTAAAACGCACGACTAACACGGCGCGCTTCTCACTTCGAACGAGTTCGATTTAGTACTATTAGTTCGTGGCGTCCGCCGCAAGATGGCGATAGCGTTTTAATCCCCGCGTATTTGCTATGTATTTTTAAATTAACGATTGTAAGGCATTTAGGCCATTATGGGGAAATTAATTCGGTAGAAAATCGTTTATCAAATTCCATATGTACTTCGGTTAGATGTGAAAATTGTTCACTTTTGTGAAAAACGGAAACACCGACGAGGTGGAGATCGTCGGTGATATTAGATATTAGAGAATAGTGATGATTTCGAAAACGTAAGATCGCGCTCATTCTTATAAACGATATCATTCTTCCATTGTAGAATGAAACTTAATTCATTAATAAGTCTTAATAATGTTGATTCGCTAATCATTTTAGAACATTAATAAATATAAGTATTTTTAATAAATAATTATATACTTTGCATATTAAATTAAACTAGTAAGGGGTTGGGAAATATACGAAAATTCGAGGTTAAACGTGAATCGCAGTACTCAGCTCGATATCGTTTTTGTAAATATTAGCTTCCTAAAAATATTAGAAAAAAAAACGATACCGATTACCGGGTCACACCACGTGGAGGTGACTGCGAAAGTGACCCGCCCTAACCACAAAGTCCCAACCGCCCTCCATTACAATTACCTCATTTATCAAGAGATAAATGAGTTTTGACTCTACTTTTTCCCGTACAGAATATAGACATACGGCGAGTCTATCTTCTTCACACAAACACACATACCATAATCTTAAAACTAAAAATTCTTGCCATTCTAAAATTGCGTGTTCTTACCTCAGGCAATAGCCACTCAACAAAAGCGAGGAGCAAAACAAAAGACAAAATACCCCAAAATACTATTGGAGTAATATAAGGAAAGCTAAAATCTAATTTAACCGAAATCCGACACGACGCGTGCAAGGCCCTAACAAATCGCCCGTGATATCGAAAATCTTCCGCCCCATACGACGTACACTCGGTACTCCATAAAGCTCAGTAATCCGCCATTTGCCCAACGCCCCCGGAACGGCCCATCAGCTAGTCGTGCGAACAGCGCGGCAAACGCCGTCGGAACAGAATAACGGGTTAAAGCCGAACAAAGAACAAAGAGTGAAGCTAGCTGTAAGCTCGCGAAACTTGTTCAGGTAGCTAGTCCGCCCAAGCTTGCATACTCGCAACAGCCCCATACGATACTCCTATTCGACAGCATCCCGCCACCCCAGGACCACGGACGATTCCGTCTGAACCAGTCAAGTGAGGTACCGTTCAGTTGTTACGACCTCCTTTACAGGCCTAGGGGCTTACTGGTTCCCGGACACCATACGGAGTACAGTTTGGACGATCTCCGACCCGCAGCGAAGATTGAATCTATACACTCTAATGCATTCGTTAGATGCAGCAAAAGCAAAAGCTCGAAGTTAAATGTGATACGGAGAACGTGACTCTAAGAGTGACTAATCACTTGAAATGAGAAAACGAATGTTAGAATAGCAAGTCGCGCGCAGCATCGCGTATTAAGTATCAATCTATGGTACTGTGCACAGTCCTTACGCAACGTAGAATCCTTCGCAAAAATAGATTAATTTAATCAAAGAGCAAAGCAATTTAAGTTTATTATAACAGCAAGATGAATTTATTATAATAGCAAGATGAAGTGAAATTGAGCAGTTAACTTTTAAACTTTAGTAATACTAATATAATGATAGAAATGCAAGAAGCTACAGAAGGGTTCCACTTTATTATAGATAAATAAAGGCGCAAAGTGTCTCATACAATATCTGTAATAACTATTATAGTTGTAAATAACCAATATACCTCCATTTTTACATAAAACCAAAGAAGTTATCCCTCGATGAATCCCTCGGCGAGTTGTTTGATGACGCAAACTTAATATTAAGTATAAGGGCCGCAATTGCAACTTTCCATTCTAAAATGCGTGTTTCTTACCTCATGCGATAGCCACTCAACAAAAGCGAGGCGAAAAGAAAAAGACAAAATACCCCAAGATACTATTGGAGTAATATAAGGAAAGCTAAAACCTAATTTAACCGAAATCCGACACGACGCGTGCAAGGCCCTAACAAATCGCCCGTGATATCGAAAATCCTCCGCCCTATACTACGCACTCTCGGTACTCCATAAAGCTCAGTAACCAGCCATTTGCCCAACGTCCCCGAAACGTTTGCCACCAGCTATTCGTGGAAACAGCGCGGTAAACGCCGTCGGAACAGAATAACGGGTTAAAGTCGAACAAAGAACAACGAGTGAAGCTAGCTGTAAGCTCGCGAAACTTGTTCAGGTGGCTAGTCCGCCCAAGCTTGCATACTCGCAACAGCCCCATACGATACTCCTATTCGACAGCATCCCGCCACCCCAGAACCACGACGATGCCGTCTGAACCAGTCAAGTGGGGTACCGTTCAGTTGATCGCACTCCTTTACAGGCCTAGGAGGTAACTGGTTCCCGGACACCGTGCGGAGTACAGTTTGGAGAATCTCCGACCCGCAGCGAAGATTGAATCTACACTCTAATGCATTCGTTCGATGCAGCAAAAGCAAAAGCTCGAAGTTAAGTGTGATACGGAGAACGTGACTCTAAGAGTGACTGATCGCTTGAAATGAGAAGACGAAAGTTAGAATAGCAAGTTGTCCACAGTATCGCATATTAAGTATCTTAATCTATGGGGACTACGTACAGTCCTTACGCAACGTAGAATCCTTCGCAAAAATAGATTAATCTAATCAAAGAGCAAAGCAATTTAACTTTATTATAATAGCAAGATGAAGTGAAATTGAGCAGTTAACTTTTAAACTTTAGTAATACTAATGAACTAATAGAAACGCAAGAACCTACAGAAGGGGTTCACTTCGACTTAAGCACTAACTTAATTAACCATAATAGGTATAAGGTCCCTACTAGCAACTTTTTCTTCTAAGATTACACTTCTCTTATCTCGACTGATTGCCAATAAAGAAGTTTAAAGCTAAGTTAATGAACATTAAAAATAATAGAATTAATTTAGATGAGAGGTACGCGACACGACGCGAGCAAAGCAAAATAATTCACTTTCATTCGAAATTATCATCCAGTGTACACTACGTGCTCGCGAGCATTCCACAGCCCCGTGACCAGCACCTTTCATCAACAGTACCCCACCCTCGTAGGCCGAAGGGTGGTTGAATCGTGTCTTACATGGAAATGAAGCAGAATCGAACCGAGAGTACCAACAAGTAAGAGTAACGCGCGTGCAACCTCGGCCGGGCCGTCTTGTTACTTCCATTCGACAAAAGCTGCACACACGCCACGGGCACTTGCCAGCATCCCGACCCAACTCCACCCCATGCCCACTGCGCAACCAACCCCATTGGGACTGCTTAGATGTGATACTGATTGATGGAATATGTCTTACGACCACGAAAGTTGCTGAATGGTCGACTGCCCACGCGCAGCGCGCCTACACGAGAACGAGCACGTCGCGTCAAACATGAAAGATACCGAATGAATGCAAATCAAGGAGTAAAATTCATCAGATTGATATAAAATGAAAACTACTTGAACGAGCGGGGTAAAAACATTGACGTATCGTCGAGAAAGATGGGTGGAAGTTAGAATAAAAAGTGCTTACAAATGGCGCAAATTCTCCATCACGATCTAGTATCGTGGTGAAGACCTTGCGCCCCGTGCCCTCCCTTCCTCCCACGCACGGTATATAGGTATTTGAAGTCAGTTATTACATATAAATAAAAGCGCAAAATGTCTGAAACCTAGCGGAAAGTTAATACGAATCACGATGAAATCCCTCGACGGCAGAACGAGATGATTACTTGTAATAAGTAAGAATATTCGATTGTTATAATTAACAAAGATATTTGATTCAAAATTATCGATATATTTCATAAAATTTTAAGGTTGTATTATTGCTAGCGTGTTAACATTTAGCTAACACGATGAAATATGGAAATATCGGTATAATTGAAATACTGTTTGGTTTGTCAGTAGGACTATCTTCGAATATATAAACGGTATCATTAATTTAATGTAGTTGTAAATTTTGATGTGGTTTTTTAACCTGTACGTTATAATAATAGCCACGGTAATACAGGGGATGGGGAACCTGGTAAAGCCGAGTAAGGAAACCTCGTACGTCCAAAGTAACAAGTACCTTCTCGTAATATAATATGATTCATAAACTCACAGTTGTTTATACCATCAGATCTAAAATAAAATATGCAAGTATGCAAATTTGAGAATGCCAATAGTAGAACGATTGTTCGTTTAAAACCCTCCCAAAAATCATCCACGAAAGATTCGATTATTCGCATAAAGAAAAAAAAAAATGAAAATCGGATAAAGATACTCATTCTCAAAGAATCGAAATGGTACCTAATATATCGTTCTCTTTCTTCTGAGAAAGCTAATGGAATAACGATGTATTTAAAAATAATATCCTAGAATCACAAAACAGAATTTGTATTACAATCTCAGGATGACATTAATGCCTGAGGTAATTGTCTGATGTTTCAGATATTGTAAAATAACCTGGAAATAAATATAAAGAACAAGCAAAATTTTACATAATAGATAGCTATGAAGGTAAAGGAAAGTGTGTAGTTAATAACGCACTTTGTTGCAACGCGATACCTTAAAAAATTCCTGAGTTCAAAGTTTGTATGGCGCCCGATGCGTAGGGGGGATTTATTATCACTAATGGTGATAGTAAAAGGGTTATATACTAATAGTTGTAGTAATAGTAATAATAATCGTAGAAGGGTTAAAGTCAAAGAAAACGTTAACCACGTGACCGATCAGTTGACTGGGGTGCGAGTGAGAAACCGACAACAAACTAGCAAAAATTACGTTTGTCATTAAACGACGATATTTCCGGAATGAATAAAGATATTGATATAAAAAAGAAACTGTATTAAAGCGGGAAGATTCTACTTTCTTACGAATATTATTTTATGCAAACATTTGAAACAGTACTCCGTTTACAGCTGTTTCAATTTTTATTAATATTAATATGCATTTCTTATGCATTTTGAGAAACATTGAGAACTAAAATTGTTTCTAACGATGGAATATTATTAATTTATTGATTTATAATAATAATTATTAACATCTCTATTATTAATTTATTAATTTTCGAGGCAATTGAATTTTGTTTAGGCTTTTATAATTGGAAATTAATCGCGTACGTTTGTTTGAATACTACAAAGCTATAGGTATTCTGTTTTTTTAAACTGTTATTTACTTTCTCATTTTGGGAAGCTCGTAAAATGTCGAGCTCAGTGTTTCACGGTACTGTTTGTACCGTTCAGAATAAAGCATGCAAAACACAAAAAATTAGCGAACATAGTGTCAGAAATGACTCTCCATGCGAACATGGACAGCCATTAGTAGTTCCCCTCTTCTTTGGCATTTGCCGGGGCTCTTCGGCATATAGCCTCCTTTATTCGTGTTTGCTGAAAATCCTGAACTAAGAAATATCGCAACTAATAATAATTGTTGAAAATATACTTTTGAGATCGTTGATGAGAAATGAATTTAAATTTGTAAAATAAAGAATTCTTTAAAAGGAACTTTATTGGAACTGTTAACTTCTTGAAAAATTCTGACATTAAAGTTGGACTCGACGTATAATGAAAAATGTATTCTACTTTTGAACATGAAAGAATAATTTAATATACGCATATATAATATATCGACCGTTTGATTTTCGAGAAATTCCAATATCAAAGTAAAACACTATATGACGGAAAACATTTGTAATTATCACTTTGATATCAAAATTTACTCGTCGCGAATTGTTTCCTTGCACATATGTATATATTCGTGTAAAAGTGGAATAGTGTACTTGAACTACTGTGAAATTCTCTTCATAATTTTGAATTCAACATATGTCTATTTGTATGAAAATCTACTCGCGATGTACAAGAAAATCCTATCCTGAGCTAACAAATGAAACATAGAAAAACAATTTTCACGAATATCATTATACAATAGCACAATGATATTCGTGGTCACTATGTTCGCTTCGAAAGATAAAAAATTACAACCGACCCCCGTGTCGTTTCGGACCTTTCGTCCTACGACATGATGGGAATCGGAGGAACCATAAAGCATGCGACTCACCGTTCGTTGACTTGCACCACTGCACTCGCTATGCATCTTTGAGTTGACCCAGGAATGACTCGGGAATGAACCAGGATCATCAGCCTTTCCGGTACCATTGTCCATTAGTGTCCATCGTGTGATTGGTAGTAGGTCTGGTCTATCCAGTTCGAATTCTCTTCTGAAATTTGATAATTGCAAAGGTTAACGAACTTCTGTTAACAATTTATATTTTGAATCGTGTAAATTGTTTTGTATTTTACATGAAACTACTCACGAATTCATATACATGCAAACAAGCAATTCTAATTTTATCAATATTTTATTCTATAAATAAATTTATGAAAGAAGCATGTATAATTACAAGAATTATATCAGAAAATTCAATAATACATATGTACAGTCACATGGGAACCCACACCAGGAAATGCAGTACCACACCCCCATACAGATGTGCAATAGCATGAGCATACATATTCGACACACACACGGTAACACATACATGACCACATACACGAATACACGATCTGAAAATTCGTACCGATATAAGATTCTCAAGAAAAGATGTGAACCCATCGGCAGACGTCCCAAGACTAGTTTAATTTGACCCTCGAGCCGTTAATACCAAAAGGATCGAGGTGCTCCGCGATTTGTTTACCTCATCGGCTTATCGGCCACACATAACTGCCCTACCTGAACGCGACGGTGAGATCACCCTATTCATGTTTATGTATTTCAATACAACTTCTAACATTATCCTTATTTATCGACCAAATCTTCGTTATATTAATTATTTTTGTAACTTTTACGCATGAATTGGTTTCGAGTTTCTTTGTCAATTATCAACTCATACTTTTAGACGAATTGTACTAATTTTATTAATACTATTTTTTAATTAAATTATTATCGTTTTTGTTATTTTTATAACTTTTTCGCTTGAATGGATTTATAATTTCTCTTCCAATAATTATACATGTTTTCACATGATATTAATTGTGCGGAACGAATGTTGTTATTTAATAGAAATATCATTTGTCAAGACGTTGACTTTTATAATAATTATTATAGTTGTAAATTACAAATGTGCTTCGATTTTTAAATTAATTTTACGTAATAATTATTTCTTAATTAAATTATTATGATCGTTGGAGTGTATTTCGTTACAATTCTCAGGGGTAAAATCATTGATTAATTTAATTATCGTTAATTTAATATTAATTATATTTCTTAAACAAATTTAATTTCAAACCAACCAAGTTGGTAGTCGGTTAAGTAGGAACTACAAACTTTGGTTCGTGTTTTGGATCGTATTCTTAATTTGACGCTTATATACATGTTATTTTTATGATGACTAATATCGTTATAAATTATAAATGTTCTTTGGTTTCATTCTCTGTAATTTATACTGACGAATTTTTTGCTTTTTTAGCTCGTCGAAGTCGGTTACGGAAATTTCTATTTTGTTGAATTCCACCATTCATGGCTAGATGGCGCCATCGATACCATTTTCGAACCGTTACGAATATGAAGTTAAAAATTTTAAAATTAAAAATATGAAGTAATTAAAAAACTATCGGCTTTTATTATGCATTATTTTGCCAGAAAGATGTTTTTCTCGTTCTGTATAGTCATAGTATTACAATCTTTAACGTTAATTGTAAAGAAACTTAGCAATTTAAATAACTTTTAGATTGTATTTCGAAGAAGATAAATATATGTTTCTACTTTTAACTATTCAGTAGCTATAATTTCTCAGAAATCTATTAAAGTTAATGTAAGCTCTGTATACTTTGCTACAATGGGTTTAAAGGGTTCAAAACTTTTACACCTGGAATAGCATCCCGTTACAAATCACTTAAACCAGAAACATGTGAAAATAGAAACGCCCAACGCCGGAAATGGCCCAGATTTTCTTTTTGTACCTTGCATAATGCTATGTCCGAAACGTATCACGGGTCAGAATTACCAGCGGCAATATCCGGGATGCGTTTTCAGGAGAAGTCCTGTTATGCAATACAGTTAGGTTCTTACGAAATCTTCCACCTGCTATGATCCCGTAAGTAATTGAAATCATCGCCATTATGTAGTGACATATGTGCAGGAAGTGACCGTCCTTTTCCCTGAAATTTCTTTCGCTACGCTTGTTTCTTTCATCTCAACACTTCGAAGGCCGCGCGTTTCGTGAAATCTATGGCCTTTGTATAAAGTTTTTTAGTATCTACTTAACTACCTGTTTCATATTAAAATGCAAGATCAATTATAGCCTAATTATAAAGTGATAAACCATCCCAATTCAAACTTTAGCAACGTAACAATTAATTACGTATCACAAAACATTGGGCCCCCAATTTCTTCCTGTTGATATTACAAGGTTAATACGTCTGAGTGGTTCAATAATTTTTTCGAATTTAATCAAACTAAGGTCTCAGAGAGGTATCCTTCTTAAAATATTAAGTTTCATGTCTTTACAGGAATTAAAAAATCCTTTCGCCATTTTCTTGATGAAACATCACGCGAGCCGCTCGCACGATCATCTTTCTCGGAAGCTGAAAGTAAGCAACGCGTGTGTGGTCGAAAATTAAACACATAATAAGCAGGATCCTGGTGGATATCAGTCGCGTTTAGCCACACTCGAGGACCCCATTTTTATTGCGTGCTACGAACGCCCGCTAGCCGCGCTTCTCGTTAGCTCAATTTTACGATCTAGCCCCCAACAACCGTTATTTTTCGTAATTCCGAAGCAATTACGCCACTATGGTTTCGATGCTATGAAACATCGTCGGTCAAGGTAATTACATTGGTTGCAGGGTTTTACGGGCTGCGACTATACGCGGTGTACCACTCGCACGCCCCTAACCGTCCGGCGGAATCGCCAAAATTGATTGTAATAACCGAGCAAAATCATAAATGCCTTGGTATTACGTGTTATTCGCGAAAAAGTTCCAACAAGAACAGCATACCATCAAAGGTTGCGTTCTTTTGTACTTCGGATGGATTCTTCTGTGTTCTTCAACAATGAGAATCATTTTTAGCTACCAGCATTCGAACTTTCCTTTATTGGAAATCAAAATAAGTTTATAATTGTGGAGACTATTCTGAGTACAGGGCTGAATATTTTTTTATCAAAACTTAGTGATTAATCAAATTGGACGGGTTAATTCGTATTGAAAATATTAATGATAATGAAATTAATCAATAATTTTGACCCTAAGAATTGTAATGAAAGAATTGTAATTGAGCGGAACGTAAAATTTGGTGAGGCTTATTTAGCCGAAGAAAGAAGAAGCTATATGCTGAAGAGCCCCGGCAGATCTGCCATAGAAGAGGGAAACTATTAATGTCACTATACTCGCTAATTTGTATTATTTTTGTCTTTGTTTTACATCTTTTATCCTGTTTCATTTTGAAACGATACCGCGAAATTTCGAGCTCGACATTTTTCGAGCTCGTCGATCATCGAACCACGATTTTCTTTCGTGTTTTTTTTTTCTTCTTTATTTTATTTGAATCAATTTAAAGATTTTCATAAGTATTTTAAAATATTACACTGTGTATATATTTTGTTATTTTGTTCATTTCTTTTCTGAAATTATGATGTTAATTAACAAACAAACATTATCTTGGAATATTCTACTACCTATTTTTACTTTTCACTTATAATTTCTTACTGCAACGTAATAATTTCAAGTAATTGATTTATTTTTATACGCTTGCATTATCAGCAGACATTCACTTCTAATTTTTTCAAGTGAAACACAACAGCTGACAATTTCCATCCGCATTCTGAATAGAATATGGCAATAGCAAACAGCTCTCTCTCTCGCTTACATCAGGCAGCCGTGTATCCGTAATACCGACTTGTCAAATCGGCGAGGTCACGTGCCGTGTCTACCCCCTTAATTACGCGGTGCGATGATGTACCTCCATCCTCCCCGTTCGAAAGGATCGCGTGGGATTCACTCCGATGGAGCGGAACACGTGGTAGGCATCGGTTCACGAGCGGTCCCGAAAGGAATCGAGCTCGAACGAAGGGAGAAACGCACGATCCACGTGTGGAGAGCGTGCCGCGCGTGAGTACCACTATTTATTGGTGGGGATTCCCAGCGCGTTCCGCCAGACTGGGACTCAAAGCCCTCGTGTGATGCCCTCTGGTAGGATCTAGGCGAAACAACGACTTGTTTCATAGCTACCTTGAAAAGAAAAGGTCGCAGCTACGCTTCATCGTGAGAATTGATTGAAAGGTGGTGCAGAATGGATGCATATTGAAATTTTGAATGTTTTAGTTGGATTAACCTCTAGATAACCACTTGCATGTAGAGTGAATGGACTTAGGATTTTTCATTTGATATTTTGACGACCTGTATATTTTCTAAATTATCATATAAATGACAGAGCACGTACAGTAAGCTACTTATGTTTAGAAATACTTTGCAACGAGATTGCCGCAGTTGAAGGGTGTAATCGGGTAGTTAAGATATTACTATCAACGAGAAAAAGAACCAAAGCTACTTCCTGTTCCAATACTTTGATCCTTTTGATGATAATTTGATACCCATCAAATTACCTAAACTTTTGGACGTTCTCGCGCATCGGCGGGCATAAAAATGAGAAAGGATAAACCTTCTTTCGTCGTAGATTCCCCCGTAACTGGTTCACAGAGAAGGCATTCGGTGGGCAAAATGACCCGGCCCGCTTTTTCCCCCAGTAAAAGTTAATTCGACCTTTTTGCCGGTTCCACCGCGAGGCTCGCCGTGTGTCCGGTATTTTGATGAGCGGGAACAGCGAGCAGCCAGGGAATTGCAATTTGAATTAGCCACGAAAGCCGAGGCTAATGATTCCTAAAGAGCAAAACAGCCTCGTGCACGAGCCGACGATATTCGTGAATCCGCAAGAAAGCGCCTCGCCGCTATCCAAAGACCGTGAAAAGAGTGGAAGCCCGGCTACAAGATCGGCTCGAGTTTCTTATTATACGAGGGATCGTATCCCTGGTGGTTCGGTCGAAACGCGATAAACGTTGTCGCGTTAATGTTCACGATTGTACCAGCTACCAAGAAGCGACTAATGAGAATGGTAACGGTCCCGATAATTGTGCCAATTACCACGTTTAATGCTATCGTTATGCTTGCCGTGACTGAACATTTGCTTGTTAATGGGAAAACGCGTTGCAAAAGAATATCGGGACTCGACGACTTTTCGATTTCGACGCTCTTCCCTTCGTTCTTTTCGCCATACCGTTCGGTCGTCGGTTTACGATACCATTATACCCGGTCCGATTAACTAATTGGGTTAGCTAACTAAGTATTTTCGATCGTGATACGGACACGAAGCTAATTCCACTTATTACTACACCGATAACTTTTCATGGTAGAACCCTTATCGGAATACTTCGTTTGTATAATACGGATGGACAACTAGAATCCGTATTAAGGATAAATCGTGTAGAAATTTATTTGTTAGTTTGAAATAAACAGGAAACTACGGGTAAAACACATTGTTGTGGTATTCATTTTGCAATGAATTAAATGGAAACTTATTTTCTACTTTTCAAGCGTTTCTTCGTTTCGCAATTTTGATCAAATCGATCCAAGCGACCAAGTCAATTCCAAGAGTCGGTTTCGAAGGGACCCAGGGGCGTCTACAAGAATTCCTGCACGCACCGTTCCGCCTAATCAGCCTTCATAATTCCTCCCCTGTCGATGCGTCATTCGATTCCCATTCACGGAAGCCCGGCATCCTCTAAAATACGAGCTCGAATTTAGCGGCAGCCAGGAATAATAATACCGCTCGTTGCCGATGCATTACGAGAACGTCGATCGTTTATGAATATCTACAAGGACGAAGCGACAGCCACGGCATACATATAATACGAGGACCGTTCGAGCGGCCGGCGTTTCCCTGGCTCACAGAAAGAGGCGGGAAGAGGAGAAAAAAGCTGAAGGAACGGTGAAGATCTAATCGCGGACACACCGGTGACGTGAGTTACGTGGGTAACCGTTGTCGGCGAGAGACAAAAGTACGCTGGTGCCCGGCTTCAGGAGCCCCATGCCGCACGATCGCCAACGAACCATGGCCACCGTCGCGTCGTATCGTCGCCTCCATCATATTTATACACCTTGCTCGCCGGGTTTGCCCGCTTGTTTCCTTCGCACCTTCTGATACCTAGACATCGCGGACGTGGTCGTCTTCGATACGCGTCCCGTCATATTAAACGTGATCGATGTGCCGTGCACGTAACACGCCGGCGGTGGAACACTTTCCGCCCCCGGGGGCTGCACGCGTGAGAATTTCACCACGGACCGATCGATGGTTATCGGTGAATATCAATCGATTCGCGTTTCGTTCTCCCGGGAAACGCTGCCAGCTGAATGGAAAAACAGGGGCTCGTTCGATATTTGGAAGTATAATGGGCGCGGGATGGGAATCGAGCGATTGGCATGCGACGAATATTTAGGAGAGTAACGAGAGAAGGGCGGCGAGTATGGAAAGTTGATGAAACCACCACACGTTGAACCTTTGTTGATCGAAAATAATATAAAACAGAACGAACAGGGAGAAATTTGTCAATTAACAGTGTCAAAAGTTTATAGGAAAATCTTGTTTCCTTTTATAAGAGATACACCCTCGAAATGATTAAAAATGTGATTAAATCCCACCGGGTAATTATTTTGCGAAGGTCTACACAGATTGCGGATGAAATGAATTACCACTAGGAGAAGCTAGAACGATTACGTCACTTGAAGAGCTTCTCTAAATTGCACCTGCTCTAGGCCATTTTTCTTCGTCGTCTCTGATATTTTTACACTTCCCTGGCAAAGGGTTAATTACAATCTACGAGGGTCAAAGGGAGTTCAAAGGAGGATAGAGAATAATGGGCTAGCCCGTTTTTTTTTTTTACTTTTGCCGATTTTAACGGGGAAGATGGATGAGCCAATTACGGAATCGACGAAATTTCACACCGTCGACGAAAATTCATTAGGGAGGTCCGTGAGCATAAATAAATTCGTACACCCTTCCACGCCCATCCGAACAAAGGCAGGTGTCCGCTCTCCGCTCGGGCACCGATCTGTTCCCGGATAGATTTAGAATTTCGAGAATCTTTGAAGTGAAAGCCTTTCGTTTGGTTCAAGGAATCCAGGGAATTCTTTGAAGCACTAGTTAACCAGTCCTTTGACATCGTTTCCACGGTTGAAACAGAGATAAAAAGGGAAATTCGAACAGCGGTACAAAACTTGGAAACATGACTTTCCTGAGGAACGAAAATATCCCTAAAAGATTGGTTCATCACAGTTTAATTAACTAAATAAGCAAAACAGAATGGAAAAAAACGAAGACAGTATTTAATATGTACAGAATGCGCTACAAAGTGTTACATGACTCTTCTCTTTGAATTTTTTTGTAAGAGGAAATAGTCAAAAATGCACATCACCGGGAGGTATCTTCCGCTCAACCGAATCGTTTTTTTTTTTCGCAACAAAACAAAAAGAGAGAAGGAGAGAGTGACCGATACTTTTTCTTTATTTCCTATCCAGGCTTCATGAACGGTACACTCGTAAATTCATCTTATAAACCCTCAGGAACGTCTTCTCGCTGAGTCGGAGACTTCTTAGAGGCCGTCGGGACTCATTTATTATTCAGATTTATAGCCAGACTCGAGCTGACTCCCACAGATCGGCAGGTCTTTGGCGACTGCTCGAGTGGCCGCGAGAGGCCTTCAAGTGGCCAGCAGAAGCCTGGAAATTCGACGTTTTGCATACGACACGATCTTCGTTTCGATTCGAATGAAAGCGGCGCATAACAAGCGACTTCGCCTCGGTTAGCATTGTGTCCGCTTCTTGCACGGTACACGCGTGTCTCTGATCTCTCGGGAACAAACGAGCTCAGATATCTCCAGCCACGAACATACTACGTTTCCAGACTTTCGATAATCCCCTGAGCGAACCGTCGTGAAAAATCCTCCAGATATCCGAACGTTATCCCGCTCGTCGTTTAGCCTGGAACCATCCTGTGAAACTCGTTGAATCCTTGGACCGGTGCCAAGCAAGGTTCTCCACCTAATCGCGACGAAAGCGACGATAATCGAAGCTGAATTCAAGCTGCTCGGTACATACGATGCAATAAAAACAATTAAACAATCGCAAGGAACAGCCGGTGACAACCAGGCTGGAATTCCTGAAGCGGTGTTCACGTAAACGTGGACTCGGTTTGGGAAGAGGAACAAGACGAAAAGAAGGAGGAGGAGGAGTAGGCAAAGGAACGACAGAACGGAGGAAAGAGAAGAGGCAAGCGGCGAATGGATGGACAGACGGACACGAGGCAGACAGTATCGGATTGATCTCACCGAGTGAACCCAATTACCCACCGAACGGCCAGATTTATTGTTCGGACGAGGAGCTGACTGAGGGATCCTGATGCCCCTGATGGTGGCAGCCACTCTTTACGATGCTCCTGCTGCTGGTCCTGCAACACACGGGCCAAACGGGGCGCTCCGAAGGGTGTCGTGTCGCTTTGCTCACCCAATTATCAACGGGGTCTGACAACGAGCTTAGTCCTCTGTCCGGTGGCAAGCCGGGGTAAGCGTTTCTTTCGCTATGAGCCGAGCTACCGCGTTCGCGATTCGATCGGATCTACCTTTTCCAAAGCTCCGAGCAACGATGAACGGATCATAAACAATATATAATTGACATGATTTATCGGTTTGCATTGCTATCGTCGCGGTCACGCGAGTGATCGACACAGATAGGTTATCTCTTCGGCCTCGCCAGCCTCGGACTCGCGGCTCGATACCATCCTCCTAGCGAGTTTCTAACCGTTGACTACTCTGCGGCTGGCTGTATTGTGCTTTATCGCGTCTCGATTGAGGAGTTGTAATGGTGATTGTACCACGAGCTGTGGGAATTCAAGGTGTGTCGGTGATGGTCGATTAATTTGTTAACGCCATTGTCGCTGGGAGATAATTATACAACGAATGTTATGTGACTAGGTGCATTAAGAGATTGGATGATAATTGTGGATCTATGAGGGTGTTTAAGAGTTGCGGTGCTTGATGAAAGATAATTTTCAAAAAGGAACTTAACTTGAATGAAGCCATGTGAAGGTTTCCTGTACATTAGTACTTTGCGATAATTTTCGTAAAGATCGTTCGACAGCATTAGATGTCGCCACACGGTCTTTGAGATGTCATTCTGGTGCGGTCAATTTTTATAAAATTTTCCCGCCCAAGTAACTGGTGTTTCCGCGTCGTCAAAAGTGGCGTTTGGCTAGTGGTGACGGGCAAAAAAGTTATGCAGATCGACGACAAAGGGTTGCCCGTTTGGAGAACGGTTGCAGCTGGCTGTCAGAGAGGGCGGGCATACTTTAGCCAGTTGAGACGAAAGTGGAAGGATTCAAGGGTCTTTGCGAGACGCCGCCGTGCTGCTGTCTCCGACGCACCGCCGCGATGCTAACTGACGCCTTAGAGGCCACTGATTGAAGTATTTATTGCCAGAGTAACCCGGCTGCCTCGCCTTTATGCCCGTGTAATGATCCACTTTTGCATTCGGACCTTATCTACGCCAGCCTCCTGTGTGGCAATCCTCGGCCTCGAAGTCGACCCGATTCCTCCTTCGATTTCCCCATTACGGTAGAACCTCGATAGTTGCATGGAACGACGTTTTCGTTACAATTTCTTGCATCCTTTCGCTTCGGTAAAATACAGTGTGCACGATATATAAATAAATATAAATTGTTTGTTGAAAGATTCGGTAAAATATCTTAAAGCTAACAGTACCCACTCAACAGGCCAATTTTTCAATCATTTCGTCATCAATAACGAATTACCCCTTCAATCAGGTGTAATCAAAGTCTCCGAAATAACCGGAACAATTACCCGTCTCCAGTTCTCCCCTTATTACACCTCGTGAAACGTGACGAGCGTTCGTTACTCGTGATAAGCGGTCACCGTCGATACGTGCATTATTGAATAAATCCATCCACGCGAAATGGAATGTCGATCGTAAATCAAGCGCGGTTACGCGAGCCGGCACGGCGTTTCGCGTAGACCGAGGCAAGAAGCTGAAACTGAAACATCGAAAGAGCCTGGCAGTCCTATAATTATATTATTACCCGCTGCGTAGCTCATGACTCCGGAGCCAATTTGTCTTCGGTCGCAACGAGTTCGTGCAATTTGTGATTTATCACTGTCCCTCGCCTCCTTCTCTCGGGCCTTTTCTTTTTCCGCCGCCTGCAGTCCGTATAATTTCTACCGCGTCGCGGATTCTGCTCGTCGACGATCCAACCACGCTTCGATACGCGGCCGTAATCTCTATGAGAAACTCGCTGGAATGAGTTACGCAGACAAATGGTCCTTCAGGGCCTACGATGTCAGCGTGGCTCAAACTTTCGGCGGACGTCAACGGATTTACGTAATCGTGCATGTTGCGGAGTCACGAGGGGATTCGGAGAAATTTCTTTGGCGAATTTTTACTTTGGGGGCCACAAGGGACGCTCTTTTTGTCGGACGTTTCGCAGGTGACGTTTTTGGTTGCGTCACTGTTCGATATGGGGACACTCGGGCAAAAATGGATTGAGCAGTGTAATATTCAAATGATAAGGAGTACGAAGTGGGCTTAAGATCTCTTTAGAATATGCTGGTATTACCGCACTAATCAGTGTGATAAGAATTTAATTCACCCGGGAACGAGTTAATGACAGGAACAAGTAAAAGCAGAGGATCGAGCAGACGTTCAAGATGGTCCCGAACGGAATCACACGTTGCCTGTGGATAATAAATCACGGCACTGTTCAGTGTTCCATGCGGTAATTAAAATCGGTCGATTATAAGTGCATTTGGCAGCGTTAATAATGGGGTCGCCCCGAATTCTCTCAAATAACTATGTCTCAATTAGAGTTTCTCCCCACTTGTCCGCGTTTAATTAGCCGCGTAGTTTTAGTGGAATGCAAAAGGGAGCCTGGGTAAGTTTCAGACGAACAGAAAAGAGCAATTATCCTGGAATCAGAGCTGGCAATTTCAGTGTGCGAATTACGCGCGAAAGAAACGTTATTCGAGAAGAATGCCAGTGTTCTGACTCTGCGCGAGTCCTTCGCCCTGGAACGAAAGAAAATGTTACCAAGTTCGGCAGAAACTTTGGATTCTCCAGGTTGCAATCGACTCGATTAACGTTCCCTGGGTGATCACGGTCCCATGAATACAGATGGTGGACGAAAGCTTCGTTGCAACATCTGCTGTCCCTTGGGCCGGCATTAAATCAATTACGCGTCCGTGAGCTTTCACGTTTTACACTGGTTGCGTTGTCCTCACTCGGAGAACTTTTTCTATGCGACTGTTTTAGCATTTGTTTCGATGCTAGCTTAACCAATCGGTTATGTTCAGTATAAGAACAAACATAGCAAAGTGTATATCTACCATACCTTAAATAATGTGCCTTAATGTATTATTGTACTTACTATCATTCATTTTCACTGCCTCAGAGTCAAATATTGAAGTATACCTTCTACCACGATATTTTGATAAAGTATCTTTTAATTTAAATTGTATGTTTCTTAAAGAAAGGTGCGCGTAAATGTAAAAATTGTACAATAAATTATACTCATTTATTTTCATATGTGATTAACTCACGAATGAAATGAGAAACTTAATTAACACGATGAAAATCGTCGACATGTTTGATATTTTGATTAATTCATTAATAAACGTTGAATTTCATCCTCGATCGAGCCACGAACACGCGCAACGATCCGAGCGAGCGCGACCGCGAAACAATCATCAGCCCCGCAACATCGTCCATTCTCGTTCTCGGCAAATTGAAATTTTTTTTCTCCCTCCCCGTTGCCGAAAACTGGCGGGTAATTACAGGCGATTTTTAGAGCCATTATGCAGCCCGCCATTCAAGACTTCACACTGTTCGCGCACGCTTTGATCCGCACCGAAGGAACAAGGTTGAAAAATAATTACAAAGAATCCTTTTCGCAGGGCGGGCCGGAAAGCGGCGGTAAATCGTTCTTCCTTCGCCGCGGTCCTGCGCTCTGGATTCGCCTAATGAATTTAAAATGACCGTACCAAGGGTTTTTATTCACCCCATCGGTCCACGTTGACAAAAACACCCTTGGTCCCGGGATTTTTGACGGACGACACCGCGCGTACGGCCGCATAAAAATGCAAATCTCATTCCCGCGTGTTCGCGCGGTGCCTCCTGTCTGCACGCCACGTCGCCGACCTTTTTTTCGTCTCACACACACGCGCCATTATGGTGGTTTTCACTGGGCCGGCGATCCTGGCTAAATTCGCTTTTAATGACCGGGGCCAGGGACGGCGTCACGTGAAAATTTAATTTAGACGGACGAAATTGGTGATTCGTCTCGGCTCGGACGGATAGGGCAGACGAAACACCAGGGACTTAGGCGATCGCCGCGAGAAATTAATCCTTTCGCGGCTGATTACAGGCTTCTGACGTTTCGGTGGCGTCAAGATGAATCGTACGGTTTGCAAATCTGTAATACAGAATTCCGTTTCTGATTCAATCCTCTTCTGAGAACGTTGAAGATATAGTAACTGAACCTCTTAAACCTCTAAAGCATCGGTAATGATCTCTACACTATAATAGAATATCAAATTGCAAATGTTGAACTTGCAAAATATGAGTAATATAAAAAAAAAAATGTATAGGGAATGAATTGTGTTACGCTATGATATGTAAGTATATTTATCGGGAAGAAGATTCTACGGCTTGCTCATTTATCCCTCTTCAATTCAATCGCATTTGCTGTCCCTCTGGCTGCGTTCAATGAGCCGCGGTTGATCAATCTTCACCCCTGCAGGACGAAATTTGTTGAGGATCCACTTTTCGGACAACCGGTCACGATTGTTCCTTGCGTCTAAGTGTCTAACAGCACGAAATGCGCGGTTAACGATCGTACACATCGATCCTCGGCTTAATTAGTTCGCGTAACAAGGGTAAGGAAACGTGTGTACGTTCGGTCGCTTAATTAGGTAACGATCGTACCACTGAAACCGAACGCGATTTTCAATCAATCCCCGACGTCAGTCTAATTATCGCAATCGAACGGCAGATGTAAAGTTATCTTTGGCATCTAAGAATCTTACGATTTACGGAACCATGCTCGAGCTGGAGAACTCGCTCTACCCCGGAGTTAATTTAATCTGCTGGGAACCGAGTCGGGTGAAAGAGAGAAAGAGAGATATCTTACCACTGGCAATCGAATCGTCACGGTCGATTTATATCTCCCTCAGATCGGTATCTACGATATTTACTTTCATCTGTCTCAATCGAAACGGCTCGTTTAATTGTGTTAAAATTGCATTAAGCGGTTTGCCTTTGGGGTGCACGTTAATTAAAGACTTGCTACTTCTGGGAACTGGGAGCCTTTCGCGAATTCACGTTCCAGGAACTTAACATTTTGTCGAGGAGAGGAAACATCGCTTAAGTATAGAACGGGATCAGAAAAATTATTTTATTGACCTAAGTACAGTCGGTACTGTTATGTGATAAATTATTTCCATCAGTCAGGAGTCGTTTATCTTGTTTCATTAAAAATGACAGATCCAAAATGCCGGATTTTTAAAGTTAAACATATCCTATTTAGTGTTTCATGGATTGTAGGTCCTTAGATTATGAAGTATGTATTTCTGAGGTTACAGAAAATGTATAAAATAGCAGCAAGCATCAATATTTATTTATATTCTTGTAATATGTCGTTTTTCTGAGGAATTCAGCGATCCGGAGGGTTAATAACGCGAAAAAATACCAACTGCAGGGATTGCAATGCTTGGACGTTTGAATAAAATTGTGAAAACTATCGTATACTTTATTAGAAACAGTATTTGCATCTTAGTTATATCTGTCGCTACTTGCTAGTCCGCCATATGCAAGAATAATTTTTGCTACGTAAATTGCCTTCGAGTTCCTTCTCGATGAAGTATCATCTGGCCAAAGGTCCTGCAGTATCTTGTTGGCCACCCTTCTGGTATCTCGTTGCAATCCAGCGATGGGCAAATCGATGCGATTTCTCCTGAATTTTCAATCAAATTCATTGGCATTCTGCGAGCCCGTTCGATAGGCAATAATCGAACGCAGGGAGGTTTTCTAGGACGTAAACGTCAGAGTATTCCAATATTATATCCATGTCCACCTGCGGTGTCTGGAATCGGCAAATATTCAACCCTCGCGAAATATGTTACGATCCTCGACCCCTGAATATTTCACGACTCCTTTCGCGCCTTTTCGTGTTTTCTTTTGAATAATTTAAACGACTGAGCGTCGGTTTATCCAAGCGACGAGGTACGCGATAAATTCTTACGCCTTACAATATTTATAATTTGATATTATAATTACAGGAACGTCAGAAGAATGGTCAGTTTTGGTTTTATATAAATAGTCCTGTCGGCGGGATTAAAAGACATTCGAAATCCTCGGTTTGAAGGTTCACACAAAATGATTTTATAGATTTGCAAACGAATATTTTTTAATAGTCTGGACACTTGATGTCTAGACTGGATTAATAAGAGGTTGATTAAAATTTTTTAAGGTGTGGTAGTTGGTCATTGTCTGACGTCTTCGTCGTCGTTTAAGTTCCCAATCATACTTGAATATTACTGAGCAGTTTATCATTTAACTAATTAGAATAGTAACTCCGAAAAATTGTATACATATCAGAAATTTGAAATGACTAACTTCGTTAATAAGATCTGTGCTTCAAATACTTTCTTATTTATGGTCAGCTCGAAGTAACTAAATTGGAAGGTGTACGAAGTTTTATTAATTACTCTGATTTGCATATTTTGATACCTGAGTCGAGTCCTGTCTCGTTTTGCTCCCATCGTTAGATCCTACGAGACCCGGTGTTTTCTCTAGGAGCTTTGTCGTTAGAAGGATGTTACGAACGGAAAAGGTAGAACGGGGAGGAAGGTGAAAGGGGAGTACGTTGAGTGTGTGAGATGTATAGCCGGAGATGGTGGGCTCGCGGTGACCTGTGACCTACACGGTAACTCACCGCCCACGTTGCACCTGCTTCGCCGACTATCGCGCTGCTTTATTGGTTTATCTCGACTGGCTCGAGGGGTTTATGAACTCCTACAGGGTGAGATTTTACGTGAACCTCGGCCTCCGTGTACCACCTTCTCGGAACTGGTTATAATACCATATACCTATATAGGTCTTAATCCTTTTATTCTCTTCCCATTCCGTGCCTTTCTTTCACGGTTAACTTACACTGCCCCCCTCCCCCTGTTCATCGACACACGAAAGCTAAATTACGCTGGTGATAATGAGTTTCAGACCACCCATTAGGAGGGAAATTTAATTGTACCACACGAGGGTTGAAAATCGAAGTGATATAGTTCCTTTAAATCCAGAGGAATATTGATGATTCCTAATAAAGAAATTTTTAAGTTCAGTCGCTACAATAGGCGTAGAATATGTAAAATATGTAAAATATGCAACATGTGCGAGTCAAGGAATTATAAAAATATTTGCTGAAAAATGTATATTTGCATAAAAATGTTCACAGCCTATGTTGTGACTAACACATGCATTGGAATAAGGAAATTATGAAGGAACAAATTAACGCAACAATTTTAATTGATTTGAATTAGCGTGCAATCAAATCCGAGAGCTACCAACTTTATACGCTTACGTTGCTCGGCAATCTCCCTTTCGGATCTGGACTTTTTAATCAGCGCACGGACCGACGATAATTAATTCCAACGATACCGATAAAATTCGTCGGCCACATTCCGGTTTCTATCTCAAAAATTCGCCGGTGGACCGCAACAACGGCGAACCAACAACATATCGCACGACTAATTACAAATGATTGTAATAATTTAGAGAATGCATCGTGTGTGGCACGGTGCGGTTCCTGTGTTTTCGTTTTATAGCAGATACTCACCGGTAATCGTAATTCTTGATTCGATAAAAAAAGAGTGATTTTGATTCAAGGTTCGGATAATTGAATGTTTAATCGAAGAAAATATTGAAGGTAATATTTTCTGCTTATCTCAACAAAGAAAATGTATCGCATCTAAAATAATGGAAATTCAAGGCTGAAAGAGAGCGTAAAGTTCTGTTGAAGGAACCGTGATAATCTCAAGCACGGTCGTGATTTGCTTGTTTAATTTTAGTGAAAAATACTTAGTTACCATTATCGTAACTCTGTTCGTCGTTTCTTTGCCATGTATTGTGCGTATCGAAAACTGTGCCTTTCGACGATAACCATGGAGATATCAACGATCTCACCAAACGTATTTAAGTGATTCGTGGCCATACCGAACTGGTTTCTGTCTCGTCTCGATAAGGGAAACACAAGCAATGGTACCTTATACCTGAAATTACTTTTTTCGTTACCCTACCAGTTTGCGACTCAAGGATTGTCTGCCTCTTGAAAGTCGTAGCTTCGGATGTTTCAATTCATCCATTATTTAATCAAAGCAGTGTGTAGCTGTTTATCTATATATTTTGTCTAAATTAGTATTGTATTCTAATAATGTATTAACTAAATTTTAAATATTAAAATATGGAACAATTACGATATGATTTGTATAAAATTTCAAATTTGTTACTATAATAGCAATGACACCAAGTGAGCAGTGGGCAATTTTCTAAGTTTATATCCTAATTGTATCAACTAAATTATTACAAAACTATTCTCTACCCAGTGATTGGTATAATAACGAATCTGAAGCTCAGTACCAACAATTAAGCCTACATTTTAAATGAACCTATGTTTTCTTACGAAATTGAATCGGATTACATGGTACATACATGTATCCACATTGATTACACGATTTTTTTTCGTGCAAATTGAACTCGTTGCGAACGATATCAATGATGCAGCATGAAATTACCAGGACATTCGCGAAATGTATACAGAATGGACCACACAGAGGATCGAGCCGAAGTTCAGCTTTTGCACGTAACGTGGCATCGATCGACCGAACTCACGGTATAATTCACAGCTTCCGGGCGAATGATGAACCAAGCTGAGTAAGGCATTATCGAATTTCAGATTCGTCTCAGCCAACCTTCTACCTGCTCGTACATCGTCTCGTATAAATATTTAACGTGGCGATCATTTCGTTTCTCCCCTTGAAATACGATCGATAAATTTTCATCCGTCCATCGTAACCTGGAAAGGCGTTCCGATTATTTTGTTGCAGAAAATTGAAACTGTGAGATTTATAGTATCGTACATTAATTATCTAATTTTTCTTATGTTTCTTTTCGACTTGGCTCGATCGTTCATTAATACAGAGCGCGCCGAGCAGTTTCTGTAATAAGTAATTTTGAATAAAAGGTGATTAATTTTAATTACTTGGTAACCAATTTTTGCACGCGCTGTGGTTCATTATTTTGTGTTATTACGCGCGGGGATACGCGTGCATCGATCAAACGTGGCTTCATTCGGGCAAAATTAAACCTTACCATATCCATACGCCATCGGGACTGGTAGAGGAATGGCGCAGGCGTGAAAATATTTAATATACTGTGCAACATTCCCTTCCCAGCGGGCTGGAACGTGTTGCAATTAACGCGATCGTAGATCAACGAATTTTTCTTCACTCTCGCGAAGTAAAGTGATCAAGGATGTATTATAAAAGCGGTCACCTTAAAAGAGCCGTTGGTCGGTCGGTGAAATCGATCGTAATTAACATCGTCAGTTTAATTGAGACAGCGTTTTAATTAACCTGTTATATTAAACTGCCGATCAAGTATGAAGGTGACGGTAGGTACTGAATGCTGCCGCGTCGAAGATCTCGACAAGATTGACCCGTCAGACAGGTGGATGCCGATGATCCGGCCGCGTGTCGACATTTTTACAGACGTTTTTAACCCCCCTCGGCTACAAGGCTATCACCGATCGATCGGACGGGAATCATTTCCCGTTACCACGTTTTGGTTCCAGGCATTTATACTGTCATCATCATCGAGCTTTTCAGATGGTATCAGCGTTGTTCAGCGTTCACCTGTTGCCCGCGATCTGTAATAAGGGATCGAAGAGGATCATTTGGGGCGAACAACGCTGGTATTAGTTTGAAACTTTTCATGGATCTCATGGTAGATAGCTTAATTGAAAAGTAGCGTGCCAGGGGATGCACCGTTCGTTTATGGAATCTTGAATGGGGATCAAATATCGTCAGTACGGGGTTGATAATGGGGTTGAAATTTCGTAAAAGTTGTTTCCTGAGTTTCAGAGTGTTATGGAGTGGTTCGGTGACGATAACATTGTGATTTATTTATAATACTCCAATGTTTAGAGCAACTTTGCATAGAAATCTATTATACAGAGTGCTGCAGGTGTCTCTTAACGAAATATCCCCTAAGATAATAAGTTTTATTATGAAATTCGGGACGCAATTATAGCGTTCATAATTATCCTATCAACACTTCGAGTGTTAATTCCATTCGTTCACAAATTTTTCAAAATTAACTCGTATCATAATCAACAGTGCATGCTGGTTCGTAATTGAAACGGTCGATTTTTTCGACGATGCCCATCACTTCGTTAACTCGCTCGCGAGGCCAAAGATTATCGATTACGCTCGGTATCGATATCCAGGTAGCACGTATCGTGATCTCTATCGTTCACCGACACGAGACCTCCCAAACAGGCCGGCTGTCCGTGCAAGATGAGCCAGAACGACCCGGGCATAATGAAATAACCATAAACATGCTTGCACCATTATCGAAGCATCTTCTTCGGTGGCCATCGGCTTCATCCGGTCCGCGTTATTCCTTTCGCCGTTTTAATGCGAATTCTAAACAAATTCCACGCCATTCCAGGGCCACGATGATATCGCGAACACGCGGGCCGAATCGTTAAAATTCGTGGATCGCCACAGTTTGTCGTATTCGACGGTAGGCTGGTAACGATTATCGATACCGTTGGCAGAACCCGTGGGAAATACGAAGGTGGTTTTCGGATGAGGATCCTGAACGAATTGATATCTGCGCGATTCTGGGAACGGATTTATGGGAGGATGATTTAATAGGACGTTTTATACGGGGCTGGAATTGAACAATTTTGTAGCGATATAGGAAGATGTCTGTTTCTTATAGACGGTTTTCGAAGAATATTTTTAATTTCGAATTTTGTATTTAATGATACGTTCAAGATAAAATTCTTGGAAGATAGATCGATTAATTTTAAATAATATTGTGGTACGTTGGTCGTGGGGGGTTGAAATGGTATTCTCACGAAGAAATTAAGTTCTGAATGTGACCTACCATTGAATTTGTAATACTTTCGTCGAGTTGGAATGCATTCCATGCCTTGGGAGTTGCCTTTCGTCTTCATTTACAGCTCCATCTTAATCTTTCGCGACTTACAGTAAATTTGCTCGAACTTAAAGTGAATTTGATTCTTCAGAAATCACGTTTCATCGTCTACTTCGTCTCAATCTTTCACACTTTAAAGTCCACCTGTTCATAATTCAATTTCAACTTCACGTTTCGAGACATCTACCACCGATTTCGACGCCAGATGGTGTTATTATTCAAGGAAAACCACCGACCAACTTACACAATTATTATTGCATTAATGAACGATTAATCAAATTGAATTTGTCATTAGAGTTTGTAACTCAACAAAGCCACTAATGGTACAAAAAGGAAGATATGTAATCCTAAATCCTAAATGCAACATTAACCCTTTCAATATTCACTAATTTAACAGAGTGGTAAAATTTGTAATTGTTTATATCGCTGTGCTACAATCTCTTCATTTATTATTTATTACGAATAACATGAACGTGGTTTAATTTTCTGATTCTCCATAATCTCATTCGTCTAAAACGTCGAAGGGGTTAAAATATCAAGCATTCGATGTTAACGAATTAAAGGTCGTTTCGAGGTATCTAAATGTTCAAGCACGGTTCGGCTCGACTCGACGCAATTAAGAAATCGCCGCCTCCACACGCAAAACGGAACGACTCTTTCGCCTTGTGGCGTCGGAGCGGTAGCTTATAATTGTTTATTCGGCCCGGTTGAAATACGAGGGTAATTTCGGATGTCGTTAAAGGCCATTAAACGGAATAAGCACGGCGACCAGGCGGATATGCATTCTTCCATCTTCCCCGTGGTGCAACGTCGTAAATCTACGTTTATTGCCGTCGAATTCGAGACGCGAACTCTCTCGCTGGCGCTTACCAACGATACTTCGAAATTCGCGCGAGATTATTGCGATGTCGGATTTTAATGGCCGGATACGGTCGTATTGCGTGTAAACATAAAACCTACATACTTGCTAGAGAGTTATATTGTAATTTGTTTTCAAAATAAAATTAGCAAAATGTTTTGTAAATTTCTTCTAGAAATATTCATTACATAAATATTGCTGTACTTGATATTTGTTCAAAAAGCTTACATTTTACCCGTATTTTTTCCCCATAATTATAATATAATTTTGTGCTCTTTTTACCGAGCACAAAAAATCATCTCTTTCAATTCCCATCATAGCATCGAAAATCATGCTTGCCGCGATTCAAGCTGGATTTAAACACCCCACGGACTTGTCGTACTTCTGCGGCATAAATGCTAATGTCTCATGGGTCAGCCGGGTGTAGACCGGTCCCGTGATGAATAGGGACACGCGTTCACGGCGTTAGTCGCGGCTTGTTCGCATATTTTTTTAGACCCCGTGAAATTAATTGGAAATTAAGCACGTTCGTTGATTCGCCGTTTTCGGAGCCAGCCTCAGCCCCGATGTATATCTCTGATCTACGACAGCTCGTTTCTAGTTATTGGCCGTTCACGGAGATCCCCTTTCGCGTGGATCGGCCGGGACGTAAATCACACCGGACGTGGAAACACGAGCGAAAAGCGGCTATTCGAGAGAGGAACAGTCGAAAATTTTATTACACGATGTTGCGTGGCTCGTGAGAATATAAATTCAATTAAACCCGAGAACCACCAGCTTTGCTACGTGGTTAATGGTTAATGATGGTAACCGAGGGATTAATGTTGATCATGTTTTTGAGGAATCAATTGCAATCGATTATTTTGTTACGAAACTGCATTATACGTCGAGTGCCTGATCAGTAATAGTATTAGTAGACGAATTCTCTCACGAGGGAAACGCGACATTACATTAATCCACTTATACCGCCCCTTAATTCCTTTGATCTGATTACGCTGATCGTAAGTGTAGTGGCGAGCATTTTTTATAGGAAAAATATTGACAACATCTTGTGGTAACCTTAAATGCTATACATAACACAGAAACCTACTTTTACAATTTGTTTATTAAAGTATTAAAATTATGTAAAATGTGATATTTACCATACCTCGTTTCTTTCATAACATTTTTTGTTGAGCTTGGATTTTATATTATAGAATAACAAAAAGAGGTATGGTCTTGATTAAATAAATTTTACCTTGATAATAACGTGCGTTGTAAAAAGTTTCAATTGAATTGTATTAAAACATTGCCCGCTCGTGGTATCAAATTGAATTTCCATTAAATTCGGCGGCGAACCGTTTTGCGTCGACAAATTTATATTCTACCTTTGCATAAAATTAATCAAACCCATAGCTTTAAAACACCGTAAAATACCCAAGTTATTTGATCGAAGGCTCTATTAATTGTATAGAATATCAAAGGACAATAACTTTTAGCTAATTATTAAGTACTTCGAATTTGACCGTCCCACAAGATGTTGTTGCTTGTTCAATTAAAAACTGTGTACGCCTCCGAGGGATACGGTGCATTGTAATCGTTTCGGGCAATAATTTTTCGAATCCTCATTAAATTTAACGTCTTTAATTTCACGGAAGAATTGTACTTCTGAAATTACACGCTGCTCCGTCGAGAAAATTTCGATTGACGGGTTGTTCGTAGTAAGTCGATCGATTCCCGAACATGGACCTGTTATTAGCGAACTTTATGGATTGGCACGGATTGTAATTAGGTCTTTATCGATGATTATGGCACGCCGATTTTTATGCTTTTCATTGGTCGGATGATTGGGCATAGATTGGTAGGTGAACGAGTCTCGGGTATAGGTGTTAAATGGTTTCGGTGGTTTATCAAAACGAGATTCGTTGCGATAATTGCCAGCCACGAGAATGAAATATCGCTAACATTCAATAAATTAGTCATAACAACAGTCTTAATTCCACATTACGTCTTTCTTTAATAGTTATTCTTGGACTAACTCAGTCATCTTACAAATTTTAGAAATTTCATTGTTTTCTGTTCAAAGGCAAACGATTATTTGAACTATTCGACTCTTCATAAATATAGAATTTTTTTCAATTCTCAGATATCTTAAAAATTGTAATAAATTTACACGATAGTTTTGTGTCTTGCCTGAACTTGAAATTTTTATGTCTATACGCAAAATAGTCCCTCGTCCATTTTGCAACAAACAATTTAGTAACCTGATGGATCAAATCGCTTCTTCCTTAAAATATCGCAACAGAAGTGACGGCAGTATTAATTGTACAGAAAAAATTATATACCTGTCGGTCTCGTTATTTAACACAGAACGATGAGGGCAGGTTCAAAAAAGTTGGGATTAATAATAATTGTAAGGGATCCCCGGAACAAGAGCAACGTTCTCATTCATCGTAACCGCAAATTGATTCCGTATGGTGATATTTCATACCGTGTCGCGTTCTTCATCTGTCATTCTCGCCGTTCTCTCCTCGACATGAATCACCGTTGGCTTGAAAGAGAATCATTTCACCGACAACTTATGACTGGCGCGGACCGCTCCGGTACTAATGAATGAACGGAAGCTGTACGCGCGGACCGACTATCACGATGGTCAAGATGGCCAGATAAGATTCATCGTATGAGAAAAACAGATGTAAATAAAGCTGCTTGATCATCCGATGCTTTATCACCCGTCCCGTTGTTTCAACGTGTTAGAAGATTTATTTTTTTCGATTTCAATTTAGATCAAGATACGACCGGTCGGAATCATTCATGATTCTGACGTTCATTTGTCCGTTTAGAAATTAGTTTCAAGAAACATTTGTTGACGATAGAACGATTGAACTTGGCAAAGTGACGGATTTTTCAGATTTCTTATTTTAAGTTATAGAGGTATTGATCTTCAGTTATTCATCTTTTCAATTTATTTCTAATTTGATAGCAGATATTATTCAAGAGTAACGAAATTTCTGAAGCTTCTGAAACCCATCGAGAAATCGAAGCGAACAGCCTCGTTTAAAAGAACCGTAGAGGCAAAGGGTAAGGGGGCAGGTTTCTTGTTGAAAATCCGTGGATGTCATACGTCAGTTGACGTGGTTGAATACATAAATCGCGTTCTTGCCCGGTTTCACTTCGAGATAACAGGTAAGAGAACAGGTTCTGGTAGGCGACTGTACACGCTGCCGGGCGTTACATAGCGAAGACAAAGACGATCGTTTGATAACGCCACAACCCTGGTCTTACGTCTCGAAGAACGATTGTAGTAGCTTCGGTTGATGTTCGTAATTTCCGGCAGACGTTGGTGCATCGTTAAAGGCGAAAGAAAAAGAGCGAACCTGGCCGTGCCTGTTTGAAAACAGTCGAACAACTGCTGCAGAACAAATTAATTCATAAGAAGAACAAGTTCGATTGAAGCGATTCAAATATCCTAACAAATAACGTTATTTGTTAAATAAAATGTTAACGAGAGCCTGAAATAAATGGTGAGATTCTTCGAATCAAAATTGGAAATAATTGGAAAAAGCCTATTGTCACAATTATGCAAATTTTCAGTAAAATTTGTATCGTTAGAACTATTGTTACATACATTGTATCGATCTAACATAAGATAGCAAAGTTACAATAGCATTTGTATTATAAAAATAATCAGAAATCATGCCGAAAATCTCCAACAAGATCAGAGTCTATCTTATCTATAGAACTTAACAATCACACAGTGTCGATATGAACTTGGTAGTCGTAGAATCGAGTCGATCCAATCATGCCTGGTCCTAAGTCTCGAGTTGCTTGCTGGAATACTCGTTCCCGTCACGACGCGGCCCATTTTTCAAAATTGTAATTGCATTTTTTATCCCGCTCACGGCTTCCCAAGCCCCCCCCCCCTCCCGGTTGTTGCTCATCGTGTTCTCTGTTGGCGATGCGTTGCTGCTGTTGCTGCCACTTCTGCGGCCTTCGTGGCCCGGGAGGCAGGCATCCATATTCATGCGGAATAAGGTGCAATTAAACTCTGCGAGGTGTCAGCTACGAGGAGGGCATTAATCACCCAACAAAGCAACATTTGACGCACTAACCGCCGCGGATACCATTACACACGAACCACATAATAAGCTTGCATTACGACGGAATGATAATTTCACCGGGCGGATTGTAACGAGTCCGCAACGTCGCTCGACTCTTTCGACGTGTTCCCTTTGTGCTTCTTGGCTCCCGCTTTTTTGGGGGCTATTTGAGAGCGATACGTTTGCGAGTAACAAGAAATTCTCGGCAACGGTCGAGTGAGAAATTCGTGGTGAGAGTCGAAGGCAAGGGGGAAAGCGGTCCAAGAAACTCAATCGAGCTCCATGAAGCTGTTACTTTAATTAGAAGCCAAGATCCGTATTAATTTTAAACGACTATTAAAAAATATATTCGCTATTTTGACGTTTAATAAAAATGAAAAGAACAAAGGATCCCCTAACTTTCTATAATTGCAAATGATTTCGCTGTCACGTTTCTTTAAAAAACGAGCAGTGAATAATCAATGGCGAGCATCAATAACCCACAATCTTTTTTACCGTCGCATTACCTTAAATTCTGTAAAATTATGTCCATCGTGTGCAACAGAAAGAAAGCAATCGCTTGAAATTACGAAAACACCGCCCGGTCCTGCTCGTCCCAGTTTTTTACGAGTTCCATGAAAATTTCATAAGGTAATTCAGTTTCGCGAGCGTCGAATCAAACACGAACCAGAAGCGGCGGGAATTTTTATTTTTATTTTTTTTCCCCATGTATCCGATGCGACACGCGTGCAACGTAAAAATACACGAAAACGCTTGAACAAATTATACCGCAGGTGGACCACCTCGAAAGTAATGTCTACATTTGCACGCGAGCATGCAAATCGCCGGTGAATTTATTACTTATAAATATGAGATTATTCGACGGTAATTCATCTGTATTATAAGGCGTGCGCTCACCGGGGTAGCGATTTAATTTCGGTCTCCGGCGTTATTTTTCCACGTGCGAGATCGATAATCGGTCCATGGACACAGAAGCGTGTCGACCGGGATCGATAGTTACCGAAACGAAAATCGGCCACGATTTACATCCGACCGATTATCCATCGTCGAAACGACCGGCTGCCTAATCTGGAACGTTCAAATCAACCGATGATTTAGTAGAGTCGCAATTAATCCTTGTGCTATCGTTCGCCAAGATCGAAATTGCTCCTTTGGTCCCGAACGGTCGATGTTGCTGCTGTCCCTTTGCCGATACGTGATCATTTTTCGAATCAGTGACAGTATTTGATTTTATTTGGACTGCAAGAGTTTCAGATTTCGTGTTTGACACTTTATTCGTCGATTGACATATCAATTTTGTAACATTGTGGTTTAAATGAAGAGATTTACAGAGTTAAGGGTGTATAAAAATTCACAAAAATTCGTTATAATCCCTGTTTTCCATAAAGAATCTTCAATGATGCCGCGTTAAAACGATTTCGAAAGGCGGTTCACAAGTTTTCGCTCCCTTTTCACCAGCGTCCCTTCTCTAATCTCAACAAGCCGATGGAAGAAAGTGCAAATCACGATCCGTCCGGTGTGTTCGTCGAAGATAGTGAAACGCGTGAAAGCGCTATGGGGGTAATGTTCGTTCCAAAGTCCCGTAGAGGTGTGATCCCAGATAATAGCGTGTCAACGACGCGAAACGTTACGAATCAATTTGTACGGTTTCAAAGACGTGAAACGCCGAAATGATGTTCCGTGCGCCCTTCGAGAGGTGTCTTCGATCGAGCCGGGAGGAGTGACTGACGAAGAAATTCATCCTGGCCATCGAAAGGGATCGGCGATCGAAAAAAAAAACGATCCCTTCTCCGTGCATGGAGAAATGTTGAACGTCACGATCCGATCGTTTGGTGATTCTTTAACTTTTGCGATTTTCAGCAAGTAACGGACGAGATTAGCGTGAATGAACGAATCTGCCTTTGAGAATCTTAGGATAAGGATATACAGTCGAGAGGTATTTTAAAATCTATAATAAATTCATGACCTGGACTGGATAAACCTAAAACCCACAATTAGCGAATTAATTAATACTTAATCGAAAGTTTGCCCAGCCCATACACAAATCTTCCAAACTAATAAGGAATATGAACTTAGAAGTATCGGAATGCCCAAAATGCTTAAATATTAATTTCGCTCGATTGTTTCTGGTGGCCAAGGGATATTCAATCGAAGCAATAAAAATGGTTAAAGAAAGTGTTACGTAAATTTCGTTCAACAGTGCCTCGCAGCAATCGTTCGAAGGAGGAACGTCGAGGAGGAGGGTGTACAAGGAAGGAAGCAGGCATCTTCTCGCTCGTAAACAACGAATCCTTTTCAGAAGGGATAAGAGCAAGCCCACGCCAAGTGGCGCATCTGCCGGCTCGTTATCTAATGGCGGCTCATACCGGCAGATAATTGAGCTCTCTGCCACCTGAGGCGAGGCTCGAATAGATGCGGCCTTATTAGGACCGATGCTGCGTTGTCCGCGGTAGCCAAGCCTCGAATCGTTGTTATGTATCGATTCTTGATTAAAACCCACCCTCGGGCTGCCACCTCATTACGCCTTCCAACGGAGAGCCTTCCAACCTTCCCTTCGATCGTTGGTTAATATGACGTTAGGTGCGAGGTGCAACGGAGTTGACTGACTCTTTTTCTTTTATTAAAGACTTCAAGAAATTGTGCGGGTCGATCGAAGAAGAATATCTTCATGACGAGGAAGCAGTGTCTGAGGAGGCTTTGGCAGGTGCAATCGATGTCTTGTTGTCTCTTTTACGATTCTATTGATGGCATTCGAACGAAGCGATGTAATTGCTGATAATGGGGAAGAAAAAGGTACAAGTGGCAAGGTGATTAGCTATTACAGTTGATACATAAACTGTCACAGTGAAACGGGACGTACGTAGTCAGACACGTTGAAATGTTAATTAATGACACTTGAACTAGCAACGTTCAATGCACCCTTACTTTAAATTGAACCTAAAATAAAAAAGAAAATAGAATAATCCTTTACCTTGTTGAGAGCCAACGTATATTTCGACAGAAGCGTTTTAATAAATTTTGTAATTTAAAATCAGAAATCTGAAGCAAATCGTTTTGATTCCTTTGGTGGTTGTAGTGTTAAAAACACGATTGATTAATTTTGTTACCTTTCGCTATTAGTATAATACCAATTCTATTCAAAACTTGCGTGCTTTCTGATTGGGCTAATTATTCAATTATAGAAAATTCGGGGTATCAATTAACTTCTTAAGTTTTTAAAGGATTTTACGACAAAGTAATGGAAATATGTTAAAATGGAACAATTGGTTGCAGTGGACCAACGGATGCATGTGTAATTATGATTTTATAATTGAATAAACATCGATTGTCTGTTTATTTATATACAATTCAGAATAGTTCCACCCAAACGATGGTTAATTTATGAAACCCCTAGAATTCTGTCGATGACCACTTGTTAACAAGCTCTGAACGCGAGTGGTGCAATTGGATAAGCAAATTGTTCCCAGGTCAACGTGTAACCTTATCTGTGATACAATTACGATATCAGTGTGCCGGTTCACCGTGACTGCGTCCAATGATAGAAACTATCCCATGTCTCTTGAGTTACGGGGTTGTAATTCTACTTCAGAAGAGGCTGAACGCATAGAAAGCGACAGCTGCAATAAATATACACGCCTGCATCGAATTGCGTCGAGAAGGAAATCGTTGGCACACGGCCAGGTTACACCTTCATACCGGCAGATTTTACCCTTATGAAATCCAAAACGTATATTTTAGTCGTAAATTACGGTGTCTTTTCAGACGACAACGTGGTAAAAAGCTAAAGCTGTACGTTGTTGCACTTCGTGGGAAACGTAGCTTAATAGATAAGATGCGATTGCTGAGAAAGAACATGGAAAAATAGTTATTTAAACGCGTTTAAAATAGACGATACTTGAGACTATTTGTAAAGAAAACTTTTGATACATATGCTGTAAATTATTTTAATAATTTTTACTTGTTTCAAAACTTAGAAATTCTCGCATAGCCTCGATAATAAAATGACAAACGCATAAGCCGAACGAATCAAGATCCAAGGGTACGAAAACAGGGAGGACACGTTTTCTCGATAACGATGTCATCCGATTTTTTGTTTCGTGCGTGTACGTCGAGTCATTAGAATGATACAAGGGGGGAGGGGTGCAGGTGAATTTCGGCCGCGGTAATAATCTAATAAATCGGGGGAGAAAGACGTACGCCCGGCTGCCGAATCGAACGCCGTTCGGTTAGCGATTCGCATTCCCGATTCGAATGTTTACGAGGCTGACCGGCCGAAATTTATGAAAATTATTCGCGGCTACCCCCGATTTCGCGTATTCATGCAGCGAAACCAGCTCCACGGCCACACGACATCCGGCCCGGACCAATGTTCCCATTGTTCTCCTCGCGACATGTCGAAATTTCCATACGCGACGGGGTTATCCAATAAACTCGGACGTAGGCATTCCGGTGACTCGGCCCCACTTACCCGGAAGTTGCTCCTCTGCGACGATCCTTTTGTTTCCACCCTGAGATCCTTTGTACACGACGTTGTTGGACCGTGTCGCTTTCAGGGATATGCATCTCTTCAAGGGTAGGACTTTGAAGAAGCTTCTGGTAGACATTATTTAGCGAGCGGAGATTAACATTTTTGTACAAGTATTAAATATTGGAACACAGAATTATACATTTATTATTAACAGGCTGAAAAAGGTTTATGAAAAATTTGTATACCTTCACAATTAAATATTTAATGAAACAAAAATGAATAATTTTCAGTTATCATCAAATACACGTTGTCTTTAATCGTTATCTTCGATTGGTACACTTTCATGCAAGGTTCGTTAAAAATTCGTTGTTCACTTTTTGCTCCTGCATAGCAGCCAGCAAATAACATCCCATAAAAAGTGTTACAGTGTGCGGTTGCGTTCACTTTCTTCCTGTTTACACATGCAGACATTAACCGTTCCCATTCGAGGAGATGAAATAAAAGGAGATTCGAGCGGAGCAAGTGTGTTTCCATCCGAGATAAATGCGAGCATTGCGGTGACTATCGTCTCCCTTCACTGGCCATGTTCTTCATATCCCACGGGTCTCGCTGCTATCGGCGTTTCTTCATCCGTGACCGGAAATATGCCTCTTGCAACGTAAAAAAGAAGGTGTGGAAAGCTGTGTATTAACCACAGGCTCGTCTGGCTTATTGTAGCCCATCGGATGTTCGTACGATTCCAGCTGCTTTAATATCGATCGTCTTGGTCATCATCGTCGAGACAAAAACGTTTTCGTATCATTCTTTCAGTGGCAAAAAACATCTTCAGCTTAGCCCCTTTATTTTCAATAATTTGCATAGTTCACAATACGTTTCTTAACCATTTAAAATTTCTGAAACGCGACGACTTTCGAGAGGTTAGGTAATTCAAAGATTGGTAAAATAAGTAACTGAGAAATTAAGATATTTTGTAAAATTTGGAAATAAAGGAGTACAAATAAGGGAATAAAATTGCAAGAAGGACGATAGCTTAAGTGCCCATTTTCGATACTTGGGTGCTCGTCTGCCTGACACAAACTATTGCCAGCAGGTGATTCCTCTTGCAAGATGATCGGATAACCAGGCATCCGGTTAAACGGCGGCACTGAAAGCGCGTTAACTTAACGTACGCCATTAACGTGAGATAACGTCCTTCGCGATGGAAGAGTGTGAATCGCGAGACGACAGAAAAACACGGCAAGAAACGAACCCCCGGTCTTCCTTGAGCCGATGCTGAAGAAATCGAGTCGCCGTGTTCGAACCAACGCTTTCCAGGAACATTGACAGCCGAATTCTGAAGGTGCTCGTTTGGCGCTGAATTATCTCGGAACTTAAGCTCCTGTCCGTTCGAGTTTCTGGAGTTTCGACGGTACGTGCGAGGTTTACAGACGTTCGAGCACGCTCTCGTGACCTCGAGGTAGAGATCGGGCCGAGTGTGTCGGAGTAATTGACGGTTAGACATCGAAATTATCGAAGTTTGATTCCAATAAAGCGGTTATTCTTGATATGAGTTTACCTGCATTGTAAGATTTTCAATAGTGGAACATTTCGAGTTAAGAGTTTTTGAAAATAAGTAGCCATTCGCCACTGAGCCCAATTGCAGTATAAAAATTCTTACTCAGCTGGAAATTCCACGAATTCGAGATACATAAAAATATTTTGCGAAAGCAGAAGCTCTGATCCGATAATCACTCCCATGTGGTATAATGTTTCTAATAATTGTGTATTTATGCTCCATTTTAAGGAACACAGGAATCATCTGTTTCTCTTTTTTACGATTCCTTATCGACGTTTAATTGTCTGCTGCATCAAAGAGTGGGTCGGCGATTCCTCTTCGAACGTCAATTAAGATCAATTGGAACGATCTGTGTGCTTCACTTTCCTTGCCCCATTGCTCAAGAGTACAGCAATAAATTCGTCCTTTTTACCGTGCTCTCTGTTAACCATGTTTCGCGAAACGCTGACCAAGCGGTTCAAATTTTATTTCCCTTCATTACTTATCCCCGGACCGAGTCGAGGATCCGGCGACGCAACGCGCAACCATCCCCTGTTGACACTAATTGAACGGGTCGGAATAATGCGACGATCTATCGTTGATACCGCTGGGATTTTCCCGCGGGAATCAATCAGGAGCGTTCAGGAACGTCGCGGGAGAATCGTCCACGTCGATGTCGTTTAATGAACGATGCTCACGGAACGAAGGAAATACGACTAATTTGTGGCTCGACATGATCGAACGATCCAATTTTCGACGGTCGTTGGTCGAAAACGGTATCCGCGAACTTTGTGTGATTTGTACTGGTTCCCTTCGAGATATTTGACAAGGAGTTGGTTGGCGTTGATTGATATTATTTGATTGACCCTTTTTCAACTGATACAGTGTTCAATATATTTTTAATATTGTAATTTAATATTATTCGTTTATTACTATAAATGTGAATGTTATCAGTTTCTGTCAATAAATTCAATGCCGGTGATCATTTTATTCACCATATTCCGTTCACTTCCTATCGTTACAAAGAACATGGAGAATTCAACAAACACCGATTCCCGCAATGTTAATTAATCAAACTCAGAATCAACTAGCGGCCAAGGTACGTGCGACAATCGGCCACCAGAACTTTCTTCGGGGACATTAATTGGCCGGGATAATCCGGAGGGCCTGGAATACTTTTCCCGCGGGAGCTAATCAAAGGTAGATCGGACAAAAACACGGATTTATGGCCAGTAGACGGTACGAGGATCAGCAGGGCCAAAGAGACCAGGAACGTGGAAGAAGGGGAGCCAAGGTGGATAGATAAGAGGGTGGATCGAAGCTGGGGAACGAGAAAAGAGAAGGAAACGACATAGAGAAAGGTTCTCGTGTTCTCGAGAGAGCGACGCCGAGGCAACAGTAATTACTTCGCGGCTGCACCGAGGACGATTTTTATTTTTGCCGGTGTGCTAAGTGTGTTCCTTAATTGAATTTAAGGTTATTTAATATGCTTTTAGCCCGCTATCTGGACCTCACCTCCCCCTTATACATACTTCTGGAAACGCACAAGGTTCGATCGATCGAGCGGGCCACAGCCGTTTCCCTTCTTCACGGGCTTCCAACGCGTTTTCTCTCCTCGTCGGCGGTCCGTCTCGGCGAGACGTCACCCATAAACCTGCTCGGGTCCTGAATTATGTTCGGGGCTTATCGAAAATACGGGGCTTAATTTCTGCCCGCCGTCGTTTCGATTACAAAGCGAGAGACTCGAGGGAGAGATTTAATTGATGCGAACAGACGACCGATTGTCTTTGGACGCGCTCTTTCTGCCCAACATCGAGCCGCTGTAAATCCTCACGAAATTAACGATTCCGCCCGGACATCGATCGGCATGAGTTTAATTCGGTTTGATCAAATTTGGCGATTGTTCTGTAGTTCTGTAGGGAATTTTAAGGGGAAAAAGAATTCGGAGATCGTGGAGGGTGATCTGTCGAGTCAATTACGTTAACAAAAATTTATTTAATTAATTATTCTGATATTACTTCGGTAGAAAATGTTACGACAGCCATATCTTTAGGAAACTCGAAAATTATAAAATTTTGTTAATCGGTAAGTTTATATAAATTTGTCTTTAGAATTTTAGGCATAAACGCTCCAAATATTTTCTTTTATTCTCCAGTATAACTTATTCTCAAGATTCTTCAATTTTTCTTCAACACGTTTAACGTAATAAATGCCCAAAATGACGTGATAAAAACACGCGATCGGTTTGAAACGATCGCGAAAAATGGTTCACGAAATAGTCGTGCAATTACTTACCCTTAAACGTCCCATCACATTCACGCCCAAACTTTAAACGACTTCGCGAGGCAGCATTTTTCATGAAGCGAGCGCGAAATTAATCGGCTGCTGAAAAACTAATTTGAATATCAAATGACCAGGCTACCGGGTGTAAATTACTGTCCTCGTTCGTGACAGAGATTCAAACGACGTGCGCCAAAGTATTCCGTGAATACGCGTCTTAAATCAGAATAAGGATACCTGTTTCGTGTACACAAGGGGACAAGCAAATGGCGATTGCGATCCCGTCTCGATTTACGGGGTGGTGGTAGATAGCCGGTGTAATTTATCCAGCCTCCAAGTGTTAGTAAATTACCGTCTGGTTAGCGACTAATTATCACCAGTCTCCCACCAACATATTATTGACTCTGTGTCAATCGATTTAAAACACGCCACCTTGCAGATTGTCATTTTTAATTTGGGTTGCACTTTCGTTTCGTTCTGTGCTTGTTAACGATCTGGAAATAATTTAATTTATTTATCGAATGTTTGGAAACGCGTGATACGATAATTAAGTTCAAGAAGGTTTATTGCCTACTTCTGTTAACCAAGTACCATTTATTATAATTATAGTAGGTAGTATAAGTGAGTATTTACAATGTCGATACCCATACCTAATGTTTATTCCAATTAAACTATAATATTGAAAATAATATATTTTCATCTTCTGGAAATTATATCAAAGTATTGTATCAAAAATGTATTTTTTTTTTTTTTTCAATCTTTTCGACCGCCATTTCCATTAACGAGTTCGCCAGAGGAACGATCGCAACAATTAACACTCGACGGTTGCTTTTCGTTTGCGCGGAACCATACTGTCGGTCGAATTTACGATCGTGGTTGGGCACGCACGTGGTTTTTTGTCAGACTGATTGACACCACGTCGGCTTACGTAAAGGCCTGCAGCGAAATCTCTCCGAAATAATAAGCAGGGTCGATTTGAAAACGAGTTCACCGGCGCGGTGCTCTCCACTTCTTTTGTACACCTTCCACGAATTGTGTTCACGTGGGTGAAAATGGGAAACAGGGCGAAATCGAGGTTAATTGGGCGCGTTTTATTTAATTAATATCGATCTTTCTTTTACTGGCTTTCTTACATCTCTCTGAAAAAGATTGCTTGCTATCAATCTTTGATACATCCCAAGTGTTTCTGCAGTTGAGATAATTTATATTAAGTAAAAGATGAAGGATAATTATGTAAAATGCAGAACTGGAATGCAAATTTTCGACACCTATGACCTGGGTACACAAATCGAAGAATTAAATGCCCCAGCCTGAGGTGTTCAACTAGCTCTAAATGGATAACACGATCTAAATAAAAATCATCGTTAAATATTTTCTAAACAAATCCACGTTGTATCAATCTCGCAGCTTGAATTATTATAAGCGGCAGATATAAGCTGCTTGAACAAAGAATAATTTATCGAATCTCAAGTTATATGGCGGTATAATGCTGAGATTTATATTGTTACACGAAAGCAAACGTGATCGAAATTATAATACGCCCGAGGTTCCAGGTAAAAAAGTTGGAAATTTCGACACGGCCCACGTGAACGGGCCACGAGATATCATATTTCTCGTTGAATCTAATTTATTCCGACAGAGAACAGTCGAAGATTTCTAGATTTCGTTCTTTACCTGCGAGTCCTTTAAACTGCCAGGCCAGAAAGATTTCTGGGAGGAGAAGTTATTACGACACAGCGGGGCGTCCGACTATTTCGTATTACTACTTCGAATAACAATTACACGGCGAGCAATTATATTTTACCCGGTGATGCCGGTCCTAACGGAAGAATGGCAGGTATCATTTGCCTGTCAGAAACAACACGAATAATTATTGTTCTTTGACGTAGCTTTAATTGAACGACCAATCGAATGGGCGCACGACACGAACATCTGCGTCAGCAATTATCTTAACAGTATCAGCCTTGTACAAAGTATCGTGTAAATAATTGCTTTCACAATTAATTGAGGACCGATATGTTTTCAACGGCTTATTTTATGATTAATGTACGATTTAACAAAAAAGAAGAAAAAAAAATGGAATTTAAAGTGTTATTTTATAAAATAAGTATAACATAATTGTGTAAAGATTCCAATAAACGTCCTATTTTTATATGGAATAAGTTCGGTGTCGAGTATACGAGGCTTTCGTAGAAAAAATGGTGTTTCACTTTGTTATTGAATCAACCAACTCTCTAATTTTCGAATATCGAGACCAGTGGTGTGATTCTCCTAAGAAAGTCTACGACACTCTATGGCGTATGGTAAAAGATTTTCAACAAACCATAAATCTAGGAGAAGCCAATAAACTCCAAGAACAAGACACGAACAAAATTCTTGGAAGCTACTAAAACGACTCATGCTTTACAAAGAAGATACAAGGAGGAAGCATCGAAAAAAGTGTCGCAAGATCGTCGTGTCGGTCATGTAGGACAATAAATCGCATCCACTTGGCGAGAGCGCAGGTGGTGGTCAAGAAACAAGGACCCGTCGCCGCGTCAACTTTCGTCGATTAATCATCGATGGAAGATGATTATCTGCGGCTGAATTATCTACGTGTAAACTAGCCCTCGTGGCTTGTACCTCTATTGTATAAGCACTCAACCCTTCCATTGTGACCGATGAGAAATCGGCCGGTTTTCGTATCCGTGGGTTTTGTTTTACTGCTTTCTTGGGACGCGTGCGGACCTCCCGCTTTCTTTCGCTCCTTCTTGGCCGACGAAGCGAAGATATCGTCGTAATGGCGACGGCCAGGAAACGTTGCATCGGTGTTTGTCGTAGGAAATATCTCGTCTCGGGACGAGAGTCTCGCGGTCGAAGCAGTAAATCGCTGCGAATGAATGGGAGGCGAGCTTGTAACGTGATATTTACATTGTAAATAGTTTTACAGTGGTACTTCCTTCGCGATGCAACGTGACACACGCGTTTTTCAGCCGACGCGAAATAGCCCCGATTTTTAATGTCGCTACGATACTGAATGGAGAGAGTAAATTGAAGCCGGATAGCCATTTGTCATAGTTTATTCCAGGAATCGGATGGGTGTCGCAAATATCCTCGACGTCGCGTTACTTCTGTGTAATTGCCCTATTAAAAATACGGAATACTGTGATCTCATTGGACGACGGTTATACCAAGATAATATATTGATACAATAGGTATCAATAATTATAGTGAACTATAGTGAATTATAGTTCAAACTATTGAAGTTAGATTTCTTCGACCTGGTATTCATGTTAAATTTGCAAACTAAAAGTTTATAATAAAATTGAAAAGAAGATTGATGGAACCATAAAATATGCAACTCACCAATTATTGATTTGTACCATTGAATTGCGCAAGATTGACCCAGGGCATATCGCATAACTATCATTCAATTTCTATACAATATAGCAATTATTAATTACAGTTTAACAATTAGTTTGCACTGCCAGTAGGCTTTATATAGATATATCAGATAATATATAGTATCATCACAGCTGTCAAAGTGCTGAAGTTATTAATTATTTATTAACCAAAGCATACCTGTAAATATTAAACTTTCCGAGGCGTAACTTTAATTAGAAAATTATGCTCCTCGTGTGAAATAATTTGATGGTCCCGATCTTTATCTGCGAGCAGAGGGTGCAACAGCAGGGGGTTAAAATGGATGATGTTGTGGGCCCGTTGTGACACCGGTCATTTTCGAAAGGAACTCTTAGACGTCGTCATCGTGATGCTGGACAACCAATTATCACGGACACAGGTCCCAGCTGAGATAATGATCGGAAAAGGGTCGTAAATGCTCTTTTTCCAAACACCTTCCAGCTATGAATACATATACACTTATCTCGAGGAGTGATTAACTATAAATTGTACTCCTGTGGTGTTTATAACTTGAAACAATTTTGATACTAATGATCTATAAAAATTTATGTCCAACAGGTGTTAGGATTTCTCAAAATGATAGCTTGTAAATCTTGGCTGACCGTTTTTATGAACTCGAACGGAGTTTTATGCGAGGATGTAGATTATTAGATACCGGTTCTGATCTTTTTCTGAGTTTTTAATTTCCATGGAATATCGAATTTATGTTCCTGTTTACAGTTACTTTCATCTCAGGTCGAAGTCATTATATTAAACACGTTTTTTTACCGACGAATTTGAAAATGAAAGCAAAGGTTAGCAAACTGAATAAAAAAAAGAAACACTCTGTCCAGCCGCGTCACGGATTTGTTTTTATCCTTGATCCCGCAAAATTAACTAACTAGTCCTAAGGTGTCCGAGATGACTGATGCGAGGAAGCAAAGAATGTCGTAGGACAACGACGTCCCTTAAGAATCATCACGGTGGAACACCTGCCTTGTACAAACAATTTTTCATCATAACCATTCCTCGCCGTGTATCGTCATTCTTGGTCATCCGTCTCCTGGTTCGACTCACGACACCCATCCATCTACTTGCTATGGGGGCCTCATGTGTCCCTTTTATCCTTTGTTCCATCACGGATCTGGTTGTGTCCATCGGTTGATCAATTCCACTTGCCTACCTATACTTAATTGCACTGATTATTATGAAAGATAAGACAATAAAACGAACATTGAGTACAGGTTTAGAGACAATAGAACGGAATGAGTTGGATTCAAATTCTCCTGCTTACTGTTTACGTTAATTTTGAACAATGTTAGATTCAAAAGTTACCAGGAATAAATATTATATTTGTTTGGCAATTAAATTCACAATCTTCATATATGTTCTATAGAATTATTAGAATTAATAGAATTTGGAAGGTTTAAGAATGATGTCTTTGTCGAAGAATCAGAGATTGAAACACGTTTCAATCAAGAGAAAGAAGTCTCAATATTTTTCGCGATTATCATAACGATTTCTACGTGGACCTATCGAGTTCCATCGAAACCTCTCATAATCCTCCTGTCGCATTCCCGCTCAGGCTTGCTCGAGGAGCAGAAGTAACATGTTTTCGCTTCTCTTTCTATGGAACACCGTAGGGTGCCATTATACGATGACGTCTGTGTACAAAATACAGTATTGACACGTTCAGAGATGATCATTAGAGCTCATTGTTGACAGTTCGTACGTCGAAACGTCGCTAAGGCTTCATCCCGATGTCTTGGCACGTCCTAAGGAGATCAGTTTCGAAGGATTTCGAGAAACAGGCATGCCGTGTGCTTCCTGTCTCGTTATCGACCGTTTGGCAAGTGAATAGCATCACTGTTGGGTCACGTTTTGTACATAAATCCAACCTTTTCCCATCTTTCCTCATATTATTCAATCACAAAACTCACCCTCCAAACTCACTTACCTTACTCCTTTAACAGTCACGTTTGTCTGCAATTATTTTACCTCAAATGAATTCAATTATAAATTATTAGCCAGAATTATAAATATTCGGAATGGCCTTAGGCTAGTAATTAAACTCGCATCCACCATATTTCAATTTTTACAAATTAATAATCTTCTGCCATATTCATGGGGAATTATCAACCCAATATATTAATGTGGCTTAGGTTTGCCGAAAGCCTTACAAAATATTCGTCGCATCCTCGTAGAGTGCTCAAAATGATAAATATTCCGAATGAACTGAAATCCAAAAAATTGCAACCTGCACCGTGGATTTATCTGTTGCCGCAGAGATTCCACTTACCTGGTCGGCTCAGAAGCTTGCAATTAAGCTGGAAACATTTCGAAGGCAGAGAAACATTCGGATCCTCCGTGGAGTTTTAATAATTGGCGAAGGTGGAACGCGGTTACGTCCACGTGGACGAGCGGCTACGTGAGCGTGGCCGGACGACATGCCTGCAGAAGTACTTAAATCTGAAGAAGCCTCTGGAAAGACGAACGAGAATGGAAACGTGGGGACTTCGAACAACTGCGCAATTACAAGCACGGTCTTTTTAATGGACCAGTCGGAAAATATTCCGACCGTTTTCGCCGTGCCACGCGTACCTACCTTCTGTTCGGACAAGACAATTAAAATTAATTGTCCTTCTTGTCACCGTGCACCGATCACCTGAATATACTCCTTCTTCTTCTCTTGTTCTCCAGCTGTTCTGTCCGTGAACTTTTTTACAGACTCCCTGGGATCACGTTGATGTCAACTCGAACGAGAAGAACTTCTCGCTGACTATCATTTATTTTTTTCTTTATTTTAAATTTGCATCCGATGGAGGTTACTCATGTATATTAATACAGATTTCTGATATTCTTTATTGGTTTATGCAAATTTTGGAATACTTCATGTCATTCGTTGTATTGAGTCATTTTTAATTCTTTCAGAAAGTCAATTATTCGTTGACACCGGCCGTTTTTAAATGTATATTTGATAGAGTATTCCGGAGGAATATTAATATTTTGCTATGGTTTATCAAAATTTTTGAGTACTTTATGGGTTTTGCGGTGGAAATTCAATTTTAACAATTTGAGGGCTGAATATTTGTAAACTGACTATTTAGAGCATAGCAAATTATGGTATCTGTGGTTATTGTTATTATTTATGTTAAGAATATAAATGTATTAAGCCTCGTTCTCGGAAAGTTGACATCTTTATCCGCTAAGAGTGAGTTTCGAATTACCTACAGAGAAGAGTCGTGATCGGTGTGAAATCAACGCTGGGCGTTCGATTAAATACGTACGTGATATTGCTTCTACCGAGTGGGCGCTATTAATTTACTTTCCTTCCCACGGATTGGTGTCGTGATTACGACCCACCGAGCCACTTAATTAAAAGCGAAATTTGCTGATCACCTGTTGATAACCGACTTATCCTGTAATTTGGCCAATGAAATTTATGAGATTTTGTTCAATTTTCTGAAAACCCTGCAATACGCGTTCGTTTATTTTAATTCGTTGCTTTATTTCTATCTTTCAATACATTAAATTTCCTTACTTCGAATGCATCGAAATATTAAAAAAGAAATAAATGCAATTTAAGTTTCGAAATCGCTTCCAATCGCTTCGAATTCCATAAAATTCTTTAAATATCACTGGTTCTTGAAAATGATAAACGTATGATGTTGTATAAATATTAAATCCGAATTGAAATTATTCTACAAACAGCTAGTGATTTAATGATTTTAATTTACATGAATTAATTTCAAATATTCGTCAGTACTCTTAAGTATATGTATAATATTTTTCATTATTTAAATCATGTTTTAATGGCCGTTCACCAACCATCGAATGGGTTGGTGAAACGCTTCTAGAAGATCGTTGCAACGAACTTATGCAATTAAACGATTAATGATCGAAGATCTTCGATCAAGGGGGATCATGGGAATCGGAGCATTAGCCCGGCTCCAAGCGTTAAATGCATCTGCATCGAAAGCGTCTGCTCGTAAATTTCTTCAACCATACTCTTGGAAATTCAATAATAAGGCACCTGATGCGTCTTTTTTTTCTTTTATAAATCATGTATAACGAATCGACGGGTTCGATTACCGTCTGTCGCAATTGTATCCTGTATTCCGACAACGTCGAGCAAACTAGCTGTTTCGATAGGATCTTCACGCGATAAGATCGGTGAAAGTTGCCAGAGAATTTTTGCTCGAAATTCGGGAAACACTTTGATACAAATTGTGCAAGGTGGCAATTTTTAGTTGCCAATCTTTAACGTTAAAATTACCAAATAAGATAGAATTTCCAAATTCCTTCATATTTGTTATTTTAAATCCACATATTCTTCGGATTAATTTTGATCAATATCTAGAATTACTGGCAGTTCAAGTGTTAAATAGATATAAAGATTTCTTGTAAAATTAAAAAACAAAAACTCGAATGAAATAGTCACATTATCTTTTCCAAATTAATTTTTAAACTGTAGAATTGTGATGCACGACGCAACGATGGCAGAAGAGAATCCCACGATTTCTCCATGAAAATTAGCGACTGATTTGACGAATAAAGGAGCAATCGAAGGAGGGTAGTTTGCGTCACCGTAAATCACTGTCAACGTAAGTAGAAGGCGGCAATCGGCGTACAGGTGAAACCCGTGGCGCGTTCTATCAGCCAATAAAACGCAGGGTAATTGGACCTTAATAATCTTGTCATGACTTGGGATTGCAGGTTGATCTGTTCACCCGCCACAGCGCTCTGTTATTATCAGCGACCATTTAATTACAAAATTAATGTGCCCTATTAACCGAGTGAGTACGAGCGGGCGCGTTCTTTGAAAAGAGGGTAAAACAGAGTAACTTTCATGTATCCTGTGTGAAAATGTTTTTAAAATATAGTGAAGGGTTTGATTAATAATTAAGCAATCGAACAGACAGTGAAAGTGAAAGACATTCAAGGAAATATGGTATAGGGGTCCGGATGGTGTCTCGAATTTCATTAGATTTGATAAATCCTAATTATAATACTTCTTGCGAAATAGGTAGTGATTAAACTCGTGAAATTTATTTCTCTGAAAAGATAGCAAATTCGTAAGTTTAATAATTTTCATAAGCTATGCTTACTGCATAATTAAATTTCTATAATTTCTGCGTCTAAGAAAATTAATCCAAAAAATTAAGTAAAATTTTAAATCTGAACCCATGGTTTAAGGCATAAACACTTCTTAAGAGTTTCCTAGGATAATTGTGTAAAATTGTGTTTTATTAGGCTAATCAACTAATTGTTTTAAAAAGTATGCAGATCGAACAATTTGTCGAACAGCAAGTACGAAACAGAAGCTTTCAGATTACGATCAGCACGTGATATCGAATCAATGGGAACTCGATAACGATGTAAGTGCATGTTTTGAACAGCTGTTGATGCTCCCGCTGTGGCATCGATTTTAATTAAACGACTGATTTATCTTACCTTGAATTACAACGTGTCGATTACAAACCGAAGTATCGTCGCGTGCAAAGAGCAGGTTCTGTTCGGCGATCGCCATGGGTGATATCGATACATTGTTGTTCGTGCAACGTCCAGAATATATGTAATAATTCCAAGCAGTCGAATTCTACATCAAGCTAAATGAAACATTCCCCAAAAAGACTGTACATATAATTAAAATATCACCTATAAAATTAACTTCCTTCCAAGTAAATTAATATTTCCTGAAAACTATGCTAAATTTTCGGTCAAAAATTCTTTAAAATTATTTTATTAGTACCTTTGAAAATAATTTAAGCATATTTCGCTTCTTTCGTTTCTCGCGCCTGTTTTACGATCACAAAATCTTAAAATATTAATTTTATCATTTTTCCAAACAAAGTACTAATGCATGATAAGCAACGTTTTTAAAGCATCAGGTGGGAATGGTACAGTCATTCGAAGAAGAGGAAACACCTGAAGTTATTCATACAATATGACTGTTTCGCGTGTTTTTCAAGATTGACCACCGGCGGTCGAAATCGCAGTTGTACGGACCACCCTGAAAACCGTATTAGGTTTAATACACCAAGCAAAATCTCGCTCATAATAACTGGATAGCAACGGTTATTACCAGTCCAATGGTACCACGGTGTTTCCTCTGACCAATCAACCGGTCAAAATTACCGACGATTGGTCGTATCATTCTTGATGTCGAAAACGTGTGGAACGCTTTAAATATCCTTGAATTTCCATAACCTGTCTACTTTCCTTCGGTCCAATGCGATCTTCGTTTCTCCCTTCAACAATCCCCTAATCTAAAAGCATGTAGGTAGAATTATCTATCGATTTACCAAGTTTCTACAATTTCGAACATTCCAAACAAATTCAGGATAGTTCCCCCGATTGCAGTCCCTTCTCAGAAAAGTTAAATTGAGTTTGGAATTAACGACGACGACGGAGATTATTCCAGAATGATTCAGAAAATTTTCTACTCAACTGTTACAGAAACTTTTGCCATTTAACCAACACCGATTGATTCGCCGAACCGTACATATTCAGTGATACTCTTTCACGCGTTGACAAATTTAATATCGAATAATCGAAAGACAAAAGAATTAGGGGAAATTCTAAATAAGATTGGTATTAGGTTAACGCATTGACCGGTTACTGGCACTTTTGTGTAATGAATTATCGAAAGGAAAGACGCAAAGTACCAAATCGAATTCTAAAATTTTCAAATTAACTAACAGTATCTTCAGCAATCTGTGTCCATTTTCATTGCGTTACTCAGTCTATGATTCAAGCTTGCGCCAAAACTCTTCGAAATCGAAACGTTGAAGATTGCCCGGGTCCTTCGTGACAACTTGCGCATTGTTTCAGCCGCCATCGAGCATCATAGAATTTTCCTTGCATGTCAACGAAGAGGGCAGGTGTTTCGTTCGCTTCCTTCACGGTCGTCGCGTGGCAGAAGCGGGGTCGAGGCAAGACCAAAGCGAACTTGAAGCATGACCGGCTCTGTCTCCCCTTTTTCGTCGTTTCTTGTCCCTTTCTTCAACAAGAGATCCGAGAAAGAAGCATCGATGCCACGTTCTTTCTTTCCTCTCCGTTTTGCGAGGCTACGTTCCTTCTTTGTTTCTCGACCACGCGACTTTGCCGTTCCTTGTCTCGCGTTCGTGGTGTTCTTTCTTCTTTAACCTGTGCCGTTTGCTTCGATCTTCGTCTCGTGGCGAGCGCCCTCGTTCCTCTGGTTCTCCAGAAGAACGAGAACTGCCATTAGAAGCACCCCGTTCCATGTAATTTGACCACGGACAATGTGGACCACACGAAGCGCGATGCTTGCCTACGTCGCACAGAGGTTCTCACGATTTTGTAACAACGATAGTTGTCTGCTCTTCTATTTTAACCCCTGTTTGAATTCTTAAGGTATTTCGTATCGTTCGAGTTACACGTATCACGTAAAAGTCAGCCCAATTCACAAAAATGAGAAATTCTTAGCATAAGGATTTATCATATCGTAGCTTGATTATTTCAGAAGTGAAAGATATAGTAAAGTAGCTGGCAAATAAAATTTGAAGTATCATTTTGAACGTGATATGATACTCTAATTACTTAAATTTCCCGTTGAATAATATCCCAAAGTATAATCTTGCAAAAGATGACCGAAGACTTAGAAAGATTATTCTTACTTTCCATTTAAACTTCCATCCAAATAAATTTGGAATTCATTACGAATCCCAACGAAACAACTCCGTAGCACACTGCAAAATTTCATTTTCCACCGTGACCAGTGAATTCATCGATGTAATTAAAAAATCAAAAGAAATTTAAACTGCATCATACGTTCCGTGAAATATATTTGACGACGCGGTACGGGCAGCTGAGCAAATTCTCGCTCGGAGCCCGGGTTAAGTTCGTTAATTGTTCGCTTTCGGTCACGTACCATCGGCAATGGTTCGGTAAATCTTCGGTAAATCGGTGAAATTACGTCATGTTGGTTGCACAGTAAGGACAGTGGATGGATTCTTTCCACGTCCCGTTTCGAGGCAGGTGCACGCTCATAAAACGTGTTTCGATCAAACGTTTCGCGACCGCTTCATGCCTTACATTATTACTGCATTACCGGTGATGCATTGCTCGTTGCACGGCATACATTATTATCGTGGTGCTCGCCAGACTCGATACTTGAAAATCTCGATTCAGTGCGATGGCGAAATTACAGATCACCAGCCAACCATCGGGGGATACAGTCGTTCCAAAGCGACCGGGTCGACGCTGTGACATCATCGATAATAATCGAGAGGCTTTTTATTACGGAAATCAAGTTCTGCGAAGCCGATTACGGCGTGCAGCTGAAATTTGCTCGACACTGATGTAACAGAAATTAATCCTTGTATTCATAATCAGAATGTTCACGGTTGTTTTATAACCGGGACACCCAAGTGTAATCATAAGTATTCTGCTGGAAATAAACGTGACACGAATGCAAAATTCTTCAAATAATTAAGGCCTGATGCGATTTTGTAATATTTTTATTCATTTGAATGAAGGCGATTTTTCAACGTTCAGTCACGGAAAATATGGTTGTAAAAGTCTTGTACCAATTTTACTTTGTCTCGAGATTCTTCAAATGAACAGGACAAAATTGCAAGGAAATCTTAATTAGATAATATTTATGTTACTTTCGATAAAGTTCATGGGTCCTCGGTGGTTCACGTGGCGCAGAACATGCTTCTTCTAATATTTTCCTAATATAAAATTATAGTAGTTCTGTAACTGGAAATTATAATCGTTTGAGGATCACTGAGGACAGATGCCGCTTCTCTATGCAGAGCAAAATCGCCGCTCTTCGCTGTTCACCAAGGCTTCGTCTTTGAAACTGAGCTGCCCGCACGTGCATATAATTATAAAACGATCATCATCGTTCTCCTCGTCGTCATCGGAAGGATTTCGCTGTTCCTTCATTCGTACCATCTCGAAAATACTCCAAATCATCCGCAGAATTGCCGATTCATTAGATTCGAACGCGAATCAAGTCCCGTCACTAATGAATCATAATTTAGCGATAATTAAGAGAGCCCGCTTCATTTTATTTTCTAACAACTTAATAAATACCCCGTTCTTTCTGCAGTTATAGTTAGTCACACTTTCGTGAACCAAAAAACCAGACTCCTCATCAATCATCCTTAAAATATTCGTAAAACCACTGGACACATTTATTATTCGGCTCTGTTAGGTGTTGAAAGAAATTACAATTTGTGTATCTAAATAAGGCACGATGAAAATAATTCAAAATGATCCGTGAACTGAATCGCTATCGTATTCAGTGTAACACTTTTATAGCGGGTACTATATTCATTTTTTTTAAATAATTGAGCCACGAATTCGTCTTCGAAGAATAGTATAATAAATTGTTCGAGAAAATTTAATTTCAAGATAGCAAGAATAATATTCGACTCATCTTTCGGTATGAATTATGAAATGTCATTCGTCGGGGTATTGGGCACGCGATAAGATACGAAGGATAATTTTTCATGGACAGAAGGATCCCTTTGGCTGATATCCTCTTCGTTTCTTTTCTTAGAAATATCTCGTGGAACAGGTTCCTAATTTCATCAAGGGCGGACATAATGACAAAGTTTGCAAAGCAATCAGTATCGTGCCATCTGCTATCGGGTTCGATCGTGTTTTCATTAAATGGAATCATTTTGCGCACAGTATGGACACAAAGTCATCGAATGCACCGTCTGCCTGCGGAGGTCCATGTTGCGATTAATGAAGGTACCGCCGAATCACTGGCCCAAGATAGAGGTTGTTGCACATGCGAGCAGACATGGTAGCCACATTTGACTGACTTTCAATTAGCCTGCTTTAATTGTGCCAGAGATTCTCAATTCAAATCACACACGTATGTTTAGGTTTTAATAAAATTGTTAATGACAAATTTTAAATTGTGTGATGCGAGTTAACTTTTAGCCTTTAGTTTCTTTTAGTAACGTAAGCTAAATTAAAATCCTTTTTTTATCCAAATTTGAAAGATTCTACTGAAGTTACTATTTATCCAAGAAACAGGTGTCAGTGCTTTACTCCGTATAATAGTGAACCATATTTGGCATACAATCTTTTTATAATGTAACATCTTTAAAGAATATTCTTTCTGTACAGACCCTATAGAACTCATTTTAATTAGCGAAACAATCGTTCTGTAATTAATGCAAGCGCTAATTAGAATTATAGTGGTATCAGATTTGGATAATTGAAAAAGGATACTGGATTACATAACAAGCTTGTACTTAAGTAATTAAGCAGAATCTTCGTTATTGCTGGCTAGTGAATGTGTACATTGTGGATAAGTAATTGCAACAATTAAAAGGGTACCTCCTCTGCTATTCCTCATCTCTTGGCAGTTTAATGAAAATGATTCTTTTTCGGTTCCTTTGCAATCATTAAAGCCGTAATCATAATTTGCACAAATGGTGTACCGGTTTATTTAAAAAAGGAATTTCGTTGGTGTATCTCAACGTAATTCAATCATTTTACCGACACTCATTACTATTTTTCATTCACCGTGTAATTTCATCTTTAATAAAATCCTTTCTTTCCATGATTACTTCGAAAGGTTAATCAACAATTAAACGTGTATTACATTTAAAATTTATATTCGTTGGTATTGGAAACGGCTTCAGGATATTCTCGTGCTGGCACTCTTTCGTTGGCTGTAAAGATTCTGCGAAACAATTCCCGACATGGTTCTCGTGGAAAGGAACCGTGAATCGCGAGGACCTTGCGCTTGCAGAATCACGTTCGTCCATGGTGGGGTCAGGACCCCGGTTTCCCACAGATTACGACGAGGCATGCTCAGCAGGGAATGCCATTACATTTGCGATCGTCGATCTTTATGATTCCATCCAGCCAAAAAGGTCGGGCCAATTTTAAAACCACCCTATCCTCACCGAAGGCTACGAGTCGTGCCACGATCTTGGAACGAACAAACAGTATCGGTGAAAGTTCAATGTTCATTCGTTTGCATGCGTCTATAACAGCGTATAAAAGCAACTAACAGAATAAAATTATTTGTATCAGTATATATAGTCAACTCTTTGCCAATTAGGTAATCTTAAAATAGGTACACATTCAATGTCAATTGCTCAATTATCGAAAGATCACACGTGATAGACCCCTACAAATAATTAAACATAATCATGTTTTCTAGTATTTTTAGAATAAATTTCGAAAGTGTATAGATAACTCGTGAAGAATGTTTTATCTCCATTAAGTTTCATAGGAAGCTTGTACTGCGGGCATTAAAGTTTCCGTCTGCCTTTTTAATTAACAATGAAAACAAATAACTTTCAAAATGATTCTTAATGCTATTAGAAATTTAAATAGCGAAAGATCAAATATCCCATCGATCGATCAACCAGTTGTTGAAGCGAATACAATACAGGCGTTGAAATCTCCAATGACTGGTCCCGACATTTATTTAGGCCCCTAGAAATTCCTTCCCCGTGAACAGATCGTATCGTTCTCCAGGTAAAGTCAAAGAAGGTCGCATGTTATACGAGTGGCTGTTAATTGGGTTTGTGCTACGCGAACGAGCGAAAGTTAATCTGGGACGCGTTTACGATCGCAAAAAACTATCGACTGAAATTGGAGACGCACCTATTAGTCCAGTAGCGTGTCTAGCGTCGAGTGGATATTGGCGGTATCCGATCAAAAGCCAGGGAAACAAGGATTACTCGATGGAGGGGAATTTTTTTTTTTTTTCGCTACCTTACGAGCCACTGAGCTCGTTGCTGGAATGAGTTTTCAGTATAGGATTCGTCTCGGTGATAATACCCTAACGGCTACTGGTTATTGCTCGACATATATGAGACTGAACGGTAGGTCAAGGTAATCCAATCCTTCGAAGCCACCTTCCATCTTAGATTATGCCATTACCTTGCCTTCCAAAGGTACTCCTGATCGCGTTCCATCGCACGGAGAACCGGAAAGCCATTGGGCTTTGTTCATAACGTGCTATAACAGAAAAATATGAAAATAACTTAAAATAAATTAAATAGAATAGAATTTTAAGCTTTTGCGTTACGATCCAATCACATAAATGTCTTTGTATAAAATTCAATTTGAAACTTAAAATCAACAATCGACAGCTGTCGAATAATTTAAACCAAGTGTATCTCGTGTGCCAAAAGATTGAAATTGCTGTCGAACCTCATCCAAGCAAAAGCAATCGTCCGAAGCACAGATGTTACTCGGAAAAACCAAGGATTTTCAGCTTTCGTAACTCGTTTTCGATCCAGCGTAGCTGAGTTACGAGGAGGATCTTAACCTGAACAACTCTTCGCCCATTGTCCGGCTGGAAACGCCTCGCCACGCTTTAACGCGCATAACACGACGTTACCGTTTCGTTACCCACCGCTTTCCTAGCGCATAACTTTTAACCGGCACCGGTTACGCCTATGCCAACTGACTTACGCCCGAAAAACTTATGATTTTCGGGTGTTGCTTCAGGTATACAGGTCCGTCTATCTCTCCACTTGTGGCCAGCCGCCAACCGAGGCGATTAGTTGTCACATAAAGCACGGGAACGCTTTGTTTGTGGCCGTTATAATTTTCCTGGTGCCGTGAAAACATATCGTTTACGTCACATAACTCAGACCATCCGATGCTGGAACTTTATCGTCGGTTCTGTAACAATTGCTAGATTATTGGAAAATAATCCGCGACAGATGGATTATACGGGCGGAGAAATTCTCGGCTTTGCTTTGAAAGAAAGTCGATCCTTTCAGGCAGAAATGTTGCCTTTCTCTTCAAATTCTATAGGATACTTTATGAGGTATCATTGAAGAAGTTCCGGACATTTGAAGAAAACTGTGAGAATAGTCGGTGAATGATGTTTCAAGTTTTATAAAAATTTCGACGATCGGGATCATATTTGGAAAAATAGTGCAACATTTTGCGAACAATTTTAGGAAAAAGAGTTAATGGGTCCGATCGTGTCAAAAGCTGGAGGATCATTAAGGCAATCGATCCAAGGGATCAAAAGGAGAGAGTGAAAGATCGGGCGAAGATTAAAATCTCTTGATAAAGCGTGTCTAACGCGAAACAATTCGGCCACCAATTTCCGAAATTAAAAATTCCTGTTTCGATGGAGTATTGAAGAGGGACGATCGTGCCTCCCCGAAGATAGGCTGTATAAAATGAATACGAAGAGTTCCACAGATTGATCTTCAGCTCGAGCAAAATATTGGCCGTAGATCGATCGAGCTAAATTAAAGATTCACGATAAAGTCACCGGTCTAGGTGCGAATATCTGATACAACCTGAATCCTTGATCAAAGTGTCACTCTGTTCGCCATAGAAACATCTCTCAACTTGACGATGTCAAGCTGTTGAAAAAACTAGCATATTTTTAGGCCAGTGAAATTGAAAAGCACGAAGGATTTATTCCACGAAAGCGAGCATCAAACGTTCAGAAACGATCTGCGAGCGTAGATAAACAATTGTATCCCGAATCCTCTATTTCCGACTGATTGATCTTTCCCGTTCGTCTAGGATCGATGGTGGACGAGATTCTATGGGTGCGTTTCACGCGAAGGGCGCGCGCATTTGGGCGCGCACATCAAAGGGCTACCTCGAAGCGACCTGTCTGTAATTACAGACACGAGGCGTGGCCCAGTGGAAGAACAATAGGGCCGCTCTTTATCTCCCTCCCTTTTGCCAGCCGCGATGGGATCTCCGATCTGTGCGCTTTCGGGCCCTCTGCGATCCTATCTACTCGCCATGGAATATCGATCAGCTATCGATCGCCGATAAGACGATTTTAGGCGCTAAGGAGTTTCCATTCGGACGGCATACATTAAGCTGGACGCGTCTACCTTGACCACCACCCAGTTAGTCCTTCGAGGATTTGTCTGCTACGGACGACTTGGCCGGGCAATTGATATTGAATTTACATGGTAAGTTCCGAAAGTTCTTGTCTTGAGTAATACAAAGGTATAGGCACAGTTAATTAGACAGGGTGTAAGTTAAATTTCTCGACTACTTCGCAAAGCAAATATAAATTAAACTGAAATTGACCGACCATGGAAGTCACCGGTGTTTGACGCTTCTAATATTCCATAACCGAATAATTAGCGAAAGAAAAGGGAAGGCTAACCATAAATATCGTTAATATTAATGCGTGGTATTAGGCTGAAAGCTTAAATTTCTGATAATTACATTTTCGTCGTGTCTTGCTACAAGTATCCGTTTCTACTGCGGCAACGTAACCAAAGATCCAAAAGAAATTAAAAGATCAAGTTCCATTATTCAATTTCCATCCTGTAAACGTTTCCCATCTACGCAATGCCTCGCATCGTCGCAGCTTATCAGAATCCATTACGGTGTTAATCAAGTCTTCAAGCGCCTCTGACTCATCAGAAAGTTGAAAAAAAGAGGTGATTATTGATCTTGAATCTGGTTCATTCGAGGCGAAAAGAAATCACGTTGTTCCTAGCAAAACATCCACCACGATGAATCAATATCAAATCGCAATAAAATGCGAAATCTTGCCAGAGTTTAGGGCTCGCCGTTCGCGAAGCTAGATGATATGAAAAGATAGTCGTAATGGGCGTAATGCAATGCTCGTAAGTACCCGTGAAACACCTGACACTTCGCGAACACCTAAATATATGCCGATCGACTAATTAATGATCTCGAAGGGGGACAGAAGAGGTAAAGGGAGTCAGCGTGAAACCGTTCGATCGACGATGGCAACGCGTTTCGTATCGTGGTCAATTTAGATAGCCATCGAATGGATCAGAAATTCGAACGAGAATGGAGGCGAATGTAATAGACCCCGTCAGCAGTGTAATTAATGAACTTGGTCGGTTTCTTGCGCCTTTTTCGCCACTTGATTAACCGCCGTTATATTGTCTAGCGCCAATTCTGACAAACCGTGCAAAAAATTCCATTTGGACCGAGATTATGCGATGACGCGCCGTGTTTTCGATCGATCGATCAGCAGGCTAAGTTCGGACTCGAGGAAGATGGAATAAAACGGCCTGATCGAATGTGCGTCGTAATATCTCGATGCTTTATCGACGGAGCTAACACGAGACACTTTGGACCGAAAACGATGGAATAATATATAATGACGGTGTGTTCATTTATGAGAGAGTTGTCCTTTTTTTTGTATTTAATACCAAGGCGTCGCACTTTTATTTAGATTGATGAAGCTCTCAATTTCTTGCTTTGAGTGGATAACTCTATTATAATTAGTCATCAATGAGAAGGATTAAAGTATTGAATGACGCCGGAATTTTAAGTACTCAGTATCAATTTTTGATCCAACTATATTTGTACAGGTGGACAGATCAATTATCCTTTCATATTTCACCACAAGTGAAAAATTATAGGCTCTGCTATATTACAAGACGTAGGACATGTAATCTCGTAACAATGTAATTATCTAACGAATACATTCAATAAAGCCAACAATATCGATGAAATTCAAGTACCTACTACAAAGAACAATAGCGAGTTCGCTATAGCGAAATCTACGGGCTGGCAACTTCGATTCCCCGAAGGCGAGTTAAAGCAAACTTTCCAGCCATTCGCGGGGCCGCTCGTGCCTAATTAAAATTAGCGGAACAATGGTGTTGAAATAAGAAGAATGCCGTTTTATGTGGCAAAACCGGGCCGCACGGTCCTGGAAGTCGAGTTCTGTGAAGTGTTCCACGGACGAAACGGCGGAGTCACGGTTAGAAATTGGCGAGACTTCGAGAAACGAGCTGAAGAAAGAAGAGAGGAAAGAAGCCACCAACAACGATACAACGTGGAAACCGTTATCCAGGACTCATGAAGACATTCTGCGGCACGATCACGCGTGAAAAATATTAATCCAAGGTGACACGAGGGTGCCTCAACGGGCGTCGTGTCTGTCAGTCACTGTTGGACCCGAAGAAAAGACGCATTGCTGTGCCTTCTCTTCGCTAATAAGCGGTTATGTCAACCCGAGCCACCGGTAGATCGTACCACGATAATATTTTCGGCGGAACCTCTGTCAATTATGCTAAACTAAATCGAAGGACACGGCTCGGCTACCAGGATCCTGTCAGGGAACCCGATATCTCGAGGAGGGAGAGATTTTTGATCGATTATCAGCGAAGGCATGATAAATGAAGACGAGTCACCAACGCTGACTCGATTTCTTGCCTTTGATCGATGTCGATTGGGAAGGATTAGCGGCGAGGATCATGAAACTTCGATCCTTGCTCGCCAATACGATTAATCCCCTTCATTTTTTGGAGATGAATTTTAGTTGCTCGCTTAAAATAAATGGGTATTGTTTTTATACATGTATTTGTTACGTAAAGAGATTTTAGATACGCTTGTTACTTTGATGTACAGGTAAATGTTCATTATTTAAATCAAAATTTGAAAATCTACTGCGGATAGTATACGTCCTCGAATTAGCTCTCAAGTCTACAACCACTAATCGCGCATTATTTCATCCTCAGCGCAATCGTCTCATGACTCCTCTTCTTGAATCCTCGTCGAGCTACCGTCGACTTTCGCGTGGCGCGAGCCTGCGAAGCTGGCAACAAGAAGCGGTGGCATGGAATGATCTACCCACGTAGGTAGTTTCGTAATAACGACTAAGTAGGATCTTTATATTCCTAGCCGTGAGGCAGACCGTGGCGGGAGCCGACTCGAAGAAGGTGGACGTGGAGTCCAAAGGGCAGAAAAGAGACGGACACGAGGAGGTCTTGAACAGAAATAAGAGGGGTCGAGGGGAGAGGGTCGAAAAAGGAGCCGGGAGAACGAGCGGCCAAAGTGAGTCTCATTTTAATTAGCATCAGCTGGTGCGACGTGTACTTAACAACTGCGGGCTCGCTGGCCGTGGCGAAGCCGCGAGCATCTCCGTCTCTGTTTCTCTTCACCCTCGCCGCTGCCTGGAATTCCTCGCGAGATGTTTTATTCAGGGACACCGCGGGCCTCTGCCAGGGCAGAAACGAGCTGCTGCCCTTCTGCGAGCCGTTTAAATGCGCTGGCTCAAGTAGCCGCTACCGCAATTTGCATACAATCCGCGCTGATTCGGCTTTCGAGAGGAAAGACCAGGGTGGGGGCACCCACTCGCCACGATCCATCGGCGAACGCCTTCACCTTCGTCTTCGACGCGTGTACACCCGCTCGATAATTCCTACTGACGCGTGCTACTTCAATTGTCAGCCTTGGGAGCGCGATGGTGCCTCGTGAGCTCTGAACCTTCGACGAAGTGAATTGGCTTCGTTGATTGGGAAAGTGCAGCCTTGAGTCCTTGAGTGGCTCCGCGAGTAAAATCCTGTGGCAAATGGAGGGGAAACGTTGGCATTGAAGTTGATTTAAGTGATGGAAATTCATTACGGAAGGAGTTACAGAAAATTATTATTAGTGTTTAGTTCATAATATTCCTACCATCGTCTTCTAGATGCCTTCAGCAACGCCAAACATTTCACAAGCACCAACCCGAGCGAACGAGTGCTTAATTCCTTTTTAATATTCCAAAAAGAACGATCGACCACCTTGCATGACTAGCCACGTGTAACGTTCAACCAATCTACCGTCAACAGTCTCGACTTCCGAATCGCTGGTATTCGCCCAAGGATGAAATCCATCGTAGAAAATCTTCAGAGTCCCTGTGTTCCAGCCCGAAGCGACACGATTTGCACTCAGCTACTGTTCGGTAATTACAATCACTCACTTCGAGTCTACCTTGCGCCCTTTTGATTCGATTCCTCGGTTAATCCTTTGCTAGAGGACTACCCTTCTCCGTGGAACATCCCCGCCGAGGCTAACTTGAAACACCTAAAACATCATCCTTGCTAAGTCTAATAAGTCGACGTCAGAGTGACCCCTGGTGAATGATGAGAAACAGACCAAGACAAGACGTAGCTTGCTACTTAATGCATTATTCATCCGCAATACAGCCCGAAGGGAACTCGGTCAGGAATTGGATTTTGATGAATTTAATCTCGAATTTGCTCAAGGCCTCGCGCACCTTAAACACGGGATTAATAAGTTCTTTCGGTCTCGTTGTAACGCCGCTTGCGACCACGTGTCCGTTTTGCTTCGATACTTTCGCCTGGCCGCGTTGGATGTTATTAAAGTACCATTTAATGTTCTGGTGAATAATGTTTCGCCGAGCAGTTCTTGCAGCAGCTGTCGTATTTACTCCTGCAACTTATGCACAGCTTATGTTCTCCTTTTTCCTTTCGTCTCGTTTAAGCTACTGGAGCTTAGTCCAGACCAATGCTCAAACAAGTGTATGCAAACTGTCGTACCAATTAATATTTCCCGTGAACGTGCTTCTGCTTCTTCAACTCAAATTACGTTTCTTTTCAATACAACAGAAATGTCTTTCCGCATATATTTAATTTCGAACTTTATACTTTGAACAATAGTAATAAGCCTGGGCTAGGTTTAAAAAATAAGATAAAAGAAGAGAAATATAATCAATATTACAATAGTACAAATGCAAACGTACCAATTACGAAGCATGCAACGACAACTGTCCTCCGCCGTGCGTAATTCACGCGTTTAAAGGAATTTTTTAATTAATCCCGAAAGCTGTTCGGACACGTGGAAGGTACGAAGAGCCGTCTTGCAGCGTTATGGACCGATCGGAGGCAGCAGCCTTTAAAAGGGCCGAGGCGGTGAGAGTATTGGTGAACAGTGTAGGGTCCGGTGTAGGCGGAGAGTCTGTTAGCTTGTCGATGGGATAGCAAGAGTTAAACGGCAAGAAGAAGAAAGAGGGGTGGAAAGAAACAGGGAGACGAGGGAGTCGATGGTATGGTGGAACCGAGAGGCTTAATTAATGAGACGTACGCGGCAGCTGCAGATACCAAGATGCATTGTAAATACAGCGAGGCCAGAAAAACTATTGTCCCCGAACGAGATTTATACCTGTCCCAATTACACTCGCGTCGGAACGTTCAATTTTTTTCGTTCGTCGGACAATTCGTTGAGCGCCCCTTTTTTGCATGGAACGGCCCTCGATAATGTTCCATGGGATGACCAGCCACGATCGTTATAGGGCAGCACGCAGGGGACAACAAATGTCCGGGTAACAGCGACGGCCAACCACTCGTAAAGCTCACCCACGCAACTGGTTAACCCACACCGACTCTTCCCAATCGGCGTTTTATCAATCTCCGTAGCCCGGAGAAGCTGGGCAATTTGTTTCAACGATTTTTCGATAATGTCGTCTGTTCACGGTTCGATCAAATAATATTTTGTTTAGTTAAGCCTAGTCTTCTCTAAGAAATTAATGATATAGCGAATGGAAATTTCAGTATTCGTTTTGTTCCTATGGTTTCGACAATTATTATGGCCTAATCCTCCTCCATTGATTCTTACGTGAAAATTTTCATTTCAAATCACTTTTACACTCGCACTACCAGCTCGAAGAGTCGAACAAATAAAAATCCTCCGTCAAATTGAAAAGCTGCTGCACCGATACGAACCGTAATACCAGCAAAATACTATTATCGCGTCCGTGTGTACAAACTCGTTGCAATTCACTCCGTTAACGTAACGCGCGCGTATAATTACTGTAATTGCATTCCTAAATGCGTTCCCCGACAACTTGGCCAGCCTTACACCACGCATACCTTCGTAACACCGTGGTTTCGCCTCGGCGAGCACACTTCACGGGGATAATTCCACGTCATTTACGCGGCGTGTTTGAATTGTCCGCGACAGCTGTGGTTACGTGCGAACAGGAATTTCGTGAAACGGCGATAATCTCGCCGCGTGTTCGTGGCGGCTACCGTGCTGTCAGAGAATAATCACGTCTTTAAAAGCGGCAAGCGATATCCCCACACTGGATACGATAATGCCATGGTATTAGCACGTTCGTGTCACACTAGTTGTTCGTTGATTTCATCCGAGGATTTGCAGATGGCCGTGTTGGTTGCATTCTGACACCTGTAACGACGTATCGTTTCTATCGGTGTACCAACCAGGAAAGACGAATCTCTTTTAACACTTGTAGTTTTGGTTCGACTGTCAATGATGCTGTTTATGTGGAGAGTCAATGGCGGTACGTTAGTTGGCAAGATTTATAAGTGTTACGTAGCTAAGAATGTTAAAGATCCTAGATTAATACGTAACGTTAGAATGGCACATGTACATTTGGTACGAAACGAAGAATCGTGCTATCGTTAAATGGATCACGACAAAGTGACTCGGGGTTAAGAATGCGTAAGAACGTTCTTTGGCAAAGGATAACAGGTACGGCGGATGTCAAACTGGACGATAAAAAAGTCTCGTATTTTATCGCGAGTTATGATTGCTGTTGTAAGAAAATCGAGCCACAATTTATCGGGCAGACCGCGACTGTCGAAACTAAATCATTTTTGCCCGATCTCGTTTGCTGCCGTTCTTTGCACAGCTGGACGTGAGAACCAGCATGCGGAATCACTGAATATATTCGCGCGGATGCGAAAGATAAATTATACTCGGCGTCACACTCGTACGTCCCGGTTTATGCTTTATGGTTATCGATTAACGTAATTTCAATATCAGCTTTCGATGCTTCTCCACTTCTCTTGTCGACGTTTCGACGATTTCTTCTCTTTTTCGAAGGAGCAAGAAGATGTGCTCAGTGCTCAGGTGTTGTTGTTTATCCTTTCTCTTTTCGGGATGTGTATTAAAGTTGTTGACAAACAGGTGATACATTTTATGCAGAGTCTTCTTTATGGTTTTATTATCGTGCTTGCGTGAAATGATAGAACATTTTAAAAGTCAGGAATGCAGTGGCCAGATTTGCACAGGAAACAGACGCTGTTAATCACAATTTTTACATAACCAGCAATTAAAGTTGTAATCTAATATATTTAGAACATTTTCTATTAATACTACTTTACATCTGAATTAATGATTCATAAGCAGTAAACTTTAATCAGATAATTAAACAAAAATTTGAATTGTTTGTAGAAAAAGATTCCGAACACCGTACTAAAAAGTACATAGAATTTTTATTTAGTTAACCGATTTCATCGCCCAACGTTCTCCCCCATCTACATATTTCTCCCATCAAACATCAGCACCCGGGTAACCTACAATTTTCCCTGAAAACGTCCATCAAAGTTATTCCCAAATGAATTCTCCTGGTTCAGGATGCATGCATAATAGGGTCGACGTTACATTGTATAAATAAAGTGGCGACGACCAAAGGCATGCTAACTTGGTAGCCCGATCCATTGTCAGGATATCCTGTGGCTAGGACAGTAGGGGTTGGCGTGTCCCGCAAGAACCATCGGTTAATTGGTGAAAATATGTATAAAGGCAACGCGGTTCGTAACCTGTGGTTACACGGGGGATTATTATTTACAGCGTCGTCGGTGTGATTCCTTGCAAAGTAGAAGCCTCGAAAAAGCAATAGCCAATGGAATGCCAGGCGGAGGAGAGCCGACGAAGCGGCAGCTGGCCGATGCGCCGCCAAAGTGCTCCCGTTATTGATTTACGTTGATAGCTTCTTGGACCTTCGGTACGCAATTCCTGTTGCCTGCTCTTGCACCGAGGTCAGTGTAAACAGTGTGTGAAATTGCTTCTCGACTTGGTCCAGTCACAAAAGTCTGCACACACTTATCAAAATTGATGTAACTCTGAAAATACCATAAATTGAATGAAAAAGTAAAAAAAATTTTACATAATATTGCCTTTGGTAGGAAAAAGGCAATATAGAGGAAGAAATCCCTCCTATTCGTCTCAATACTTGAAAGTTACTAGACACTATGTCTAAGAAATGTACTTTGAGTTTTGAAAAGCTGTGTGTCGATACCAACGTTGAATCAGGAGGGAAGATGATGGAGTGATTATCGTGATATTTTTATCGAGTTTTTATGTTCGTCGGCGTGAACCGTGCTACGAGTTGGAAGATTACAATGGAAATCTCGAGACAAGCGTTTATGTTTTAATTGCTCGCCCTCTGCAATTACGCGGGGTTACTCAGGGCTTGTATGCCGTGGCAGGGTATAGTTCACGGTTGTATCTGCTTACGGTGGCTCGCGAACTCTTCATTTTCATCTTCGTATTGCTATCCGCGTGTTCTTTTGAGCTTGGTCAAAAAATTGCTACATCATACTTATGTATGTGCACACTTATTTCCTTTCCATTTTCAGTTATTTTGATGCCACTTCCAAACGATGAAGCTTATTCTATCTTATATATTCAATTTTTTATTTACTTACATATCCAGCTACAAAGTTTCTTTGCAATAGATCTTATTTTAAAATATTTTTACGTTTTGCATTGTACTTTACTATATAGCTGGGGACATGTTCAGAAGCTTCTCCGATTCTATGCGCAGCTGCCACCCAGAATTATCGAAAGGCCAAAGAAAGCTTAGTAAAGCTCCCCTTTAATCGTCCCAAGGTCCATCGATATCAATTTGTACGAGATAATCGAGCCCATGAAACGACGAAGAAATCCAACGAACCGGACTTCAGTCTGTGTGTCCACGGTTGCACGAGACCTCGATACGAAATCGATGCCTTTTTCATTTCGTGGCGCACGAGCACACGCCCCTGGTTACCGGATTTTTCGAGTTCCAGCTAATTACGAGTTGTAAACACCGGTCCAGGGAGAATTTATGTAGCTCGTTTGCCGCGAGGGGGATGCTCGCAGTCCGGTCGGTTCAGATGCAATGGGGCAATTACGCGATATTTCCGGCCTCGTGGCCAACAGGAATGCACCGCTCTCATCCCTTCGTACCCGCGGCCATAGTTACGTCTTCATGCTCGAATTTGCCCGGCCAGCCGCAAATTTTCTGAATAAGCCGATCCGCCGTCTCCTTTGCCGCGGGATTCATGAATTTACGAATGGAATTAAAGCCGCGTGTACCCGGTGTTTACGCGAGCCCTCACGACAGGGATGACGGGGTTCAAACTCATTTTCAAACAAAACTACTGACGGATATCATGGATGTTTCATGAAAAAATTATACGTTTATTGAAACCGTTGACGAGTGGTCGAATTTGCGTTTGTTTGTTGAACGTGGACCATGGTTAAAGGTATTCATCACCTGCAAGATGAATTTTTAGGGAACGTAACTTCTTCTTTGAGGGATCAAAATTCAGTTTGTGTGTGTGTGTGTGTTTGAAAGAATTAATAAAACATTGATTACTGGTATATAATAAAATTGAGATTTTCATATACTTAAAAAATTCTAGGTATGAATAGAATAAACCTTTGTAAATATTGAAATTCAAACGAAAATCATTATAAAGATTAAACAATTTATTTGTTCCAGTAATATCCTATAGTTATCTGTTTGTGCTAATCTTGCAAAAGCTCAAGCAGAACATTAAACGGCCCGAAAGCCTCGAAGGGGTAACCAAACGAATCGTAAAGTTTTAGTCGGTGCCGAAGCGAAGCGAAAAGGCAAGTATCGTCCATATATCACGTGGCTTTAAATTAGATCACATAATAAATTCTTCGCTGCCGGCAGCGTGGTAGCAGCATTCTGTATGCATAGGGTAGCCAACATCTTGCCAAGTTACTTGTTGCTGCTGCAGGTTCTTGCCTCGGGCACCGACATACCACCTTTGATTCTATGAAGAACAACCTGCTTTCCAATATCGAAAACCTTCTCTGAAATCAACCTTCGAAGTGATGATTATAGCTGCCATAATCTATCGGTGCATTAATCGAACTAATGATATCAGTATTTTGGAAATTTTACAGACCCTATTTAATCCTACTATGGCCTCGGAGACTCATTCGATCGTTATTAAGTGTATTAATTAATTCATCGCTTGTTTTACCTAATAACACTAAGAGCATCAGGATTATAAAACTAAAAGCATCACATAAGTTTCTAAAACTTGTAATTTTCTTATTTTGCACACCGAGAGTTGTGAAGCAGCCTTAAACTGCTCTGACAATTACTGTTGGCAGTCAGTCATCATCCCAAAACTTCCGAAATCGGTCATCAATTTTCTCCTCAGACACGATTCCTGGAATTGGCGGCCACGTGGATCAGAATTCGTTCGAAAACGGTGACCCTCGTGCTAGAAGCACAGAATGGGAGCGTCGAGAACAGGAGAAAATGGTGGCACGAGAGAGGAAGAGGACCATTGTCCGCCAGATACTCGTCGGCTAAAGTGATAATTTGCGGGTCACGATTAAGATGTGGGACTGTAAATCGCGTCGTGGCACGTTCACGGTGCGTGACCAATCGGCCATTATGGTAACTTACGCATCACGCGAAAGGTGCCAGGTTAATTTGCGAACCGTGCTTCTCTAAAATTATTTCCAAACTACTCGTGTCCGCTGGCACGCATGCCACGAACAAGCTCGATTTCTCCCTTGCGGCTGAAATGCATCTCGAACGATTTCCGGAATTCGGCCGCGACTCCCGACCCACAAAACGAGCCGAGAATTTTCATGAAATTCTTCTGAGACAAGCCGTGTATTTCGAATCGGGTAGATTAGGGATTTTCTTCGAGAAAACAGACACTGAAGAGTTCGTGAAGTTTCAACCTTACCTGAATGCAAATGTTAACTTCTTTGAAACGAATCACGAAACCTGTTGCGCGAAACACGAGTGCTGTAAAATTATTTGCAACTTTGTAGACGATGTTTGAAATTCTACGATTTAGCTGAAGTTCATTTGATTACTTTAGAAACTCGTTTGGAAACCGTATACTCCGTCCTGTACACGTTTTACCACTTACGGTTAAAGAATGCTCAGCTGTTGCGCGGTTTAAGTGCCAGTTACTTTATGAATTTTATTTTGTTTTTTACACGATTCAGCTTGAAAGTTTAGTTATGTAAAATTTTATGTTCGTGCTTTTACGATTTGGTGAATCGAAATAATTCTATCGTTACTAAACGTTAATATTGTAGTAACTGGTCTTTGTAAATTCAACGTAGGATATAGATTAAAATTTAATTTTAATTCGATTACTTACACATTTTGTCTTATCAACTGTTTAGTAATTATTTCAAACGCCACCTCGTTCACAGGTTAGAATCAACGGATATCTATTTCGAATTTTTGTAATAATTTATTTATCGTAATACTTGTAATACTTCATGTATTTTAAACGCCTACTTACAATCGAAGGACTTGGAAAGGTGGAAGAGATGGTTGATGGAAAAGATTTCACGCAAGCACGTGCGTGACACGAGAAACACTTGGGGCAAGTTTGCATCAAAGTATCGCCGCCTCCTTGGTCCGATCGCCACGTTGCGTTGTGCCGTGACATCTGGCACACGGCAACCTCGTTTGTCTCGTTATAAATCGGCGAAATTGGATAATCTGAGCAACTTTCGCGCCGCGCCTTGAACCCGCTAAAATTTTACATTCACCAATTTGCCTGCCTCGTTCCCCTTCTGGGGGAAAATGAACCGGAACCTAACAGCGACCAACGCGAGATCCTTGAATTTAAATGATCATGGCTGGAACTTCTCCAATCTTAAAAGTTTCTCTATGAATACTGTAATCTTATAAATACTGATAAATACTCATTGCAATTTCAAAACTTTATGTTATGAGTTAGTTTCAAATCGTGATGTTGGATAAATCTAATCACAATATGCCATAGATTTAAAACTATGTTCCTTAGAAATCGATTAGCGCTCACTGAAAGGTACACTGTATCAAATTTTCCAGTTTTCATTTGTTATCAGTTCGTGGAGAAACGATATGTTCTATAAATGCAATATAATTCTCTAGTCCGACTTTAACTCGAAACCTTCATCGTACATTAATTTACCTAGTATCCTACGCCAATGGGGTGAGGTCCGGAATCCAGCATGGCAATTTACGCTTCATTATGCGAGGTTACGCTAACAAGGCACGTTCGAGGAAGGAAGCTGGCCATGTTCACGTGAAATTGCGAGCACGTTGGTTAGGATGACTCCGTAAACTCCGGACAGAAAGGGGCGTCCCACGTTCGCGCCAAGATACGGTTGCGTACGCCCGCGATTAATTCGTCAGGTTATGGCCAGACCCCCCTTCACCACCTCTCTCCACCACCAGCTGGAACCGAGATCCTGCGAGGAAGAGTTCATGCTGCGACGAACGACGCTGGTATCCCGAAATTGCTCGACATGGCCCCGCGAAGACAGCTCGTGGGACATTATGGGCACGCAACACGGAATCTGCAAAAAAGAAATCTTCGGCTGGTTCGATGGTTCTGGTCCAGAAGGCTCTGTAGTTTGGAGGCTCGTTTGCGGCTACGACCTGCGTTGCATTCTCGTTTTATTTCCGTTCTACGTCCCCACGCCACGTGGCCATGCGCCTCGTAACGCAAACCGTCTGTATATTGAAATTTTAGGGGTGAATATATTTCGCCGGGAACGGTGCCGCGCCTTTTTGCCACTCGAACCACTCGTGACGGTAATAATATTGTGTTTAACGAGCGAGGATGGTGAAAAGGATGACGTTTCGTCGGCGATTTTGGAGGATTCGTTTTTTGTCAGGCGATCTTGGGAATGGGATGGGCGATTGTATATTTCTGGGATATGGTTCATAATGGATTTAAGTGTTTATCTTATTTCTAGTTTTCTGTTTTGTTATATGAAAGTTAACCCTTTGCACTCGGAGTATTTTTGGATACGATTGAAATGTATCCAAAATGTATCCTTCCCTTTCCTGCCATTCCCGTATATTACTTTTCCTATCTACTAAATTAACAGGAAACATTTGACGCATTAAGGATCCCACAGGTTAACGCGAAACATTCAACGGCGGCGAAATTCCTGACAATAAATATAAAAAAAACATGCGTAAATTTTACGCAGTAGGTAGCTCAGAAGATAGAGGAAAGTGCGTAGATAATAACGCAATTTGTTGCAACGCGATATCTTAATTAGTTCCTGAGATATAGGGCGTCAAAGTTTGTATAGCGGCCGGCGCGTACGAGGGTAACCCTGAATGGGCGCGACGCGACCTAGACTTTTTTCTAGGAAATTCGTATACGCATTTCCAGGAATATAGTAAAGGGTTAGACGTAAACAATGACCACGTGACCGCTACGCTAGACACTCACTGTCTGGGTCCAAGCGTGCGGCGGCAGCGAATTTCTACAAAAATTACGTTTGTCTTTACACGACGATATCTCAGGAACGGATAAAGATATCGATGTAAATCAAAAACTGTATTAAAGCGGAAGGTTTCTACTTTCTTACAAGCCTAACTTTATACCGAAATTCGAAACAGGACTTTGTTGGCAGCCCTTTGAACTTTTCGTAATTTTAATACGCGTTTCTTATGCAGTTTAACATAGTTTCTGACTTTCAATTGCTTCTAACGATAGAATATTATTATAAATATCTATCACACGCATTATTAACGATTATTTCGTTTACTCAAAAATAATTTTTGGAAAAAAAAAATACAACCGACTTCGGAATGCACCAAAATGGACGAAATAATTTTAATTTATATTTCGGAGATGGCGCAAAATTAAAACTTGTGTAAAGGAAAGATGTTGCTAATGTGAAAATATGTAAAAGGATTAAAGAATTTTGACAATTTCCAATGTAGAAAATTGTTAATACTTCATACGGCCTTTTCTTTCGTCGCACTTCGACCTATGACAGAATTCTCGAAGCGATCGCGCGCGTCCGGCGTTGAACCGGGTCGATTCATTGACCGGTTTGAACTTTTCGCGAGCTTAAAAGTCACGACTCGGTCCGGTGAGCACGAGTGGGCAGCAGTTGGTCCGCAATCGCAGGCGGGTGGCCTGTGGACGTGACTTTATGCGATGCGGTACTCGCTCGCGCGGTGATATAACGCGCAAGAGACCGGATACAATAGAGTGCCATCCTCCGGGGCACAAAAGAGAACGAGCGGTTTCTCTTGGCCTGCTGTTCGCAATTGATGATCGTGATTCAATTCCAAGAAGATTGCAATGGGACGCGTGGGGGATCTGTTAAACGTGATTGATAATTGGTGTTCGTTCGCGGACCTAAGGTATAGTTATGATCGTGGGCTGTTGAGACAGACACGTTCGAACGAACGTGCAACCCCCCTTCCTGGAAATTTTGATATTGATTGCTTTTCTGAAACGACACAAGGAATTACTATTCTATTAAAATTATTGCAATATGTTAACAAGCATAATATAATAACTGTAATGCGATATAATAGATACTTGTATAAAATAAAGTAGGCCTGCAACGCTTTATGAATCACCGATAAAACAAACCAATGACTGTTACAAGATATTCGAACACGAACATTTTGAACCCAACCACGCGGCGAACATCTCGAACATGAACTCTAACACGGTCGAAACAAATGTTATCCGGCGAGATATCATCCGGACCCATTAACAGAGTGACCTAAACCTCTTCGAATGCTCGATTTATGGTTGTAGCTCGTGTTAAGCGTTCTCGGAAGTTAGGCTCGTCGTTTAGGTGTCCCAATTAAGGAGGCCACGAAACGGATCGAACGAGAGTCTCCGGGATACGGGTCTGGGAATCGCGATTGTCACGGTAGAGGTGCGCACCGTGACGATCGACTTTGGTTTATCGATTCGAGGGAACGGAATCACGGCCGAGGACGACGCGACAATGCTTGGATCATTTCTCCCACGGTATCAGCACGAGGTCCGTGAAAATCGATTAGCAACGCCTCGAATCGATTCTAACGCGCCCGGATAAGGAATCTCGTGATCCTGAAGCGGTCATGCATCGGCGACGATGAACAAGGCTGATCGGAAGAGAATTCTCCCGGTTAAACAATGGTGAACGAAGAAGCGTTGAATTGGGAGCTTGGTATCGTTAGAAAGCACAGCAAGAGGGTACAATATTTAAAATGAAACATTTATTTCATGTTTCTATGAACATCGAAAACGAAACGAAATTATAAATAGTCCTAATCGTTTATACGAGTTATACGGTTTATACGATAAAAATAATATAGTCGGATTTTGTACAACTTTGGCATGGCACTCAAAGCGTTAAGAAACTTAGAATTCCGCTAAATCTTTCGAAATTCTTGGATCGTGTATGACACCGTCTACAAAATGCCATTCTTCGATAAATCGTCGAATCACTTAAAATCATTCGCACAGAAATGATTAACGACTGATCGCTGATGGTTGATGGAGTCCTTAGCGGCCATGAAAGTTACCGACGAATTCACGTTCTCCAGTTTCCTACGCCTATCGGCATTTACACCTGCGCCCCATCCTTCTTCGTTTTCCGCGAGGAACACGCGCCTGCAATTCATTCTCGCGCCGCGATCGAATTCTCGCTTTATCGCGGCCTGTATCGGCGTTAATTTATCGTCCGGTTTCCAGCCGCGGCATTAGAAAACGAGAAATCACGGGCCGCGCGGTCGCAAATCATCCTGCGGGGGCAACGTGTTGTCGTTGTCGCGGCTTTAAATGGATCAAACACGGCGGCTTTTGCGCGACGACACAGGTAAACGACGAGTTATATTGCGGCAATAAAATACAGCTGAGTTACGTGTGCCGAGCAACCCCGTCGTTTGTGTCGTTAGCCAGAGAATCAACACTTTTTGGCTATTTTTTCTTCTTTCGTGTATACGGAATGATTTATTGGCTAGGTTGCGCGCGACATAGAAGCGCAACCTCGATCGCACGTTTCGTTTTGTCGATACGATTAACACGTTCGGTGCCTTGCATAATTTAAATTAGTGTAATAGTTCTTTCATCGTTTTACGTTTCTTTGTTTTAACAGACAGCTCGTGTAGCATTTAATTTCAATTTTACTAAGAATATCACATCCTATTCGTGGCCAAAGGATTTCCTTGCATCGTGGTCCTTTGTTCGTGACTAGGACACGAAACGAGCTGGATTTGGCGAAATAAAAAAGGGGCACCTGTGAAATCTGAAATTATGCAGATCGTGGCCCGTAACCCGGAATCTTGATGGCTATGTGCTCCAGATTAATATTAATTTAATTCCTCACTCGCGGCTATACGAGCAGCAGCCGGACTTCGCTGTACGTTCCTTCAAAGGAAGGATCTCTTTCCCCCTTTTTTTTTTCTTCTTCTCTTGCAAGCAGGATAATGATTAAGAGAGAACACGAGCAACGTATACTATACGTCAGAGTGCTTCGCTTCTGTTATTAAAGTTTCCCTCGTGCGCGATTGTCTTGCTTTCGAAAATATTCCTTGAAGCTCGTGAACATCCTAACTCGTTATTAAGATTCACCATGGTCGCGTACGATTCCATGGTTGTAATCAAGGTGTTCGTCAAAAACTCAGCTATGACTGAAGAATTCTTGAAGAGGGTTGAAGAAGAAACTGTCTTGGTTTCGTTCGTGCGCTTGGTTTATACTGTCTTTATTCAAATTTGAATGATTTTTGAAGATCTTTTATTAAATTACGAATAATCTAGGAATAATAATCACAGAATTAAAAGAAAATTAAACCAGTCGAGTACAAAACTTTGTAAAAGTTATTTATTAAATGTTTTTTTTAACACATTGACTGCCATAAATTTAATAATTTCACAGCATACATTAGACGAAAGTTTCATTTGTTCATTTTAATACAGTCAATACAAGTAGACACGAATTTATATGTATATTATTTGGAAATAAAGAGTGTGTTGCAATCCTTGATTGCACCGAGGCGCCTGAATGCCGGTTACCCGATCTTCAGCCTTGCATTTTCAGGAACCTTGGCCCTTTCGTAATACTTCCAACATAATTTCATAATGTATTATTTTCTAAGAACAGCAACTCGCTACGACTCTTATAATATCACATTCCACTAACAATAAAAAAAAATTGTCCAAGAAACAATTTTATTCGACTAAATGAGTCTACTATTGAAACGTATGCTTTCAGTTCGAAGATTTAATTTCCTTCGAGATCATGTCAGTACTCATATTTAATAAGAAAGTCGTACAAGACTTAATAACAACTCGCAAATTTATATTAACACTTTTTGCGCTGTACCGACCGCAGTCACCAGTAATTATTCTCTGATTCTTAATATAAAAATTCAAGATGAATTACCATTATCATCTTTCATATCGTCGTTTATTAATTCCAACGACAGTGTAGCGTATATAAACCGCGTTCACACCAAAATAAATATATATTATTACATCCGAAAGATTTCGATGCTCACCCCAACCTTCGGTTCTTAATTATAATTAAAATCAAAACGATACCCCTCAATTATCCCCGATAATCAAGGCGGCTCGGTAATTAAATAAACCCGAGGACTCCAACGTTGAACGAGTCGAAGCAACCACCGGTCGAGGTGAATGTTGGATTGCGTGAAAGTGCGTACACGTCGACACGGCGTGATATCCGCAACATGACAGTGAATGTTCTTTGCATGACCCCACGGCACGCACCTGCCTGACCTCCGCCCCACCAAAACCTGTGCAACGCGATGCACCGCTGCCCACGCGCCTCTGCGCAACGCTTACGCAAATTCCTGGAATCCCTTGGAAGGGCATGCAAAGGGTCTTGCATCGGCACGATCATAAAATTCTCTCGGTTTCATAAAAAAAGAAAAACGGTAAGTGAAAACGCGACGATGCTCCGACTATATTTGGCGAGGGACCAACAAAACTACGAGGACGTGACATAATAACGCGATTTCGTGACACAAAACTATCGTCAAATCGCGCTTACAGTACATTATTTCGAAGCTTAAAGTCTGACGAAACTTACTGTATCGACTGTTTATTGATGTTTTTTAATTTAACGTGGTCGGTCGCCAGTCACGGTAAATTATATTCGTTTTCGAAGCGTATAAAGTCTGGCACGATTTGATGACACGAAAGTGTCGTAAAATGACGGTTACGGCGTATCAATTTGAAAGTTGAGGTTTGATGAAAATGGGTATATAAACGTTTCAGCTATATTTTAAGATATTATAGGTTGGAATTTGAATATTTGCTGACAGAGAATGCTAAACTGTGTATTGGTTGTTTCACTGTTCATTCCAATACTGGAATCAATGAATTTATATTGGAAAAAATTTATATTTTGAATTTTATGAAACTTTGAGCTTTAAATTGACGCATCGTAAATGTCATTTTGAGATATTTTTATTTCATAAAAATGTCGTTAAACTGCTACTCTGTGCACTTTTATACCATAGAACCTGTACCCAGTTTAATAAATTGAAATGGAGGAAAATTATTTTACTTATTTATACTATCTATACTTTCAGAAATCAATTCACATTCTACTACAATTTTGCTTGATAATAAAAGCAAAAGTTTAATCTAAAATCTGATACAAAATTCCTGTAACTGTACATAGGTAATTTCAAACGGCTGTACGAATCGAAAACACGTTACGAGTATCCGTTTCCCGTTGTTTAGATTGATCGGGTTCGAAGGAAATTACACGGACTATAAGGTGGTTGATTTAGATTTCAGGAATAGTCGATTCCCAGAGATTATAGGTTCGATTAAACGGCGCACGATCGGCGATGGGAATTACCTGGGACCTCGTAAAAATCATGAAAACCGACGGGATTCCCTAGCCGCGGAGGCAAACACCAGACTTTATGGTGATTGAAATTTTACGGGACCAGCCTGGGGGATCCGAAGTGTAAATCTCGCTACGATACGATATTACGAAACCTTTTCATAGTAATTAACGGGTGGGACGGCGGCACGGATTAGGAAATCTTAATTAAAATTTTATGCCTGTTAATTTTCAGGTGGTCGCGCGTGACGTGGATGCAGGAATACCGTTTTTTTGTAAGCCACCATCGAAGCAGCCTCTTTTACCATGTAGGGTGTTCCAACCATTGTGCTGCAGCACCAACAAAAGTAAGTCAAAATACAACGAAAAGCTTTTTAAATAAAAAGCTTTGAGTAATAATATGAAATTTGATAATCAAAGGCTTCGTACTTAAATTCTGATTGATTTTTATACGACCAAGCGAATCTTAACGACTGGAATAACCTGTAGGAACAGTTCAGATCTTCGTGATTGTTTTGAACGAGAGCAAAAAGGATTCGCTGAATTTATATCGTGTATTCGTACCGCGATACAATCGTAGGATGATTCTTCTTTTTACGCCTCCGTAACGGAGCATTACGATTCAATTTGTTATTCATTTTCTCGGTTAAACCGCGACTAAAGTGTTGCCCCTTTCTCAACGAACAAGCCACCGGTGCCCCTACCAATTCGTGTAATTTTAATACGTACAAGTTCTCGTAAAAATCTTGTACAAGCACCGGTTCGTACCGTTGCTTGATCCTTCACCTACGTGAAACCGTGTGTCTCCAAGTGTGCATGTTGTACTTATCGTAAACATATATCGTAAATTCCGTTTCGAGTGGACAGCATCGATTAAAAGCTTACAACCTGTGCACCTTATCTGGTAGGACACGTGGGCTTAATGGAAGCTGTTGGTCGACCAATCGATCGAACGTTCCTAGGGTTCGGGGTTCTGTCGGTGTTTCTCTTCTATGAAATTCGTGTTCCTTTCGCTGGATGGTTGGGAAATCACCCTTGAAATCTGCAACCTGACGAACTTGCACTTCGGGGCTGAGGTTTTCGTAGCTGATACGTCAATTCACGTTCATTAGTTGCTTTTTAAGCTATATCGTTCACTTTTATGTCATTGGAAAAATTAATACTAAATTGAACAATGGTAACGATAACTATCTTTGACTTTTTATTTACTTAAAAGACACTTTCTACGATTAATCCTCGAATAATGGACCACTGTGTCATGAATTTTAATTTAAATACCAACTACTGTAAATTTAATTCCAACACGGTACAAGCGTTGAATACAAACTAACAATCACTCGATCTCATGCTTGGCGATACAATAGAAAGTTCAAACGAATAACCGCAATTCTGATCAACCAGTAAACGTTACACGAGTCTCATTACGATCAAGCATAGTTCAATTCGGTCGGCGATACATTAAAACAGCCGTCGGTTCTCATCGAGCATTTATATCCATCGATATTCCAGTTTATTACACCGAGCTCGCATGGCCGTGCAATTTCTGCGGTCTCAACGATTCGCCGGTAAATCCAATCGACCCACTTCGATTCCACTTCAACTTTTCGTTATTACCCCATCCGGATTAAAGGCACTTATCCACTGAAAGGATTAAAAGAAAAATTCGTACGCCAACTGCGAATTAAAATGATATCGAACAGATTATAGTTGCGGCACCTGCTTAATGCATTTAGTACCAAGTCGTCCAGATTTTTATTCAATTAGACAATTTTTTTGCCAAATGTATTAGGTATGTTTTTAATTAATAAAGCATAAGAATATAAAATGTTTCTTTGGCGGATATAAACCTTCAGCAGGCTATCACGTGTTCGATTTCCAACATTTGGAACGAGCCGTTTCATCGGGCCGTTGCGCTTACGAATTCCGAACATTTCACCTGGCTCGGCGACCCGATGACCCTCCACGTCAAGTACCTGGATCCCAAGCCAGCCTCGAACCACGAAAATGAGAGGAAGACATGATTTATAACGGTGTAATGGGGGCGCGAGATGATATGGCCGTTGTTGTTCAGCCGCCTGGTTATATTGCAATGACTGATCTCGGTCTTGCACGCTTCGAAATCATTTTAGATTATTCTGGAGAAGAAACTCGACTACGATTGAACGCGTAAAGCTTGATACGCGTGTATGATTATAAATTGAACGGAGCATAAAGGAACGCGCGAATTACGATTGTAATTCGGTACTCGAAACATCGATCGCCGCAGTGAAGACAGCCGTATGTAATCAGACACGATATAATTGCAAATATTCAGAGCACTTTAAATTAAGCTTTCTATTTACTGGCTTGCCTAAATAATATCACTTTGATATTGTATGATATCGACGACGAATGTATTATTAAAAAGATTACGAAAATAAGACCTCAAACATTCGTGATTGAAACTATCGAATCGAAATTTGCCAAGGAAATATTTCCTTTCTCTGTCGCTGTCACGGTTTACTATAAACATCGAGTTACGCAACAAATAACTGTCAGTTATTGAAAAACCATTCCACGCTTCGCAAACGTACGTGAATACCGATCCGTACGACATACTCCGTTATTACCATAATTACGCACCTATGCGCAATTAAGTGTATTCACCGTCGCGATCATGATCGCGATGATGATCATCACCGTCATCATCATTATCATCGTGCGGGAACGGCGTTCTCTTTCGAGGGTGTATTTAAAAAGCACACCGAGGGGCCTATAATTTCCCGAATAATTCATAAAATAATGCCCGGTATGATTGAAATACTTTCGTGTGTAGTTGAGCGTTTAATAAATTAACCGTTGACTGTAATTTCGACGATAATTTCGCCGGTAAATTGTGCCCGATATCGAATCGATAAGCAGCACTTCGAACCCCGGTCGTGTCGATGGCTATTAAAGGGAATAAATCAATCCAGTTCGTCCACTTCTTCGTCCTTCGAAGATATAAACTTCGTTTCTCACCCGTTGGAGAAATTAACCCCTTAAATAGTTATGTAAGATAGATCGGGGATGACTTTCAACAGTAAGCAGTTTTTGGAAATCTATGTATGTTGGACAGTAAAAAATCCCGTGACTCGCCGACCATCTGGACGAGCTGGTATCTGCAGGGAAACATGGAAGATGGAAAATGACGGATAGAAAAATTTCCGAGTCCTCATATTACCAATTTGATGGAAGAAAAGTTAGGAACCTAAAGCTCCAGGTTCTAAAAGACTAAGTTTTCGTGCATTGCCAACTTCCTGGACGGAAGTACTTATACTGCTTGGAAGAAGAAAGCTGACAGATAGAAAAGTTTCCAAGCCCCCATTTCCCCAATTCGGTGGAAGAAATTGTAATAATGATTATGACGTATATGTACCATTAGCAGTGAACCATTCGTGGCATCATGAAATTGTACTTCAAATAACGAACTGCAACGTTTGATAGGTTAATAACAATATCGAGTTGGAAGCAGAACTATGAAGTGCTTCTCGTTGCGTTGTAATGATAACGCTTAATTACGATATACGATGTCGGTCCGACTCGCGAAAGTCGATCGTGTTCCAGTTCGATCGTAACGATCGGTTTGCAGCGAGAAAGGGCAGGATCGATCTCACGGCACCGCGCCTTGTAATTCATTGTCTGCCACCGGTGAATAATTTTCGAACGCTTTTTCTTCTTTTCGCTTCTGATTGGAAATACCTTGAAGTAGCACGTGGTCGTAGCCAAACTTTTATGAGAGAACTTTAACACAATCTACTTTTATTTCTGGTATAAACTTTTATGCTAGGATGAGATAATAACGGAGTAATCTTCAACGTAGTTTGTTGTGAAACATTGTTCCACGATGAAGAACAAAAAAGAAAATATGTTATTTACGTCTTGTTTTTTAATGTCAGAGATTTTTAGGTTGAGTCGTTCGATCTTTGAATTTCAGAAATTGAGATGTTGAATGTTTACGTAAGGTTCTGCCAGACACGTAACAATATTTCCATCGATGCTGAAGTGTCATCATAAAACAGCTGCAACATCGAGGGTTCAAAAACGTCCAGGTATCAGTGGGCTCGTATTCAAGAGCATGAAAGGTTCGCGCGAGCCATAAGTTTGCAATTTTCATTTCCAATTCCTCGGGCTATCCCGAGTTTTCTTTCGAGATCATTGGCCACCGATGCTTTGCGTCCCGTTTCCGCTATATTGAGCAATGTTCCGCGCCGAAGACACCGGTCCCGGCATCCGCTATTCAACTATTTCATAAATAACCATTATTGTCCCGTTAAGTTTCTCCCTTTGAACGAGACAGAAACGGAGATCATAATTTCGGGCCTGGATGAATCGCGGTGGGCCAGAAATATGTCGTGCCCTCTTGTCGTTCGTCAGGACAACACCGTGTCTGGTTCGTCTTCGGAAACGAAGAAAAAAAAAAAACTGACGGCATCGATGGACGTTTAAATCCCGAGACGAAAAAGCGTGAAGAATCGGACAACTGCTTTCGTTTGAAGCAAACCTTCCAAGTTGAATGATTCAGGTCGCTCCTAAACTCATGTGTGACCGTTCGTAAAATCAGACGCCTCGTCGTTCCGATTAAATTTATTCGACGTGCACGTCAACGCACATCGTACCCGTTAAATGACGGCCACGGTTGATGATAACGAGTGCGGCTTCGAGCCACGGCGGTGAAGAAACGAATTTCCATGACGGGACACCGCGAAACGGCAATGAGGAAGTCGTGTCTGGCCCGACAGACAAGTCGCATAAGTTCGCACGGACGTAAATTTACGTCTGACCCGAATGGCGGAGACGAGACGTTCCGAATGACAGAGGCGCGAAACCGCATATGGCTACTTCGTCTTCTCTCCCCTAGACGTCATAAAATGTCGATGGTCCATGGCGGGTATGTGGACTTTGACATTTTGTTACGTACCTACTTGCGAAGTAATAATATACTTTTGAAATTTGACTGCATCTTAACGAGAATGTATTCTGAAATACGATACAATTGATGACATAAAAGCATTGCACAGTATTACTTATGGCATATATTGATTTAAATAATTGCTTTATTAAAAAAGGTATTCGTTAGATTTGAGTGGCAATTACAATTACGACCTCTATACTTTTTTCCTCGCGAAATCATTTATTAAAGTACGAATTCCTACGTAGCACCCGTAACATTTTAAAATGGTAAATAGAATGTTTTAACTCATGAGGGTGATATGGTTAAAAATAGCATCTGAAATTCCTATATGCTTGACAATATTTGTTGAAAATTATTTTCAACAATTTGCTATCTAAAGAAAATCATTGCCATGAACAAAACACACCAAAAAAAAAGAAGATCTTGAAGTCACTTTAACTGTTCGTTTCACATTCATCTCACCCTTCAATCTCCTCAGTCGTTCTTCCCTTTCATCCTTCTTTCTTGCCTCAACCACCCTGTTCGATCTTACATGCTCTAAGACAATTTCATTTTCTCCCCTATCCTCCGCCCTCCGCTACATTCCTTCGTCCTCTTTTCTTCCTTTCGGTATTGCACGATACGATAGGATACGTGATTACCAGCAGCCTCCGTAGCAGCAGACATTATCCAGGGGTTATAGGTCGTCCCGCCTCGACTTACCGGCCAGGCTGCGAGTAATTGCAGTCGACTGCGATCCCGGTAAACCGCATCCTGCCGTTTCGTAGACGAAAAATTGCCGGCCACGTGAATGGACGCGGTGTTTCGAGCCGCACTTTCGAGCGAATACTAGAAAGTCGGAACGGTATTCGCGCGGAGCTTGCTTATCGCGTATATTATTGCTGCAATTACACGATATCGCGGATTTTACGAGGAGAAACTACTTGTTGGCTTCATTTTTGCCGTCGCCCAGACTTAGACACCTTTATATATCACGTTATTTCAAGTAATATATCATTTTAGATCATTTCTTTCACCACAAAAAAGAAAACCTTTAAATTGCAGTTATTTTAAATCAATTGAAATAACATTTTCCCAGGTACGCTGTCATTTTTTACATCACCTGAAGATGTTATTAAATTAACGCTATTTCCCAACGAAAGCATCGATTTCATCCGAGTATTTGATTGTCCGATGGAAGGTCAGTTAATAAAGTCACGGGATTAAGGCAGAAAAGTGGCTCGCCTTTGAGCGGACACCTGCGTCACAATGCACCATATTTAACGCGTATCAGGTGATGGTAAACTTAAGATCGTTTTATCGAAACCGGTAATTTTCCCTTCGGTCGAGGCACGATGCCAATCTATTGAAATATGGCTGGAGTGAATACAGGCACACTTTGTATGCAACGATTTCGGACCCGTGAAAGTCGACCACGCCATGTTTAATGAAAGGAACATCGAGGGATCGTGTTATGAAGTATCGATATGTAAGAAAATTACTCTGCATTGTAATTGCTATCGTTCGATGAGGTACGCGAACTTTCTGCAATTTTTAATGTTCCGTACGAGCCATGGATACCGTGTATCATTAAGTTATTAAATTATCAGTACATGGAAGGTTTTATAATAATTGAAAATTGAGTTAAATACCGGTAACTTAATCGTGAAAATATATCAAATACGTCCAAGCTATATATGAACAAAATTTTTGCTCGCAAACTTTAATTTCAACCCCAACCCCCTAAAGAATCATAAAAATTCCACAAATTTATACAGGTCGTATCACGCGTAGTTGCCTGATTTATTACGTATAGAATAAATTCAATCTTCACAACTAATATGGTTTCTCGTAACCTTTGACCCAGTCTGAACATACGGTACATCCAAGAAAATAACAATGATGCTCAGTTCCAGCACGAAATGGCGTTGATTTTGTATTAGCTTCTGACCCTGATCACGCCAATGCTAACGGAAATGATCGATAATGATTACGAGTATGGGCAGGGTGTACACGTTGCCGGATATCGTGTGTACGTGGGCAGATATTCATCGTGGATCGATGGCTGGGACGAGAGATATCTTGATATTCTCGGTGAATCTTCGGCAACTTTGCCGAGCAACCGGCGCGCCGCGTGGCTGTGGGCGATTCGTAGCACGCGAATTACTTGATTACAACACAACGATCGAATGGTCGTTCTTTAATGCACATTATTATCGCCGATTTGACGTTGATCATAGTTACCGTGATCAATTTCCGGGCAAACGATGAACCGCTGACAGGTGCGTGCTTAGAGTTTAAGCATCTTGTGGCTCGGAGGTAGGGTAATGCGTGAGTTCATGGGATATTTGTGCCTGCTTGAAGCCGGATGAATCTTTCATTTACCGATCCTGTGATCAGGCCTCATCTAGTTAGCATACTTAGCTCAAGGTGGATTTACAACACTCGGCCGAGCTACTTGCAGATGCGGTCATAAATACTGAACTTATTCAATTAAAATCTCATTGATTTTTATTATATCGATTATCTTGATTCACGAACGTAAACGAGGTGACCTTTATTGTACGAAGTGAACTAAAATTACATAGAGTGTCATCCATTATTCAGTACCACTGATTAGTGACGTAAAATACTCCCTGGGAAAATTAGTCGAATATGTGAAATGTGAAGATTCTTCGAAATATTTTCAAGAGTATTCGCAATTTTCCCGATTTTAGTAAAATAATAGATTATCATGAAAAGATTATTAATTAAGCACACTTAAAATCTCTTTCATCCTTGAAAGGACACTCTGACAGGAGAAAATTTGATAAATGATCCTCATATTGTTCATCGATGACTCAGTATGAAAAATATTTTCAAAACACGTTTTGAATATTAAACTTCAAAGGCCTATTCCATGAACGTCGATTTGTTCTGGACAGATTCTGTTGGCAAAAGGTTTTTTTTTGATTCGACGATCCCCAGTGTATTAGAATCGACGGCGACGATGACAATGGGGCTTACAAGAATATTTGCAAACGACGTGATTCCATTGTCGGCACAGAGGGCTCGTGGATTCTTCTGGATACATGGAAATCCATGTTTTGAGACGCGTGACGACACTCGTATAATGCTTCGCTAACGACTCGACATCTGTCCGCGTAGTTGTTCGAGGTAAACGACATCCTGACGCCTCCCCGCAGAGACAGGATCTATTCGTCTAAACTTTTGAAAGTTTCTTCGTCGTTTCGCTTGAGTTTCCTGCCAACTGGATACCGTTCCTCCGTAACCGAACACTTTATTGGATACTAAATACACATTAACTTTCATTCTATCTAAGTTTCGTTAGATTTCTTAATTATAGAAATTAAGATACATCATTTAGTAAAGACATCTTTAAAATCGTATTGTAACGAAAATACAGTGAAGTTGCAACGTCAGAATTGTTTTCAACACAGAAAGGAAGACATGACCTTAAACCTTCCCCGTCACCGAAGAGTAAACTTCGCGTCCGTATCTTCCCACACTCGAAGTCAACGTATGATTCATCCGTCAGGCAGGACTTCGCGATGTACAGTTACTTCCAAAAATGGCGGGCACCCCGTGGCACGAGGCACCGTTTCATATTGCGCTGTCAAAGCACGGTGAAAGCGAGATCGCGTCGTGTTCGCAACGAAAAGCTATTACCCGGGCCGCAATGCAACGAGGAGGAGGTTGGTAAATCGCGATTGATATGCAAATCGGTCGCATCATTAGCGGGGCTCGTACATGAGACGGCAAAGGAGGAGGTGTGACCATCGCGAGAAAAGAGGATTCAAAAGGGTGAGCTGTCGCTTTATTTGAGCGGGCAAAAAGGAGGAACGACCGATGGCCATCGGTCGTTAAAGTGAAAAATTATTCTTTCCTTAGATCCTCGTTGTCGCCTTGCGTCCGATCCAAATTCAAACGGTTGCATCTGCACGGTGGTCAGCTGTGGGGTCAAGCCAATTAGGGCCACTCCGTTGAGAAAGTGGACGACCAAAGGGTGGGTGAAATGGAATTCCTTCGGCTCGATGATGGTCGTACGTAAATGGGCTGTACTGAAAGGGATATTACTCTGAAAGGAGCTCCTCTTTGATGCGAGAAACGGGTTTGCTGATGTTTCTTGCAACATAAAACTGTTGTTGCGATCTTGATAGATTCATGATGATCTGAAATTCAAAAGTACTTTAACAATTTCCAGTATTCTAATTTTCTGTGCTATGTCTACGTTCTGCTCCTTCTGATACAAATGGTGGACTTGAAACCATTAAGTTCCAACTATAAACTTATAAATTGTTAGTTATTATAAGTACCAAAAGATATTGGTACACAACTTTTAAGTATAATAGAAAGCAAATAGTTTATTAAATAGAGCAAAATTAAGTGTGCATGAACCTAATCTAAAATTAAATCTAATCAAAAATGATTATAAATAGAAGTTGAAGAACCTTCATGCTCTACAGCCTTAACGATAATTTGAAAATACTATTAATCAGAGATCATCTTCGTACAACAAGAAGCAATCCAGTAGTCGTGTCGTTGTTAACCGATGTCAGAACCCTTAAATAATTATCACCAGGCACAACCTCGATTAATATACCGACAGCTTCATCCCGGATCCAAGGCAAGCTAACACACGAAGAAAAGAAACAAACGTACTTCTGGTATTTAGCGTGAAGAATGGAGCACGTCAACTTGATGGATAAACTCGGTTTCCCGGCGTACTTTATCGTAAATGGCCAACGGACTATTGCGGAGGCGAAAACACAGGTGGCCACCGTGGTGTGTTACGACCAGGGAACGATGCCTTCTAAGTAACAGATCCCGTGGGAACAATTAAGATAAGTTTTTCTTGGGAAAAGTCCTTTCGTTGCCGAGAAAACTGGGGATAGATTCAAGTTCAATTTGTACCAATGGAATTCCATTTATAAGAAGCGATGTTTCATTCCACGTGTTTCGAAAACATTATGTTGACAATTCGTTACATCTTGCGTCCAGTTTATTCGATTTTTATGATGGATAGGTACAATAGTTGCCATAAACATGACAAGAGACTAAACATATTATTGGCTAATATTTGATAACTAATTTTGTAGTAAATCGAAGTTCAACGCGCTCAAGTTATGTATAAAAATGATATTATTTACAGAATAATCGGGCACAACATCGTAAAAACACTTAAGCATTTGATTGAATGAGAAGTAGAATCAATTGATTTTATAACATCGACGCTGTAGAATGCAGAGCTCGTTGAAACGATAATTCATTCCTCCTGTTATAATAATATTGCGGTTATTATATCTATAACACGACAATTTTATTCTCCACTTAATTAAATCGTAATTTGAATAATTTTCTTTGGAGCAGTCTGTTCGCTACTGATTACGTTTGAATATTATGTCAATTATTAATGCTTAAAACTTTCCTTTCGAAGTTCATGCTAAGTTTCAATCCCGGCAACTGTCAGTTGAATGCAAATGCATTCTGGAACATATCTCGACCGTGCACGCTTTATTGCAAATTTCGATAACAGATAAAACCAGTGGGTATTTTGAAGGCAACGTTATTCGAAAGATATTCAACTTATTGACATTCTTGCCTTTATCGCGTTAAAACTTTCTTACTTCGCTATGCAAATTTTCCTCGTAAACGTATAACGAGGCAATCACCGGTTTTCTTAGCAACAAACTACCACGTATCTTTCTTCGCTTTATGCAGGAAGCTGTCGAAACGAAATGTTACCAGGTCTATCAAAAGCCAGGTGGTTTCTATAAGACAAGATTTGTTTCTATAAGAATGTTTCTTCTCTATCCTCCGTCATTATGTTAATCCCGTCGTATTTTAAATATCACGCCGTCTACGCGACCTACTTCGTGGAAACCTGTCATTTTCCCGGCTGGTATCCTGACAGGATAATGAGCCATCCTGCCAGCGTCGGATTACGCGCCGCGAAATGAGGAAAAACGAGTTGACATCGGCACCGAGAAAGATCGTTAACTTCCATCAGAGAATAAATTAAATTTTGATTTGCGCAAACGCATCGAGAATTTTATCCAACTCTAAAAAAACGAAGAAGATAATGCAGTTAGTTTTCTAATTAAATAAGTAAAGGACAATCTAAATGGCTCCAACAGAAATAATCAACCATCAAATTCGTAATCGTTATTTGTTATTATTTCCTCGACACCTCTTGCTCGTAATTAATTATTCACGATGGACAATCGTTGCCAGGCATCGGAATCTGTTTCATCGAGACAGCCATTGGTTTTTCTTCGAAGTATTCATCAAAACCGATCGCTCGCACAAAGAAAGATTAATAACGGGTCGAAATGCAGGCGCGTAAAAAGTGAACGACCGATATCGCGTGGTCTTATTCGACGTTCGCCCTTGAAATCCGATTGCAGATAACCGAGCAATTAATGGACGTTGGAAGGCCACGAGATTCGCGTTTGATAAAAGACGGCAGCCACGAAACAGTCAGCCAATCGACCGACAGTTAAACCAGATACTAGAAGCCCATGGTCGAAGATCGGACCATCGTCATAAACTATCCGAAGGTGTCGAGTTTGTCACGGTCATGCGAGACCGAGTTTTCAAAACAGGATTAGGCTGCCTCCTGGATCTCAGTGCCGTATCTGTTCCCTGCGAAACGCGCATCGTCCATTTTTCAGCGACGTCCTGTCCTCCCCGAGGCTCCTTCTTCTTTTTTTTTTCTCTCCAACACGGTTCGTAGCCGTGGGTAACCGGAGGGATTATCCACATCCGGTCATTTCTAATTTTTTTTCCTCCTGCCGTCGAACGTCCTAGACACGATATTCCAAGATATCGAGAGTTGTTCAAGGATTCATTCATCGTCTCGAGATTCGACTGGCTTCAATGGCATGTCTTATTGTTCACCGGAGGAACTCTCGTGAGAGATCGTAAGAACGATCTGATTCTTCAAAACGACCGGATGATTCCCTTTTCTTCGTGTGGTTCTTATTCTATGCCTTTTTTTTCACTTTCTTCTTCTTTTTCTTTGGGGACGGAACGATGCGCATTTCTGCGAAACGATTTTATTGGAACTGCAAAAAGAAGACGGAAGTGACTGTTGTGTGCGGGCAATTAATTCGTGAAGGGATTATAGATGTGGGATTTATAGAATTTGTAGTCCTACAAATTTTAGACTTTATACTTGAGAATTCTATACGCGTTAAATTCTATAACTCTAATATTTTTTTAACTATGTTTAACCTATTCTTTTTCTTCGTATTTGAGTATATTATTGATATCGTCGAAAGGGTTAACTGAACACCATTTCCACCTTCAGAGATTGCATGCTGAAACCGAGTAACAACAGAACAGGCACAATTTCGTTCGGTTATTCAATCTTAAATTGCTCTTACCGCGTTTCAAATTGGTCCCGGAAATCGATCACGATCGTTCTTTCTTTTTTTGTTTTTGTTTTGGCGAACGTGAATATATTCCGGGCATCTCCGGTGATTTTGATCGAAACTGTTACGGAAGGGAATGGATGGAATGCGAGCAGCCGCTCAGCGAATTTTGGTAGTCGTCTTTGGATCCATGAGACGTCCAGGAGAAAATTGAATCCGGCTCATGGAGAAACAAACAGCTGGATAGCCACGGGATGATTTAATGTGGCCGTCCGTCACGACGCGTATACCTTTGGCCGTTCGAGACGGACGTACCCCGCTTCATCCCGTTTCGAAATCTGTCTAGTCGCGTGGCGAGTCGCGCGGGCGTTGCCCAGCGTGCCTTTCAAACATCCTAACGTCTCGCCTTGACGTCCCCTTCGTCCCGTTTTGCCGACCTAATTAACTTGATGGCTCACGAAACTGGCAACTTGTTTCTTCCCTTTTTACTGAAGTCGGACAGCCGTTTGGTCGACATCTTAGAAACGATGATTATAGATTAGCCAGTTGGCTGAAGTTGAAGGGACTGCTGAGGATTTAAGGATTTAAACCCGTAAAATCTAAGACTTAGACGAGGAGCAGAACTTTTTGTCGTAGGAATTGGATTAATCTCTTTTTTACAGTCACATGAAATTGCTTTTTATATTTCCAAATTTTCCGCAAGTCCGTTTAGGTCAGTAATCCACAACTAAGTAAAATGGATGATGGACCAGGTAAATTATCGTGTCAAGGTGTAATCCCTAGTAACTTTCAAATACAAGACGAATGGCGAGGCTTCCTTACTCTATATTCCCATTTTCCTTAGGAAAGCCTATCATGCCCGACAATGTACACCATACCTACTTACCCTATACAACTATTCCACCAGCAGAAACAAACCGAGCTCGTATTTCCGTCAAGCCCTGACGGGAGCGGCGATAATTCTTACTCCGATGCCCGTACGCGGAAAGTGACGCGGTACCAAGAAAACGGGGCTAACACGAGCACGCGATAAATCAGCGGATTCGTTAGCGGAATCTTCCTGAATCCATTTGTCCGGCAGCCGTGTCAGGCCAGATCCTGCTGTTTCGACAAGAGGGTGTCGTGTTCGAACGGGTGACCTCATGCTGGCTACGTGTTTGTCGTCCCTTCCCTCATGGTCTCGCCGACCGTTCGCTTATTTACGCGCATCTGCACGCTTCATTGAACATACCGCGCGCGCGAAACATTGTGCAAGCAAACGGCTCAGCTAGACCAGAACAGATCCCATCGATATTTATGGACCGAGCGACAACGAAACTTGTACGGGATTTTTCTACCCAGGGAACAATCGATCCGCTCGCTTCCTGATTCTGCGTTATCCAGGAGTTAACCCTCTCGCCGTGGTCGCTTTTGCTGGAAATTAACCCAATCTTTGGTATTCGAAACTTTCTAGGTAAGCGTTTTTCTTTGTGATTCTATAAATGTAACTTTGGACAATTATAGGTCTTTCGTTGTTCCTAATTGCACGAGTAACGACTTTAGTTTTATCAGCCAACCTTTCGACCATTGCCACGGTGGTTGCACCTTTTTCCTTCGCGCCCCGTCCACTTGGATTCCAGTAATAATAAATACATTTCTGGATGCTTGATTTATCGGTTCACCCGATCGCCGCGTAGGTGTCTCCGCGAGCGGCTGATTAACGCTCGATGGTCGCGATTAAATGCCTGTCGCGAAAAGGTATTTGAGGGCGAAGTGGAAACTGGAGTATCGTAGTTCAAATACCTTCGCAATGCTTTCGATCAATTGCAATATGAATAAAGTATGTCAAAAAGTTTGCGATGATTCAGGGTAGGGGTAATCGATCGGTTGTGAGGAATGTTAATAAACGCGTGATTGGAGGGGTTGGGAGTATTTGGTATAGGTGTGGTACGGCTCCGTTGGAAGGATTTATAATCGTTCGTTTGGTCGGAACTCTTGTAAGAGAGAGTTAGCAAGAATTTTAATCGTGTTAGCTTTCGATTGCGGTTGCTTATAATTCATGTTGCGAGAAACACCTATAAAAAAAGAGTAAATTGAAAGTAACCCAGTAATGATTTCTTTGAATTTGAAACTTTTCAAGATAATAAGCTCTCCATTACATTATCGTTCAGATGAATGATCAAAAATCTGTTAATACCACTTGTGCCAAGCATTTCTGTTCTCAATACTCCTTTCACGATTCATTGATTTATAATCAATAGCTTTAAACCGGCCTTGTTCAAATCGAATACCAGTGTCCCTGTAATAGGCACGTTTCTCTCAAGTTTATAAGGCCAGGGGTCACGCGTTGCGCGACGAACAAGCACGATGTTTTATTTCACCTTCACCCCTCGCCTTTTCATTCTCTTTATCCTGCCATGCGTGCACACGTACCGATGAATACGATCTACGCATTGGATTTCACGTGAATCGCGCCCCTCGACGAATTACCAGACTGGATTTATCGCCGAAGAAAAAGGCTCGCCGGGTATTTCGGTAATCCTTTGGCGTGGACCACGATGCCGGCTCCTTTGATGCGTAGGCGTGGGCCACGCAAATCGAATCGGTCCGCGTCTCATCACGTTCCGTCCAAATCACCGCCAATCCCGCGTAACCGAGTCTGATTAGAATTTATGTTCTTTGTGGCTTCCGTCGCCTGATCAATGGTTTCAATCAATCAGGTGAAATTTGAATAATTGTTAGCCCATAGGATTATCATAGATTTTACGAAGAAAAGTTCTGCAGATTAACACGTTAATTTCTAAATTTAATCTTTTAATTTTGTACCTTATGGTATTTAAAACATTCAAAGTAAATTTTAACCCTCCCACGTCCCGTGGTAATTAAGACTAAATACTCTACCTTTCCATCCCTAATTTTCCGTGAATTCTTTCATACCTTCCACCAGACCCAAGACAACGATTATCCCCCCGGGAAACATTTTCGCCAAAGCCCGAGAACACCGCACATGGCCGTTTTCCGTGCAAGGTCTACGAATTTACGAACATCCTGGACTACCGCTATCTGCCCCCTTTCAGACATGGTGCCTTATCCAACGCAGACACAAATACGAACATTTCGCTGTCGACACACCACGGGCATGTTTTCTCAGCTGGTGCCCTAACTCTCGATCTCGACGATCCTCCACCTCCAACGCGTTCCCCTCGTCTTCTTCCATTGCCACGGCAGATCCTGGTGGATCCTTTCAAGACACGGTCGGCTACCCACAAAGGATCTGCCCTTTCATACGCACGTTATTATACTCTTTACAGAATATCGTTCCACCTTCTCTCCCCATGGAAGAATTGAACGAGAACTTGGCCCGATGACGTGAGTGTTGGTGTTACCCGGCCCGTGTGCGTGTGTACATCGCCCACGCATTGTGGCTCGAGCCTCCTGGCCCAGGGTGGACGTACCGACGAAAGCCTCGAGATTTTCTCGTTTAATTTGTTGTTATAGCTGCTTGAGACGCGGATCGGGCCATTCGTTCGACCCTACGATCCTCAAACATTCATTATGTTTTTTTGTAACACATCCACCAATGCTGGAAACGCGATTGAAATCGCGGCTGGCTTTTGCTCGGGGATCCCTGTTTGCTCTGTACTCGTCGGCGGAGACCAGTGTTTGCACCGTTGGTCGCATCCAGCTAACCGTCTCTATTAATCGGGTTGAAATAGGGCTGGATTAGGGGGGGTTGTGTTTGCCAGACACCGAAGCGAGGCGAAATGTGGCCGCAACGTTGCGTTCGAACGTTATCTTGGTGAATGGGTTGTTTTTGGATGGGTAGACACCGTAATGTGGGATGAATTAGAAATTATGTGAAAAACGTTAACAGTTGAATCTATACAAATCCATATCTTTGATTCATGGTAAAATAAAATTAAATAATCATCGATATTTGAAAAATTGGGAGAAAAGTTCTTAATACCGAATGACGTACAGATTGCAAAATGTTTAGTAAACGTTTTGAAATACGAATAAAAATAGAACGAAGAAGAACGTCGCCCGAGCAAACGAAGATTGCGCTCGCAGTGAGTTCAATCGAGCAATTTGATCGATCCCTTCCACGATTACATCACCGATTGCATCTGATGCGATTAGGCGGCGGTATTATCGCGGTCCATTAGCGATTGTTTGTAAGGAAGAGCAAGTCAATATTTCTCGTCCGATGAATCGTAAGGAACGGGATCCTCAGGTTCGTCGGCAAACCTCGAAAACTTACTCGAGCGTTCGTTTCTGACTGATTTGGCACATTTTCCTCCTCTATTTGCGACCAAGAGTGCTTCTGGCTTCTCGACAAGAGTCTCCCCGTTGGCGAGAGGTGTTCGTGGAGAGTTACTCGAATTAAACGAACAGTTTGGATCGTCAGTATCTTCCTAGATTATCGGTGAACGTGTTCAGAAATACATGGCACGCTTCTCTGGAAGGGAAAACAGGACCCATGAATTCTAGAAGAAGCGGATTTCGATCCTTCACCGCTGTTTTGAAATCTTCATTGGAAATCGCACCGTCGCGATCCACGTCCATCTTTTTAATCAACAGGTCTATCAAATCCTGAAACCAAAGGGTTCTAATAATTACTTCAGGGTTGAAATTACGAGGGGAACCTATTACGAATTAATAAGTTATTAACCTTTTTCCCTGGACTGTATGAAAATAAATATTATATTTTTAGAAACTACACTTATCTGCTGTTTCAGCAGTTGAAAATAAAACTAAAGTCACAAATGAACAATTTTAGTAATTAAACTATATTATACCTTAACAGCTTCGTCAGGGTTTTCATCGTTCTGCAGTTTAATCAAACATCCACGCATTGATGGAAATATTTGCTCTTTCTTCAATTTCTGGGTCCTCATAGAATCATACGTCTGTTAAATCAAAAGTTCAATGAATTCCCTCAATAAAGGACCAAAGATAATATCATCTTCTCAGAAAAGAAAGTTGACATTTGTATTTGAAAATTGAACACAAGAATACACGAGTTTCAAGAAAATCCTGAATATGTTTCAGAAAGTGATTACTTGATAAGCAAAACGTATTTTTTCGTCCATGTTTCCACGAAGTATAATCGACATACCTTCGATCCATTGATCAAGATGTATCTAAAATATTACTCGTTAATAATTTTATAAGATTTCATGCTTATCGTTTGAATATTTAATTACCATCAAGGCATTATGTTTATCAAACACAGAAAATATCCTGTCGATCAAAAGATGGCGAATATTTTTCGTGAAATCCAAACCAGAATGAAAAATATCTCGAAACTGTAATCTGCTCATAGGACCCAGTGTTTCAATACATTTACGATGAATGATAGCCAAAGCTATGAAACATAAATAAATTATGCTAAAACAATTAACAACGTGACATTAAAAATTATATAACCTTCAACTTCTCTCAAACTGAAATGAGTCCGCTGTGACAATTGTTTGAATTTTTCAAAATTTTTCGTTCTAAAAACGATCTCCTTTAGAGTATGGTTTAAATTATCAATCGGTTGTTCAACAGGCATTTTGATTTATTTTCACACCTATAAATTTTGAAACCTGTTTATCGAGTCTTTTAATTTTGTAGCAGTAAGTCAATTGTTCTGTCTCTGAATGCTGTGACAATTTTGACACTTGCACATGTATTGGATCGTAACATAAATTACTAACGTTTCCTTTTTAAATAAAATAAAATGATTTCTTATTAAATTCTTATTAAATTTTATATTCACTGGATAGCTATGTCCTTCCGTTACAATATTGCAATGTTTTAAATTAAAATTACCTTACATTGTAAGGCTTGCAACGATTGTAAGAAAAGTCGAAGCAAACAAATATCCGAAGCAGGCCATGTGTTTCCTTTTGACGCGCTTCCTCCACTCGAGAGAAGTTCGGTTCTGAGACAAGGTTGAGGAAGGACCATATTGCCAAGGGTCTCCTGACGACGAGAACCTTATCGAAGAGCAACACAATCGTATCGGTAGTCAGTAGTCGCTAATTACAATTCGGTTTATTTTAATCGTCCACAACGTTTACCGAGTTCTTTATCGCTCAATATTCCCATCCTGATTTACGCTTACATTATAGACAGAGTTTTACAGTATTTATTAATTTATATAAAAAGAGATTTGAAATGCACATTTTGCAATAAATATTTGTTATTGCAAAAGTCTTACATCGGCCCATTAGCTCAGTTGGTTAGAGCGTCGTGCTAATAACGCGAAGGTCGCGGGTTCGATCCCCTCATGGGCCAATTATTTTTGTTTTTCATTTTTATTTTTATACTTATTGTAATCTTTGAAAAGAATAATCTTATAAATATTTTACGTAGTTCAATGTTGAATTTCATAGTAAAATTTATTACGAAACTTTAAAAGGAAGAATCATCGTGGACTGACTTTTTGTTGAGCAAAGTTAGTATCGTACTTATTAGTAGTTTTAAAAATAGAATGCACTTTTGTGATAGCGTTGAAGATGATAAGACTTTGGGCGTTTGATAAATAAGTCAGGTTGACCTTTCACCTCCTCGATCGTGTTTTAGTTTTCGTTCAATCTTTTCAATAACGAAACGCGTTGTAACTTGTAAACACAATATTAAAGATTTCACTTATAAACATTATAGAATTATAAATAATAGCCGTAATGAAATATTATGAAAATAATATACACATAATTCAATATGTGAAGTTTTACGTGGAAAAATTCCTGCAAAATAGCCAGCTAACACAATGGTAATAAAAGGGTGGTCGATTCACAATTGCCAGTGAAATCCGGTCGAAGAAAAAGGAATTTCAACGCGATAATCGATGGCTTGAGAAACGCTTGCATTCACGGATACGTTTCACAGGAGCCGTTCGACCGTCATAAAGGAGGCCAATAAAGTTCCGCCTAAGTATATCTAATGACATCATTTGAACGGCGAGGGTAATAAACAGGCACAAAGCCTCGGGGATTTCGTCGAGCGTGTAAAAACGTGGAAACGGCTTAAGGAGGCCGAGAAAGGGTGAGCACGGGCTGCTGACCACGTGGAAGGGGTTGCAGACCGAATTTTGTGTGAAATCCGCCTCCTGAAGCAATAAAATCAAAGAGTTTGAGCAGTTTTAGTTCTTCCTTGTGCTGTCATGTGTGAAATTTAACGATGATCTTAAAAAATGATGAAGAATCTAGGTGTACCATTTTGATTATAAAGTTTTGTGTATGAAAGATTGAATGTTATTTAAAACTTATCACATGAAAAGCTGCTAAATAAAATATGTCAAAGGAATTCAGATTTTCTTTGTAAGCAACGTAGGTCGTTCTGTTGGAGAAATAAATGCGATGCCTTGGGTAAAGATTGAAAGACTCAAACCATAGTACGTCGTCTTTAAATTATAAATCACTCTGCTAGGTATTAAATTTTACAGACATCTATGCATAATCGTATCAAATGAAAGGCACAACCTTATACCTCGTCAACCGAACCTAAAGGCATTACACCAATCTTCGTACAAATAGAATCGAACTTGCCGACCCAATCCTTATCATCAAAAAACTAACGTGATCCCTTTCCTATCTTTTCTCGTCATCCGAGTCCCTAACAAAATGTCAACCCACTAAAATCCATCAGTGCGGCCACAGTTCTTGAACCATACCTACCAACATACTGGCGAGGCATTTCAATGATGTCAGCGTGCCAGACCCCTGTCACAGTTAAGCACTCAATCAAGCCGAACGGTCGGGCGAAACAATACGCGAACGAAGTTTCAGTCGCGTGGGTGTTTCGAGCGGTAATGCATGCTCGAGAGTGGCGGACCCGCGAAGACAGACCGAGCGGGGACGTGCGTTCAAGAAGTTCTTCCCGCACGGTCCCTGTAATCACCAGCTCATTAGTCGTCGCCGGCGGATAAATTACGGCCGTGAAGCCGGGCGAAAGAGCAACGCAAAGTATTGTTCCTGGCGAGAAAGGTTAGCCGGCAAAGTGTACGGCAAATCGGTTTCGCGAAAGGCGTTACGAGCAACGCGCGCACGGGGGTACCTACGGAAAAAAAAGACGAAGAAAGAGGAGAGGGAGAGAGAGAGAGAGAGAGAGAGGAGACGAGAATTCTTGGCCCTGTTCTCGGGACTTGAAACCCGAACGACCGTAATCTTGGGCTATCTAACGTTGTAAACGTAGCGAGGTGATGATTTGCGACCTCCCTGCAGCGAACGTGGCTTCAGGGAGGAACGCCAGACTCTCTGGACCCTTAGATTCAATTTCGCGGGGCGTCAGCCGCTGACGCGACGTCCGCCCACCTTTTGCCGGACGTTGATGTACGATACGGTGCACCAGCCTCGACGGCCGCGTGAAACTTCGACGATTCGCGTTTGGATTGTTTTTCGACGCGTAAAATGCTCGGTAATATTTTTTCGTTCACTGGAAGTAAGAGGATTTCTGGGAAATTACAAGTAGTTTGCATAAAATTATTGCAACTGTCTACATGTATGTGAAAATTGTGTAACTAAATAAAACGAAGCTTTAGAGGGGCTAATGAAACATAAATTAATTATCTTAGCAATTGAATTAAGCCATGCAGAACGGTATAGTATGACTCGCCTCCTCATCTTTTCCCTACTCATAGGAACACCATAAGGAAATCGATCGGCCCTTCCGTTCTCACAGTCCCGATCGCTGAAGCGTATCGATTCTCTTTCGACAAAAATTCCTCCCGTCTCTCACATTCCCCCTTAAGTAATGTTAACGTACACCTACTCGGATGTTAACACACACATCGGCGCGTTAATTAAGACCCCGGACATCGGGGCGAGCATCCAAACGCGCTGTAACTCACTAACGTTGGCGAGCCGGTGGCTAGTCGGAGCCGTGAGAAAGACGCATCCGCGTGCGTGTTACGCAATTTACATTTCATAACGGGGCAGACCGCGTCCGAGTTCGATCCATAAATACGTTTACCGTGTCGAGTGCACGCGATCCACGACGCGAAAAAGTACGAAGAAGATCCAGAGATCCTTCGATGAACCACAGAATCGTCGAAGGTTAGCGTGTTCTTACGCAAACGTTGAATCTTCGACACGCAACCCTTCCGTCGCCTACACACGCTCCGAGCTGTGATCGATCCGGCACGGATTTTATATAAAAGTTGGCTGACTTTATGGAAACGGTGTAATTAAGAACGTTACGAGTAATTGGTTCTCCGGATCGTGTTTTAGATCGACGCGGCAAGAGGCCCACGGGCTAACGAGAAGATCCGCGGTCGGGAACGTGTAACCTGATGCCTTCGCCTTGAAGAACATGCTACAGCAAATTTTATTTTTGAACGAAACGAGCTCGTTTTTATCATGTTCAAGTTGAAGTTTCGTGTTCTAGAGGCCACGAGGGCCCGTGGGATTTAAATTGCAGATGAAGATAAAGAAGGTTTAACGTTCATTTCTTTTATCGTGCGCTTTCCTTTATTAATGGAGCATGTTTAACGCGTAGGTAGGATATTAACACGACTTCTACATACATTTACGAATATGAATAACAACGAACCGAAGCGTTGCACGTATAAAATTATTTTAAATTGGCAAATCGTTGAGATGCACAAGGATATTATGGATTTTGTGGTTCGTTTCTTCATTTTCATCGCTAGATCGCTTCGCGTTGATCATTCCCGTATCCGTAATTAATTATTACAGAATACGATTTAAATCTAACACAAGAGGCTTCTCGAAACGAAGATCGAATAAAATCAACTCGTTCGGCTTTGAAGTTGGGGCTGCTTCCCTCGGCCGTACGTTTCCAAGCCCTCCCGGAACGATCATTAACGAGGCGCGGATTAATTAGAATTGCAAATTACGTGTGGCCGTGGTCCCATAAACAATCCGAGGCAGACGGGGCCCCGGGACCACGGGTAAGCGTTAATGCCGAAAATCGAAGCGTGCACGCGCGTGTGTACACGCGATGAGGGGGCCCCGGAACGCTCTTTATGCGATCATCGATTCATAGTCGGACACGAGCTGGTTTCTCTACGTCATTTACAAGCGGCACAAGTGGTCCATCATAAATTTCGGCTTCCTATCGACGGCCGAGATCGTATTTATCTAACGAATAATTATTCCCGATTATCTGGCGGTGTGATGCATGCGTTGGCAAACAGAGATCAAAGATACGGCGACCGACATCAAGCGTGGCCCTTTGTTTAACGCTTAAAAAACCAAGCCGAAAGGCATTGGTCAACAATTTTCGTTTTATTTACGAGGTGGTGGTGGCGCGGACCGGGCCACACCACGGTGCCACGTGTGTGGGTGTTGATGCAAGGGTTGAGCGCCTATTACCATCGTTGCCTTCGGGGTAGTCTACCCTCTCATACCAGGCGCATTCAAATTTTAAAGTTATCGCCGTGTGACTGCACGTAACCCTGTTCCTGGATCCCGCAGGAGAGGGCGGTTTCGGGATAAAAATGTGATTCTCTGAGTCTGAACGAGTACACAAATTTATTTGACTTAAAGGTATCCTTTGCTTAGCCATATTTTTGGATCCAATGTTCAAATCCAAGCAACGAAATTTGTATAATACGAGATATATTATCGGTTTCGTCTGATTGAAATAATTTGTGACTTTTATACGCTAAAAATGTAAGTGTTCTAAATTTGTTTGTATGGAAAGGTTCAAGTATTCTATCAACGTGAAATGGTTCATTTTTTTAGGGGGACAAGTGTTGCTTTTGACGCTGTCGAAAAAAAAAAGGTGAAAATCAAACAAGAATTTCCTCGATGTAGAAGGAGATTGATTGATCGTCTCGGGAAGTAGCCAGAAGATGTTTCTTCAGGCTTTCCGTAAAAACAGACCTGTGACGCGTGTTAAATTCATCAAGGGAGGAGCTCTTTAATGATCTGCACTTTGCTCCTCGGCAGAAAAACGGGAAATGATTGATGATCATCGAAATTTGATTGTTGAAATCACGTTTACACAGCTGGCCACTGTTTTCACAATTGTCAAACATCCTACCTTCTGTCCTCGCGTATCTATCCTTCTAATTACTCCATTTCCTTCAGCTATATCGACAAAAGTTCCTATTACAAATATTCTTTGTTTCTTTTCCTCGCCGTAGAAAGAAATATTTCACTAATAACAGCATAATACGTTCAGAGATCGGTATAGAACGAGCATCAGAAAGGGATTTTTAGCCTCAAAACGCGCAAATGAATGGCCACGGGTGGTTCGCGTGTCGTGAACTCAGGATTGTTGTGTAACAACATTGGAAGTAAGTTGTACGACAAATGTCGAACGAGGGCTCGAACTAAGTGAACCGTGAATCGATGGGATCACGGTTTGCAAGCCGGGTCCGAGAGATTCTTTTTCCCTAGACGCGTCTTTCCCTCGTCGTGAATGGAACATCTTGGACCTCATACCGGGACATTGTGTAACCCACGAAGAAGAATCGTGGCCAGAGGATCGGAGGGTGCGGAGGATTGAATGCGTGGGTGGCAGAGTCACACGCAGCCAGGGAAACTTCAAATCCGGTCTAATAAGGCGTCCCAGCTTCGTCGCACGCCTCGTTAAATTTCTCGAAACTGTTTACGCGGTCTGCGCAAAAAATATGTTTTGCTACTATACGTTCGTGGAAAATATTTGTAACCCTCTGGCAGAAAGACAGGCCTGTTTGTAGGTTCTCGAATGGTCCAGACGTGTAATCATCTCGATGATGATGATCTTTAGGATTTAAAGATACTGTTTGGGATCTCACTTCGGGGTACATATTTGTGAAACGGGAAATTCTCAATATTTAATAGCCGAAGGAGATATTTATTCTATGCATCGAATTAATACAATTGCGAGGATAAGCCTATGCAGAAGTGAACTCTTCAGATCTGACGGTTTCTACAGTCAATAGAAATTTTGTTAAATATAAATTTCCGTAACTTCCAAATAATTATAATATTAAATCGCGGGCTTCCCAATTATAATTAGAATAGTTATTTATTACTATTTATTCCTGATTCCTTGGCGTTAAGTAATTCCACGAATCTAATAAGTTTCCAATTCCATAAATACAACACGTTTCAAAACTCTTCTGCCTATTTTTCAAAGGCAACACAATGAATTTTCCCTTTAATTTGGACACCTGTTTCCCAAGTTCAATCGATTCCGGTTGAATACCAAACCACACGGTCTTTCGTCCAACCCCTACACAGGCCTCCATGGGCACGTCATAAATCTCGAGGGCCAAGAACAAAACCGCCACCCCGATATTAACGCGACTTCGTTCTGTGGAAAAAAAGGCGTCGAGAACACGGATGAACGTCTGGCAATTTCCGGTGTATTTATATCTGGCAGACGTCTTCAACCCTTCTTAAGGAACGAGCGTGGGATGATCGCGACAAATGGGGTGGTCGATGTCTGGCTATCTGGAACAACGGCTGACACGTTCTTTCGTTCGTCCCACGGCCATCATCCCCTATCAACGCCCGGTAAGACTGAAAAATCGCGTCAGCTTTATCACGGTATTTTCGACGTGACTAAATCAGGCGTGTTCCTTTAAAAGGTGGTGGGCGTTGAAACGCAGCTTGTCTCGTTCCGATGCCACGAGGTTCGGCTGTCGTCGTGCACCGGAAAGGGACCAGCTCGGATTGAAAGAATAAATTACCTAAGTCACGGAGAAAAATGAGAAAATTATTCTAAGCCCCTTTAACTCGTCTTAGGTGTGCATTGAGGCTGTTGCCATTCATTTATATAGTCTTGGTTAACCATGGACGAGGGGAGGATGAATTTTGCTGGGTCGTTGAAGGATTCTCGAGCCAAGGAAATCATTTTCAAGATGTCTAGCATATTTCATTTGCTGCGAGAATAGAAAATTTGGTCCTTTATCGATGATAAAGGCTAATCTTATTACAAATTTGTTTAGTATTCGTTATGATAGAATTCTAAATCTGAACTAGGAATTTGTTATTATTCAACTTTTTGCAATACCTTTTACCTTAGGTTGCAAGTAACCATAACAAAACTACTTCCTCATAAATTGATCATGCTTTTCTCCTTACGAAACTAAATATTTCTGTAAAAGGTCATAATTAAAAATAGCTGTATTTTTAATCGTCCTTGTTCTTCTAACTTTGACCAATGGATTCATCTGACAGATTCTAATGGGTTAACGTTAAGTGTATGCAATTGTTTGGTTAAAAATCCTTTCTCGACCATTCTTTTACTTCGGTACGAGGTCTTTTTTCACGGACAATAGATCCTCCTGAAAGAATATTCTTTACAACGGTTACATAATCTACATCTCTTACAGTTCACAAGGAGCAGATGTCCTCCAAGGAACGGCGGTATAAGAAATATTTAACATACAGGACTGAAAGGGCCGGCATTCCTAATTTTCAGTCTGGCCGGCATCCAATCTGAGTCGTCGGGATCCACAATGCCGCTCTATTTCCTTGACGCGTATACAATCGCGTCATAGTAATCCTGTTAAGAGACGCTTCGCTGGCCAGAATACACCCCGCTGGGAAGCAGAAAAAGGGGGTGCCATCTCTCAGTCGGGATCGAGCAATCTCAGCCCACGTTAAAGGCAACTCGATTTATCGCAAAATAGATTCCGCCTCGTCTCCAACGTGTATCGCTTCAGCTGACGTCTTCCAACGTTTTCGTGCAAATATTCGAATCGAATATACTTGATCCAATCTTCTTCTAAAACATCGGTATTTTGTGTGTGTGTGTGTATTTTCATCGTCAAATCAATTTTAATTATAAATTTAACGATCCTGAAACCACAGACTTCGAAAAAAACTTCAAGTTATTAGATTTCTCATTCTATAAATATCAAATAGATAAATATGGGGTTAAGGGTTACTTTAAAACACTCCATCGTACCATTAGAATTCCTCGTATTCTACCAGATTGTAATCCTGCTTTCTGAATCGATATCCACACCAAAGATGGTGAAATTTTCGAAGTTCTAACGAGATAAACAAAATTCTCAGTCCCATCGTTTTGGTAGGAAACAGCGGGTACAAGCGTGTTCCATCGTCCATCGAGGGTGCACCTTTCGAAAGGGCTGTGGGAACACAAACCGATACATCGGATCCAAATAATTCGCGCTTTGTGAGCCGGTAAAGAACGAGTTTGGCAAACGTCCCGCAACAAAAGGCGTTTCCCCGTGTTCGTTCCCGGTTCCCGGCGGAATAATCCTTTTCGTAGTAAATTACACTTTAAAGGAGGCTTTCGCACAGATCGGCCACGAGTCGCATTAAATCCCTTATAACCGGTATTGTGAAATTTGCTTGTAAACAAGATTTAAGGATTTGTCCTGTGGTCAACGAAAATATGATAAGCCGTTCGTTTCTCGGCCGTTCTGCATTCTGTCCGGGCCCTGTCCTTCGCCGCTCTTCGCTCGATCGTGTTCCTGGACACCGTCGTGTTTATGAAACGTAAAACCGTGAAAAAGCTCGCAAAGAGGATTTTCGGACTAAACCGACGTTTGGATCCACTACGTTAAGGAGGGAAGATTGCCGGGTAAAAACGCGGGACAAGTTCGCGTCGGGCACGGTATAATATCGCGGAACATAATATTTTTAATCCATTTTTTTCATCGAATATCAAGCACACACGTATTCCGGGGCCGATTTAAGGAAACCTAATATTCGATCGAGGCTCTCGTGTTCCATCGATTCCGTATTATTTCCCGGCCAAGAAGGGATTACCGTGAATGGCTATATACTTTATAATCCAACCGACCGGTAACCGGATAGCATCGATAGATCGAGGTTTATCGATCTTAAATTACCGATACACCGTCGGAACTGGGTCGCGCACACCCACGTGTTTCGCAGTCGCGTTAAGGATTACCCCTGGCGACGTGTAATCTCGATTAATCACGGGGAATGAGTTCTGATGCGGGGAAAAAAAGGTTCAACACCGTTGCTCTACATTTTCTAATTTCGAGCTGGTGCTTGGAATTTCCCTTGCGTATTCAACAACTTTATTTGTAGGGCAAGCAATCAGCAAATTTGATCGATTCAGATGTCATCGGAAGGGTGTTGAATTGTACTGACGTTGTTACACTTCAGCATTTACTGAAGTAAGGGAGTAGGTGGTCAAATTTTATAATTTATATTGCTATTATTTCTTAAAAGCTTCCTGTTGCAAATATTTTTATAATTCACTTTGTTGGTGTTTTGGTTACATAGTAATATAAAAATTTATGATTTACGTGTATTGTTTTAGCTTTCTGGGCCTCTATACGTCTCGTCCGTACGATCCATGAACTAACCGCCAAAAGGGTCCACAAAGTTATAAATTAAACAAATTTTCTACAATTCCAGAATGATACTCAAAGGGCTAAATTACACTGTCGGCGAGTAGTTGAAAAATTAGTTCGAAAGAAATCGTTAATTATAGACGTAAAAAAGAGCCATGAGAATAAGGTAAGGCGATAGCCTCGTAATAGAAGATGACGACCTCAATCAAAATTTGACCTTCGAGATTCGATAATTCGTGTAATTGCGACTCTCGGACCGGAAGTTTGAAATTTATGGTTATTCCGGGATGGTCGGTTGTGCCAGAGATGAATCGATGCCATGGGTCCAGGACCTTTGCCGTCAGGGACTATTCATCAAACGCGATGCACGTGACCGAGTCCTTAATTAAAGCTATGCATACAGCACAATTAGAAAACGCCGCGAATGGACGAACGAAAACGGTAGGTGTATAAGTACTTACGGTGTTCTTCGACGAATAATTTATACCTACGAGACACGTATTTAGACGGCACCGACAAATCGTGCTAACGAGAATCGATTTCCAGATAATTAAAGTGGAAATTGGTAGCTTACCAGTCGGTGGACTTTCGTTTGTAATATTTCAAAGGTGATCTGACACCTCAATGCCCAATCATATTGTATATACGTTCTGAAATTTGGAAGAAATAATATTTGAATTCAATCACAGACCTCATTTCTTCTTTGCCAATATTTTCAACTTAAATTTGTTAGTTAACGGAAAACAGTTTTCATCGTCTAAATTTTGTGATTTTCAGTTTATATCCTAAGCAGTGATCTTAATAGAGTCAAACTGTTATCGAATTTAAGTAGTGTAGTAAATAATTTCCTTCAAAATTTATTAGTTCCTCAATTTACACCCTAGATTAGAAATAACGAACTTACGATGCACGTTGACATTCAGCAAATCTTCTGTAAATTATATACAAAGATTGAGGTTTAATATCCTATCAAATCATTACAAAAATTCCTCAGTTCGAACGTTTCACCTGTGATTTTTAATTTTTAATTCACCGCTAAAAGAAGTTTCGCCACCGCTGTCCTAGATATCAACTTTGCTCGAGTAAAAACTTCGGCTGTATTTAAATTTCGTAATTTAATCAGATTTACTTTTCAGATAGACCAAGACGAGTTTCTTGCAGAACTATCCGTATGCGCATGACATTTCGCCTGGTGCACCTTTTTCAAAACTCGAAAAGGTTAAGCTGTCGCGTGTTGGATTCGCGTAGTGGGCGTCCACGGTTCGCATTCTTCGTGGTATAAAACCGATATACGCGACTTTCTCCTACCTCTTACTTGACACTCTCCATCGATGAAACGATTCGATTAGCGCGAACAGCCGCGAAGAAGGTGACTATCTAACGCGGCTGCGTGATCGAAACGCGAACACGCATGTTCGTTATCGTGCACGAAAATCGTTACAACGAGCAAACGATCGATATTAACAGTGCAAACAGTCGGATTTTATCACGTCGGGCCAATTACGGTCGAGTTGAAACGAAATTAAAGATGAGTATCGATCGGACATCTGTTTAACACCTTTGAATTAACACTTTCTTCGCGGCGTCAATTAAACGATCATCAGATAAAAGCCGATTGGAGAACTCAAGGCTTGGGCGCTGGTATCTCGGTTTCGCTTTGATTAATCTGGATCCAGTCATTAAAACGAAATGGACGTTGTGTACGACTTTTAATACTAAGAAAATTGTTTATCAAACGAGGCTGGTGTTGGGAAAGACTCTTCGTCTTCTTGAAATAAGAATTATACAATTATTATGTAACGAAGTTATTCATTAAGTTCTGATGGTATTAGAACTGAAAGATGGTTCTCTTGAAATCTTAGAAATTAAATTAATCACTTCAATTATGTTATTATACGTATGATGAAATTGTCGGCTTTTCATACAATTTTGCTAGTATTAAAAGTGATATTTGCAAAATTTGTCATTTTTCATGAACTTAAATAAGAATCTAGAAAGACGATTATTCTCCATTGTAAAATTGCAATTCTAACTATACCGGGGAAATTAGTATACGAGTTTGAGACATAATGAGCATAATTGAATCGTTACTGACGAATTCGTGTTGCAACCCAGGTTCAACAACTTGCGATATCGAAGCAAGGTTCGTAATGAGAGTTGCACAAGGGTTATTTGCATTCACCTGACCCGAAGATTATTGTCTGCAACAATCGAGGGACAGATTGTTTAAAAAAAGAATCATCTCGATTGGAGGCAATCAGAAAGTCCATTAAAAATCCATCAAGGAAATCAATGATTACTATTATTACTTTTCTGCTGGCTCGGTTGATAACAGGATAGAATTGTTGGTCATTCTATAACTCAAATTAGGATCGATCGCAGAACGTCGTATATACACGGTGTCCAGAATGAAACAAACAATTCTATCGTGCATCTTTCGTGCAGAAGAATGAATCATGCTCGAAAAGCTGCAAGTGATCAAAGCAACGGTATGCCACGCGTCGTGAAAGCGGAAAAATAAGGAAATCGTACGATGTTTTGAAAGAAGAAAGAAGATAAGCCGATTGTGCGTGATGGTATTTCCCAAAAGAGATCTTCGATAAATGGTAGCAGCAGCTTTGCAGTTTTCAAACTGGGCGAATCCCTTTCATGAGGCATCGATCGACGAAAATGTAATGACCAAAAACGGGATTCTTTTGTAGTTACTTCAAAATATCCCATCGAACAATCTCTCGGAGCCATTGTGTTTCTTTAAACCAAAGGAACAATGAGCTCTTATGATCTTCCGTGGCCACTTGGTGGTCACATCGTTTGTTTCGAGTTTCGAAATACCGGTATTGTGCTTTTAAGGATCGCCAACAGCGCACTAAATAATAAAAGTACTCGGAAGATAGTAAAAGACCTAAACCCACTAAAAATATTGCAAATGTACGAAATTTATACAGATAATTATATCAGCTTCAATAAGTAGCAGAACATTCTAACTTTGCTTCAAAGGTACTCATTCCAATGCACTGTTCTGTATTTTCAAAAATAACAAAATGCTGAAAGGTATCCGAATTAAATGGAATGCCCTGTACACCAGGTTTTTTGATTTCGGTTGAAATTTGACTCTCGAGCCAAACCGGCTTATCTGAAACGGGCAACGATCAAAGGTATAATCAAGAGCGTTAAATTTTTCCAAGCATGCGAGCACGCTTAATCTCAACAACACGTGCGCCGATCAGAGCCGAGCCACGCCGTCGTTAATTTCTCAATAATTTGCAGTACACGCCGGATTTACGAGCGTCTCCGCGGCCGAAGACGCCGAGCGTATTTACCTGCGGTCTCAGCCTCGCCGCTTACCTGTTACCTGTACGCTGGGACACGTGACACACGCGAGCGGCACGCGCGGCGTACGCTCGCCTCTTTCAATCGGTAAAACCAGTTCCCCCGTGGAATAGAAATAACGCTCCCCTTTCCTTCGCCGACGGATCCGTGTGGCCACGATGACCCCACGTTGGCCCCGACGGAATCCTAGCTACTTTAATTAAACGAATTCCCTTCTTAACGATCGCCATCGCGATAATCCTCGTCCGTACCGTAAAATAAGACACGAGAAGGATCGTGAGCGAGAATCTGCAGCTGGTTGTTGCATCTTTAAGAAGTTTAATTCAAACCAGAAACGTAGAATAATTTTATTCTGTAAAATATTACAATATATCTAATATCTAGATATCCATGGTCCGTCGTGCAAGGATAGATTCCTCCTGCAATTAGAATAATTTAACGTTTACGTTCCAATGCAAACTAGTTAACCATACTTTCCGTATCCGAAACGAAGCCGAATGATGAACGAAACACTCGAAGAAAATCTGAAATTGTTTAACCGAGCGTTAAGAGCCACGCGAGGATCGGCGCCCTCTAATTTGTCGGCGAACTTATACCCGTTTCGGTATTCGTGTGCGCAACCGCGAAACGGATACAGGATTCGTCCTGAGTCTACCTTTTCAACGAAGGATGGAACGCTATCGTGGATGCTCCTTATTATTCCACGTAGGCTAAGGTCCGATAGGTATACGTATGCGAGGCAAGCTCACCGTGGGAAGCGGCGTACGCCGTTGGAAATGCTAATTTCATGCGATTCCTTCGAGCAACCGCTCCTACACCGCGCAAGGAAACGTGATTACGCAATAAAACTGGCAATAATTGTGAGAACGTTTTCTGTTCCATCAGCCACGCCAAGTAGTACGCACTTCGATGCGTGACACGTCGCCATCAGCATCCAGATAGCCTTAACACATTCAACATGGCCATCTTTCTTCGAGTGTTTATTATTTGGTAGTGGCAGACAAATTTATTCAAATATATTCAAGAGTTAGTTTATGTTTCAAGGACTCGACTGGTGCCCATTTCGATCGAAAAAAGTGAATAAATGAAGCGGCGGTGAAAAAATTTCTTGCACAGAATGATACGAGAGTGGTGTATATTAATATCTGTGAGCTTGCCGGGTGAATCAGTTACTTCTATGAAAGTTTATTTCGATTAAAATCTGTTATTTAATTATCTCGAAGGAATAGAATGTGAATATCGCAAATCTATCACGATTGAACGAATCTGTTTTGTTTCTTTTTAACATTCATACGCAGTGGAAAGAAATTTCGCTCAGTCATGGTACCTTAAGATCTTCAAATTCCAAGCAACAACCAAATTCCGTATCTCTCAAAAAGTCGCAGCACCAGGATCCATAAATCAACGACCACGCTCCTGGAAGCATCGCGAAATTTTCGTCTGATTAATGCCGTTCGCTTTTAATATCACCACGAACGGTTGTCGGGCCCGGGGCCACGTGTTTATTAAAAAATAAGGAGTCAGGCTGGTTTCGCCTTTTAAGTTACACGATCGTGATACCATCCGGAGGGTAGGGCGCATCCTGGACCGGGAGTTTCGTAAAACAAACAGCGAATCGTTCGATGCTCTTCTAAGAATGTTTCTTTCGAATTATGAATATTCATGAGGTCGGGCTGAGTCTCGACTATAAACGTGTCTCGCGTGGCCTTACGACACTCTTATTTTTCTGTAATAATAGCATCTCCCTCCCCCCTTGTGCCATCAAGAATCGCCTGGTCCCGGTGTTTCATCGCTGCTTTTAAACATTTTATCGGATCATTTATATCTCATGAACAGCCATAAAGTGGCGGTCGCGCGGATGGGGGTTGTTTTGCATGAGAAGTGGCCGAAAATACGTAGGAATTAATTAGACTGCCATAAATAGTGGTTCTCCCGGTTTTTTATGGGAATGAATCCCCGTCGACGTCGCGGAGGCGTGTTTGTTGAAAGAGGACTTTTGACACTTCACCGTGCAACGTAACGCCGGCTTGAGCATAATTCAGTGCCATAACGAAGCAATGAATACATTAACGTTCCTCCTGTGTCGATCCTCTTTCAGCGGCTGATCTTTCTCCGTCGATTTCCACTTTAATTTACTACATTCACCGCGAACGGGTTTCGCGATTCCCCGCTGAAATCTCCATCTCCTTGCGCCGCCTATTAAACAAAGGATCCCGGTTTTATAGTCCTTAAATCAACGCGTGGACGCCGATGAATCCTTTAAGAAACGATTCATTCTCGTGTTAGCTGAGATCATCTTGCTCGGTGTGCTTTGTGCTTCGCCGTTTGAAGCTAGAAACGGGGTGATCGTGGATTGGTCGAATTATCTTTTAAATCGCGGGTAACATAGTTAATTTTAGAAATTTTTGAAAAGTTTAGAACGTGTAAGAGTACAATTGGCTTAATTAAAATTACTGTGCCGGTTACCGTGTCTTAAATTCAGGGATGTATTAACACACACTTTTAATCGTTTCGAATAAAATTTTCAGTCGTTTTGAACTTCACTCGAGCTTCTAAAATCATTAGTTGCCACCTTCAATATTTAATCTACTATCATCCTACCTTTCCTGTATTCCCAAGTAATACCAAACGGAAAGACACCTAAATAAAATCTACCAAGAAGGCAACAATCAAACTGTCAGCGTTTCTATTTTTAAAAGAACTTAAAACAATCGCTTTTCTATTATCCCATCAAAACGTTGTCCTGACGTTTTAATAACTCTCCAAGTGCTTCGAGGAACGATGTAACCAGTAATTAAAAGCGACGATGAATTTCGACAGACTGGTCGCTTTCCCAGAAAGAGCTCCGTCACGATGATCCCGACGATCCAGCTCGATCGATCCATCGACGGATCCAACGTAATAGATGGAAAAAGCCTGAAACGTGACGGGCGTCAGCTTTTGACTCGGGTCGAGCCAACTGATTCGATGGCTCGATAAGGAAAGTGCTTGAACGGTAGCCTGTAATTAACGTTGTTAAGAGAAGAATTTTCGTTCTACACGGTTGGAGGGCAGCTGCTTTTGTGCCGGCATCTCGTACTCCTTTCCAACGCACGTGATAAGCTGCAATTAAATTGATTGGCTTGCGGAATTCAGCTGCAACCAATGCACGGTGGGATATGCATTTACACGTCGGGAGCAAAGGTGACCATGAAGGAAATCGTGATCTCGAGAAACAGAAAGGAACTTTGAACGAAAGCGTGAGTGCTACCACACCGTGGACACTGCAATGAGGAGAAAAAACTGTGTTCTTGATGTATATACAATCTTGCAGTCATGTACATTGTGGAGCATCATGAGGGTAGAGAAGGTACCTCCTTCACTCGTTAGATTAAATAATTCAATTACGGCTAGATTAATTATCGTGCCTGGGAATAGACGGCTAATAGCTATCGAGTATAAGACGAATTCCGAGCCTACCTTCTCTTACTTTACTATTTTCTATAGAAATATTTTCCTTCATAATACAGCCTGTACCTAGCGTTGTCAGATCGAAGGAATCAAGAGACAAAATCATATAATAGCGAACCATTGACGACATGAAAACCAACTACGGTTCAATTTATACCACACGTAAACTGTCTACAGTAGAGCGACAGTAATGTGACATCACGTTTTCTCCCACGAAAAAATTCACTTGGCAACGCTGCTAGCATCAGCAACTTCCAAAAGAAACGAACATCCACCGAACCTGCCATTTTGTCCTAAAATTGATACTGAACCAAAGTTTGCACTTAAGTATACAGTAGACCAGGACCAGGCCAGTTTCTCACGCTGAAGAAGAAGGTGTCCGCCTAAACCGGTGCTTGGCGAGAGATTCTATCCGGCTGCTAAGCAAACGGCCGCGTTCTTGGTCTACTTTTTCGCCGGCATCTCTTCAGCCCGAAGCGATGGTGAAACGTGTCATTAGAGAAGCGTAAAAGGGAGCATCGATAAGGAAGGTGTTGAGAGATACGCGGCTGTCCCGACGATACGAAACGATCGCGAAGGTGTTAAGCGGCAGCAACGTTATGAATAGGCGTTCCACGTGAGCAAACGGAACGGTAGGCGTTCGTAACACGCAGTTTCCTTTATCGGCCGGATACAAATCATCGGGGGACGTTCAGCTAGTCTGAGCATCCTTCGATGATCTCGCCTGACGCGATGGTGGCGAGAAGGAACAGGTTCGGATACGAGCGAATAGCTTCCAGGGTATGATTATTTCAATGGCAACGCTTAGATATGCATCCTGTTGTGGGAATAGAGGAGCGGCGTAATGTACGAGGTGTTTAAAATATTCTCTCGTGACAGGTAATTATTTTTATATAGCCCCTGTGTTTACGGTAGGCGACATGTGCTCGAAGAAGCAGTAAACGAGTTCGGAGTATGTGGGGAATAGTTGGGAAGCCAAACCTGGGAGTTCAATACCACTGCCTTGGTGAGGTGTACAAGGTACATTTTCCTTTCTTTCAATTTGATTTTATATTTCATGGTACTGTATATATTTTCTTTTAACAAAATACGACAAAATAGACTCAGAAATCGTGTATCTCTCTTTCCATGCTTCAATTTCCTTAGAAGTCCTAAAATTCTAGAAATTCCGTCATTACAGAGCGTAGCATCCAATTTCACTAGTACAAATTATTTTGTGCACCCCCCAATGGTCGAATCGATTCCGTTCGCAGCGATTCGGGCGAAAAGGATCGCCGGGGATCACCCCCGGGGGGCGGCGTTTTGCGCGGTGTGGAATTAACCGGTGCTTCCCCCTTTTTATCTAAAACCAACACGTAATTATCTCACCGCCGGTTGTTCGGTAATTTTCATCCTGAGCGGAGCCTTTTTCCACCGACAGGTACGGGTCCACGCCGATAACCGATATTTACATGGCAGGTGATATCAATTATCGTTCGAGAGGCGCCGCTGCCCCGGGGGTCGAAATTGCAGCCGGTCTTTGGTCCCGTTCGCCTCTTCCCCGCCAATTTACTCGATTCGCGCCTTCGACGACTTTTTTTGCACGCTTCTCTAGCTTCGTCGACCATTTGGTTGAATCACGGTCCCTTTGGCTCGATTGAATGGACGACGGGACAAAAAATAAACCGACCGGACCGTCCCTCGATATTCATTCTTGGCAGCGATTAATTTTTATGACGCCACGCAGCTTTGGCCGAAGGATGGAATATTGAAACCGCTTTATTGGTATCCTTTTCATGGTGGCGAGGTTGTAGAAATTATGGCAAGATAAATATTAGATTTGCTTAGAATCTTTTGGCATTTTGATACGTACTACAGGGAAGAGATACGAAAGTTGTCAGTTTTATTTATTATTTTAGTGTAATATTGACGATGCGAAGTTTATTTAAAACTCGACCTGCCATCACATTCCGTCGTTGATAGAACGGATCCTGGTTCTCAGCACCCACGCATCTTTTTGGCAATAAAACGACTGTCTATCTGCTCTTGTTTCATCTGGAAGAGGATTGGGCGTGACGCACCGTTGCAGCTGAGGCGAACGGTGACTCGATAAGTACCGTGATGGTCGCCCAGGGCAAAAACAAATAATAACTCGAACAGGAGGGGCCCGTTGGTTAGCGGCTACGTCCGGCATCGAAGCAATCTCGGCTTATTTTCGGGGCGACTATCGCAATTTTCAAGAACGGTTGTCTCATCACGAAAGCTGGCCCTGTCTGGACGTGGTGAATTACAGGGCGCCCGGCACCCCGTCGTATTACGGTGTTGGTTTTCGAGCCTTTTGCGTTAAAAAGACACGTGTAATCATCGTCCTTCGTCCTATTCCTGTAGAATACCTCGAAACTGGCGTTTATCTGGTCCTGGCTTCTCCCATTTCACCTCCAACCATCCCTTTTGTCTCTTCTATTCTCGTTTCTTCATTCATTTTTTGACCGATCGACTTAACCCTTTTCTGCTCAAATTTACAGTCCGAAGATTACATCAATTCATATTCTGCGAAAATTGTGATATATTTTATGCATTTGTAATGATTTACAAAATATTTGGACCAAACTATAGAAAAATGAAGCATATTAAACGTCGAATGTTAAAATTTATTATATAATGTAATTGAACTTCTTATAATCTACCCAGTCGATCGATGGAGACGAGCGTGCGAGGGGGTGAAATTCTTCCACGGTCCGCAACGAGCCTCGTAAATTCAAATTTGATACTTTCTGCTACCTGAACAGATCGAACGTTGCATGAGAATCATAGAGCGTGTTTCGATAGCAGGTGTCGGGGTGGCTCGTTCGTACGGGGTCTAAATTGTAGGCTGTTCCGTCTGGCGGATCGATCGCGTGATCGAATACTTGCACGATTACGCTCGGTTCATTTGGGGATCATGAACGTAAAGGAACTTCAGCCTCTTCCGTGCAACGAGTTTGTTTAGCTTATGGGAAAACAGGGGTACTTTGGATGGAGGTAATGCAAGGTATCGATATGGTGGATAATTTCAAAGCATTAACGTACGTTGATTAAATCCCCGCCTTTCGGATATCTTCAGACTTCACGCAGAAGTTGGAAATTATTAGGGAGAACTCGAGAGATGATTTATTTTGGTAGCTACAGTTTAAAACCCTGTTCTTTTACTGTAAATAATGCATCAATTTAATGTGTAACGCCTTAGTCGTATTTGTTACAAAATTTTGTAGAATAAACAACGAAAACAACCTGTACACTTAAATTTCTCTTTTCAAGCAAATAACGGAGGTTAAATCTACTTTATCAACTAGAATACAACCCTCTTACAATTTTGCTTCTATTCTACCCGTAACAAGCTAACAAGCTCACAAAATTGCCAAATTTCTTGCAAAAAGCATTAGCCCTTTACACGAATTACTTTATGATTTATAAGACTCGTCTGTCCACGACGAGGGGTGCCGAAGAAAGAGGGTGTTAAATGTCCCCGGAACTCGCCCGACGGTAACAACGGACTGTGCTCGTTCGAAATTGGCTACGCTTCTTTCCTCGCTCTCAAGTATGTTTTTGAAAGATGCGATTTGTTTTTGCCGGGCAAATTGCTTGTCCTCGGGAACGTCTTCCGCGAGGGGGGTTTCCCGTGCACGCTCTTTGATGCCCGCGTTTCGCGACGAAGAAAACGGTGGCTCGTTCGTTCTGCGTTGCAGAAAGAGAAAGAAAGGTGAGAGAGAGAAGAAAAAGAAGGAAGCAAGGCTCGAAATGGCAAAAAGACACGGGTCCAGGCCGCAAATTCGTTTCTGGACAAAGTGGCAGCTGGATCGTGCTTGATCACAGGGCCGTATTAATGGGGGACCGAGAGAAACGTGTCATTAGAGGGGTGCACCAGCTACAAAAAGGTATTTGTTCATTAATTTTAATGAAATTATCGAAGTCACGAAACCCGTGCTCTCCTCGATAGACCATCCGGGAGACTTTGATAATTTAATTTTATCGGGCAAGGTTATAAAATTGTTATGCAAATTCGATCCCACGGAAAGAGGAGCGACGGTGAATTTTAATATTGGTAACAGTAACGTTCGATAATATGGGATTCTTAAATTAATGAAAGTTTTTGCATTTTGAAGCGGAAATTATTTAGAGTGATGTTAAATTGATGAAGTGATCGAATTAATTTAATGCGAAGCGCTTCCGATACAAAATTATTCATTATGGAGCAACTTAAGGGTAGATGGAAATTCAGATTCAATTCCCAGGAATTGGTTGAAAATTCAATATCGGTCCCGTCGACGAGGTTTAGCTTTTTCTTTTTTTTTTTTATGTTCGAGCAGACACGATACCTGGGGCAATTAAATGTTGGCTACGAACGTTTAATTGAACAGAAATTGGTCTGGTTAATTAACGTCAAAGGCTCGAAAACTGGTTGACCTAGACACCTATCCGCGTGGCTGAGTTACGTGGACAAATGAACTATTAGGATCGCGGCTTGTAATTATAAAAATCGTGTAGGCGGTGCTTTTGAGCCTTCATCAATCATCCATCAATCTACGAAACCGGCGTTTCTTTTATATTATCTGATCTTCCAGTAGAAAGATAGACTGTGGTTACTAAGAAATGGGCCATCATTCAACTAACAATTATCTTGTGAGATCTGGACGGAACAGGCACTCGTGCCAGTATTTCAAAAGTAACACTTTTACTTAAATCAATTATATCGTTACTATTATTTTCTACTGCAGAAAAGAGCCTAACACTTCTCTGGAGAAAAAAATTATTATTAATACATTCGAAAACTATGTCACTCGTGATCCATTTTTATGAACTGTGTCAATGTCCAAATTTCCAAAAACTTTTATATATTGGAATATAGAAAATATAAAATACAGAAAATGAGTAAGCAAGCACCCGCAGCTCCCCCATTTGAAAATCATCAAACACGCCACTGTTCAGCCAAAATACTTCTCAAGCACCCTTTTCACGCGATCAGCATCAAACTTGATAGGAACGGCTTGTTTCAAATGAGGGGTTTGATCCAGTTTGCGCGAAACAGCTCGTACTTTTAGCCGGCGGTGGTGCGCGAGAGCGAATCGAGCAAAAGCGGTGCCAGTGTCCGGTCGATTAAAATCTCAGGACGCATCGGTGCACGAAATCGCGGCAATAAATCATAAGAAAAGAGAAAATCGATCTTCACGCCCAGTACGAACAGAGGGAATCAGCGTGCCGATCGGCGCGGTCGGCCTCGCGGCTAAGCTCGCGGTCGATATTCGTCCGCGATCAAACAACGAGTGCCAGGGCTTAACAATTTTCGCCTGCCGACGCTCTCGTTCTTGCATCACGTTGCAGTTTCGACTATGCAACCTGTTCGAGGGGGGAAAGAAAAAACGACGAAAATGCATCGAGAGCATCGCCCCAGGCCGATTCACCCACGTCCAGGCTGCGATCCACTTTCGAAACCCGAATGATTGAGTGCACGTACAATGGTGATGCAACTTCATCGGCAAGGAGAAAGAATAGTTGGATGGTTCGGTGGAAATTATATAAACTGATCCAGGTGGTAAAGGATCGATGGGATTGGTGCCTCGTGCGGTGATTGACGACGCAAAGATTGAATATTTTTAACACTCGAGGTATCATTTTTACGGTGTTAAATGATAGAATCAAGTTGAATACTGTGAGGCACATTACGTATCAATTTTGTAATGTTGATTATTAAATTATTTACGCTGGTAACCAATGAAAAGACGAAGTTGACAAATATAACAGTGGTATTTTAAGTAATTCCACTTTTAGTATGTTTAACGTTTCAACGGCTTGAACAAAAAAATGTCTAATTATAACAAATTGAACTCGTTAATTTTTGGATATACGATATTACACAAATTGATAAATAATTATTCGCACCTGTAATACTTATTAGAGTTTCAGTGTGTCTTACCACACACGTCCGTTTCCACTGTGGCGGTGAAAGTAAATGTATCTACAAAGTAAATAATGTTTCATACAAAATTAATCGAATTCATACAAGGAATTTTATTAACTTTTTATAGTAACAATATATTGATTCGAAGAAATCCTAAAAAAAAACACGAGTTTCTTAAATAAATAATGTAACGCGAATTAACAAAAGATAACAAAAAATCCATAATGAAACATCCGGATACTGGTAGCAACAAATTCTGTTTAACATCGCTAAAAGAAATTCTTTAGTCAATCGAATACACAAACTTCCTCCACCAAACTTAATGCGGTCGTTAAAAATTTCGCGTGCAAATAAAATGTACATTTAAAAAATATTGAATTTCATTCTACCACTGTTTTTCGACCGTGGTATTCGGTCATAACACATCCTTCGCCATGATTTAATTACATTCCCAAATTTGTATCCCTTTATCTGAAATCTTTCATACTTTTAGCTGTTTGACACGATGAAATCGATTTTCTTTTTATTTCCTTCCAATAGAACAAAGAATCACCAGCTGTTTCTTCTTTTCATTGATCCTTCCGTTTGCCGACAGATACTTTCGGTATCGTGCTCTGTACATGAGCGTATTTTGGATTTTTCGCTGGTCTGCCGGCCGACATCGGTGATTTTCTATTAACGGGCGCCGTCAACGAAACGGTGCGATTCGTGGGCGAGATTTTTGGCACGGCGGCGCTTTTACGCTTGGCTGAAGTGGGAATATCCTTGGCCGTGGTAATCGTCGTGTTCAGCTTCGATGAAGTCGGTGTCCCCGGAAAACCTGCCGAGGATCTTCGAAGCTTCGGCGGTGGAGCTGGTCTCATCAACGTCGAGGAACGACCCAATCCGATAGAGGAAAGACGTCGAATGGGTTTCGTCCTCTCAGGGAAGATATCCTGCGAAATTTAGCCGATTGAATTTTCGAATAGCTTCGTTCCAAAAGTAACAGAATTTCCTTAATTTCTAATTGACGATGAAACTAATTTGAACGAGGCTTTATGAGGTAAGTTATCGATAGTATTGAGAACTACTGTCACTTGTTTTGATCAAAAGTTGGATGATAAAATAGAAGCCACAGATCGGTGTTTGAGAAAGAAAAAGAATTTAGAAGTTTGCGTTAAAAATAAATTTTTTAACCTTTTTCATTTCATCGATCTTTGCTATGACGTTGCAAGCGCATTCTCGGAGAGCATCAATTTTCCTCACGAACGAGTTGCTCTTCATCTTCTCTGTATCCAAGACGATCGTATCGCTTTTCTCGTCAGCTTCGCTTTCGTTTTTACCCGCCATACCGCTCGATGCCTTTTTTGCTTCTTCCTCGCGAATAAACGTGTCGGATCTGTTCACAGAGTTCACGTGAATCGCTGGGCTCGACCGTGATATGAACTAAAAGAACGAGTCAAAGAATCCAGTTAATTAAATACAAGAAATTTACAAATATTTCAATGCTGTAAAAATAGTTGCAGCCTTTAATCATTGAATATTTGGAATAGTTTCATAAGAGAAGAAAAAACGAACAGGAATTTCTTTATTGAAAATACCTTTTTCTGCTCAGGTGTGCTTTCAGATTGATCCTTTTTCCCAATGTTTATATCCTCTTGGCTTTTCGAAATCATCGTTTCACCCCCAAAATTACTAACGTTATTAGACGCAGACAAGGAAGCCAAAGTATCCAACGATCTGAATCTAAAATTGTTACGTTTATTAAATTTGTACGAAGATTAATCGACGTGTAATTGGCTGAGAACACGTTAACAACCTTCCCAGAGATGTATTGTGTAGATCTAGATTATGTTTCGGCCCCGTGGGGGCATTCGGGGTGCAAATTGTTATTTGCGTGGCTGGTGTGCATATTGAAGAATAATCGGGCACTTGCAAAGTAACTCCTAATAGTATTTGAACCGTATCTCGTATAACGTTTAATATTTGTTGATTGGTTAACGGTTGACCTTGATCGCCTTCTTTCTGTGGAAATATTGAAATATGGAGAGTTTTTGAAATTTCATTCGCTAATACACATATCAATCAAAGTAAGACATTTCAAACGTTTTATTAAGAAAATAGTCCGGTTAAAACATTAATGGAAAAGAGGATGGAAACACTTATGTACTAATAAATAATTTTAAATTATAATATTAAGTACGGATTACAAAAATTACTATTTGAAATGTTAAAAAAATATTGATATAGTATCTTGAAAAATATAGTTTCTTGATTAACTGATAATCATATTGTATAATTGTCAAGATTGTTATTTAATTTTATATTTTTGGAAAATTTCAGCCGTTATCGATTTGTTAAATTATTCTCCACTTTTCTTAATCAATTATGTCACTGGCGATCAAAATTCCTTCACGAACAGAAAACTATTTAACTTCATGCTTTGATTGCAATTTAAACTGAAGATTTGCACTCACTGGCTTGGTCCAACGAATAATTAACTGAGTAAATTCCTCTGCAAAAGCTATCACGTTCATTTTGATCGAACTACTGTCTATTTTAACGAGAATCCACAACTGAATCGGCTACGAGCGTTCAACCGAACAGTGACATCGAAGAGTCCTTAATATGTATCATGTTTACACGATACAGTGATATAAATACGAGAGTAAGAACCGTTGATTATTATTGTTCTAGAAAGAATTCCTCTGAAATTTGTGCAAATTTCAACGACACACAGAAAATTTGAACGCTGTATGTACAACTGTGTTTGCACGAGCTCGGGTTAAATTTATTCGTGTTACTACCGGGTCTTAGCAACTGGCCTCTGTTCCGCCTAATTCTCAGCTGTTTGACGAACGGATAGAGCTGCTTTAAGTTAACACAGCTTGTTATTTTGCATGTCGAACGTTAACGGAGCGTGGACCGGGAAAATGGTTAGAATTTCATTCGCAAAGTTAAATAAATAAATAAATTTATTTGTAAAGCAAGCAACAATAATTTAGACTCAAAGGAATTATTACTACCTATCGCTTACTTAATTAGGAACATCCATATTAAGTACTCGATGAATTTATGAATAATATAAATACAGAAATTTTCAGTAGCTTCGACGTGGCAGTCGAATAAAAGTTGATCGAAAAATTAATAACTTAGCTGAAAATGATGAAAATATAATTCCAAAGTCGTAGCAACCGTAATTTATGAGTTCGCGTTGACAAGGAAAATTAGTTCCACGAAGCGTGCGATTCGAACCGCTCCGAAGATAATACGCTCAAAGAACCTGACTAAATCGGCGTCTGCACCAAACATGGAGTAAATAATCGTGGTCGTTCGCTTAAGCTTGTGTCGTCAAGGAAATTGCAGAAATGCCACGAAAAGTGGGTCGATTGTCTCGTGTTCTGTGACGGTCGGTGTCAGAAACGAGACTCCGTGAGTCCCGAGTGACTTAATTAACTGTACCGTTTCTCTCGTTAGAGAGAAACGATTGCTTGTGCACGGATCGAACCGGGATATCGATTGCGCCTCCTGTCACGGTGCATGGAATTCGAATGGAAATCACGTAGAAAGAGGAGATTCCGGGTAAAGCCCCGGTTCCAATGAACGCGAACGATCGTTTGCAATGGTAATGGAGTATCGCGCGGAATAATGCATATTTGGTGCACGCAATTATCGTCGGTTGAAATTAATATTTCAACCGGGAACGATGTTTCCTGATGTCCGCTTGATCGAAGCCTGTAATTTATTCCGTTTCATTCCACGATATTTCGTTCCTCTCGTCGGATCGATTAAAAAAGCGAGTAATTTTTAGGATCGTTCGTTTTCAACAAGAGTAATTATTCTACAACGTACAGCGAAATGCCTCGTTTACTAATTTTATTGGGATGGTCAACTGCGACCAGCGCCTTAAATCATGAATAATTTAATAATTACAAACTTTAGTCGTAACGTCACGTATCTTGAAATTTCTTATTAATCCATCGTTTTCTAATAAAAGTTTAGGCAATAGTTATTATGTCACTGGTAACTTATCAATTTCAGAATACTACTAATTGTAAATATCATATTTTTACCGTGCTTATATGATATCTATTATACATGGACGAAGTGAAAGGGTTAATATATTAGGCTGCATTAACAAAAGTGAGTAAATATGACAAAGTGCCATCATAAGTCAATTCGTAACACACCTTCAAGAGCAAAACAAGGTATACGACGTTTTACACGTTTGATCTCCTGCCGTGGCAAAAAAAAAAGAAAAAGAAAAAAGAACAGTCTCTTTGTGCTCTGACATCGATTTCAACGGTATTCAACGAACAATGAGGCTGAAAAAGCAGCACATTCAGTCATCCACTTTGCCGATTCGTGACGGCTTTACCGAACGATCTTACGCGAGTGTTCCTCGACTAAACACGGCCACTCCTCGTGCCTGCCAATTATTTCCTGCCACACGTCGGCCCGCTGATGGAACAGTCCGCGAAAGAGGCGTAGGAACGTGATAAATCTCCCCTTGGGTGAAAAAAACTAGCTGTTCAAAAATATATGCAAGCTGTAGATGGATGGGTGGAGTACAAGGGCGGTGCCTGGCGCCGAACGGTCTCGTCTTAGTTTGTTTCTCGAGACTACCCTTTTTTCCTCCGTTGGCCGCGCCACGATCACCCTCGGCACCCTTTTTTTCGTGAATTTTTTGGCGATTGAACGATTAGGAGGGGGCGGTGCTCGTCAGTCAAACCCGCGAACCCGTTTCTGGCGTATGCAGATGAAGACGCCTTTCCTTCGACGGTCGATTTTTATTCTATAGGGGGTGAAAAATGATATTTTTCTACGTGTGGCCCGACGGGGAATTGATTAAACAGGAAAATACAGAAGTTAAACCAAATTCTATTACAGAAAAGAAGGTAGACTCGAACAAATAGTTAAGCTCAACAATTATTTCCTTGCTTTATCATAAATATTTATTGAAATCGTGTAACGAAGTAATCATTTTCTAAGTTGATGTGAAAATATCGCCAAACAATTTCGAATCTCGTTTCGAAAATAAAGCATGGTTACGTTTGACGATAAAACGCAATCAACACTTTTCACCGGAAGTTTCATTTAATTTTACCGAGCAATTTCCTAATTATTTGAAACTCGTGCAACAAGTTCCTCCCAAACCAAACAGAACTTCAATTTCCTACAAAGCTGAGCGCGAAACGACCATCAAACAGCGGTGTACAAAAGGGAGAGGAGCAAAAGGAAATTCGAATCGTGAGTGTTTAACGTTATTTACTTTCTCTCGACGTGTTAGCATCGTAAAAGCAGCTACCACTTGATTGCTCGTTTTATCGCTCGCAATTACATTAATGGACGAGAAAAGGGTTTCGAAGCAGTTAAATTAATTTCACATTCTTTTCTACGCACACCCTCTAAATTTCATTTGTCGTTCTCTAAAAACTAATATAAAGCGACTGATTGAATTTCTGCAATGGCAGAGTAAAATTTTATTACAAAAATTTTTGTCCATCCGAATTTGCAGAATTTAGATATATTTTCCTCGAAATCAATACGGAAGACCGTATTGCAGCCAACAGTACATCTGTTGTAACAACCAAAACTCGTTAGTTTCGAGAAACCCTTTCACCAGAAAGCACCTAGAACACGGTCGTGTTTAAACCAGTTATTATTCCACGTTGCACCTGTATTTACGAAGCCTGGCTTATTTCAGGCTCCATCGCGAACCAACCAAGCACGGTGGCTGGCTCGAGTTCCCGGATCCTAGTAAAACATTCCTAGGGGTACCCAGAATCCTTTCCGCATCAAGCAAAGAGTCGTTGTTGGCCCGCGTACCGCACTAATTTCGACTTGTCGTTACAAATGAAAGGGTTCGCCGAGTCTGCAACCTTCCGTGGTACAAATATTTGTTATTCCAGTCGCCGGATGTCCTTAAACCCTTGCGGGGATACGAAGGTTTTACCCGTGTAGAACGATGGCGTCGAGTCTCGTGAAAACGCGGCGTCCGTTTGATGTTCGCTGTTTGAACAGCGGTCATTGTCTTCACTTCGCTTCGTTCCTTTTCCCTTTCGCGTTCTTCTTCTTCCTCTTCTTCATTTTTCTTTCTCCTTCTCGCTCTTTCGCTCGCTCCTGTGCAAGCTACCGCCGCGCCGGGGCAAGAAGGCAGCTCGTTTCAGATAAGGACCGACTTAAAAGCTTCCCTTGGGGCCCTCGCGAAAAGCATTTTTTACTACATCTCCACGGATTAAGGTGTCTTTGCGATGGGTTCGGTTGATTTAAGTGGCTCGAGGAAGGTTTGGTAACTTCCGGTGGTTACGTGGGAGACGAGCGTTCGCTGCTTCGTTTTTTAAGACGGAACCGAGGATTTTTCTTTATACCTTTCGCTATGGTACAATTCTACACAGAATGTATATTGTATGCAACTTTCTACAAATGTTACACGATTGTTTTGCTGAATAATATTACAATTGCTTGTTTCGTATTCGATATAAATTGTGTAGTTTCATTCAGGTGGTTCGTCGTTTCTCACAAATATTGAGTGTTCGACTTAAAACCGTTCAATTTCGCAATGTGAATACGAAACGGCGACGGCCACCCGTGGTTACCTAAATAGAGGAATCATCTCGAGTATATTTATCCACGTGATCTTCGAACAACAAACGTAGAAATCCTTAAATCCTAAATCAACCTGCCGCGAGCCGAAACTCGACGGCAGAGGGCAAACAAACGTTGGTAGCGAGGATGACGCGAGGGAACCACGGTCCAATCTGACGAAAGTCAAATATTGGCCAACTAAATAGAACGTGCTTTTGCGGGCCATTTAAGTCATCGCGATTTAATGGAGCTACGTTTCTTGGCTAATTCCCTCCTATCATAGCACTTCACGCTAATCCGAAGAAAAAAATTATACAGAGCCCTTGGTTTATTTCATTTCTGCACTAATCTTACGAGTTTAAGTAGAAAAATAGAAATTCAAGGGTAGTATAATTAATTTTAAGTAGTTAACTTTAAGTACTTAATTTTCCCAAATTATAATATTACGAATTAAAATTGAAGAAAGTAACATCGAAACTAATATCAAAGATGCCTCAAATATAAAATACAAATGTATCTTCACAAAATAAATTCTATGAACCAGATTGAACCCAAAAATAAAATTAACGAGTAGATGGGAAAGGAACAAAAACCTGTTGTTCACAGAATCCTGCTCCAGAAACGGTATTTCTTCCAGGCAAATTGAGACTGCAAAATCGCCCGACAAAAGTTTACCCATCGAAGGACACAGGGGGTCAGTATGGGCTCATCGAAGCGACCGGTGGGATCTTATGTTTGGATAGTCTTTAACTGACTATTACACCTGAATGGAACGTCCCGAAATGGAAAAAGGGCAGTCCGGCCCTTGATCCGACCGGCCCACTTCCTGTGAAACCCGAATGGGTAGACCGACAGGACCAACGGTCAATGGTAATCATGACGAATGTTTCTTTCGACGAAAGAGAAACGAGACGTCGAATTTGCGACTGGTCTTACCTGATACGAACGCGGTTCGTTTCTTTCCACGAACGGTTCAAGGATCATTCGAGGAATTAACAAGTCCCAGACGAAGGATCCACGTGAGATTTCGTGATCGTGTTTCTGATTAACCGCAGAGTGGAAGCATCCTGATCGCAAAACGTGTTTCTATTCCTCGGTTCGACCAAACAACCTTAAAGAATCTACTCTTTCGGAGGGCAAGTAGAGCAGTGATAATTTAAATTTAATTTCTGCCTCCATTCTGTTTCAATTTACCAAATTTTCTACTATTAATTTAATACATTAAGCAATACAGTAATTACCAGTGACTAACGCCTCAAATTATGTGTAATCGATTAATTATTATAAGAAAATAGGAAATTAACCATGAATGACGTTAGTACCAATTGTAAGCTATAATAACAATACAAGCTACCAAACGAAAAGGCTCTTTTCCCATTTAATATATTAGCCAGTATTGGGTCACGATCGACTTAGGCTCCATTATTTAAGAGTTAAACGATCAATTTGAGTGGTGCCATTGACATAATGCTGGTCGTAGCATGAAATAGTAAGAAGTTAATTTCAGGAAGTCACGCGATGGAACGCGTGTAATTTATTGTAACTAGTTTGGTGTCACGATCGTTTTGCACATTCATGAACAGATAGTGCTTCCCTTTTTTTTTGCAATCATCGGTTGCTGCAGTATCTGCCAGGATCCACTTAGATGGTCATTTAGCCGTCGACCGATCCGTGACGATGAAAATACATGTTGCGTAATGGAACTTCATACCGGCTAACTGAAGCACACTTTTTCCACGTTGCGTATGAAAATCCTCGTGCTCGGTTGATTAACGTTTTTCCATTGCAACGCGTTAACACGATACGTGGCCGGATAGGAAGGCATAATTCAGCGTAATGAAAGCGGTGAACGTCGTCGGGTCGTTTTTATTATACGTGCGCTAGTGGCTGAGGCGGAAGGTCCAACAATCGTGTGCTTCGATTTAAATCAATTTAAGCATTCGAATATTTGAATTATCTGCAATATTTGGATATTTGAGTATTTGAATTTCAGGAATTTTAAATCCGAATTTTCACCGTAGCCCTAATTTTAAATACCACCTTGAATGCTTAGGATACTGTCCTCAAATTCCAATTTGAAATGCGAGCGATTCTAACACGCGAATATTGGGATATTAAATAATAAACCTTCGTAGCTGACGGAGAGGGCTTCTCGAATCCCATGCCCGTGGTGCAACAACAAGCCAACAACCCAGCGAATATCGAGAAATAAGAAAACATTGAATCAAAACGTGTGCGTCAATGTGCACACTTCGAAAGGGAAACAGGAACGATCGGAGGCACGCTTCGTGTCGATCGATTTGTCCCAGATTTCTCATCCATCATGGCAAATGGCCAACGGAAGCTGCACAAGCCATTCGACGTATTTTGCCCTGGTTCGCGTGCTCCCATGGGAGTCCAAAGCGGACAGGTCGTGACATAACAGCGTGTACATTGAAAGGAGGCCACATTCATCCATTCAGGGAAAAACGGCGAGGGCGGCTGCGGAGGTAGCACCTTTTTTCTCTCCAGCTTCGTCCTCCTTTTTCCAACTGTGCACCCAACCTGCCCGCCCTTTTCGCGACAATACACACAACCATTGTAGCTGGCTGTTTGCTCGAGGGCTGCCACGATATGGAGGGGATGCTGGTCGTGTGGCCGTGCTCGTGTTTATTTAGGATCATCCTCGGCGAGCGGCCAGCATAATTCTCGAATCCCGTGCAAATCCTGGAAAAGGCCCGATACGGATTAGAGGCCTCCGTCGTGGCGATAGTCGAGCGGAATTCGGACGTGGTTCCGGTCACGGTAGTAGCCTCGGGAAACTACCCCTCGGGGCTTTGCTTCCGACAGTTTTGAATATTTTTTTCGAGGATTAACGAGTCTCTGAAACGACGAACTTTGTTCTTTAACTTTGGACTGTTGTTGGGTTTCCGTTTGGTTCGTTTCGGGATGAGATATATTTTTGTTTTTTAAACTAGTCAAAACTAACCCTCGGATAACGGACGTTTAATCTGAATTTTGGAATCTTCTTTAGGAAGGTCTTACGTTTTTTTAGATTTAGATCAGGATCGAAATTGAGCTATCTACATACTCTTTAATCTAGATTCATACCAAAACAGACATACTCAAAATGTTGAGTCCGAGAAACTTATTTTACTTTTGTAACTTTAATAAAAATTACATAAATTCCCCAGGCCCTCGATTTTCGACACCAAAATTGCTCCAAACTTTATCTGTCTGTATGCCTATACTTCCTTGAAAGAAAAACAGTTTTTATTCCCCGTTACGTCATCGACGACCAACCAAGGATCGAACAGGAAGCCAGGTGGACAAAGCCGCAAGTGGGTACTCGAACATTTTTAATGAACCACCGTCGAAGGCGATCTGGACAGTGTTTCTCGGGGGACAGTTGGCGATTTCAAATGGATCGTCCAGAGAGGAAAGGAAAAAAGAAACGGGAGAAATTACAAGGCTGGAAATGGAAACTTTCCAGGACCGGGTGGTGATTTTCGGTGGTCCTGTTTGCGACTATCTGGCAAACTTCTGGGCAGCAAGCGGGAGCCCGTAACGAAACACCGAGCCGTTCGGGTTCGACAACAAACAGGAACTGAAAAGGGCGGTACACTTATCGGGTTACCCGTGCAGCTTTAAAGCCAATAGGTCTGATTTATTGGCGGAAGTCGATTAGAGGCAATCTTACAGTTAATTAACGTACGAGCACCGCGTGACGACGTATCGAGGATCGTTTGCGAGTTTCGTGGGCGTATCCCTGTTTCAACGGTGATTTAAGATACACCGTATGCAAACGGTGATCGTTTGAACGAGAGGGAGCCTTTCATTTAAACTACCTTCGCGAACGATCTGTTACGAGAAATTAATTTTTTATAGACAGTGCGTCGTTAAAATTCGCACGCGTCATGAAATATTCATAGACACCGGTCACGTTTCAACAAGGGACAATTATAATAAATTTAATTATTTCCATTTCTTCTGTCGGTTTGTTTTATCGCAATGTATCTTCAATATCCAACGGAGTTTAGATTTTTAAATAATTTTGTCGATTTGTGAACGAATGTTGAATAAAGATTCTTGAAAGAAAAAGATTTCTACAAATCTGGAGACAGTAGTGGAACGTCTGTTCGCACTCCGTTATCGTAAGCATAATTTTCGAAAGCTAACAGCGTACCGAGCACGTGCCTCGTCTTTTTTCACTCCCATCGCACATGTTCGCCAGGGTAAAAGTGTCGAGTGTCCTTTCCAGAAAATAATATGTCCATTTAACTTCTTACGGTCCGGGGTATCCCATATCCAAGTCGAAAGGGAAGTGGGTGTTGCAGGGTGTGCCCGTCTCTACGAGCGATCCTCGAATAGTCGCGATGAAAACCTACACCCCCCAATACAAAATCTAAAGAGTAGAAATGTTAACACCTTCTTTTTTCTATAATCAACATTGATATCTTAATTATCGTTCTAACAAACTTAAATTTATTTATTTTCAACAATGTGAATTTTTTATTTTGTATGCTTTGCACATAACGTGCTTGGTCTAGCGTTATTTTATTTTATTAAAAAAAAAAAAAAAATATGTGATGGAAGAATTTTCAATTGGGCGATGATAGCAAACGGTCGTACAATCTTTTCTGTCAAGTATCGATCGAAAAAACGTAAAATGTTAATGAACATCCAGTGTTCCACGAACCTAATGATCCCTCTTCGTTAATACTAAATCGTCGATGAATCATATTAGGGTCCAACGCAACGTGGAATCTCAAAAAGCGACGACGCACGGAAACCCCCGAAATTCGAGGGCACTGTCTCGAGTACCTGAAGTAATCGTACACGGCTCACGAGCCACGTTTCTTCGGCTCTGAAAGCGGTCGATGAAGGGGAAAAAAGAGACGATGATGAAGAAGAAGCAGAAAAAGAGAAAGAAAAATTGTACCGTCGAAAGGACGCGTCTGTACGCTTCGCATGGCTTCACTGCTAAGGGTAGTTAGACGAGTCGAGAATGCATTCAGCGCCCGGAAGTGGGCGGAACTGCAGCCTGCGCTTCAGCATTGTACACAAGGACTCGGTTTTCCCCTGGCCGGTATTATGCGCGAGAAAACGAGCCAAGGCGAGACAGAGAGACGTAGGAGAGAAGCGCCAGCGAGTACCAAAACGACATTCGATATCCGTAATACCGTAATAACAAACGATGGCTCCATTTATGGAGGTAGGTGGATGGCGATGGTTTATTCTTGGATTCGGGACCAGAAGAAAATCGGGAGTTCGTGATCCAACGGTGACGTAAACCTACGTAAGAAGGAAATCGGATGTTCGCGATTTTGACAGAGCTAAGTGGCCGGTTTGACGGTGGCCCTGGCATTATTGTGCCACGTGGAATTAGCGTGCTTAACCGGAAGTTGAAACGGAGATGCCCTTTCAGAAAGATTTGAAAGTAAGTGATTTGAAAGGTTGTTGCATATCGAATGACGGATTCTGAGAGTTATAAAGTATTAATTTGCACCTTATGATTACATTAAGATCTTTAACATAAAATAGCAGTGTGATATTTTATAATCTAACTCTAAGCTCAATATTAATAAATAATGTTTGGTTGAAATCTAACGTGGAAAATAAATAAATATCAATTTATGTTGATAAATTCTATTTTAATACCTTTTCTAAAGCTCAAACGACTACTAATTATACTTTCAAAACGTCGAACAGAGTTAATCACGCAATTTGAATTTCTTAACATTTCTTGCGGTAATTTCGAAACAGAAAATTTGATAATAAACACTATATCGTCTGTCATTAAAGTAAGTGGATCGTTCAACCAGCCATTTACATAATCAAACGATTAACTGATTTTAATTAACATAAACGATCAAGTACCTATCCGGGCTTGTTTTCCCGGGCATTTATACCCTCTAATTAAACAGTGAATATCAATGTTGTTCATTTACATTCCCCATGAACGGTAAATTAAATCCCCGCACGTATAATTGGTGTAATTAAAATGAATATAAACAATTCATGAATGCACGATGTGAGTTCTATCCCCATGAACTTTGATCGAATTTTTGAAAAATATAGTAGACAGTCGTAATTAAGAGTTTTACGATCGGCGAACCGCAAATATGCAAAATTTTCGACAGTGTTCGTGCAAGAACCTGTTCCTCTTCCCACGAGCAAAACTCGACCGATCATTGAATCGTGATGAAGGAGAAAAAAATGGGCGAACGTCTTCGGTGTTATATTAACCCGCCATAAAAAGCCAATTTGGAGCACAATGGACCTTCGCCGACGCGAACCGAAGAATCGTTCGCAGTTCGAATCCGCCTGCACGATCGTGGCTCCATTAAAAAACGAGATTGCTGCAGCGCGATTTCAAGCTGGAAGATTAGGCAGAGAGGCATCTTATTTGATTTGCAATTCGATATTTTTATACAGTTCGCGAACTCTGTTGCACAGACGAGGTTGAATCGTGGTCTGTGTTCGTTGTTGAAACGATCTTGCGGTTTGAACGATCGGTTTTCGTGTTTTAATAATGTTGTTATCCGCGATATAGTCTCTTCGGTGCCTGAAGTTAGCTTTGCTGACGGTCTACGGATGCAGAGATTGAAAATTGAAATAAATAAATGTAACAAAGAAATCTTGTCAAATGAAATATTCTCTATACGTTGTATTCCTAATTCTAAGACATAGTGATTAAGGATTGAGTAATAATTGCTGTTATTTGAAGGTGTTTCAATGATCTTTCCAATAGGTATAGCATCGAGTAGCATCTCGAAAAGTGGACGGAAGCAAAGGATGATCGGGTCGCGAGTTCGACAAGCTGGCCACGTGTTGTGACAGGACACAATTGTCCCTCTGACAAAACATGGCCGACGGCTTATTTTTAATGCTCCACTAACGACGAGCCAGATAATCTCGAGGACTCATTTCAGACTCGTTTCTTCACGGACGAATTCGTGAATGGTTCCCCGCTGAGTGTCTCGTTGCGGCCAGTTCTTGTCGAATTAGAGCGAACATTCAGAGAAAGGATTTGCTCTAATTCACGCACAGAATCCTTCCGACCGCGTCATTGTTCGCCGACAGGACAATGGCCAGAGAAATGCACCTACCTCCAGATACGTCTATCGTTTTAAAAATGCACCGTGGAATCCTTTTTTTTTTTGCCCCCTTTCTTTCAGTTTCGTTTGTGCTATCGTTCGCCATCCGGTTTGCAGATTCGACGAAACCTGATCGTGCTCCGTGTCCCATGTTTCCGGGGTCAGACGGAAAAGAAGATGCTTTTGAAAGCGTGCTTTGATTCGTGGCGCGGTTTGTCACAGAAAATAAAGTTTGTAGGACAAAATAAAGTTTGTTTTTATATAAAAAAAAAGGATACTTGACATTTGGAGCGCCACGAATTGTGACAAATCGAAGTAATACAAGTTTCTAAAAAAGCTAATATTTCGCGGAGTAATTTCTATTTCCAGCGACCATAGCATATCGATTAATGATAGGTATGCAATTTATTTCAATTCGTTTACTATGTTATTCGGTTGTAGGGTTTAAATATTTATTTAGTATTATATTATCTAAAATTAAGTTTTAAGATTCGTATTCTGAATAATTGCAGTTTTAGTTATTCAAGGGGTGAAGCAGTTACACTCATTGTCACCAGCACAGTCTAGTTACTATTTGGTAACATAAAAAAATTTTTGGAAAAAAATACAACCGACTTCGGAATGCACCAAAAAGGAAGAAATAATTTTAATTTATATTTCGGAGACGGCGCAAAATTAACAATTTTCTACATTGGAAATTGTCAAAATTCTTTAATCCTTTTACATATTTTCACATTAGCAACATCTTTCATTTACACAATTTTTAATTGACGCATTAAGGATCCCACAGGTCAACGCGAAACATTCAACGGCGGCGAAATTCCTGACAATAAATATAAAAAAACATGCGTAAATTTTACGCACTAGGTAGCTCAGAAGATAGAGGAAAGTGCGTACATAATAACGCAATTTGTTGCAAGGCGATATCTTAATTAGTTCCTGAGATATAGGGCTTCAAAGTTTGTATAGCGGCCGGCGCGCACGAGGGTAACCCTGAATGGGCGCGACGCGACCTAGACTTTTTTCTAGGAAATTCATATACGCATTTCCAGGAATATAGTAAAGGGTTAAACGTAAACAATGACCACGTGACCGCTACGCTAGACACTCACTGTCTGGGTCCAAGCGTGAGACGGCAGCGAATTTCTACAAAAATTACGTATGTCTTTACACAACGATATCTCAGGAACGGATAAAGATATCGATGTAAATCAAAAACTGTATTAAAGCGGAAGGTTTCTACTTTCTTACAAGCCTAACTTTATATCGAAATTCGAGACAGGACTTTGTTGGTAGCCCTTTGAACTTTTTGTAATTTTAATACGCGTTTCTTATGCAATTTAACGTAGTTTCTGACTTTCTATTGTTTCTAACGATAGAATATTATTATAAATATCTATCACACGCATTATTACCGATGCTTTCGTTTACTCAAAAAAAATTTTTGGAAAAAAAAAATGAAAAAATCCAAAATCCCGTTTTTTTACGGGACCAACTGGGAGTCATATCCTACAAGATGCAAAAGGTTTGATTTCGATTGGTCCATCCATCTCGGCGTAATCGGCGAACATACATTAAAAAAAAGTTAACATACATGTCGAATTAAGTAACCTCCTCCTTTTCGAAGTCGGTTAAAAAAAAAATATTCATTTCATTGATTGATTTTCTAACGTTCGACTGATTCGTTCTAAACGAATTCCCAAGGGGATGAATCGTGTTATTTGCTCGTCACCGAGGCGACACTGCCGGCGTGGAAGATCACAGGAACTTCGATTATTCTGACAAAGCGAGCCCGTAGAAACCATAATTACGCCACCACCTTCGAAGACTAATTATCGTGGACGCACGCCCTCCGGTACACCGATGACCGTCACCTTTGGCGCGAGGTTAAAGTCAATGATTAGAAGGCGCCCCTTTCCAATTAGTTTATTCCCGGCAGCCAACAGCGGCCTTTCATTAACTTCGCCAAAAAACGATGAAACTGCTAGAAAAGTCGTCAGAAAACTGCTGTCTACCAATTATCTGGGCGCGTGTCGAATGCTGTCGGAGACTTTTCAAGCTGAAGAAAAGGGTGGAGACTCTATGGGGTTTCCTCGCCCCCAGATGATGAACCTTGGATGACTCGGCGACGAAATCCGTGCAACACATGCCCTCGCAAAATTTCCACGGAACATGAGTTTCCGTTTTCCAGAAGCTATTAGGCAACATAAGGCAAAGTTTAATTTTATTTCTTATTCTGTGCAAAGACTGCGGCCATTTAAAATTTATAGACCGATATTATGGTCAATGCTGCGTGTTCGAAATGTTTTACGATAGTTTTTTAATAATACTTTCCTTTATCTACTTCTTCGCCTAAAATAAATATTTACAGTAAGAAATATTTCAAATGCTTCCGAAAGAGAAAAGCTTGAATACTGAAAACTTCATAGTTATTTACTGTTGAAATTTACCCAGCTAATATCATTGATATGTAATTATGATAATTAGATTCCATCCTTCAAATTTTTCCTATTTATTTTCTCTACCCACCACTTTCCATTCACATGTTTGTAAATTTCAACAACAAAATAGCAAAGATAGAAAAATACTCCTTGTTTTCCAACTACCACGATATCCCAAGCGCATAATCCCAAAATGCAAATCCTTAAAACACATTCGATTCAAGGATTATCCCGTCAACGGCGAAAGGAAGAAGCCTTTCCAAAATAAGCTTTCAGGACCACGATTCCAGCATTCCGGCAAATAAAGGATACGGTATCCCTGCAGGAGCATCCTGTCTCCCGTACAAGGCAGGTGCATATCCTGCTGCGAAGCCACATAATTTCCCTTCGATCGGCTGCATGTTGGCAGGTCAGATTCTTTCTTCTTCCATTCGCGTTGAAACGGTGGCATAATAGAAGTCTAGTGGATCTCGTATTCTCTTTTTTTTTGCCGTCTTTCTTTCGGCTTTTCGGATTCGAGGGCTATTATTATCCGGCGCGAACCGGAAGCTGGACGAGGGATACCAGATCGAAGACTATCGCGGTGACTTCTAAGGATCTGGGCGGATCGAGAAGTTACAGAAACGATACCGTGTGTGGTCTGTCCTAGTTTAACGAGAAAATTGGTCTGATTCGAGACAACGAATAATTCAAAATGATTAAAATTCTTCTTTTGGTCCTTTTTCGATCCCTCCCTTACCATTTGTCAATCTTTCTCCCTCGTCTGGTAGATATCTGTATTTCGGTACAACTATCTCAGGGAAGTCAAAGGTTTGATTAATATCAGGTGGATTTTTATGAATGGAAACGAAAAAGAAAGACTTCTTTTTTGAGATTCAGAAAAAAACACTTCAGGCTACGAGGATTAGAAACTTTATTAGTCGGGTTTATTTAACGTTTCTTCGAAGAGGCGAATTTTTACGGGCGAAATTCGTCGATTTGCTTTCTCCCAGAAACAGCGGGACGCCGACAACGAGGGCGAACCAACCGAAGGAACCAGGGATTCGCGTGTCCGTGGATGATTTACGCACGCCCACGTAACGAATCTATTAATTATTTATGGACTTGCGGAATTTATTTGCCGTTCGCCACAGGGTGTCCGTTGCCCTTGCGCCCCGAAGGCTCCTTCCTCAGCAAAGTTTGCCTAATGTAACGGTGGTTTCTACGTGATCTGCAAGCTTCAACTCTCAGTCTTCTTCGAAAAAAAAAAATTTTAATTGTAAAGCAAGGGTGTCTCGTGTGTTCTGACACGTTTCTCAGGCTCAAAGGTGCAACTAACAGCTGAAGTCATTATTCACAAGTTCTACCCCTTCCGCTGTTGCTGGAAATATTATATTTTTTAATCAAAATCGAGAAAAGGAATATTTTATTAAAACTTTTGAAATATTATATTTTTAGGATCATAGAAGTTTCGAGATTTCATATTTTTAGCCACCTAATCTTGAACTTAATTAAGGAAACTAGGAGAGTCCTTCCTGTTCGCAAAAGGAAAAAGTTATCCAATTGGCGAGTTCTACAAAATATTAAAAAATAACGGCTAATCCACAAGTTCATCATTATTTATAAAAGTTTACCAAAAAAGAAAAGTCTTTGCGTTCAAATTTAAACTTTAAAATTAAAATTACTCGAACCAAAACTATGCCGTCCACATAGCCGCCCAATGCTACGTTTCTTTCAGCAATTCAGCCATGTGCCGCGTCTGGACACATCCTTGGATCGTTCGAAAAGGGAATAAAGCAATTACAGTAGTCGGTCGAAAAAGCGACCGGCTTCGAGCGCGAAACAAGAAGGCGCAATAAAATCGAATTTAAGGTCAATTCGTAGCGAAAAGTGACGCCGAGCGTCGAGGCCGAGGATTCTTCGGCGGTAAGATTGCGGCACGACAAACGATCGCACACCCTTCCGACTAAAAAGCGTCTTCGCCGAGCGAAACGCGGACTTTTCTTGCCGCCACCGTGGCATTTCTGGTGTGTGACACGCCAATTGCCGATGCCAGATGTCCGACGGACTCGCGGCATTCCGTTTCCAGGGCGACGATTTGACGACGTCGGTATTTAAAAAATTGCCCGATCGTCGCGGCGACACTCTCGCAGATGGACAATACAATTGCTCCGGTTTATGGTTCTTAATTCGTGCCACTTAAATACCGACGTGGACCGGATCGAAAATGCGTTAATTTTTACGACCACCTCCTGTTCATGATCGTGTTTCAACAGAAATGATCCTATCAATTTTTGACATCGAATAACGAGACGTCACAGGCACATATGGTCGTGCAATATAGCAATGATTTCAAACAAGATACTTTCAAGCCTGCTCGAATCTTATTATGTATGAAATTTATGCATTGAAACATGGTACATAAAATTATGGTGAAAGTTGTGATATCTCGCAAGTTACGAAATGTTTATTAGTCGTAAGAGGCGTGTTGCAGGGATTAATTTTAAGTAGATTAGGTAAAACTTGGTGTTTGAGTCAATTTAAATGTTTACATGTAACCGACGATTTCAGAAGCTAATAAATTCATTTCATACGAAAACTAAATTTGCGTTTAATTCACGTTAAACGGAATGGATCCTTTATCGAATTACCGATAATTCACGCTGTATTAGAACCCATCGAATATTAATCGCGGCCAACGAACATGCGGGGTTAATAAATGCGATTAAGTGCTATAATTTCCGAGCTTATGAAAGCAGATCGTGCTTAACGACGCGTTCATATGTTTCGTCCAGTCGGTCTCGTTTTGCGTGGCGCCACTGAAATATGAACATTATTGCGAAAACAACACAGGGCGGCAATTTGTTAGGAGACTGTTCGTAGAAAATTGCTATTAAAATTACAAGATCAGTCGGATTCAGGTCGTTCTTTATTCGGAGCCGAATTACCATGGCACTGATGCCCGAGATACAGGGTCGTGGCAAAAAGTGAAATTGCGGGTACTTACGAACGATGACTCGAAACAAGTGACAAGACACGCTCGCCACTGAAAAACGTGCGGGCCCTGTGATCAAAGGATCGCTTTCGATTATAACCCGACCACGACAAAAAACTATGATATTACCCACTTTTTTCAGCCCTGCAGAAAGAAACCTTCGATCCAGCCTCGCAATCACTCCGTCGTCTCATTTCGCAATTAGCGACCGGCTATCCTTCTCTTCGAGTCAGCAATTTTGAGTTGTTCGCTTGAATTTGTGCTTCTTGCACCGAGCACTTGTGAAATAAATGTTTAAATTTTATGTCAACATTCGGATGAAATAAGAGCGCGATCATTCCTTTCCTACGTCGGGCAAATTCAGGTCAAATTCAATACAACATCAATTTTTAAGATTTTACAAAAGAACATTTAGAATTTTGCAAACTTGTAGTGTTATTTGTGTAAATTCAACCGTTAAATTTGTATTTTGCAGAGATACGAATTAAAAAGTAGCAGCTGTGGTTTTAGGTTTGATGACAGTGACGTTGTAAACGTTTTATCACAAAGGAAGAGAACGAGATTAAGTGTCGACGTGACGATTCCCGTTTGGTCAGAAAATATTTAAACGCAATTACGTGCGAGATTTTGCATCGATCGTGTGTGATGGTGGCAATGGACGAACCGGTTCCAATGAAACGATGTTAATTAACCGGTCGTTAATACGGTTCGCCTCATTGCGGCGACGTTTACCTTAAACCTGGCCACGTGAAAACGAGCAGCAAAATTTCAATTTAACGAAACGTAATTGTCCACAACCTTATATGTTTGCCAGATGATGCATCGAGGACCGGAGATCATTAACACGAGGACGTTTAATAAGGGGCATCATTAATTACCGCTTCAAACTGCAAATTACTCTCAGCGGGCACTGTCAAATCGTCTGGATACAAATTTTTCTACGCTCGATTTCAACACGAAGATATCTTGGCGCGATACCATTTACATTTTCATGTAATTTTCACGCCCAGCAAGCTTGTTACGGATCTTATCGGTTCGTTTAATTTATATTCATTTCATCAAGACATCGGAATCGAAATCGTGATTTAAAATTCTCCAGCTGGCAATTAAATTAATCTAGCAATTAATAAAAGTTCCATCAGGATTAACATAGCTTATATTCTTCGACAATTTGAATACCGATTAAGGTTAACTCTGCCATTTATCATTGAATTCAATTAACACGATTCGTGCTGCATCTGACAGCTGCGAAACTTGCGTTTACACTTTAGCAACATTGCTAATACCAAAGGGACAACCAATACTAACTAAACTGACAATGTTTAAAACCAAAACATAAAGTTCCCATAAACTTACAAAAGATAACTTATTAATCATCTCCTTGACAAACGACGAACAAACCCACACGAATCATATTGAAGCCAACCCAGGTTTGAAAAAAGGACCACGAAGAGAGGCAACAAACGGGACAGCACACGATGCGACATTATGAATGCGCTCCTTTTGAACTATTTACCACGAAGAGCAGCCCCTCGTCCGGGTGTCTTAATACGGCGTGACACGAACGAGAAGGCAGCATATCGGGCTGACGGGCAACCGCATTAATTCTAATTAATCGGCGTCCGTTCGCGCATCCCGCGTCGCGCGTCGATTGGTAGCCGGGTGTCCAGACGGAACGGGAATCCCAGGGAAAGAAGCCGAGAGAGGTGACTTTCACGCGCACGCGCTATGGATCGCGCTGCGCGTGCCCCACTCTGTTTCGACGATCTACCGCGCACCTGCGCCCGATTGCGTGACCAGCCACCTCCCCTCGTGCCCTCGCCGAATCACGGCGAGCGGTGCCGCGATTTAAATGCAAGCCTTTACGACTGTCGCTTCGGCCGTATGCTACCCGTCGTTACACTCACGATAACCGTGCTACATATATTTACACGTACACTCACGTACCAACGCGTACACTCGAGCGTAATCGTGCGCGAGTACCATTAAAGGTGGACGTTCTGTTTGTTTATGAACACTAGGATATCGCTTTTGCGGACGTTAACGATCGGAGGAAATTTTTTATTTTGTCAGCTTTTTATTGGGTGTATTTATCAAGTGTGCATCTAATTAAGGAAACGTTGCGTTTTCGAATTTATTGTTACTTGTATACGCTTATGTTACTATATATACGCTTGAAATAAATGATTCATCCCTTTGCCACGAATTATTAATTAGTCACACCCGGTACATAACAATTTCAACCAGTGGGTTATCCATGCCCTGGGCTAATATACACCCACGAAGGATGAAGAGCTCATGATAGCCTGTTTTTTTAAAGAAATTTTTGCCACAGCTTTTGTAGAAAGCATGTCAAATCGATCTCGCAGAACAAATACGTATCTACGTACGCCCCCTCTTCGAGCCTTTGAACCGGAGGCCAAGAAGAGGACAGGCAGGTGTGCGGCACCCAGAGATCGTTCTCCGGGCGCATTTATGCTCGCACGTGCTTTATTGCTCCGCGTTCGAGCTGCATCTCGGTGACTTGGTTGCTCGTCAATCAGCGAGAGACGCTCGTTCTCTTAAACCTTCTTCTTGCTTTGTTTCGCGTATGCGGCACCACTTTTCCCTCTGTCCCTTTCCCGGCGGGCTGCTCTCGTACCCAGAAGAGGTCACGGCCCAACTAGCAGGTGCCCGAAAACACAGAGAACGTCCGGATGTGCAAGCGGGAGAGCTGACACGCATTCAGTCAGCCGTGCACGAGCCGTTACGTAAATCTCTGGTGTACGGTGTACCTGTTTCTTCTTCGCCTCTGCTTTATTTGCTTCTGTCTTTAAGGCGGCGACACTAGCACGGGTTCGTTGCAATTTTCGGGAAATCGATCGTGCCAGCTTGACGTGGACCGTGACGAAACGAACGTGACGGACTCCGAACGCCGCCCGATGGACGCTTTTTATGGAGTTCGGTGTCTGTAACCGACACCCGGATACTTTCCAGGAGATTGCTGGTGAAACGTACTCGCAACACTTGTGTGTACATATTAAAGAAAGGAAAAAGTTCAACGAAATACGTGACATTATACTCTGATCCGTGGATCGATGTTTTTTACTTTGTTCATTTCGAAAGATGATTTATAAAATGGACATAATGAACAGAAATGAGTGTGACAACTGGTTTGTAAGGGCAAAGAAATGGAATAAAATTGTCATTTTCGTTCAAGATTCTTGATTACAAAATATATTGTAAATAAAAAGACGCATCATTTGAAAATGTTAACTTAGTACCCATCTATTCATGATAAATGACTAATAGACTTGAAATTATCGAGCGTTAACACCACTCTCCTAAGTATCTCAATTCTTGAACTGGTCGCAGCCACTACGGCGTCGCGGCTGTACCTAAGCGATGGTCGGATGATCGATTACGCTTCGTCTCCATTAAGCGTCGTACACGAGAAACGGGGTAGTCCTAGGCTAGCCGTACGAGCGAAAGACGTATGATGTTCTGCCGGTGAATGAGCATCGGGAACGCTCGAACTGACGTCGGGCATAAGGATGGTTTGCTCTTTTGTCGCGGGTACCCAGACGCGTCCATCACGCGTCTCGCTGTAGGGACACAAAAAGCGCCATCTCGTCGAAGCCAGGGACAGATACAACGATCCTACCTGCGTGTGAGCTAAATATATAAAAATAGGAATATTTTTAAATCACCTCATACACCGTTTGAAACTAAAATAACATAGAAATAATTTTCAGACACAAATTGAAATGCTGGCGGAAGCAAGTTTATTCCACGTCAGAATTAATTTTCTTCAAATTTGATTATTCTTGAGGGAGTACGTCGGATCCATCCCTGGTCAAATGGCTCAACCGTCGAGCGTCTAGAGTAGCTGAGGTCGGTGTTGCGTTTCAACTCGTCAAGATGCACGTATTCACCATTAATCAACGAAGGGGAGTAAATGATTACGCCGCTGGCACTCGAGCCTAGGCCGCGTGACTTTGCTGATTGATGACGAATGAAGGTTTACCTTGTCAAAAGACCCTTGGACGGTCGAGGACGCGTGTACAATTTGACGACCGGCTTTCGATCGCGTCCCTATCATTCGCGATGGCCGACTTGTACCCGTTGTTAAGGCAACAACCCCTCGTCCCCATTACGCGGTACTTCTGTAATGACCGGGATAGCCTGGCCTGTGGGGATCGGAGTGGAATATGCTGATCGATGATCGGATAAGGGTCGATGTTTCTTCGTGGATTGCACGACGGTCGTGATTATGGGCGCTGAGAAGGAGCCAGGAAATTGTGGGTGGAATTTATATTCAATTGTTAGGGTTCTGATATTAGGTTGCTGCATATCAAATGATATAAGATGTAGAAAATAACCCATGTGGCATCGATTTCAAGCTTAAAATTTAACCAAAATAACTACATGAATATTTCAGAAATATTTTTAATACAAAATGGTTGCTTCTTCGTTGTATATCAAGCAATAACTAAAATTTTAAATATAGTTATAGTTAGAACCCATTGGAAATTTTGTGGTTTCTTGGTGTTAGGATGACCTAATATCTTTTAGTTGGACCTCGAATTGTTCATTTAATTGGGATTCACGGTTCTAGAGGACATAATGCGGAAAGAATGAGGACCATATCTACGCCAATGTCCACAGAGTTTCATCTCCCGGCATTCACATTAAGAGGTCACGCTCCGGCAGGTGGTGTACGCGTGATTCACTCGGTCGTTCGCTTCCAGCTAGGTGTACCGCTTCTATTCACTCACACCAACGAGTTAATTGTCGCAGAGACGTTGATTTAATGCATCACTCGAATGATCCCCCTTGCTGAGATAATGAAAGGAGCCCCAAACGAGTCCTCGCGTCGTCGAGGCTAGAAGGCTGGACTTAGCAGAGTGAAAACAGTAATTTTAATCCTTGGATAATGGGCTGTTGAGACGACGACAATTTGGACTTAATTTGATACCCTTTTTCAACGTCATTCCCTTAACTTTTAAATCCAAAAGCTTTTCGTTTAATCAGTCGAAGCACCTAATTTTCGTAGATCTGGTCATAAGTGACTACGATTATTTTATTATTACAAAAATGGGTTAAAGCTCGAAAATATTCGAGAAGAACTGTGTTATATTCTGATTTTAGCTGCTTTTTAATACGATTTTCATTCTGCTTAGAAAAATTGTAAGCCGAGGATATTTGCAAATAGAACTAGGACTGCAACAGTGAATTGAAAGTTAGTTTGAAGTTGTGTAGGCAAGTTACTCGCGTTGTTAGAATGTAGGATCAAAAAGGAAGCATCAGGAATCGAGTGCAACTAACGACGTTCCCGTTGTTACTGTTCCCCGATAAGAATATGCCACCAACGACCTTAGAGTCTTATCAGCAGCTCATAGATCTTCATAAACATCTTTCCTATCTGTTCATCGTCCACACGTGTGCGAGTACGGTTGAAAACATGCATCGAAACAGCTGCAGATTGCGAGGGAGTGCAATCAGACTTCATCTCGTTGCTGGACTCTAGCCGTGTATACATCATGAGGTCGTTCCAACGTGAGGCCGTCACGAGTCGCTCATTCATTGTTCCCGACTTCATATAGCCTGCAGGTACGCTCGTTTTCGCTCTATTTCTTTCGTTCCCTCAAGGGCGACCTGCTTTTTCCTTCTTTCTTTCCGTTCTCGGGTTCAAGAGCACCACTTACCTTCGTTAGACCCCCTTCGTTTTAATGAATACCGGTCCACCAGTCGACTCGTTACAAGATTACACCTTAATGGGGGTTAATTCGAAGATGAATCTAAACAGGTCTCATTGGACTTGAAGGCGACCTGGTCTTTCGTTTTTTCTATTATCCATAACTTCAAACAACTAATCAGGGTACTTCTGATTTAGGTCAGTAAGGAATTTCTAATATTCATGGATAACGGATCCCTAAGAAACGTCTTTGATATCTAGGATATTTCTAATTTAGGTAAGGGATTCTTAATGATATAGTTGACAGATTTTTAAGAAAATTCAAGGGTCACACATATGTGCGTGTCCCGGTTCACAACGTGTTCATTTCTAAATGTCAAGGTACTATGATAAATAAGTATATACATGTAATTAGCTAATAAACAAATTTGTAACTACATACGGCATATCAATCTTCGGACATGAATGAATTAAAATTATCCAAGTTATCATTTTCGCACGATAGAGTAAGGTTCGAAACACTCGGACACAACCCATCCCAGAAGGACTTAAAATAATCTCGCGAATTCCAGTCGAAGTTTCATGCTCACGTTCCATTAAACCGAGGCGTGATCCCGTGGAATATAAAACGGATGTGACGTTCCGTGGAGGAAGCACATCCCGACCGTACAGAAGAGATCGTCCGCTATCGAACGATACCGGGATGGGTCCTGATCGATCGTAATCGAGAAATGAGCCGCGCCAAGCCAGCGTGCCAAAGGTTAAGGAATCCTCCTTGCACGGCATTCTCCGCACGTTCCTCGTAAAGTTCTTCGGGATGTCTACCTCTCTCTTTTCATCCTTCCGTTCGAGCGCATTTCCAAGGCTACAAGACTGTGGGTACAGTGGACCGCATCCTCGCTGCAGAACAACCGACTGGCTCAATCGAGCGCACGACAGGACACGGTTGCAATTGCTCTTGCTCACGGATCTTACCCTCTCCTTTTCGTGTCCTGCTACGGCATCCTTCTCCTTGTTGGCGTTTATCGTGCTCTGTTCCAACGAAAACGATCGTGCACGAGGTGGTGGACACCGCAGCTGCACCCAGTCTCGCTTTTTTCCATCATAAACGATCGCGCCTCCTACCTCCACTGGTTGAATTTCTTTGACCTAGCTAACTTCCTGCGACGGTGAGGTTATCGCAAAACACTCAGAAATGATTTTGGGATAATCTGAAGGTTAGAATTGTAGATAGCTTTTGGAAAAAATGGATGGAAAATCCTGCTGCAGAAGAATATTAAAATTATCAGAAATATTGAAAATTGTTGTTTGTTGGCCTTGTTTAACACGCTGACTTTTTGGAAGTCCAAACTGGATTCTTGGAAGTATGTAATGTGATCGGAGAACGAACAGAAGTGGAAAGGAGGCAAATTTTGAATAATATATGGTATCAAATTGATAACTTAAGTTTGAAACTTAGTTATTTGTAAGCGTGATAATCAAAATTTCGACAGGTCTTAGCACACACGTTCATTTTCACTGTAACCTTCGACGCGTTCATCGAACCTAACTTAATCTCCTTATTTCTACTTAACTACGAACATCGGTGTCGTACGACTTATGAAATAAATGATCAGAGGCCACGTCGAGTCCTTTCAACTCGCCGTTACTCAGCCCCGAACAATGGACATGCCAGGCGATTCAGCGTGCCTTTCCGTTTCACTCGATTTCCAGATATCTCGTCGCAATTTCCATCGAAGAAAGTTCACTCCTTCGACAGGGGAAATAAATTCCCGCTACGAAAGGGTAAAATCGAAACGCCTTAATCTCGCCGGCACGAAAGGTCAGTCCTGGTCGATCGCGAATCATCAAGCGGACAGCGTTTCCATTGTTCGAGAAATCTATTGACGTGGAAATAAAGAAAAGAAGGAGCTTTCTCAACGAGACCACGCACGACATTCCTATCGTTTTACTCACGGATTCGTTCGAGTTCTTCCATCTTCTATCGCCGTTTCTTCCCTTCGTACTTACCTTCCATTCTCCTGGCTCCTGTTCTCGGAACAATCACGCCGGGGCGTGTGTGCATACGATTGCGCTTCGCTCGTGGCACGAGCAACGTGTCAGACAGCCGCAGCTGTGCCCAGTCTCTTTTCTTTTGCTCCTGAAACCGTGTATATACAGTCTCTTCCCTTTCTTGCGGCTACCGGCGCGGCACCGCTCTGTGCCCGTGTCTCGAACCGCCTTTCTCCTCCTCTGGATCGCCTCATTGTCCGGAATCCTCGGATAATTACACAGACCAAGCTGTCGACAGAGATCCTCGGCGTGGATTAAACGATTGACCGTGAAAAAATTCGGATAAACCTTTTTCTTTTATTATTGACACCTAGGGATTCAACTTTTGCAGGTGGAGGTTTAATTGGAGTCGTCTCGAAACTGAGTGGGTTGAATTGGAGATGCAAAAGATTTGAGAATATTCATATAACGTATTCCTATTTAACTGATTCCCAAATTCAAATTGTATAGAATTTTCGAGGGTTCGGTATACGAGGATTTGATTTGATTTTTACATTTAAAGAGGTATTTTAGGTCTCATTTTCAAAAATTTAAATTACTCCAAAGTTTCCCCTAAATACCATTTACTGCCACAAGTTCCTTACAATTTCAACATTCGAAATCAAAGTGTAATTTAATCGCAACCACACGAACAGTATAATTGTTTCTAATTCCTATTCTGCGATGCAGATACAATTTAAATTAACTTTGTTCGTGACAATGTTCCCGATTGCGGGGTATAGTTTAGCCGGGATACCGGGTTTCGACCCGACGTTTGTATCGAGAATGTAAATAGCTGGGAGTTGTGCAATCTGGTGGCAGGTCTCTGCATCGGTTACGATACCGGTAACCCGTAAGATGCATACTCGGATAAACGTATTCCGATAATAAATCCGCGTTAAATCGCATCGAGGCGTCGGCACCGCGACGGTAATTATTGCCAACCTACGATACCTAACAATAGTCGGTGACGATAAATTTCACCGGCAACAGTACACGATTATTATATCCGTACGACACGGTGGGCGTATGTAAACGATCGTTTACAAAGATTAATTACGCGTTTCATTGCGCTCGTTGCTACGAAACGACCCCATCGACAATGATCCTTTGATTTATCCACCGACAAATTGAAGCTTTTATTTCCAATCGTAAATCACATTCCTCGTACAGATATTTTTAATTCATTTCGCGACACTGGGCAATATTGCTCCCAGGCAATAGCTAAATAAAAATTGTACGGTGATGAAACTCTCCGGATATTTATTACAGGTACAAGATAACTTATGAAAGTGGCAAACCTAACGTTACATGTGAACTAGTGTGTATTTATCATAATATTTTGCCAATTTTATTGTAAGCTACTTAAAGCTAACGAAGATAATGGATGGGGACTGAAGATATTGAAGTGTATTATTTTAGAATGATGAAATTTTAAAAAGTACCTTATGTCAAATTCCTTAGGGTACTTTGAGTACACGTCCCAATTGAATTCCAAGTGAAAGAATTAATGATTCGACTATCATTACCCCAACGCTAATAACAATATTATTGTGTGAAAGAAAGAAGCAAGACGCAACATTTATCTATCCAGATATCTTGGCAAAAAGTTCTGATCGTTCAAGGTTGAATTCTGCAGGGACCACCAAGGTGGTCAAGCCCATTGTTGTCACCCACTTGTCACGATCTCTCGCTTCCTATCTTCCTTCCTTTCTGCTCGCTTCAAGGTGCATCGTCCCGCCATGAAATGGCTAATGCGTCCGGATGGTGTCGCGTATCGTTCACTCCCATCTAAGCCCGACTAACACCTTGGGTGGCGCTTCGTTTAGTGAAGATATCAACGGCAGATCTAGGAACCGAGCGAGACCGAGTGTTTTGTCTGCTGTCACGAGGGCCACTGCTCACGAGCCTGTTATTTATATGCAAGCTTGTGGGGTATCGCGATGGAGGCGTGAAAGAGCCTGGAAAAATTCAATGGTTTCGTGCCCGGTGTTCAGGTGACTTGGAAAAATTCGCATCCCTTTTCACCTTCGTTTAAAGCTTCCAAATATTCTGTGTGTTATCTAACTAAACTCCAAGATTCTACATGAAAAATGAAGTCAAAAATGTAAAATAACCATTCTCTATACATGGCCTCCTTTTTCAAACATATCGAGATTATTTATGTATGAAGGTAGAAGGTGCCAAGCCAGCCTCTCCCTAACTTTTTCTAGGAGAAACAGTAAAATGAAGACGCGTCATTCGTCATATACCCTCCCAAACTTTTCTGAAAACCGAAAGTAAATAAGAAGTTCCACTAAATGGTCTTTCAAGCCCACCTTGAACCCAAGTGTACATCGATCAAAATTTTTGAAGGATATCCAATTAATCATACAGTGGTAAATTATGATCGTAACGTGAAAGTTCCAGCATAAAACAAAATGGTGGATTATTCGAGCGGAGCGACGATCTCGCGGAAATTTGCGAGTTGCACGGAGCTGTAACTTCGACCGGTCGCCAAACGGACAGACTGGCGTCTGCTTTTTACACCGGCTCTTTTTTCCCAGGGGACGTTTCTTTTAGTCGCGCGAGCTCGAATGCGCATTCAGCGCCGTATAATTCTCGGTAGTTCTATATATTCGGCAGAAGACCGGTATTTAAGTCTTTGTAATCCGGTGAAGTTCTGCGGGGGAGCGGACGGTGAGTCATGGCAGGTGCTGGCCAAAGAACGAACCAGAAGACGAGCAGTGAACCTCCGTTCTTTCGCACAGACTCCACCGTGCCGTCCCGTTCTTCTTGCTTTTATTCCTCCCAGGGGTTATTTAAAAGCCCTTGAACTTCTGCGAAATTGTGCAATCGTTGCCCTCCCTTATGCGTAACACAGACCACTGCTTCGTAAGAGCGAAATTAAAAATTGGCGTCGATTCATTGATTTTAGCTTGATGCTTCGCATAGTATTGGTGAATGGAACAAGAACAAACAAAATTTTCACAAGCATCCACTTTCAAGGTACACCTAAGTAGCAATACTGAAGTTCCATCTAACATAATAAAAAGAAACGGTGCACCGCTTCTATCATTAAATATTTGCATACGGAGCAAATGCCATTACCTCAAATGGCATCAATTAAATTAATTTCAAAGTGTCTGATCCAAGAGGACGTTCCATTAGCCTAGCACCTTTTCATCCTCATCGATCCACCCACTCACGCGACATTCCCAGAAATCGAGCCTGCCTCTTATGCCTCCTCCAGTACCTGCCCCATCTATTTGTATCGATGAGACGAACGAAAATGGTACCGATCGATCGTGACAACGGCTGGAATCTCGTGGCACGAGGCGGTAGCAATTATTCTCTGATTTTTTCCCTCATTAGCCGTGCACCCTGTAAAAACCCAACGATGGGGGGGGGAGGGCAGAGACGAAGAACGAAAGCAACCGAGCGTTCGCCTCGAGGGGATGACGCGAGGATGAGAAAAAGACGAGGAGAACAGGCGCATGACCCCGCCTGTTCATGTAGCATCTTGCTGGCGTTGCTTCTACTCGCGCGTTGTTGCGTTCCTCTATTCTTAGCCTATGATGGGACAGGTGGTAGAGCCAGACAGGCTCGCCTTACTCTTCCCCCCCTCTTTGAGCTTATCTCTAGTTACGTTCCACTGTTAACTCTTTAACCGGCTGCTTCTGCTAATTGCGGACTTTCGAGGGATTCGTGCTGTTATCTTTTTGCTGGGAAATGAATACCAGCGAAAAACTATGTTTTCAACCTTCGAAAGCCGGATGCCGAAACAATCGTAAGCCAACCAGCTAAATATTTGGCAAGGACACTTCGACTTAAATTATATTTTAAAATTTATAGAATAAAGTTTCCGAAATTAAATTCAAAGTGTCCCTATCTTAACGGCTAGTCCTGTAAGGATTAAAGAAACTTTTTCCACTCTTAAATAATGGTGCATGCAGAGTATAGAGATTGTGGATCAACTTTTGTGGTACATAATCGTGGGATTTCAAGAAGTGAACTTTAGCAACGGTGCAGACCTATTTTAGGGGGCGATACTTTTGCTATTAGAAGTAACTTTTTATTGCAACGTTGCTCGATTCTTGAATAACGGTAAACGCAGGAAGTAGGAGATTTTGGGCCAATTTTTGTGTTATATAATCATGGAATTTCGTGAAGTAGAACGCTAGCAATGATCTGAATTATTTATCAATTCTGTTTTTGTCAAAAGTAATTTCCTACTGCAACCCAATAAAAAATATGTGGAAAGGAAATATTGTAACGAATCCCCCCGATTCCATACCTCCTCAATCAGATCGTAGGAGGTATTAAAAAGGTGTTAAACCATAAAATACAACTTTGTAAATTCCATTTATCTGCTTCGATAACTGAAATGTTTGGATGGTTTCTCTGCCTATCAGTTCTCGTTCTGATAATAACAATTATTTACATTGCAGAAGTTAATTTTTCTACCTTGTCCTGCAGGTTGGACCAGCGTCGAAACATCTAAAGAAATTAAAGAATTTACCATCGGAAAGAATATTTACGACAAGAGGATATTCTGCCGATTTTTGTGTGTTTATAAATTGTTTCTTAAAAGCACCATTCCATGTCCAAGCGAGCCACGGTTACTTTGTAGCAACTGTACCAGCTTGAACTTTATCTGACAAATCGATCGCAGATGGAATTAAACAAATTTTCCACTTATTCCCTTTATCGTTCACATTACAGCAGACATACGCTCATGAAGCGACATGTTGCACTTCACAAGTGTACAAAGTTACGAGCAACTTTATGCAAATCTTCCAATAACGAATTTCATTCCTTTATCCTCGTCAACTTCAGCGTTTACTTAGTATTTATCAGCAATGGGAATGATCCCGGTACGTTTTACGATGTTCAAATAACCAACTCACTTTCCTCGTTTTTGCTCTTTCGAATTTCTTTTATTTCGTCAAGGATAAGTTGAATATACATATTAACACAGGATGCCATCGCACGTTTTAAATAGTTAAGAGAAATGTTGGATGGCCAGTGGTGGCATTGGTGGTCATTTTAAATATTTGTAATTTTAAGTTTGTAAAATAATGTTTCAGAAATATAATTAACCCTTGGATGACGGATCGCTAGGCGATGGGAATTGAAGTTCTTTAATATTATTTAGCAACGTATGAAACGTTTTTCTTTAGAAATTTATGTTTAATTTTAGCTGCAATATTATTGCATTCTTCCTAGATTTAAATGTAATGTAAATATACAGAAATCGATAAGTCGACTTTCTGGTAACTAATCAGTTTTTATTAAAAATTATAATAGATTTACATAGCAGTTGTCATCAAACTCTAAGCTTCATGTTAATATAGAACAACTATTATTTTGCAATACTTTTGTACCTTCAAATCATGCCACATTTTCGATGTTTCGAAATTCATCAAATTTGTATAAATTTTGTTGAAACGCTTTCTACAGGAGCAATTACATTGTTTCTCATAAACCTAGTTCTCAAGTTGAATTAAAACCAGAAACTCGGTCCTACCGTGACACATAACACAATTTCATCCTGTCGCGTCGTTCATTCTAAAAACTACCCCTGCAAACGAAGTACGGCTGCGTTCTATCCACGCTCCATTAAACCGTGAATACTTCGCGAAGTGAGCCTCCGCTAGAATAAAAAAGATAAAAGATGAAAGGAAGAAAAAAGGAAAAAGGTTTATTGGCAGGCGTTTAAGAATCACTTTGTGCCAGCTTTTTCATCCTCGGCGTTATTTACGCGCTCGAAAGGAAGGACCGATTCGCTCAAGAATATTTATACCTTCCAGACCATTTATTTATAACGTTCGGCCTTATCACGGCTCACACGGGCAAAAGATTAATGGTACGCGAGCAACTTTGTTTACAAGACACCTCATTACGTAAATAGGACAACACCCTCTTCTCTCATCTCGCATGCGTCGTCGAGCATTTGTCACACGCAAAAGTGGACTCGTTAAAGAGAAAGTAACGTCCGGGCATTCGAGAAACGACCGAACCAAATGGACCCTGGGATAACCCGTCGCCGTTGGCTGACGTCCAATTCGGAACGATCGTTCGATCGGCAACCGTTTGGAAACCATTTCCAACCCCTCCTGTCGAAGCTTTTTAAATTCGACGGGGGTTCGTCCCGTCTCACGGGGGCGTGCTGCTGGGTGGTCGACAGAATCGACCCCTTGGAAACGTGGAATGTTTCGGCAACTTTGGCACGCGTTCCCAATTCCCGTTGCGACCGCCGCCAGTTTGAGTCGTCGTCCTTCGAGACGACCGTTGCTGGAACATGCGTCAAAGAAGACATCACGCGGCTAAACACGACGCAGAGGAACGGTGCTTCCGGTTTCACCCCGTGAACAATTAGATTCACGCAGTTGTCCCGAAGTTGGACCAACACTGGACGCGACCATTGTCCTGGAAACCCGACAGTTTTTGCCCTCTCGTTGTTCGTGTTCCGACCATTGTCCGCGCTGTTGGACGACGGACCCCGAACAACATGGCAAATTGTACGGAACTAGTCGATTCTCGAGGATCAGCCAGCGGTCAATGGAGGTAAATTGCGATAAAAAGAGTGCCAGAAACTTCTGCCAGGTGAAAAGTAGACGTCAAGGAAGTTTCGAAGGATAGCATCGATTTTTCTCAAGGCTGACCATGAAGTCTTCATTTGTGGCTGAGGAAAACCGAAATACCTTTTGCTTCGATTAGTTAACTGAAATATCGTTTAAGATCAGACATTTAAATAGTTCAATTGGTACAGGGATGACGATCTGAATGCAAGGTTTAAACTTTTCCAATTGCAAATTGAAATAACTTGGAGATAGTAATAGAAATTTAAGGTTGAAAAACATCATTAGAGGATATTACTCGGTAGTCTAAAATTCTTTTGACAAGGAGTCCGATGGTGGACGAGACAGGAGTAAGCAGAAGCTCCTCTTGACTTCTCATCGAAAAATAAACTTTCGAAACCCCTACGGAGGGTCGCAAGGATTTCCATGAAGGGTGGAACGCGACATATCCTGTTCGAAGGATACATAACTCGTAAATACTGGAAAGTACGATTATTTTCTCAAAGACCGTCGACAACTGGACGTGCCTGGACGGCAAAGCCGTGCTTGACTTTGTCGTCGTCGTCGAGGAGAACAGTATTATTTTTCTAACGAGCACCAGAACGACCCTACGTCAAAGGAATCGTGCAAGGATGAAGAATTCCGTGGGTAGTCCAATAAAAACAAACTTCCGCCATCCTTGCAGAGTCCATCGTCCGGCCACTTTCCTTGCTTGCGAGCTACCTTTGCGTTTCAACGTCCTAAAACAACTCTATCATCCTTGCCTTTCACGACGAATCCTCGTGAATTTAATATACCGCCATGTTTGCGACGGAAATAAATATTTTCCTACTTACGCTATTTTGAAGAATTCTCGTATTGTTTTGTGCTAATTTCTATCATCATCTACTACCACTGTGAATAAAATTGAAGGCTTAATTGTGAAAATTAGTGATTCCTATCTATTTTCATTGCGGCAGTGAACGTATTAATGACGACCCAGTTAGTATCAAGTGACTACGATCACCTTCGATCCACAGTGATCAATGGACGATTATAATCACTTTTGAGAAACTGAAACTGAAAGGCGATTAGAATGGACAGAGACTGAAAGAAACAGCAACGATGCAATAGAACGGAATGAATGATGCTGCAAAATCGTCGGGTCTATAACGATCGACCAACGATTGGCCTGTGCACTCAAGCCAAGATTGTTTCCAACAAATTATCTTCGTTATTAATGATTCTAGTCCAGCCGACACCTGTCTCGCGGAATCGTTTTCTGCAATCCGAAGCCAATCTCCGACCCAGGTGCTCCTTATTATTTCCCCGATGGGAAATAATCGGACGCAACGTTTGAAAGGCGAGGCTTCGAAGAAGTCATTGTTATCAGAAATCTAAAGAAAGAAAGTTTCATTGTGGTGAACGAATAGCCACGGCTTCGGCGATCTTTTCAAGCTGAAAATGTTAGATCGCAAACCAGAACTAAATTGAAACTACAATACGGTAATTAAATCACGATTAGATTCGTTGGTTACATTAATTTCTCACGGTATTCGTTGAATGAAATTTCTCGTTTCGACCTGAAAGGAGCGGGCACCTTTTTCAGTTGGGAAGAAAGGCTTTTAAGCATCACAATCCACCCTCATGTACCACCATCATCAACGTTATCCCCTAGATCTGTGATCGTTTCAGTATTTGTGGATCAAGGGTCGGCTGTCCAACACGCTTGGAAGTAGAGGGGTAGATACAAATGTATATATCATGTGGAGGTTTAATGATTGGCCCTGCAAGAGTTCACAAGGACTCAGCAGGTTCCTCCGAGTCAAGGATTTCAATTGAATAGAGATACCTCCTTCAGAGACATTATTTTCGTCCGTTTGAGATTAATGACAAGTCGATTCGATCAAACATCATTCGATTCTTGGATTTTTGAAGTCAAACCTTAAGGCTACTTTCATCCTTTGACTTTCCTGAGCTACTGCGGCTGACAGAATATGTATCTGCTACTTTTCGCAACCCTTCATCGTTATCGAGATTGATAATATATATTTTAACAATATCGGATAATTTATCGGTAAATGGGCGCGAACACGTAGCGAAGCGATTAATCGGGCCCCGGCCAGCGACGCTCGGATGGAGCCAGGTTGCGTGGCTTCTCGAGAAAGAGCGAAAAGGCATTAATTCGCGATAACGGGTCCCTGGATGAGGTCGCAGCCTTTATTATGCGTCGGATTTAAGCGAAACGTAGGACGCCGGGGTGAAAGGTTAAGGACCAGGGGATAGCGAAGTGACGTCCGTGTGGGAGGATATTCTGTTGGTCGTCAGGACCTCGGGACAACGGTGCCCAGCGTGACTCCGTATTATTTGGCGCTGCGGTCGCGCACGGTGCCCCATGACGCGGCTTCAAGTCGTTAGGCACCATTCAAAATCACCTTAAGTCGCCATCAAGTAGCGACTATTTTGTCCTCCTCCTCCTTTCGAAGGATACTCGACCACCCCGCTGTCACCCTCGTCGTTCCACTCGTTGACCATGGCCGGAGGAATTATAATTTGAACGATGAACGACGACACGAGCCGCTGACTCGAGGGACATCGGCAACCTGACGTGGCTGGACAGAAAAAGACGTGACAGGCGAAAGCAGCCAACCGTACTTTTCTGCCATTTCGTCCTCGAACTGATGGTAATTGGGACAACGAGAACCCGGAGCTGAAGATTGGTGGTGGTTTGTACAATAGTTTGTTACTGGGATACAGCGTCGAACATGCTGTGCTTTGATCTTAGGAAAAATGGTGATTTAACGGAAGAAAGATCCCATCATTTGTCTTAAGCTAAGCATTTGTGATTTAGGCACGATAATTAACCTTGCCCATCATTTATTTTACCTTTTTAATAAATTAACCAACTTGCTTTGATAAAGTTAGTAAATCAAGTACTTGTCACGTTTCACCTAATCCAGACCTAACATAGCCGTAATCCATGGTAACTTTCTAGTATTATTGCAGGAGGTGCATCATTTTCCATGGGGAAGCCTATGGCTAGGTTAATATTTAACGAGGACTTATTGTTAGAGGAGAATTGAGAGATTATTACATTATTGAAACTTCCCTTAAAAGACCTCAAACTTTCCTTTGAATATTATTCCCCAGCATACAAAACTCTACAGTTGAACAATTTATGCACCCAGCTTTAGTCAAAGTCCCGTTGCATAGAGTCACGATTGACCTGGTTTCACCGTTCGAGGGTTAATTTATTTTTAAACTCGATGTATCAGAACGTGCAGGGAAAAAAGAGTTAAGGGTAGTCCTGTCTTCAGACCTACACAATGTCCTCAACATCGATACACCCACACATCTTCCATCTCAATTTTAGGTTCTATTAAAAAAGTGATACCTTGTCCTTTAATTTAGACCAGATACGTATCTGTTACAATCCATCAGGGTCGCCATCGTTCGTCGTTTCGTGGCCATCGCTCACACTTCCGTTCGCCAATTTGCTACGCTATAAGGCACCTCTATTTTCGCCAGGCTAGAGCGTCGGCCACGCTTGATTAACACTTTCGATAGAGGCGAGGGTCGGTCGCTTTGCGGCATCCACGACACAAGTGCAATCGTCGCTGTGCGAAGAGAGGGTATTTTTTTACGATCGAAACCACGGGAGATACGTTCCCCGAAATTTAAGGCTTTATCTCGTGGCGGCGGATGGACTACCTTGAAATTCTTTTTCGAAATACGCCTTCTCTCGGCTGCTCGTAAAAAAATCTCTCGCCCCTGGGCCCCCGTGTCACGTCGTAAAAACTAAAACTCGCGTCCCGACGCATTTACACTGACGCTGGTATTATGATCTATTATTACGGCTCGAAGGTTTCATGAGAGAAAGAAAAAAGGAAACCGCGTCTGTCGCCTCTCTCGATACGTCATTTCCTGCCTTGACCCTCGTGTTTTACGTGAAACTCTTCAACGTGGTTGGTTTATAGCGTCAGCGATGGTAACGAAAGTGTTTCTCGGATTATTGAATCGATATATTGCTCGTAATAAATAATTCTTCTAGTTGGTTCTGGGGAAAACTGAACAGCTGCTGGTTATAACTCGAAATCCCTATGGAATTAGGATTTAGATCGATTTATGGAGTTTCTTGTTCAAATATTACTTTACGCTTTATTGACTTTGTATTTTAATGATTGTACAGGGGGTATGGAAAGAACTGGTTCATGATTTCAGTGTGCATAATCCTCAGCTCTTATTACGGACTTATTTTTAAAAGATAATACAAAATGTATGATCATTGATACACGATCATCCGCGAATGAATTCTTCCTTTTCGTTCAATTCCAAAATTACCAATTTCCTACCATCTCCTCATCCCCCAAACACGTTCCAACACCCTCACCCAAAATCCTACATTCAGTTTCGCATAACAGAGCCATTATACGTTCCATTAATACGTTCATTCAAATCTTCATATCCTCTTCGAGTTCCTTTCGTCGAATCCCGTTCAAAAATAAAAGATTCTGCCAAACTAAGAAGCACAGACTTGCGGGAGGAAACCTTCCTGGAATCGAGAGATCCTCGTCAACCCCTTCGTCGCCTATCAAAAATCCCCTCGCACTAACACAACGACGTTACGCACACGCTTGCCGAAAATTTCTGCTTCCTGTCCAACCCTCGAATAATCGCACAAACCCGTCCAATGTCCGTGGCCGAGCGTAATTCTCAGTCGGTCGAAGAATCTCACAAGCGTTCCATTCATCGGACGCCTGTCCAAAGGTACAAGACTCGTCATTATCCGTTGATGAAGAGCATCGAGAACGGTGACGGGTCGCATTCGCTAAAACAACGATGCCTTTCAGCCCCGACTCGCTGGCAGCCAAGACGGACAGTCATCGGGCGTCGTGATAAAGACAGAGGATCGCGTTGTGGAAGGCAGCTTAGCTTAGGTTAGGGTTCGTCGAAGACGACGAGTGGGTTTTCGAGTAGGCACGCAACAAGGACGGTCATTATGTCCTTTCGATCGAACAGGCCCGGGCCGGGCCAGTTCGACCGGCCAGATTAGACGTTCCTTTTCCTCGACTGTTTTGCATCGATGGAATCGCGAACACCTGCCCACGTCCAATTCCACGGAGAATCGAAGGAATTGAGCCACTCGTGGCGATCGAAATGGTCGTCGACTGAGTGACCAGAAAAAAGGGGGATACTTATCGGTGGATAGGCTGGATCAAATCCAAAATATCGAAAGCTATCGTGACCAATTCAGCGTGGATTGTGGGCTCCGTTCGCTCGCAGGTGAAACGGATACGAGGCTCGATTCGTTCGACCCGGGACCGTCGTTTTTCTCCCTTAATTGGGAATAAATTGGATCCAATCTAATTCGAATTAAGGCCCGTTGAGATTTCTTCCTTTTTTTTTTCTTTCGTGCCAGGGTGTGGCTTTTCTTCGAAAACGATCCGAGCCAAGGCGTTGGATTTACTCACGCGACTGTGACTGGAAAGTCGAATAATGGAGTTATTCTTTCAAATTGATATCCCTTCCCCGCTTCACTTTCTTTTATCTTTTTTCGCTTCGCTTTCGTTCCTCTTTTTAGATTCGGTTCTGTGTTCCATTCGGGCGAAAGGCTGCTATCGTTACTAGATTGGCTCGTATTTCAAACTCTACATTGAAATTGGATGTTTTGTCTGGCGCTGTAGTTAAAAATATAAAAGTAAAATTAAGTCTTCCTATCTATTAGTTGTACCAGGAAGTAATAAATTATATTTTAAATTCCCAAACAAATATACTTAAATATAATCAAATTATAAAATTGCCACGATTTCAAATACTTTCATAACTTTCGACCTACCCTCTACCTAAAACTCCCCTAAATCAACAATAAAAGCTCACGAGGACTTCAAAAATACTGCAAATTTTACACATCAACGAAGTAACAGTTTCGAAAACAAAAGAAAATCAAAAAACTTTGCCATCGAGCATCGGTTTTTCCCCATCTTTAATTCGTGGACAGTTCAGATTAATCCATCCTATAGAAAGAAGACGTATTTCATTTCCATTGGTCATTCGACGTTCCAGCCACCTGTGCATCTTTAAATCCGGGCGAACAAAAAAGCAGGCTAGGAAGCAACGAGAAAGAAAAAGGGGTGGCGAAGGGGGAGGGTGGGTCACAATGACCGGTACTTTACTACGCGAGCTAGGACCACCGTGGAAGGCTCGTTCTCGAAACGGTGATCGAGGTTCGAATTGAAAACGGGGTCCACGCGATGGGATTTAATTCATCTTCAAATCCCATGATTCATGAGGCCGCCCATGAGAAGTCCAGCGAGCCGAGTAAAAATCGTTCGACCTGTCGTTGGAAGGTTCAAATCGAAAAAAGAGGACTCCCTTTGTCGCCAGACATCGTCCTCGAATCGTGGGAACTTTCAATTGAAATCAGAGAAACTCGGTCACGAACTCCTTGAATCCTTAGCTTTTTTATTGTAGCCTGTTAAGATAAAATTCTTTCCAGTTTCCAAGTCTTCAAGTTCGTCAAAAATATGTATAATCTTTGTTTCTTAATGTCTATTGGAAAATATAATATTTCCAGTCGGGACGGAAGGGTTAAAGTTTAAAAGACACCAATATTCATCACATTCGTTTAACTCCTACTTCGAATAAGAATTTGTCACGTTCCAGTCGCAGCTCGTTCAAGTTTCCATCCAAAGATTCCCCAATTAATAAAAGTACCGCATTATCAATTAATCACACCGTTGATCCACCGTCTCGAAGCAGGTTTTCCCGCGTTTAACCACCAGAATCGGCTGTCACGTTAGCCGATCGCACGCTCGACGCGGAACAAAAGGCTAACGAGAGAAATCCGGTCGATTATTAAAACCGTAACCGAGATTACAGCAGCGATAATTCGACCCTATTAAACACGGGGCCGTTCAAAGCTGACAGCCACCGCGAAATCGAAGGTTTGCCTTCGCATTGAACGCTCGGATTCACTTTGGTCCACGATGGCGCGAGTACGCCTTGTTATTGAAATTAACCGGCGCGTAATCGTTCCGCTGTCTCGACGCCATAAACGGACGAGCCAGATCTGCCATTTATAGGAGAACGACGATGATCCGGCAAGGTGCGAAACCCATATTTGGCGACGCCTCGATAAATCCGCGCCGAAGGGACGAAATGAAACCGACCGGCGATTCTATCGAAAAGTTTGCTCCAGATACGCGAATATCAAGGATTTTACGATTCTCCGGTGTGGTCAGGGACGAAGGGAGGATGAGGTGGAAGGTATTGACGCACGTGCCCGCTAATTACCTTACACTTGATTATGTTCATTAACGGATCGAGATAATTTAAGGGCCAGGGCTTTTAATACGGTTTTTATATCCCCTCGTACGGGTATGCCTGTTTTTATGGGACGACGGTTCGTTCGGTTTTTAAGACAAGGACTGTAAAGTGTAACTTGCAAGTGGGTAAATGTTGATTTGGGAATTGTTGGGGTAATGAAGAAATTAATTCTTTTTGCACCCGAAACATAGGAATACGCCTTTGAATTATATACTGATATTAATCACTGCAATTTTTGATATTTCGTATTCTTCAAATTCCTACAATTTTTTAAATTATATATCTTATCCGAATGGTCCCTAAATGTCTCTTATTACACGCAACGTTTGCATAATTTAGCAGCCAAACAGATATGAAATACATAAATATGTAAATTGGCCCATTGAGTTCGTTTCCCTGTCACGCTAAAGTCGTAGAAAATCCTTCGAATTTATAATTTCATTATATTTAGCTCTGTTTGTTGTACGAATCTTCAACATTCAAACACTTCCAATCATCACGAAGAGCACGTGTTCCCAGAAATTATCCACGATTTGTCGAAGAAAATCGACAATTTCGCAAACTACAAACGACGAACGTGTTCCCATGCTACAAGGTTGACGTGATTCAACCCGACGCGACGATCCCATTAAAATCAGGATTTTATGTCGTATTTAATGAGGACCGAGCCGAAGTTTAACAGCCGGCATAATATCGCCGTGTTTATCGATTCTGTATGCACATAAGAACGCACGGCCCGGGTCCAGAGCGTCTCCCTTACGTTCTCGCCTCATTATCAAACCGAAAGTGACGGCATTTCTATCCGGTGTAGCTAATTACCCGGGCCTCGTCAGCCACTTTTTTTTTTACGTTTTCTTACCTCGTCTTTTTTTTCGGGGCCTGTACCTCAGCACGCGCGATTACACTTGATTAAGCGGCACCTACTTAAAAGAGGAGTCTGTTGACCGAGCAAAAAATGCTCGCAGCAGGCGGTCATTACGCGCGAAATTCACGAGCTGGCTTCCTGTTCGCTTCCAGCTTCGTTGAAATCCGTGCGAACGCGACAAACTGAACGTAGCTAATGAGGGACGCTATCCTTCGATCGTGAAAAACGAAATTGGGGGTCGTTCGAGGGATAAACGATTGATAAGACCACCTACAGCAAGGTCCAGCTAATATTTTTTTTTTCGTAAAGATTAGGTATTGAATATTTTTAGGCTTTTATTTTATTATTATTTATTAATTCCTCTTTTGGTAAGTTAAATACTCATCTAGACCTAGAGTATAGGGAATTGATAGAAAAATTATTGACATTAGCTCCTGAAGGCCCACGCAATTTTATGCGTTATAGTTATAATTACTAGGAATATAGCCGTTTAATTTCTTAGATCAATCTCCGTACTTGGCAGCTTGCAGAATAAAATTCCACAACCTATAGAATATTCTTTAACCTCCTTTTCGTTCTAAGTTTATTACTAATATTATTATTCGATAATATTACATTCGTGGTTTCTAAAGACGTAACAACTATATCATAGAGATCGATAACTACTCGTTCCACTTCCCACCATTACCTTCCATAATAAGTCACAATATTATTTCCGTGAGCGTTCCATTTTCTAAAATAAAGTGTCCAAATCATACAGACCTAAACCACACCGAGACGAAGAATAATCTACTCTCTTACGAATCGTCGCCCACAAGATTTCCCTAGCCGCTGAGTCCATATTCTCACCGACCATTAACTCAGTGGGATCTCGCAAAAATCCTTTCCTTTTCGTCAAGGATCAGTGACGATAGGAGGTCGCCAGATGGTCCTGGCTGCCGGCTACGTTGCGACTATGGTGCAGCATCAAACTACGTGTCATAATCTCGGGCTTTGCTCGGCGCGAGCAAGCAGCTGGCTAATTTGCTGGCAGCAGACGCGTGCAAACGATGTACGGTCGAGCGAGTAACACGGATGGCCGGGGACGATAAAAGTAGAAAGGCAGAAGGCGTTAAAGGGGAAGAGAGACTTTTAATGGGGTCCCCGCGTAACTCGGATCACAAGAGGACCGTCCTCTTTATGGGATAAATCGTTTTATTGTCACGCCTTTGGAGAGCGTCGAACGCGGCTGTAAGGTGGTGAACGCTAGGTGCGAAAAGGGTCGGTGTCGTATCTTTCGTTAAAACTACTTTCCGGTTGAACGATAGGCGAGAAAAAGAGAGGGTTGTGCGAGCTGGCTGGGTGCATTGAGAGCTAAAATTTCAACGAATCGCTACCATAACAGGTGAGAGTTTAGAAATTGCATGAAACGTGAGAATCTCTTGCGAATGAAATTATGGTGAGTTTGAAAACTTGGTAATTCTCATTCGTTCCCGAGATATTTATGTCCGTAATATTCTATCCAATATTTTATAATATTATGCCAACATTTCATTTCTGCTCTAATATTAATAAGTACTGCGATTGAATTTTTCGACCTATTTGTAAAAATGGCACATTCAAGTTAAAAATACCACCTTCGATGCGTCGTACGCAACGTCAAATATTTCCATCTCACCCCTTAACAGCGACCAATGAAAATTCTGAAACTTCCTATTACAAATCCCAAATCCATTCAACGAGACGTCGTTCACCGTTTCGCCATTCTAAGAGTCACGTTTCTAAGCGGTCAGAGTCGATCGTCGTTTCCCAGTAGCCAGGAAGTTCTGGGAAAGTTGCTCGCTGAACAATTCGTAGCCCACCACGCTCGATTGTCCACTCTTGCACGATTTCAAAGCCACCTCTCAAAACCCTTTGCCGCTGCGTTTCCGATCTATCGGTGGCCACCGGCCACGGGGGCAAGGAGGGGGGGGCCACGGCACCCATTCATGAACTTGTTGCAAAGTACAATGGCCCAGCTAACTTGGCACGCCTATCTGGCCCCATGGTTATCTAGGCAAATCCTCCAGTGAAATGCTAGTAGGTTTCATTGAACGAAGCCACCGAGCAATTTCGTGGCGGCATTGACTAAGCTAAGGCGACACTTGGCTCGGTGAATTGGCAGGAAGCCCGTGGTCGCTTAACTCCCTCTTTCAATGAGATTATCACCGGCCTCCTCTTCCACGGGGACAACTAGTCCCCGTATTGTCGGGGAATCCGCGTCGAACGAGTCCTCGACGATTCGTCAAGCGGCGTACACCCGCTTGCACAGCTCTTTTTTTCGCAAGATTCGCCCGTAAGGAACGTCTCGAGCGGTCTGCAACTGGCAGCTGATACTTAGCGAAGGAATCGTTTCGAATGTTAACCCTTGGCTAAGAAATAATGGAAAAGAATCGTGGAAGTGTTAAATCTTCGACATTACTAAAAGGCTCATTGCAATGGAACAAAATGTTGCTTCAGAGGATTTAAAAATCTGACGAATGGTAAAATTTTATTTTGTATAAAAATTGGTAAATAGATTGGCTATGCACAAAGTGTGATCGTTCACAAAGGGCTAATCATTTCTAGACTCTCAAACACCCAACAGCTTCTAATTCTCCGAAGGATTTCAGATAAATCTACATAAAGCAACGATGTACATACATTGTCACGTCGTAAAATTGTACAAATACATGGAAACAAAACGAACCGTGATTTGTAACGTCTTCTGGCCGAAACGACGAAACGATTACACCCCGGGACAATTGATCAAACATCAAGATGCTTCCTGTCTAGGGTCCGTGGTACGTTTGCCCATCGTTTAGCACCACTTTTGAAGCCACCCCGTTCTGTTTGCATAGAAGGCTCGATACAGAGCCTCTAATGGACGATAAAGTCGAGGCGACCAGTGACCATTTATCGTCGTCACTCTCTCGGTTAGCGTGTTTAGCACCGGATCAACTGACCGCATAATCATCGTCGTATGAACTGGAATAATGACTGGCTCGAGAAACGTACCGGAGCTAAGTGAATTAGTGGTGCGTGCCTCCTACTTCTTCATTTTTCTCTTTTCTCTTCTTGTCTTCAAGCGCAGGCGTACAAAACACACTGCACGCTGAAGCACGTCCAGCACGTTGCCCCATATCGATTTCAAGTTAGGTTTTAAGCTCTTTGTGTTACATGAAATATTGTCAAGGTAAACCGAGCTTGACCTATGCCCTTTGGAACAATCGATGGCTCAAGGTTTCGCGCGCAGCCTCGTTTTCTGGATGCTGTTGAAAACACTTTCGTGTTTACGCTTATTATTATTCGATCCAAATTTAACCCAAATTGACATTATTCTGTCACAAATCTGATACAAAACTAGCCACTTTCAAATCGAGAAAGAACTAGAAAGAAAAATAAATGATTTTGATTTACTTACCATTTTACGTAATAAAGGTCTCAGAGGGATATAATTAAAATTCATTTTGTTCCTTAATGTATTACATAACTCATATCGTGTCAATGAAATTGCAACGAAGAAATATCGAATTATTAAATCTCTTTGCATCCAGCGGTACAAAATTATGACGGCCGTCTCAACATTTTATTGCAACACATGTGTTTCGAAAAAGTTTGAAACTAGTATCGTCGGTGTGCCGGTATCGTTTGGTCCGCATCTGAATCGGGTACCGGTGGCTGGACCTTATCGTTAACGAATGTGGCGTGTCGGTCAGGGATTAATCGATTTAACACGATTCCTCGAAGCGACGACGGATGTGTTAACGAGCGGAGCCGCGACAGATAACATCACGGGTACACGGTTCCATGGCCGTTCACGAATTATAATTGGTCCGTAATTAATGACACCGTTCGATTATTGACAACCAAACACCTGGAGCTCTCGAAAGGATCGTGCGCAGCTTAACCAGCGTGCGAGTTACGCGCGTCCGGTCCCGTCGCCCCGCCTCGTCCTCTGATCCGCTTTCGAGACCCATCGTGCTTATTTTCGGGCTTAATTACCTGCGATGTTACGGCATAATCGGCAATCGCGGGGACCACAGTATCGATCCCGTGATATCGAGCCGGCCAACAGCCACGTCGATGCCCGTTTACGAGGCGTACAAGCACATCTTCTTCTCCCGTATCGGTTTTGCTACCTGCTTTCCTTCGCGGTTCACCGATCGAGATTATGGTCGCGAAATTATCCCGCATGGAACGTGGCGAAACGAAATTGCCGCCGATTGGAACACTAAAATATCCGCCGTTTATGGCTTCCGTTTATGCGTTCCGATCCTAAGCACTTAATTGGAGGATCTTCCGTAGGACGAATTCGATTTTTCGTTTTGTCGCGGTTTCTAGTTACTCTTTTTGGACGATTCTTTATTGCTTGACGCTCGCGCGAAACCCCGAATGCTAGAGCTCGGGGATCTTGATGGTTTTACGGTGTAGGTTAGAAACGGGTAGATTTTATAGCGATTCGGGGAATCCTACGGTTGTCTGGAGAGGTAGCTGCTTTTATGGAGTGGACAGAGCTGTTTTGGCGGATAAATGACTTGATCAATTTTTGTTTGGCCAAGAAGGGTCTCGTCGATTGATTTTTTTTTTGTTTCGCAAACTTAGGCAAAGACTAATGGAACAACTCCACGTAAAATCGTATTAGATAAGGTGAAGTAATATTATAAATTCGTATCCTGAAACGTATTGTAAATAATTTCTATTTTACGAATTTGGTTCATAACTTTGGTTTTTATCTATGACTATTTAATATTTTGTTAATTTTACTTCACACTCTAAACGAAAATAAATATAAAATGTAGAATTGAAATAAAACTGATCTCACTTTTCTGACCTCACTGATATTTTAATAACAAATAATATCGATTAATCTCTGTGAAGTTTAAAAAGAAGTCTTGACTTGGGAAATTGACAAACACCTTTTTAATATTGTTCGTATCATAATACTTATTATTCACTAATGATACTTGTCCATGATTTGTTGTTCATAAAAATGCACCAGTGTCAAAGAGATATTCGCGTGTATGTATATGTGTGTGTGTGTGTGTATATGTTTCTGTGTACGTGTATACGGTATCGATCGATCGATACAGACGGTTCAAATTTTATTTTCTGAACCATTAAATGTTCGCAAGTAAAAGTTAATTTACGAATAGACAAGGACGGGAATATTGATACGATCGTATATTTTTTCATCTTGGTATCAAACCGAAGAGAAAACACGTTAAATTAACGTATGTACAACGTCGCAACGTTACAATGGCTTTCAATGTTTCGATAACAGTTAAAAAACCTATTCGTTTCATTTTGTTCTCTTTTTTTTTTTTTTTAATCGATACAATGATTTAACAAACACAGCCTCGCGAGTTCACATTGAAAACTTAATTGATTATCAACGGAAGATCGTTTTTGTTCGAGAACGAGCTCCAAAACGTGTTTGGACACACCACCCACACGTGACACTTAAAATACGTTAACGTATCCTCTACTAATACGATTTTTTTTTTTTTTTTTTTTCGAAGAGCTTAAAATACTTTGCGATGTGAGCTAACTACCGTTTAAGAAGAAAAAGAATAGGAAAAGAAAAAACAAACATGTCTTCATTCGATGCAATTATTTCTAGATTCAGCGATCACTAAGCTTAAAGTACTCTTAACACTTTCGCAGTGGAAACGTTAATTAGTTTGATTTTTCACTCGTGCATATTAATTACGGACTATCTTTTACAATATTTATCCAAAAACATGGAATTGAAAAATCGATGAAACTTGGAGACGTGCGAAGAAAAAGAAAACATAAAAGTACAAACGTTATAAACCTTGAATAAATTTCACGAAATTTTTGCCAAGAAAAGAGGAAATATTTCGAAGCGGATCAGTCTTAAAGGTTGATAAATCAGAGATCCTAGGTCTCAATAATCTCGACTGCAAAGTGGCCGCTGCATCCCCCGGAACCACCCACTTCAGCTCAAAACGACATCGATTTAACCGCCAACGAAAGAGGTTGAAAGAAGAAAGATGGAAAGAACGATCCGAGCTATCGAGCTCACATCGCGGCGATAAATTGTCGAATAATGAATCCCGCGTTTAAATCGGGCACACCGAGAGACTCGCAATGGAAAAAATGGATTAATCCGTCGAGAAAGCGCGATACACGTCTTACAATGCGCATCGAGCAGGGACAACGATTACAATCTATCCGTATATACTGTAATACTCGCCTAAAAATCGACTTTGATATCGTTAAAAAGTGACCAACGTCGAACATCCGCCCGGTAATATCACGAAACACAAACTGGAATAAAGAACAGAGATAGAAGAAAAAGAAAAAAGGGGAAAACCGTAACAGAAACAGTTGGCACAGCTTTTTTCTTCCGTTCACTTGATCTCGTAATCAGCCAGATTGCCTTTGCGCCTCCTGTAAACGATCGGCTCGTTCGTACGATTTCCTGGCACGATCGATCGTTTCACGTTCGTTCGGTACCCGTCCTCGTACGCGTTCAGATACAAGTTCTTCAGGAAGATTTGATTATCGAGCTCGGACAACGGCAGGAATCGTTTCGAGCGGCTCTGTTGCTGGGCCTCGAGTTCCCTGAACGTGAACAGCCTCGTCTTCTCGTCGTCGTAGGCGTTCGATCTCTTTTGGACCCGGTGCCACGAGGACCGTGATCCATCGTTGGCCTTGTTACCATTCACTGATAACAACCATCTCTTCTGTCGGCTGGGACCAACATCCTCGGACGCGTTTCGTATCCGTTTGCTGCGGTGCTTTGGCACGCCTTCTTTGGCGGGTATCTCGTTGCCCAGCACCGAGGACTCGTTACTGGCCATCGTCGAGGATCGATTATCGTGGGATTCGATCTCCTTCGGCGTCGGTGCCGTGGTTGTCGTGATGTTGGCACTGGTCGACACGCTGGAGGTAGTCGTGACGAGGGTCTTCGCGGACGAGGACGACGGGGACGAGGTTGTGGACGCCACGGTAGGCGTCGTCTCCTCGGTGGCGTTCAGTTTAGCCTCTATGATATGTTTGAAGAACGCGTACATCTCACCCACGGTGAACGTGGTGCCGTTTTTCACGGTGAACTTGTCGATCTTCATGTTTTTGATTAGCTCCTCGGTGGCGTTTCGAGCCTCCAACATTGACAGCTTCTCCGTTACGTAGCTGTTGACGAACTCGTAGAATCCTTTGTAATAATTCTTCTTGTGCTTCTTCTTCTCCTTGGATTTCTTTCCCTTGTCCGCGTGCGACTGGCCCTTCTTCTTCGACTCCTTGCGATTCTGCTTCTCGTTCCAGCGCATCGATTTATTGTAGAAACGCATGATCCTCTCAAACTCTCGCTTCAGCTTGATGAACTCTCGCTGGTTTCTGATCTCGAACTCCGACCGACCTCTGCCCGTGCCGTTCCTACGGGACTCCGACAAGTCCACGTGGAAGAAGTTCTTGCTCATCGCGTTCAGAAGATCGTGCATGCTACCGTTCGTGGAGTTGTTCGACTGTCTAGCGTCGATTCGTTGCAGCTTGCGATACACCAGCTTCAGAAAGTCGATCAACTTCTCCTCGCGAAGACGAGACCTGTTCCCGTGTCCTGAATGCTTCTTCCAGGATAAGACCTCGGTGCTGTTGTCGTGGTGGGTCGTGTTCGAGTTCTTCGTCTCTGGTTTGTGCTTCGAGTGCTCCTTGCCCTTGTTCATCTCGAGGTGCAATAGCTTCTTGCCGATTTTCCGGAAGAATTCGATGAATTTTCTGGAAAATGATTTAATTTCTCTTCTACGGATTTTAAAAAGTTATACTAGCCAGAAGGTGTCATAAGAAAATAAATTTTCGATCTTATATTTGCTATAGAATGATGTATCAGAATAAAATCCTCAGTAAATCCTTTTCAAAATCAAGTCAACTTAACATAACGTTTCAACAGAAATACCTTTGTTAAGAAATACCTTTTAAATCGACGAGTTTAGTACAAATGGGTACTCGAGCATTATCGTTAGGGTTAAGAAATATGAATAATTCAAAAATGAATTGAAACACCACTCACCTGTAGCTCAAGGTTAGCTCTTCTTCGTTCACGGACCTCCTGCGTCTGCTCCATCTCAGTCTAGGATGTTTCCCAGGTATACACTTGGGTAGCTCTTTAGGACTCCAGTTACCTCTGATGCAAGTGGCACCAGTTGGTCCCTCGTCCAACACGTATCCCTTATCGCAATCGTACATGATCTGCTTGTTGTTCACGACCTTCCTGACGTACGATCTGTAATCGTACACGCCCATGTTGCCCATTAGGAACACCTTTCCGTTCTTGATGAATCCCGGAAACGGGCAGAACACTTGGATACAATACGGTATGTCGCCGATCCAATTTCCATATTGGCACTCGACGGTCATGGAAGCGTTCAATGGGCCACCGCCGACCAGCTCGTAACCGTCCTTGCATTTGAATATCGCTTTCATGCCGTGATCGGTTTTCGGCGCGATCACCATGCCGTTCTTCGGTGGTTTCGGCATCTGTTTGCACCTGGCCGGCGAACAACTGGGCACTATGGACCACGTGCCGTTATTACACATCACCGGCGTGCTGTTTGCCGCGAATTCGTAATTCTGCATGCACGAGACCAGCAATCTCTCCCCGTGCTCAACCACGGTCACATTATTGATGTGATCCTTCCCGTGGCTGGCCACGGTTATGTTGCCGTTCTCTATCTGCGGCACTACACACGGAGCGAGACACTGCGGCAACGGATAACGCCATTTCCCGTCGATCTGACACACCGACGATGTATTCCCCTCCAGCTTCATGTGGTCGTTGCAGCGGAAAATTATGCTCGCACCTAGACCCGTTCCTATTGGACAAACAGACGTTTCAAAGCATATCTTTTAATTTCAAACGGTTCAGAAGTTTAGCTTATCACAATAGAAACAATCATATTTAATATGATACACGACAATGTATATTATTAAAGACGCTCGAAAGTAATTTTTCAATATAATCCTTCAATTTGGACGAACAATTAAATTCGTAGTGTCGGTCTCCGATGACCGACGTGACAGTGAACGTGTTAATTTAATCAGTGATGTTATCAAGTAAATGTCGTTATAAATAATTTAACACGCTAAAATAATCGCTAATCACCTCGTGCAATTACGTACCTACACGCTTTTGAATGTTCACCAAAGTTACACTATCGTTTAATTATATGCCATAGCAGTTTATTTATAACGCGTATCAGAATATCATTTTTACACCCCGTCCAACTCACCCGCCTCGATATTCTCAATCCAACCGTTGTATAAAACACCAGGTGAACGGCAATCAATCTCCTGGCAGGTAGGTGTCTTTCCAGTCCATTTTCTATCAGCCCCGCACCGTCTTGTTGCCGCACCGACCACCGTGTACCCATAATTGCACTCGTACGACACGATGGAATTGTACGCGTACGATGTGTACACCGCCTTCCCGTCCACCGGGTTCTCCGGTTTCGGACATTGTACCGTGGTGACCTGAACAGAGAACGTTTCCTGGTCGTACGGTCGTTGAAAACGGAAAGAAGCTAAACGGGGTCAAAATCGGAGGGATTGTTTTACGTGCCGCTTACTTGGACGCATTGTGGCGATTCTTTCGGAGTCCATGTGCCGTCGGCCAAACACAACTTCTCGGCTTTGCCGACCAACTCGTAGCCATCCGCGCAGTGATACGACACGCGACAATCGTACGTGTAACACTCGCCTTGAAGAACAAGAAAATCACGATAGCTAGCTTTTGGTTCGCAATCTTGTATCATTAGTAAAAATAGTGATGCTATTCAGAATTAATTATTTGATTATATTACATTTGGAGCGAAGACCACTGGTATCTCCATATCAACAGATAAATAAATATCTAATTATTATTAAACATACAGTCTTAATTCCCCTACATTATTATTCAAAATAATATATCATTAGCAGCGTTTCGACGTGAATTGTAGCCCCCAGTCATCAACGCTTCAAAAACAAAAGACACAAAGTCCGATATCTTGTCAACAATTTATCAAACTTACTAGATTCTGGGTACTTGTTAAACACGAAGAAATATTGTGATTTTTCCAAAGTAGATACATACCAGCGTGCCATCCGTTGGAAATATCCGCCGGCGATCCGCAGCTCCGCGGTTCGCACGTGATGTCGGGTCCGAACCAACTGGCAACACCTCTCATCAACAGGCATTTTGCCTCCTTAATCCCCGTGGTCACGTATCCATGGTCGCAGGAATACTGTACGACGCTGTCCAGGTCGAAGGTCGTCTGTTCGGAGAGTGCATTGTGTCTGGCGTTCTTCACTTTCGGTGGTTGAGAACAAAAGTATTTCGAGTCGTTTTTGCAGGAAGGCGTTGAGCCGGTCCAATGACCGTCGCCCCTGCACGTTATCTCGGTCAAGCCAACGATAAAGTAATCAGGATCGCAGGTGTAATGGGCACGATCGCCGAAAAATCTGCCGGTCACCGTCATCATGCCGTGTTTGGTCTCGTTCGCAGGCGGACATTCCCGTTCCGGCTTGATGCAAGACATCCCGCAGGCACCGTCGCATCTGCACTTTTTCTTCTTGCTTTTACAATCTTCATCGGTGGAGCACTTTCTCAGACACTTCTGGCCGAGCAACGTCGCCTGTTTCTCGTCCCTTGGACACATAGCCGACGGGGAATTTCTCGGGTTCTTGTAGATGCGTCCGTCGTCGTCCACCTCCGACCTATGGTAATTTTGATCATCATCGTCGTCGTCGTCGTCCTCGTCGTCGTCCCAATCATCGTCATCGTCGTCATCGTCGTCGACCGCCGATTCTTGATGCAACTTCGACTCGGTAGCCAGGAACAGGGTGCACAGGAAGAGCAACAAAAGAACCGCACTGGGTCTCATCCTCGTTATCGCGTATCCCAGTTCGAAAACGGATGCTCGTTAGCCGACCACGCGTTTACATGACGCGTTCAAGGCTCGATAATTTATTTGAACAGATCACTGGAAACGTTTCACCGAACCACGATGGTGCATCGACGTACACCGTCACGGAAGCTCACGGCTTAAAGTACCAACGTCGCTTTCATCCCGAGGTAACCGGCGAGAACGACGTCGTTTCTCTCGCGACCGTGACTATTAATCGAGTCTGCCTCTTCGGCGTCCAGGAGGATTAGGACGGTGTCTCTGTCTCCGTCTGGCTGCTCGTCTCTCCGTTCCCCTAACTCGGTGCAATTTTTTTCTTTATTGTGCGGACTGCGGCCCCGTGCTGCCGGGAATTCGCGGATACTCGCGCATCTCTGCACGCGCACTCAGCCTGTTCAATACATCTCCTCACTCGTGCAGCTTCCAGCAGATGGCGAGGGACAGGGGAAATGCTCGCAGTTGCGCAGAAATGCTGTCGGCTTCATCCCTCCACGAACCTACCCTCTTTCACCCCGTACCACGGCACACGCTGTCGGGGCTGGCTTCGATACGGTTTATACCGGCAACAATCGGAAACATGATTCATTCACGGCACGTCTGAAACGTACCGAATACGCTTCTGTGACGGGCAGATCTTCTTTCCTCTTGATGCATACTCGATACTTGCACCATGCTGAGGTAGACACGAGACATTCGTATCTTGGCTCAAGAGAGAATAGTCCCACTAATGTTACTAACAGGCTACTTACCGCATTTAATATTAATATTAATAATATATTAAAATATAACAGATTTTCAATTTCCAAATTAGTGAAAAATAGTTATAAGCAATGGTAGCTTTGTTCTGCACTGAAGTAACCAAAGTGTACTATAATTCTGTATATCAAATGAAAGATATCACATGTTAATGCGGAAGGAGGATTATCAATCATTCAGAAACAGCCACAATTAAGCGGTGTTTCTTGCAACCACTATGCAATTAAATCTGTCATCCCCTGCCCCTCAAAGAATCGCTTTGATAACACGTTTCGCTCCTCATCTTCGATTCTGGCCATTCTAATAGAAAGTTTCAACTACCATCCTCGTTAACAAGCGCGCTAGAATTTCGTAGCTCCTCGATTACACACATTTTCATAGGGAAGCGTAGCACGTTCGAAAACGCTCCTGCTAACGCGTCGAGTCACGAAACCGAGCACCTGCAGCCACTTTCTAACCCGTTAACACGTTATTCGTCTACCAGACAAATTGAGCAAGATTCCCCGATCTTGTTGGTCCATTTACGAACTACCTGTCTGAGGATAACAACATTGTAGCAATTTTATTAGCGTTGTTGTAGCCTTTCATTCCATAAGTATTATAAAAATCAAAGTCATTATTTTATTTACAATATTTATATATATACTACATAGCCAACTTCCTTCGTATATCTACTTGTGGTTTTTTTTGTGTACCAAACAAATGGGTGTTTGCAATTTATCAGTGTCGCCGGGTATTGAGGATTCATAAAATCAAAAATTCTCGTGGTTTTGTCGCGCGACGTCGAAGGGTCTTGGACGGGCCCACCGAGCGAGCGAGTCGCTGCTTTTCCATTTACCAGCCGCGATTTGCATGATAAAGCGGCGATTCGCTTGGCCGAAAAAATGCCAAAGAAGCAGAAAGCGTGGGCAGTAGCCGGGAGGATCGGCTTTCAACGGGCAAAACTCGATCTACGGTGCTTGTTAAACCGTGGTGCCAGGCTATCCGAGGTAATCCCCGATGCCTAAGTCAGAACCGCGTCGTTAGAGTAAGCCCGTGTCAGGCTATTGTCTTGGTAACGATCGTAATCAATCGGTACGGTTCGATGCTCGACCACGCCGTTGGTGATCCCTGGCCCAATCTCGGCTATCAGCTTCATCGTTCTCGCCGTGTGTCTCCCGGATGTCTTCATTTGTCTTATTCAAATGAAATGCCTTAGAGACGGCCTTACAGTCAGTCGGCCAACCTGGTGACTCGCCACGGGTACGTTTACCATCATGTCTGATGGAAAATTCAGGGTAGAATACCTTTTGTGACGATATCTTGACTGTGATAGCTGAACCGTGTCCTGGCAATCGATTGGAACGCTTTGGAATGCATCAAGAAATTATTTGTAGCGTTGCTGGATTATTGAAAGATTAACCAACTCGAGATGAAGTGTTTGCGTTGTATTTAATTTAATCTATGATTCTAATTACTTAACCCTTTCGCTAATATACGTCTGTATACTGAATTAATAGGCGTAATATACAAATTCAAGTAAAATAATTTTATTTAATGAGCGCATTTCGTTTCATTCGCAATCGTCTATGTTGAAGAGGTAAAAAATCCAATTTGACGATATGTCTAAAAAATTACTATTCTCAGAAAAAGAAACGATTAAAGATCCTACCCCACAAAAAAAAGTATCGTCTTCTATTTGGTTGGAGCATAAATTATATTCGAAAGCAATTCTCAAAGTAGATCGCGTTCCCAATATCATTGGATACAAACGATGCAACTTTTCCTCTCGGTGACAACGTGAACAATCTCGCTGGGTTATTTGTTGTCAGTAGTGTATCTTCGTTTGGACGGGAATGTCAGGTGAGATTGACAGAGTGGCAGTAACTCGGTAGCTGAAAATGGGAGTGGCTGGAAGATGAGAGGACAGCTCGCTCAACGACATCCCCGTGACGCCTCTTCGCAGATCCTTCAGCTAAGAAGTAAGGACATAAGGAACCAGTGTTTCTCAATCCTTTAATCTCACATTAACTCTGTACACTCGAAAGCCGACTCATACTCGATCGATAGAGCTGGGTCAATTGTGACAAACCTACAACACGTATGCAATAATATTTTATCCATTAGAAAATAACATTTAGCGCTATTTTCGTAGTCAGAGATTTTCTAGCGTAAATATTTCAGTTCCCAATTAGCGTATGAAAATTTCTGCTATTTTCGAATGTAAACGTTTCGCCATAAACGGTTATTTATATTTAACGCGTTTATTGTGATAAATATTATTAGTGACCTACTAGTAATGGAACAGATATTACCTAATTATTCCAAGGAATAGAATTAAGAAACTTCTCAGTCGAGAAGTACATTTGAACAGGTTTTTGTGACGTAGAGCTATTCGGTCTTCTTAGATAATCAAAGCGTGAATAGGCGAATCAGTGTCGCTATTAACTAAATGAGACGCATTTAAGACTCTGAGATTCTCTGAGAGAGAGAGAGTAGTTTTCTTCTACCTGTTTCATCAAACGAAGAACGTTTCTTTTTGTCTCTCGGTGGGCGGTGTGCATGTCTCAGGGATGAGAGAACGATGAGCTCACCGATGTCAGCCTGCAACTACGTGCCTACGTTGTGTCACGTTATCTTTTCTAATTTATCTTCCCACGAATAGAAGCGAAACGACGCTGATAATAAACGTATCGTGATCATCGAGCATTTCTCTCTTTCCTTCGTTGCAGCTGATGTCCCGCATCGATCAATGGATTTGTACCAGTCGTCCTGACATTTGTAAGTCTTCGTAAGAGAAATTGCATAAGTCGATTTGCATTGTTCCTCGTAATTGTTTCTGACACCGAGGAATTTTAAGTAAATGCTCTTTGCGTTGCTAATACATCTCAAGTGACATAAAGAATATGTGACATGTATAATACGTAGTCTTCTCTGTTTTCTTGACACTTTGTAAGTGCTTCGAACAACATTTGAAAACCTAACTATTGGAAGATCGTCGATTTATTTAACAACAGCATTCGCTTGGATGTAGGTACGCACCATAGCAAGACTATCGCAGTGAAAACGGGCGGATGTAGTAAGACATACATAAATCCTTAATTAAGAATTCCCTTTCTTTTCTAATTAGTAATACTCGTACCAGGTACTTACTAAAAACAAAATCGCTACTTCACTGAAATTCTCACCAGCTTCGACGCGACAATCAAGGATTAACTCTCCAATTAGGAGTTCCTTGCAACTGTCCATCCAGCATAACAGGGGAGAATTCTCTCCAAAGCCGCGGGTATTACCATCTCAACACCCAGTACATCCCCAAGACGAGATCAACAGTTCCGGCAACGTTTGATCGTCCTCGAAGCTCGCAGCCTCGAGTCCAAGCGAAATTCTACCTCGAGCTCCCTTCAGTTTAAAGCGTTCTCGAGTGTGCTCGAGCCGGCGGCAGCATGTCGTCACCTACTCGGAAGATCTTTCCACTCTAGCGACGATCACGAGTGCAATCCTCTTTTGTCCGTTCGCTCGCTGGCTGACTGACGGATGCACTCGCGCCGCGTCCGCATACAACGCTGTACGTGCTTCGAGCCGATGGTCAGGCTCTTTCGCGACTGCATCCAATTCAGAGGCAATTGAATTCACAATTCCGGGCCATTACAGGCGTCAAGAAAGGATTACGGGAGCGTGCGTGCCGCATCTGCATCCGTGCCAGCGGATAGGACTTAACACGCGCGTACAAGCTTGCGAAGCTTCTAGCGGGTAACGGGACAAGGCTGGGAAATAGTCGGCCGAGATGTTTGCGAGAGATTCGCAAGCTGTTTCGCTTTAATGGTCGAGCCTCCGGCCAGAAGGATGCTGCCGGCCAATAATGTCATCGTTATCGAGTTAATTATGGCGTCCAGGAGTGCTCACCGAGCTGAAAGCTGCTGTCCCGAGAGTTATTGTTCGGTCTCTGCGCGAACTCGTTAGCAGTTCTTTGGACGTCGAGCCTCTTCTGGGATTGAGTCTTGCAGTCCAGATAGAGTTGTAACGTAACGAAGCGATTGTATAAATAAGATCTACCGTTTCATGGCGATAAACATATTTAATTTCATTTTGTGAACGATTTACGACGAAAGTAACACGGGTTGCTGTTTAAGTTGCTCGTGTAATGTCTCACCGAGGCCAGCGCTGCGTTAATTTACTTAGAAAGCCATAAAACGTTTGTCTAAAAACTTTGTATCCTTTAATAGCCTCTGGGGTACCATAAGGGCGAAACTTTGCCCGAAAGTTCTGCTCTTTAAATTGAAGTTTTCCCAGTGGAAGGTGATGTGTGTCTCTTAATTTGGCCTGCTCTATAAATATTTCAAGTTTCATGAAATTTTAGCTACTGATATTTTAACCGTGTTCTTTAATCTTTAAAACTGAAGGATCATCTTAGGATCAAAATAACAATCTATCGCCACTTGTAAAACTGACTGACTATATCGATTTATTGCTGTCGCCTTTCACTGCCCGCTTTCGCCAAATTGCACTTGTTTATAAATAACACGTAACAAGATAACACGTAACGGGTAGACGACACTCGTTGATATATGGTACGATTATCTGTGATATATTGCTTTTTAGCAACGACTCCATAAAAATTGCTGGTATTAAAAAGTTTTAACAATAGCTACCCAGTGAATCGTTTCAGGCTTCAACTAAAATTTTCCACGAAAGGTTTTTACACATAGAAATAGTATAAAGTTTTCGAAATGGGACTGAAAAAGTGTAAAATTAAATCTGAACTGTCGCTACCTCGGTCGTCCATCGTTCGAGGATTGATTGTGAATTAAAAATGACCTAAAACATAATAAAAATTCTATTCAGTTGTAACGATTAATCGTCCAGCACTCGAGGGTTGATTTAGAAACAAAGATTAACAAAAAAGGAAGATGAAATCACCTACATCGTACAAAGGGGACGTTTTCAGCCAAATGAAAATCGTAGGTCCAATTCGAGGCCAGAGAGACGAAAAAAAAACCTTACCATTGTTTCAAATACGAGACGCGGTTCATAGAAACCGAGCCAACGAGGATGCCGCAAAACGGAGATACGAAACAACGAATCTGTCGGGTGAAAGTTTTGCTTTTTGACGCGTTGATTGTGGGTTTTCTTTCGTGGCGGCGCTTTTTGAGCTGCTTTCTGTCAGGAGCCACATGAGCCCGCCTGTCTCTCGTTCGTGGAGGAACTGGAGCACCGTGAAGCCCAGGATCATAGTAATTATGCGGCACCATGTAAAACGGATTCCCGTGGGCCCACCCGAGAACTCAGGAAACGGCGCATACAATTATTAAGCCGTTAAGCGTTTACCATGCCATTTACCATGCTCGCGAACACGTGTTTTTTCCACAATTCCATCGAATAAAACCGCCCCATTTGAGACGACGGATTTTCGTTTCATTAAGCGATGTTTAAAGCAAATTTTGGAAATAATACAGTCACAAATTCGTAATTTAATATACAGTATTATTGAATATTTCATGCACAGAAGTTCGTAATAAATTTATCATAAAAGAATCAACAACTTATCATTACAAATTTCAGCAACTGTCTTCTATAAAATGTAGTTAAGTATTCTACGACGTTTCATGTTAAGGATAATTATTAGATTTCTACTATTCAAATTCATTTCTTGAAACATCAATTCCGTTTAATTAAGCTACATTTCCAAAAGGATTTTCTTCCGGCTGAAATATAAATTTGCCGCTTTATTATTCAGCTATTAATATTTATCATTGTGGGGAGGGGGAAGGGATGGGGAAACTGGGCTAACGTGGTTTTTCACGACAATTACGCGAACCCCGCGGCCTTTCTATCGCGCATCTTAATTAACATCCGGAACCAGAGAAGTCCACCGCGTGTAATTACGATGCGGAAGAGGCGCTCGACGCCCGGGAACAGTTCCTTCGTCTGCTTCCGGTCTCGCCAGTTCCGCATCATTGTCCCTCTAATTAGCCATTCAGGAATTATTTTCTTAACAGCAAGCCATGCGCACGGATGTGACGTATATAGCCGATCGTGGCACGTGGACGACGAACGACGACTTGGCAAAACGTGAATCACCCGATTGAAATGTTAAATCGACATCTAGAATAGCAATCTTTTTAAATATTAACAGTATGCAAAAATTTCTATCGTTTAGGTTTTATAATTTTGGAAAAATTCACTGTTTTGTATTTTACTGTGTGCGTATGTATTAAGACGTAATAAAATTTTAATTATTAATATATAAGAAAAATTAATTTTCAAATTTAAGCCTTCAGCTTAAACGGAATAAAAATTAATGACTTTCAGGTATGTTACAATTATACGATCAACTATCCACCGTATATTTTCTTAAATGACAAAGGAATTTTTGTCGCTGTATAATATACCAGACGTTCAGAAGAGTTCATTTCCTGACTGTCCTTGGCCCTGGTTAATTAAGAAATTAGTTTTCCTGCTTCGTATTTTCTAACGCACGAGTACGTGGCAGGTGGTGGACACCGGGCCGAGAAAAGGAAAACAAGAAAAGAAGATATTACGGGGAAGACGAGCGTGTAATTAAAACGTAATTACAAGACGCGAGGTGTTATTTAAAACGTTATTTATCGGACTAATGGGAGGGCGGGACTCGCCGCTATCGTGAAATTTCGAAGCCGAATTACGCTCGGGACACTTTTCATGGTCGGAAACGGATTGTAATTGGATTCGCGTGTTTGCCGTTCACCGTCGTCTTCTGGTCGTTTGCGAAATTTCAAATTTGATTTAAAAGAAGAATAGTTTTATTTTGTATGCCCTCGGAATAATGTTTAAAATGTAACAAATAAAATCTGTTACAATGAAATTGGAGAGTTGTAGAGCATCGCTGTCTTAAATGGGAGACGGAGAAAGCTGTTAAATATTTCAAGTAATACATTATTCTCACACGCCTTCGAACATGTCGTGAACGGTGGTTGATTATCATACACCCAAGGCTCGCGTGTTGCATGCTTAACGACCGCTGCATTCAACGCGAGGGCTGCGTTTTAAGAGCTCGCCTTAGAAACACGCCGTGTATCCATCATAATCTCTTACCCTGCAGGTGAAAGTAGACCAAGGGGATGTCTAAAACGATCCAGTTAATCGTGAGTAATATTCTCGTGGGTTACTGCTATTATTTACTTTGCTGGTCACTTTCTATTCGCGCTGCGCCCATAATCTGTGATGATAAATTTCAGAATTTTACCACTTTGGGATTCTAGGCTTTTAAATTTTCGAACTTCAGTAAATTAGAAATTTTGAACTTTAGAATTTCCGGATTTTGAGAATTTAGAATTTTGGGAATTCGGAATTTTAGAATTGCAGAACTCCAAAACTCTTTAGTTTTAGTACCTTATTATTGTGTATTTTAAAATTACAAGATTTTTAAATGTTACATTTCTATAATTCTAAGATTTTTAAATTCCAAATTTCCGAAATTCTAAAGTTCTAATTTACTAATAAATTTTACTAGCATTGCTCTAAAAAAGAAAAAAAAAGAACAAAATCAATGAGAACTCCAAACACACGAATCTTTCTCGTTCCATCTTTATCGTATCGTTTATACGCCCTTATTAGAATCATCGACCTCCAGTAATTTACCTGATGACACGCACTCGCTCGACGTCATTACGCCAACGTTATGGCTCATCAATATTCCCCCGTAAACGATTTTCTTCGCCATCAAAGAAACGTTCGACTCGCGAAATAAAAGTTTACGACGCAAATGATCCTCGCTATCCGTCGATGATACTCCAGAGAGTGCCGTTAAATGGCGTCAGAAGAATACCGAGAGAAGAAAAGAAGGCTTAATTATTCATTTAATATCAGTCGTAAAGGTAACCGAAGGATCAAACTCTCAATCTGAAAGGAGACTGTCCTTGGCTTGTCGCAGGATGTCCTCTTGATTCGTGTTAACGGCACGAGACACCCATAACGCGTTCATACTATGGTCGATAATCGATGAAACAGCGATTATGACTTTTTAATGGGAACCGGTATTGTTAACACGATGCATAAAATTTCTGATTAGCACAATTACGAAGAAGGGACCCGACGATTTCGTTTTATTAACAGAACATCAAATTGGTCCGCAGTGTTACGGTTTGATCGGCTTATGAAGCGGACGAAGTCGACAATTATTTGATCGTGTTATTACTTCGCGATGAACTATGACGATTATTATAATTAAACGATAAATATTTACGACATTGATGTTCGTAAAATGAGAATTGACAACTTATTTAGTCAAGAAGGCTTTATATTCCATAAACTATACAGGCTGTTACAAAATAATTGCTAAACTTTTGAAGATTACGGCAAAGATCAATAAAAAGATCGTGTGAAACGGTAGCAATAAAAATCCTGAAATTCGAGAATCCCATTATTTGTTAATTAATGCAACGTGAATTGCGTGTTGACGAATTCGAGGCAATAAACGACACGGTTCCCGAAACACACGCTCGAATGGCGGTGCTAAGAAGGTTCCTTCGCAGAAATGGAGTCATCGTAACTGCAAATTGTTGCTCGAAAGTGACTTTAGCGCCGTCGATTAAATTTCAGAAGGGGGCATTAACGGTGTACCAAGTGGTTGTCCGAATTCGATAAGATCGATCTTCGAAGCGAAGGTGCGAAGTGCTCGCGCGGCAAAAGAGGAAACGTTCATCGAATATTTATGAATTTCGCTCGGACCAAAGGCACCGAGCCATATGGCCATACAGATAACGTTTAAAAATCTTTTAACAGGAATATTTGGCTGTGTTTATGGATGTCTCGGTACACTGAGAATTCTCGAATAAGCTTTCAACCAAATTTCGACATAAAACGGCAATTTTATTGGTGTACCATTTATTTCAAATATTCAAATCTGTGTTTTTATTTTATTTTAAGTGTTCCAACTGGCAGATATAATATTTTAACAGCACATAATAATTTGAAAAAATTCCAAAATGTAGTTTATAGTACAAAAATATTTCCATTTTTGAGGTGTCAAATTCCATACCTTGTAATTCCAAAATAAGGAAAGTTTGTCGGATAGACCCGGCCCATAAAATTTCCAAAGCCCGGAAATTTATTTCTACGTCAAATTTATAACTTCGTCGAACTCTAAAACTATAAAAAGGCATTATTTTACGGCCAGAGGAACGTTTTCAAAACGATTCCATTTACTTCAATCGCTGGCCGTGTATCGATTTACTGGCGTTTTTCGAAAGTCGAAAGGGGTCGCGTGCATTCTCCTTCTTTTCACGATTTCATCGTTGTTTCTTTTCCCGCACATCGAAACACGCAGTTTACGACGCAGATACAGGAGGAACGATAGCAACGGCTCATATACGAGTCTTTTCATTTGTACTACTTAACGTCCACCAACAGGAAATACGACGGCGTTAATGCTGGTCCGGTGTAATCGAAAAAACGACGGATACCTCGATGGAATTAACAAGTGCGAAAAGCAAATGCGGATTTATTGCGGTTCCACCGTTATGCCATTAAAACCACCGCGGATACAGCCGCTGGACATTGTACGCGGCTGATCTTAACCTCCCGAGGAACACGGATTTATTCAGGACAAGTGATAAAATTATGCATTCGGTCCAAATACGTGGAATAAAATAAAGAATGCCTAAGAAAATGATATAACTCTTTTCACAGAATCTTTTGGTGAAGAGAATGTCTGATATCGCTTGCTTTCTATCTTGGAAGAGTTCTGAGAGAATCTGGGCATATTCTAGGGAAAATCTAACTTAGAACCTCCACTTTTTTACATAAAGAATGTGGGCATCTAAGAGAAGTGTTGTGATATTTCTTTTTGGAGGCCAATCCAGGACCTATGCTAGGTCTACCTCATCCAGCTAATCATATTAGCAGCGACTGAAGTGTAAAATCCTAAAAACTTCATATTTAACTTATAAACATATTTGAAAGAAATTCATGAATCCCTTAATTGTGTACCTCCAGAAATTATTTTGGAATTAATAAGAAATTAAAGGTAATCGTACAGCTAACCCAGTTTTTTGGGAGTTTCTATGGAAGGATCTTCCATATTTTTTGTACGTCTTCCTTTATGTAAATTCTCAAGGTCCACTAGTCACAAAAAAAAAAAAAAATGAAGATACCCTGTATGTACATTAATATTCTTCAAGAGATTACGCCTTAAAATAAATCATGAATTCCTACGTTCTCTGCTTGCCGAGGAATCCCACTTAATCGAATACCGATCGTGTCCCAAGGTAGCCATCATTTTTTCTCCCTTCCCCCAAGCTAATTACAAAATGCTCAAGATCGAAGTCACGCTATTACGCTTTGGTAATCCGTGAAAAGCGTGAAGCTTGTTTTACACGTCGAATAAAAGACGGCGTGCCAACGTTAATTTTGAACGACCATACGTAAAGAGGCGCATCGCGAAGGCGAGTCACAACTGCAACGTTATCTACATGTGTCATCTAAACTTCTCGCTCATCCTGCATTTATATGCGCATCATTAGGCCGAGTCCTCGTGCCGGTTGCGACGTTCACCGTTCCCACATCGCGTTTCCGCTTCCGCCCAACACGTGCATCCAAACCGATCGACCGTTGCCACCTGAAGTGTTCGAACATTTGTCGTGACATCTGTATCGTCTGATCGTGTTGAACAAGATATTAAAAAAAAAGAGGATTACGTCCTGTGGCTCGTCACGTGACGACGACGTTGATGAAAGAGCTTATTTCTCGATTAATTATGAATTTCTAGATAGCGTCGTGGAGACATTTCTGAGTTTATTTGTTCTTTGAATATTTTGTTGAGATGTCGATCGATATAAAATTAACAGGAGCTGGTGGAAAAATTGACATTTTTGAACAATATCACTCTATGTTTTTTAATGCAGTGAATTAATTTCCAAATTTAGCGGTTTGGTACCTCGCATCGTTAGCTCAATACTAGCGCTATCTATGGCCTAATTTATTCTTTTTTCTATTATACAAAATTTGTGGCATCGGTAACCAGTGACCAGCCTGACAATCAAACGTATCAATGAATAATTCCATAGATCGCAAAATTTATTGGCCAATCTATGAAAGATAAACGTAGAAATTAAAGGTTCTGCTGAAAATGTAAAGAATTCTAAATCGAAAGAATGAACGCCAAATTACAATCGAGAACTGAAGAACATCAGCACCCAAGACAAAAGCGGGAACCATCATCCCCGCCTCACCAAAAGGAAGAAAAAAGGAGACGTATCCAACTCGCAAATCAAAATAAAACCTTCCCAAGCAGCGCTGACAAACGACGTACCATTGAAATTCCAGGAACGTGAACTATCTTGGTGAGGAACGAGCAAACCGCCCACTTCTTTCGAGCAACGGTAAGAAGCATCGAACACCGGATCCCGTATCCACGAAACACGGGTTAACGAAGGGAAATTTCCTCATCCAGCTGAGAGAAGAAGGGGGAGGATATATGGTTCCTTTTATGCGACGGACCACAATGACGGGTCGAGCAATTCCCCGGGAGGATAGATGAGTAATGATCTGCCAGTGATACAAATCGTTGCGATTCACCTGCAGCCGATCGACGATTCGGTTTCTGGGTCCAATTAAAGGAACACAGGCACGGGGTCAGCGGGTGACGTCCATGGCTCCCCATGGGACCCTCGAAGCCGGCCATATTCCACGGCTGCTGATCGATACCGCATCCTTGATCTGACGTTATTAGTCACGGGATCCCATGAGAACGAAAAGAAGAAAAAGAAGAAAAACTCGATCGAACAACTCGCGGCCGGCATAATTACCCGCGTACATCCTTGTGCACGACGTAATTAGCGGTAAACGTCCATCCTCGTGGCAGAGATAGTTAATTTGTACCGGTCTTCTTTAAAGCGCCTCTTTCTCGATCGTCGCGATACACACACACACACACATTTATACACGTACCTGTACTTTCGTTGGTGTTTTATCTGTTCCCATTCTCGCGGTCGCGAGAACAGGAAATTACAAGCAACCTCGTAACACGAGGAACTTTACTGGCTAGGCTAAATGAGACCTTAATTAGCGGGACACCGGGGGTACGGTTTTTCGGTATCGGACGGAGATAACGTTAACGTTGAAATTAAACGTTCTCGCCGATATATATATTGCCGCTTAAAAGGATTCTACGGTTAAACGAAACGGGGTCGTGGTTAAATAGTGGCGGTTCACAGGATACGGGGTGATTTAAAAGTCTCCCGGTTTTAGATTGATGAGAATTTTTTTTTTAAGCTTAAACTCATTTATAGAAGATCGTTTCAAATTTCGTCAACTATTTCATGCAAAACCATGAAAAGGAATATAATTAAAAAAAAAAACAAATTCAACGTTTACAGAATGCGAGCAATATAAAACTTGAATATGAAATATCAATTTTTAGTTACCATTAAGTCATAATTTAGATGTTATCAAACAAGCGAGGGACATATTAAAAATATTAAGTAATCTTCACGACAGAAACGCTGCACCAAAATCCTCCCGACAGTCAAAATTCGTTCTTCCATTCCAGGTAACTGTACCGACGATCTTCCAATTAGCTCGGCCCACGTAGTTTGCCACCGTACCGTACCAAACAGTCGGGCAAACGCCAGGAAACGGAACGTAGGCCGAAAGCAGAGAAACCGGGGTCGACGTGCGGTATGCCGACGTAGATTTACAAGGTAACGGACATCGTCGCCGAAGGCCCACGTTCAATTTCCGTGGATATCCACGAAAAACAAACCCCTTTCTCGTCCTCGTCAACGAACGAACCCTCGTCCGATCTCGGGTTTCCTGCGGCGTAGTCGTCGTTCAGGGCGTAGGCGTTCGTAATAACTCGTCGAGTGGAAGCTGGGCGAGGCACGAGCGAATCGTCCCCCGGATCGTGTTTATCGTACTCCCGAAGTGAGAGTCGACTTCGTATGGCCTTTTAACCTTATATGGCCGGTGCACCTGCCTGCAGCTCGATAGGACATTTCCCATAACGCGTTCCTTCTCTTTCGTTCCTTTCTCCTTCTTCTTTCGTACACACGCATACGCGTCCTCGTGAAAACTACGGAGGTGTACCATCGAACGTGAGGACGATTTACGACCAAACACTGTTATGTACGGACGATTCCCTCTCTCTGATTTCCGGACTTCTGTACCTGTTTCCCAGCTGGCCTAGTTTGCTGACTCGATGACAGACTTTCTGTAACGATTGTGCAATGTAGCGATCATTTTAGGAGTGTTTTCTTGAATATATACTGTGTAGAGTTGAGGAGAATGCCCCTGGAAGGAATGCGGGTCTGATTGGTTAGAATAGACGGCCGTTGCCCCGCTCTTACTTTGAAGTGATTTCGGTGTCACACGTATTTTCTCTATTGGCGGAAAGGATCACAACTATTCGTTCGATGCGTAACAAAGGAGAGAAACCGGAACATGCCGAAACGTTCGTTAGCATAAAACTTCCTCTCACCCTTGTGCCGTCCCGGGGGCATTCTCCTCGGCTCTACGCGTCTTTGAAGTTTGCGTGCTGAACACGTTGACATATGTATGTAAAATTATAGCTATTTATATGTCAGTGAACGGACTCTGAATTCGGTTTTAAACGGGATTAGTTGACTTAGAGCCTAAGATACTTGTTTGGACTATAATAGGGGTCAAATTACATTTAATCGTTGAAGGGTGTCACATGTGAACGCACCCCATACATATTTTTAACCCTTGTAGTAATAATTTCTATACCTTTTATTCAATGTAAAATAATGAAACAATATCCAATTTTCATTCATACACCTGTAAAACTTTAGAGTCGTTCAGACTCAAGGGTCTCAATGACCAGTGTCTCCGTTAATTAAATCCCAATTAAAGCAATCACAAAGGGCAGACAATGATATCGCGTCGAGAGAAGAGGAGAAGGTTTCTAATAACCGTCGTTGCTATCTCGAAATCTCAAAATTCTCATTAGTCAAGCCTTTCAGACGAGAAACTGTTATCGTTCCTCCTTATCTCAGCTCGTAGAACGTCGGGCCAAAGGGGAACCTAGAGGGGTGGGGGGGAAATAGAGAAGGAATCGTGTTGGCGAGTTTGGAAAGAAAGAAAGAAAGAAAAAAACAGAACGGAGGGTAAAAAAAGAAGAGGAGAAGTTTGGAATTAGGTTGGGTCGCACGCAGGTGCTGGCATAGTACAGGTCACGGTCAGATTAACCCCGATCATGTTACCCTCGGCGTGGGAGTGCTAGCAGGTCCGCGTAATAATAGGATAGCTAGGAGTGTACGAGAGAGCATTGCTACGCAGATAGATCTTTCTTCGTTATAAACGGTTTCATCGGCCCCGTTGATTTATCTCGTGCTCCCAACTCCTTCTTCTTGGCCGTTTGTTAACGTTCGTCGCGGCTGGAACCGCCGAAATCCTCGATCTTTCCGAACAAAAAATCGAGGGAAAACCGAGGAGATTGTAAGGTTTTGTGTTGCTCCCAAGCGGAAGAGGTTCGATTGAGAATCCAAGATCGATGACAGGTCCGGGACAGATTTATACGGTCTCGTTTCTCCGTGAAACTTGGTGAAACTGGGAAAAAGTTGCCTCGAATCGGAACTCGTAACTTTTAGATCTTAACGAAACCCTCGGACGGAATATTGGAAGCTACGAAGTCTCTGAAGAATAATCTTAACAATCTTCTGTAACGGGAGAAATTTTACTTCTTGGTCTTAATTAGGAAAGTTCCAATTCGGCCAATAGGATGAGCCAGCTTCTGTTGCTTCGATTTCCTTTCAAACCCATCATGATCTTGGTTTAATGAGACACGAGGAGGTTTGATCGGGTGAAGCATCAGTTAAGATACGAAAGTTTCGTTATGTAGGATCAAGGTTTTTAAATTTGACCTGCTGACAAGTTTGATAATTTAATTCACGTTTCGTAGTGTAGCTATTTGAATACGCACCTGCTTCGATAATTTAATGTAGCTAAGTTAATTTAATTAACTACGCATGTAGCTGTCACCCATTCATGTATCTTTTGGATTTAATCAATTAGAAGACTTCAGTTGATTAAGAATATAAAAAATCCCCACTTTTCAAATACTAACAATCCCAAGTAATATAACACCTCGAAAGGAAAAACCTAATCAAATACCCAGTACCATTCAGTCTTCTTCTCCCAAAACACCCCACAACCAATGATTAAACCATCGCAACGTGTTCTAGAAAACAACCCTCGAGCAACTTGTCGCACGCTCTTTATCACCCAGTAGCCAAGCCCCAGAAGCTGTTGTTGAACATTTGGCTAGAGACGATGAAAAATAACTATCATCCTCTTCGTCCATCCCATAGATTGCGTTCACAAATCGAGCTGACTCCTCGCGAGCCCGAAGCAGATTCTTCGGTCGCGGAGCTGGCTCGAGATGCTTCGTACCGGAGACACGACATAGCCCGCGGCTTAATTAAATTCGTGACGAAGGGGGTGGTGAGATGAAGCGGAGGGCGGAGGGGGTGAGGGGGGGATGCAGGACGAACGATAATGAACCTACTACCGTGACCAATGCCGATATCACAAAGGGAGCATTCACGGGGACAGGGCCACTAGAATAAGACCGAATTAATTGGGACACCGCAGGGGCCGGCCTGTTGGATTTATTTATTATGAACTAGGACAGAGACGCCGCCGACCCCCGCCGGCTTCTTCAGATTAATTTCATTTTATTCGAAACCAAGGCCGTCTACGACGACCGGTCCCGAAAGCCTGCCACGGCTCTCTTCGGTTGCTCACTTCTCGTTCTACGTTTTCATGTTGTTCTACCTCTGGCTGTGTTTCTTCTTCTTGTTTGCCAGCCCTCCCCCTCGCCGTCGCCGCTCTTTCGCCCCCTGTCTGTGAGAACGAAACAGGGAACATCGTACGTGAGACCCGTGGTCACGGATGAGGTCTTTATTCGGTGCACACCGCCGCTTGATGTGCTCGTTTTGGACCCGACAAGGGGGACAGGTGGTTCTCTATGTGTGCAAGGTAGTTTTGAGCAGATTTGCGGTATACTTTTTGAACGGAATGAATGATTATGACGGCAAGGCTGGGGATTGCGGTTTATTACGTTGCTGAGATTCGTTTGGGGGAAATAATTGGGGTATCAGGTGCAAGGATGGGGAGTGTCAAATCGGTTTGGGGTGTGTTTAGGGTGAATTAAGTGATGTGAAAATCAAGGATCAGAACTGAATACAAAATGAAAAGAAACACACCCTTTCTTTACAAAATTATTTATTAAATTTCGGTGAATAATGATTCTCAGTTTGAGTCAATAAGCTTTTACCGTATTTAGGGTCATTTTTCGCTTCTTTTGGAAAATTTAGGTGATTCGAAATCAAGTTTGACGAAAACTCGCCTGATCTAGTTATCAATCTAACATTTCATAAATAAACCAAGAAATAAAGTCACAAATACGTGACACCACCTGTCAAGGCATTAAGTAATTATTTATTAAGCTAACTACTATCGTTTCAAGGACTACGACTACCAACTGCAAATTTAAACAAAGTTGCTAAATACAAAAAGGAATCTACGCATCTCAGCTAATTAATCATAAATACCCGATTCTCTCAAACGAGAATAAAACGCAGCCCCAGACAGTGTCCTACGGCAAAAAGATTAATGACCAATCGATAAATTTCTCCAATTTCTTTCGTTTCGATGAATGAAATTTATAGAACTCTGAAACGAATGTAGCCCGTGATCTTTACGACCACGAAGAAAATCTCTAACGTTTCGTCCCACGGTTCTTCCTTTTAGAAAATCAATGCCGGCCGACGTACATAATTTTTCTCCGTACACGACCGAGCATATTTGGTGATTCAGGAAAAGTATACTGCACGGGTACGTCGGATGGTTTCAGATGGAATTCCCGCCAAGTCTCGCGGGGCAAAGAACCTGAAGCATGAGGCAATACGTACACCTGTTGCCTAGATCCGTGATTTATTTCGAAGACTTCCTTTCTTCTTGTGGCTCACGCCACGCGCAAGTTTCTCTACGCATTGTGCGTGGGTCGCGACTTGAATACTTGTCAGCTGGCGAGCGACAAGAAACGCCACTTGATGGATTTCTGTTCACATGCCCCGAAGAAGATGCATCAATTCCCAAGATGTAGTTCTCGATACCTTGATTACGTTTCCTGAGGAAAGCAACATAAGATTCCGTAACAAAATTCTTGAGTACTGCTTCCTCGAGTACAAGTGTACCTAATTTTCGAAGACCCTTTCTGTCAGTCACGACGGCTCAATCGTTGCACAACCTCCTTCGGAATATAATCAATGTCGATTTCGCGTTTCCTCTTCGCGATTTTCGCGCCGCACGATCTCGTTTCCTTCACGGCGCTCAATTATCCCATACGTGTATCGTTACACGTGTCGGACAAGCAGGTGGAGGCGAGTTTGGTACGAAAAGCGTGATGCAAACGCGATAAATCAACGTTCGAAAGGAGACGCGGATCGATAGCCGAGATTGGCAACGTACCAATTTTCGACGGCCAGTGAAAGCGAAAAGTTCCAGCTCGAGGAAGGGCCAGCTCAACGGAGGCGCAATGATAGCTGCGATAAATGCAATTATTTACGGTCGATTAAGAGCGCGCGATCGAAGTCGACACGGGCTTACAGCGAGCTGGTACGCACCGATCGGATTCGTTGATTGAACGCGGTTTCGAACTCTGCTCGAGTTTTTTTAAGCTGATTATCTGCTCCCCACGCTCGGATCTCACTCGTGAAAACGAGCATTCGTTGCTTCGTAAACGAAGCAGAGAGGAGTCGTTTTTTACCATCGTTTGGTACATGAATGTCGGTGTAAATTCGGATAACAATCATATCTTTAACGATTGTGGGGTATAATCACGAATAAGTGAGAAAAATTCATTTTTTAAATAAATTACCATGCAGTTGGCTCAGTAAGGAGCTTCTTTTTCCGGAAAGAATAAACATTTTTAAAATAACTCGTTTAATTTATTCTAGTTTTACTATTTAATTCTTTATATTAAACGTATCACCGAAAGTATCACTGACCACATCAGTTCCTCAATAACACCCCCATGTAAGTTTCACAGCCTCCTACCCCCTATCAATCACCCTTTACCACCATGCTGCTATCCCATAATTTTCAATCACCTCTCTTCTGTCCTTCTGCATCCTCGCGTCACCAAACCACCGTCTCGCTCTACTCTATCCGGCACCAGTATTCCCCGTACGTTCATTGGTCTTTTTTGTTCCTTCGAGCTCTGGGGTCCCCACCCGTAGATTATGGGAAACACCACAGGCCGGACGTTTATGGCCGTGGAACTCGCGATGCACGAGGCACTCAATCGCGGATTTGATACAACTTAATCGTGGCCCTTGCGATCACCCTCGCATTCCACCGGCGGTGGTGCCCCGCTCGTCCACGTATCATAAACAGAATCGTCGTTGCTTTTTGGCCTGTGGAATCTCGCTGCCAAAACCTCTTCCATTCCGCTCGATATCGATGCACGTGGTTGGGATTCGTATAAAGATCGAGTGCAATCACGAGGCTCAAGGATTATTGCCTGCACTCCGGGTGAGAGGCGTTCGTTCGGCCAGCTTGATCGTCGGGAGAAAACACGAAACTCGTCGGTTTTTATACGATATTATGGAAATGATAGGGATATCATGGGCCGAGTTATTGTTCCATCGACGAGATGTGTCAATTAAAGCGCGGATACGTTGTTTGCCGAACGATTACAGCATTTAGGGAGGGCTGGCTGATGCTCGTAACGAGCCACGATCAGCATCGCGCCGGTAATGCCGGTTTAATAAGTTAGAACATTAGGTAGAGGTGTGATGGATGCGTCGGATGATACACTTTAGACGAGTTTTCGGCCGTTTTTGCGTCGGACAGGAATTTCGTGAGGCGGGCGCACAGTTTAAGGGAGACTTTGAAGTCAGGTAGCAGAAGAAATGGGGGTCGCCATTACGTGCCTCAATTACGAACGAACGTAACGTGTTACGGCGTAGCCTGGTTGCATTTGAAGGTATTACCTTGAATATTAATGAGAGGCGTAAAACCAAAATTACGCGCGAGTTAAGCTGACTGGTCGTACATCTTCAAATTACAATAATTACATACCGAGTGCACGGGAATATTTAGTTTAATGATTATGACAGCGTTTCATATCTGTTTCGTTTTGACATATACGCACGCCTCGAAGAACGCATAAATGACCCGAGGGTAATAAGAACGCGCGTCTTCATTGATGAGAAAAGTACAGACGGGCTTAAGGATTGTTACGACTGCAGTTACAGAAAATTTAATTCCATCATCATGTCACCAGTTACATTATTCAAGATCTACCAGATGCCACTGTTTGTTCTTAAGATTTTATGAAATCAAACTTGGCATTCGCCATCCTCAGATATTCCTTTTACAAAATTATTTATTAACCTTTCCGTCTGGCGAGTATAATAACAAAACGGTTAAAATTCTTACATGCAATGAAATTTCACTGGAACGAAATTCGGGAGATTTTAAATGCAAATATATGGAAAATACGTAATGTATAAAATAATTATTGCATTCATAGTAATACAAAATATTATCTCCCTAAAATTATAATGGTAGTTCGTTGGTTCGATAATTCCCCGGTTTTCGACAGAAACCACCCCCTTTCCAAAGAAGTACCGTCGTTCGTCTCTCCCTCAATTTTTTCCCTCGATGCCTGTCGAAACTCCTTCATCCCTCTTCGTTCCTTCCTGGGATTCATGGTCTTCCTCGTTCGAGGATCACCAGAGAAGATAACCCTTATAAACTGGAGCATTAGTAAGGCGCGGAGCAACTCCGTGAGAGAGTATCTCTGGATCTACACGCGGTGAGAGGGGGCGCAAAGGCGTTCCACAATGAGGTCCGGTATATAAACCATATCTGCATCGCCGGCATCCTTTTTCGAGACCTCTCGCCAGCACCATGGACCACCGCAATGTTATATCGTGCTGCCATGTAGATGAGAGTAACCGACTCGAGTAACGTTCCCCCGGATATCTTTGCGCGGCCATCTTGCTCGTGGTTCCGTTGCACGGGCTCTCTCACCGAAATCTATGTAATTATCAATCGGCCCGGCCGTTCGCGGAAACCAACAGCGTTGAATCCGTTCCCTTCGGTGAATTCGTGCTGAGAACGAACACGGCCGAGTGCATCGGAAATGAGATAGCCGACTTTGGGAGACGACTTTAATTTGCTGTCCGACGGTGGCTCGCAGCAGAGTCAACTTTTTAAGTTACGTAAAGTTGAGCGAAGATTTTATCGTTTCAGGACCGTTTCACCTTGTTGAAATCTTTAATTGACGATTGGAAAGCGGACGATGCTCGCAGCCGTGATTGTACGGTCTTAAGACGAACTTGCGTTTCAGTAATTATTTTCCACTGATTTACGAGACATTAGCATCTGTAGTGGTATTATTCTTAATTGACAATTAGAAGGTAGGAGGATAAATTTGTGTTCGAACGAATGCACTTGGCTCAAGGTAGAATAGCTTAATTTTGTATGATTGAATTCATTTTAAATCTGGGTTAACTTAAAATACTATAAGAGCTTCCAAAGCTCCCTAAGAAGATAGTACAGAATAAATTGAAAGAAAACAGAAGTTAAAATTTTAGCATCTTTAAACAATAGAAAATCATCTTATACTGTGTTGTTTTGAGCAAATTTAATTTATATTAAATTAATCCACGAATTTGTCTTGAAATAATCAGAGATAAATGATAAATGCAATAAGTTTTTTTTGATCCCACATATAAAGGATGAAAGAGCCACGTGGATGAAGATGAAGTATAGCTCGAAAGCAAAAGATCTCGAGGATAAGGAAACACAGTAAGAAAAGCTCGAACAGTTCAGATAAAAACAGAGAAAAAGGATCGTGAGAGAGGAGGTGTGCTCCTAAAAATGTCATGATATTCGTTTTGCGGTCACGGCGCCGCGCCGTGGCGTCCAAGCACAGGAAGTTGGCTGGCATTATGAACATCCTAGCTGGAAAAAGTATTTCGACGGAACATACGATCTTATGGGAAACTCTATGAGATCATGGATCTTCTTTTACTAGTGAATTCCAACAAAGCTGCCTGGACGAGTTAATTCCTTTGGCTGAGACTTGGCTTGACGTGAGAAATCGTTTATCGTCGTTATCTACATACATTGCAGATGCATTTGTATGGAAGAACCGTGCAGATTATATCTAAATTATGTATTAAAATTTAATTGGAATTTGTAAGAAAGAAGCAACCCGTTGATTCTTAATTTATTCATTTTATAAGGTAGCAAGTAGGAAGTTTGAATTGGAAAGGGAAACGAATTATTATAATCCTAGCGAATTATAATGTAAATAGCACGTGTAATAAGACGTACTAAAATTTTAATTAGTGCGGTTACGAATAATTAATTTTCAAATCAAAATTTTCAATTTGCAGCCTTATATTATCATCATTACTTGCAACTGTAAGTTCCCAACTTGCAATCTTCTATTATTAGTATTATTTCCAAATCTTAATTTCCAATTTGCAATCTTCTATTATTAGTATTATTTCCAAATCTAAATTTCCAATTTACAAGCTCCCATTATTAGTAAAATAACAAATTTTAATCTTTATCTTTATAATCGTTCGAATACCATGTAAAGCCACCGTAACTGGCACTCAATCTGTTAATTATCCACTATAAGCTAATCAACGTCAGTCAACGCTAATCCACCCCATCGAATAAAGGTTAACACAAAAATTCCACGTGTAATAATAAGATGGTCGTTAGTAGAACTTGCGAAATTAATAACCGACCGTGAAGTACGTATGATGTGGCACGAGGGTGGAACAGAAAGCGGGTGAAAGTCGGTGTGCACCGACATTATCTCGGGTCACGTTGCTCGAGGTGTTCACCGGCGTGTTTCAAGAGTCACTTTTTCGAGGTTCGAGCGATAATTCAACGGATGCTCGTGCAACGTGTAATTTCAATTTGCCGAACGAACAAATTAGTCGTCACACCGGCTCGTTAACGGCGCGGCCTCGTGGAAACAACGAATTACCAGTGCCGTTTTTGGCCTGTTTCCAATCAGTCCGGATTGCGGCGACATTTCGGCCAAATGTTCATCGCGATTTTATTTCACGACAGTGCTCGAACACTCGTCCAGTCTGATTCCGATCGTGATGTTTTGCACGGATATGTTTGTTGTAATTACACGAAATAAGTTTTACAATTATCACTTTATTGGATTCTATCTAAAATAAATTTAGATCTTTCTGTCATGACATACATTTACGATTTTGAAATGTTTAATAAAAGTAACAATTTTCATAACTTATTGCCAGACCAAAATGCAATTTGTAACGCAGGATTAATTTTCTAAATTAATTGCACTATTTTCGTATGGTTCGAATAGGCATAATTACTAGTTACACAAATATGGATAATTTATGAACCCATCAATGTTAAATTAGTAAAAAATTGTGATGGTATATTTGAAAAATCTAACTTACGATATTAATTAGTTCATTTCTTGTATATTCTACGTTACGGAAAAAGAAGAGAATCGACGAAATTTTGATTTCCTAATTTGGACTACGTTACCAGCCACCACCATAAACGGTAGATCAGAAGAGGACATTAGCCGTACAAGCCGGTCGAGTCCCCTACGGTTCGTTTATTTCCAAAACGAAGGTCAGATCGCGGGATTTCGTGGCCTCATAAAGACGAGAAGAGTATCCCCCTGGTTCGGTAGTGGTTACACGACGGTCACGAGTCGACTGCAACCGGTGCCCTTTTAATTACACCTCGGCCTAATTTATTGCGAAATCCGCACCGGTGGCAATGCGATCAGATAAAACCCACGGCCATAAACCACGGCGTCATATAAAACTCCTTTTATTCCTAACCGGCTAAGGATCGGAGCCTCTCGGCTCGTTTCCTCTCTCGTTTCCTCTTCGTCTTTCTCTTCGTCACGTCCTTTCCCATACGCGGATATATAGAGGAACCTTTCGCGTTCATCCTTTTTTTTTCCACCGTCCTTTCCCCTCTATCCATCGTTTATCTTACCTTTCTGTTCCTTTTCTTCTTCTTTCTTCTTCTTCGTTCTCCTCTTCTTCTTCAAAGCCCCCCCCTCCCCCACCCCTCCATTAGGATCGCTCTCTCGGCCTCGTGGCATACCATCATACCTTCTTTCTCTTTCCACGAGACGTGCGTCCTGCCTGCGGCCGCCCACGCGCCGACCCGACGCCCTCCCATACACTCTCGTGCGCTTCTCCCACCATGGGATTCCCCCCCCCCCCCCTTCGCAACGCATGGGAGACCGTACGTGCACGTACGGTCTTTCTCAGGTAGATTCAGGCTTCGTCCTCGCTGCTGGTGATAGTCCACGACACTCTTCTGTCTTCTTCTTCTTCTTTTTCTTCATTTTTATTTTGTTCTTCTTTGGAAGGGTGCGAACCTGGTACCTTTCATGGGAAAATATGTATTGGTGGAAGGGTTCGATCCTTTCTTTTCCGATGTCCAACCATGGTGATCCGTTTTGTTAGCTCGTTTAACGAATTGCTGCCCCTGGCGGTTATCTGGAACTGGTTTTAGGGGTTGAAGCTCGATCGCCTGACAAATTTTCGATCTTAACAAGCTTGGGTCTCTGGATGTGTGGTGCTATTGGTATTTGTAGCATACCAGGTATGTGTAAAAGAATGAAATTAATTGTTACTGGCATGTGGAGAATGTTACAAAATCACAGTTTACATATCGATGTCACTGATACGCGATATCGGTCGTCAAGTGTCGATTAGTATGCGTTAATGTTATTGAACTAGGTTGACTAGTTTAATACACGTCAAAATTATTCAAATTCTATCGCAGAGGGGTACAAAAATTGCCATAAATATAACAGGAGATTACTAGCTCAATCGTATCACTCTAATATCATATCAGTATCATATCTTTTTATTAAAAAAATTCATTCCCTTAACTCTAATCAAAATATTGTCGCGTAGGTTCAAATTGAAATTGCTTCCCATTTTCCGAACGAAAACCAGTCTCAATTTCAATTTTTTCTCTGTAATCAAACCCTGACACAAAATCGTTCAACTCGCCTAAAACCTAGGGGTCTTTCTCGTTGGCCAAACGCGGAACGGCAGATTAGCCTGAAGCTCTTTCTCGTGTTCAAAGGGGACCAGGGTCCACGGTCGGTCCATCCTTTGATTTCTCGTTTTTCTCTTTTTTTTTTTCATTCACTCGAATCCTTAAGAGACGCCGAAGAGCTTAATCGTGTCGAGGATCATGCGGGCAACGCTTTTAAATATGGCGGTCGCGGGCAAAGGAACATCGTCGAAGAATCGAGCCGGGCCAGGTGGCCAGGTGGGAGGACCTGATTGGACCCAGAAATCGTACTCGTATTAATAATTCAGCTTTCTCCATAGGCGCCCTTCTATGAAAGCTTTTGGTACTCCTGGCGCGTGTCCTGATTTACAAGTACGCTTATCGGTTAGGCGGCAGATGCACTTTCAGCAGGATCGCTGTTCCTCTCGTTTCGGTCCGTCTTTTTCTTTTCTTATTTTTATACGTTCCTTTTCTCTGTCTCCTCGTTCGCCCTTTCGGCCGCTCGTAATACTCGTACATCTCGTATTTTAAAGGAAGCTTCGTTAGGCGATCCACCGTTTATGGAGATCCTAATGATTCGAAAGTCGTTCGTCCGGAGACGAACGGCTTAAATTTAAATCCACCGGCCCTCTGTATACGAGCTGAGCTAGGGCTCGTTCTGGTTCTTGGTCTCGATCGTGATCCTCGCTTGTTGGGATCATTCTCGAAAAAGTTAGGGAATCCTAATCCCTGCGATACTCGGAACTTGTATTTTTGTGCTTATGATTGCAATAAATTACAATGTTACAATTCTTTTCGTTTATTTTTGAAACGGTTTTTCCATCGTCTTTTAACTGATGGAATAGTACGATCTGAAAAATTTCTATTTCCAAAGAATTCACTGCCTTTCTGCCCAAAACCTAGTACGAAGAAGTCAAAAACAGATATTATTCATTAACTATTAAATTTTGATAAATCTCTGGTGGACGGATAAAAGAAAAGCGGAGAAGCATCCATAATATTTAAAATTATAATACTTAAGAAACTATTACAGTCATAACATTTAATATTAGAGCGACTTATAATATTTAAGGAAGTATTTGAACCATATTTATCCTCCTTCTGCCCGTCCCCCTCTGCCGATAATTCTCTCCCAAGAAAGCGTTAAAATATAATATCCGTAGTACGAACTTGGTACAAGCCACATATCCTTTTTAATGAATGTCACTCATTAAAAAGAAATCGAATATGAGATGTTGAAAAGCACGTTGAAGATGTTTCATAGAAAAAAAATAAAAAAATGAATTGAAGCACCTGGTAGACAATGGGATACATCCATGCCCGCGACACAGAATTCAACGAAGAGATAATCTTTGTGAAAGCCTTACCACTTGGAATCTCTCAGACGAGACGTTCGTTAAGTTCGATTCATGAAATAAAATCTGTACCAGAGAGTGGTCCCTTTTATCTCGACGTCTGCTCTAAAACGTCTGCGGGAATAATCGATGAGGGTTCATCGAAGTGGGTCGATTCGGTCATAGTCGCGACAAACGAGCGATCCGTATTTGTCGGAGTAAATTAGTCGCCGACATCGGGACAAGCAAGCAGAACGATCGACGTATTTGGCGAAACAAGAACATTCATGTATGCGACGATTTTTGTAAAAACACAAAACATATTTGCTGTACACGTTGTAACGAAGGTAATCGACGACACCTTCGGCAAATCTAATTTTAACGAGTTCAGGTATTTGAAATTAAAAAATTACTTAACGCTTTGAGAGTTGCAAGTTTTTTGCAATTAAGGAATCTTGCGATTTTAATAGTGGGAGTTTTTATAGTTTATGCCAGGAAATTATTAAGTGGCAAAATATCACTAAGGATTTGTTAAATATATGTTAAAATTTTGAGGAAAGAAACAGAAGAGTCGAGAAGGCGCTGTGCATGGCAAAAGTATTAGAATTGCAAAATACGAAATTATAGAGTGTAGAATTAACAACTGCTCCGTTAATAAATACGAAATGCAATCAAATTTAAGTATCCCCCCGTATTGCTCAATTAAACCTTTCTCCTGGCGATCAAATCCCTGTTCCACGAAATCGTTTTACGATTCAAACGAGCGATGTAATCGAATTACGATTAAAACTAGCAACGTGTAGAAAACGCGAAAAACAAACGTTAGCTCGCGAAGCGTGGTTTAATTATCCGGTAATAAACGCCGGGGAGTATTTAATCAAGAGAAGCGTAGCGGTAGCCGGACAAGAACCAGGGTCGGCAATTAAATTCATTTGTCAATTATTTGACGAATGCTCGTCCCAGCTGTTGCCGGGCGGTCCTTCTCTCTTCGGCGACCGCTTCAATTCACAATTAGCTCGCATACTTTCGCATCCGATCCCCTAATTGCCACCCGAACCGAGCAGCCCGGTTGGCTCGTGTGTGGCCGGTCGGCAAAAAGTGCAAACATTTTATCGTACAATTATCCAGAACGATGCAAGCGGCCGGATTTGGTGACAATGTAAGCCGTAGTTTTTCTCATTCAACCAGCGCCCTAGCGGTTTTCTTTTTATTTTTCCACCTAAGAGCGTATGTGCATCCTCGGTGCCGTCTCTTCCGTATCGTCCAAGTGACGACACTTAATTAGCGGTATTTATGCCGCTTCTCGTAACCCGTCGAACGCGCCGGTGAAAACGGGCTACCGTGTACGCTTCGGGCAAAAAAAACGATGCATATCGGTGATTGGAAATTAATTAAGTTAACGAGCATCGGTTCAATCGACGTGAAATTATTACGGTCCATATTTACATTAAGGCAACGAGCATTTGGGTCGCGCTTCGGAGAATCTGTTCTGAGAACTTGAGGCTGGGATTGAGTTTGTGCTTTTCCTGCTGACAGAGGAATTTGGAAGTGGATTCTATCGTTAACCGTAGCAAGAAAGTGATAAAATAATCAGTCATTATTTCATTTTTCAGAGACAATCAATAAACAGTAAATTATGATATAAAATACGTATGATTTATTTCGTTTCTTATACGAACTCACTTCCTAGAATATTCTCAGGCACATATCACGTGTATGATTCAACAAAACCAGAATGAGAAGCCAATTATGATAAAGGTTATGTTCAAATAACATTCTTCGTTTCATTTATCTCGTAAATTCATCCTCTATAGTATCCTCATACGTGTATCACATACGTGATTCAATAAAATCACGATGTATCGATACGATCGACAAATTCTCCGTGTCATCGTCGATCAAAAAACCCGTTCCTTCCTTACACGAAAACGAAATGGAGAAGAAGAAAAAACGAAATGATCAGAGAGGAGCTGTTTCAGAAAATTGATCCTCTTTCTTTAATGAAGTCAGTGTTTCTCGTGTTCAAGATCGAACACGTGAATAAGCAGCTGCATCTGCAGTTCAGCAGGACGCGTCAGCGTCCATTTAAACAAAGATAACCTGCAGGTACCGATCGAACCCGCCGAGGTATGTATGTACCTGTACTGGCTGGAACTAGGCTCTCTTTAAGATTCATGGCGTTTCTTGCCTGACGATATTCAGCGGGAGCAACTTTTATAGGGTTTTAAAACCGGTAACGCGTGATCCACCGGGATGCTGGGAATTACGATCGAGAGCAGAGGCGATCCGAGATGATCCATGGCATAGTTACGAGGATTTTTCGCGTGCGAAGCTCGCTGATTGATCGTAAAACTAAAAACCCCTGACTTATTACCGGAAGATTTAAAACCACTACGATGGGATCATTTAATTACGTGTTGTAAAACATCAAGGAGCCTTCGTTCTTTTTTTTGGAAATTTCTGATCCGTCAAATTACCGTCCTGTGAACGAAGTTATTAGATTTTATTGAACCTCTGCAATTTTACGAGGGTTGCAGAAACTCGTGTGCAAAACGTCTCTTTTATTTCTGTGACACATTAAACACACACACGGGTAAACAGCGAGGATTGTAACACGATTTATACCAATTTTATGCGCTTCGATATCGGTCATTACGATCGATAATTATCCAGTTTATATTAAGAATCTTAACGAGAGGTTTATGCAATGATCCGCATGAAATTTTAAGTGCTGTTTTATATCAAAACCCGCCATTTGGTGCGTAACAACCTAATAAAATGATTGAAAAGCAAAATAACAATAACGTGAATAGGTTCAGCCGGCTTTTTTCCTCGGCTTCTCGGAAGATTGCTGGCTAAGGTGTCCGCGTGCATAGAGGTTCGGCTTCTTCTTCGGCTTCGTGACGCTCTATCACGTTCATCGGTCTTACGGGGGTCGTGTGTGCAACGGCCACTGCAGAAACGCCGCGCATCAGTTGCAACGTGGAATGCTGTTCCAATGTTACACCGTACCACCTGGTCTCACGAGCCCGTTGCATCGTTCGTGTGCACCACCACAATCAACACGATCCACCGACCATGCTTCATGGCGAAGCACATGGGAACCGTAATAGCTCCGGTAAAGCGATCCTGTGGAAACGAGAGTCACGCTCGCGTTTTCGACGTTATTGCTTTCTGAAGTGGCCCCTCCGAAACGCAGCCAGTCACGGATTAATTTCTTAAAATTGACGTCGACGCACCACCCCGGCAATTAACGCACGAAACAGGTTCACGTCGAACGTGAAATCCATGCTGGATGAGAGGGCTGTCGTGATTTTTCATCCCCCTCTGGCGGTGAAAGGGTTTCGTACGTGAGCGCGGCGCGGCTCTTGAAGCGTCTGTGTCCGCTTTCTCGTTATTGGAATGGAGAAACTGAACAATTTCTGATATCTTTCTTCGCGTTGATGATATTGTAGCAACGGAATACCAAGGAAATTTACGTGATATTAAAATATCACTCGTATTGTTAAACTTATAGAAAAGCTTGATTGAGTACCAAAATGAAATCTTCAAATGTTATGAACGTGTTTATAAAATATATTGAATATGACTGTTTCAATTCACGTTTCCTCGCGAAAGCAATACCTGCTTCATTCAACAATTTGTGTACAAGTGCTGAATCACATATCTTCAAGTTTGACCATAACTTTCTTGATCAACCCCCCAGCAGAAATATGCAAGAAACTTCACATAAATCTCATTCGAGTTTCTACCATTGACAACTGATGAACAAAATTCTTCACACTTTCCACTAAACTTCAGCCCCGAAAGCGTTAAGTGCCACGACAAATGGTTAAAATCTCACTGTTCATCGATCGTACACGCGAACACGAAAACGTCTGGTTATATAACCACGCAGCGATTCCCCGAGGGAGTGGACAGGCTCGAAAAACAACGCACGGAGGTGAGGATCTGGTCGTGGCGAGATTGCCCGGCACGAAAACCAATAATTGCACACGAGATTGCCAAGCGTGACGCCAAGCTTACGAGCGAGCCAACGCGAATGGCGAGGAGGGTATTCGAGAAAGGAGCGAGCAGATATAAGTAGGCGGTCGAAAACATTTGGTTTCTTGCTACGGCGAGGGGGCAATTTGCGGTGTGCTGCGAATGTTTCATTACCGTGAGGCGCTCGTCCCGAGCTACCGAATTTCGAATGAGCTACCGTCAGACTTTGCGCGCGAGCGCGCGCCTCTGTCAGGCCGCTGAAGACTCGTAATTGAAATCCGCTGCCTCCGGGATCTCGGACCTCTCGTCCGACCGCAAATCGCGCAAGCAAACACTTTTGTCTTGGACCGCCCGCAATTTGCATCGTTACACCGTGCGTGAGCGTACGTGTGCCCGTGTGTATCACGGCTGGAACCAGGGTGGTGGGTCGACGAAGGGTGAGAGGCAGACGTCTGCTGAAGGTTTTGAAAGAAGGCAGCGTTTGTCGTATCTTGATATTCTTGTACGCTGGCTCGAGTGTTTGCTCGTGGCAGATAGACATTTGCTTTTCGCGTACCACGATCGTATCTTACTTTTTTAATCGTATGCGACATGGAGAATTAAGGAATTCAAATGGTAAACTCTTTCCTCTTCTGTCCATAGCTCGTAGGACTATACTGATTCTCCACACAAAATTCGATTATCTAGGTATCGAAATGTATCGAAAATTATACAGGATACTTCGAGTAACTGGATTAGAAGAATCAAGATTTCTTTGGAAGGACCTTCAAGATAATGATAGCCAGAGTGAGACACACTGGATATGGGTCTATATTTTTGTAAGTTAAAAATCATGTGAGCATGCGAATAAAACAAATCCAAGCTCAAAGAAAATATCAAGTCATAGAGTTTGCTCTTTATGTTCCAAAAGGAAGAAGCTGATTCATTTATAAACTTCAAAGTGAATTTTGCAATCTTAACAATAATTTCCTTTGCTTTCAGTCAGCATTGTTTCTGCTAGCAATTGCAACAATTTGTCACAACAAAAGAATGCAACAATTTATCCATGCGTGTACACGCTAGTTTCACGGGATGATTGATTATCCCCGGGGAAAGAATAGATGTCCGGCAAGAGCGTATCGACGAAAGTTAATAAGCGATATTGCGTTATTAATATCGCGTGACACGGCGCGGTGTGGGCTAACCTGAACGAAAACCATTGGATATTAACGACGTCGCGACACAGAAAAATCTTCCATTAAGACGCTCGGTAATAAACGTCCAGTACGTTTCGAGGAGTAATTTAACATCCTGGACGTCGAATGAGTTCCGCACAATCGCGCGAGACGCGAGCTTGCAAAGATACAGGTGCGTACGAGTGATTGTCAGCCATCGCAAGAAAATGAGCCGAAACGAGGCCTTTAATAACCCTCGCCCGGGTGTCGTGCGAAACGAACATCTTCGGAGGTAAATTGAAATCATTCATAAGAATCTATCCCCCGAGCCGAAAATGGACACAAGCATTCCTCAAAGAGAAACAAAACTTCAACCGTGGAGAAACTTCGAAAGTTCCTCGTTACGATGCTCTGATTTATTCCTACCCGATCGATCTTCGGTTGCATTTCTTCGAAATACAATTTCTGTACTGAAGCCTCGATAATTTTCCCAACACTTTTTCAATTATTTTAAAAGTACTTGTTTGCTTCAAAGTATCGTCAGTTTGTAATATTTCTATTGTTTAATATAAATAATTTACCGCCACCCACACACTTTCGCCGTAAAACTTTGATCGTACGAACTTTTCGCGTCAAGAAACCGGCCTAAGTGCACACATTATTGTCGTTAAATTTCTGTTGAGGCGGTAATGCGAGACGGTACGGAGCGTAATGTCGGAAATCTGGCCGAAAATCCGGCAGTCGCCAAAACAACGCAGCCGGAATTATGATATACCGTGATATTAAATACGATACGTGGCCGCTCGAGCCGAAACGCGTGATCCTACGCCAGAGAATCTTTGGTCCTCTTCATCGTCGAGCCTTGTGGTATCTTCTGTTGTCAACAGTTTCGCGTTCGAGGAGGGTATTTAAGAAACAGAAGGAGCACGAGACAAGATCGTCTGCTTTCACGGATCGGATAGGCCGAATTTATGTCACAGGATCATGCGGATAGGACGATTTCGTTGATTCCGACGGAGCGGGGAGTGGTTTACCATTCGCGACTCGCCAGGATTAACGACGCTTCTTAGTTTCCGTCGTCCACCACCTAATCTTTTCTCGGAAACGGAGTTCTGTATTCCTAAAACGATAGATAATCCAGCGACGAAACGGTTGAAATTATCGACGATCATCCGGGATTGCGTGGCCACGCTCGGACCCTCGTGACGATTTCATTTCGACTGGTTCGTGGAAGGATTTTTATCCCTTCCAAATGGTAATGGCGTTCCTCGAATTGTTCGAGGGATCAAAAATTATTGGCGGATGAAGAATGTAGGTTGGAACGAATCGTTCAGGTGGATCTTTTTAACGAATGATGAAATGATTCCATTCAATGATAGTTGGTGGATGGAAATGATAATTAACGTTATCATCGATTTTGTTAAAAAATCAAATCACACTGTTTTCTCAAAGAACACAGTTCTACTACACGTATGTTTTACACGTATGTTTAATTTGGTATATGTTTTACTATTCCTTTCGCTCGAAGTTGAAATAATAATCCACGCATAAAATAATTCAGAATTAAAATCGCACGATTCGATCCCGACCGAGGAGTACGTAAAGCAGAAACGTAATCCTGACCCGAACCCCCTGAGTTAATCATCGAAATTGCCGTAGCAACGGAAGAAAAAGAATGAAGAGCTGTGGCGAAGAAGAGGAAGAGAAAAGGGAGGACCAGCTTGGTGGATCATTTTCGCCTGGACGATCTCTGTGTTCAAGGGTTAATCCCCGGAGATATCGTTCCGTGAGCATGGACCGGGGGCGAGCGAATCGGAAGAATTAAAGTTGATGAAAGATCTTCTTGACGGCGATTTATCCCCGTGGGGTGATGGGATAGCCCGTAGCCGACGTCCGCCCGATGAAATATCGTGGCTTATGGCAGACTGGAAGCCCTCAAGCTGTACGCGGCAAAACGCTTGAATTTGTAATTCGTAAGTTATTGCGGCGTCGCCTTCTTCTAAGGGGACCATTACTTTACCGGCATCCCGTTAAATATCGCCGCGATTACGGGACCCACGGTTATGAATAGAAGCATCGCGGATTCCCTTCTATTCTTGGAGAAAGTTGCGAACACGAGAATCACCCAAGACGACATCGTACCCTCGTAATCTCCTGTTCACCTGTCCCCCTATCTTGAAAAAGAAAAAACCTTGACTCTGCTGTCTTAGATCTTAATTTCGGTTGCTCTTTGTTTTCGCGCTTTCAATTTCGCTTGATGCCAAGTACGGTGGAAGTTTTATTCGAATCTTTAGTATAAATTATGAAGTCTGATAGTTTATATTACACTTCCGGTGAGAACTAAGATTCGATTTTAGTTACCTATGTGCGCCTTTAATCAAAATTTCACTTTGACGCTGTCATAATAGCAAATTTCAGAATTCTTATTTTAAGAGCCGAGTTAGTCAGATGGAAAGAGTATATTTCTTTTTGAGTATATTTTCCAGGGAAGACAGCGAGAAAGATGCAGATGTTGCACACGCATTCTTCGCCAGCCCCGGTGGACCCTTTCTCCCGTTAAGACAAAAGGGACTCGCGGAGTCTTCTTCTTTTCCGGCGCGGCGGACACGTAGGCATACATAAGTCTTGTGCACGGTTGTATGCAACACGTGTTGCCCATTGGACGTCCATCTGTCGTTGACAATAGCCTTCTCGCTGACAGTCTGAAAGGCGAACCGGCGGTCGTGCCTTATACGGCGGTCCACGGTAAGTTCGTACAATAAACGAAAGCCGCGCATGCAAATGAAGATTCGTGGCCAATCAAGCTTGGCGAGGGTCACTCTGGTGATGAGAAAACGTGAATTTTCTTGCAAACATCGGATACAATGATCCACACTGTTCGCTGAAAGCTGTTATCTAAAGTTCTATTAGAGCAAGTATCGAATTGTCTAATAAATTCGAGAACTTCCCCCATACTTTGCCTCAAAATTAACGAAGTCGACAAATTATCATACCTGCTTCCTTCTTATTCCTATGTCCAAAGATACGTTAAGTAACCCCCGGTCATTTATTTCGCCAGAATGGGTGAGAAATTAGGGAATCCTCCGGTCGGACGCGATTTTGTCCCGAAATTCCGTATCAGGTTGCCGGTCGTCGCATCGCGTTACCAGCTCCTAATTCTTCCTTTAAATTTTACAACACCGACGCGAACGACAAGAATGAACGAGTCCCTCGGATCCAATGCCCCTTATTATATCCACCAACCACCTCGAGTCACGCCAACCAAACATTCAGTCCGATCAGAATCGAAATTACGGCGTTTATTTCATAATCATCTAGTCCTTAGCCGGCTAAAATAGTCCGGGCATGATTGGTGTCTTGGTCAATTTGTAAAACGCCCGGTTGATTAGCGTGGCGTTCCTCGACGAACCTCGTGATTTCGTCCAATTACGGGCGTACAAACGATACGATTATGGAAGAAGTTTGGAGGGGGATACAGGACGTGGAACGTCGATGGAATTCATTCGAATCCGTTTCTGGCTACGAGATACCGGAACGGGGAATAAAATGTACAGTAATCGTCCGGCACTTAGTACCATTTCAACCGTGCACGAACGGGAATGGGAGGCAGGTGGAGGACGTGGTACACGTTGGACGAGATTCGAATGGGTCCCAGAAAAGGCCAGGATCCACGGGGTAGATACACTTTATCGCTCGTCTCCTGGCCGAGCATTTGTCCCTGAGTGCCGTTTATCTCCCGTGTCCCCTGGTAATGCCTGTAACCTAACACTGTCCTGGAAGAAACAGATAATAGGACCAGGCGTTGGCGAGGTAAACCACGAAAACAGGGACGATATACCGGGGACCACGCGTTCGTATCCTTTACGTTGCCAGACGAATACCGAGCTCGTTCGGACCGTGTAATGGATATCAGATGATCCTGCGGAGGTGTGTCAGAAACCTGGGGAAAAGCTGGTATCTGTAAACGGTGATCCGTCTCGGTGAGGATGGTACTCTTGGGTGGTAAATGCCGCATCAATTTATGCTTTTGTTTTGATTCGGACAAATGAACATCAATTTCATACATTTTGAACGGTAAAAATATTATAATCTTATAATACGTGAAATTACGAATAAAAGCTATATAGATATAGATTCGTCGCGTTCTGACTTGAAATTTTTGACTTCTACAATTGAGGAGAAATTGAAGGGACACAGCCAAAACTGACTAAAAATTCTTTGTGGCCCACCTTATCTTGAAATTTTACGAGTTCCTAAGGGGTTAAAATTAAACTACACAGAACAATTATGAAACCTTGCTCCTTTACCGAAGTCTTATTGTTAGTTACGCCAGTGTTCTCGGTACGTTTGAAGAAATATCCCACAGAATTCCTCGGTTGTTTCACAAGAATCTACAAAAAGGACACTTATATTCCGGCAGAAAATTATTGTGGCCAGGATTGAATCCCAAGATTAACCACGGTGTAACAGATACCAGGATCATGCGGGGATGAACTTATGCGACTCACGAACGCGAGACGGTCAAATTTAAATGCGTCGTCGTAGCTTGGTTCTGTATCGAGGAGACAGGTCACGTTCTTCGTCGGGAATCCTTTTTCGAGATTTCGTTCCGTTCTGGATTTAGGAACGGGGAGAGATGACAGTTCCCATGTCCGGTTGGGGAGGGGAGGAACAGACAAACCAGAAAATATATGGTAACATCAATCAAGCTAAAGGAAAACCACTGAATGCGATGCGTTTTAAATGAAAATACCGATCGTCGAACAATGGACGTTTAGTTCTGGAAATGGAAAACGACTTCTTCAATATGGACACCGTGATTCCTTTCAAACCGAAAAATATGTACCTCTTAGGTTCTTGCTTTTTTCTTTCGACCCAAGGACCATTTTTCTTTTGATTTTGCTCTTTATGGGGGAATCGAGTTGAATGGAAAGGATCAGATTTAAACCATCATTACCATTCGCTTGATGCAAGGATAAAATGCTCCTTCGATTATTACTTTTGCCTTTAAACCCCAGACGTGAACCACGTGGCATTAAAAAAAAAAATCTGAAGAAATACAGCGAATGATTTGCTTTGAATAAATTATTATAGAAAATTAAACAATTGGTAAATTAAAGCTGAAGCTTCGAATATTGTTAAGAAAAATAAATCTCACGACATGAGAAGTTGTAATGATTTTAATAAATTTTCTCCTTATATGTAGATCCTCAGTCTCGAATATCTTAAATTTGTAACGTAACTTGGGATTATTTTTAAATGATACGGTGGCCCCATGACTTATGAACGGGAATGTACCTGCCTGTTTCTCACCGACAGAATCCTTTGCACAAGTATCGGTATAAGCAATCCCAATTACGAGAATTTTACCACCTTGACAATCTATTAAAATTCTCCTCGTCCTTTCATGCGGTTCTTTCTTCGTCCTCGAATAAAGCTGTCCTCGCGAATCTCGTCTGTGTGCCGTCCGAGACAGGGGATCTTTGTAACCTCGACAAACAGGACATCGATGCGTATTCATTCGATCATCGAAACGAAGGAGCCAGCGTGAAAAAATACGAATCCCCGTTATTGTGATACAAAAGTCAACGTCCTTTTCGCCACGCAGCAACCTGTCAATCGGTTCGTTTAAGCGAGCCAATTCTCCATGGAATTCTTCCCTTTTTATCCCTTCCCTTCTTTTTCTTTTTTATCTTGCATCGAAGCCTCTTGCATTTTCAACAGACGCATAAAATTTCCTCTTTACCGGGGGATTCATTAAAAGCCGATGCACAACGTGGAATAACGAAGTCGCGACAGGTGGCTTCGGCTTTATACCGTCCAGATAAGCTGAAACTTGAGATCCCATGGGGCTTGGTATCAGGGAAGGTTAATACTTGGTCGAATGACGTTGCATGAACCGTGGAATGCGGTGTTCCTCTTCGTCCTAATCTTTTCTTGCACGCCGGATTCCTTTCGAGGCGCTTTCGCGATCGATTAAAGTACCGGCTAAATGATGGATCGGGTTTTAATGAACAGAGAACGGATACTTCATGATCGGATCATTACTTATACCGGGAATTGAATTACGGCGTTTGCTTTTGTTTCGTTGATTTTAATCGATATTCTCGGTCTTTTGTTTTCGTTTGCCGCAGCACTAATAAATTGTATATATTCCTATCAATGTCTAGAATAAATCTGTTATAGAAAGACTTAGATACTCTGATAATTTATACAAATATTTTTGCAATTTTGAGGAATTATATTGAAATTTTAGCTTTAACTTTATTAGTTTATTTCTCATATTTTTCATTATATTTTATTACAATTTATGTAGGTATGCCCTACTATCACCTGTAACAATTTTTGTCTTATAATTTGTACTCTTATCAATATTTCCACAGTACCAACCTTCCACTAATACAAATAATTTGGGTTACAAAAACATTGCATTGAAAAATATAGATGCCTAATTTTAGCGAACCACTATAATAATATAAGAACTAGATCACAACTGACCCGATTCCATTATTCGTAAGTTAATCCCTTAGATTCTAAACTACCTTCATTTAATCAAAACTGAAAATCACAAAGCTAATAATTATGCAAAGTAATTGATATCAAAATTGATCAAACGTTATCAATTCAACAACGATTACACACCATTCGAGTGTGTCACGGCTAATTTTTCGATCGATTACCATAATGGGCCGAAAGATTAATCGATAGATATTCGACACCGCCAGCTGGGCATAAATAACGTTTCCTGGATAGTTAAAATATTCCGATAACAGGTATCGATCGAACGATCGGCTAGACTGGTTGATTTTACGAGCCTGTGCGGGAAAAACGGACTCGTCCCTCTGGCCAAGTGGCTGCGTGTCGGTTGTAAAATCACAGACCAACCTATCTCGTCATTGAGAAGTCGTAACGATAAAATATTTAAACGAGCTCGACGTACTTGACGCGGTTTAAACGGTTCCATACGGTCCCCGCGAAGGACGAGCCGGTTGTAATCACGCTTCCATTCGCGTCGTCGCCCGATCGGGACCCTTTTATATTGTCTTTAATCGATCGTAAAGGGCCGCGATAAGGGGACCGAGCGTACGCCGCGAGCCATTCGGAAAACGGTGCGTTACCCTACGACAGCTCCAACAGTTACGAGCTCGTTAAAGATCGACGGTTTCCTACATTACGGTGTGGGTTCTTTTTTTTATAAGCGGACTGTAAATTATTTGTAGGAACGCGCGGTTAAGGTGTTCGAGGCGCTGAAGTTGGATTCCATGGGACGTTTAATGACTCTTTTGAATTGTGACTTCTCCGGGGATTTTAACACGCTTCTCACCTACTTCTTTCGCTGGGAATGATTCTCATTTGGTTTTAACGCACATGGAAATCTAGGCAACGTCCAATGTTCAAGGAAGATTATTATTAAATAGGTTATTAAGTTTTCTGAAATACAGAAGATTGCCTTTGCAATTTTTCTATGATTTATTGAGTAGCCCATACTGGAAACCCACTGTTCGTCAAATTACCACTGTGTCAGCTATCAAATATTTTGTAAGTTCCAACCTAGATAAATTATAAAGAATATTTTCAATAAAATCTTTGATCCAACGAACCGTCTGTCTTTTCATCTGTGTTGGAACACCGGCACTTTGAATCACCGACACGGGTGAAAGCCCGGATCTCTGTTACCAATTTTTGGCCAGACACTTGACACCCGTGAAAATGGTCGCACACCAGGCGTGAGCCCGCATCCTGCCAACAGCTCAGGAGCGTTTCAGAAACGATTCACAGGATCTTCTTAACTTCACGACTGTGGTGACAGATCGGAAACGGGCCTCGGTTGTGCGTCAAAACGATAATGGCCTTCCCGGGGAACATCACGGCATCCGAGTGTCCGGAAATCTTTGATTGCCTGCTAGCAATGACTCCTGGGAGCTGACTCGAGCACTTCCACACGTGACCACTTGAGACATTTCGCGAGTTTCTTCCTTTGGCTCGAATCCGGTGCTTCCTTTTCTGTCGTCAAAGAAAAGGACACCGACGGCGCCTGCAGACTGTCCACTTCAAGTACTTCATTGTCTACGAAGAGTTCTGTATTTCCTTTAACACGTTTCGCTGAAGTGGCTGTGAAACGTTCGTAGCACGTGGCGCGGAAGAAAGCGGCTGTCGTGGATTCAATTGTTGGCAAGGAAGAAACGTTTTCTAGAACTGTTATTGCAAATAAATGGAATAACTCTCTGTTACAATTTGATGTAATTTGTATTTTAAAACAACTAATTCCAGATCCCACAAATTCCTAAAATTGAATAATAAAGGATATTTGCAATGTTATAGATTTAACTTTTAATTTCTAATAATAATTCTTCGGAGCAGTTTCGCAAAAATTACCACGTAGTCGACACAAGAATTACCAAATAATAAAAATTCTTCCCCTATCCCATAGACAACATCTGTAAACAAGAATCCCAGCTCCTGCTCATTAAAAAACCAATCCTGCCAAGAATATTCAAGCCATGGTACAAATTCCTGATGCAGAAACTTGTCCAATGTGCAAAGTACGAAAACGTCGATCAGCATATCGATTATGAAGGAAAACTAACAGGATTCCACCCACGTAGAGGCACTTCCTGTTTCCTGACTCAAGGATATTTATCTATTTCTCGAAACCCTTGCCTAAAGCAACACCTAGCGCACGAAAAGGGACGCCTCCGTCGACACTGTATCTTCCTGCACATCTACTTGTCGAAATTCAAGACGTATCTCTGTCCCGTTTCATCCCGATCGGACCAAGTTTACAAACTACCTGCTCGTCTCGTTTGAAAAACCGGCACCCCGACACTTTTTTCTAATTCTTATCTCGTGACATCCTCTTCCGAAAGATACTCTTCTCCCCCGTTACGAACGCAATAGTCTTCACGCTCTTCGAGAGTTATCGACCGTTCGATTCTTTACCTGGCACGTAGGTGGTTGCGATCCAAGGGGTAGATTGGTCTGTTGACGAATTAGGTGTGTTTGTTTCGCCTTTCTAATCTGAGGACCTGTTTCGGATCCTCGAAATCTTTGTTATTTGGCAACTTCGAAGGAAAACAGAATTAACATCAGGATTTCAGACCAGCAACGACGTATCAATCAACAGCGTTATATAAACGATCATTTTTATTAAATAGGTTTTGCAACATAACCATATCTGGTAGACGCATACATTTTCAAAAGAATCTGCCGCTTATGTTAACAGAAACGATTTTATTCGGTACCTCGAAGACTTGTACAATAGAAAGAGCTAAATGTCATAAAAATACTGTACTATATTTGCTGGGAATAAAATTATAAATTCAAAGGATATTTTACGACTTTGGCATTTCAAATTTTAATTTATGCTACTCTGTTCCCCTTCGTTTCAGTTTTCTTCGTCTTTAACTTTCTTTCATTACATAACCAGCTTGATACCATCATAATCATTAAAGACAAGCTTGTTTCGTCGTCGAATACGCGTTTCCTCGCCTGAAACGTCATTCTTCTCGAGAACAAGACGCAGAGTCCGATATCCTTAGAAGTGAAATGATCCAGAAAATAGATCCAGACGTTTATACCATCACGAATTATTACCATTATTATTCCACGTCTATCGTGGCGCAAGGAACAACGGGAACAGAGTGCTTTCCAGCCTCTGCGAAGACTTTACGGTCACTGCTTTCCTCCCACATGGCCGCCATACCAACATTTTTTTTTCTCTCTCTCTTAAACGCTATGAAACCAGATCGATTCATGCGAACGTCATTCATTCCCGGGACGGGAGAAGAGGGATCCACGTGTTAATGCGAACGTTTCTACCGTTCCTTCGCGTTCGTACTCCCGTCCGTAATGGAACGATCATCAGAAACGTGGCGCGCTGAATCCTTTCTTACAGCCGCGAACTTTACGAGCGGATTATTCAAAACACCTACGCGAACGTGGTGGCATTCTGTCCCCCAGGCTCTCCTATTTTCGTGCGTGCACAGATGGCACAAGCCCGTAGAGAAGTCTCGATGGTGTAGTGTCGTTCGAATTTCAACGGCACGACCGAGAAACATAAAAACGCGTGCTGCATAAAAATTTCAATTTAAATGAGAGTCCAGGTCGGTGAGCGAGGCGTTTATTGGTGCACGTGACGTCTGGTTTGTATTATTCTCCGTCGACGGAATTGTATGACAGAGAGTAATAGCGGGAGTTGTAAGTTACCATTTAATTTGTATTTAATTCTAAAAGATAGTAAATCCATTTTTGTCAAGGATCTTGAAACGTAAATTACATTTAGACGCACCCGTCGAAAAAATCATGGGGCAAAGAGGTTAGAAAGAGGGGCCAAGCATCACGAAAGTAATCACACTCGTAGTTCCCATACGAAGCCAACCATCTCGGCACAACGTCACCCTGCAGCACGATCCTGTGAGTCTCTGTAATAGAAAGATCAAGGAGGTCGTCCTCGTGATCCTTTCGCAGCTGTATCCTTGCTCGGCCCACGCGAGCAGGACGATACGAATCCCCCTTCCGTCCCGCCTCTATTTTCGTAGGAAGACGGATGTCAGGAGGCGAGAAGATCCCCGTGAGATCCATGCCCGTGTCAAGACACACCGGAACGATGCGAATAGGCCTGTCTCGGGACACGTGGGGCGAGGTGATACGGGGCACAGGAGGAAGGGGGTTGGAACACGGGGAGAACGAGAGAGAACGAGTGACACCCACGCAGGTGGGACCACACACGACGGTCCCGTCATTTGTTGGACACCGCATGGGCATGTCGTGTTCCACGGACACGGGGTACACAGCATTGTACACTTCTTGGCGCTGTCCCGCGGCGTGTCGGAACCATGCAACTTTATGGTGCGAGCCGATTGCGTGCGACTCGAATAAGGACACCGACACCATACACTCGTACCGTCTAAGATCGATTCGACTGCGAGGCGATTCCGATTATTGGGTGTAATTGGCGGGTCGCTAAGTGTGCGGCTCGACGCGGAACGAGCAACTTTATGGCTGGTTAACTTGGTTATACAGTGCTGTACTGGACACCATTTGAAACAAACTGTATACGAACAGAATTTTTAGTTTACTTGTTAACACGTTAAGCGCCATGTCAGTCACCGATGGCTGACACCCGAAATTTGTTACAATCAAATAATTGACAAAAAGAACTATGAAATAAACCGCGGATAGCGTTAATATTAAGCTAACAATGGTGGGTATCGAATTGAAAGGTTAAATTTGAAAATTAATCGACTGCATCCTTAATAATTAGGATTTGGTCGTGTCTGACTACGTACGTCCGTTTTCACTGTGTCACTCAACGTGTTAGTGTTGCTCTGTTATTGATACACGTATTTTTCACTTATTCATCCCTGAACACTACTTCGAGTTACTTTATTACAACAGCTACTACTCTTAAAATATAATCACACGTCCTCTATAAAATGGCTACATTAATTGCTATGTTACTTTCCAGTTTGATATTCCATTACGATATCAAAGGAAATTAATAACTCAAGGAAACCTGGTTCCATCACAGAAGGAGTAGAAACTGAATATTGCAATTGTACCTTAAAAATAAGTCCGATAACTTAATACAGAGCATTGTATACTTCTCTTCAACAGATAATAGTTTTAAAATTTACTCCTAAAAATGATTGAAATATTGAAGAAACTCGAGGAGGCAAGAGAAGACGAGCTTCACAAAGAGACAAGGGGCCCCTCGAAAGGAGAATATTCAAAGATGGATGCACAGCACCGATCGGGAGAGAATCCAGCGCGAGCTTGACCCCCGGGATAGGTTATTGATGGTGGTACACCGAGAATGGTGACTAGATGATAATTTTCGAGGGGACAAAAAGGTATTCCGTGGCTGGATCCCGCAGGATTGACGTCCTGACACGCCAAGAATGCCGGATCGGCTTTCGTAGCCGTTCCGTGGGTTCGATCGATAGTCCTCGATAACGCAACGGGCACAAACGCGAGCGGATAAAAAAACTCTTAGAACGAACCATGTTGGTTATCGAACGATTTCGATAGGATCGAACAGAAAGGAATCCAGTAAGCGTGCGTTCGACCGGCTACCGTTAGTCAGAGATTAACATTTCCTGCGAGCGAGCCTGCTCGAATCCTTTTGATAAACCAAGCGATTAAATTCGGCCGAACGCAATTGGTTAAAAAACTTCCTTGTGGTTTGCTCCTTTTGTCGATTGCGATTCAACGTTTGAACCTGGATTCCAACGACAGGCAAGCGGGCAGGCATGAAAACAGTAGCCGGACCGACCGGATCGGGAGGAGGAAGACCGGGAGCGATCTTTTGACGGCGCGTGAAGATAAAATCGAGACCGATGCGGGTCTTTAACGTCTAATGTGCACGAAATTGCGCGGACCGGTATTAAATTAAACGCGGGGCTGCTGAAAAATCGACGAACGATAGCGGGCTGAGATTAAAAAGTTCCACTGGTCCACAGGGAAAAAGCGATTAATTAAAATTGAAAGGTATTCACATGGTTAGATGCGATGCAAGATTACGTCGACGTTTCGTGCCGTGGTAAAATATATTTCGTTTAATCAAATTTTTAATCCGGTTCAAGGTGTTTAAAAAAAAAGATTTGTTGAACGTACTCCGTAAGCTCGTTACCTTTTATGTCGATATATGGGTAAACTATTGAAGTATATTTTATTATAAACTAGGGAAGTACATATGCTGCACGAAAACTTTCATGAGTGAAAGTAATTTCTAATAAATAAACGCACAGACACTCTAATTCAATTAGAATAAAGAAAAGGATACGGTACAAGAAATGTAACATCAAAGTTGACACTAAGGATCACTAAAAGCGGAATAACATGAATTCCATTCGATTGCCATTAGAAGCCTCCCACCACCCTTCTCGCCGAGCCACCCTTCCTCCTGTACCAGCAGCATCCCACGAAACAGGAAGACACTCGATACCGCGAACGCATGGTGGATATATTTAGTAAATTGGAACATAAATTGCCCCCGTGGCCCTTCAAAATCCATCGGAATTTCTGGCAGGAATGTGGCAGGATTCCGAGCGTAAAAAGCGTTCCTCGTAAACGGAGCCAAAAGGGAGAGACGATTCTAAAGAGACGGCAGCTCCTCCTCCCCCCTTTCGCCTCCTTCTTCTTGTCACGGAAGAAGCTCGATCAAAGTCGACGGAAGACCAGGAGCGATCGTTCGCCGATGGCACACGAAGATATCCATCTACAATGATGTTAAGGGCCGAAGGGCCGGGCATTTGTAATCCTGCAAGGGCTCGCGAGCCACGGGAGGGAGTTGACCGCAGCCCAATTTATATATTGCGTCCCTAAGACGTCGCCGATTAATCCTGCGGGAGTCGCGGGACCACCCAGGTGAAACTAACACCCTTTCGCCTTTCTACCCTGACACCGGTCGCGTCTCATAAACGTCCTTTCGTCCTACTTTAAAGGTCCGGCTTAACTAAACGCCTGTCGCAGCTGCCCACGAGCTTCTCCTTTTCCTAGGGGACTGAATCGGCTTTAGTCGACCCCAGGGATCACAGTAGACCCATACAGGCGATAGATTGCTGACTCCAAGATAGTTATGAACTTGTGGATAAATCATTCATTTACTGATCGTTGTCGATAAGAGAATTCCTCATATCGTGGAACCATTTCTTTGGAAACATGTTGGATCTGATATTTAAGAGTGTTTGATTGATTCCATACTGTACCTTGATTTTTTTCAGGAAGCCTGGTTAATTTGAAGAGTCAATTGTACAACGATATAAATAATTTTTAACTTGTACGTTCAAAACTCAGATTGGAACTTAAAACAGTTTACACAAATTTCTAGTATTTCTGTAAATATAAGAATTGAAATTGAATGTAAAGAACCAGAATAAAGATGGTCTGTGAAGCAAATTAAAAAAAAAAGGCGGTTAAGGAGATTGAAATTGATACGTCGTGTTTCGCGTCGAAGCGTCACCTCTCTCCTTCCTCTTCAAATGCCTTCCACCTACGGTCGAACGTCATTATGATAATATTTCGCGGGCCCACGACCTTTTTCTCATTACGCAGACACGCAGAAAAGGGGGCGAAAGCGAGACCCGTCCGCTAATTTGAATATTGAGCTGCGGGGGTGTCGGTAACGGGCAGCTGCACAACTCGCATAAAACATAAAACGTCTCTAGAAGCGGCGTTCGCATCTCGAAACGTGGGTGCAGTGGTGCTCGAATGCCTACACTTACACCGTGGAACGAGCACCGAAAAGATCCACAGCGAACGACGCCCCGAAGACAAAACGCGCTCGCGTGTCCCGAGCAAATTCCTCGAAGCGAAGCCTAAACTCGTTTGCTCTTTTGATGGACGAGAAACAACAGCCAGATGGTCCGAAAGGTCCACACTTTGTGAATTAAGCAGTCTTTTTTTCATACCAAACAAGAAGAGGAAAGAATTTTTACGTATGGCTCTTCAGGTTCTGTGAGGTATTGGGCGGTTGGGAAAGCTCGAGATGTTCATAGAATTTCAGAAATTCTTTCAGTAGCCCAAAAAGTGATAAATAAATTTAATAAATACGATGTGAATTACCGAGTATATAAGGTATTATAAAAAAGATTTATCAATGCTTCCATAAGTGTATCGAGATGCGAAGTTGGAAAATTGATCAAAGCAGAATTTACCAAATATTCAATTGAGTGCCACCGAATACTCCACGTAATATTCTATAAAATAACAATTTTTTTCAAATAGTCTTCGTTCTCTATCGCGATCGCAACGAATTAATGAATTTTCTGACTTGACTGGCTGCTGCAAAGGATCTTTCCATCTTCCTCCTTGTCTCTCCCTCTTTCGCATCGAACAAACTGCGGCCGTTCCATTATCTTATTTCAATTTCAAGTTAAACAACAAAACCCTGTGTTCACCTGTTGTCCAGATCATCTAACAGCCTCGACGAGACGTCGAAAGGTGGTGTACAAACAAAAGCCAGGTACGATCACACTCCGGAGGACTCATAGACACCGTAGGAACGAAGCTGAGGAACGAGGCACCTAAATCACAGCCGACGTCAACGGCCACAACAATGGCCGTCACTGGCATCCATCTTATTAACGGATGTTAATCATGTCTTCAGCAACGCGTCGTCCAAGCATTACCTTCGCGACCACCACGGTCGTGCATTGTTCGTGCGGGTTCAACCGAACGGAGCGCAACCCACCCCCCACCCTCGGCTCTCCTTGTAATAAGATACTCGCCATCTTCGTATGTAAATGCTGGCCATTCATTACGTTCCGGGCTGAATGATTGGGCCCTTTGTGGGAATCCTTTCACGACAACAGCCGTATCATCGTTTAGGGAGGCCGCGGACAACCGGCCGGAATAATATTTGCGAGGGCTTACCGGAATCGAGGTTGATTCAGAGAATATTCCGCGGTTGGTCCACGATTTTCGTTCCGGGGTCTCTGGTAAAAAGGATTCGAAGAGATTTCATTTTTTTTTAAACTCAGTTTTCTATGTCTTCTGTCGTGTTATAAGGACAAACTTCGACTCCAACGGATGGAATACTATTCGATTTATAAAACAAAAACGCTTCCACATAATTCTACCAATTTCACAAGCTTATCTGTCGATGGACACTTAGGAGATTACTTTGGACCTCACAGGAGGCATGGTCGAACTTTACCTAAACGGTATCTTAAGAGTGACTTGAAAAGACACCGATTGATAGCATTAATATTAATAGATTTTCGACCGAGCTGTCCGAAGATAAGAGGACAAGTTTGGCTTTTATAGTACTGATTGACGCGTGTCCTAAATTGCTCAAGATACATTAGCGGGAGGACCAAAGTGATTTTAAACGTTCGCCATCACTTTTACTTTGACGCGTACTCCATGAACAACAGGTGTACGACGCTTAGAAGAATCTATGGTTAACCGTACGTCGAACTACGACCTACCGACACAATATTCTCCCGGTAATATAGCGAGGATCTTACGCGTTGGTTGGTGCTCGAACAGGTTTGATGGCGGGCATTAAACGCGAGAGCTCGAAGGCGTCGATTAGCCACACCTCGTAAAAACGAATGCCAATTTTGCTAATCGATGATTCGATTAAATCCCGATAAAACGAGCGACAACCTGTGTCTTCGATAACGAGCGAACGTCGAGCCGTGCAATCGGTTCCAATCGCTGTTGGAGCTCGTGTTATTCAAATGAAACGGAGACTTGTTAAAATCAAATTTATTTGTGTACTTACGGCCAGCAGATTTCAGCAAGATGTTGAAGAGGTTGTTTGATATCCTGGAACCTTTAATTGTATTGCTTTCAGCTGGACCGAGGCTGGCAGAACCTAATTATAAAATAAAAAAGAAGAGTTGAATATACTGATACTGATACCCATGTGTACATATTCATGTACTAATAATTTCTTTAAGAAGTCCTTGTAATGGGTTTAATTATTAATCCTTTTGGTAGGACTAAGCGTATTATATATGTTAATATAAATTAAACAAAATATAATAATTTAATAATTTCCATCTTTAAGGTCTCATAATGTTGTATCGAACTTACATAAAATCTTTATACGATCGTCCGCAAAGGGTTAAAATTGTAACAATTTTGTTTAATAAAACGGTCGTACTTCAAGATCAAAGTCTGGAGTTTACCCGGCAACGTTCCATCGTGAAATACGATTCTAACCGAGGGATAGGATTTTTCAAGCTTAAAATCCGATACCGCGTGCCGGTCGCATTATCCTGGAAATTGCATCGTCCTTCACAAGGCCTGCCAGAAGCAGGCGAGCTATTTCCAAGACGTTTCACTTGATGCTCAGAAAGTTCACCTTTGCCGACTCGTCTGAGCTGCAATTTTCCCAACAGATATGCAACAGGATTCCGAGCGTGAAACAAAATGGCAAAAGCAGATATAGGAATCAAAGAAGAGCCCAGGCAACGCGCCAAATGGTTCTTTCTCTCTGCCACCATACCAATGACAATATAAAACAAATTCTACAAAAGATTATTTACAATATTTCTATTTGGTACACGACTATGTCGAAAACAAAACTGAATTTTTATAACATTAAACATAAATTCTTCCCTTTTTTCACGAAATTTCTATCACCAAAATTATTATAATTATAATTAACTTTCTTCGTTAACAAGGGAAGTTACCCATATGTACTTTCATACAATGCTTGTCACATCTCTATTTCTCTCGAGAAACAAAACAGAATATATCCTCGAATGAATCCTGCGAGCATCCTGCTGCACAGCAGAATAGTTTCCTCAGCAGATAGGCATTAGATTACCAAGCGTGAAACAAAATGGCAGAAATAGATACAGGAAGCGGAGAGGAGCGGATGTATCGCGGCGAACCGTTGTCCCTTTGGCCATAACGTGGACGGTTTCGAATAATTAACCCCGCAGAAAAATCATTGTGCGCCATATGCCGCTCGTGGAAGGGTAAACTGCAAAGCGGATAGACGAGTATATACGTTGCTCGCCTCGGCTTCGAGGCACATTAAACCCCTGCTCGCGCTATCACGCGGCAACAGCTGCTATGCGCAGCTTGCTATCATTGCATCTCGTTGATCCATAGATGCAGCGCGAGTAGCCGATGAGAAATCCGCCCTGGACGTGCACTCTGTACCTCAGAGTATCTCGATTCTGAGAACAGTGGACTTAGAAAAGTGCCAGAAGACGAGAATCTTTCAAAAAACTCTATTGTTTGTCCTTCGGAATAAAAATCACGCGAGTAATCGTGGAGAGTAGACACAACTTGCTGACAGTCATCCTTAACTAAAGACAACTATTCTTGTAGTAGGTGTCTACTTGAGAGTAAAACTTGCACTAGAAGCTATCGAAAGTGTTTGTCGCAAGTGAACGCTGTACTGAGAGTTATTGCCACCTAGTGGAAGTGATCCAGCTTTTAGTGTCCATTCACTGCAAATGCTTTCGACAGCTTCCTGCGTATCTTTAACTCTCAAATGGATACAAGGTAAGTCAGTTAGTAATTGATATGCCTAGCTTTCTGTTAAAATATTAACCTCTATCTTTATAATTTGAGATATTAAAAAAAGATGGTGCCAATGAAAGGATTAAGAAAAGAAGATGATATAGATAGTGGATTTTATGAAATCTTCGAAGCCGTACGATCGGATCGGTGGATAATTCTGAAGGATGAGACTTGAACGATGAAGAGATCAAGAAATTTCGAAATCTCGCGTTTAAGCCTTGCCAGGAGGTCGCGTGTAACCAGAGGTTATCAATTTGTATGAATTACTTTGACGTGAATGCGCCCGCATAAGAGGGGACCCATTACAAAAACTCGCTTGAATGTCCAACGCCCCCATAATACTCATGAACGGGGAGGAACGTTGCACCTGGCGCAGATCGAAGTTCACGCTTAGACCTCATTCCATTCCCATCGTATATCAACGACCTACGCCTATTTATTACATCGATAAACCACAATTAAATGTACCAAGTATTAAAGTATAATCCGGCTCGAAGAACCCAAGTTTTGATTTTGCTACTTTTATAATTCTTATCTTTTCATCGTTTTAGTTTTCTATATTTGAGAAAGCAAGGGATGGCGTGTCCTATATACCTATATTAGCATAAAGCTATGAAACTATATTAATTCAAAGCAGTATTATTAATTTTAAAATCAAAAAGATCAACCCACGCAACCAACGTAGCCTTCTAATAAAAAATTCATTTCACTAGAAACGAAACCGCTATCCTACCAAGCACTCCACAACTCATCGACTCGTCGCTCCTCAAAATGCAAACGATCGCGTTAACTTTCTCACCCTGGAGCGCCCAACGATGCCGAACGCCACCCTTTCTAATCGCTGCTCCATCTATCAGCACGATTCATTTCTACGACCGTTAGCTGCCGTTACTAGATAGAAATCTAACAGCAACCGGTCGGACGATCTACTGAGACGTCTGCATATTCATAAGCTGTTAGAGTTTCATCTCTATTTAAGCCACGGTAGCGAGCCGCAACAAATCAATTTTCTCCGCGAATGTATACATGCACGCGTTCGCTCGGCACGCGTATCGAACGCCACAAATCGACCACTTTTTGTCCCTGTTGTATTGAGACGCCTTCCGTTCCGCGTGGACGTCGAAGCGGAAAGGATCCTTCGCGCAAAACCCACGCTCGTATTCTCTTTGTCCGTGAGGATGTCGCAATTATTTCGCTGCCAACGTAAGAAGGGAATGTTAACGCGAGCGCCGGGGACCGCTCGAGGGCTCGAGAGAAACCGCTCGCTCGCGTACGCCTCGTACATCTTATTTCCTTACGACACCGAGCGGTAAATACGAGTTCCAAGGAAGCCGGGATCCCTGGCGAGCTTCCTGTATTCTCTCCTCGGTGAAACGATGGTCCGTGGAGAAATTTCATTTCACGACGAGTCTTGGAAACGAAATTATCGGAACGAACTGACGAGTTGGGAAAATGAGGAAAACGGAGGCAGTACGGCTCGGGAAATTTGAATTAATTCGATACCTATCGCGTTTCTGGTTTCTTATTGATTTTTTTTTTTAAGTATATCCTGTTCTTAATATTATACATCAATGTCGTATTTACTGTTAGATCATTAGGACTAAATGTGGATTTGGTAATCAAAGTTGGTATAAAAAAGTCCAAATATGATTAAAAATTATCTTTCTCGTGGTATTCATTTTTCACCCTATCTCCGAATTTCCTTCTCTTCGCCGGCTCTTAACGACCGTCTTCAGGGTTGGTCAACGAAGAAATTGCGTGAGTAGTCGCAGTCGAGGGACGCAATATCGTTGCGCACGAAAGCCATTAAGCAGATTAGCCGGGCAGCCGAGTTACGCACCCATGGTCCACGGTGACCATGCAACCGCCTTAATAGAGACGTAAAGTTGTCCCTGTAAAAGGCCACGATCCCATGGGCACGCGGTGGCAAAAAACCCATTCCCGATCCCACCGTGGGGAAATTGATTGCACCGTGGGTGGTGGCCGGCCAACCATGGAATCTATGAGCGACCACGCATCGTTCGCTCGAATTCGTAATTACCCTGTTAATTGGCTATAACTTGGCGTGTAATAATCACGTGGCTTTGCCCCGTCCCATGGTCCCCGCATTTGCTTGAAATCCTCTTAACGAAGCAATTTCTTTGCACGTGATTTCGGACGCAAGGCTGAAACCGTATCTCGGCCGGTTGGCGTTTTACGAATGCCGTTCTTTTAAAATTCTCGGAAATAATTCCAATAATTTTGATGTTTCAATTTAGTTCGAGAAATTATACGAAACTGCTGAAAAGGATTTAATTGTTCTGCCTTGTGAATTTGTGTACATGTTTATGTTACTCAAAGGGGTATACTTAGTTATCGGTAGAAATCGCAATGTTTCTTTCATACTTTCGACCAAGGGATTAATTTTCTTCGTTTATCATTCATCATGAAATCCCTGAAAAACCAGAAACTTCGATAGCAATTCCCAACATTCGATCAACCTTTTAATCGTCAGCAGCAAAGGTAGCTTTTATACAAACGAGAGTCGCCGAATCAGATATCAATTAAAGCTACCAGGCTTGTGTACAACCTCTAATTTGTATTCTGCGATCGCAGACCCATTAATTACAGCAACAATGTGTAAAAGGCGGGTGATAAGTAAAACGACGGTTCTCGGATTCGAGGCTGTCAAGGCTCGTTAGGTGGACGCCACGCCGCTACCATCTGCCGATTTTCGTCGACAATGAATGTGAGGAGGAAGAAGGATAAAAAAAAAACAGAAAAGAAAACGGCGAAAAGTAACAAGAGTGGTCAACCTTAAGGAGGGACCCACGGAAAGTTTCCATTACGTGGCAGTAGATGGTTTTTGCCTTTTTTCTGTTATTAAAAGTAATGGCGACATATATTAGTTTTAACGAAGGAACCCGATGCTTTTTGCAAACCGACTTTATGCGACTGGTCATTTGTTTCCTGGCGGGTAAAGCTGGCCGATCCCAAACAATGAACGCTGTTCTCTGCCTTTGGCTTCGGCGGAGATAAAGGTGTGCGGCTGCCGAGACAAGAAGGTGGGGAAAGGGGACGGGGAACGGAGGCAAGAAACACGCTAGGAAAGGAAATCACGATGGAGCAGAGGTGAAATCGCGAGCAACGTGTAGCATTTCAATTTTAGATTATACATCTCGAAACGTGCCACACCCTCGATCAATCGCGATACCCTCGATACGTGACTGTGAAGGTTGAGTTTGAAGTTCAATGATGACTAAGCGATAATTACAAGGTGTTAAGAAAGAATTTGCTGGGGAATTTTTGAGATTTCACTCTTAATGATCAGAAATTTAAAGTAGCTGTAAAATTTCTAATTATTCGATCCAGAAAATTTAATATTCTTGTGAAATTTTATTTTAAGGCACCTTGTATACTATACGTAAGCAATTTACCAACATTTGACACTATAATACCGTACCATTCCGCTATTTTATTCAGAAAAGATTAGAGGTAATATGGCGATGTAGATACCTAAGATAATCCTCAATTCGAAAGCAATTAACCAAATTCAAAGCATTGTATTTCTATAGTCTCACAATTCAATGATTCCGGGGGATATTAACGATTATGTTCAACTTTGTTCAGACAGAGTAAATTGCTTAACTGCCGCAATAGAAATGAAAGATTCTATCGCTACTAAACCAAGAACAACTTTCCTCAGGCAACAATTAAACTATTCGACAGTTTAACTTCGGACCTTGCAAACGACAATTTAAAACTCTTCAAAGAGTTTGCCACTAAAGTTTTGCGGAACAAGCTCGAGCAGTCCTTCAAGAAGGAATCGATACGACGAGGAGACACTCCCACGATCCTTCACGCCCACGAGAAGCTTCAATTACCATGAAACTTTCACGAATGGTCCCATACATCCAATTAAAACCCAGCAGGAGTCGAGGACCCCAATCTACGGCCAAGGTTCGACAAACTTTTGCCCAAACCGTACCTCTATGGACGGCAAACAATCGAGCTCCTAACCGGTGGCCGGCTACCGTGGATCATCCGAAAGGGTTAAGGAATCGCGGAACCATCTTTAATCCCGCAATATTTACAATCCTACTGTCCAGCCAGGCATCAAAGTAAGAAGAAGAGGAGGCAAAGGGTTGCCAGGTCAAACAGGACGAGCGATTTATAACGTCGGTCCAGCGGGAATAATACGTATCCTTAAGGATTTACCGGAACGGTTATTGTTAGTCACCCCCCCCCCCCCCTTGTTACCCAGATTATAACGCCATTCTCGAAATCTATGAAAATCGATGGAATTCGCGTGTGAACGTGATTTATTGCCAGGGCAAACGATGGTGTTGGCACGCGCAAACTTGCTCTCGCAAAACGTCCGCCGGGTATCGTGGTTCTAAAACCACCATCGGACTTTGATAGAAACCCGCGGCGACCACATGATTTATGGTGTTTGCGGTAAAGCTTCGTGGTCGACGGATTAACCCCATGGGAGTACCGAAACTTACCGCTAACTTCCTGGTAAAACTTTCGATGTTTGGCCACGGAACGGAACGGAACGTCGAGGTCTATGTTGAGCGAGAACAGAACGGTGAAAGGGGAGTTGTGAATTTACTGGTCTCTGTAGATGGGACCGAGGAGCAATGCTGAGGAATTTTGGAGGGCGAGAAATGAGTTGATGTTTAATCAGGATAATAAGATTACAATTTAGATATAAGAAGATATAATGGTAATAGAATGTTTAATTTAAGGGTGATAAAATAGTAAAACTCAAATAAAAGAGCTTTGTTAGTCAAATTTTCTATTTCTATTGTGTGCTTAAAATTTGCAGGTACCATCGTCTGTAGCATTTATTTAAAATTTTCATAAACAAGTTCAAATTAATTTGCATATTATATCAATCACACTTCCTTACCGACGAGAAAGTTTTATATTTACAGAAAGTACATTCTTTGTTAAACAAACGCGTTCGATCAAATGGTCCGTTCGTTGTAAGATTATTTTCACCGGTGTCCATGTAACGATAAATTTTCACGCAATAATCAGTGATTGTTACAACGATTCCCAAGCAGTTTGCATAATATTTATTAATACCAATAAAATACCGTGGAATAGCCGGAACGATTCAAGGGGGGAAAAAACTTTTATCGACGCACCCACGTACGGTTTATACGATCGATTTAATCCCACAACGAGATACGAAACACGCCGATTGGATCGAGCACTGTATTGACCGTTATGGTCATTCAATGATACTTGCGGTCTTCTGCATATAGACACGTGTGTATGGGCGTATACAGGGTGTGTCCCGAATGGTTGATCCTTTTCACTAGCTTGATCCGTGTGAAAATTTGTGTGCACCGTTTATGGACTTCCGAATTATCAGTTTAACAATTTAATAGAAAAACATTACAAAATTCAGTCAATTTTCATTACAAAAAAAATTCAAGTGAATTATTGTTTATGCATTTTAACATACCTTAAACTTATCCATTATAACCCTTTTATTTTGAAATTATGAATAAATATACGCATCCATTGAAGGAATCGACGTTTCCTTCTCCGATACGTTCTGTACACGCGTGCGTTCAATTGCAAAGGCCGTAATGTAAATCGCATGGTAATTTATGCAGGCGCCACGAGGCAATTGGACTCTGGTCGCCGAAGCCTTCGGGATTCATGCTACCAACGCTTGTTTTATACCCTGACGGGAATAAGATCGCCAGGGTTCTTAGATATAATATCGGATTTATGATTTATACCCCACTGGGCGAAGAAGTGACGGCGATAAAAGGACGCTGTGATGAAAAGTACGCGAGCGTTCGTGCCTTATGATAGCACCGAGGATATTGTTACTATATAGGGGACGAACGTGATATCGGGCTTAATAGAGACGAACTTTCGTCGCTTCTCTCTTTATTAAAGAACATTAACATTTAAATTACAGGTGTTAAAGTTCTATCTGTGCAAACGAAATCTTTTACGCCTTTATAATTCTGCCGTTTCACAAAACGATTCCAGAGAGAAATTTTTAATCAACGGTGCGGAATTTTTGTCACTGCGAGGCTGGAAATTTGGGGTTCATAGTTGAAGATGACGAACTGTTTTACGTTTTTCTTTTAACCGATGATTTTTATGGAAATTGTGCCGTTCGTGATGATATTACGTGTGAAATTCTTGGAGATATTAAGCCTCAGTTGTTTTTAATTTCTTTTCAACCCTCGTATGGCCGGGTATGTATCAAAACCTTAATATTGGAACCTTTTTACATGATTTTTAAATGAAATCAGTGTCATGTACACAAGTATTCCTTCCTTTGTCCAATATCAAAATTCCATGGAAAAATTTATCCTGGAATGTACATCAGAACCAATTTCTAAACTTTCGATGATGTATCTTCATTTCTACGACAATCTTTCTACCGACGAGCCTCTTATCGACAAAAGCCACCTTCGGAAGCACTCCCAGGGGTGCACACCGCTTAAAAACAAACCCGGAAAATCAGCGTGACGAGACCGGGGCTTCCGAAGAGGGCTCGCTCGATGATTTCCTCAAGGACGAGAGGACGATTTCCACGGTGCGTAAGCTTAAACTTCGATCTTTTCATGGGGGAGGGCATGTCTTGTCATATTTTGGCCACGGTCTGGTGTATTTATGGCCAGAAATATGGCCAGAGACGTTAGGAGGTCCGCAAACAGACCATGGTGTTGCGTTTTCACCACAACCAAGACAGTTTTCTTTTTTTTCTTCTTCCTTTTGCCTGCTATTTTCGAACACCTCGTTGAATATTTTCTAGTATTTTGTGTAGTCGCCTGGATGATATACGACGTGGCCAGGTTGCGCGAAAATGTACGAAGGTCTCACGGGAACCCTCGTAAAGACACTGCAAGAATTTTTTTTCCTCCGTTCCAGTACCGTCTGCAGATTCATCTCCGAGAGAGGTTGCAATAAAATTGCGTAAGGTTCGGGGCAGAATGTACGAACGCGTCTCTCGATTGTCCTGACAAATGGCACGGACAATTCGTAATAATGTGGTCGTGGCTGCTCGTTCAGAACGGTAGATTTCTTCGACAGCTTTTACGATTCCTAGCCGTAAAGTAATTTTTCCTGGCTGTAAACCGGCCGGTCTATCGTATTTACGCGAACGATCATCGGTCGCTAAGAGAAACCGTCTCCTCTCGACGAGAAGATCGATCTCCGAGAATGATTTTATTCCGGGCCCTAATCTCGCTCCAAGGATGGAAAAAGATTTTTGGAAAAAAAAAAATACAACCGACTTCGGAATGCACTAAAAAGGACGAAATAATTTTAATTTATATTTCGGAGACGGCACAAAATTAACAATTTTCTACATTGGAAATTGTCAAAATTCTTCAATCCTTTTACATATTTTCACATTAGCAACATCCTTCATTAACACAATTTATAATCTTGCGCTTTTTAGTTTTATGGATATCCAACTTCCGCCAACAGATGTCACCACGTTACCGAACCGAAAAATATAATCTTCAAGTTCGTATATTAACTTTACCTATACTTTTCCTATCAACTAATGTTATTTAAATCTAAATTAAAAGGAACAGGTCAACGCGAAACATTCAACGGCGGCGAAATTCCTGGCAATAAATGTAAAAAAAAACATGCCAAAATTTTACGCAGTAGGTAGCTCAGAAGATAGAGGAAAGTGCGTACATAATAACGCAATTTGTTGCAAGGCGATATCTTAATTAGTTCCTGAGATATAGGGCTTCAAAGTTTGTATAGCGGCCGGCGCGTACGAGGGTAATCCTGAATGGGCGCGACGCGACCTAGACTTTTTTCTAGGAAATTCATATACGCATTTCCAGGAATATAGTAAAGGGTTAAACGTAAACAATGACCACGTGACCGCTACGCTAGACACCCACTGTCTGGGTCCAAGCGTGAGGCGGCAGCGAATTTCTACAAAAATTACGTATGTCTTTACACGACGATATCTCAGGAATGGATAAAGATATCGATGTAAATCAAAAACTGTATTAAAGCGGAAGGTTTCTACTTTCTTACAAGCCTAACTTTATACCGAAATTCGAGACAGGACTTTGATGGTAGCCCTTTGAACTTTTTGTAATTTTAATACGCGTTTCTTATGCAATTTAACATAGTTTCTGACTTTCTATTGCTTCTAACGATAGAATATTATTATAAATATCTATCACACGCATTATTACCGATGCTTTCGTATACTCAAAAAAATTTTTGGAAAAAAAAAATGAAAAAATCCAAAATCACGTTTTTTTACAAGACCGATTGAGTCACCTCCACCTTTTCGAAGTCGGTTAAAAAAGGATTTTCTTGCGATCCCTCGGAAGCGTTACGTAGTGAACAAATTTATTTGTCGAAAACTTTGAAAGCTGTTTCATGAAATTTGTACAATTGAAATGGAATAATTTTTTGGGGAAAATTTGAGGAAACTAGAGTAGATATAAAAGTTGCTCCATCCCCCATAAATCAGTCCAATCTTTTGAAGCTTCCAGTTTTTGGCCCAGCAACAGCCTGGTAGATTTCCAAAGGACCCAGAAGCAGCATCAAAGATCAGCAGATGACGAGCGAGCTGATTAGATTCGGTCAGCTTTGAAAGGGATCCAAGATGGCCGGGACCGTCACGGGTCTCGAATCGGTATTCATCCGATTTCCGCGCACCTTGGAAACGGTGATTTCGCCACAGCAAACAACGAGGTTGGTTTTAAGCTCTTTCACGTCTCGGACCGTTCCCGAATCCACTTTGCTCGCCACCAGATGCGAGACCCGCTCGTGATCCAGTCGGGTTTCCTGATTTTTCACGGTTTTCCATCGTCGACCGTGCATCTTTGTACGCGGTCGCTCGTCGCACATGTGAACTAACCGTTGAGCATTGTCCGTGAACGGTCCACGGCTCCTTGAAGCTGCGAATAACTTAGAAATGGATGGTTTTTGGGGAGATGTTCTGTGAAAATCTGTCGTTTCTCGGTGAATTGTGTTCAATCTTGGTCGAAAGAAACGCGATTCTTCACGGGTTGGAGGGAAACTTTTTAAGGAGAAGGGAAAATTGCTGAATAGCCAGGGAATACTTAAGTATTATGGTGTCAGTGGACCTTTGATAAGATTTCAAATATTGTAAACCGAATTATTTCATAATATTAACTGACTTTATTCCACAAAATTTAATCGTAGATTCAGATTACTTTATTCCGATGCATCATAATTAAAATTGTCTAATTTCTTTTTTACAGAATCCATGAACTTGCGACACAACTTGTCCGCAAGTTTTCTCAATTATCGCTCGGCTCATCGACGCGTCGCGTCCAAAGATTCTAATGAAATTCAAGCCTTGGATATTTTTACGAAGCACGACAGTCGCAGCTGCCTCTTCTTAACGAAGGGACATTGTAAAACGCAGGACAGAACGCAGCCTCGTGGGCGGAGAAGTCCGCAAAAGCCGCATCGGTCTCCGTGAAATCGACGATTCGACGCGGCGACGTATTTCTATGCAGGCCTCTGGTCGCGCGACTCCACGAACATGAGGACATGCCTTAAGTAGCCAGGAAATAATTGACCGCACTGCCTTCGAGCACGCCTCGTACCAACGGACGAAACTTGTCCCATCGCTCGTCGGTCGCCGATTTGACTCGCTCGACCCGTGGCCTTTGACTTCACCGAGTGCACTTTTCTCGCATCCTACTCGTGAACGTCGCGCGTTCGGCCTCGCGGTAGCGCTTACTCGCGAGGAATTTTATGGTGATCGTCGGGATGGTGCTGGTGGCAGGTTTTCCTCGAGATATCGAGTTTGATGGAAGCTGGAAGTAACGATGGTTGCAGGGGTTTATGAGGCAATAACGTATTTGCGACTGGGATCGATTTATGCACATGCAGTCAGGACTAGGTAGTCATAAAAATGTTAGAGTAGTGTTTATGAATGCAAGAAGTATTGGTACAATGATTAATTTTTATTTAATCTTTTCCGCAGTACAAAATAATCGCCATGAAACTAACACTATGTACAATATATTCGACAGGGATATATTACGAAATTAATGACAGAAACCGTTTGTTTGAACCGTTTGTCAGAAAATTTCATGATTGTTTGGAGCTAATGGAATGAAATATATTGTATCTTAACAAGTGGAATTTAATATGATATATTGCACGACGCATTGGATAACAGATATTTGAGAGAGAATCACGTCGAGCAAATACTTCAACGGGCTTTTAAATTCACAATTTTAACTGTATTTCAATTGTCTCGAATCAAGGATTGATAAATTTCGAAATAATTATTTGACGAATAACGAGCATATTTCGTTCGAATGAAAAACCATGTAATTTAATTAAACTTGATTTTTATCGAGTACTACTTTAACCAACGAACCCCGACGCCAACTTCAATTCACGTGAAAGTTCGATCAAATTTTATTCGTTCCAATTTCAGCTCGATTTGATTGGATCACTACAACGCGCTTTACATGAAAATCTATTAAGAACAGTAAAATGAAAATATTCAAATGCAAGAAGTGAGGAAGAATTTTTATTCTCTCTCATTAACTCAAATATAGTGGATCAGTTTTAATGCACAATTATATCAAAGAATAAGACCAAGATCTATAATAAATTAAATATAGATCTGCACTGAGAAAAGAAGAAAATAAAAAAGGTTCTTTATTCCTAAACTACCTTTTATATAAATTCCTTTCGCTTAATCCAAATTGTACCGAACTTACATTTACAGAGAAAATGTAACAAGTAAATGTATGTAACAAGAAACGGATAACGAAGAATCGAATACCTACAATATGAGATACAGGAAAAATACATTCGTCATTTCTAAGCCACCCTTCCCTGAATTCCTTATTCTACAATTTAATTTTCAGTGAATCTTGTATTTCGAACGAATAAAAACGTGATATTAAATAAAAGCAAGATCGTTCTTCCCTGAAAATCCACCAGCTTCTTAAATTCATAAGCAAACACCTCCGCGTATCAATCATTCAATCATCAAGGCTATGAAGATCACAACGTCGTCGTTCACGTCGACCATCATCGAAGCGAATCATCGAGCTTCAACCCCGAGACAACATCGAAACAGCCGTGAAAGCGACGTATCGACCCAACGGATTTAACAGCTTTTACGAAAGTTGTTCTTGAATTATTCGCAGCACGCCCTCCGATTTCATGCCGCGGCCATGAATATTCCTGTAGCATTTCCTCTCGAGGACTCGGTCACGGTGGTTGAACGGCGCAGGCCCCCGTCACAGCCCCCATAATAAAACACCCCTTACGAGCACGACGACACGCGTACAATGGCTGGCATTGTATCGGGAAGCGTGGAAAAGCTGCGTCGCCGGCTTCAATTAACTTTTCGCATACTTTTCTTCGCTGGAACTCGGACAGGAACCCCGCCCATCGGACTTGACGATTGTTGTTAAAAGCCGCTCGTGGGATCGAAGCCGAACTGTATAATGCCGTGGCTACGTTCCAGGTACCGTCCGACTGGCAGCCGGAAATGTTTATTAAAGTTTCTGGAAAGGAAACGTTAACGTTCCCCGATGGTCGAGGTGTTTTTCCTTGAGAAGTTACTTTGCACGTCGCTGTTAAGAATCGTGGACAGGAACGGCGTGATAGTTTGAACTTTCGTTCAAGATTCAGAACAGAAACGCAAGAATTACAGACTTCGGAGTTAAACGAATTATGGTAAAAGAAAATTAGGTGGTTGTAATGGATGTTGAGAAGAATGAACTTCTGATGAATTCTTAGAGGTATTATCATTTGCAAGAGTCATTTGTAAGAAACTTTTAGATTCTATATTATATTTTAACCGAGGAAGGCAACACGTTGAAAGACGAACGCGATATTTCACAATTATCCGATCGATTCAATTGCAAGCGAAATGAAATAGGTAAAATGGAGGGTTCTGAAGTGTACGAGGCCTACCAGACAGCCTTAAGATCCGCCGACAAAGATTCGACAAAAGGTAGCTGTTCAGGACCACTCCTTTCATGGAAAACCTCTTTCAAGTTTACCGCCTTTTACAGCCTGTCTGAAGGCAAACGCACGTTCTTCGATGCCGTGTTCCAAAACCAGGGATGCTTTTTGCGATTTCTAACTTCGAACCATCGACCAAAAGCGTTTTCAGTTGCCTTGGTAACTTGTCAAATTATAATTTTAACAGAAACTGTATTCTTCGTATATTTCACCTTTGAAGTTCTTTAATCTTGAAAATAAGATTAGAATCTGTAAATTAGCAATGAACATCGCCTACAGAAAACACAATCCAGGTATAATTGCGGAAGAATATCAAATTGTCCTAATATCGAACAAAACAGCCCACAAAATGAAAGCTACAACCTAGTATTATCAAAAACACGTGTAAAGAGGTCGGTTAAAGTATCCAGGCTGGAACAGAAGGGCGTCGTTGTCGACACACCAAAAAGCAATTTTGTTAATCGTTTTCATATTTCTTTAAACGATGCTCGGCTCGTTTCCTTGTACGATTACACGTCGAACGACGTGATTACAAGCGACGTCCACGTGTTTCGTGTAAATTACGCTTCCGCGACGAAGAGGACGGTCGCATGGTTGGCACCGGTTAACGGAAGTCGTCAATGTGTCCTAGCGTGGCGCGAACCATCGACGATGAAGTAATAACCGGGAAAAGTCGGCGCTCTTCTGTGTCGAATAACACGTAATTGGCGCTCTTCTGTTTTCAATAAATAAGCCTCGAGCGTCTATTAGAGTTCGCTAGACGCAGGCACGCACGTTTTCTGAAAAGACGTCCGACACGAGGACGTTAACACGCAACAGAAGCAGAATAATGTCGAACGTTGGTGCATCTGTTTCACATAAAAGGAGCAAAGGGTCGGCAGAGATGTACGCTTAGGAAGCCTTCTGTCATCGAAGGGGTGAATGAGCGTTAATGATATTTACGAAGACCAGACGGGGGCTACTGTTTAGTCTATCTTTTTGTCGGTGATTTTTCTGTTTGGAATGAAACCTGAATGACGCTAAAAGGGAGCAGGCAAGTGCATCTAAAACTTTGAGCCTCGATGTTAATGACTTCTTCGGCGATCTGGCAAATGAAGAAAAGTTAGCTATTTCGAATACATTTCTTTCATAATTGAAATTTATATAATCTATAAAAAGAGTTAAGTCCATATTAAATCTCTGAAGATTTAATCAATTTGATTAGATAAAATTTTATCAACTACACCGTACAATTCAAAATCGACTCTTCCTAAAAATATCACAGGGAAGTTTTAAATCGTTCATAAAGTTTTGTGCTATCAAGTATTCGTTAAAATGTTTCATAGTTTCGTTCGATTGACTGGTCACAGCAGTCAGGATTCTCTGTCTGTGTCTTCAGGTTTCTTTATAAAATCGATAAAGGTAATAGAGGGAAAGAATACAACCGTTTAATATTAGTTTTTAATTACACGTTTAATTGCGTTCATCGAACGAGAGAGTTTCTTGCGGAATCAGTATAATAACTGTTCATGGTCATCGTAATGACGGGTTCGCAACACCTGTCCTGACAAGAAATTACGTCTCATCTCAACTAATTACGGTTCTTTTCCCTCTTCCACGGTGAAATTCTTGACCGTAGTAAGAAGCAAAAATAAACGTATTAAAAGGCGAGAGCTCGCTAATTAATTGTACAAAAATTTTTGTCGTAAAAATGAAACTCGTGTGTTGTTCAGTTTATTTTTATGTTGCTAAAAGAAAACAAATATTATAAAATGTACTTGGGAATTAAAAATTGTTTACTGTAATTACAGGAGACTAATGTTTAATGCAAACAAAAAATATTTTGATAGCAAGTATATGTATTATCTTCGATTTTCCATAAGATAATAAGTAAACTATCTTCAACGTACACCATCCCGGAAACAATACCACGAACATCATCTTCCACGAACCCTGAGGCGCATTCGTTAGCTCGATTTATCGCGTGGAAAACTCGAACGGGTGAACGATCCCTGGAGAGGCCGACGATATCCAATTTCCAGACTTTCCAGCCGTCTGTTCGAGTTTTTTCTAAAGGGTTCGTGACACGATTTCGTCGCATCCGTTTCGAGCGTAGCCTTTTAATACGCTATCATTCCGCTCCCGGAATGACACAGGAAACCGAGCCGACGTCGGTCAAAAGACCAGAGCTAACTTCGTGGCGGAGGCCCAATAAATCGAGCAACGAGAACACGAAGAGGACGCGTGCCGTGCCACGCTCCGTCCTCTATACAAAGACACAAAAACGAAAAAATTGCTCTAATAATAGTAAAAACTGGAGTGGCCCGAAAAACGAAGACACCGTGCGCGTTCTCAGTCGTGTTCTCTCGTTTCTTCGCATCCCGGAAACGAATTTTACAACCGAATCGTCGACCTGATCACCCTCGGGCCACGAAAAAAAAAAAAAAAAGAAAAAAGGTGGGGCGATGGGTACAAAGCACTTGATGGTCGCCGGGCGAAGGATCCGAGAGAACTGACCCTGATCCTAGGACCAATATAACATTACGAGCGTGTTTCATTTAAAAATGTCTCGAAGCTGCGTGTTTTTATTTGGGTGACCGTAATAACGCGGAAAACTGTACCGAAAAAGGTCCTAAAATAATCTCCGGTACGCGTTTCTGAAAAGCTAAGGTCATCGGGGGAAAAATCGGGTCCGGCCGACCTACAAAAACGTTATGGCACCCTGTAGCCTGGCAAAAATCGTAAAAATCGTTTCCGTAACAACCATTTTTACCATAAACCGTACCCGTGGTTCCGGTCTCGGCTGCCCAGAAAGAAACAACACGGTACGCTTCGGTCTGAATTATATTTGCCTGTATTTGTATCAGGTCTCTGCGTCATTATTGGTCTAATAGGGGGAGGCCCAAGTTCGAGCAGGTCGAACGAGAACCTTGTTGACCCTCGTCGAGAGGTGGATGAACGTTTACGGGGTCCCAGGTATATACTGCGCGTGACGAGGGGAATCATCGGATCGGTAGGATTTATATTGACCCGGGTCGGGACAGTTTCGAACTTTATGCGTGTGTAATTCGCGGGGCTTTTGTTCGACGGTCGTAATGTAACAGAAAATGGGGCTGTAAAGTGTTTGCTGGCGCGTGGAGAAAGTTTCGATGCCATATACTAAACGTTCTGAAAATTAAAATAGGAAATTGAAGGAGAAGCCTTGTCGTTTTGACAGCAGACGAGTTATTCTAATTATTCCTTTGGAATTTGAGATATAAATGAAGTGAAGTTATTAAGAACGTATTAAAAATATAGGCTTTTGAATGAAATCCTATATTATTCAATATTACAGAATTTAATGAAATATCCATTATTCTCAAATGTCGAATTGCAAGTTTAAATAAAATAAAAAGGAAGTAGTGTTTTTCCTTATACTAGAAATCAACCCTTTCAACGTATCACATTCAGAACAGGGCTGGCTATAGGTAAAAGCATAGTTCTGTCAGTTATTTAACGAAATCATTCTTTAAGAAAAAAACGAATTACGTTTTTAATTAGAAACGAACAAAGCCAGATACTATACAAACAAAGGAGGTAAAATAATGATGATAAAAGCTATTGTACTCTTTGAAAAGATCTCATCAAGACTAAAATCAACGTTCGAGGAACATCAGTGAAACGTTGGAAATTCTGTGATCACGTTTTGGGAACGACCCTGAAGAAGATTGCCCTGGAAAGAGGTAAATTGTCGAACAATGCTCGATATTTACAGGCACTTGGCTATAGGGGCTTGTTGGGCAACGCGCAGAGAGCAACCACTCCTTCCGGGAAACACTGAAAAATCAACCCTTACCCGGAAGCGTTATTTACAACTGGAGCAGAAACATGGCTCGGGAATAATATTGTTCCTTCATAAACCTCTTCCTTTTCTCCGTCATATTTCACGCAAAAGGGTGAAATTTTTAACCCTAACCTACAATTACGTCGTAAAGACGGATTTCCTTGATAACAATGGCGAAGCGTGCTCCAGTTGCATAAAATAATAAACTCTCGCAGCGAATGTCCAAGGTTGAACTCGTTTTCATGACACCCCGGCCGAACCGTTTCCCTTTTCCGTTAAACCGACCCTTTCGGTTGTTTCGTGTCTGGAACCGATTGAACTTTTATTTCGAACCGAGGGTGGCGTGTACCTGCTCTGCTTAAATGTCAGCCTGATTCTACGGTTTGACAAGGAAAAGGGCTACTGGCGCGACGAAAGTGGTAAAACGTTGGGTCTTCGAACTCTAACTCCTTTGAAGCTGAGAAAATTTTATATTTCTAGAACATCCCCGTGACTACAATTCGTGATACGATGATATAAGAAAAATTACAGATTAAATGCATATTTGATAAGGTAAGCAGAATTAATTATTTAGTAATACTTAGAAAAATAAGTTAGTTATTGCTTAAACGTGCGTATAATTTTATAAAATTGAAGTAGCTGATTAAAAAGTTTGACCACCCCGTACCCTAGAAGAACCTTTTTACCCTTTTAATATGAATTGTTGATATAAATGTGGTATCTATAAAATTGCATTCGAACTGACGAGTCTCAATCGACAGATGTTTCTCGCAAAGAGGAAAGAACGTCCGCCATGTTGGTCTTGGGTCATTTTTGAACCGGGCTTGCGCAAAACGGTACCCCACGCTGCCAGAGCGTTCCAGTTGTAAATTTCCCCAGAAATTGGTTTAGTGCTTTTAACCCGTTTCCCGGTTACAGTTACCGAAAACGGGCCTCGAATTTTACAGCCGCCTCGGCTGGCCACGTTTCGCAGCCTCGTGTTTCCTGCTCGGTTCCGCGGCCGGGCCCACGAGGCGAAAAATAATTTATTGCGACGAACCGTAACACGGGCCGTGGGATCTGTTTCTCTTTGCTGTTACAGTTTAAATCGGCGGGCTTTGTCGGCCCGTGAATGGACGCCCGTATTTCCTAATTTACGATTCTGTTCCCCTGGCCCTCGTGTCTCGCGTAGACGACACGGCGTTACACTTTAGACGAGGTGCTCGTTGTCCAACCGAGGACCCTGGTATAATTATTTTCGGACTGTCGTCGAACAGTTCCGAGAAAGCCTCGCTGCCACCAGAAACGGTCGACTTGCTCGTAATTTGGGTCTTTTCCTCTCGTTTCCTCTCGTTTCCTCTCGCTCTCGCCCTCTGCGTCGAGGTTGGCTTCTTTACTCGAAACGAGACCACAATTTCGTTCGAGCCACTTGGTGAGCGTGAATCATTTTCAACTTCACGGGATTACTATTTTCATCAAACGTGTGAAAGTTGGCTGATCATCATGATTCCTTAACCCTTTGCAGTATAATATCGTGTGACGCACCCTGCTGCTCAAACGTGACGATTCTGGCCCGTAATTTTGGTACAATTGAATTTTGAACACGTTGCTTTCGATGGGTTAGGTGGATTTTATGTAACCGAATAGTTAGTAAAAGAAAAGACAGGTATCAGCAATTATAAAAATGATAAATTATGTGTGAAGGCGTTAACCCTTGTCCGAAGGATCCATTTACGTAAAATAAACAGAAAATTGCAATTGACTGAAAGGTGTACACTTTTACACAGTATCGTATCTTTTTTTTTAAACCATAAATCCACCAAACGCCATAAATCGACGTCTTACAACCACCTTTTTGCTTTATTAGTCACACATTCCTATCCGTCACTCAATACTACCGAAATTCATTTCCTCCGTGAAACATAGAAAAGGGAACAAAATTTTTTTCATGGTCCTGTTCGTCTTTGGTGGTCCCATGCTACGAATTCGTCTTTGTCTCGTTAGACCAAGAAGAAATTCAGGACGAACATCAGAAGGGTGATACGAAGATACGCGATGCTCGTTTTCCAACAAACAAACAAAAATCACATCGCTGTTATTACACAGAAATGTTGATCAACTCCTAAAGTGTTGACAGATCTTCCAGAAAAAATCCGCAAAATTTTCCACCTACCTTTTTTGTCAAAAACACCAGGAGCCAACCCAGGCGAATAGGTGCGATGGGTATCAGAGTCGAGTACCGTTCTTGGCCCCGGTTACTTCAAAAAAATATGTCACCGTGGAATCCAGTTAACTTTACAGTTAAAAGGTCAATTTTTTTTTGCACTTTTTTCTGCAGTTAGCGGCGCACCCTAGTTCCACGGACTCAAGACACGGTCAGTGTTTCGTCCGAAGGGAAAATAATAAAGTCAACGGTACATGCATCGCGCAAAGCCAGAAGAAGAAGAAGAAGGGAAAAAACCGAATGAAGAAAACATTTTGAAAGAGGTGAAAGTTTTCGATGCTATATTTTACGACTGGAAAGATTTCCGAGGATGCGTACCTAACTGTAACCCTTTCGAGAGTTTATGGAATTCCAGTAAAACACTAAAGTTAACTGCAAAACGGCAAAGTCAAGCTTATCCGGCGGGCATAGTGTCTTTTTTTTCTGGCTGCTTTTCTTGAAGTCAACCCCTTCCTGCGAAGAACCCTTTACCGTCGTCGGATTGGGGGGTAGGCACCTCAATAAAGCAATATTTTGACGCAGAGCATAGCGGCCCTGTTGTACAGTAACCCTTTCCGCCAGAAGGATTTTGTAAGGGGTTAAAAATTCCTTCGCCGCTAGCCCCGTAAAAGCGGCTAACTTTATATTTTTACCATGTCTAACCCCTTTCGGAGGGTAGAAAAAAACGCAAATACCGTATTCCGGCTCGAGGAAACGACTGGCCGCAGCCGGTAAACACATAAATCTTTATTTTCCGGTCCACGGATATCCGACAATAAGGGTAACAGCAGCGACAAGAAGAAGAAGAAGAAAAAAACAACTACCGTATTTTAACCCAAAAGTCTAAATTTTGGAAACACTCGTACCGCGTGACTAACCGTTTGTCCGTCCGTCAAAGCGTTCCTTCGAGTGCGAACGTCGGAATTGCCGGAAATAGACGCTATAATCAATTACTACGGTCGCTCCTGAAGCCTACAGGGTGGTTGGAAGGTTCACCTTCTTCACGGTTTTGGTGTTGCAAAACTGTTCGATATCCTTCTCGAATTGGACACTATTAAAGATGGTACGGTTGAAATAGAGTGACTGATTTAAGGTCTTATTTTGAGTAACAACAATAACCTTTGGACAACGGACCATGGACAGAGCTACCAATTTATATTGAATATTGAGCAATCTTTCCTTTCCATTTTTGACATTCCAAAGCATTCTTTTAAATATTCTTGCATCCAATACACGAAAATGGGACAAAAATTGTTCATTTGCAAGAGGGTTCAAGATCGATTAATTTCAATCCCTGCCTTTTCTAATACCGAGGCACTCTTCAATCTCAATTTCCTTAGAAAACTGCTAGCAAGCATATCGAGATAAATTAATGCACGGGAGGAGGTTCGATCGGGGAATAAATCCGATGATCATAGCGTGGCCCGGAAGTTGAGTTCGATTAAAGGGTAACCAGCCGACCGAATGATAAACCGCCTTACACAATCTGAGCAAACGGAACCGAATCGACTCCCGTAAATCAACGAAACGCCCGGCTGAAGAAAATACGGGAATCTCAGCCGAGGTTACGCCCGTGGAAACGTTTCGTAATGACAAATCGATCGCTTTGTAAGAGGCACGGGGCTCGGCCAACGGGGTTTACGACCCCGGCCACCGTGTCGTCGATTTTTAATCGTAAATTTCGGACCCGGGCCACACACGCCAGACCACACGCGTCGCTGCGTCTCGCGTAGTGGTGAGAAATTACATTTTTATATGCGTAATCATCGCCGGTCACCGCTGAACACCGCGGAGAAACAGGGAGAAAGAAAGAAAAGAGGAAACGAGCGAAACGGCTCGTCGAAGAGACGGCTTCCGTTAGCGGCTTATAGAAAAGACCGCAATTCCGGTTCTTTTTTACGATAACGAACAAAAGTGGCGCACGTGTGCGCTCGTTAGCGCGGATAACAAGCTACACCTTTCGCAATCAGCGGCTTCTTGGCGACCCGGACCGTCGGTTAGCCCTTTGAGCCCACCAGAGTAATTATGAACCCGCGAGAATCGTCGGAACACACTGATTCACGTGTCTAACGAGCTTGGTTGACCCTTGCTTCAGCCACGATTGTACGCGGCGACGATTTTCCTTTTTGTTTACTGGATGTTTGTTACGAACGGGTTGCCATCAAATTGCTCGCGAGAAACATTTCTTTCGTTGATGTACATCTGTCTGTGTCTAAGGATTTTATTATTCGAAAGTTCCTGTGGTTGTGTTTGACAAATATCTTTGACAATTGTTTTAGAAAATTAATAAGGCTTAATCTCATTTTCGAGGAACTTGTTGGTGATACTATCAAAATCAGCGGGGCACTTAGAAGAAGGACCAAGAGACCCTAACATCCCCTATAGACTGAATTAACTTCCTAATTATGACTGAAGTTACTCAAGAACTCTGAATGGAATGAATCTCACCGAATTTACGTTAAAAATATTTGTATCTATTCTATTTAAATTGGAACAACAATTAATCACCTCCGTCTCATATTTTCCCTCGGAGCAAAAGCAATTCTGCCGGTGCAACACCAAACAAGTTACGACTTTTCCACGTTCTATTCTTTTCTTTCGGTTCGCGAAACGAAAGGGGGTCACAGAGGCAATCGCCGCCAATGGAACTACAAGAATTTCCCTCTGGAAACACGGCATCTCGATAAACTTTCCATCGATCTTTGGTCGTTGAATCGAACCGCCCACGAATCATCGCGAAATAATAGGCATCGCTCGGCTGAATTTCCCCATTTCAATTTCTAACTAGCGGAACGCGTAGACGAGTGATACCTCTCACGAAAGGCGTGAATCCTTCGACTTTCACGGTGTCGGCAGCCCGAAGGCCACGGAAACGAAGAATCCACCAAGATTCTCACGTCTGTTTGACCTTCGACCCGTCGAACAGTCGCGTGGGCCGTCACTCGTTAAAGTTAATACGAGCTTGCGACAGTGTATAGGCGTTCGTGTGCCTTCTCCTCTCTTTCTTCACTCTATTACCATTCCCCCTTCACGAAATTCGCCTTCTTTTTCCACCATGCTGGACCCACGATGATCACTGTCCTCGTCTCGCTATTCGTCACCATTCCTCCTACTCGAAAACGACACCATCATTCTGTCCGTTTCGTTTTCGATCGTCTTTTCTTTCTTTTTCTTCTTTTTTTTTCGTTTCTCACCAAGAAGAATTATTCCTTCTTCCCTGATTCCGTATGCATCGAATTCGTACGGCGCGCGAGGCGAACGCTCCTCTGACAAATGTCTCTTCGCCTCGTCCTCGAAAACATCCCGGAATTCGTACGCTCGTTACCACGGCGTTGTCGATTATCCATCATCGTGTCCGCGTAATCGAAACGGCTCGTTCCTGTTTCTGAGTCGCGTTAACGTTGCTGTTTTAACTATCACCTTGGATGACTGTTGATTATTATTAACCTTCGAGCCATTCTTGTGCTGATTCATGACTTAGCTATTCTGAATTTTAGAAGCTGAGAATGTCCTATGTCTTGAGTTTCTATGAAAAGCTTTATTTCTGAGGACGACGTCATACGGATCCAAATTAATTTCCTTTAATGAATTATTAAATATTGAATGATCACAAGCGGCACCGAATGTATCGAGTGCCCGGAGGCATCGAAACTTGAAACTCCGAAGGTATCGGTCCAATTTAGAGGTGGTCGGAGCAAACTTTAAATGAGATGCAATCGACCGGGCTCAAAGTCAAAGAGGAATCCTGGCTGAAGAAACTTTCGTCCATTTTAGGATCGTCGATATTCGAATTGATTACATCGGTGAAAGTAAATTGAGTTCAAAGTAAAGTAAATAATTCCTAGATCATGATACAAGTACAATGAAATTTTCCTTTTATTTGAAGCAAACATCTTCTCAAATATGTTTTATTCGAGATTTATTATTCGATGGAAAAATTCTAGGAATGTTAAAAATACTCAGAATTTGTATGATACATCATTACTAAGTTCCTTCTGAATAAATAAGACAAAATTTGTTATGCTAAATATATAAATGTATGAAGGTATGCCAACCAAGGATTACTTTGTATTTTCTGCGTAAATAAAATTCATATAGCGGAAGATTAAATCCAAAATTTATCAATAATTAATTCACATAGACAAAATCCTCCCGATATAGAATTTCACTAAATTAAGGTAACATTGAATTAAGAAATCCCCTACCTTAAAAAAGGTAACCACAGTAAATTCTCTGAATAATAATAAAAACATTGAACGAACATTTGCCTATGGCGTTCTCGATCCAGCTTGCACGATCAACGTTGGAATGAATTCCTCTGAATACCCTAAAATTAAAGCAAATTAACTAGCAATTTAATCGGCGTGTTCCGAGTGGAGAACGAGTACAAAAGAGGAGCAGCCGAATGTCGTCGGTTCGAGGCATAAAATTGAACAGTTCCCAAAACGCGGTTGGTTCGCAGGGCTAATTAGCAGGGTCCAAAGATTAATACCCATTTTTTGTTTCTCGTTCCTTCTGGATTCGTGCTGGCACGGGCGAATGGATCTACGAACTGAGGGCAAACGAGGGAAAAAGGGATACATAATTAAACGATCCGTATGTATGCATGCGTGTGTGTCCCCACGGAGGAACGACGGAGGGCAACGTCTAGCTTAGCAATTAAAAGCGAACGACTCGTGTTTATTTTAAGCCTGGTCTAATTAGAAGGGCGCCCGGGAATGAACGGAACGACTCATTGCCGGTATACCGGAACAGGACTGACTCACATGCCGACAATTCCGATTTACGAGCGCTCCTTTCGCGCGCTTTCTTTGCTTCGTTTCTTTGAATGACGTCACTCGATGGCGTCATCGTCGTCATCGTGACCGTTTCGATTCCCACACTCGATGACCTTACTAACCCTACGAACCCTACGGGTCCATTGCCTTCGAGCGGTTTGTTCAATGGTTGAAGACGAGTCTTCTATCCGGGCAAACAGTCTGATAAAAATGTCTCGGCGAGTTTCGTGGATGAACCACCGCCTTCTGCTTCCTTCCTTGGGAACGTGGCTCTTCAACATCACAGTTGACCCTTTCGCACGACGTGCAGCTCCTTACTGGAAATACTTATGGCGTCAGCGACAAAAATATATTCACTGTTACTCAATGGCTGGTGTATATTTTAATTTCTGAAGAAATGTCTTTCTATAAGAATACATGACTTTGTATGGCGTTGATATTATTAGATTGACAATTAAATTCGAAGGCTTTCCATATATTCTGAGGTGAAATTTTAATTCTATCTAGAGAAACTAATTTGAGGAAGAAAGGAAATCAGAAGCATAACATAGTTTCATCATTTTGACAATTTAAGTTTTTAATTACGTCCAGTTTAATACTGTCCAAGACATTTATCTTGGCGACGTATTATTCGTACACCATACATGCATGTATATGATGAGAAATAACCACCGGACGAAATAAAGTTTATTGGAAAGGAATAGCAACGTCTCGATGGGTTATTAAGAATCGTCAGGATTTAGTGCGTGTGTACATATCCGAGGGGGTCGTTCGGTCGAAGAATTTCAAACATCGCAATTACAAGAACACGCGAACCACCCTCGGGGAAGAGAGGCGTCCCTGGTGGACCGCGACGCCGACGGCCTCCGGTCATCGGTTATAAATATCAATTATACACTTGGTAATTCCCCGTATTAGCATAATTCGCGGGCGGGAAAGAGGGAATTTATACCGACCACCCAGTAGCCGCCAGTGAACGCGCGATCCCGTAGGAGGACCTCTCGAGGAGAGGAAAGCACCGCGCGAGTCGGCGATCGTTAAAAACGTTTAAACGGAAAGATTACACGATTTAAAGATGCAAATTGCGGTGTCACCGCGTATGACCCGTCACCGTGGCCCAGCCCCGGTCCAATCTGCATAATCGTTTCGTTAAACCGTGGCCACGGTTGATTGTAGGTGGCGAACGCGCCGAAAGGAACAGGTGGCGAACAGATCGATTTCTCGCCAGGCCTGCTACCGTGCCGGTACGATCATCGCGATAACCTCTATGGGAGCCCATCGTGATGCAATCGACGCGTAGATTGGCCACAGGCGACGAATAGCTTTCCATCAGCGAAAGCAGAGAGAGGGAGAAAGAGAGAGAGAGTTGGCAAAAATGTATGTACTTCGAGCCACGGTGTAATTTTCGACGTTTACATTCCATCGCCGTGAAATTTGATTATCGACGGACGTTCCCGATATTACACGGCCCGATCGCATCTCGACTAGCCTCGGATCGATTGTTTTTTCTCGAGTCGAACGAGGTCGACGTTGATGTCGAAATCAATTTAAAAAAAAAAGTCACTTTTCTTTCGTTTTTTGGTTACGACAGACACGGTTTGATTAATTTATGATTATATGGAGCGATTCGTGTTGCTGCTGAAATTGAGCCTCGGTTCTTGCTCCGGGCGCCAATGATCCACGGTATCGCTCAATCTTTGGGACAAACTGTTATTTCTGGGTATAAAGGGAATTGTGGGTATTGGAGCAGCTGGAGACGGCAATTTCGGGATGGCTGTAAGTGAATTTTGAGGGAAAGCGTGATTGATTTATGTACGGTTTTGAGACGATCATTTGGGAAGAAAATTAATATCATATTTTCGGAGAAGATGGAAAAGCAACTGAGCTTTAGACGAGCACTTTGATCGGTTGGAAATATATTTTTCATCAAAAGTTTCGTCCAAAATGTACGCAACCCTCTAAAATCTCGTCAAGATCAAAGACTAACGCGATCCAGCTTTTCCAACGACTCCGCCGGGTGCAGGCTGCAACGTATCTACATTCCAGCTTCCTTCCAGGCAATTAGCATCTACGGCCGGCGGCTGAGACCACCCCTTGCGCCAATATTTACACGCCAGAATAATCAACCCCCGAGCCGAAATCTCTTCCGCCGCTTTTTTTTCCACCGAGTCTCGGCGTCGGGACGCGAACCTTTTCCCCCGAATTACCATATTATTTCTATTAGACAGCTCGCTACCCGCAATTAACGCGGACGTATCAGGAAATTAACGAACCGAGACCATTGTGGCTAGAGGAAGGGTGGGGCGAGCGAGCCAACAAGAATCGACAGTTTTTTTTTTCACCGGAGAATCTTCTTCCCTTCGAAGGGAAACCAGTTCCCTTCGAAACGGGGTGAAAATCAAGGGGAGTGTAAAAGAAAAAAACGAAACAGGACGAGTAATCCTCGTGCGTTATCCTGAGGGCTGAAGACTTCTTACGAGGAACTTTTTTGCCGGTTTCAGAAGACTTTTGCTAATTAATGCGCCGCGAACAGGCCCGTGGATAATTGGAGTTGTGTGAAAAAAACTCTGGATAAGAAAGGTACGATCGGTTGGGGGATGGAAGACGAGGACGCGTTGTCGTCGAGTAACCGATGTAATTGACGATCCGGCGAGATGCTCTACGCCCGGAGGCGTAATTGAATTCACGGCCTTTTTTTTTCAGGAATGCCTTCGACCGCTGGGCGAATCGAAGGGCCTCGAATGACGAAAATACAAGCCTCGTACGCGGAGATCGCTGCCGTTCGGTGATTAATCAACGGGACCGACGGTTGACACGCCATTTGTTAAACGGTGTTGATGATATTAGTGGCTGAAGACAGCGTTTCGTTTTATAAGGATATTTTCTGACGTGGGATACGAGTTCGGAGTTAAGACTGTTTGGTGTTGAGGATGATACGTGAGAAGCAAAACATAGGAATTACACTATAAATCATTAAGAATAAAAGGACAATCTTTCGTTATCTTATATCTTTGGCGAAGATCACGAGTAATTAACTTTGAAACCGTGCTTCTTAAATTCCGTTGGAAGTGTGTCCTTTGAATCATATTACTTCAAATATTTTCTAAAATTATAACGAAGTTTTTGGCTGAAATTACTCAGCAACTTACGCTGCAGTTAAGATAGGCAGCTTAATAACGAAAATGAGCTGTAATTAATGAATATGAACGAAGATGTTGGAGTAACTGAAGGGAAGCGATCATTGCCCTCGAGGGAAATCTTGTCTGATAGCAAAATGAAGTACCAATCTAAATATAAATAGGAACTTTGCGAACTGCTGAATTCGTAGAACTCTTTAACCCTTTCAATACTAAGAGTGACTTTGCAGTCATCCATTATCAAATGCTCAGTATGTAGTAAGGGCGATTATAATCACTCGGTATTTATATCGCATCCGAAGGAAACAAGAAAACAAGATGAAATAAACTTGATAAACTAGCATTTGCATTAAAACAATTCAGTATACCAAATATAAACAATTTTATTGCAGTGTGTACTTCTTTTAATCGAATATTCCTGTATCGAAAGGGTTAATCAATCACTCGAATCCTATCACTCGGCACCTTTCAACCTCCAATATCTTTCCTTCACCCAGGTTCGCCAAGGATCAATTTGGTTCACCACCATGGTTTCACCGTGCTTTAAATCGTGAATCATAGAGTTCGTCTTTTATTTTCTTCCTCGTCGACGCCGGCCGTTAGCATAATCGATCAATTTCCATTCAGGTGCCGGCCATGGCTATCGGACACACCTGTAACACCGACTCGGCCACGGGTGTAACTCTCACGCGGATCGCGCCACAACGTTTTCACGTCGAGATAAATTCACCGGTTCCGGCATATTGTAAAGCGGCGTAATAAAATTTACATAACCGTGCCGTCGATTAGATACGTCTCGACGTACGTATGCGCGCCACCATCTCGACCCGCGCCATCGACTTCTTCCAATGGGGTGAAACACCAGCGTCTCCCAACTGAATGGGTATAGTGCTCGAGCAATTTTGGAATTTGGAGGAATGAAGGGATGAAATTGTTTGATGAAGAATTTATCATACGATTGAAGCATACTTAACTAAATTCGTACACATTGATTGTTAGAGTAATTGTGAATTCAAAGGATTTTCTACGACTTCGGCATGACACTTAAATTATTAATGAAACGGATGGTTATGATGGGTTAAAACGTTAAAAAATGGACCTTTGCTATTCTGGGATTCATAAATTCAATTTAGAAATATTTGAAGCAAAAAAGATAGCAGTAACGTATTAAAAAGTGAGATTTTCAAGTACTTTGCAATACTTCTCAAACTTCAAGTATAATTAATCATGCCATCGTTTCAAATAAAACCACAATAAAAAAGAAAACATCAAGTATGTGTTTAAAATGTCAGGAAAAAAATGGTTTTCAAAGAATTCAACGGTGACAAAGTTGGGAAACACTGGCTTAGAAAATGACGCGTCGTTCGTGGAAACGACCCAGCCGTTTTTGGTTTGCGCGAAGCGTGTGAAACGTGTGTAATGTTGCCGGGTGTCGCGTGATATTACGCTCTGACGATCGTTCCGGAGAACACGAGGAACTCGTGTATGTACCTCGTGTTTACGAGAAAGAAACGTTTCCGCGATACGCTTCTGGTAAATCGGTGGATCGTGAAAAGAATGCGCGGACAGAAAATCCTTCTTGATGGTTATCCCGCCATTGATATCATACAAACGATCGCGTTTCATGTACGTGCCGCGATATTCGTGTTCACGTGAATATTGTATTATTGATACATTGTACGTACCACGAATCGTGGTATCGACCCTTTTCGATCAATATCTTATACGAAGAGTGATTATCATTCCTTGAATAACGGACCTGACTCTTTGTTGATCCAAAGCATAATTTAAGACTTAAATTTGATCTTAAATACGCCTCAGTTCTTATTTTTCAAATTTTATGCTGTATTTTATTAGATGGTATTTTTGCAGCATGTGGAAATCTTTCGTTTGAAAATTTGAGTGCTCAATTCTGTACTTTGAAATATAAGATAATCAAGAAAAATGATAAAAGCACTTGTACCCATAAAAGAAGATCTCGTTCGTATTAATTAAGCCAATTGTGCGAAAGTTCACCTGACGATTATTGCTTGCTATAAAATTAAACGAAACCAAGGATTTTTACCGTTTTACTCCACTTCCCACTTTAATCCACTTTGCATAACATTTTAGCAGTATCCTAGAATAACCAGAATTCGGAGCCAGATCATTCTACCCAAGATATTCATACAAATTTATCCACACAATTTAGCTTGAACAGAGGGTGTACGAATGGAAAAAAATGTTGAGCTTCACAAATTATTATTAGATATTTTAAAATATCAAAGTAGCAAAGAAAATTGATACAGAAATATTTTACTCTTATTAACCGTCTATTCAATTTGCAGCTTGTATACTTCACCTAAACTTCTAACAACATTTCACAGCAATCAGTTTTCAAAAACAGATCATTCCAAGATGTAATTATTTAAACAAACGGATAAGACCCTTCATCAACACAAGGTACACCAACCCCGGTGAACTCAACCCTCGAACACCTCCAATAACCTTCTTCGACACGTTCCAAGGAACACCATAGAGGCGAGAAAAGTATCCCCTTACCCGAATCTCCCTTTCAGACAAATTCAAATCCCACCCGCTAGTTTCTCCCACGAATTAAAAAGCGGCTCGGGCCGGCTGGCTTCCCTCCGACCGTAGAAGATATCCTTGCCACGGCTAGACGGTCTTTCATAGCCGGGTTGAATAAAATTATTATGATAAGACCTCGATTAATTTCAGCCGGTGGAACTCCGGTAGTCGCGCGTAAGCCAGCTACATTGAATAGGCTTTCAGCCGACCGAGGGGGATACACCGCGGTTCCCCCTCCTTCTGTTCGGTCGTCTAAAAAGGAACGCGGGATCCTTGAATCGTGGAGCCGACCTCGAGACTCAAGCCAGAATCGACGGTCATTAATATTGTCGGATTAAACGGGCGTGCGCATTAATCCGGTAAACGAAGATGAAATCCCATTTCACGTCTCGACGCTGCGCGTCGCGCCGAGTCGCGCGTACAACGAACAGTGGGATAGGGTGGAGAGAAAGAGGAAGAAGGGTAATCTTCTTCTTGTTTCGGAATGTCAGTTTCATTAGGGCGGATGGTGATCGAGAAAACGATCAATATGAAACGGCCGTACGAAGGATGAATGGCAGCCAACGCGATATCAAAGGGTTTAATTATTTCGGAACAATCGTTAATCATTTTTTTCTTCTACCCTCTCGACAAGACGCGAGATCTGATCCGCCGTTTGCTCCTCTCCGAGATTGTATCTACGGATAAATGATTTTGTGCAGTTAGCATGGAAGTTCTTTCAAAATTGTCAGGCTACTGTTATCTGGAGATTATTCGTTTAATTATTATTTATAGGAAAATGATAAAGTAAGTGGTGAATTTGTCTCGCTGGTGTAAAAAAGATTGTCTCGCTAAAATAGATGTTTTTTTTTTTTTAATTCTCACTGTCAATTTACCAATTCGTATTTAAGGTTTTCGAAAATTTATTCTCTCGTTCTTTTCACAACTTCTGGACACAGAAATATCTTCCATCGCGCAATAAAAAGTATACTTAATATAAATCCGTTAAATTATACGAAACTATACGATATATAGCAGAGAATTTATCAAGATCGTGTAAGAAAATCTCTCATAACGATTTTATGAAGACCACGTGTCTACTGAAAGCTGAAATTATTAAACGCGTCCCCAGCAAGGGCTGAAACAAGCCGTGTCCAGGTATTTCGTTTCCTACCTGGCTACGACGCTTATTGTCGATCGTCATTCGAGTAGTAAAATTAATTCTGTAAACAGTTTATTGTTCAGTGTCGCTTTATAGCAGGACGTGCGAATTACTTTTACTGCTGGGGACCGACAACCGTGTCGGCGAACAAGTTGGGGCCGTGTGTCGCGCGACCGACCGCGTTTCTTATTGCACCATCTCCCTCGCAGTTACTTCCCCAAAGATACTTCGTCGTTTCCTTTTCTTACTGACCAGTGAAACACGATTTATCGTATACGAATTAGCGATAGACTTATAACAAATGAAGCGATGAAATTCTAATTATTTAGAGGAGTTGAGGAATCAGGTAACTCTTAAAGACACGATTCTTTAACGAAATGAATTCACTTCTGGGCGATTTTTATTTGAAACATGGATTTGTTGGAAATTAGATAAATCGCAAACTAAGTGTTAAAGGAAACTTTGAGAGTTATGGCACTCAGTTTATAAGGAATTAGTTATATTGGGGAATAGCAATTCTGTGGTAGTGCTATGAATTTAGAGGTTAGGGAAGGTGGGAGTAGAGTTATAGTCAATACGAGTCGTTGGATTTTCATAAATAAATGGATAGTATGCTATGGAAAGTTGAAAGCATTGTTAGGAATTTAGTATTTCACTTGGAAGCAGTACCATTTTACGGCATAAGCGTACAAGACAGTCGCCAAGATTCCCAAATTAGAAAAGTTGGATGTTGAGTTTATCCATTTGTTCTGTTAAAAAATATGAGCGTAAGAAAAATAGAAAATCATATAAAATTTGAATTTCTGGTATAAAATTCCAAGTATTTTGGAAGTCTCAATAGAATGTATAAAAACAGAAAAAATCACAAATAATAAAAATTATCAAATCGTGGTATCTTCTATTTATATTAAAAACAGTTACCGACTTCCTCCGCAGGTTTCTTCCTTGTGATCGATAAAAATTCCAAGCCGATCGAGGTTTCAATCTTTATTATCTCGAGACATGCTTTCAATCGTAGACTTTTTTCAGAAGCAACAAAACCGATGTTCCATTCATCCGTTTCGAAGATATTTCTCAATTTAACCGATGCGGCTCAAGAGGAAGCTATCCAATTAATCATCGAACTATATTTTTATCGAGTCACGCGTGGGAGCGCGTAATGACGTTGTTGCGTAGCTCGGTTCGCGTTCCCATGAAGAGATCGTGATTACGTATGGATATCTAAGCCAAGGGGATACCTGGTACACCATAGAAAGGAGCTCACACTTTCTAACTTTAATCTTGTGCCCGTCTTCTACTGTACAAAGACGGTTAAGCTATAAATAATATAACAGCCCACCATGTGTAAAGGTAACATCAACTTGTCGATATTTACAACGACGTCTAATAAAAATGTTGCCTAGCTGGAAGATGATGACTGGATTTATTAATGCGAGAACAATCGAGTAATTGAGGTGACACGAGCGATGATCTTTGAAATGTCAGGAATTTGATACGAGTTATGTTAGAAATCACAATGGAGATAGACACAGAAGAATTTTAATGTGAATTTGAAATTGCGTAGGTCGTAGGTATTCGATTATATTTTTCAGGAATTAAAATTTAAAATAATTTGTTTTCCAATTAAAATTTTTCAGATGTTGCCTTAAGAAATAAATTGGCAATTGACTTCCACAGTGTTTCTGCATGAAATTATTAAAATTTAATAAATAATAACTTGCCATCGATCAGTAGTAGTTGTTCGTCACGAACGTTCACATATGGTTGCACGATTTCGAGCAATAACGTTCTTACTAAAAAAAGAAAAGGAAATTTTTTGACGTCAGCAATCGAAAACACGATGACGTGGTGAAGTAATAAACTACGTGACTTCACGTCTTTTATTAGTAAAAACAAGGTTTCTTAATTATCAATAAACATGTCAAAATTGAATTATGAAGACTTTTATAGTTACTGATTTGGGAATATTTGCAAATGACGTGGTTTGCTTCGAAATACATATGTTTTACCGTGAACCATTACTAATTGCTATCGATTGTATAATATCGAAAATCTTCATGAAACTCTTGATGAAACGTTCCTATTTTTAGAATCTTCTGTTTAGCTTGCACTTATGTGGAACCAAACCACTACTTTAATTTATTTAAAGATATAGTAAATTTAACAAAGTATTCTCCACTTTCAACTTATCCTTTTCAGTTTTGTGATTCAATGAAGAACAATTAACGAAATCCTAGATTTCTTCTCTTCATACTCTGTTCCGTCAATAAATCAGAATATAATTTTGTCTTTCTATGATTGAAGATCAATTATCTGGAAACGATTAACAAAATACATTGTGGACATTTAATATTCGATATTAGCGGTTGGAACTCATTAAAATTTGAGAATCTTCCACGAAATTCCTGCTTCTTTAATTTTATGCTTCTGCAACGTCGGTCAGATTCCTCGACTTCCTTCCCCATAAGAAACGATCAACGTCATAAAGTATATAACCTTCGAAAAGAATGTTACGGACAAAAATTTACGAATTACAGTATCCTTTCTCAGTAAAATACTTTCAACGAAATTCCACAGGTTTTTAATCTTTATCCTCCTACCACGTCAGCCAAATTCCATATTTCCTTCCCCATACGAAACCGTTGATCTTCCATAGGAACGTTGCACATTGCAGCTTACGAATTTTTATTTCAAACTGCAAGCTAGACACCTCCTAATTTTATAATAAATATAATATTAACTCAGTATTTTTTCAATAAGCATTTCTTCGAATTCCCCTTTCCGTAACTTTATCCTTCTATATCCATCATATTCCTTTTATAGAAAGTAATGGTCCTCACATATCGCCGAACTTTCAAATATTCGATACCAACAAACGCGATTCATTATCTATTCAATGTCCTTTGGTATTCTACAGAACTCTCCACTCTTCAACGTTATCCTCCTATATGTAGTAACCATCGGATTACTCGGCATCCTTCCGCATAAGCCACAGCTGATGTCACAAAGAGCATAACCCTCCGATGATCAATACCAACGAACCTAACCCATTAAACTTCACGAATTCTACTATCCCTTGATATCGGAATAACCTCCAATCAGAAAATCCCCCAGTGTTCAAATGTTATCCTCCTACGGTGTCAACCGGATTCTTCAAAATTCTTTTTCCCGTAGGATCCCGCCGACGTCACAGTCGGTCGGCTTTCAATTAACGTCATCGAGCCAAGGCTAGGACACTCGTGTTTCTCTTATTAGCCTCGTTCAGGTTTACCAATGTAACGCTGATCGCGCGGGACAGGCATCGCAAGCGGTTATCCGATTGCGAAAAAATTCCGCCACGGTTCTCACAGGGGGGATCCCATGGGGTCGTCGTTGTTGCGTGTGCGCGTGCCAAAAAAAGAGGGCAACCCGATCTGAAGCAAATGAAGTGCAAATTGAGCAGACCGCGCCGCGAGAGGGCAAAAATCCGCACGACCGGCTTGCTCCGCGTGAGCAAACTCGTTCGGACGTGAGGCGCAACGTGATACTCCTGCGGCGTGGAACACTGTCCTGCCCGAGTTCCTCTTCTTCTTCTTCTTCTTCGACATCATCCGAAAATCGAACAACCAGGTCCGGCACGAACTCGCGTGACTTCGAGCGCAACGATTTTAGGAGCGGAAAGCATGGGAACCAGAACGCTTTCGACGGCGCGGATCGGGCTGACGGATTCTGGCATGCAAGATTGCGATGAAAGTTTAACCCTTTTGTTATTAAACGCTTCTGTAATTGGGTCATTGTGTACGTTTCTTTGGTTAACACTTTAACTGCCACGTCAGCCATGTGTGACCTGACAATTTAACTTAATTATTAACTGAAGACAATCTGTATTGAAGATATCTTTTTTTAATTTAGGTGTTCAATTGATAAGTGATATTTGCAATAAAAAAAAAACACCCCTATCATATATCACCGAACGGACGCGCAGGAAATAGAAGAATTCTTTTGGGCAAAATTTGAGCTACAGAGATTCCGATCATTTCACGTAGTGGAAAGTACAGGCATGTTTGTAAAATAAATCGAGCGCGGACCGTGCAACCAGTTTCATTTTGGATACACAAATTGGTTGGCGTTTATCTTTATTCCGCTCCATAAACGTTGTGTATTTACATCGAAATGGCGGTAAAATTTCGCGAAAAGGAAGAACAAGTGCAAAAAAAAGAACAGTATCGCTTGTGTGCTCATTAAAAAGTACAATACAGGTGGCCAAAAAAGAAAAAAAACAGCAGAATTCTCGTTGGCCGGCGCGAATCCTCGCTGAAAATGATCGTGAAAGTGTGCGCTCGTTGCAATTCCAGACCGCGTTTTTCGCTCGGTCGAGGTTGTAAAAATAAAACGGTTCGGTTCGGAATTTACAATCGATACGGTGGAAATAATATCTCGATCGACGTTGCGACAATGTACCCGGTGGTATAATGCGGGTTCGGCGGCGGGGGCCAGAAAAAAGAGAATGATAAAAACCCGAGAGACCGCGACAGTTTAACGACGATTTAATTCGACTTCGACAAATTTCTCTCGGACGAAAACGCGATCCGCGATGGTATTACTCTCTCGACCTCGTTTTTTTCGATATCCCTTTCTGGAACGCTTTCACGGATATCAAAATCGTCTGAAAAAATGAATGGAACTCGATACCGGCGATGAAAGAAGCCGGGTCGATCATTCATAATAAGACAGTCATTACATTGTATAAAAACTTCCTTTGTTCTTTTTCTTTCCATGTCGAAGATTGCGTATCTTTAGGAATTCTCTTTTAGTACAACATTTTCATTTCGAGAAAGTTTTACTTTCAGGGGTGGTGATGTGTCTTTGCACATTAAACGGTCGATTTCGAAACCGTAAAAAGTCTGACACAATTTCATGACATAAAAGTATCGTAAAATGGTACTTGTTGCACATCAGATTAAAGCTTAAGGTTGGATAAAAATGACTGCATAAAGATTTTATTAAAGTTCTGGATTCAAAATGGCCGGTTGTCAGTTGTAGTAAATACTGACCGATTTAAAAACATAAAATGTCTGACACGATTTTATGACACGAAAGAGTCATAAAATAGTGCTTATGTTATATCAGTTTGAAGCATAAAATTTGATAAAAATGACCGCATACGTCTTTAAATTAATATTTTAAATACAAAACGGTTGATTATCAGTTATTTTGAGCAATGATACAGGATGAAATTTGAATGGACAATGTTCTATTTCGAATTTTAATGAGAACATTCAGCTCCAATGTCTTCTGGTAATTTAATACAATATATGGAAAATATATTGTTAATGAACGCACAATGTACCGTTAATTTAACAGATTTCGATCAGAAATTATGAATTAAATCATCTATGATAATAATTTCCAAAATCAAGTAGTCAATTTTCAATTTCTTAATTAATCAATTAAAATTGAATTCTTCTAAAGTACGAAGATCAACATCGTCAATAATTTCATAACAAATAATCATTTTACTTTACACTCCAATCACTGCAAAAAGTGGTAGAAAATTCCAAGCGGAATCAACGTTCATTTCCGTAAATTTAATGTACCAGTTTTATGATACACAATTTGATCCATATTCAATAAAATGAACAGTCAATTGTTATTGAATCAACGTTAAGTATGAAGTGCATTATGATAATGAAACGTTCATTGAAATGATTACCCAATAAATATAGATTTCTTTCCAACAACGGTATCGAGTATGCAAATAAGAGGCAGGAAAATTGACCTCGATTAATCATCATAATGTATTACGATCATTATGCCCCTTTGGATCGATTCAAAGGATTTCGAAAGGGCCTGGAATTTCACTTGGCACCGAGAGGATAATGTCCTGCGACACGCGACGGCGCGTGCCGATGTCCTGTAGCTTTTTAAACGCTGGACAGAAAGGGTAACCCCTTGAAAAATACAACACGTCACAAAAAAAAAAAAGAAGATAAAAGGTGTATCCGAGCGGGTTAAGTAGAAAGGATCGCTGATCACCAATAAAAGGGTTCGCAGACACCGGAAATTGCGTTCCTGCAATCCTTTTTAACCCAGCCACCGCGACTTAAGCTCTCTCGATTGTCGATGAAAGGGTGAACCAGACGTTTGCAACCCTTTTTACAACCCTGAACATCAACGTGTACCGAGAACATCGACGCGGTGAAAGTCGACAGAAGAAAAAGCCTCGTGACCAGCTTGGCCTCAGAATCGTTTTACGATGGCAAAGGTGGTAAAAGAAAATAAAAAAAATGAAAATAAGGAAAAAAAACGTGCAGTTAAAAAAGTACCCTTAAGACTTGGTCCGGTGAGAAGGGTTTACAATATCTCGTCCTCGCGATTTTTAAGCTTTACGAGGAAGGATCTTCCCTTTGAACGCATCTACACCCCTTTTACAATCCTTACGAACTTGACCCTTCCTGGCAGGCTTAAGACTTTTTATGGGTTTATTACCGTCACCGGTCCGACGTGACATACCTTCCAACCCCTTGAACCGTGGAAGGGGAAGCTACGTTCACGAAGAAATATGGTGGTTGGAAAGAATCTTGTGGTTTTCGAAGATATTGCTATATTGCCGAGCTTCATCCCCACGAACGACCACCCTTCGCAGCTCCCCAGTTTTTTTTTTTTTCTTTCGTCCACGAGCCAAACGAGCGGCTTTATGGTGGCCGAATCCTTCCCGTTAAAGGTGTACGAACGTACCATCGTGATGGACGAACGTGTTCGACGCTGAACACCGTTTTTACCTGTTTTTTAATGTTGAAATGGTGCCAAGAGGTATTTTTTTTTTACGACGTTATTTTCTTGAATTTTGACATTCATGCTTTTTGATTAAGCTCTTTTGTTACTTCAATCTTTTACGATTCGCGTGCGTCAGGGTTTTAGTTTATTTTATCTGAGAATCTTTCAATTTGATAATTTAATATTGGGTAAAAAGATTTAAAAGCGCATTGTAATTTATCGTTGAAACATAGTGCGGTGCGTCATAGATTTCTAACAAATTTTTTAAAAATTTGAAGACAGAAAATTTTGTATAAATCCCTAGATTTTCTAATAAAAGAGAAAAGGATCTGTGATGTAACTTGCTGCCAATAAATCTTTAAGTGCCATCTTCGTATGCTGCATTATTAAATAGTGAAAACAAGTTAATTAATTAATTGTCTTGCTAGTTCTAAGTTTCTGTAAGAGCAATACGCGTCTCAAAATCCAAATGTGCGTCGAAACACATGAATTCAGCGAAGAGTGTACCAAGGTTCCCCGTGAAATCGACTCCAGATATTTAGCCATGGTCGAGAGAGACCGTAAAGGGTATGGACAGGCGTACCCTTCCCCCATCCATCAACTTTACGACCGCTATTTGCAAATTTTCCCTTTCGCAAAAGGCTTCAGCAACTGCCAAGGACGGCCGTCTGCGTTTTACGATTTAACCCTAATTAAAGAGGTAAGCGGCTGACCGTGGCCTCCGTTAGTTTCTGTAAGTACAATATTTGGAAAACATGGACGCCTATTGTGGACACGTCGATTCACAATGAAAGGATTTCCGACCACCGAACATCGATTTTGAACACCTTGTACGAATTTATAATATTTCTCATACATAACAGTGACAAGAATTAAAATTTCGAGCTCAATTCATAATTAATACAGTATTTTAATAATGACTGGTATTTTGTTTCAAAAAGGAAATCTAAATTGAAACGAACGACGCAGCCGAAGTTCTTGCAGAACTCTCGGCAAATAATTTATTTTCCTTTAATAATAGTTTCGTGAGAAATCCGTGCTTGTTTTTTCTCGTTTGCACACCGACGGGGCAGAAAGAAAACTGGAGGAACGTGAAAGGAATGGTAAACACCTCCGTCGCGCGTAAGATTTTAAATTTCCTCGAAACATTCGAGAGAACGCTCGGTTTTAATGCGAGACTCCTTGAGTTTGCATAACGATTTCTCGTTCGTATGATCGAAAACGAACGCTCGATTGCGAAACAAAGCGTCTTGGGTGCAGATCACGTCTCGCCGCGGCTACGATCGAGAATGATTCCTTCTTAATGAGCTGACGCAAACGGCAACGCAATAAACGGAAATAATTGCCTCGATTATTGTGCGCAATAACGCTGGACAAGGGGAAAACTGGCCACGCGCCTCATAACCCTTTCCTTTCGCACGACTGATCGTTAAGAAGGTTCAACCCTTTCGTGGATATCCGGTTTTAGGCGATGATCACCGGGGTCAGGATAAACCCTTTCACCGTAAGGATTACAGGGATCTGAATTATCTAGGAGGGTAGCAATATTTACTTCCATTTTCCCTCCTTTCTGAGAACTTTTGCAAATTAATTAACCCTTTGCTTTACAATTCTTACAGCGATTGGATATTGCTTATTCGTTGGTTGGATGTTTGACGATTTATTACTTTATAAATTCTGTGTAAAATAATTAAACCTTCTCTAGTTTGGTTATTTGTTTCTGAAGATTTTTTATCGAAATGTAAGGTAATATTGGACAATGTCAAACGAATGTGACGCGTGGCTATAAAGCAAGAATTTAATAAATTCGATATCATAAATTTCTTGCATGGAATGGTTCGATATACGACACAAAGAAATATCGATGCAATACCGTTGAAAATTAATGATTGTGCGAATGCGTTTCGCCAATAATTTTAGCGAAACAGCTCTAATTCTCCTCGTCGAAAGAGAATTATCGATTCAATAGATTGTACCATGAATATTTCAATAAAATCCTAAACCATCTGTAGAAAAGGTATAAAAAATTTTTACGTGAGCTGGCTAAACATTATTAGTAATACTGATAAATAAAAGTATGCTTCTGTCAAATTTTATAAACTTTCAGCTCCCCATTACTAATAAATCGTGCTTTCAACCCACAAAACTTAACCAATTCTAATATTATTAAAACATTGTATATAAAAGGCTATATTCCACCCCTTTTCATTCTTAATTTACCACCCCCTTGCATTTACGTGTCATTACGATATCAAACAGCAAGAGTTAATTTTTGCGAAACATTAAATGTGAATTACAACAATTTTCTAGTCACAGCAGGTAGTTTGCGAGGGTTCGAAGCAACGTTTCAACTAAAAGTCCTAAAATTCGCCGAACAAACGGTCAGCAACCCTTTCGTGCGTCTAATGACGGTCTATCAACCGGGTCGATTTTTTTCATCGAGCGCCAAGAACATTTTTTCTCCGATCTAAGAAAACCAACAGTTTTTTGCCCACGAAACAAGCGTACTTTTTTTTTCATACCGTTCATTCGACGAGCGTATTTATTATGCTATTGATTTTTTACGCGGCGCATTTTGTTAACAAAAAACACACCTAAAGTCAAGGAAACAGCGCAAAAAAAAGGAGAAGATTTTTCTAGACACGGTTGCAGAAGCAGCTTTTTCGAGGCTTATTTGCGCGGACGACACAGAGAAATACGAGCTCCCTCGTTACTTACCCGCCGTAAACACGATCATACCGTGACTCAGCTTGCCAAAATGTTTGTCCGCCACTGAAAAATGGTGTCCGGCAAATTTTTTCGTTCTGACCTTCCCTGCTACGCTTTTTCCTTTCCTGGTCCACTTGAAAAATGACGGTGGAAGCGTTGCTTTTAATCTTCTGCTTGGATCAACACGCCTCTTCGTTCCAGGAAGCTGAAGAAAAAAAAAGAAAAAAAATTTGACCTGTGTTCAGTTGTACTTTTTAAGGTGCAAATCAAGTTACGAATTATTGTGTTGCGCGTTAACCCTTCACGGATGATAAATCATTATTACGACTCACTGTGTACGCGTTCTTATATCATTGTACTTTTGGTAGAAATAGAAAGTACCATTATTTTTTAGAAGCATACGCTATAACTTCGCACAATTATTGTTATTGGCACCTTCCGTAACATAAAACTCACGACGGAAAAAGAGAAATAACTACGAATTCTCAATTAAAAAAAAAAAAAAACGAACCAAAGGTGTCTTCGAATTAGGCAAAATAAATTTCCAGCCAATCGAGTCCCAACAACTGTGAGGGGAAAAAAAGAGGAGCTAAAAAAGAATTGTCCAGCGTTTAAATTGAATCAGAGTTCCCAATTTCATCGGATCGACGTGCTCGTTCCCAATTTCACTGAATTCGACGACAGGCGTCCTTATCAACGCACGCTATCCGAGCAGGAGTTTCTCTACGAAACGTCAGTATCGATTGCCCGTCGAAACGTGACGTACCCGGTCTCGTCCGAAAAATCGAGCAGCGAAAATTGCACGAGCCATTCCGATCCTATCGTATATTCTAACTGTTCGATTGGCAGCCCCGGGCGGGTCATAAAACTGGCACGAACTCGTGCACTTGATTCGCCCGTGTACAGTGCCCGGCGGTCGTTTCGTGTGATTGACAGACCGACAATTTCGTCCTATTATCGTTTAAGCAAATAAAGCCCAGTTAGACCTCGCGATACACCGTGCATGTTCGACTTAATGCTAAACACAATCAAATTTCTACCTTACCTTTAATCCGTATCAAAACTAATGAAACTCTGTTTATCGTAGCTTTCTATATTACATTTTTTAATTTAGATTATTTTCTAGAGCTATAAGTAAATATACTTTGCGATATTTGAGAATTTTAGCTGATATATTGCATAGAGTTTCAAATAATTATATCGTATACTTGGAGGGGCTCCAGTTGCATTGCAAATTATTTTACGCAAAACACGTTTTATTCGATGGTTAGTTAATGTGTTTAGAATGCAGTCTGGTTTGGATAGGACGTCGTGTGCGGCAACGTGCGCCGAAAATTCGATAATCATCCAAAAAGTAGAACACCAAACCGAGACTGACCGTTCGACGAAAGAAAGGGAACGGTTTATCCTTCAGTCCCGAGGGGAACAATTTACCGAAACGAGAATTCTATTACATTCGCGTGTTTCGAAATTGATTGGACAATGTCAACCCTGTTTCTGATGGACGTGAAAGGTTTGTGAATGGAATATTGCTCGAAGGAAGGAACAGTTTGTTAACAACGGCAGGTTATACCTTTCGTGAAGGTTTCTATGTAAATTTGAGTGATGACGTGACTTTTATTTTTATTTAAAAAATCGTTCGATCCGCAATAACTCCAAAGTTTGTTTTATTAACCGACTTCGAAAAGGAGGAGGTTACTCAATTCAACATGTATGTTAATTTTTTTTCCACTAACGATTAATTCGTCCGAACAGAGCGGTTTTGAAATGTACACAACGGTAAAACAATTAATCCCGAATGTCCATTTATGAAATTGATGCATATATTTGCCAAAACGCGGCAAACTACGCGAAATAACGTTTCACCGAGATCCCCCTCCAATTATTCCATTTAACCATTACTGTATGTTTCATTCAGTTTTATCGAAACGTTTCAAGCTTCGACCGATGTATATTTATTTTATGACGGGTTTTAATACACTTTATTCCTCGAAACATCGGGTACGCGTGGAAAAAAAAGAATGGTTTTATATCGTGGCAAACCGTTCGCACAAGCGTAATGGAACAACGCAAATAAAAATGTATACCAACAACAAAGGGGTACAGTTTTATCAAAATGAAGGAAGAAAAATTGCAAAAACTTGCCTGTATTGTAACGCTCCGGTGTTAGTTTCACACTCTATCTGTGACTACAATAAATTGCCATGAAAACAACGAGCGATCCCGCGATACAGGGGACGTTTTATCGAAAACGAGAATCGAGGTTGTTCCATTTTCAGCGTTCTACACTTCGATGCGCGATTACTACCCTACACCGAAATACGTGGGGTTGTATACGGAGGGTGAGATGTTGTAACACGACGTCTCAAATTCAACAGTCCTTTAAATAGAAAAATATTGTATCGCCACTTGGCGTAAGTTAACAATTTTCAACTTTACATCACCAATATTCGACGATCAATCAATCGTAGTTGAGAAGCTTACAGTCATAAATTTATCTCGCTGTCCACGCTAAAATCAATGTGATGTAATGACATAAATAAATAAATCAGGTGAAACTCAAATTAATTTTTTGCTGTCAGTAAACCGCTATCAAAAATTTGACAAATAATTTTCAATTAATCCTTGAACAGAGGATCGCAGGGACAGCGGCAATTAAACTTTAATCTTTTATCCTACTTTGTTTTGATTTTCCAAATATTCTACCTTGTTTTCCAATGTTATAATCCTACTAAGCTAGAGTTTGGTCGAATTCGCAGCAAAACACGCGATTTTATAACAACGTCCAAAGCTACCTACAAAAAAAATCGGATTACCCAGAAAAACGACGCACTTCCATATACATCTGCGCGTTTTCCATCATTTTCATTTCCCTTCTTTATGGGATATAATAAAGCCGGGGGAGGAAAAGTGCACGCCAGACACCCAAAGCTGATACTTCGAAACCAGGGAAGCGGATATTAATGTTTTGCTTGGAGGAAAGCGGATGCCGGTTCGCGAACGCTTTTATCCGACCACCAGCCGAGACGAGGCGTAATCCACCGGCACCCCATAAAGTTAATGAGTCATACAAGCTTCACGGGGTTCGAAGACGGTCGCTACACCAGGTAAATATAGGTCTCCGTACTAAGTCGTTCTAATAAATTCCACGGAACTCCGACACAAAAAGCGTCGTCGTTACCGTGGCGGACGGTTCCAATTATTATCGTTGAGTTTCGGGGTAACCCCAACCACGAACGTATCAAGACTATCGGGAATTAAACGTTTCTTGGAACGGGTATATCGGGGAATTAAGGTGGCTCCGTTTCGTATCGCGTTTCGATCCTTTTTATCGAAACGCCGCAACGTGTTGTACACTCGATCGAGATAACTCGATTTCGGTCACGATTTGAACTCTCGTACGCGGTTCATGTGACTAGGCGAAGATTAAATTTGCAGATAACAACGCTCGCGTGGCACTTTCGCCGAAAAATTATTCGACACGCTTGAACAACGTGTACCGTTCGTGCAGAAATTCGCACGACTCCTACTGATACCCATTAAACCGAGTGCTAAAGATAATATTTCAGAAATTTCGTAACACTGAGTCGATTAAGAAGTCTTTCCGTTACTTTAGAATAAACAATATCCAAAGAAATATTATAGGATTTAGAAAATTTCCAATTTACCATCCAATAGTTGATTTGTGTTTGCTGCATAATATTATGGAATGAGTAACAAGTTTCTGAATTTACGATACTTTAATTATTATACCTCTGTCAGATATCGATTACTTTTTAAATTAATTTCTGTTGCACTGGTACGTCGTACAAAGCTCGAACATTGTTTCTTGAACGGCCTGTAGAAAAATCAATATTTGAGAAGCGAAGAATGAAACGATTCTAGAATTCAAGTTTGGTAATCAGGGGAAAAACGTTGAGTATCGTTCGTCAACACGTGTTGGCAACGATCGTGAACGGCATGTTTCACATTTTCATGTAAATGCGAATGGAAATGTTGAAAATTAATACGACAAGTGTTGATCCGGTGTCGAGTACGCGGTGTAATTTCAACGTGGCAAAATTTATTGATAGATTAACACCCACCGCGTGTAATATCAAAGTATTACGATCCTTATCTGTAAAGCGTTTAGACGTTTCTCTGACTCACAGAGAACTCGAGAGAATATCGAACGTACGGTTGAAAAAATATGTAACAGTTGTAACACGTTTTATTTACATTAATTACGTCATATTTAAATTTAACGAAGCATTCAGTTCGAACAAAATTTCCCGCGAAAAACTGCAATTTTCGAGAAAATCAATAGGAACTTTTCAGTCGTGTTTGAACTATTGAATTAATTGTAAGGGTTCGAAAGGAAATTTCGTGTCGGGCTCAAAAGTGATACTCGATATCGGAGAGAAAAAGTGAATTGAATAAATTTATTTATTATTTTGATGGTTCTGTAGAAATTGAGTGTGCCAGTGATTCAAGGAAAAAACCTGCAGCAATCGCCGACAGATGGAAGCACACTATCGGTGCATCTCCTGACTTATCCCACTCTGCTTCTCCTGCGCTACAACCAACATCGTTTTCCATAATCCTTTATCGTCCTAATCATTATGTAAACAAATAATTACCAAATTCTTCCTTGCAAATTACAGCTTCGTTGAATAAATAAAATAAAATTATACAAAACCGCCATTGAATCCCAATATTTGTGACTTGCGTTTAATTGTATCGTGAACAATTAGATGTCGCAAGTAGAAACGTTTATCATAGATCAGACATTGCCTACTTTTAGTAAAGTGAAAACTCAGTTTTTGTTGAATCCTTGATTTTCTGCATTACGAGATTAACATTCGTCATACAAAACAATTTTTATGGAATTTTTATTTATATTTAATATAACTATTTTGACAAAAATATTGATACTTTGTATGCGGATCTGACGGGTTGAAAGTCAAAAGTGAATTTTTATATTCTTTATAACATGCTAGTTTTTTAACTATTGTACCCTGATATTTTTTACTTTAAATAAATAGAAGTCTGTACATCTTGGAAAATATGATTTTCACCCCCATAGCCTAATTTCCCAACTTTCATCCGAAAACTTTACACATTTACAAATGACAAAATAATTAAAGATGGCCTAAATAAGTGAAACGTCCTATATAATCAGTTCAAATTCCTATTCTTAAAGAACATTTGAAATATTCTAAACCAGTCCTAAACTGTAATAAGGTACAACTATTGTCAGTCTAACATCGTCATCCAAAAAGCAAAAAAACCTCTCGAAAGCGCCGCTCCCTTCTCTCCACCCATGCACTTCTAAATGCATTCTACAGTTCCACGAAGTGTATTATACCCGATGCACTTCAGGCATGACTCAATTCCCGTGGACTGTCTGGTGCACTCCAATTACTTCTTGGATGTATCTACGAGGCAGCCGGTGCGCGCCAAATGCATCCTTGATTCAGTATCGACACAGAGAGGGAAGGAGAACGAGCCGAATGCACTCACGGGCGCGCACCCAATTTTCCACGAGCGCCCGATGCACTCTCGATAGTGTGTGTGTGTGTGTGTGTGCGAGCTCTCGGGCTTAGGGAGGCTACAGGTATTCGCCTCCCCGTCACGCCACACACTTTTTCTCCCCCACGCATTCCATCGGATCGAGTGGCCCCGGAGGGCCACGACCCACGCGCCGCGACGCCGCCGCGCCGCTTTGGCGCTCAAAGTCGAATGACGATCGCGCCCCCACCACCCACGTAACCGTCGCGCGCGGCACGCTCGTCCTCGACTACGATCGCGCGGTGGGGGCCATGGTCGACCAATGGGCGCGCGTTCGTCGTACGCCGCGTCGAATCTCGGTCACGTGATTGGCGGCCACCGATTCTTCGTCTCGCTTGCAACTGCAGCCGAGCAGCATCGTTCTTTGAGGTTATGTCGCCTCTCTCCCCGAAATGTTGCACTCTCTTGCTTCTCCCTTCGCGACATTGTCTCTTCCTTCGTCCTTTACCGATCTGACTCCCACCCTTTCGGGTCCCCCACCTCCTCAACCATTCTTTTTTTTTTCTTCGTCCTTCTGTCCCTCTCTGTTCTGCTAAGATACAACAAGGATCCTGGGAGAGATCCTTCGTGTCGCATCTACCGAGCTTCTACGAACTTCTGGGCTTTCTCCCATCCGCCCTTCGGTCGCTCGTTTCCTACCCTTTGTAGGACGGCGTGGTTCAGCCGCTCAAATGTACTTGGCTGGCTTCGCCCGGCGCCGGTACTATCCGCGCGCCACCACTGATTATCTTTCCACGATCCTTTGACACGCCTGTGCTTTCAGCTAAAGATACTCCCTAGATACGAAGGAAATTGGTGTACGGTCTGATTGAAGTAACGCCACCACCTGAATCGTTGTTCAACGGGAGGGTACGTTCGCGGCGTTGGGTCGTTGCAGATATAGGAAATGGAAGGAGAGCCGGGAATTTGCGATAAGACACCTCTCGGGGAGGAGAAAATCCTGTTTCACTGATAACATCGGCTTCTCTGACGAAGCAGAGAATTTTCAAACGTACCGCATCGGAAAGAAATGTATACTTCTCTATTCGGTATAGTTGGTGCTTGTTAATCTCTTGAAGGATCATGTTCGTGAGAACGAGAAGGAATTTAAAAGCTGCAAAAAGATTTCGTACTTGGTCAGACGGACGAATGGTAACTCGGTGTGGTGCACCGTTGAAACGCATAATTAGAATTCCGATTTCCTTTAAATCAATGAGCACGAGACCGCGCGACCACGATAAGCAGCGGCTCTATCCGATCGGGTATCAATTACAGGAGCGGTTGCACGGTATCCGTGGAATACGTATCCGCGTTTCGTACCGGGCATACGTGCACGTATGCGCGAGAGATAAATACCGCGGCGTGCGTTTAATCGGTCGCACAAGTAGAAAGAGTAATTTCGAAAGAGCCAGGGAGGGAGTAGGAGGCACGTGCCAGTGGTGCGCGCGTGCGTGCGTGCGTGCGTGCGTCAGTCCGCGCTCTCGACACACGGTGGCACTCGGCTATTTTCGAAGAACGTGATATAAGCCCCGATGACGTTCATGCCTCGGCCCCGCATGTATGAGTATGCGTGTGTGCCCGTCTAGAAATTACCACCACTTCGATCGCGACACGAACCGACCAGTCGGTTCTAATGACCTTTCGACGCGCGATACGCGTCACGAGACTAATCGCCTTTCCCGGGGAAAACACTGCAGCCCATTGTTTCTTATCGCGTGTCAGCCGATGAATGCGCGATTTTCAACACGATTCGGCTTCTATCTTGACCCATTTTCTATTTTAGTACCGGTTTTTTGCGATCGGTCTCGGTTATCCTTGAGAAATTTCGATGTCTAATTTATTACACACCTATACCACTGAAAGCTTGAAGAAATTCATTCATAGGCTGGTTTTCCGTGAAATCCTTGACCGTCATCAATGAACCACGAAGCATTCCTAGTTGTTTAATCATACGCGAAGAATCTTTTCTTCAAGGACGATATGGACGTGTTTATGACGAATAGTTCGTTTTCACGAAAAACGCCCCCGATGATGCTTAACGAAAAATCCGATCGATCCGGAGGAGTCCAACGTGAGCGCATAGTGGGGATTCGCGCGAGGCAACCCGCCACGGTCGACGGTTTCGAGCGCGAGGAAGGGGGTTCGTCGATCCAGAAGTGGGGGCTCTTAAAGGCAACCGGGTGCCGTCCGACCGTCGGAATTCGGTGGTGGAGGGAAGTTCAGGTTAAACCGTCACGCGCTACCCCCTCCACGTGGCTCGTCGGTTTTTCCCCCACCCTTAAGGTGGCAGCGCCTCCACCGGGCATTCCATCGGGTGGCACGCTTCGGCGAGACGACAGAAGACGTTCGTCGTTCGTTCAGCCAGTCGTGCTCTGACGCCCGTCCCAAGTGGTCGTCAGAGTTCAGTGAGTTCAGCAAGCGAGCGAGCAGCGCCAGACTAGCAAGGGATACGATTCTCTTACTACATTCTAGGCGAAATAGTATAAAATCCAAAGACACTTCTTTTCGTTCTCGTTCTGTTAATCGCGCTTGGATTACGCGCTGGCCACCTGTGGCCAGACTTCAGTGAGACACTCACACAGTCAACTTGGATTACCAGTGTAGTGCTACGCGGCAAATTGTGCATACGATTTGTCATTCTGTGATACCTGAACAATTCACGCACAATGGTGACCGGAGTGGGTGCCACGATGCCAACAGGCGGTGTTACCGTCGGTGCTACACCGCCGGCGCAACACGTGCCCCAAGAGGCTGGACAGCCCACTGCGCAAACCACCACCACCACTACAACCACCAGGAGATCAGGGGAGAATCGACGGGTTAGTGTTTTTGGCAATGTTCTTGGGGGTTTTTTTTTTTTTTGAAAGATTCGATTTGTTGTCACGAGACCGCAAGTCTCGTGAGGTCTGTTTGATCAAAGTCTCGAAAGAGTGTCGTGATTCAAGATAAAAGTCAGACGGTCGTGTTCGATATGCTGATATCACGAACCGATGTATCTGGAATTGTTCGTAGAATTGTAAAATCAAGTAGAATTTTTGGGGAAAAAATATACTTTTGTCGATGAACGTGAGACTTGTTTGATCTGGTCTAGGTCCTTTCTTTGCCGAAATAGCGACAACAGAACATTGTATTCAGCTCGGACTGTTGTCCCGGGTTCATAATGATCCTTTAGAAATAGAACACCGAACTGAGCTAGCCTGACAATAGTGTCTGACCTGAGGATTCCTTTTCTGTTGCAGAGCAATAAACCGATCATGGAAAAGCGGCGACGAGCCCGCATTAACAACTGTCTAAACGACCTGAAGACCTTGATTCTGGATGCCATGAAAAAAGACGTAAGTATCTCAACATTATACACTTTGAATTCTCCACATGTCTCCTTTGCAGTGATTTTTCATGATTTGTAACTGTTCTTCGTTCGATCGTAAACCTGTCTGTTCATTCGTGATTTCTCACCCGAAATTCGAGCCAACTCCTGACTCTGATCATCCGAACCCTTATATAATCGAGGAATTCTCTTTCTGATTACAGCCAGCGAGACACTCGAAACTGGAGAAGGCGGATATCCTGGAGATGACGGTGAAACACCTGGAAACGCTCCAGCGTCAACAAGTTGCTCTGGCCGCCGCGACAGATCCGAACGTGTTGAACAAATTCCGAGCTGGATTCACGGAATGCGCCGGTGAAGTTGGCAGGTTTCCCGGTCTGGACGCCTCGGTGAAGAGACGTTTGATGGCCCACTTGGCTTCATGCCTTGGACCGGTCGAATCAAGCAACAACAACACTCAGGCCACGAATCAACAGCCTGTCCAACCGGCGCCACCGACCACGCAGCTCCAAGTACATATACTACCTCAAGTGGACGCGACACCGAGGATCCAGGTTCAACATTCAAACGGAATCTTCTTCACGAACGCGAACGGCACGGGTCTACAGTTGGTCCCGACCAGGCTGTCCAACGGAGACATCGCTCTGGTTCTTCCAGCAGGAGCGAAAGCGACCCCAGCCACCTCGCCAGCAACGTCCCCAGCTCCCACATCGCCTATGCCGACTCTGATCCCGATTCCTCAGAGAACGGCGAGTACAGCGTCAGCATCCTCTTCATCTTCCTCGGCCAGCTCTACGTCCACGTCGGCGGCGAGTCCTGTGGCTTTCGAGGCACCTCCGGCGTTCCGCGACCAACCAGCGGCATACAGCACCGGAAACAGTCACAGGGACGTCGCAACATCACCGGCCAACGGTTACACCAGCGACCCGGAGTTCGACCCCCGTGTCTACAGCCCGACCCTCCAGAAACCTCTTGCTCTGGTGATGAGGAAAAGCGTGATGCCGGAGATCGAGGACAAACCGTGGAGGCCCTGGTAAAAAATATCGATCCTGGGAGTCGTGCTAAGTATCGAGGAAGCCGGTTGGTCGCGAGTGATAAAGACAATCTCGTGTGATACATAACGATTCGAACGGCAACGAAGGACACGTGGTTCCGTTTGTCGTTCGTCGAGAGCCGCGATAATAACCGCGGAACACGGATCATTGTTCCTTACACGTATCGCGTTAAGAGTCCAGGAGTACGTTTGTCAGAGAGGGTGAAAGATGTCCTGCGAGCTAGGAGATCTTGTTCGAGAAATCGTGAGTTCAATAATTCCTGAGTGCGTGCAGTCGGCCAGTAGCCTATGAGGCAGTGCCTTATACAGTGCCTTGTAAATAATGTTCTATTGTCGATAAATCGAGTTCGTCGTAACAACCGGAAGAATGTAAGGATCGTTCGCGTCGTGTACCTTTTCTTCTTTCTCGTTGCGCCTTTCGTTTCGTTTCTCGCCCATCTCACCCTTCAGTCTTGTCTTTCGCATTCTTTCTCTTTCCTTTCGCTCCTTCTCCTCCCCTCCTTCGTTTGTACATATTGTTAGACGGATATCGTATTTTAAGTGCCTTACGCAACAAGAATCACCGAGGTCTTCCATTCTGTTTCTTGTACGTAAAACGCCAAGCGAGTGTTGTGTACCGTGTTGTAAGTACGAGGAACCTTTGTAACTAACGCGAAATACCTAGTTTGTAGTTTAGTTAAGCCAAGACGCGAAAGAGAGAGAGAGAGAGAGAGAGAGAGAGAGAGAGAGAGAGAGAGCGAAAGAGAGTATGCGTGTGTGCGAATTACGTGCGTTATGATCGTCTTAATTTATATTTATATGAGTGCAGAGAAATGAAATTTATAATTCCTCTCTATTGTGAGAATAGAAAAGATCGACGCTTATCACTGCAAGAGCATCAAATAAATATTGATCTCTTTGTGAAAACCTAACTATGATCTCGTTTATTCGACTGTCTTTCCTCAAACAACCTGCGATCCCAGAAACACAATTATCCTTCCATATTTATCATACTTATATTAATTTCTAAACTACCATTTCAATATACCTCAAGTATAATTTATCTTAAAAGTAACGAACTATTACAAAGATTTCTGATTTATTAATTGTCAGTTTATTACTACATAATAGTACCACTACTATACTACATTCTTTTAAAAAATTATATAATAATATTCTATCTTTATTGCTTTAAAGTTATAGTTCATTCATAGACATAAGTTTCATTGAAAATTCCAAGTATCCTATAAGTTCAGAAAGGGTCTCGTATGCAAATCAGATAATTCAGAAGCGTTTGCCTGTTGCATCCAGGCTGCTGCAGCTCAGAATCCGGACTGAGCGAAGGTACAGGCTCGCTTCCACCGAGGTGCTGCCACCTAATGGAGGATGTCGAAGGTTCCCACAAGTTGAACCAGTCGCCAAACCCCTTCCCAGGGGCCCCAAGCAGTCCCAAAATCCATCCCCACTCCAAGCCAGGCCGAAAGTAGCGGTGTCCAAGATTCTGCTGCCCTCTGCTGTCAGCTCCTCGAACACCTCAAGGCCCTTAAATCCACCGATCTGAAGCCCTTTCCCTTTTCGTCGAACAACAGAGGGCGCGCCACGACCGATTCACACAATCTACGTGACGATTTTTCGATTTACTGAAATTGGTAATCGAAGACGCGAGGCTTCGAGATTATCAGACAGTATGAAAATCTAATCTACAGACAGGCCACCCTGTCGATCGCGATAACCGATTATCACCTTCGACTTTCTCTCGCAATCGGTTATGAGTAATTTTCCAGCAAATGATGATTGAAATCTGACGACGCGACGATTGAAAACGGATCTAAAAATATGTGTCAACAGCCGATGAAAACTTCCAAGAAAACTAAATTTATTGCTACTACGATCTGTAGTCCTCAGGTTTTACCTTGACGGATATTCTGTCACTGAAATTTCAACAATTTGTCAAACATTCGGCTGGAACTTATTTTCTGGAAGAACAGTTTCGTGAAATACCAAAAGTCTTAGCTGGTCATCTTACTCGCGGTTTTTACAACGAAACACTAGCATTGCCATAATGTTCCTCTCCCCGGCGGTGTAATCTTGCGACGCAGACGATCGCGAACGTATTCAAAGACAAGTTGCATTAACGTTTTATCGTCTTCGATCGCGAACTCGGGTCAAAGTAACTAGCGTCGCAAGTGGTTCACCTTTGGTTCGTGAAGAAATCGCTGAATTTCTAGCTCTTTCCGTCCTAGATCGCGATACAACGACCTCCTCGGTTGCCACCTGACCCCGTAATCACGGGTCTCCCGAGTTGGCTATGAAAATTCCGATTTCATGCCGTCTCGTGAATTGCATAAGCGGCGCGAACAGGAGCTAGAACTCCTAGTTATCTGCGTGGCGTCGAGTCGGTTATCTTTCGTTACGTAAAATCTTCAGACAAACAGGTCTCGCGAGATATACCATGAAGCACGATCGGTTTCTACTATCCTAACCTCTCACGTACCATCTTTATAATCACGATTCCTACACGAGAACATTGAAATCGTAATTGAATCAGTGAGTTAAAGTACAAGTGGGAGTTGAAAAATGGTTATTTCCAAACAAACTTGAAATTACACTTTGGAACCAAAGACAATATCAAAGATGTACCCTATTTCTGTGCTTCGAACACTTATTTATGTTTAACCTACCAAGAATCAGATATTCGTTCATCCCCAGTTTGAAATTTCATTAATTACTGCAGCTATTGTATCACAAAGTTTATTTTCTTCAAATAAACCAAGTATGCTCCAAACTTTTGAACGATGCTGTATATGAACATTTGTCCGACAACGAATCGTATAATTGCATTTAAGTTAGAAACAAAAATTTTTTTTTTTTTTCATAAAATCAACGGTGTTGGTGATCTTGGAAAGTCACAATTGTTTTATCAAATAACTGCGAGATATCGTTATTTAATTTATATTGTTCTCCGACTCGTCGATTGAATTACGTTTCGTCCGACCAACCGGTCGTTCGGGGAAACGTTCTTTATTTATTAGCCTCGACCCGGGCTGACTTTAATAGTCATTAGGATGATAATCGGGCCGCATAATTTAGTAGGTAATTTAATTAAATCGCGTGGCTGTTCGTGTCGCTGGCCATTATCCGCGAGCCGCATGGCGAAAAAATGAAGAAAGAAAGAGAGAGAGAGGGAGAGAAAAAAAAAAGAGAATATCCGTCCTCCGGTTGCCCGGAATCGAGGCGAAATCCTTTCTCCTCTTTCGTCCGCGCGACGAGACGTTTTGTTCCGTGGCGAGGAGGCGGTTGCTTCTAAAATTGACAATGCCTTCCGTTCGCGTCGTAACGAGAAACCTGCGCAAAAACACAGGCAACGTGTTCTCTGATTCGTAAACACGTGCGAGATTATACACGATTGGCAAGCTTTCGCTGATAATTATTCAAACGGGACAATTAAAGAGCAAGTTTCAACATTTCGACCAGTTTTTGCTTTGCCTTTATCGGACGCGTCAACTTAACTAATTAACATTGCGGAAAGACGACAAGAAAAATTTGCAAGCTTCTCATTTTAGAATAAATTAAAATGAAACATCCGGTGGACAAAACCCATAAGAATGATATCACTACAAATCAAATCCTTAATCCTTTCAGAACTGATAGTTTCCCACAACGTCAGCGAACAAACGCAAAACCGTGTCCCCAGACAAAGAAAAATTCCAATTACTCAAAGTAAACTTCACAGAGGACCCCTAGTCAAACCGAAAGCCCCAGAAAAAAAGTCCTGCGAAATTCACGCTAATCGTACCGTCAGCCTGGTAATTATTCGCGCGTAGATCGGTGAAAATCCGGCCGGACCTTTGCGGCATCTAGGAATTCCCCTTTCGTCGGCCAATCAGCTGATTCCTAGAAGCGTGCAAGACCGTCTACTAGTTCGCCGCATCGACTTGGCTCGTTGTACGGTCGCGGTCGCGTGGTTTCAAGGACAAGGCAAGGTTGACACGCGCCGCCACTCGCAAACAGCAAGTGGGGGGTCCCGGGCTCCGATCTCATTCCCTCCCTCGTCGTTTTCTTCTCTCTTGTTCACAGCATCTCTCTATGCCTCGCTGCGTATCCCCCACACGCTTCGGAAACGCGCGCGCTGCGGCCCTCGCGAGCTCGCCTCGTCTCGCTTCGCTACGTCAATCTCTCGTTGATAAGTGCTATCCGGTGACACGGTGCCGGAGCACACGATGATTATCTCGAGCCAGCGCAAAAATGCCGCGAAGCCTTCTACTTCCTACGATTCTGTTCTACTGCCTACAACGAAGCTGCAACGACGCGAAAGGACGACTTGAAGAGAGAAGTGGAACCATTACGTGGCGAAGGGATGGTTGATAATCCTTGATGTTGCGGACCTGTCCACTTGACTCCCTGTGACATCAGGGCATTATAGTTCTCCTTGAAGATAAGCCTCGCGGTAACGAGGACAGAAATCGCGGTGCTAGTGGACGAAGACACTTCTGGTCTTTCAACATTCTTCTGTACGATGTTGGGACCAACGATCAATGTTATTAATCATCATGACGGCTTCAGAATTACTTATCTTAATATATTACGGATGACGAGATATTTCGTGTTTCATATTGCGTATTTCAATTGCTGTGTATCGGTCGAGAATAATTATAACACAGTAATAAATGGCAGTAAAACATAAAGAACATAAACGTATTGGACACAGAAAGATAACTAACCACTGAGAAGAAACCAGTAATCAATGAACAGTGGGATTTATAATCAAAGCGTTAACTGACACTTCAAAAATGTGTATTTTACGGAAAACTTGCTGTTAACATAAAAAACAACAAGGAAGAAGTTAAACAGTGAGAGAGTTTCAGAAATGATGCATTTATAATAAGATAATACGAAGAGAATGAAAATCTACTTCGCTACGAGCGAGCGCGGAGTCTGACCAGTGGCGGTCTGATCGACGCAGTCCTATTCTACTGGCGCTGAGGCGCATCGCGAATAAGATCGCGGTTACAGTGGAGGTCTTCAACCGACGAATTGATACTCAAACGATCAAATAAATGAATTTCTGTAAATTTCGTTACCCTGCACGCGTTGCAGAAACTATTTTGAACCAGTCAAAACATTAACTCTTTAGAAAATGCTTTCAAAGTACTTAATCGTAACTCGCAGTAAAATCGTTGGAATTGAAATAATATGATTCCAAATTTGCATCCATCCGAGTAAGTTAATTGACTTGAAATCGTTCATTTTTTATATACGAAAGGATATTTTACGTTCGTCGAGGGCTTCGTTGCCCGTCAGTCAGAAGGTTCACGGCATTCGGCTCGTCTTTGGGGCAACGAGCTGGCTGACCAAAAATCGATGGCCAAAGAAACTCGAACGGTCCATTCCTGTGGCACGTGGAACGCACGAAAATGGCCGGCTTCTTTTGGACTGCGTCGAAGGGCCACGTTCGATCGCATCGCACCGCGTTTCGCGAACGGCTGCACGATAAACGGCGCCCTGGAAAAAACTTCCAGGACGATCGTGTACGTGAGAGGCAGGACAAACGGCTAATCTTCGACGGCTGCACTCGTCCCTTCGACGGCTATTCTTGGCCCTTCGTGGCGTTTATGGTATTCAAACTCAAAATCTGATTCATTCTTAATCCAAGTAACGGAAATTTACTCTATTATTTCCCAACTGACCAAAATCCTTTTTTAGAATGACTGCTCGATATAAAATATTAAAACCGTCGCGTAATAATCTACGTGAATTCAAAACATAATGACGAAGGATCGTAATTTTTATTAAAATCTCAAAGACTCGTCACGATAACTTTAGCACACGTCCATTAACTATAAGTTGATTGTCTTGAGCAAAAACGAAGAATAATTTCCGATTACTCATCGGTAGGCAAATGAAGTCTTTCGAAAAACAAGTCTCACGATGACGCGGTAAAACGAACAACGGATTGGAACAGGAATAACAGTCGGCCAATTAATCGTGCAATTAATCGAAAATGCAGCTGATACTTTTCTGAAAGCGACCAGTTGTTGGTGAACGATTCCGGTTCAATGCATGAGCAATACCTTGACGTGTAAAGTGTATAGCCGTTCATTCTATCGATGTTTCCCTTCTCTGAATGGCGGTTTTGTATTTCGAGAATGTTAATATGACGAAGCGTCTGCTAACGGCTGCCAGACGCTGAATAATCAAACGGAATACCTATAAGCAGCTCAAATTTCTTCGCTGTTCGGAAGTGAACGATGTTTATTTCGAGGAACGACGGAGTTGGCAAGTTTTTCGAAGCGTAATCAGCAAGTCTCGAACAGAGTGAATCGATCAATTTCGCCTTGCCCCGCTGATATTCGGTCGCAAACAAATTTTTTGATCGGTAGTCTCATTTTCTAACTTTCAAAACAGCCTTGGGTCTTTGTGTCGTTGTCGCTCAAGGATAAACTGATCAATTTCACTCTATCTCATTTATATTCTATCATTAATTAATTTTTGGATCGATGGTTTGCCATTTGTTCATGTTTAATCGTTGTTGGAACGAGTTCAAGGTTTTGTTTCGATGGAAAACCACGAAGAAATGTTTGTATACGATCTTTCTCTTCGATTGCCAAAGAAACAGAACGATTTCTTCGATTCAACACGAAACACATTGTTCTGCTATTCTTAGAACGGATCAAGCTTACTTACTATGTTGCCTACATTTACATGGGTCGCAGATCGAATCGTATCGATCTACGCCAGTCACGATCGACCATTGTTCCTGTAAAGCTCTCTCACTCTCTCTTTTCCGTCTGACACTTTGTCCGGAGACCTTGCTCGCCCTTTGTAACCCGGTATTTACATATTTCCGAATGCCCATCCAAGCTACGAGTCGATTTGTACTCTTCGGTGCATGCAGTTTCCGATTAAACGACCCTGATGCTGAGTAAAATTAAGTGTATCGATTCGCGACTCAAACTTACGAAATATATGTAACAGTGCTTCGACTAATATTTCATACTCAAAGGACCATTTTACGTATCAAAGTACCCAAAATTTCTCTCAAATTTCGTATATAAATAGAGGCACAAATACGTCAGAGGTTTTCCAGGTTCTCTACTATTACCTCAAACATTATTAACATCATTTCCTAGAAACTTTTCTGTGTCAAACTTTATGTATCTAACTTTAAACGAAATGCCATTATATTTTTTCTGGGTCTGAGTCAAAACTGACGCAAGATCCACCTTTATAACGACCATCCAGAGATAAAGCGAGGAATAGGCATGACTTCGTGATCATCCTCTGGTTCACGATTACTACGATTATCGTCGGTTCACCTTCATAAAGGTAGCATTCGCGTAACCATGGTACGTGTGGGTCGAGAAACCAGAGTTATTTATGAAGTGTACCACGAAGAGAGCCCACGAGCGTGGGGCCGCCTATCTGATGCTCTTATTTCGTTGTTTGCTCCCGACCGCGTAATACTACCGAGCTAGAAAACCGCGACACGTGCGCTCGCCGCCCGTGCGCGCCGCGTGTTCCGCCAACACGCCACGTGGGTGAGCCTCAGGGAAACCCTGCTCTGTGCTCCCGGCTCTGAATCGCGCCGAACAATGCGATCTTGTTCTCCGTTTCAAGCTCGCGGCCGATTGCCGGATTCCTGGCTGACGTCTGGCGGATGAGGAAGAATCTTGACGGTGAATCGAGAGGATCGAGCGAAAGCTATAAGCTGATATGATTAACGAACTGGTGCGACGATACGCTGAAAGATAAAATAAGAACACGTTTGCTAGTGATAGTAGAAAATAACTTACCAACGAAAGCTTCCATTGTTAGCCAAATTCCCTCGAGAGGGAAAACGCAACGTCGTGTTAACAGTATTCTACGATTCTAATGTTCGATTCTACGTCGAACATTAATATTTTTGAGTTGCTTTGGATGCGAGTTCAAGATTCGAGTGTTTGGAGCACTGTTTACGGTACTGTGCATAACTTTAACCATTGAAAGGAGCCATTCTGAGGTAATTTAATCACTTTCACACTATTTCTTGATTCTAATATTAAAATAATCAATTTTGAAACAGATTTAGTTCCAGTTGATAGACTGTTATCTATAGAACCATGTTACTAAACGGCCATGTGCCATTTCATTTAAATAATTAAATTTGAAATAAACTGAGGTCTAAGCAGACCAATCGATTTTTAAAACGCGTCGAGCTAATAATCAACGCGAAAAGCCGCGTGTTCAGCGCCAAATAAGCCGAAAGCACGCCATTAGCGTATGTAAATATCTCGTTCGGACAGGAATCAATTACCCTGGTCGTCCTCCTGCAATGCTCGCGTCGTTCCATGCATAGCAATGAAGTGGAGGCACGAACAGGCGCAGAAACAACCCAACAGCGACGAGAATCCACTTAAGACGTAATTGCGCGTAAACCGTTCGATGATTTCGCGAACCTCGAAGGTGTGAATGTGAGAATTTTAATGTGCCCGTCTTTAAATTAAACACGAAACTGCCTCTTGATCAGCGCCACCTAACGAGCGAATTTAATTTTATTCATCGATCGGGCAACATTTCTTACGATCGAAATCAGACAAAAGATATAAGAATTTGATATACAATGTATCTGTGAAGTTCGTTAAAAATAAGAATTGAAAAATTTTCATTATCTGTAGGTTATTAAATTTGTAAGTCACTTCAGTCCTTCAGTATTGTAATATTAATGCCAATTTTCTAGTAACTCATTTCTTTAATACATTTTTCTATGATATATTAGATAAACCAGATTATTCTTAATATTTCATTCCAAAAGTGGTAAAATCTCGATCCAATTGACTTCGAGTCCAAAACAAAGTGTTCTTCGATGCCACTGCAACTGCACAAAGATCGTGAACAAGATGTACCCTTGAAATTAACGTTCCACAGTTCGAGAGAACAAAGTGCCACGGCTCTAAACGTTCACAAAGTCGAGCACGAGTTTAACCCGGAACGTTAAACGAGTTCACGGTGTAAAAATTATTCGTACGACGGTCAGTGTTTCAAGGAGACTCATTTACGGGCGGAGAAATGAAAGTTTTATCACTTTTCGCGCGAGTACGCTCGGCCGCGACGGGGATATCTTGATTAATGCAGAGGGAAGGAAGATTTTTACGATGGTGACCGGCATCAAATCCAACGGTAGTCGAGGCACGATGCTTATTGGACCAGGTGCGAATTATTCTCTGAAATTGCCCTCGAACCGGTGCCTCTTTCGACACGAAATTTGCGACGCTTTTACGATCCGTTAAGCAGCCACGAGGTTATTTATTCTTTGCTCCGACGAGCACCAGCCATCGCAGCGAACACGAGCAACGAAAATATTCCGCAAGGAGACTCGGGAGCGCCTCCATTTTCTCATTCCTTTTCCGAGAACACGTTTCGAAAATTTCAATCTCTTTTCCTTTCTCAGTTTAGACCTGAATAGTTTGGGAAATTTCAAGGAGACGAGGTCAAAACTGTTTTTGCAACGGTAACGTGGTAATAACATGTATTAGATAATTGTTCGTTGCTATCTTATTGGTATTGAATTATTAATATGTTATGCAATACTTGATGAAGTTTTATTAAAGAATTGTTAATCAGTTATCAGTGCTGTGATAGTGAAATATTAGAATGAATTGTTGATTGTATATTACACGATAATATCATACGATAAGTTGTAAAAAAATTAAATTCTATAAAATGAAATTATATAAAGTTTCGTGTACTTGCTGTTGCAATGACCGTAGTACCTTCTTGTATCGCAGACACGAACATAAAAAGACATAAAGTACCAGAAATGTAATTTAGTGTAGCTTAAATGACAAATAAGCCATACCTACACAGTTCCAATATCTGAATAGTTCAAAAATTGAAGCCATCAATAATAATTTAGCAACAAACACTTTATCAGAATCCTCTAAATATTTTTTACGTTCTATGCAATGTCAATTATCTTAAGCACCGTAATAAACACCCTGGTTACAATTTATTTTACAACTTCATTCCTCGCCATCCGCGACAATTAAACTCGATTCCCAATGATACATAGTCCGTTGCGACGCGGTTTAATGAAAATCGATTGCAAACAACGGCCATCGATAGCGTGACTTTTACACCAGACGTCGCGTCACGCATGACTTTTGGACCAGCGTGATTTTAACAAGAAACGAAGCGTCGGTTAAAACAGCTCGGCAGCTTGGTAAAAAGTATACAAAATGTCTTATCAAGGCGACGCATAAACAGGAAAAACAGATATTCTACAACCTTCTTTTTCCCCTTGAATAATTCATTTCGTTGGTAATTAAAAGTGGATCGCGTAAAATTCTGACAAATAATTTCAAATCTCCGACACGACCGACCGTGACACGTTACTTTTCGAACGAGAAAAACGCATTCCCGTGAACAGTTCCCTTTCTCTCTTAGCCTTTACCATATTTTTCCCCGCATTCCCGTCGAAGGCTATACGGTGCTCCAGAAAATGTACTGGAACAGAAACATAATTGTACCGATCGCCCTTGCACGTTCCAGAGGTACGATCATTTCTCCGGGGCCCCGTAATGACTCCTTTCGTGCGATAAATATGGTGGCAGAAACCGATGACCGTGTTAAAAAGTAAAATTAAAATTCTTGTGAGTCGCGTATTGAACCGGTTCGATAACTATTCAGTACTGTCGCGATTTCAATCGTTTTTGTATTATTAGTCATGCCAGATCAGTCAGTGTTCTTTGCTAACGCAGCAATTGCAGTTTTCATAAATTTGATATTATACTGCCTCGATAATATTGAATTCGTTTTGTTAATATTCCAATAGGTGCGCATTCAAGTACTTGAGGGGGAGATTGTACAAATGATAATCAGGTTTCTGTTGGAATATACTGTCGGCCACGTTGGCCTTACCTAGGGATAATGACGATATAAGGAGAGAAAGCTTCAGTACTCGAGAATTATTTTTTATTTGGATGCGGCATTGATTTCAAAGGGGGTTTATCGATCTAATAACAACGTTACATTGTAACGGGTAAATTATTGTTTCAAGGCACAATTGTTAGTAACCCTCAAGTATAAGATGAACGGTGGTCCCACCTTCGCCTACAACGCCATCTTCTCTATATGGATGACATGGGAGTCAAATTGTTAATATTCTAATTCAACAGTTAAACCACGAATTCTTTGTCGCGGTAAAGAAATAACAGATATTTGCAATCGGTCTACGTTCTTTAAAGCTAGCGAAAGAAAATGCTCGTTCTTCTGAAAGAAATTTGTGAGCCTATGCACAACAGTCGCGTTCAATGCAAAATATTCCATTATTCATGATCCGATATAAACCGCAAATTTATAGCAGTCGTCCTTTACGTTTCCGTTTAACGCGATATTACGAGCAAATAAATGCTCATTTCTTTTGGAATGAATTAAACTTTACGTGGCTCGTAGACGATCGAAGGTTTATAACTTGTGCGACCTATATCAATTTATGGTTCTTGCGGACCAATTAATTGCACCACTACCGCCACAAGCTTGTTACGACCGTTTTTTTTTCTCTCCCCGAATCATTAACATACTCCGAGTCCAATTAACACCGAGCACAAAAGTTCATGGTTGATAGATAATTTACAACATTTACTCCACGTTAAGCGAAATCGATGTTTTAATTACATTCCACGTTCGGTATTGTATAATGCTAATAATTGCTTCATGGTAGTTGGAAAAAGTACATGCGTCACTTGTAATATGATCTTCTGTGCAAACGAATAATATTAAGCGCTTTTCTGGATTTCAGTCATTAGCGACTGCAAACAGAAATTATCCAACGATGATAAATTCATTAATATTTATCTTCATTGCCAGACGCGAATGTGGTTGGAAGAAGCGAAAGAAGAAGACGCGTTTGATAAATATCGCAGCTGAAAGGATTTTTATCAGACAAAATAATTGAATTATAAGCAACAGCGTTGACTTTCGAATGACAGCCCTGGGTAAATCGTGGCTTGAACCTATACAATCTATGTTATATAAAGTTTCGAAACAAAAGTATTCGTTATACTGGAAAATAATTCCTAAAATATTGTAACAAAATACAAATCACACGACGATAAAGCGAGAAATAATCACAATGCAATCGTCCTGGAACCGTTTTCAAGCATCGAATTCCAAATTAGGGTAGGAAAAAAGAAAAGAACAAACGATCTAACCGTGTCCCTAATAAATATCGAGGGCCCAAAGATTCCTACGAAATCGTAGCGCAAAACCGTGAGACACGGCACGAGCATCTAGGGGAGTTTCGTCCGGTGACCAAAAATGGAGCAAAGCGTCCCGACGACGAGGAACATCAAAAGAAGCGATACGATGAATGTTGCGCGCGGATTTTACATCCGATTTCGATCGACGGTCGATTTCTCTGCGCCAAGGCAAGCCCCCGATGTCAATCTTCCCTATCTCGACGAGATCCAACAACGTCCTTCTTCGCATTCACTGAACGGCTAATCCATGAAGCCACGGATCCGTTCCCGTGGACACGAAATACGATCGCAAACGGTGGTACGATCGTGCGTCGTTGCGACGAGAACAACAGAAACGAATTCGTTGGCCAAGCACCGCAGATAAACATCGGATCAGACGATATCGCGAAACAGAGAAGGCAGCCCTCGTCTTCTTCTCCTTTCCAACGTCCGTCAATCACGCGGCGGACCCGACGACAAACACGATATACGCAAGAAGCTGTCTCTTTCCGCCCGGTCAACCCTCTCCTGAAACCCTGGAACGACCATGGATACGTACAAACAGACGATTACGAGGGAAACATTCGAAATACATTCTGGCGGAGTGGGGACCCGGCTTGTTCTTCGGGTCCCCTCCAGCGTGTGCTGGTAGCGCGTGGCCCGTTCCTTCTCTGACTCAGCTTCGGGATATTTTCACTCCCGACGATCGGGAACTCCATACTTTGACAAAGGTTGCTTTTGGGCGGGAGAAATTTTTGTCGTGCGATTGTTTGTTTAAGAAATTAAGATGTTACGTCCCGGAAACGTTGGTTCTTTGGACATGTATAATATATGGGTTTAAATATGAGACGGTAGCAACTCAACTTCAAATATTTTGATTTTGAGTATAGGTATTTGGGTTAATCAAAGTTGGCAACAAAATTGGTTCCATATTTTACAGCTAAATAAAACAAAGAGACATTTTTAATGAATTCTTGATAGAAGATATGAGGTATTGATAAGGTATCTCAGATTTCGTAGACCCCGAAGAAACCAGGAATACCTAAGCATCGTGATTGTAATTTGAAATTTCAAATTAGACAATCGAAAAATCCAAAGAATCCGGAGCTATAACTATTCCCCCGGGTCACGAAACGTTTCGCCCGCGGGCCGCCGCGATAATTCATTCGCCGGCAAAAACCTGATGAAAATGTGGCTTCGCCAGCGGACATATTTGGCTCGTTCCCCGTTGGACCGCTGCGTCCCACGGTTTGCCAGAACATCAAAAAACCGAATCTAGATGCGATCCTGAGAGCGGGCTCCTTGTCTCTTCCCCCAAAGAAGGTTGCTTCCCTTTCCAGCTCTAAGAATCTCACTCCGAAAAGACGATCGAAAAAATCAATCGGACTACCTTCGATTCTCGTACCATGTACACGCTGAAACTTCCTTCGGACATAAAGGAACAACGAGATCACCTTAAAAAAGACAATTATATCCGTGCAGAAGCAAAACGATTGGCGATCGTCGTCGAAACCCGAAGAACCCGATCCTGGTAACATCTGTCAATCGCTAAGCCACGTACGATTTCAAGCGAACAGTGTCATCTTATTAATATCTTCCTGTTTTTTCGCGCTACCTTCGATCCGACGAAGCGCCACGATTCCTTCGGCCGCATCCCGTAATCGGTATCCTCCGGCGTTTGACGTTTGATCGTCGTACCTTCGTCCCGATATGCCGAGGCACCGGATAAAAAGCGGCAAGAATGCGCTTCGGCTCGATCGGGAAAAAGGGGTGGGACCTCATCCCTCCCGAAAACTGGTCAGAGGACAACAGCGGGACCACTGTATTAAATATTGACTCGGTTCGTGCAGGCAGCTGCCGCTTCTTCGCGGATCGATCGTGTTACGTTCTGTCGGTTCGTTCTCGGGCTGCACGACCAGCTCCTTTTCGGGCGATCATTGCCGCCCGGACACGTGTGCTTTTCGGAACCGAACGCCTTAACGCTTCGACACGTTCGATACCAGTGTCAGACACGTGTGACGCTTTCGATTCTCCATTCCAGACCATGAGTGTTTATTTTGAAACGGGCGGAACAAAAATTCTATCATTTAATCTACAAAAATAATACAGTGTACAAATTACAAGAGACAAAAAACTAAGAGCTTTCTGATGGACAAATTTTTAATTAAGCCCTGATAGCGGACGTGTTGAAGATCGATGCCCACATGTTCAGAATTTGCCATTTCTATAAAGTGTAGCACTTACCAATTGCAATTTTACAATGTACATTAATGGCTCCTTTCAAATGACATAAGCATAAAATCACAAAGGCCACAAGTTTGGCAGCACTCGTGGCCATCAAAGTGTGATAATTCTTAACCCGTATTCCGACTCAATAGATTTGAAGATCGGACCCCCGTGTATTCGAGTTTTTATCTGTATGATACTTGAGAGTATGGCGCTATGAACAGTCCCTATGAAGGGTCGAATCTAACACCCCGGAGTGCCACGCGCCATCCGGCAGATGTGCTTTAAAGGGACAAGGGTCGTCTTTGATATATTTTTATCGAAAACGATGAATTGTAACGGTCACATTATTCGCAGATCATATTTCCATCGATTAAAGATTCAATGAAGCTTCAAACACCAACATGCGTACAAACGAATATAATTTACTTTGTTTTAAAATCATCGATAACCCACGAGAGAGCTCCCAAGCAGAACAACCCTAACCTCAACTCTGCTCGAACCATCAACAACGATGTAAAGAAATCATTCACAAGTTGCCAGTTTTCAAACCCATCAATAATTCCCATGGTCGAACCAGCTCACCGGTCCAAGACCATTTTCTGCTGCGGGCATCGCCGAGTCGGCTTCTCGACCCGCGCCTAACAAGTCTCTTGTTCCTGCAACGATTAATATCCCGTAGCCCACGTGACGCGACACGCAGATCATCCACGGGCCACGTATTCACTGCACCGAGACGCATAAGGAACAGGAGGAACGTCGGACGCCTAATTAGAGCTCCGTTCGTAGGCAGGTCATTCTTAGCGCCTACCCTTGTCCTTTCGATCGTAACGCTCATACATCTCCGGGAGTATTTGAGTTCAAGTGGGCCGACCTGACCGCGTAGGCTTTCAAGAGAGACTCCTTGTCCTCTCCTTCCTCGTGTACGGTATATCTCGGTCAGTTAACTCAGGCCTTTCTTAATAAGCTCGCGTGGGTGAGAACTTAGTGGCCATCGACGTTTTTTCGATCGCGACCTTTGGCGCCCCCTTCGTCAGCCACCGCGTTTGAACAGGTGTCAACCGGGGCCGTTACGACACGAGGTGCGTACCACGAGACGAAAGATCCTTCGTTGTCGTCACCAGCTAAGCCACCCGATGTTTACGCACGTTTCAGACCGCGATAGCTTGTTTGCCGAGCAAACGCGATTTTGTTCTGGAGGATCTGGCGGGTTTTCGTTTGCGTTGCGTGTACCACGTGAGAATCTTTTCCTTTCCCGAAGGTTCCTTGCCACTTTCAAGGCTTAACTTTGATATGGATGTATTAACAATTTTCTTATACATCATCCAGCGCCAGCGTACGACGTTGGTACCGCGTGTTGAATAAACTGATTGCCAGAAGAGGCACGCGGTCACCCAGTCACCAAACCAATCACGTGCCGCTTCAATTGCTTCTGACGGCGTAGCAGCGAGCACGAGCACGACAGGCTTCAAGATTAAACAAGATAACTTTCCATTAACCTCTTCAGCGAGTACCGCGTGTCGCCGAAGCTCGCGTGACGAGCCTCGCTATCGACCTTGTCGAATTAAACTGTGCCAATAATTCGTGTATTCGTTGCCAGAGGAACTGTACATTTGCGAATATGAATTCTTTTTACATGTCCTGCTGCAACCATCCCTTGACTAACCCTCCTATGTCAAATGTGACTCGTATAGTGGTATGTCGAAGCATTTCTCCATGTGAGCATTGTAGCTTTGCTGAAGATTGGTAGAGTGCTCTAAATGAAATTGTAAATTATTTGCCGTTGTTAAGTACCAATATCTGACTTACTAATTGATAAGTGAAACATTTGAATATTTAAATAAGGCTTTGCAAGCCGACAGATAAATATCCTCATATTTGGCAACTTGATCAAAATCGATTAAATTGATATCGTACGAACCTACAAATCGTCCCAGAACAAAAACTACACGTTTACCCTCGATACCTTTCTCTGTTCTTCTCTTTATCCTTCTTCCAACACGACCGCAACGAAACGAGGCAATCTGATCGATTCTCCGCTCGGTGTAAAACATATCCGTTCCGCGGAGGAAGCCACCGTAGCATCGTCGTAGCATTAGCAATTTTATTGGACCGCGAAACGAAACGGACTCGGCAAGAAACAGAGTTGGCCGATTAATTTCCGAGTATCGCTTTCGCCAAGTACGATCGTCGAGATGCCGGGTAGGCCGGACGAGCCCACACGGCCGTTTTCTGCCGTGGTATCGCCAAATAAGACGGCTTAAAGGCGGCCGAACCCACACTTCACCGAGCCCACACGTCGCTGCGTTTCTGCATTGTCGTTGTGCGATCTTGCACGGGCCACCAGCCGCGATCTAGTAACGAAAAATCCAGACGACTCAGATGGGCGCAGCTCCGGTACGTTCCTGAAACGCCGCTATGAAAATTTAAATCGACCCGGCCGTTCACGAGGATTGTAACTGGGTTATCTCGGACGTTCGTACATTTTTCATGCGATAAGATTGTCATATTTTATTTAAAATTCTCGAGCAGATCACCGAAGCCTTTTGTGATAAGAATATTCGATCATGAGATACATTTTATTCGATGGAAACAAAGACTTTGTAATTCTGTGTTCTTCGACGAAGCAAATCTCACTTTATCGAGCACCGATTCGAATAAATTTCAACTATTATTTTTCCAAACCTATGAAAATTTCCATCGATTTATATTCCTTACGCGATAAGATTGTCACGCTTCGTTTAAATTTTTGAATGTTCTTTGGTGAAAATACTCGACCACGAGATAAACTTTGTACAAAGGGAACAAAGTAACTCTTCGACAAAGTAGATTTCACTTCTTCGAGCGTTAGTTCGACCAGGTTTTACCGTAACGATTCGACTAGGTATGATAATCGACCTCTTCTACTCGACTATTTTCTCCTCGACTTTTTTCCACCCAGGCCCGATGCAAATAGTGTTGGCGAGCACTCTGGCACGGAGGTGTTAACGATCGACAATTCGTCCGGCGTGACCATTTTAGTCACGCGCCAGTCGTAATTTGTCCAAGCCGTTATAAGTAAGACTTCCCTGGCCGACCGCGTCGTATTTCATCGAGCACCGTTGCGAAGAGTTTAGCAAATGCCAGATCAAGATCTTGAGACGCTGTATATGCATCACGACCACGACTTCCGATGAAAGTAACAACGGAGAAAGACGAAAGAGCTTAGCAGGATGTTCCTTTGACGATGCTTTGCCTGTCTATGAAAGACAGAGCACAGTAGATTCAAAAGATTTCTATCGTTGCTTTCAAATAAGCTACTATTTAGAACGTACACTCTAGTTATAACTAAAAGATAATTAAATAAAACTGTAGACACAGTGTTTTGAGTTAGTAACAGATTTTAGAAACAAGGAATATTCAATTTCTGAAATTTTTTTACTTTAATCTAAAAGAATAATGGAAATACTGGGTACTATCGAGGAAACATAAATTTCTCTGTACAAGCAATTATGCGAATAATTTATTAACTTAAAATGACAAGTGTAATGACTTGTCAGATTCTTGCAACTCATCGACGGGTCATGAACACCGGTGGCAACGAATGCTCGTATCGAGGAATAAAAACGCGTATCGCAATAAATCGTGCGTGATCAGTGAAGATGCTCGATCGGGCGCGTTGATCTCCGGCTAAATTTTCGATCATTAAGCTTCGTTCTGTCGAACGACGGTCCTGTTCGACATCGACAGACTAAATTTATCGTGCTGGGTGACGGCGCGTCGATGTCGACAAGAGCAGCGTTTCGTGCTCGTGTCGCAATGAGATACGCAAAAAAGAAGCGAGAAGGTGCAAAGCAGACAGCAGGCAAACAAGAACGTGACAAAAAAAAAACACATACAAAATTAAATTGCGAGGGAAAAGAACACGACAAGATTAAAAACGGTGAATTGAAGCTTCGTTATCGTGCTGGCAGAATTGCTTGAAATTTCTTCAATCGAAAATTAACCTTAATTATTAATGAGATACGATTGCGAAAATAATGAAATTTATGGAATACAAATGTGAGAATATCACTGTCATTTAAAACCTTATTACAAAAATTATTCAAAGGTTATCCAGACTAAGGTTCAACAATTATGTATGAAACAAATATATTTTAAGATCACTGAAATCCACATCTACTTTGACAATAAGTCGATAAAATTTCCATAGCACATTGTGTAATGTTGAATTCAGTTAAATCTCAAAATATTTCACAAAAACTTTAACCCTTTTCGCATCTCCACCCCATATTGTGAAAAAAAAACTACCACAAATAGCACAAATAAACGTAAAATCCATTTAAAAACTCATTTCCAAAAGAAAATCCGCATGACATAATTTCGACCCTGCTAAAAAGCTCGTTTGTATCGTTCTTGCTATCACATATAATTTTTACAGCGTGAAAGTTATCGGATACAGGCATTAACCTAAACTTCTTATTACAAAATGGTCAAAAATCCAGATACCATCCTTTTCAATTAACACGACACTGTACATACATCACGCTAAATCTCTTTCCAGCGAATGGACAACGGGATAGATCGCCAGCGCGCCAGTTTACGCAAGAAAACTAGGAAAGAGAGGCGAGAAAATGGTATAACGCGAAGCACGAGGGCAACGAGATAGGAGCCGAAGGCAAACACAGTCCGAGACTCCCACACGTCACGTCGTTATACAGTAGAATGCGTCACGACGACAGCGTCGGTGGTGGTGGACGCACACGACGTCCCCCGGTATCTGGGTAACGACCTGAACCCGGCGATCGTCCACGCACACAGCCACGATCCCACGCGGATGGCGCACCGACGCACAACGTCGTCCCACGTTCGTTTCGGACGACCCACCCTTCCCGCCTTCCGACGTCCTCTAACTTTTGATCTTGTTAGCTACGGCTTGTTCCTGTACCTTCCGCAACGAACCTCGATAAGCATTTCAATTTATTGATTCGTGGAACGCCGCCTTCCGTCTATGAATATCATTGATTGCGAAAACGTTGGCAATACTCGTGTTTACGCCCATTACGCTCGTACGAGTTACATGCATTATGGATCACGATGCAAATTTTCGTTAGCCCTTTGAACTACCGTGTGGATCAGGAAAGACAGAAGAATTTTGAATCACATTTATTATTATTATTATTATTATTAGGGATTAGTGATATAAGGAAGCAATTTGAAACTTAACCTGGGGAATCGGTGCTGGTAATTAGTGTAATTAAGTAATTGAAATGAGAAAACATAAATTTTACTAATCTTAGATTATGCAAGGTGGCAAGAGGAAAACTTAAACTAAAAAATGAAATAGTCCTAGTTTGAATAATTGCGATTGTAGTGTGCCGTTTCCAGTGTGACGCTCGATAATGAAAGTTGCCTCGGGTCTTACCACTTATGTCCATCTCTACTGCGACAGACAACGCCGGAAATCTCAATCCATTTTCAGGACTTTGGTCATTCGAGATGCTTTTACCTCTTAATGAGAGGCATCTACTGTGCTTCGAGCCAACTAAATTAACCCAATAAGTGTTGCATTTATTCTTCATCTTTCTCGGACATTTCAACTTCTGTTTTCCTAAGTTTCATTATCACTCATTATACGCGTATTATGAAGATCGATTTATTAATCTTTTTCCGTGTAACGCTAATTCGATTATATACTACATAGTTTCATATGTTCGACGATAATTAACGAGCCGGTGAACCGCATCCGGGGCTAATAGAACACGCGAGGCACACAGGAACCGGACCGAATACGTTCACATCGTAAATCTCGAAAAGTAAAGCAACCAGCAAACTGCTAATTAAGCAGTATATCTATATTAAACCGGTCCGCTTATTCTCTCTCTCTGTACCTGTCTAGCTGTCCACGTTCGAAGCTAAATGTACGGTTACGAAGGCAAGAGAGCACACGGAACGCCAGCTCGTCTGAAATAACTCGACCCAGACTGGGCGTCGTCGGCTGTCCACCACGAAATGAGCTACGTTTCTCTTCCATTCTTTCGTCCCTTTTTCTTCTCTTCTTCTCTTTATTTTTTTCTTTTTTCATCTTGTTTCCTTCGATATATTCCCGAGCCCAACATCGTCTATTGTGTTCGACACGAGACGATTCCCGTGGTCCCAGAAATGGCCCAGTGCCATTAAACGCGACGACAGCTTGACGTTTCTCCACTTTCGACGTTTCGAACATTGGCTGACCGTACTACAATTCGAATGTGGATTTAACCCTGTTCGGTACTGTTTTATTTAATATACAAACGGGAATAAAATAATTTTATTCGCCAAATTGTATTCGCAATATTTTTATATAAGTATTTGCTTAATTGTCATGTGGAAATTTCATTTCAATAGCCTCTGTTTCGGAAGATATAGTCGCCCTTAGTAGTGGAAGGGTTAAAATTTCAACGTTACTATCTTTTTAAATGTAAGAGGGTTAGAAGTGTACGCATCTTTCGTGCTTGATGGAAAAAACTGATGTAGGGGAACTAATGGTAGCGAATGATGCTAATAAAAATGATACACGCTTTGTCACAACGACCTCGTGATGAGATCTTGGCTATCTTGTACTTTATTTGCTAAGAAATTTCGCATGCTAAGCGTCATAACAAACAATGGAACTTTTTCTCTTGCTGAAATAATCAATCATCAAGCTTTAGTAGAATTCTGCTGTCACGCGGAACAAAGGCAGGTGGTTTTTCTTCGACAGCTTTTTCTGTACGCTTTACTTGCATGTTTTGGAATTACAATAATTAGAATTAATTTTACCACACCAAATGTTAAATTCAGTTTACTACTTTTTCGTATACAACCAATTTTATTAGCCCGATTGATTTATAAATGAATTGTAAACCTGCCAGAGGATTATCGATGCGATTCAGAGATAATAACTGATTTCAACTCACAATTCCGATGCTAGAATTGAAATTTCTATTACGTCGATGTTCATCATTTCTTCTGTACAAATATAGAAAAATACAAATGGTATAGGACACTTTTGGACGGCTAAGGAGGCGTAGCAGGTTCGTAACACCGATCATTAATGACCCACACGATAGTCGACGTATTAACATAAAATCTTAACTTCCCACATCGAGCGATCTTTAACGCGCTGATCGCCACAGTAGATATAACCATATCTGGTCCGACACACTATGATATGGATTGATGCTATAGCGCTTGTTTAATGATTCACGTTCAGAACTTAGTGTAATCAAAAATTTAAATAAATACGAGATTAAAACAAAATTTGAATAACATTATTATTATACTAGTAACTTAATTAAAAGTAGAAAATTGAAAGTCCAGATGTGAAAATTAATTACATATTCGTATCCCTAATAATTGGAGCTTCGATGTCTTACCACTCATGTCCATTTCCACCGTACCCATCGAAACGTTATTACCATACATACCATAAAAAACAGAGTCAAATAATATTTCAACCAATAAGTATATTATTCCAGTACCTTTAATAGAGATCAGAAAATTTCACCCAAACTATTTTATTAAGAAGAAATTAAATATTAGATTTCAGTCTTTGGTTTAATTCAATCTGAATAGAATAAAAGGGTTAAGGCGGTGGACTTGTTAACTTATTAACCGCTAAATTTTGATGGAACCGATGTTGCACGATCCCTAGTCATGTCGCAATCGTTGTCATTATCATGCAACCCTCGCGTGGAAGCGTGATCGATTAGAAACTCGCGCGAAAACTCGCGTCCTTGCCCAGCACGCGTGGAGATCCCTGTTCAAGGTGAACGAGCCGTCCAATTAAGACATCAACCGCCTTAAATGAAACGAAGATTGCCGCGAGAGACCGCACGCGAGCCGAGCGGAGCGGTGCGTGGTGTAACGGAGGCGAGGATCGAGAAGAAAAGGTTCTGAAAAGAAGTAGAATGACGCTGGTGGTCAGACCGAGCACGAGGAGAATGGACCAAACTTGGAGTAGACAGCTGCCGTTCAGATTTGCCGCCGCATAATTGCGTGGCTTTTCCACAAATGGCGTCCGGCGACGAACGCGACCTGTATTGTGCCGACAGAGAAAAATGCGAGACGCATAATTTTCATGCCAGTACGCGTGAGCGGAATGCTCCTACTGAAACTTTCGTACGACTGATTTGTCAACGTTTTTGGAGAAATTGGAAATTCGTAGAAATACGAAGGCTAAATAGGGAAATTTCTCTGCAGTAAAAATGGACGTGTACGTCAAAGATCAAACTGCTCTTTCGTTACATATTTAATATTTCTACACAATTTAGGACTTTTCACAATAAATTTAGCTCTGTCGTTTGAAAGCCCAGTGAAAGTTTAAACATTTTTCAATTTATTGTGAAAGAAACTTCAAAACTAAATTAATCTACATCTGTGTGATCTTCTTAAAGTAATACGATAAATATTAGTTAAAACTGTACAATTTTCACCAGTATTCACAATTTCCTCTAATTGTACCTCGAAACGACACGTTCTATACGCATTATCCTCCCACCGTTGATAATCCTCTTCAAGGCAAAGGATTCGAAGCGGGTTCTGCTCGTCACGGGTCGCGTTAATTCGAGGCAATCGGTCTGAAGCCCCCCCTCATCCATCAATGACTACACGTGTCCATCAGGCCGTGGTACCCTTTAACGAGCATTTTCATTCGACAGAACGTGAAACATACGAGACGAAGCGGCTCGTTTCGAGGAGGTCCTACGCTTCAAGGAACAAAGGAACCGTGGTAAACGCAACGCCGCGCGTCACACAAAGAGTTACAAACTTTGCGCCGGGTTAATCCGCGATTTGAATCCGATTTTGGCGGGAACCGGTTGGGTCGGCAAAAAATGCCGCAGCCGTGATTGAAGGCTCGTACCGGCTTGGAAAAGAATGGACCAGACAGAGGAGCCAGAGGTATGCGTGAATGGAACGGACGCATTACTCTGTCGGAATGGTAAAAGTATGCCCAATTACGTGGTACATATATGGGGCTAGAGCTACCACAAAAACGTCGAGCACACTTCTTGCTCTGTCCGTGTTGTACATATCCTCCTGACACGATATGTGTATTTAAATTACAACGATCTTGCTGGAGATGTAAATGTATTTGATCGTTTCGCGCAAAGAATGGTCTACAAAGTTGAGTCGATTAAAAACATTTTATGGATAAAACGTATAAGTGTAGGAGTCTTTACTGATTATCTGATAGAAAATCTCAACTGAAATTCCAAATCCTTCTTAACGAGTTAAGCACCACATCAGTCACCGATCACTGACACCCGAAACTTTTTACAATCAAATAATTGACAAAAAGAACTATGAAATAAACCTTAGATAGCGCTAATATTTAAGCTAACAATGCTGGCTATCGAACTGAAAGGTTAAATTTGAAAATTAATCGTCTGCATCCTTAATAATTAGGATCTTATCGTGTCTGACTACGGACGTCTGTTTTCACTGTGGCATTAAACGTGTTAAATAAACAGAGAATTTATGAAAAGTGAATTTCAAGAAGTATTCGACCAACCTGATTTTGCTCGAATTCCACTTTTGTCAAAATGTCAAAATATTATTAATATTATTCCATCGATTTAAAAAGAACTGTTCTAAAATCGTATCGAATTTCGCATAACCAAATCGAAAGCTAATCTTCCAGCCAGTAGCGCGCTATAACAGCAGGATCGATCGAACATAAATTTCAAAAAAAAAAAAAAAGGAAACTGCCAGCATGGTGGCCGGAAAAGCCAGTTTATCACGGACGAACAGGAAGCCAGGCAAATATTTTCGCTACGACACGGACGAGCGTTGACTCGATTTCGCGGTAGCGAAAATATTGGCCCGTAATCGCGACGGCAAACACACGAGCGTCGAGACACGAGACGAAAAGTTACAAACGCTTCAGCCCGGCTCGGCTCGGCTCGTTCCTGCGAAGGCCACTTCGTTGAACGGAGCACAATGGCTAAACTAATATTGAAATATTGCCGGCCGATTGGGCCTCGGTAGGCATTTTTCAACGTCGCTGCCGAAGCGCGGCCGCTAACAAATGCGGCTGATTTACGACCCCACGGTAAACCCATTGAACCGCCGATTGTTAATACGATATCATTTATTTGCACGGATCGTTACGCGTCTTCTCCGTCGTACATTGAAGTAGAATCGCTAAGAAACAGGGAAAATATTCAACGTGACGTTTTTTGCACTCAGAGTGGGAAATTTGATTAATCTGTTAATCCTATACGACCAAAATCTTGAAAAATTTAATTCAAAATATTGCCCAAGAGGTGTAACATAATTCTATTACATTTCAATTTTGACTACTTCCCCTATTTCTTAGGATCTTGCCTACGAAACTGATTCTAAAATGGCCCTCGCGGCTGGAGTCTCGCGGGACGATTTGCATCGCGACGCCGTCAGCGACGAGTTTATTCCCTCACGGAATTGTAATTTGATCGGCGGGGATAAATTGAAAACGGCCTCGGTACGGTCGCGACAGCCAGTCGTTCATTGATTGTGAAATACATCGAGGGGTATATGTGGCTTTTTTTTTTTTTTAATAAACGACGGCGCGACGCGGTGCGCCGCTTTGCACAGATAACGAAAGGCGCTCTTGTTTTTGCGCCGTCACGTGCGCCACCAGCGAACAGATAAAGCGACGACACCGAAGTGTTTGCGCGATTCGGTGATAACCGTTATCGCACGCTGCCTAGGTGTCGACGTTCTTCGCTGATTGATACCTCGACCGATTTTCTGGAAGCTTGCTCGCGTTTCGCAGAATTTTGAAACAACTATGTTGAGGTCGTTGGTTTCTAATCCCTAAAGAATCATTCGCAGCGCCCGAATGCGTCAAAACCAGTCTCCCTCCTTCTTTTATTGTAAGTTGCTCGTCTTATTATTGCAAAAGGGAGAATATCATTAATAAATGCAGAATACAGTGTCAATTCGATAATATGAGGTTCAACTGAAATAGGTAGTTCTAACTTGTGATATGATATGTAACTTTGAATCAATCATGTCTTGAAGGCTACAGCTCCCTTGATACACGATTCTGTTAAGCAATACTATCCAAAAAGAAGTAGTAAATGTAAACATTTTCAAAAATAAAGCGTTCATTCCATGTGCAGCGGTGCAATCCAGCGTGTCTTACCACATATGTCCATACCTACTGTGCTAGTGATCTTACCATCGCTTCGGTCATCGTGCGGATCACCGACGATTGATGCTCCGAAAAATCAAATTTTCAATCATTGATAACAGAAGGAAGTATATCAATTATGTCTTTACTACACTAATAAATTATGGTGCTCAAAAGTTCAAATTAGAAAAGCAGGACAAGCTTCAAATAAATAACTGCTGGATTCTACAGAAGGGATTATTCAATTTCGATTAAATATTGTCATAACAAAAGGGTCAATCAAGGATTAATATATCAAGGCAGCACGTTTTGATATAGCAAAGCTGAAAGGGTTAGGGTTGGACGATCGTATGCTCGATAATCGTGCCTCGCAACGTGTCTTGCCACGCACGTCCATTTTCACTGTGGCAACGTTAAGAAACGCGGTCGAACAGTCACGGCATCGTCGCGGCACGTCGCGGCACGTCGCGGCTGTTATCGTGCCGAGAAATCGATAATAAATCATACGAGCCCGGCGACGTCTCTTTGTGTCACCGACCGCGTCCGTTTCTCCGCTCCAAGGCTGGCTCGCGGCCGCTATTTCCTGCGGGGATGCGCCCACGCGCGCGTGGCGCGAATCCGATTCAAAATTCCACGCCGCGCGTGTATATTGATTCAGCTGGATTAACACTTAACACGTTCAAGCCGCGTGCCGTCGACGCGGCGGCCACGCACGCCGTGTTTCGTGGAACGGACGTTTTTGTTTGAATCGCGATTTCTCGAGGCCGACCTGTGTTTAGAAGTCCTGGATGGAAGCGTAAGACAATGAGCCGTAAGCGTGCGCCGATTCGGCGTAAGGTTGATTTAAATGGAGTAACGGGTCACGTACGAACCTTGAACGAGCGGAATTGCTTTTTTCGGCGACGATCGCCAACGGAGAGTAACGAACCCGGTACACGCGCGCGTAATTAACACGTCGAGCATCGTGATGGCCATCGATCACGAGCATCACGAATTTAATATAATTCGAAGGATATTGACCCTTCGTAAACAACCTGGGTCGTTGATGGCTCTTCCTTTTTTTGCAGAATTTTAGGCCAGTGAGAAAATTGAAAAACCGATCCAGCTTAGCCACGAAGGATTAAAGAAAATTCTAAGGAACAGTAATGTTATATTAATTTCGTGGGCTTCAAATGGAAAATTTGAATTGTAAATAATTTGTTCACTGTAGTAAACCTCGTATAGATCTGAAAATCGATATTTCGTTGATTTTGCAGACTAAACCGTATCAAAATGAACGATTTTGCACGATGTATCGTATATTCCAGCCAATAAAATAACACTGACGTATCTGCGATTGTTTAAACAAAGACTGAACTGAATATAAACACAGGTGAAACAACATATCCTTACTGTGAATGAATAAACTACCATATGAATCCGATAAAGGTGTATAACAGTATATTTCTCAGCCTTTCTTGAAACAGAATTAAAGTTTACTATATTTTTTTAGTATTATATTGTTAACAAAATATGGTAGCATAATATTAAAAATAAATAAGTAAATGGTAAAAATCATCACGACCCCTTTGAAGATCTCACAGGTTCCACGGGTTGAGGATCACTGGTATATAATTTCACTGCAACAGAATATGAAACACACCAAGTTTTCAAACTCCGAACCATCGAACTATAATTACACCCCGAAGAATGTTTCGGCCTAACCTAAAAACGAGCCTAACCATCGAAAATCGTGACGCTGAAGGCACCAGGTGTTCCCGGACGAACGAACGTACCGGTAAAACGAAAAAAAAAAACGAGAATCAACGTTCGATCCGCTCGAACGGATTCATTCTTGCGCGATTGATCGACAGGCCGGACTCTCCGTTACACGGAGCCGGACGATCCATCGTGGAGAGAAGGTTGGAGCGTAGTAAAGCGGATTCCAACCGGTAGCCTTTGATGCAACCGCATCGACACGCGAACCATGCCCGGTGCGACCTTAATCGGCGCGTTTACCTTAACTTTCCATTTAAATACTTGACGAGGTTAAAGCACCGTCGCGACGCATAAACCACACGACCTTACGATCGTTTCCCACCGTGTCCTTTTTCCCTTTCTCTTTCGTCGTCGACGCCGACGAAGGCGAAACGACGCGACGCTCGCCATGGGAGATCACGGGCTAACGAAGCTGAAGCTTCTCGTTTCGACTCTCCCACGAGCCACTTAAAACCTTCGCGTTTCTTCTTCTTTTCATTCCCTCTTCTCGGTTTGCATTAATTTGACGCGCTAGTTAGTTTCTGGTAGCAACGGTTGCGCGAGCCTCGAGTGCGTCGCACGCGTGGACACGTCGTGGGCTTCGAAGGAAGCGTGGGCTCCCCTTTTCGGATTGGGCAATGTCGGATCTATTCTCTGTGGAAATGATGGATATTATGGCCTTTGATTTCAACTCCATACGACAGATAACTATGACATACGCCCATACAAGGATTCGATGATTCCAATTTTATTACACTTGTGTCAAATTCATCGGATGACCTGTTCAGTTATCTTTCACTAAGATGCACAGATGTTTCGTACTTTATAGTCTGTGCAATTCGTGTCTTTTTGATACATGTTGAAATTTATTACAGAGATTCACGATCACGATTGCAATTCCTTTTTATTCAACAATCGTATACATTATCGCTTCAATCTTATCAGCAGACGTACGCAGATTCTTGATCGTGATCCATCATGTGATCGATTGTATCTGATGTATGTTCAATCCTGGTTTCAAGGAAGACTACATCAGAAACGATGATCTATGTCTGTGATTGATTTAAGCAGAACGAGTATCGGTTCAAATTCCTCGAATTAAATCTTGACAAAACTCGAAGCCTGTATCTAGTGATGGATACTCGAAACATTTTTTCGTAAATTCTCATGCGATTGTAAGTGCCTAGAATTTGGTTTGAATAATGAAAATTTCGAAAACAGTGCGACGTGCGAGTCGTGACTCCTGTAATCCCTCTGACCTAACACTTCCTGTGATCCAAGAAACTTTATGGCATACAGATTATCGTCAGTTCAATTCAGGTAGCGGTATCCTTAATTATACTTCAAATAGTTATTTATTACCTACATTTTAATACATAAGTTTCATAAAATTTACGTAGCGTAAGAAAATTGGTGCAAGGAACTCAAAAACCTACATCGTTATCAAAGAAATTCACCGAATCGAATCGGCATCTCTCCTTCGCGTTCCCAGTGCGCAATCCCAATCGATAAGGGAACGGTGTGCTCGTTATCTGATTTATCCACGATTTCGCTATCAATCCCCAACAAAGGGCGACGCGACGACGCGACGCGCGTCGGCCACGAGGAGCCACGAGCCGTCGCGTGGGACTGAGCTGTTCAACATCTTTCTCTCTTTCTATCCCACCGCGAGTAATCCACCTTCTCCTCCTCTTTTTCCTCTTTCTCCTTCTCTGCCTACTCCTCCACCTTCGTCGGTCGTGTCCCACGGCACTCCAAGCCCTCTCGTTCCCGACGTCTGCTCGCACACGCGCTCGTGACACGCACTCGACGGGCTCTCGCGAGGCCCACACGCGCTCGTAGAAGAGCCGTGCTCGGGCGCCCACGTTAGGCGCGGTTTTCCCCGCTAATGATCGATGCATTTATTTATTTTGTCGTTTTCAATTTCAGATTACAGAACCTACGACGGCTGAGACGCGTTCCAACGAGCTGTTTGAAGCCGATTCACCGTTTGTTTTCTTTTTATCGCGCGGCTGCCGAGCTTTCGAGCACACAAGTGCGCTCTCCCCGGTCGTGTACACCGTGTACTCGCGGTGGTTCTTTTTATTGCCCGGACGTGTGGGAAAATATTTGTCGACGTCGCGAGGAATGCGTCTCAGAAGCGAATGGATCGTTCGGAAGCATGCAAAACGTTTATTTTTTGTGATATTCTTATAAGATTGATGCGAGATATAAAATGTAAGACTGACGTCAAACTTCAGTTCAAGAAATGATTTACTGACTTAACTCAGGCCTGTACAGTGTCGAGGACCGTGGGCTTTTATAGGGAAAATAGCGTCATAGGAGGAAAAGATCGGTACTACAGAATTACTGTGTATTATTTTCATATTTGGTTTAATATTCATTTAATTGAATGACGAGGTAGATCATCGTGTTAAGTCCAACTAACCTTCAAATATAAGACGAATAGTGGCGAACCCTCCGCTTACAGCTCCATATTCCCTAGGAACGCCTATCATACTCCACAATGTACCTGTGTCAATACCTACGTCTACTACTCATGTTTCGTTAACTCATGGATTACGAGGAGAAGCTATTGTTTATTGAACTTGAGACGTACTGTTTCAAAAGATCTATCTTGATATTGGCAAATAAACGAAACATAGTTCGTGAGCCAATAGAACGACCAGCAAACACCCGGGCACGTACGATGCAATTTTTCTCGTGTCCGACAATTCCGTCGACTTATCGCTCGGTCGGTCGCGTTAAGCGTCGTGAGAATTTATAACGCCTCCCGTCACATCTTTAGGTGTGTGGAAGCCGTGCCAAGAGTTTCCGCGACCTCCGTTATAATTCATTCGTTTGGGCGGTCGCCAAAGTCGTACGTTTGCGGCCACGCTCGGCCACGGTGTGCCTCTCTACGCAGAAAAACGAATTAGCCCCGGGCACCGGTGCCAAACATCGCGTGGCGGCTTGCACTCACTTACGCACGTGCGTGGGCGCCTTCTGGCGCCAATAATAACCAGCGATCGTCACTCTCTTTCGGGGTGAAAGCCGCTTTGAGCTGGCCACGAACGCGCCGACGACTCTGATGCATCGCCTCCGTGAACGTTTCCCATGACGAATTCGTATAAATAGTCCGCCGCTCTGGCTAACTCACGAATCGTGAGCGTGCCGCCTTCTTCTAACCGCGATATCCGCGCTCTTCCTGTTTCGCAAATTATCCGGACCGAGTGTGCGAAACCGGCGCGTGTTGAAACGACCACGTTCGGCCGAGGCTTCTGACGATTAGAGAGGTAGCATTCTCTTCCCACGCTTATACGAACCATTCAAATTGATTAACTCCACTTTTTTTTACGGCTTAAATAAATTCTCTTAATCGTTAAACTCGACACCATTGAATGATAAAAAAAACTTCTTTCGACCGTGGAGTAATATAATACTGAACAACACGCGTCCCAAACAAGACACCCAATTTAATAACATTTTCATCTTTCATCTCATCGTCTCAATCTCATCATCACTATAATCAACGGTGCACCTAGAACTCTGGTGTTCTAGCAATTTTTCGGTGGCTCGAATCCCTGCACGATAATCACCGGTTAGCTAGCGACAGAGCTCGAACAGTAGGCTTAATCCACGTATTCGCACCATGGGAACGAAGCTACGATCAGTCTAGGCCAATTTAAATTTTCAGATGGGTCTGTCGCTCTAGCCGGTGCTCTATTCTCGAACGAGTCTTGATTATACGTCTGGATGCGTCGGTTTCTCGGACGAGAGTCGAATTTTTATTAGCTACCCGGGCGCAGAAGAACGAACGGCAACCGGGTTTCGCAAAATCTTGAAAAAATAATTCGATTAAAATGCATATGAGGGACACGGCCGCAACACGATCACGAGATTAGGGCCAGGGCCCGATCGAAGGTGGCTCGATGATAGAGCGAATCGATTAACCGCGACGAGAAACGAACGAAGCCGATTCGTACGGTCAAGATGATATCTTGATATTCGTTTGGCCGATTCGTACCCTTGCTGGTAATTAAAACACGCCCCTTTCAAAGCGCAACCGTGTAATAACGGTCGATCGAGACAATGATCTATCCCCATGGAAAATAGCTTGTTACATCGTCGTGCAGAAGGGCGAACGAATAAAAATTGAGGAATTAATCACCGGACTTGAAACGCTTTGGAATATATTTTCATTTAGATGCGATGTTACGTGAAAGTGCTTTTGGAAAGGGTTCGCGAGCAATAAATTAGAAATAAACGCGCTTAAAGGGCAATCTTATTGCACGGAGTTATGACGTATGCCCACATTTGATTATAATGACCCTAACTGAAAATTAAACGATGCTCATGAGACTAAGATACAATCGAGGAGCATCATGTTCCTCTTAGGAAGCAATCTATTGCTGCCAAGGTTTTTAATTATTCCTGTAATTATTCATCGTCGCCTCGAATGCGCCGAAATCATGTTTCGACGACGGTGGCAATAAATTGTAATAATTGAGAAATACAAGTTTGAATAAACGTTTCAACGATGACATAAGTACCACGAACTTGTGTTAACAAAAGTTTGGGAAAAAAGTTTTTGAGTTTTATCAGAATTTGGCTCGTCAATATTAAATTTTAAAAATCGCCTGAAATTGCATTCTCTAAATGGAAATGCCCCTTTAGGAACGCGATTATTCATGGGTAGTTTCGTACTTTTGCTCATTAACAGACCGTGTTCAATCAAACGATTAGACGGCCTATGCCACCGGTACAGCAATTTTGATCGACGATCGAACAACGGTCAACCGACTGCTTCGACGAGTAATTACGTCGCTGGTGCAGCGCAGAGAGGATAAAAGAAGAAATAAAACCGGGACAAGGCGCATTCTCGAAATAGGCAAGTCGAAAATTATCGATCACCGAAAAATCCTGTCGGACGGGAAACCGTTGATTTTTATCACGGGATGCGTCATGAATATTTATACGTCCCTCTCTCTGTGCCGTGCCAAATATTTTATGGCGCGAGACCTCGCGCCACGATCGCTGTCCGACTGCGACCGGAATCCCTGTCAAAATCGACCCGATAAATTCGTCTGTCTGGCTAGTCAATTACGCCTGCTAGACGCTGCGGCTGCTGCCGTTGCTGTGACCGCAGAACACGATGATTTATCGACAAGTTTGCTTCGAGACTTTATGATACGATCGGTTTGAATCGATCCTGCCCGATTGTTATTTAATCATTTACTATACCGGGTGTTTCGTTTATTCGAAATGTAATTATACCAGCTTCCCCCTTATGTTTACTGTCATTTGGAGATGAACCATGCAAAGGTTTTTATGAAGAATTTTTTTGTATTTGATTTTATCGAACCGTAAGGTCTAAATTAATATGCCATAAGTACCATTTAGAAAATTAGCTTTTTAAGAAACTAAAATTTAGGAAATTAAACTGCTAGGAAATCGAAATTTAGAAAACTGTAATTTAGGAAATTAAAATTCCAACAATTACTAATATTCTTTGTGAAAACATACCAAAATCTGTTGTCAAGACAAACCAGGTTCCTTCGTTAAAATAAATCAAGAATCACTACCATGTATCAACTACCAAAAATGTTTCTTCAAACATATCTTGTACCTATCATCGATTCAATTTCACTTTCACTCTTTACCTTCGATTACGCCGAGTGATCGATAAATCTCAACACGCTGGACGTATCCACAGGAATCCCTGGCAAGAAATCGCTCTCACTGAGCGTATATCGAGTAAACAGGGTCGAAGAAACGATGAAAAAAGCCCGTACAAGAGTCGTCGCGAGCCCTCGAAGCACAGAGGGAACACGCGAACTGTAATCCCTGCTACGTTCGCGAGACCAAATTTGGTGGCATTGTCAGACGGTGGCCGGTTAGGAGGACAGCTGTTTCCCAGGGTCGTGGCCGACAGAAGCATCGAGGAACAACAAGACAATTCCGTATGATTTATATTTATGAGCGTACTGTCATTTAATAGCTGTCGGGCGGCATTGCGTTCACTGAGTCATCGAGAGGAAGCGTGCAGAAGCCGCTCTCGGCGACTTGTCTTTTTGAAACGGAGGACTTTGAATCATTCGGGCCAGCTCGATAAACAAAAGCAACAAGGATCGCTTGCTGCCCGGGCAAGGAATGTGGCCGATTAATTAATTGGCATCCGATGAAACGTTTAAAGAGCCACGGATCGATGTACCTTGCAAAAGGGTTTGGCGCTTCAAGACGAGTGATTCTTGGGTCTCTGTTTAGAAAATCTTTAGATAAGACTTTATCGTACATTTTAGATAAATCCTTGCTAATTTACAGACGTGTGAGTTTCAAAAGATTCACAGAATAAAGAACTTTTAGTCCTCTCTTTGCTACCCCGTTAAATGTTTGAACCGTCATACCAGTAGTCAAAGTCAAACTTCGAAGCTCACGAGGTATCCCACTCTTTGTCTTCTAGGATGTAGAAACACCGGTTGACATCCTGTTTCACGTGAGAAATACGTACTAATGAATATTTATTAACGAATATGATTACTCGTTGCGAGAACGTGTTGATTTTTCCTACAGTACACACGCAAGAGCATCCATCAAAAGCATCAGTGATTCAACGCCTTCGTTCTTGAATTAAACAGACAAACAACTGACTAACAACATTTTAAATAAGGTCCATTTTAATAATACAAGCTTCTTTTAGTGTCACACGTAGGTAGACAAATAAAATCGGAAATAGCGACGGAACTGATGATGTATTTTTCATTAAACAGTTAATTGCGATTTATGATAATAGCTGATTGATTCTTCAAACATTTCCAGACATAAATATGAGTACAGTGTTATATGATCCTAACCCTAAAATTCAATGAACTATTATGCACTTAATTTTCCCTCATTAACATCCACAAAATCATCCCTCCGATTCTGCCTACACTTTTTCTAATGGATTTCAGAAATTATTGGTAAAAGTCACCACCGATCGGACCATCAGGGACAATAAAAGCAGCCACGTGAAAGCGAGCCGCATTAGCGAAAAAGTCCTTCGATGCGAAAGGATCTCCCTAATGGCTCTCCCTCCGGGTGGGAAGGAAACCAGGACGCAGCATCCGTTCTATCGGTCCTCATTATGCACACGGTGACCCCCGGCACGACCTCATTCTCCCAGACGGAAATTGGTTTTATAATTTAAACCAGCCACGAAGGTAATCGGGCCTCGAGCAGAATACCCCGTGAACAAGGAGTATTCGGTTTCCGAACCGAATTCGGTATTCACCGCGAACACCGACTGTCTTTTCAAATCACTTTCCCTGATTGACACTGAATGCTGCCCTCGAACTTGTCCCACTCGATTCGATCCTGTCCGTTCGTTTATTATATCGAACGTCTCCGTGAACCCCTTTAGAGATGTCTATCTAATGGTTGGTGCCTCTATCGGGTCCACTGATCGAGATCCTCCTCGATCATCTTGCTTTCTCTTTCTATCATTTTCTATGTGTCCCTTCCCCTCCCTTTTTTTTTTCTTTCGTTGCTCGCAGGACGGATGACGAGGAGAGGTACCGTGTTCACGTGGGAAGACGGCAGGTGTATCGAGGAGAGAATAACGCCGTCCGATAGGCGGCTTACACCACTCATCTTGTTGCCATCCTCGCCGCTTGTATCCGTGCGCTGGAAGCTGGCTGGTTCGCAGAAACAGAGGAATCAATTATAAGAAAATTTGCATCTCAGATTATACCGGGCCAAGGATTTAAACACTCCGAGGATCATTCTTCTATGTTGGTCTAATGTATCGGAGTGGACTTTGCTTCTTTTTAGTTTGCTCTTCGGGCCTGTACAACTTTGGCCCTGCTGACAGAGGATACGTCATTAGTCCCAAATGGATAGGACGTGGTTTAAAGTTCCTTCGGTGGGTCCCTGGATCTTTGCGATGTTATTAATCCTCTGAGTTTTAACTTTGAACAATGTTATTCCTTCTTTAGAATTGAAACTCGAAACTTTGAATTTTGAAGTGCGAGTGTTTCATTAAATAAATATGGTAAAATAGGTACGTTTTAATTTCTTAAGTTGTTTAAATTTTCAATTAGCTTTCATTTAGAGTAACCCAGCTTTGGGTTCAAACCACAAACTTTGCGTTATGGGTGGTCCAAAAGAGATTTATCCTGAGTTCTTCAAAATCTGAGTCTAAATGGACCCAATTACAGTTCTACGGTGATTAATTAGCATGTTACCTATAGAAAGTTAGTTATATAAACGACAAGTGTATGGAAGTCAATGAATGAGCCTTTAATTCATTTGTAAATCAATCAGAATCTAAATAGAACACGGTGAACAACCATCAAGCCCCAATGAGACCACACACATACATAGCCGAGAAGGACTTCGCGGGCCATGAAAGGGATTTCCTGGGACAGATGTCCGATTGGAATGAAATTGATTGACGTCCGGCCTAATAAAGTCTCACTCTTTCTGGAACCGTCATGGACTCTTTCACGGCAGTTTCAGCAAATTGGTACCCCTGCCCAGAATAGACTCGAATTTAATACCCACCAAATTCGTCTGCTCCTTCACCTAATAGATACCTGCTCTCTCCCTCCTCAAAAATACCCAAAATTCTATGATAATTTATTTATTGACTCAGTTCAATATTAACATAAATTCATTGAACCTATTTTTTTATAATCAATTAAGAGTTAAACTTCGATTTTCTTAAAAATCAAATTATAACAGTATTATTCTCAATATTAAATTTATTTTTTCAAAGAATAACTTAATGTACCACGAAGTCAGAAATTGTCTAATAAATTCGATTATTTCTCCACGTCGCGTCGCGAGACTCCTTTCGTTCCTATGCTGGAACGAAGATCTCTCCTGATGATGTTCTCGAGTCAACGACGTCTCGCAAACGAACGGACCATATGCCGGGTAAAATACGTCTATTTTCTTAGAGCAGCCCCGTAACATGGAACAAATGTTCCGACTCGAATACACGCTTTCGGCAACGTTTTATGATGCCTCGCATACGCGCGGATATTTTCACAGTTTGTTCAGTGGTACTATCTTGGCCTTTGAGAAACGGAATCGGGGTCAGGCTATCTATACGGGGCACGGTTAAGAACCCTTGCACCGAACTAATTAAACAATAAACCCGAAATGTGCATCGACAAAGTCGTAACTCCGCCGGCAACATGCCATTAAATATCCATTTTTCATCGTAAACCGGCATCTGTGTAAATACTCGACACGACCCCCGATGGTTTTCATTAAGGAGCGCTGGGGTGTTGTTTAAATATTTAACATACCAGTAGGGTAGCAATTGGCAGTTGTAAGGGGAAATGAAAAAATTAACTTTATATAATAAGTAATTGGAAATTGGCAAAGCGATAATTTAAACTGCCCCTAATTTCACCTGTACTACGATATACACCAACTTCCTTTAAAAACAAGAATGAAAGTTTCTTGGTTCAACGCATTTCTGAACCACTCAAGTTGGCCAGAAGAAAAAAGAAAAGATCTGTTTCGACCTGCGCACGAATCCTCCCTTCTGTAGAGCACATGCTGGATCCGGAATCGGAGGGTTAGCGTCAGGGAGGTTCCGGTTTTTTTCTATTCTTCGATGGGAAAACCGAGCCCCGGCAATTTCTGACCGAAACGGCGTCGCTTGAAAGGACGTCACCGCCCTGTCTGCAACTCTTCCAACGACTGGAAGGAAGTGTTTTCGGTGCCGGGTGCTTCAGGGTAGAAAAAAGGAAGGGAATCGTTGGCAGTGTGGTCCTGTGTTCTGCCGGACGTCCGCCCCGCACGATCCAGATATCGATCTTCTCGCATTGTTACCCTCGAGCTTGTTATTAACTGTCATAGATCTCACGAAATGTCGACCTGTCGACCACGTTTCCCGCCACGGTCGCTCGTGCAAATTAATTTATCACGAATCCATTACGTATCTGCTAATGAAACGTTAGCAGAATGGACAGCCGAATCTTTTTATAGCTGCAAGGGATAAGTTATCGAAATAATAAAGATTGATAACAGTTTTATCAAAATCTTTCAGTCTTTCGAGAGCTGATACATTCACTACCATCTGAAAAGGTCTGATTCGTGAAACATTTGGCTATGAAAATTTTAAGAGAAGAAACTGCGTCGAACGGCAGAGATGGCATGACAAGATAACTCATAATTACGTCAATGAAGGAAGAATGATCCCGAAGAAACTAACACAGTATTCTCCATCAAATTCCCTGTAATAAAAAAAAAAAAAAACCGAACAACTTCTTCGTCAGAACAATCCTAACGAGCGAAGGATGTTCTTCCTGGAGCGGATGAAAACGTTTCTGGAAAATCCAGACGGAAATGGAAGCGGTTCAAAGGCAAGACCGCCTTGGACGCAGCAACTCTTGCAGCCACCCCCAGGGCTCGACCAGGCAACAGACTGCAGTTTCTCGGATCCAGAAGCCCGGGGGTAGAACGAAATACGCGAGTGTGGTCTTCCATTCCGGCAAATGTCCGCCCCACGCGACCTCAATTTATTCGACACCTCCCCTCGCCTTCAGCGCTTCAAAAACTGCTTCGAATATCTGGACCAGCCAAGGGTTAGCAACGTTCTCTCGATTTCGACAGGACGGAACGTGTTGTAAGCACGAGCAAGCGCGCATCACCGGCAACGTGAAAGAGTTATTATGCTAATGAACAGAACACCAGGCTAATTACTTACCCCCGAGAGAGGGAAGCATCTTATCGGATTATCTCTCCTCGAGCCACGAGCTTTCGGACGAACGATCGATAAGGGAGGCTGATCGTAATGTATTATCGACACGTTGAATTACAACGCTTTTGGATAAATGTGCGTAATATCTCAATTTTGCTTTAATATCCTTGGACCACTATTTATCATTAGTCCTTTCGATTCAACGATTATTCGCTTTTTTGACAAGGGTTGGTATAAAAATTACTGGAAGCTGTAGCAGGAAACAATTCGATTTTTAATCAATCAAATTCTGATAGTATCCAATTTCTATATTTCTCCAAGACTGCCAAGAGCAGGTAAAGAAGAACCGACAGTTTACCAAAATCCAAGACTGAGACACAAAACGTGCCGCAATTACTTCTTCAATTGAGAAATCGTTCCAAGAATCACACGATCCGAGCAAATGATCCTCATTAACGAGCAACAGTGTCATTAGAACGATTAAATCCGTCGAGAAAAAAGGTTGATACTCGCTGAAGCAGAGAATCCATGGAATCCCACGTAGAAGAACGTGAAATTTCCCCCAAAAGATCAAGTGTACGTGGAAACGACTACCACGGGTCCTTGACAGACGACCTCTTCTCATCGTGGACACCGTCAGAGGTCTGGACATGAGCCAGCCTCGCGAAAGTCCGTAACACGTGTTTCAGGTCTGTTGGCACGTGTTGGTGGTCCAAGGAGACCCGTAAACGTCGTCGCGACTCCACGGAGGCGGACGCCGACAAAGGACGCCCCCGGTTCTCTCCTATTGTCGAGAATTTAAGTCCATGGAAACGGGGCGCATTGTCGTGCCTGCTTCTCGTCGGACACGCACGTTCTCGGATTTATCTCCGAAAACCGGGGGAAAAAAAAGAGGACTGGCTTCGACGACCGATTCCTAGCTACCGACCGTCTTGAGTTCTCTACGTTTTCTATCATTTTCTCGCTTGCAAACTCCTTTATTCGTCATTTGTCGCGGAACGAAAGTATTACTCGTGGAAAGACCTTCATTTCATTTTTTTTTTTTAAGTTCTGAATTACTCTGCTCATTAAGTGAAAAATTAATGACAATTAATGACAATTTTTCAGACCTTTCGAAAGGTTAAAGTGGTAAAGGAGTTGTGTAATTAGAACAGTATTGAACGATTATCGTAAAGTAATCCTCAATCGCTGAAGGTAAGCATAAATAAACTTCAATATTCTTCTCGGAAGATCCCTTACACCTGCATAGGAAACTAGAGCCCTTTTAAAACCCTATCACAATGGATAGCATAATGAACACCCTCGCCAACCTGCTCCCGTTACAATCTTCAGTGTCCTCAACCCAATTTCAATCACCCGAACCATAATAGAAAATGAACAATGAAGTCTTCTCACTACTCCCGCTCCTTTTACATTCTGAGGAAGGTATTATGAAAATGTTTCATCAATCACTATATACAGGTCAAACATCGGCGAGCGTGGTAAATATTTTACTTCAATAACCATAAAATAAGCAATTTTCAGAAGCTTATTGCTTCATGCACATGCTAAGGATACTGAAGAGCAAATCTAAACATACAAAGTTAGCAATATGTATATAGTTATCAGTGAATGACAGTGAATATCCAATATCAATCATAGCAAATCAGGTCATGGAATTCCCAAAAATGTTCATCAACTATATTTCTGAACGTTCAAGTTACCAAAGCTCTCAATCACTTCTTTCAACGCGCAAGTCCCGAACACCCGTCGCTCGAAGCGCAATAAAGCGTACAAAACCATCGGAAGCCGTAAGAGGCGCACGCTAAACCATCAGAACCATGGACCAACACCACCTGCAACGTAGACCGTCGCCTTTATCTATGCTGAGCGTCGAAAAAACGGGCAAAGGGTCTCAGGAGCGTGGCCGTCTTGGGAGGTCGCGAACGCGCCACCGGGGGATCCGCATGCTCTCCTAAATATGTTATTAGTTCGGTCGTATAACTGCTTCATTTCGAGCGTGTAGCCCGGGGCGGATCATCTGCCCGTTCGCGAGCGGGAACGACCGAGACGGAGTCGAGCCGTTTTTCGCGGGCTAGACGCACGCGGACTCGCCCTCCCAGAAGTTCGACCAGGGAGGCCTAGATTGTTTAATCGTACCCCCCCTAATCAATGCCACGGCACCCTGTAATCACGCCAAAATTGCGGTAGAGACTGTTCTACGAGACATTCGGGCCGAAATAGGCAGCAGCCTCTGATGGTAGGTCTTAATTTAGCCGGCTATAAAAGCGACCCGGGAACGGTATCCCGATTGCTGCCACCTTGCTTTTCGCGTTACGATTTTTTTAAGAGTTCTGACATAGGTGGACACAGTCGATCGTGAGAAAGAAACCAAGAGAAAAAAATGAAAAGAAATTCGAGGGTTGTGCACGAGCTTATGGCGAGCCGATTAGAGTTAGCTTGTTCTGGGACGGGGAGAACTAATGGTTGGTATTAAATATATGGTGGTCTACGGGGGCTTCTGTGATGGCCACGAGTCTACGGTAGAACATTACCTGTGAACGAAGCTTAATGACCCCGTGGATTTGCAATATTAATCCGAGGGGAATTCCTGGCGGGCTTCGAGGGATGAAAACCTCGCCAACGAAAGGCAACGACGTCGTAAAGTACCGTTATTATTGAGTACGCTTGTCGTTAAGCTTGCTTCCAGTGATGCATGTTATTTTCCAACGTAATGGGCAGATTTTGCCTGAAAAAGTATGTCGACGATACGGGACGGTGATTGCGTGAGGGAAGCTCGGGGAAATTGAATGGCAAAGACGTATGGGATTTTATTAATCGGTGGTTTGTTTCTTAGAAATGTTAAATACTTTCCTTATTAAAAAAATATTGCATTGCTTTCTGTAGAGTTCCAGATGTGAAGCTTTTAAATTAACTTTCTAGGAAGGGGTTGTGAAACAAAATATCATTTCATTTTTTAACAACTTTAGCTGCAGTGCAATTTAAAACAGAAAATTACTATTATTTTTAGCCTTAAATTTTACTGGACGTACGTATACGTTTTCTATAATAAAAGGATTGAAAGGGATGTACGTTATTTTAAAAAATTTTAATTTCAATTTTCTCTTAATACTGTAATCCTGCATTGGTTGATAAAAATCTATTATTATGATATGAATTTTGGTTCCCTTACATGCTCGAATTAATCATCAAATTATAGGTGCATTCCCCTTAAAATTGCATCAACCAGGGCCACAACATAATTGCCTTGTTAGCGATATAATTACTTTATTGTAGATACCACTTAAACGAAAAGGGGGTGATAGATTTGAATCTCCTAATTGTTATGGTTAAACGTTAATTTTACTTTTTTACAAAAAATACAAATAAAATAAAGATATTTTATACTCGATATGTTATTAATTTCCAATACCTTCGATACATTCGGTACACCTTCTAATTTTCAATAAATATTCAAATTGATTTCATTTCAAGAACTTCATCGCAGATTAATTATTTCATTATCTTTTCACGCGTTAATCGTCGTACAGAACCAAAACGAAGCGCAACGCGCGCGATCATGAAGGACTAACAGCAGACCAACCGCGCAATTAGCCAAGCTGCAATTAGGTCCGAGGAATTCGAGCCGTGTAATAACTCAATTTTTATGAATAAACGAGCCTGCCCGATCCTCCACGCTGTAATACCTTCGAATCAACAGAAATTATCGCCCCTAAAGATTTCGTCGACGCAAATTGTCCGTGATAAAGGTATCACCGTAGCAAATTATAAAATTGTTTTCTGTCGTAAAGTTGTTACATCACTCTGGATCTCGAATTAAAGTCCATTCTTATTAAACTTTTGCCTGATGATATCTATTTACAATAACATGAAACTGCAATTCGGAAAATGGATATAATTTAGGATTTTCAAACGAACTAAAGAAGTGTGAGAATTGGTGTAAAATTTTAACTATCTTGCGATAGAAATAATCGTAAGTAATCCAATTAAGATTAAACAGAGGATGAAAAAAAAAATGATATTAAATATATCATATCAATTATTTCGAGAAGATTTAATTCGCGTTCGAGTCCGATCGAATTCTCAAACGATTAAATTGTAGGGTGAATCGAGCACGGTTCCAACTGGCTTCTTGGGTGGCGAAACGATTAAATCCTGAATCGTTCTAATTCCAGTTTTATCGCCTAAGATTCAGTCTTAATATTCGCAGGCGGAGCGTATGGCACGCCGATTTCTCTCGTTGGAATTTTAGCCGATCTCGTTCCAAGGAAGGCGGAGAAGGAACAGATCGCATAAGACTAAATAAAACGGAAAGTGATGTGCTGAATGTTACTTGGTGAAATTCAATCGCGAGACAGTAAAAAAAAAAGCTCCGTCGCTAATTAGAATATTCCCTGAAAGGCATTCGCCCGGCAACACGATGCAATTCGCATTGGAAACCTAATTTTTCGATTCACCAAATTACTGGCAGCCACGTGGAGACCACACGCAAGCCGATAGACCTTTTAACTGTCGTTCGTGAAAGTGAATTCAAGCCGACCGCCGTCCATAATTCCGAGTATCTAAAATCGAAAGCAGCTTTGGCATTTTGCGAATTTCAACTTCAAATCGTGCCGCCATTACTCGGGTAGCTTAAATCGTGGATTAAAAGGAATAATCGTCTTTTGACCCTCGAGTACTAGAACGCGATCAAAATATATCTGTAATCTTTCAAAAAAGTAGATAACGGTATACGTGATTCGTTACTTGATGTCAGAACAGAGTAAAATATAATGGCAACGATACGAATTATTCAAATTTTCGTGAATCATCCGAACCGTTCAAACTTTTACCCCTTTACTTTCGACAATTACATCACGTAACTTTACGTAATATCGAAGCGGTGCTCGCATATTAATTACGCTTCGCCGCCGATCAATTCAGCGGCCAATTTGCACGATCGGTTCGCGCCGCGTTTTATCGGGAATTTATGCAAAGAGGGTAGCATGGGCGGCCGCGACGATATTAAAATCGCATGAAAATAAATTCGTCCCGACCTTAAGCGAAAATAAACTTGCTACGACGTTACCTTCAATTACGCGACGGTATTTTTTTAAGGGCGGTTCTTTCGTAGTCGCGGGGCATCCTCGACTTATCGCGCGTATCTGCACGCGAGCAACTTTTTATTTTCCTCGCCGTGAGTGAGCTCCATCAGCAGTAGGTAACTATTGTTACCCAAAGGAGCTTCCCTCCTTTCGGTTTCGAACGAGCAGGTGCACGATGACGTATTTAACCGATTATAATTAAAGATCGAGATCACCCCTCGACGATCTTCGTAGAATTTAATGGGAGAGAAAACAACGATCGTGTTATTACACTGATTTTGGAGAATTTGAAAGTGAGACAATTTTATTGCGGGAGGATAAGGTGGTACGATAGAATTTTTAAGAAATTTTATGAATAATTAGGTTTCATGTCTTACCTTGAAACGAAGAAGAAGATTCATCAATTAGGGGATTTCTGAAATCAATAAAATTGACCATTAATTAAACGTTACATTAGTAATTTGACATTTAAGCGGAGTCACGTAACATTTATATAAAGTTCCTCGTTTCTTTACTGGTTTTACTAGTCGATTAGTTAAACCGATGCTTTATGATTTTGACCATTCATTTGACTAATTTTTTAGATCTTAAAATGTGTCGAAGAAACGAACTTGTCATTCTCACACATTATCATTATTATAAAATTAAAACCAGAATGAAATCAATATACACAATAATTTGTTTTATATAAACATGTATCCCAAGAAAACCACCATTCAACCCCATATCTCTCACGAGTCCAGGGTATCTACCATTGGCGTTCGTCTACCGCGATCGACGTAGCAATTAAAGTGGAAAGCTCGCCAGTACCGGGTACACCGTGGAATCCGGATAACGAACAGCAAGAATTCCATGTAAAAAGAATAAAGAGTCGGCAGGAGTGTCCGGTACTTTGTCACGATGCGCGTACCGAAAGGAAAAGGGCCACCGTGATCCGAAAATTAGCGAAACACTCGGCGACCGGCCGACTAATTAGTTCGCGAGTCCAATCGACTTTCCATTACCCGCGAACGAAACGCATGCCGTCGTCGTTCCCGAGCACGATAATCAGACGCGAAGGAATCCTGACGCTAGCATTCGACATATTTATTAACTCCTGCCGTTCGCCGTCGTTCCCGGTAAGGGCTGGGGTGAACCGTGCATCGAGCACACCCCTGGTGGACCGCCCATGTCGAGAAACCGACAAAATCGTATTATGAAGGTTTTATCGAAGAGTGGCGAACCGCGAGTACCGAAAACGCTAATTGCGGACCGCTCTTTCGGATCCATGCGGCCCCGGTACACGATACCCGCGTCTCGTTAAAGCGGTCCTTAAAGAAAAGGACCTTAAAGATCCCGCCATCTCAGGAATTCCGGCTCCATACCAGGATCCTGGCTCGATACGCTTGAATTCGATTTCATGAAGGTCGTTACCGAAGGAGGAGGAAGAACGGACCCGCGAAGTGCCGACAAATGAATTTGTACGACCCGTTCGACGGAGAAAGTGGCGAAATTTCGTCTGTGACTGAATTACTGAATGTTTATCATTATTGTAGAAAGTATATCCAGTCTCTTGAGTACAGATTTCTTTTTCGGATTCTGAATATCTGCTTTCTTTGCAACAAACATATGACACTTTTGAGAAACAATCAAGTATCGCATTTAATAATACGGTGAATCAAAACTGAGATTCGTGTCTCGACTGTTTCCTTAAATTTCTATTTTCCCGGCAGACAGGATATCGATCTCAAGTGCACGGCCAAAAATGGGCAGACAGGAAAATCAAGGGAACGGTCGTGGACGCGTGCTTGAATCGATTAAGCGTCCAACTGTGTCATCGTTCGTGGAATCGCGTCAGCTCGAGTTTTATCGCAAAAAGGAGACCCCAGGTTTTCCTGCCCCCGCAACGAACGACCCACGAGTGTTTCCACTTATAATAACATTCCGAAACACGTAAATACACTCGAATGACGCCGACTCGCTGATGTAGGTCCTTGTAGAGCCGGTGGTCGCGTCTGAACCGAAGAACGAGCCGGTCTCCGTTGGCTACTTGAACGTCGTCGTCGTCCGTCTCAAGGATCGTCTGAACGCAACACTCCTTTTCGTCGACTGGCCAACAGATTTCGGTACTTTGGAGATGCAAATGTCTCCGGTCGTAAAAACTTGACGTAAACACGATAACGAAGAAATTACGGCTCATCTACGTTTTTTTTTTTCTATAAATTTTTCTGGCAAGAAAAGAAGGAAAGAAAGTGTGCTTGAATTTAGAAGGATCCAAAGGAAGTTGGTGGAAATCGTAGAAATTTCTAAACTAATTACGATCCTTCTGGAATATTTAAAATGTTAATATTCCTAGGAATAAAATTCTCAATTCAGAAACAGTCACGAAGAATTGTCAAACGAAGTTATTGAAAGTATTCGAATATTTGAAAATAATCGAGGTTACATTCAAAATTTTAATAAACCACATCACTCGTGTTAACCCTAACAATTTCCGCGTTATAGTTCGTCATTCTTCTCACTTTATCGTCGTGGTCATTCCTCTTACAAAGTGCTTTCAAATTTTAGTGCTTGTCTACCCTTAAATTCAAATGTACGTCGAATTTCTGTTCGATGTTACTATTTTTACTTATTGTTTCAAAATTTGCACAATGCCCCTGTTATTTCAATACTTATACTCTTCGCCACTCTCAGTAACCAGTGATTCAACACAACAACTTCCCAAGGCATTCTCCCAACAATCCAGCAGGATCGAAGGACGCATGGTCGAAGGATAATCACAAGGAATTTGGGTTTTTTGGCACGGCATTAGGCCAGTTTTCACGTGACACCAGGAACATTCGAGAGAAGTAAAAAGGCCGTCGAACGAAGCTTTTGCAAACGAGTCACGTCGTCGACGGATGCTCGAACGAGCTACCGTGGATCGTTAGCTGACTTTCGAGAGAGCGCCGCGATCAAAAGCGCGTTTCAGATCTCACCGCTAGCGGGTGGTGAACGCGTAACGATGAATCGCCGCGAGCGATCCGCGCCGCGTTTCCTCGTCCCGATTCGCCGCGGGCCGAGCAAAAATGCACGCCCACCATCGCTAGAATTACGCGAACGAGCGTTCCGCACGCGATACTCGAATCTTCGAACGGATTTTTTTGTTTACCCTCGCGCGGCGAACGTGCAAAACAATCATTGTTACTTGTTAGCGGAATTTGATGTCGATTTTTGGGCTGGATGTGTGCTTCGCGTATTCTCAGAAGATCGCTAGCACAAAAACTTTCTAAAAATTAGAACGTATATTGACTTTAGCCGAAATAAAGTACAATAATTAACATCCCTGCTAACTTAGGTTTCATCATTTATTTATTTATTCTGGTATTTTATTTTAAAATTAGAAGTAAATGCGCATCGAACGCTGATATTTTTAGTGTTAAAATGAATTTCATTATCTTTTTCTTTGAAACAAACAACCTACGTATTTCGATTTCCTGTTATATCCAATAAAAAGTAATTTATAAAATCGCCAAGCGTGAAGCTAATTTTCTTCTTTCGCGATGGCCGATGGTCCGAAAAATGTGATCAGAATCGAGTCCCAACTGCCGCGAGCAAACTGCACGTTTCACCGACCGGAAGGAAGTTACACGGATCACGAACAAAGGACCACCCGGACGCCGAACGCCTAACAACACCCACGGCTCTGTATCTTTTTCGGTCGTTCCGTGAAACGAATCCCATAGAAATCGCAACAAATTTCACGACCGGCGAATACTTCTATGCCATATTCTTCCATTATCTCATAATTATCCCCGGCACTCTGAAATACGCTTGCTCATCGTTCGACCACCGCCGCGTTCAATGAGACATCGAAAACAATGAGCGTTTTAGAAGCTGCTGTTTGCCATGGATTTTAAGGAACCCATAGTCTTTGATATTGGATTTCCAGTGATTTAATTATCTATGTTAAAAGCGTGAAGGGAGCGTCAATGATGCGCAGAAAATTTTGGATAATCGTTATAATTTCAAGAGCTTAATTCTAACAATTGATTTCTACGCTGAAGCTATCAGAAATTTCATTAGTTTATCAGAAATCTAATTTATGCGAATGTACGAAGTGAATGAACAATTGTAAGAAACCTTATTAACTAATAAAGATAAGAAGTTGAAATTTTCTTTCAAACAAAAGAAAACACAAAATCTTCGCTGAACCACACATTATGGGCTAACAATTTGTCAACGATGACACTCAAAATTCCCTCAAAAATCTTCGGGCGTTTATCTTTTGCTCCATCGAGGATTTTGATGGGATCGGACAAGAAGCAAAGACGGATCATCATGGTGTCCATGGACCGACCGCGTGGCTTCGTCCTAAAACAAACCCATTACTCGCCAGTCCGGACAAACTCGACTAGACAGGATAAACGGCAAACTTCCGGTCGAAATCACGACGGAACGCACGGGTCTGCCACGAGTAATTTCCTTAATAAGGGCGTAATTACTTAATTTCTGTTTCCAGTCGTCAAACGCGACGTGTCCCGAAACTGCTCGTTAAACGCTTCGGATGCTGTCTTGTTTGGGCCTAATTAAGCAGTAAGACCTCCTCGTACGTCCAGTTTCGGTGTTTACGATATTTTGATGTTATTTAGGTGGTTTCCTGCTAACGTGAACGCGAATATCTTCAGCAAAGAAACATCTCCGACCACGTTAGCCATTTAAGAATATTTTGCAACAATATGTTGTCTGTTAATTATTCGGCGTATCGAGGATGAAATTTGCACGTTCCATTGGAATTGCACCAATTAAGCTAATCTTAGCCTCTGAAGTATTTTTAACAACATCGTAAGGCATACAATTTATGCAACATGCGTGTATCGTGTGTCGTAAAATCAAACAGACTGTTCAGAATATGCAAAGATCAAGAGTGAAAACGTTTAACTAGAATATCAATGTATCTGCGCATATTTATGGCGATTAAGATAGATATTTGAACGAAATATCGTTAAAAAAATTCCTTCCATAATTTTTCACAATATTATGTAACATTGTAGCAATTTTCCAAGACTCGGTTCCAAGAATACACAAATTTCTATGTTTAAAACGCCCTTCTGTCTCGTCAAACGTCTATCGCGCCTTCACCTGGCCTCGTTATACCTTCCACGCCACGAAATCCTACGGCAACCCATCCGAAATCCTTCGAAAACGATTGTGCACGTGGTACGACGAAGAAACGTAACGAGGCTAAATATTTACCCGGGCAAAGGAGCATAAAGTCCTGAATGAAGGGATGAAAACGACGCGAGATACAGATCTCACCGCTGGTGAAACTACCTGTCCAGGCTCGTTGATACGTTTCGAATCCTCGAAGAGAGCCGGACGGGTTTCACCTAATACCGTGGATTAGGGTTTGAACAGCCCTCGGTTTCGTGCATTCATCTCGACGACAACAATAAATGCGTCGGCCATTCAAAGGGATATTCATCGACGACACCGTGCACGAACGCATTACACCGCCAGGTACGATAATCTGTCGTAATAGGGGCCGGAAGTGACGCGGACATGCGGGGTGCAACAGAAAGGGGACGAAATCTGGGTCAGTTCTGTGAATGGTCGATCCCCTTGTTGAAAGAGTTGTTGCGTGTTCTGAGATTCCTTGCGGCGCGGCGGGACGTTGCATGTGCATCGGGATTTTTTTTATTTCGAGCCGATCACGCGTTAACCCTTTGTCAAGTCGAACTACAGTTCTAATGTGACAGGTTTTAAGCGCAATTGAGGTACAGTTAATAATTTGCATGGTCAAGAATCGTTGACTCTTGAAGCGGGTTTTAACAAATACTTGTTAGAGGAAAGGAAATTATAGTTAAATTTAGGCTAAAGCTGGTTTAAATCTTAACATTCACTGGGCCTATACATACGCCTTCCACGGTTAAAGGATTAAGTTGCAAAGAGAAATTAATGACCAGATTTTCTTTGTTTGCCTTAATATTGTAGGAGGGGATAGATGATTCTAATGGTCACAATTTCTGGGAAAATCATTAGCCAAGGGGATAAGAATTACTTATGTCCAGGCAATATCAGATTAAAATTGAAAATTCAAATTTAAATTATTATTTCACCCGTTATATCTCTGGTGTGCAGCTTATATTGATATTTAGTACTTGTCCATAAATGATATATGAAATCACGTAAATTCTGTGTAAATGTATAAAATATAGGAAATAAACTAAGAGATTTAAAAACAAAAATAATTTATAAAAATCTATGAACTTTGTTTTCCCTACCTTAGATAAATCTACTGATTCCTACGAACACCATTTCGATAGAGGAACATATAAATCTCAAGCAACACAGACAAATGAATCGAATGAGCAAACAATTCAATTATTGAAAAGTGAAATGTCTGGTAAGCAGATGTTGCGCCAGAGCATCGATTAACTTGTCGTTAAAGCATGTAAATCGATTCGAAGCTTTCAATCTCTCGAATTAAAAGCGAACCAAACGCACGATCTCCATCAGCCGGTTCACCCAAATTACGCCAGGTGCAATCGTGACGATAAGCAATTTCGTTTCTCTTGACAGATACTCGGTATCGGGTCCGCTTCAGAGACACTCGATTATGTATATCGAGCGGACGACATTAAACGCCGCCAATTTCCATACATTGTGGCTGACCGCGGCTTTCTCTTCCGCCAGATTTTGCGGAACGAATCTGACATCCTGGACACGTGATCCCGGTTCGAAAAGAGTCGGTCAACTTTTGTTACGAATCGGCATGTGCAACTCGTATCCCCAAATGTGCGATATTTGAGAAAGTACGAACCCTCTTTCCATGAAGCCTTAAAATACTTTACCACGAGGGTCGGGTCTAGTACAAGTCAACATTTTTCTAAATACTAATAAATCAACTAATTTGTTCTTAAAATAGACACACGCCCCTGTTATACATAATTTGTGTGCGGGATTAATAGTTCATTTTATTTCCATTTCATAAAATTTTGATTCTCCTAGAATTCCGTAGTATTCTCCAGAATTCCCTAGAATAAAAGCTTATACCTGAAAATTACTAGGTATTACAACTAGAATGCTCGTCCCTTTATAACTAGGCAATAATACCTAGCAATTCAGTCCTCTACAATATCTCGTTATTTTCCCCTAGGACAGACAAGTTTTCCCAGTAATCTACCATACTATCAGATTTTTGCTACCCATAACAATTTGCCTAATTATTTACACGAACGTAGGTGACGAATTTTTCCTATCAGCCTGAAATGGTCTATGTGCTAATGGAAACTAGGCTTCGGGGCAGCATGTGCGTTTCTCCTGCTGGAAGTTGTCCATTGTTCTTAGCCACGCGAGACTGCAACGTCTGTTCGTTCCTCTTCCTTTGCAACACCATCCTACTTGTAACCTCAGACATAGCCGGGGGCAATTGTTACGCGTTCTGGGTGGCGAGACTCTGAAATAATACCCGGGACCTAACAAAACACCTCTGAAATGACCGTACCGGAGTCGAGAGACTCGCAACGTCTACCCCAACGGGGCTGCCTCTCTATACTAATTCAAATGCTGCGCGTGTGGTTCGCCCTTTGAGAAACAGCCTCGTCGAATGATTAAGGGTTGACGTTAAGGTGCAACCCCGTTGTATACAAATGGTCAGATACAGGGAAAGTGTGTTTTCTTGACCAACAAGAGGGTTCGTGCAGATGTTGGTCGAATACACATCTATTTCCTTCCAAAAAGATATTAACGATCATATTATTGTTACTTTCATGAAGTTAGTAAAAAATTTATCGCCAGATTAGAAATGGTAACTTTGATATTCAAAGTAATCGAAGCTCGTAATTTATTTTTAAATCGAATTCCTTCAAATTACCATCGAAAACGTTCAACGTATCTCAATAACTCCTCTCGAATCAAGAGAACCGATTTTCACTCATTTACCATTGCTAATCAGTCAATATATCCATCAGATCGAAAAAAGAAAGAAAGAGCCAACTTCTCTCCAGCAACCATCAAAACCACACGGTTCCCTCGATCAGACAGCTTTCCATTCACAGCACGAACCAGATCGCTATAAATTATCATCCAACATCTACTACCCAGAATGATCAACCGTTTCACCCTGTCTCTCTCTCTCCCTTTCCCCCTATGAACTTCCCTTTCACCACCACGTGCTGCATGAACACGCGCGTTCCATTCAATGAAACCGTATTTCACCTGGCCACTCGAATATTCATTAATAGCCTGCACGCAGGTCACGATGTTATGAAAAAGAGGAAGATAGAAGGGCCAGGGGACGGGGTTCAGGGGGGAAATATCGACAAAGGGCGTAGACGACACCGAGGTCGCTCGTGGCGCCTACAATCGATATACAGGGTGTCATATAAACGATGGTCCAACGAGGTTCAATCGCAATCGAATGAATATTCTTTACTATAATGATTTATTCGAAACAAAGGTCTTTTATTACCGAAGTAGTACTCCTGTTCAATTTATATCCTTCTCAATCTATTCAAATTCACGTCGATTAAATTCCAACGCAGGCGATTACAACATTTGCAAAACGACCCCCGGTGCAAAATTTCATTTTACATTTTTCAATTTACTTTTTCACAAAAATTATACCCTCTTGGTCTGTACCACGAGTTAAACGACACACTGTACACACAACCCACGCGATTTAGGCCAGTAGAGAGAGAGAGATAGCCCAGCCGGAATGAAATCCTTTCACGAGTTCATTAATGCCCGGGATTATTAATAGAGGACTCGGTCTCCGAAATAAATACGGGGCCTCCTATACACACGTGGGTGGATGTTCGATGGTTCGGTGGCCGCCCATGTCGATTGGCGTGCGGTCCGCCCGAAGTAACAATTTAATTACACCACACGGACTTCGATATGTATAGCAACCACCCACGGTAAATTGATTTTGCCACGGTATTAAGCCACGGGCCGCGGTCCGCGATTTATTGGAGGGCCGCCAGTGTCGAACGGTAGTCGTCGACGAATAGAGCACACGGACACGCTTTGTAATTAAGAAGTTTCTGCGAGCTGAGCTCTGGTGGCCGCTGGTGGTGTCGAATGGAAATAAAGAAAAGAAATGGTTCGATGATTTATATGGGTGATTACGATTTCGAAACTTTCGTGATACGATGTTTGAAAGCTGATTTTTGAAGATTTTTACTTGCCAATACTATTATATTCGACAAATTTGGTATATTTAACATTGATTTACCTCGTTGAACCGCCACCTACTCTAATTTTCCATACAACCCTTATATCTGAAACTCGCCTGACCTTCCAAGAACAAATTCGTACCACTAAAGACTCATCATCCTGAAATAAATTCTCATAGGGCTAGAATTCATCGCAAGGGCATCGTCATTTAACCCGCTGTCCACTGTCAAGATTTCGATCGATCCATGACCGAATGTCGTCCCTCTGCCAACGACACGTTTCGTGGCTCCATTAGCAACGGTAAAACGGTTCGTGAGTTTCGCGCCAAGAGAATCGCACGTGTCATAAATATACATGCGAGATCGGCAGAGGGTTTCGTGGCGAGAGGCTGCTGCTTGCTTTTAGCCTTATCTATCGGACGGCCACCCTGGACCCGGCTACCTTGTAAGAGGGTTTCGAGTGTCTTGGACGGCCATGATAATTGGAAAAGGGTGCGTGAGTCCTTCTGGCATTTGTTTGGACGACCATTATGTAAATAGAGCCCACTCGGGTCCCCCCGCCCCTCGAGAGGCGCCATCAAGTTTCACGAGACCTGACGCTTCTACCTGTTCGCGAAACGCCGCTATTAAATGTTTAGAATACGCTTAACCTGTCTACCGGTATTCTTTTCGTCAAGGTTTATACAAAAAGTCCAAATAATAATACTTTTTAGGATGTCTATTATGGATCAGACTCTGGGAACGGTGGACCACGGGTTTTGGTGATCATCTTTTTCTTTTTCTCTATTTGGAGAAGATTCTATTCAGAATCTATCAATGGTTCTGCGAAATAAAAGTGTGACATGTGTAAGGGAGACTTTCGCAATTGACACTTCTCCAAGGTATAATAGCGACTACCCTGCGGGAATATGGTATTATGACAAAAGAAAGCTTCATCATTCGTCTTACACTAAAAAATTACTAAATATTATGCCTAGCCACGATAGGCATATGTTAATTATGTATATAGTATAATAACTCCTTTGTATTCTGACTGATGTACCTGACAATTGTCTGATTGTAAAGATTAACTGCTTCGACTTATTTGCATTCATCTTTCCTAATAAAGAACGTTCGAAGTACGTGTACAATATCCTGAAAAATTCTGACAAATCAAATCCACATCTTGTGCAATTTGTTCGCTGTAAAAATGGCGGTCTTCGTGCATCGTTCCCTCGACTGGTGCATTCTCACGCAACGATGCTGGCAATTAAGCCGAAGGCTGAACGTGACCTCCCTCTTGACGATCGAATAAAACAACAGATGCCTACGTATTAATAACGATCACCGTGGGGACGATCAAACGTTAGTCTCGGTGTCCGGTTTAATGACTCGTTAATTGCATGCGGGCTTTTTCACCCCCTCGCCCGAGATACCATTCGGGACTCGGAGAGCCACCGTTTCGATCCTTATGGGATTCCTGCTTTAATGGGAGGGCAGGGGGTGGTTAAAGAATGCTGCGCATCTTGGATTGTAATAATTTCCAAGGAATTTCAGGATTAGTTGCAATTTTCACGAAGCTTGAATCTGTTCTTTATTTTTAACGGTAAACGTCGCTTGCTAATGGACATGTTATGTTATTGAGAATCATAATACTTTTATTTTCTAAATTTTACATTTAGTGCCGTTAGGAAATAAATATTTGATTCAATTTATGTCCATACAAATATAACTAAAACTGATTGTGGCATTACAAATCCAAGAATATAATACTATTTTTTAATATAAATGCCTAAAAAGGAGGAATTTGCAATACCAAGGCCTTGAAGTGGTTGGCCTGTTGTTAATTTCGAAAGGAAAACCCGTCCATTTTGTAGTAAAAATATCGATAAGACTTTTATACGATCATTTTCAGAGGACTTTGCTGCTATCAGGTCTTTTACGAGTATTTTTCGCGGTACTTTTATCTCGTCAAACCGTGTCAAACTGTCCGTCCTCCGAAATTAACCATTTGGTAACGCGATAGGAAGGATTAATTGGCAAGTTGTCGAAAACACTTCCGAGGTTCGTTTTTCGCACAAAGAACAAGGAATTCATCCCTCGTATTGGGCTACCGTATAATTTCTCGGTACCATAAAAGGTTTTCTAAAAAAAAAAAAAGAAACGCCACGAAAAGGTGGCTCAAAGGCAACCCCCTTCAATTTATCTGTCGTAAAGCAACATTGTGATGGCCAGGACACGTGCATGTCTGCACGCACCGCCGGTGTAACGGTTAAAAGCAATTAAGCTTCCTTTCATCTCCCGAATGGCCGAGGTGGTTCGCGAGCTGCAATTTCGCCCGGTTGAACAAATAATTGACGACGAACAACGGGAGCCGGAGCAAAACGACAGATGACTCCCAGGAAACGGCCAGACAAATTGGACGCGGCTCGTACCTGACAGATAGAGCGTAACGAAACGCAGGAGCGAGCAAGCGGCGCACGAGCGAGCGTTCGAATTAAAAGCGCGGGAACGCGTTATGAAAACTCACGAACCAATTGCGACCGTCGCGAATGATGAATATTTGAAAATATTGTCCGTCACTCGCGTTGGAGTTTCAACGGGAACCAACGAGATTGACGGTCGTTTTGATTGAACTGTGAAATTTGACATTTTAGGTTTGCAAAATAAACTGGAGAACTGAATTATTTAATGGTTTGAAATTTTATGCCGTGACAATTGTTTGAGCTTCGGTTGATGTCGAAAGTCTAAGTTTAGAATTTTTCAGGAAATAATTATTACTTTTAAAGTGATATTACCATAGTTGCCGTTGCGAAATCAACGAAAGTATACATTTGCAGGACAATTAACTGGAAGATCTATATATTCGAACGCAAATGAACCAGATCGTCAGCCAATAAATTGAAATAATCCCTCGTATGTGCTCATAATCTGGTTACAACCCGTTTTATCTTGCAACTCACGTTTTCCTGCCGACGAAACTTGCCCGTTCACGACTTTCACAACCGATATCTCAATCGAACCAGCGTACACCTCCGGTGGTGATCGCCGTTTCCGGTCGATCGTGCCGTAAGAAACGTCGAGTCCCGATATCAGTCGTTTGTTACCTCCGTGTACCCCGCGAATCCGTTAGCGGCTATTCCCTCGATTTGACACAGTTTCAGCCATGAAGACAGCTTAAAAGACACCGCGTGAATTACGTCCCGGCCTCGGGCCGGTTATCTGGCGCAGCTGGCACAATAAAATTGAAATCGCATTGTGCCGTGTGCGCGCGAGTTATTCCGGAGGCGCAGCAATCAACGTTACTTTTATCGTTCAGAGAAAACGCGTTGCGCGCCTCGGCGTGGTGCGAAACAGCGGCCCTCGATATTGCCTGTTTCGCTACCAACAACGGCCATTGCTTTATCTCGCTCGGACTCGGCCTTTTTAAATTGTGTAACCTCGTTCCATCGTCGACCGTCGCGGAAGGGGGGGGATAATTAATGACGTTGAAATACCGAGAAACGAACGCGGTGGAAAGGTGTCGTTGAAAAGTGTGAAAACTTCGGCGCCGATTACGATTATCGCTGGCAGGCTCAATTATTGAAAATGCGAGAAACGGCGTCGATGAATTGATTTAAGTAGAAAAAGTCAACTATGATATTTGGGAGAAAGAAAATCCTATGACGACAATCAGACAATTGCCTACGATTTTGGAAAATATTGTTTTAGAGCTCGATGTTATGTATTAGCAAATATCTAAAGAGCAAATTTGATACGTTACGATCCAATTGTAAAAAATTCCAAATCAGAGCAAACTGAAGTAAAAAATTCATAGGAATTCTTATCACTTCAGAACAATTGAAGTCGAACTTCCGGTAGATATCGAGTATTAATTAAAACGTGGCCCTCAGATAGGTTCCTGTCCCTGTGCAGTCGAGGGATTGCTCTTCGAGGGTATGGAAGACCGGCCATTGTGCAAGGGGGTGTTTGTAGGACGAGTGTGAACTTCTCAAAGGATTGACCAGTCCTAGCGGAACCCTTAAGATCCAGGGTAACAAACGCCGGCAAAAGAATTAAGAACCCGTAAAATGGTGCAACAGGCAATAAATGCCTTTTCGCCAGCTGCCCGTTTCACCTTTACCCCCCTCGCCGATTCCCGACCGTTCTTATCCGGGATTTACGAAGCGTATTTACCTGTGTTACATCACCGTAACTTTCATTATTTTCGGTCGTGCACGCGAGGAATAAAGCAAACAGGAACCTGCGATTGGTGCACGCCCCTGGATAATTGAAGATCGGTATCTGGAGCTTGGACGAATCCGTACAAAATTCTCCGCCGAGATTTTTTTTGGAAGCACGAAATTTATAGTGGGAAAGATTATTAAATATCTTAATTTAATTTCAACGTGGAACTTTGTGAAAATTACTTAGGGGTAGGAAGTGTATATGAGGCTTTCATTTTATAAAAGATAGATTTAAAGGGTCTATTAGATTGATCTGGAAGTGTTCATACAATTCTTTTATACGAGGAATTTCTACTAATTTTCTGATAATCTTTGAATGTTTAATAATTGCTGATTTTTTCGGTGGTGGTGCAATGTATTATTGTACTGTTCCAAACAGCACACTCTCTAAAATTCAATCTTATTATAATTCATTACTGAAACGTCAAGTTGAATCACTACCTGCTACCCGAACGAACTGGCATGATTTTTCATCGCACTTTAATCATCATTTATTATGTCCTCTCGACGTTAAATCAACCTACTTTTCACGACCGAAATGAATATTCCGCGTTAAATTCAATCAGCATTAATATAATTGCGTCGAGGAACGCGAACAGTTGCGAATGTCGGGTCGAGAACTACAGTTGTCCGTCATTCGGGGCGAAAAGAAAGAAAAGAAACAGAAGCCAACAAAAGGAGAGCGTCTCGATGCGATCGTGGCAAAATAATATCCAGCTTTCGCCATTGAACAAGCTCGCGAAGTGACGAAACGAAAATGTACGGTTCGCACACGGCCACTGGCGACAGGTAATTTTCGGGGCGAAAGTTAGCGAAAAAACCGTCGTGAATTAGTTAAGCGCACGAGGCGTCGTCGTCGTCGGCTGAATCAACTTTGCCGTCGCAAAGTGTCTTGCGGGTAATTGCAACTCATCGGCCACGGACGCGATTCGTTGGCAAAAACAAATTTAATTTAACGCGTAACGACGCTCAAACACACGCGATTAAACCTGTCCACCCGTCCCGAAAAAAAAAAATTATTCAAACGGCACCACGGCAACTTTTTTTTCACGGAATTCCAGACGAGTTGGTTCAACCAAAATTCCCGTCTCCACTTTCTCGACTCTCGTTGCACAGTTTAAGTACTTTACGCTTTGAGTTGCGCATTGAACGTGAGGGAAAAAAATGGTAAAATTGAATTTTTTTGTTAACGTACCTGCAATTTAAGAAGTTTCATTTATATTACTGACTGTACTCTGCCGAATAGACGGGGAAAATTTCTCGTCTGAACAGGTTGAATCGTTGTAAAAATAATAATAAAATTTGGGTGTTAATAACCATAAAGGTTGTGAAAAGGTTTCCATGAATTGGAAGAAATTAACCAATTTTCAACGAACATTCAAAATTTAACCGCTGTGTAGGCAGCAGGCAAACATTGAAGCTTCAATTTTGCGATATTTTCTCGAAGAAGTACAAAACTGTTAAATGAAACATGGAAATGGATACCCCAGACGCACGATAGTCTACGGATGGGTTAATGAAACCCGCAGTTCCATAAAACCGCAATATCCAGCGGGATTAAGGGCCGTGCCGCCACGTTTGCCAAAACAAAATTACTTCACCTCCCACGGGAACGTTTCACGTCCCGAAATATACATCCGGACAACCCTCGGCCACGGTGGACCCGCAGGGCAGGCACCCTGATCCCAGCTAGATTAAATTACACAAGGCTGCAGGGCGAACGAATCTTTCTCTCGACGGAGAAAGACGACGGAGGAACGAGGAAAGCATGGCTAATTAATTGCAACGCGATAGAAGGAGACAAGATGACATGCGGGAGGCTGGAAGTGGACGCTCGGTAGCTCGTTAAATTTTAGGGGCGTGTAGATCGGAAGCCCCGTACGATTACGCTTAAACGAGCGCACAGTTTGCCTGCCGGTAGGTACGAGACTGATTGAAATCTATCAGCGAGAGCCTAATTTAATTAGGCATGTTTTGCTCGTGGTCAGGAAACCTCGTACGTTTTGGAGCCTTGTTGAAACGCTTCCGTGTCAACTGATAATTGAGCCGAACGGTTAACGCGTTCGTCTTAGAAAAATACTTGGTAATTTTATCTGTTAGCCTGATAATTTACTGGAGAGAAGTAACCGAAGATTGTCGAGGCTTTGGTTGCAAATATTTTAGAATCAGTGGTAATTTATGTTTAACAAAATTACTATTTACTTTGTGAAGCGTCAGATTGGAGGACTCTAACTATTCGGATTAACGAATAAGAAGACATTGCAATAAAATTTGGAAGAAGATCTAATAGAATCTATGAGAGTCGAGCAAACGGAATCGCAGAAATATCAAACCCTTTGTTTCACCGTTCACCCACTTCGTTATCTCGATCCACGCGGTCGTCCGGCTCGTTTATCCTGCGCTCGTAAAAGGATAGGGGAAGGAGGGAGAGATCGTGGTTCCGGTTGTACTCGTTCCTTTCCTTCGCGTGCACACAGAACAGCCAGTCCGTGCAGCCGGTACCGTGTCACACCGAAATCCTTTTCCTCGAGATATGATTCATTGTTATACGCTCTCGATGGACCACCCAGTGTATCATGCTCTGAAATGCTCGTCGAAGAATCTCAGATCGATACAACGAGCTGCTGCGCCCACGCTCTTTCGCTGTGGCGCGAGTCAGGGCCGGATTTGACCCACTGTGACCGACAGCTAATATTTTTCGACGTCGACCCAATTGATAGAGAACCGTGTGCGCCATTTCTCAAGGGAAACGTAGAAATCTTTACTCTTTTTCTTCTTCTTCGTGCAGGAAATCGAGCAACCGAGCCAGGCAATTAATGGGCCCCGCTTGAAAGGAGAATTGAGACCTTTCGAGTGGTTGATTATTAATTGAGATGGTGGGATGAATCGAAACGGTGCTTCGAGAAGTTACGATTGATTAATTACAGTAATCTTGCGGAAGTTGGGTGCATCTTTGATTCAGGACCGCGATGAGTAATATTTTGGTAATATTCTGTTTGATAGTATTATACTTATGAATGATAAAGGTAAAATATTAAAGTCCCTCGGTGTTCGAAAAAGACCCACAGAAAAAGCTACCCTCAATTACATCATTCTTATTATAAAATATACTTCTTCCTCTTCCACTGAAGACTTTCATTCGTTACGTTCAATTAAATTACACGTAACAATCACTTGCACAAACTATCTACCTACAATATTCCACTTTCAACATTAACAAACGTTCCGAACCCAGATAACATCTAACGACCATCAAGCATCTAATACCCGAGGGACTGATGCCCATTTTTAATCACCATGATTACGCGCTGATCGTCCTAGTGACCGTCAGATAATTCAAATGCACCGATGAAATGGGTTCTCTATCGATCCGCCCCTGCACGTTGTACGCTCTATAAAACAGCAGGCCCACCTGGGAGCAATCGATACGAAAGATATCAGGGGATAATCTCACGGCGCCGGCCGAATTAAAGGTCTAGCGAGTCTTTAATTGAACCCCTGAATAATGATCGTTGATCCAGTGATAGGACAAATCCTGTCACGGGGGCGGTGGTCGTCCTTCGTGTCTAGCCGAGTTTTCAGATCGCTATCCCTTGGCCGTCTGCCTACATGAACCGTTCGCAAGACAGAAAATGAATCTGATAGCCGGCATCGAGCCGTTTCGAATAGAATTTATCACGATGAAACTCCCGGCCGATGTTTGAATTATTAATTAGCGACGCGACGCGTGGGTGAAACTGTGCTTCCTCGTGGTATAATTGTGCTCCGGCTCCATGGGCCGATTTATCGGTCGAATTATCGTTCCGAGGGAGCAACAACGGACCCTGCTTCGTTCGACAAAGTGATTTATGATTTTTTAATGGCCAGAGATACCTGACCGCGAGCAAATAATTGTTTTCGTCTTATTGCTACAACGTAAGACGGTGCAAGCTTTAATTCCAATACATTGTTAAGACATTTGATTCTAAGAAATTGGCTCCTTTTCATTTTCATTATTAAGTTTTAAATTTTTTCTATGGACACTGATTTTTCAATATATTGTTAAGAAAATTTTCAACGACTGTCACGCAGTAGTCAATAGGGTTTAAACAATGAAAGATCGTAGGAAGGATTGACGTACTGAGTACTATGTAACTTTCCTATGAAAATCGGCGCCGTGGTTATCCTCATTCCTCTCTGCAATACGAGAAGGTTACCTCGCATTATGCCTAGGTTAGGCTTAAATTAGGTGAAAACCATAAATCATGATAAGCTTCCCTAGGGAAAATGGCTCCTTAGAAGAAACTACCTACAACTTGCCACAATACTAAAAAGTTACCTTAATTTCAAAGAGACTTGGTTAATTTAACAACGAGGTAAGATGGACGACGAGCTAGGTAAATATCTAGTAATTTTCGAGTGTCAAATGAATAATAGGACTTTTTCCTCCATTTAGTGATATCCAGAGAAAAATAAAGAGACGGAACCTTATCGAAGATACTTTCCGGAGTTAACGAGCTGTTGGACCGTTTCTCGGCCTGGCGGATCGCGTTTCAACGACCAACCCGCTATGAGTAATTGCGATCGAGCCTGAAATAATTAACCTGCCCACAATCCCCTCCTACCGGAACGAGTCCGGGACTCTTGTGAACAGGAACACTCAGTTATCTAAGAGCTGAAGGGGAGAGCTCGAGTTCGAATCGTAGCTCGAAAACTCGCCGCTATTTAAGAGGATTATCATCGGGACAAGCGGAGGTTCCAAGCGCGTAATTAACGAAAGAGGTGCACAAATGGGAGGGGGGGGGGGGGGCTCTTTTCTCTTTGGTGGGACACGCTACGTGCAGGCTGAAATTCTTTGCTGGAATCTTTCGGGGACTATCAAATTAGCAGCAACGTGTTCGGATAAAAACGTGTTGGTAATTATTGGAGATACGGGTGGCTGTAACGAAAGCGACGATTTCCTTTTTCTTTGTGTTTGATACGCGGTGGAAGTGTTGTTTTTAATTACCGAGCTGTTGGATTTTGGATTTGTGCCGATTATTAAATTGGATAAGACGAGTTCGAATGGTTTCTCTTCGATGGGTTACAAACTTGTTACTTAATTTAATGATTTGTGCGAAAAAAAGGGTTCGTATCAGGTAAATAATTTCGATAAATGATAAAACAAGTGAAAATAACGTTTCTGCGTTATTTTCTTGCAAAGAAATTAGTCTTTGGTTGTCAATTGTTAACAAAATCGTTAAATCAATGCCATTTAAAAAGAAATTTGCAGTAACAACATGAATTCTTTTAACAGAGTGTTGCAATTCAAGAAATATATGATTTTTCTAATGATTTAAATTTAAACAAATACTAAACAAAGGACAAAATTCAAAACACAAAACTTCATCTTTGAGATTAAAAAGTTATTGTTTGATATCCATAATATGTTCTATTATCTTGTGTCTGATCACTCGTCGCTGTTTCTACTGCCACCCAAAGTGTTATCGAAACAATAAGGAGCAAAATCAACACGTCTGATAACAGAAGAATTCAAGTAGAACAGAAATCTAGAGTGATGCAATATCAAGATCGAAAGGTACGAGGTTATCTCCTTCGATGATGATAAATCGTTAGAAGAGAGTAGAGCGTTGGTCAGATCGATGTGCCTAAATCATTTATCGAGGATGATGATGAAGATGATGGTCCGTTTAATATCTCGGTTCACCGTGCCAGAATTACACGGCCAGATAAATGCTTCCACTTTCCACTTAAATTCATCATCGTCCTGTAATGTAATTGATACCATTAAGATCTCGATTACGAGATATCGACCACCTTTCAGTTTTATCTATTTCTACATTTACTATATAATAAACTACTATGGAATCAATATTCGGTATTCAAATATTTTCAATACAATTCTTAATTAATTTTGGATTATGAAAGACTAGCGAATAGAAATTTCTATCGAAGGCCATTCAAAAATTCTGACATTTGACATATTTTAATCTCAATTTATTCGATACGACAGTTTTATGTTTCGTATAAAATAGCTGAGGATTCTGCAGCTTGTTTGAAATAATTGTATCAATACACCTAATCGCTAGGTCAACAGTTACTTCATGAATGTTCTTCGTGTCCACGGGGACATGTGTCGCACGGCTAACAGGATCTCTTAAAAGTGCTCGAAGAATTCCACCGGATAGTTGAAGCGACCGTCTGTCGGTGGAATGAAAAACGAGAATTTTCACGGTGATTGGACGCGGCTTTCGCAAAAACCGGAAGCTCCGCTAACCTTGATTCCGTCGCAAAAGATCGCCAGACGGTTAAACTGCACCGGGTGACCGTTAAGTCGGATCAAGTGCAATCAACTAGGTAATCCAATCTAATTGGCGCAATTATGAGGTTAAACGATTACGGTAACAGTACCTAATAGTAGAGGTACAAATTTAATTTCTTTCAATAATCGTCGAAAATTTGAAATTTATCTTTCAGGGTTCGAACACTACTTTTACAAAATTTGGAACACTTTGTAAATACGTGATGGAATTCAAATTCCATAAAATGAAACTTTTGTATCGGAATTGTCTTGATCTCATTCTTAATTTAATAATTTATTGTCATTGGTTTATTCATAGGCGAAACGTTTATTTCTCGGAATTCTTGATTCCGGTTTCACGTTTTCGCATCGGGGACAGAGGCAATTATGACCCGTTTACTTCGTTTCAGCGAATCCCTCGTCGTCGACCGGTGAAATATGATTTCACAGCCACTGATTTGGCGCCTCTTGACGAGCACACAAGAGACGAAATCGGGCGTCTGCGTTTCTGCCTCGTGCTCATTACCATCTGGCGCAATTTCGACGATAATTTATATCAGGACCCATGGCGGACACCCCGCTGCGCCCTTAATTCCAAAATTAATCCTCGACCGTGTACGTACGATTAATCCGCGATCGAAAGCACGCTACCAATTACGCAAAAACTTTGTCGTGTGGATAAAAAAAAGCTTCGTCGACGAATTCATAAGCCGCAAGAAAGCAAGATTAATCGTTGCAACTAAAAAGTCGTGGCCGTATTTGGTAACATTCATTTGCGGATAACTTTCATTATTCGCAACAATCTTATAATTTATCCTTCTCTTTTAAAGCACGGTTGCAAAAGATTTTAAATCGTTATTGCCAACATTTTCGGCAAGACTTATGGCTGGATTATACTTTTACAGTTGCAGATAAACGAAAAGAAATCGCCGTCTGGAAAGTTCTGATAATAATTGTTACGAAATTCTGGGTGATTTTAAGGTTAAATCTATGGTCCAGGAATTAAATTTTCCAGTCCCAGAATATTCCCTTTCCTTTTATTCACAAACTAGTATATTATAATTCAAGTTTCGATGACATGCAATTCAAATTGCCTAAATGTTATTCAAAAAATCCTCAAACGAATGTTAATGCACAACAAACATAATTTTCCCCTGTTCCTTTAAATATTGGTCTCCAAAGTAGGATACTGTTTCTGAGTAACTGACCCGATTCCATCATTTTAGTTTCACTAATTCCAAGCAATAAATCATCCTCCGTTTGCTTCTACAGTGCTTGCGCTATACATCAAAAAGCATATCACGATGGTGGCTCAAATGTCGTGACGCAAGCTCATAACAGGAAGCTTAAATCAAAGTTCAACGAGAAACGAAAGTCTTCGCGTTCAACGTAACACCATGACGGCTACGACACATGGGGGAGCCTTAATTTCCAAGCGATTCGTTATGCGTGAACGCGCTCGAGATTCGCGAGCTGTCTCGTCGCAATCGTCGTCGTCGTCGTCGTCGTCGACGACGTCCTGGCACCGCCTGACGCCAGATAAGCCACGAATGCAAATAGAGATTTCCAGCTGCGAGAGATGGATGATGCGACCGGTGATAAATGGTCGCCGCGATATTCATCCGGTGACGCGACTCTGAATTTCTTTCGCGCGCCGCGTTTTACGCTCACCACCTACTAGATTCCACCTTTTTTCGCTTTCTTTTTGCCGAAGCAAAAGGTCCAAATTGGCGGGGACTTTCAGTGGCACGATTTCAGAGAAGATCGTGATAAATTGCTTTAATTTGGAAGCAAATAAAAACATGATATTGGGAGATTGAATTTTTAGTAGCTCTGGGTGGTATGGAAAATCTTGGATTGTTCAACTTTTTCAGTTTCTTACTACGGAGAGCTAGATTGTGCTATTTAATAAATTATACTCCTTTTTACCTTCCGTGTTTCCTTTGGAAACTTTAGGCGAGGAGGTAATAAATTAATTGAATTGCTAAAAGTTATTTGAAGAGTCTTCACCTGCATAAATATCTGAGGAGAAATATTACCACTTTACTCTGAGTTTACTCTGATTGAAATATATTAAATCTTTTGGTTTGAAACATGGAAGTAAACGAAATCGTGCCGTGAAAGTAAAATTTCTCAATCCCTCCGCTCAAAGGATAATAATGATTAATTACCAGTCAAACGTGAAATAATTAAAACACAAGGTGTCTCTGATTTTCGTCACCAAATCCAAAGCCGTTTTAAAAAATATCCCATTGGAAATGAATGATCGTCTTCCTATACCCGACGATTTTTCGATACATCGACGTTAACTCGTGTTCTCGAAAGAAAAAGAAAATTAAGGAACTTTCGTTCGTACGTAACACCCCGAATCGGTGAAGATTGATGCCACCTCGAGACGCTTATTTTTCAAAAGCGATCGCGGATAAAATCAAAGGGAACCGGTCGGACACGAGCGAAAGTCGTCCCTCGCCGATCTCTTCATACCGAACTTGGCCAGATTAACTCGTAATTGCGCTCATTATCGTAGAATTTGATTCGAGAACGAACCAGCACCGTGTACACCGAGATTCTTGAATACACGAACCTGTGTCCGAACTCCATATTTTGCATGCGGATAGAACGAAAGATCGGACAATTCGACCAGGTGCAAACTCGATCGAAATTCATTTCGATGAATTGTATTTTGCATTGAAAGAATTAATAAGATTGCACCGTGATCAATTTGGTATTTGTGTTCTGCGATGAAGGATCTTCGATAAGCATCTGATTTTTGCATATTAATTATCTCGATCAAATGATTCTGTAAATTGTAAGGTACCGACTTTCCTTTACATTCAATCGTTATGCTACGTATTTGATTTTTACTATCTTGAACTGGTATCCAAAAGTATCTTTGATAATTAATTATTTAATTATACAAAGTGGCTTTACCCAAACGTTCCACCCGAATTTTTCTCTTTGGAAGGGGTTGAAATAAAAATTTTACCACTGTTCTCAATCAAACAGATAAAAGGATCACACAAAAGAAGAGGTTTCATCAATTTCTCGATAAGGTTGCTCCAGAACGTCCTCGGAATCGATTCGTCAGCAGGCTGTCCTTCAACTCGAACGACAATAAAAGATAGTCGACCGGAAAGACACCGGCCAGAAACGATAACTCACAAAGATACGTGGTCACGGGTGACCCCGCCTTTAATATTAATGGCTACTCCTCGACCCTGCAAAGATTAATAGAGGCTCGCAGGGGGGAAACGTTCTTCTACGTTCTAGGCTGTGCTAGCACGATTCATGGAATGCAAAGTGACCCACACAGAGTCTCAGAGTTTGATCGTCGGTCATTTCAAAACGACCACGAAACCATTTCGCTTTCGTACGGCTTCATCGATTAACCCGTTGCGTGTCTACGATTCTGTGATGTTAACGAGCATCCTTCCATCTTTCTACGCTGTCCATCGTGGTCATGAATTTACTTGTCATTTGTAAACGTCTTCATCTGGGTTGACGTCGTTGCTTCTCGTCGACTTTGTAGGATCCAATTGATACATTAATTAATGACATTCCCTCGTTGTGACTATCGTTGGGTACAGATGACAGCGTTGCAAGGTGTAGGATGAATCATAGATTATTTGTTGGTATGTCGTTGTTTCTTTCCAGTTTCATATCATATTTTTATATTAAGGTGTGACTTGGCTAGGCAAGTGCCATTTTAGTAATCTTTTAATAATTCGAAAGGAAATTTAATATATGCAAGAGGGATGATACCTGCCCACCTTTTCCCTAGTCAAGCTTAACAAATAATTCGTTTCCCAAATTCCGAATTCCTCGTTTCACATGGGCACAAGTCGGTCAATCATTTATCTTCGCGACTCGCGAGATAATCATCTACGAGGCGAAAATTTCTAAAAGCTCGTTCCAAGCCTTGGAAGCTGCAAAGACGAACAAGCAAAGCCACGCGATGGCCAACACCCGCTGCGAGGATGCGACGAATCCTCGTCGAGTCGTCTCCCGCGGCGTCGGGACGTCGAAGAACAATTTCCTCGTCACGCGGAAATAGTTCGCCCGCTCGCCAGGAGTTGTCGAAACTTGAGGGCACGTGCCTCTATCCGGTTCCCACGTGCCGCCCTGTCTTCTCCACTTTCTTTAGCTCCTAGTTCCTTGCGTGGTTCGCTATGAATAGACCCTAAGGCACGGAACACCGCGTGACATTGCGCAATTGGCCACGTGTGAGGGCAGTCGTCCATTGTCCTTCTTGTCCTTCCTCGAGTTCCGCCTGTTTCTTTGTCTTCTGCCAGATAAATTTGTAATTCGAGTGTTCCTTGAAGAAACGTCGAACTATTTAAGATTTGATAGTTTTCCGTAAATCTTAGAAATGTGCTCCAAGTGTTAATAAGTATTAGTAATCCTAGAAAATTCGACAGAAAGGTAACTGGAGCACTCTATTTAGAAATTTTTAAATTTCCCACAAAATGATTCGCAAATAATAAAAGACCAAAGTTACTGTTTAGATTTCCACCGTTTTATCGCCTGTTCTCCAACCGGAATCATAAAAGATTTCGAAGGAACCCTCTACACACGGTTCACCATAAAATTTACATTTCATCAGCATCCTCGACGTCTTCCTTTCCCTCGAAATCGATCGAAGTACCAGTTCCACGATCGTCCTCGTTCGCCGCGAGATCTCTCTACTAGCAGAAATTCTCCGGCTTCTTAGTCAGGCAAGAATAATATCACGATGGCAGGTGGACCATTAAACAATCTGTGAAACTAGTTTGAAGCTTGTTGCGTGCTCGTTCCCGGCTGTGTTTGCAGATAGCACGAGCAAGACATTCGCTTCGCTCTTCTCCAAAGATCTTCCTAGTCTCACTGGCCAGCCAAAACCTTCATTTTTTTCCTCTCGTTTTTTTCTTCTTCTTCTTTGTGTCTTTTGTTTCTTCCTTTTTAAATATTTCAACCTCGCACCTGCCACCCGAACCGACGGACGAGTTCCGACCCCAAGGACTAGGAATAGCCGTAACTTTTTTTTTTGCGGCCACCGCTAATTCGTTTCGCAGGCTCGGTAAGTGTCACTCGAAGCGAGGTTCGATTCGTTAGCGTGTCCGGCACGACCTTTTCAGAGGGGGGAAACGAATGATCGACCGGCGATCGTCTTTGGCAACTACCACTTTTTCTTGGCTACCGCATTTTCTTGGATGTCCTTTTTGTCCGACTGCGGATCTCTCGCCGCGGTGACGTTCCGTTTGATCATCGTCCGTTGAATCGTTTCGTGAAATATCCGTCGATTCGATCGTACCTTTTAATGGCTGTGTTATTCCGCGCAGCATTCAGCCGAAGATCTTAATGAGCCGAGTCGAACCGGCCGACGATGTACACGTTCCATAAGGATTCGTAGGATTTGAGGAATTTCTGTTCTTCAGGATGACGATGTTTGCTCTTGGATAATTGAAGAGGCGCAAGTGGAACAAATTGAGCCAATTATAAATTCTTCCTCGAGGAAAGAACAACTTGCGAGTTGAAAAAATGAATTCCAAACCAACCAAACCCGAGTAAGAATCACGATCTGTTGATCAACCTAGCACCTGACCCATCGACCCTAATCCCAAATTTCTCTCCCTCCTCTGCCAGTTCTCGCGTTCCAACACCATAGACGTTCGAGGCTAGTAATAACGAAAATCGTGAGGATCGATTTCGAGCTGTGGTTTGCTCTCGGAACTAGCCGACTGCCCTCCCTCTGGGTCGGTCTCGCTCCACCGAGCAGCCGAATGAATCCTTTTTCTTCCCTTCGGCGTTTCGCGATATTCCGTTTCACCTGCCGCAAACGGCGAAGGTGGGACGAAGGGGCAGGCAGCCAGGCGTCGACCGAACATCGGGGGCTTCCTAGGCATCTTACTAGTCCACACTTTTTGCCCGTCTCACAAGCGGCTCGAAAGAAATCAGGATATCTGCTAATACGTTTCACGAGCCAGGGATCACCTGCCGGCTCCTTTTGTCCTTGAATAATTGCACCAGGCCAGCATTTCTACCGGCAGGTTCGATCCCGTCCGTCGACGGTCGAACGGAGGATAAGATTTTGAAAAATCGTGGCAATAACAGAGGTTCCGTCAAGAAGAACCAACAAATGAAACACTTTAACACATTGATCATCATTACTCGTACGACTTCTTAATTTGTCGATTTAAACTTCCAATTCGATGGCTAATATTATTGGTGTAATGTGGACACTTTGAATACCTTAAGGGACATCCGTGACCCGTGTTACAAATTTAATACATTCACTATCGCAACGAGAACGCCCTTTAACAGTAAGACATTAAAGCCCGGTAACAACGTGTAATTAATTTTAAAATTCTTATATTATAGTATCTATCAGTACACTAGCAATATTATTCGCGAATCTTTCAATTTATTAAATTATTCAATCCTGTATTTTAAAGCTGAGACTCACAGCAGTCAATATGTTAATATTTAAAATTAAAAAATAAATCTTGAATGGTATTAATACCTTCATGGTCATATATTGAACATGTATCGCTTGAAAAAACTCTTTGAAGAAGTTTAACAAACAAATTTCGCAATCGCGCATCCCGAAGGTTTCCCGGCTTGATCTTGCAATTAAAAGGCCGGTCACGGTACGAAACGCGAAAAGATCTTCGATACGGGGGAATTTTTATCTCGCGAGCCGTAATCTCGAGATGGAGGGGAATTTTTCGGATGCCAGCGTTACAAAACGCTCGGCTTTAAAAGGAACGAGCCGCTCGAGGATGTTAATATCTGACCGAACTGAACGTTGCACAATCGGAATTCATATGGTACACTAGAGTGGAGGAGATGCAAGGGTACAATCGTTTGCCGCAGCATGTTGTTAATAAAACGTATAATTGCCGACGATTATGTAAGTTCAACGGGGTCTCGTCGATCCCTTATTATTCATTTGCCTTTCTTGAATGTCCATCTCGATGCTTAACCGGCAATCATAATTGCTTCACCGTAAATTCGATTCGAATAAGGAGCGTACAAGCCGGCTGTGCTCGCACGAAGACCGCACAGAGATTCGGTGCTTAAGATCGTGAGCGATATCGAAGAAAAAAATCGAGCATCGCTTTAATTAGCACGATAAGTAGCCGGGAGTACGTTATAGTACGAGCGGAAAGTTCGCGTTACGCGCTTGATGGGAAACTGATGATGCTTGTAAACGATTCTTACGTTATTCATTTCTTTCTTTTTTTTTTCCTTGTTCCGTCGACTAGGTTACTTACTGGTCTTGATATTGCACCAGATGGTTATTGAAGATGTCATAGATTAACATCTGTGAAAGTGGTTATGGTAGAAATTATATCGTTATTATACGTTTCCTTCGGTGTTTTATTTTAAGAAGAAATTCTCATGAGATTTATGATGTTCGATATGAAACCTATGGATGAAATATTACGAGAAATAACGTGTTCATTAATGAACGCCAGTATTGGTAATATTTTATTGCTCTACAATTTTAATACTAACCCGTGAATTTCATTTTATTCCTGATGGAAGATAAAACGTACATACCTTTCGAATAACTACGAAAACCACCCTATTCAACGCTGAAATTATTTAGATAATATTGTACCTCGAAAGTTCAAAGAACATCGTTGAAATTCGTAGTAATATAACAGTATACTGTAACGTGGTCGCTAATGGCTTAAAAGCTGATGCGACATTAAATAAATAAATTAAAAAAGAAAAAACATCGTTGAAATTATTTCGATTCAGAAATTTCTATGAAATTAAGAAGATTCAATTAATTTACTCGATTATGAAATAATCAATAAAATAAGGCTTCGCCATTTAAGGTAATTATCTATCTCGTTCGATTTTTACGCTAATTGATTTCTATCAAAACCAGGCGCATCGACAACCCTTTAGTTCGACTAGCAATGGTTCGTCCGCTCGATTTACCACACGCGTTTCACCCTATCCCCGCCCCTCGCGATTAAACGTTTACACGCGTGGCCCAATTTACTCGGATCCACTCGAGATTGCTTCAAGTTCCATCGTGGAGCTCGCCCCGTCGTTTAAACGGACTCCTTTTTACTGTCTCTGAACACACCGCCGCGCCGCATCCACCTGCGGATGACAATCTATTACGAAGAGGCGTTCCCCCATGGATTCCTCTTCGACCACCATATGTCTGAGGGCTCTCCTCGCGAGAGCTTATTCCTCGAGTGCGTCTAACAGAGGTTCTCAAATTTTCTTCCTTGAATTTCAACCCCCCACGGTCGACGATCGAGAGACACCCTCGACGATCCTTTTCATCTTCTTCCCAGACGGTCGAACAAACTATAATTTCAAATTAAATGGAATACAAGGTGACAAGGTTTTACCGAGGCTGTATCTTTCAACAGATTAAACTATTTTTCTTTTTTTACCTCGATGCAGTCGCAAAAGTTTTCATTTGTTTGGAAGGAAATCTTGATAAATTTATAATTAACATTTTATTAGATAAAAGGTATTGCTTGAAATAAAAATAGAATATATTTTAAGAGACAATTTGACAGGATATTACATGCTATTTCGATCGAATAAATAAGTCGAAGGTGATTACACATTTATTAACCTGTCCTTCCATTCATTTCCTGACTTTCAATGGGTTATTAACGAAAGTAGGTTGAACGAGAAATTTCAAAAGATTTCTCGGACGGTTCGGATGTGCTCATCGAGAGAATCAATTTGAGAATCACGGCCTTCGTATCATTTTATTACTCACGTCAAATAAATTTGATAATCGCAAGAACCTAATGCAAATGTCTGAATGTTCACAACAACGTTTGCAGAAATTTAGAAAAATGTTACTACATAATTCGAAGGCAAAAATAAAACTTTTTATACTTCGGAAATATTTCGTTATTAACTCAGATCAAAAAATGTTTAAACAAACCCCTCTTCGTAATGTATAAATATATCAAATTGATGAAGGTGTCGACTAAGGTTCAAAATCACATCATTATGAATAAAGAAACACATCCACGACTACCATCGATCAATTAAACACCACTTTCAGCGAAACCAGTAAACTTATCAACAATTAGATCCCAAAACGACCCACCATCGTAACCAGGAATATTTATACTCCACTCAACGAGACGCTGCGCGTGAAAATACATGCATGAGTGTTCCGTTGGAAATACAAATAAACTTCGGGAGAAAGGAAAAAAGGAGCATCGCCAATCGGATTTCGACAGCATTCGCGACACCTGCGCGAACGTTACAACCACGCCAGTAAAAAGTTACAAGCTTTTTGGCCGTGGACGGCCGTTAGGTTCGGGTTAAAATCCGAGAATAAGGGCAGGTACCGTTATCTCGCAGCGTGAGAGACGCGTGCCCGGCGTCAGCACGTTTTCGGTTGCCACCTTCGATCCTCCCAGCCTACACGGAGCTCCAAGCCGAACGACAATGGAGAAAAATTTTGCCGATGCCCCCCTCCTGTGTGCCCCGACCACGATCGAACCGCAGAAGTGTTCAGGATAACGTTCGACCACCTGTCGAGTGAAAGCCGGTGCTTGTGTACGCCTCGGGGACGATGATCTCGAGATTTTCGAAGATTTAGTAGACGCTGCAAAACAGGTACTGGTGGAATCGACAGATCTTTGCGGACAGAGGTGTCCCGCAGTGACGACGATGAAAAAAAAAAAAAAATGGAATTTTGTAGATTCGATGGACGTTTGACGTAATTATCATAGGTACAAGTTCTATGTTTTCGAAAGGAAATGTTGAAATATCTTTGGAGGAGCTGATATTTTGAAAATGTAGTAAGATTCTAAGAACAGGCGTTTATCTCAAGATAAAATTCGTGTAAGAAGCTGCTGATAGCATTCCTTGCAATAGGACACTTTGTTGAGAGTCACTTTCAGCTGACTCATAGTCCATTTGCAAGAAACGTTATAGACACCTCGCTCCTGTTTCCTTCGCTTAACGGACATGCACCTTCAGGCACAGTATTCACGCGATTATGCCATTATGTGTAATTCATAGGGTACGTAGTGAAAAAGGTGAAAAGGAAAGTTTCAGATGTATCATAGACATTTCAAAATTACACGAGTGGATAAATGGTTAACCCTTCAATTTGGTAAATCTGAGGGTGGTTGGTCTAAGAGACAAAGTAAAGATTAAGTGGAAAAATGGGTTGCTGTTATCCCAACTAATTGTAAGCACCGAAGACACCATACTAATGTAGAATCCAACCTAGCAAGTAACATCTTAAAAACAACCAAAATGCAGAAGACCTAAATAAACATAACAGATACAAATTCATTCGTGAACTCAATATTTTACAAACAATCATCGTAAAACCGTCCAAAAACAACAAAAATTGCATTATTCGATGCAACCTTTCAGAACTGGAAATCTATAGGAATCGATATCCATCGAATCGCCACTCTGGTTGATCACATTTCTGGTTTGAAAGCGTCGGACACCGTCTGTCGCTATAAAACTCAAACGGCAATCTCCTTCGGAGCTTGATTGTCGTCCGACGTAGTAAAGGGTTCCATCGAAATTGCTTCAAGGATTCAGTCGCGACTTGATTTCTGACCGGTCGATCGCTTCGAGTGCTCGAGTCGACCATAGTAATGGCCAGGGTAACAACTCGAGTAATCTGCCTACGCAATTTTACTGGATCGGCTCGAGGCTGGCTCGGCAAGCCTCCGTCTTGTTCCGTGCGCACGTTTCGTTCGCACGAACGCTCGTGGCGGCGACGCAAGTTTTCGCGTGCAAAAGTCAGCGTGAAGTCGTAACGACCGGGTCGCGATGGACACGCACGGTTCTGGCTCCGGGTTCACCCACACGCTCGCCCGTCGATAGGGGCGAACCGGTGTTGGCAATTTTCAGGGTAATTTGCCGGCGAAACGGGGAGAAAAAATCGTGACAGATAGGTCAGCGTGCAAAGCGGTTCGCCTAGAGAGACAGACGTGTATCTGGGCTTTCTTGTTTCCTCTCCTTCGACGTTCGATTCCGCTTCGTGCACTCGAGACACGGTTAAAACCTTCGTTAACTTGAATTGTCTGTGTTTCCGACAGAATTAGGCAAACTTTATTTAAAATAAAAATTAAACGAAAATAATGCTATAGATTTAGAGATATGAAGACAAAAAGTTACATGGCTCCGTTTAAAGAAACTACAGATAATTTTAAAATTGCCAGGAAAAGAAAATGTTTCCAAGATTGTATTCGATAAAAGAGAAAGATGAGATAATTTTCCTCGAAGAGTGGACAATTAAAATGCTATAAAGACTTTCTCCGCTCGAATCAATAAAGTTTGAAACCCTAAATGATGATCGTAATGTAAATGAATACTTATTGAATAAACTTAGGTCGTTACTAACAGCTATGTATAAGTACGAATAGATTGGGCGATAGAATATTTGAAAGAACCCTTTAAAGTTTCAAAAAAGGAAAACAAAAAATATAATCGAACCAGACCGAAGATAATGAATTGTAATCGATTTCGAGTGTCATTAGAAGGGCCTAAATATATTCATTCGGTATTGATGACTTCATGAGAGCGAAGGCAATTTTATCGGCAAAGTTGGCGATCAAATTTCGCGTGTGCCCGACGTCAGGTTTAAATTTCAATTTTTATTCGATCGTCGTGGTCGAATCTCACAAATTCTTGGCCGGCACCAAAATTGGCCGCCAATTAGACACGTCCAATTACTCGTCGGCACGCGGACCAACTACCGGTCGGGATCCATTCGCGTCCATCGGCAGAATAAGAAGCGTCCGCGAGCCTCGGTTGTCCTTTTTACGCTCGGGACGATAATTCGCCGCGACGAGTGGTTGCGAAGCGACGCGGAATCTGTCGCTAACGAACCGGCAAGACAACGAGACGAAGCATAATGTCGCCGCGTAAAGTCGAATGGATACGAAGGACCGTAAAGTTGCCGAGTGACAACGGCATTAAACTCACAAGATCGTGCATTAGCGTAAAGGGGAACGATCGTCGTGGAACCGAAGCCATCGTAAGACGGTAAGCTACCATCGACTTCCATCGACGGGAAACGTGGCGGACTCGTATCGACCGTAAAACTTCAGACTTCTTCTTATTACCGAGTACTTAGTAGGTTGCAAGTATTGGAAAACTGGACGTTTTGTAGAAACAGAAATGCATTCAAGAAAATTTAGTTCATGACTCACCGTAAGTAGCACAGACCATGAGCAGACTGGTTCTCCAACTACGCCTTGAAGCCACCTAGAAACAATAAAAAATAGTCAAAGATTAGTTACAGATAATTTTCTTGATGGAATTTAATTTTGATTTATATTTGTAATTTGCGATATAAACAATTAATATTATCTATTCAATTTGTTAACTTGAGCTTTCAATATTCTGTGTCTCATACTGTTTATGTCACTCTCCTTTTGTTTGATGCTCGATTATACGAAATTTATGGTACCATTTATTAATCCCTGGTAAAGTGAAATATTTCAAATATCAACCACCATCCAAGTTTCACCCCCTAGAAAACTCCCATTGAAAATCCCCCCCCCCCCCCTGGGGGCGTTCTTTCAGCGATAAGCCGCGGCACATGATTAATCGACTCATTGTGCTGGCGAACAATCGGTAGTCACGATCGTGGCGTGTAAACGTGCCTTCAAATGCGGGTGGGGATGTCGAAGCGTGGCGGAGCGTGCTGCTCGCTCGCCAAGCGGATGCTCAACACGCCCGAGGCGAACGATTACCTTTCCCGGTGCATCAACCAGTTCGAGATTCTCTCGCACACCATAAACCATGGAATATCCCGGTTTTCTTCAGCATCGGGACCTAGATCCACTGTCATTAGCCTACCCGGGTCGATTGTGGTTTCACGGATGCCCTCTGGTCTTGTGCTCTCTCATCTTTCGACAAATGTCTATCATTGCACGCGTGAAACGTGGAAACTCTTCGGACAGCGGGGTACGTTCGTGTGAACGTTTCTGTAATTTCGACGAGGAATCGAAAACGACGATCAAAAGTACCCCGTTGGTGTAACGACGAGTTAGAGAGGCATACAATGCTGTTATTTTGACCCTGGAATTCTGCCATAAGAGGAGTGAAAAATAGATTACTGACACAAGTGATAATTATTTCACTTGAAAATTGTTACATATAGAATGGTAATAAATCGTCGGAAACTTAATCTCCAGCCTAATACTAATTTTGCAAGTTATGAATTTATCTCAAACACTACTTTTTACTATCTACTTGCTACCATATACACTTCAGAAAGTCTTCTAATTTGATTAAAAAAATCCTTGCGTCTTCCAAAGTGTAACACAAGTAAATGATTTGGTATGGTCAAATCTCGAGGCTGTTATCATTACCCCGAAATCCAATTTCTTTGCTCGTTCGTGGCAATTACCTTGGTCCGGGGTCAAATATATAGCAACTCAGTCTCGTTCGATATATAGGAAGGAAGTCCCTACCCAAGGGACCTATTAAAAGAAATAGGCTCTGATTATACTTCGACCGAGAGATGTGCAGGGGTGCAGCTGCAAACGGAAAGAGAAAAGTGAGGGCCGCATCGAGGACAATCCTCTTTCGTGGATGCACTCGCAAAGTATAAGCAGCGGCTTATTATCTGCCCCGAGAATTCGGATTACATGAGCCGAGCACGTGAGAAAGATTACTCCTGTAATCTTGTACGGATATCGACATCGTAATTTCCCGTTGTTACAAATACACGGCGTCTCATCATCCTCCTGCTACACTTACTGCATTCGTTTTGTCATTAAGAATTTGTACTGTTTTGTCGATTTTATTCTACGTAATTTTATGGCATAGTTTTAACTTCGAAAAGTAGCTTTTAATTTTGTTACTAGTGATACGAGTCAATAGTATCTGAAAGTCGACCAAATAATTTTTTCTAATTGACTAAAATATTTATTTTCTGGATTAAATGTATATCACAATTGAAATATTTTGACTTAGCCATTGTTAATGTGAAAAGGTATCGCATACGTGGGGTGCGAAGAATTTGATCAAAGAATTTATTACAAATGAAATTGGATATATGTTAGATTTTTTAATTTAATTCTTTAGTCTTCAGAATTAATACGACATCAATATTGCCTAGTTTGTGTGCAATTTTGACAGAAGACTCTAATATGCGTGACTGAAAAGTTCCTTCAAATTGAATCGACGCCAAAGGGGTTAAACCATTTTCAACATACTTCTTTATGGTAATTAACTTCAAATAATACAGCATCGAGGGAACATAGGAAGTAAGATTTCAGCAGCCTGAATAAAAAAAGCAGCTGCGATTAAATGCCTGAGGGATACGTGCTGGATTCGCGAACTTTGTAGTAAAATTGATCTTCCTATACCCTGAAGCTACCGATACTGACCAACTTGTCGTTAGTTTTGCCAAATTGAGCATCGAGCATCAAACATAAACCTGTTATTACCGTCGTCGGACATTTCGTGCATGGTGGATGCCTTATTACGTTCAAATTATTGACAGAGTTATTTGCAATTCAAAGTCGCCCAAACCGCTTGAAACAACGTGTCAAGCTACACAAGCTTTAAGATTCGAACCTTATTTTTTTTAGGACTTACGAAATTTTATTAGTCACCTTATAACAAATTGTCGAGCATTTGGAAAGCTTTAAAAACTGGGCACGAAAATGTTTGTTATCAAATTTTAGTATATTAATCTCTTCGTTAATTTGAAATTAATAATAAAAGTTTTAGGGGGCTAAAAATTAAAAAATCTTAGTACTAAAATTTTTTGATTTTCGAATTCAGTAGGGTATATTTCAACCCCTAATCGTTTATGTTTCTGTCGTTGTACAATGATATATTTTCAGAATAAAAAACCTTGACTGATTTATTATTGAATTGAGAAATAATTTCACGAAACACAAATACTATGTATTTCTATTTCTACGATTAATATAGTTGTGTGCTTTCACGGAAGAACGATCCACTCTCTTCTGATTTAAAGGGTGAGTATATTTTTCGCCTTTATGATTCATTTTGAATCTTTTCACAAAATATTTTACAGAATATTTGAATTTAAAAAATGACAAAGGAAAATAAATGTAAAACTACAAAAATTCTAAAATACCGATGTAACACTTGAAGAATTTTAAAGATTCGAATGTTTTTTTAATCATTATATAATTTATGTAAATAAATGACGCAGAATAATACACTCGTGCACCTTTTTTTATTCCTACGTTCACCGCAAAATATGATTCTCTTTGGATACCTGTTCATGAAGAGTAGCAATATTTTTGGTTATTTATCACCGTGAAGGTTTTGTGGTTCCTACTTGGACGAGGAAGAAAGGGTAGCCGACCCTTTGCCGAAACATCGACGCACCCCGTTGCTAGTAAAACCTGTGTGCACTTTAAATGCCCAATTTGGCAGCCATAAAAACAACATTTATTTATGGTGGTTCAGCCGTCGAGAAAAAAACCGGTGCACCAGAAAATTATGCCGCTCGAAGAAACAGCGTTACTCGAAGATTCTTCTGATTTCTTCGTTTTTTATCCAACCGTTCTAAAGGCAGCTCGAAGGTTCGCAAATGGAAATCTTCTGTCTAGTTCATAATTACCGAAGAAAATTTATTTTTTCTTAACTGCGTATAATTTGTTTTGTTTTGTAGGTAATATGAAGTGATTTTATAATTTTAACCGAATGTTAACAAAATGAAATATTTCAGAATTTACCATAAAATACTCTGATATTATATTTAATTGCAATACCAATCAATTTATTTAAAAAGTTCTTACGAAACCCTCTGTAACTCTTATTTAACTGTGTTCTCCCTAATTCGATGCACAAAATTTCACTGTTCTTCTAAAAATTCTCGAATTCTAAATTTCAACACCAACACTGCAACCATTTCTTAGTTGCAAACGCCCGTATAAATCTAAATTGATCCCATGATAAGCAATGACCCCTTAAGAATAATACAGTATTTTTCTAGATTTTTATAAAAATTAAAATTCACAACAAACAAAAACCTATTCCGTCACCTCAAACATCCCTACCAATATAAACTGGTCCCCTTGGCCGATCGATCCAGCACCACCCCCGCATTCCCGCCCATTAACCATTCCCTTCCAGCGTATCTCTCTGGTATCAAACGCACTGTCTACCGTAACACGGCGTCGTATCTCCGCGTTTCTCCTCTATTTACGAGCACTTATCGTCGCCGATAACCTTTGCACCCCGACGCCGAGGGTTCTACTCCTTCTCCTTCTCCTCTGCTTTCTCTCTCGCGCACAGGCCACGCGATTAGATACCCCCCTGAACCAAACGAACCATGCGGTTGCGTGGCCGTAATTATTACCGCAATTAGATGAGCGATAATTAATCGGTCCCCGGGAGTTATGTGCACGCGAAATCTGTTGGTACGTCAGTGGCGGTGGCCACGAAAGGGACGATTCGTGGGAAAGGACGATTCGTTTTGGTCGGATTCCGGGATAATGCGTTTTGCCGTATAGAAACGAATGTTCCAGCCAGCCCGAGGGAATATCGCGTGACCGCTCGTGGGATGTTTGGAATGTTACTCGAGCACTCGGATAACCAACGGTTATAATGCCGGTGTGCAAACCTTCGTTCCATATCGTTAGAGATGGCTTTTTTCGTACACCGAAATCGTGGAAGCCGTGTAAACCCGCGAGCCGCGCACACGCTTATACCCGCCGCGTAATTTGTCGAATTAATTCTGTTTGGCGTCGGGACCCGGCCTCAAAGGAACCTCGCCGCGGATTCTACGACACGTGTACCACGAGTCCTTTTTTTTTTACAGGACCTTTCCCCGACACACGGTACACACACGACCCGGTGCCGTGAGAAACTCTCGCAGAAAGATGGAACGATCCCTGGCTACGAGTCTCCGGAGAATGGTACCGTTTAACCCTTTCAGTGTTCACCAAAATAAGAGAGTAGTAAAATTCTTATGGGATTTACGGGGATTTATATTACTAACATTCGACGTAGAAAGGGTTAAGGTGTGTAAACAGATTGGGGATGTTTATGCAAATATCAGGCTAGTGAGAGATTCTTAAATATTTAATTCAAGGAAATTTTATGTAAGATCGTAAATTTATCACGTGTTTTACTACAGTATTCACTGTATACTATATACAGTATAATATATACAATTTATCAACCAAAACTTATACCAATTATCTACCGACTTGGATACACAAAACAATTTTTGAACCTCGTAATTGTTGGAGGAAAGGGCTTAGCAATTTTTAGAAATAAAGCTAGAATTTTAATTGCACACGTGTTAGAGATTTATGGTTCATCATTGAAGTATTTATGAATCCCAATTTTTCTGTAATTATTGTACAGAAGAATGATCTCGTACGTTCAAGAAGCAATCAACTATTCAGGAAGTTGATGGTATCAGTGAATCCTGATAACCACAACGTGTACTTTACCTAGAAGTAGCTTATGTTGAATATAAAAATGATAGGTAACCAAGTAGATAGGAAACTTGAAATGCTAGTCGAGGGAACATTAATTTTGATGTTCGTCACGTTTTGAATTGCTTCCGTGCATGCGCTTTATCGATCATCGATACCGCCGCGCCGTAACCGCAATAAAGTCATTATCGTGAATGCAAACGATTAATCGTTTGCAGATCGACCATAGTACAGTATGCGGTTATGTATTCAAACTGCTTGAGCACGATTCCAAGAGTCGATAGTAATTGTCGAATCGATAAGGCAAACTACGAATCTTGTAACCATAACTTTAGATATGGAACAATAGCTTAATCCACGAACTATATAAACTCTGTTCAAGAATAATACAATATTTTATATTTATTTTATTTAACAAAATTGATTTATTACCAAACGATTGCAACGTCTTTACTGCTGTAAAATCTCTGAATGGTAATAATAGAAATTTCGTTGCATGTAAATTATCATAACTTCCAAAATATATCAAATATTGGGCTATGATTTCCCCACTAATAATCAGAATAGTTACAATATTTCGCGTAATAAATTTCTAGTTAATTTTATGAATCATAGTTCCCATAGTTTAAGAAAATTTCTAGGTACACCGTGCTAAGCTCGGGTCAGAAGAGTTAATTATACTCCTTTCGTTCAATTTCATGACAATTATTCATCGCTATTGCGATTATCACAAGCATTCCGTCATGACCACAAATTTATCATTAAAATTTCATTGATTTTCATGAATTCTCGAACATAAGCACCCTGCGTGCCCTCTTCGTCCCGCTGCCGATCTTTCTCCTTCTATCACGCACAAAACGATTCCACGTGGCTCTCGGTTTGCATCTTTTGCATTCGTGCCGCGTTCACGGTGGCAAAACAAAACGGTATGCCAGTTAAGTAAAGGCATAATACCCGCAGTGAATCGGTGTGACGTTCGTAGCCCGATGAGGGACCCTTTTAAGACGGTGTCGATTAAATACGACGGTTGTAAATTTCCCGGTGGTGTTTATGCACGATATTAAAGGTAAAACTTTGAATGTTTGCGCCGTTGAACGAAGCACACAGAGATTCGTCGGCACTGTTATATCGTCAGATGAAATTTTTGGATCCCTCGGAGTGAATTTCCTTTTTTTCACATACTTGCGTCGCGTTAAATTAATTTAACAGTGCATCGAAGGCGGCTGTTTTAAAAAATGAGCGATCGGATATTCGTTTAACAAGTTGGAATTTTATTCTTTGAATCGTTGAAAACCGTGGTGCAGTCAAATTTCACTCTGCTAAAATTAAATTTGTTCCTTTTCTTATCAAAAGTAGATAACGATGTACTTTATCCAGTGTTTATTACCTTTGTGTAAGGATTATAAAATAATGATGTTTACACATTTTAAAAAGGCACAGGATCATATCTTCTGTATTATATTTTCAATAATAAACCGTAATAATCAAGGATAGTTAATCTTCTAAATTTTCTTTTCCCAGCCTCGGACTTCAAATTTTTAAATACAAATTATTGAATAACAATAAAAAAAAGTATAAATATCTTCCACAATAATATTTCCCTCTTCGACAAAAGGAAACACTTGGAACTCAAATTTGTCGATGTTAATGCTTTTTACTTCGAAGGATAATTCTTTCGTAAGAGCAATCGGAATGTTGGATCGTCGAAAACAAACCGGTGATCAGAATTCGTTGCGGCGTTTTATGTTGCTAATAAAGTTCCCAAAAATTTGCATAATACATTACCAAACATGGTAGCCGTAACTTTCCCGCGGTTAACCCTTTGATAGTAATGCAACGTGATTTACTGCCAGCCTCGTCGGCCGCAATGTGTGTATTACCTTACAAAGCCCGGAGACTCCTTGCTGCCATGTTTGGCGATCGGTAATGCATGTTAATTATCGTACATTGTTTTAATTCCCGTGCCCAGAGCTTTATTATCGAGCGGCTTTTTGATTTACGACCTGGCGGTACAACTGGTTATGAGAGACCACGAGGGAACTTTAATTTTTCTTTAATAAAAGCACTCCTTTTATTACGTTATTCGCCCTTTATTTTATTCATAATCATTTTGAAAATTAGAAAAAGCTTGACGAAATTTATTGTGAAATCTTACAAACAATGGAATACAAAATTTTATGATTTGTAACGTTTTCTAAACAAAAACGATTCTTCTGTAATAACGAAACTGTACTTTATTATTTGTTTTCGCAAATGTAGAAAATATTAGTAGGTCAAGTCACCAAGGCTCTTTGGGGAAATTGAGAAAGATGTTACAAAGTTTGCTTCCTTTCGGGCAAATTAAAAAGCAAATTCACTTCTTCATCCTCTTTTGATTTTGCAAGTCATTCAAATTACAATTTAATTTTTCATTCTGTTCTATTCTTAAAATGTGACATCATAATCGTTGCAGCTATTGGGAAAAGAATTCAACATTTGAAGAAACATCGATGAGACACATTACTGGAATCATGATCGAGAGGATCGAACGAAACACTCGGCGTGTATCGTCGATCCCGGGGGTCCTTCAATTGCTGCTATTAATACCCTAATTAAACGCGGTCCTAATTAAAATCTGAGACGGACACGGCTCGTGCAACTCGTCGAACATCGAGTTAACGTTCGCGGAATGTAACTGTTATTTTACGGCGTGACAGTAAAAATACATTTCGGCAGATTACGGGATTGCTGGCCAGGCCGAGATATATCTCTCGGTTTCTCTTAAATTATAGATTTAATGGACTTACCGGATATTTTGCAAATATTCTGCTTAAAAATGCCCCCGCTCCGTGCTCCGGAGTCGTTCGCAGCTGCGATCGTAAAATTCCCGGCTCAGTCCCGACATTTCTCAAATGCTTTCCACGGTCATCCGGTAAATCCCCGACAATCGGAACAAACAGGAGAAATCCTGGACTTTTGATGAATTTATTACGTTCTTTGATCGTTGGAATCAACGCGGGTCCACGAAACTGTGTTAACGATACAGTTTTTTCCTTTTCACTTTATCACTTAATACCTTGACGATAATACGGGTGTCGAGTGTCGCGTATTAGCGACTTTGATGCATCGCTTTTTACACCAGCAGCCTTATTTTGTGTTACTGCTTATAACTTGAGAACTAGTAATTTTATAAGATACATGAGCCTGTAATCAAATTCGAATCTTTCGGCCCGTAATCACGTACGAGTAAGGAGATAATTATTTCCCGGTGAAAATTTCACATTTGCCAATACTCGAAGTAAAAAAAAAAAAAAAAAAGAAGAAAAGAAACCGACTTTCGACGTTGATTTACGTGCCACGACCTTTGCACGGCTCGATGACGAACACAGGTTGTGTGCACAGGTAAATGAGGATAAGACGGCAGGTGCACGTAACACGGTAGTTCCTTGATGAGAGGACCATATGGTGACGTACCGTTTCCATGACCGAAAGTGGGACGTAAAAGGATGCTAATGAGCACACGTCGTCTACGTCGAACGAAAAATAAACTTTCTGATGAATAAGGAACTAACTGGTGTATAGATCAGAGTATAGCAGTAACAATATTAAAATTTCCGATGTTATAATATCATCTGTTAATCCCTTCGGGAACTGGTACAATTTTAGGACAAAATCTACTGTTATTGATTCAAGCTTATAATAAAAAATGAGTATATCTGTCTATTACAATAATTTAAAAAATTGATATTTATTCGAGCCTAGAATAAACAATGAGTAATCTATGAATTATAAACTACTATAATTACGAATATAATTATCTACATTAAACATACCCCCTTGTTACCTCCTTATCTCTTGATTATTGCTTTACATTCCCAAATAATATCATCCAATCGTCAAAATCTTCAATGTAAAATGTTCTTAGCCGCAATAAACCAAGTGCAAAGGATCAATTAATGAAAACCAACCAACTATCGTTCCCTGTTTCACGTGGACAGGTATCATATCTCGAAAGGAGGTCTCAGTATTCGAATTCGCCGACGATGTTGACCGTTCGAGCCTCTAATTTGCGCTACCCGGATACTTTTATCGGTCTTTTGGTGCGTGTACGCTACGAGATTGCCGCTCTCTCGACTTATTTGCATTTTTTTCACCAAGTTTCATTAACCCTTGACCCGGCGAGCGGCGCACGAACGGGTATAAGGAAGCGGCGAGCGCGCAAAATAAAGCCGACTGAATATTCATACGGACCCGGCTGTAAATATTCCGACGACGATAAATTCCTGGCTTCCTTCGTGAATTCCTCGATTTCTCCCCTACACCCCTTTCCCCCTTATGCCGGTCGGCACCGTTCCACGTTTTCGATTTCCCGTCGATTTGGGTACAGACAAACTTGATTCAAAGTTATCCTTCTTTCACGTATGAACTTTAAACTCTTAGAATTTTCCAACAGAATATTCAAAAGTTGAAACGTAGATTTATAATAAATATTAGATAAATGAACCCAAATTGCTTGGAGAAACTAAGAATAAAGAAGAGTATACCTTCGTCAGCTAGAGGAAATAAAAGGAAACTGTACCTGGAGACTTGATCTCGTCGAAACACAGTTCGGTTCGAGGTGAAATTAAAGGGTCGATCCAACCCTTTCTCATGACTCGTGAACACACCCCCGCGATACAGGTGTGTTGCCGGCTAATGGACGAGACGAGTTCCCGAGATACTGCCGCATCATTATACAATAAAACGTTTATTTCGGCATAAAAGTCAAAGTGCAACGCGTTGGAGTGGATGACTCGCGAGTTAAGTGTTTGTTCTTTGTAACCATCTTATGTACGACCTATTCGACCATCTTTCTCGCTGTTTTCCTTCCATTTTATGAGTGAAAAGAAACAAGGGGACACTCACACATAGATACACGCGTTTCGAACGAAGGGATTTTTCATTCTAATAAAACCGAGCGTATCTCGAGGGTACTCTATTTCGAAAGGGAGGCTTCAGATAAACTGGCAGAGTAATCTAAAAAGGGGACGGTAATTATTCGAAGCTTAGAGTCGTCCAACTTCGAGCCAGACTGTCCTGTGACGCTTCCACTGATGCAATTTAGAGTTTACCGAGGGAGCCGAGTTGCTTTATGGCGGTGTCTGGTTTTCGTGGCGATAGGGGGGGAAACTGATGAAGATGGATGTTACCAAGGTGCAGGAACTTTGAATGCACCGAAGGGCTCCGTTCTCCTGGAACGTTTGTAGAGGATGGTACGTTTCAACCGTGAAGGTTTTTAATCAAACACATATTGTATTATGTTGTACCCCGTGAAACTATCACCTTGGTGAGTCGAAATAAAAATGATGCTCCTCCTTATCATCGAAGGTAAGCTCCCAAGGCAATATTGAATTATAAATTGCACTTTTTAAAAACCATTGCGTCATAAATTGTTCGATGCATAAGAACACTTGCATATCGTTTTAATAATAGTTATAATATGATAAGAAATACAAGAACAAAGCATATCTCTAAAATATTCCAAAATACGGGATTTCAGTACCGTTATCATTAGTGAAGGATTTCTCTGTCCCTCAAAATATAAATAACCTGATTATTCCAGTTTACATGACAGAATTGAGAAACTCTCAAACTTTAAATCAAAGAAGTGTCCCTAATTTCGAATGTTCGATCTTGAATTATTAAGACAACCTCTAAAAACATGAAAATCTCTGCAACGTCGGTAAAATTCTTTCAGCAACGAACGCAGAACACGAAAAAAAGAGCTGTAACTTGAAAACAAGGGCATGGTGCAGCATCGTGTGGATTTTTTTCTTCGTTCCCGGGTCTCGTATTCATCAGTTCTTCCCACATGTTAACAGATACCCTGTATTTAACGTTTGCACACGCGCACGCCTTCATCACGTCCCGAGGGCCAAAAAATCGCGGAAGTTTCTGAACGCATGCCACGATAATCGATGCCACCTGTTCATACGCTTCTTCGTTTTGAAGAAAACGCAACCGGTCCGAGGTACGAGCCGAAGGAAGCGAGCAATTCGTGTCCGTTTCGAAGGAACGGTGTATTAAGAGGTTGGATCGTAAAAAAATCTTTCCCTCGTCGAACAACTTTTGCCCCCTTGATTGTGCGACCACAGCGATGTACCTTGATAAATGGTCCCGTTTTCGCCAAACATCGGATTGATAAAGATAAAAGAGGTCTGAGAAGATATTAAACTGGTAGGTACTCGAACCTATTATTTCGTATTGTTTAGGTTCAATTAGTGGGTCACGATCTGAAAGAAACTGCACAGGGAACTCTAAAAGTAAGCGTCCAAGCGTGAACACCTGATCTCCCAGAAAAAGTACAAGACGTCACCTTCCACCCTTTCGAAAACAACCAAAAGATCCTGTCGTCGTGCAGAGAAGGAAGCTCGAAGACGCTTTAATAACACGAGTAAAGAAACTTTAAAGATGATAAGGGCAGTGGGGGGAGAAGGATAAAACAGAGGAACCCGTTCCGTGGATCTCGACGCAGGGGGAGGACCACCTGTAGGCTCAACACCATCGGGGCAAACCGCTAGCAAACCGCAAGACGCGATAATTACGCCGGGGGCCTAAAAGTAAAGGCGCGTTTGCAGCGGTGAACGAGGACGAGCAGGGAAAAAGAGCAGGAAGAAGGTGAAACGGGCGAAGCGAACGCGAGAAGGAAGAAACTTCGAGGGAACAACGATCGCGAGAAGGAGAAAGAGAAATCGGGGGAAAAAGTAAATCGAAACAAAACGGCGAAGCCGCGTAAAAAAAAGCACTTAAAAGATGGACAGACGGCCAAACCATTCGTACAGTGTTTCAAAACGAAATGAAAAATTGTGTTTCAACTGAAGAATGTATTGATTATTGAGAATAAACGAGATTATTAATATGTTGGCTGTGGCAGTAGAAACCATCGCGTGTAGCAAGACGGATTAATTATTAAGGATACGATTGATTGGTTTTCAAACTTAAGCTTTCTGTTTGGTACCTCAAATTAAGATAATACTAAAGATAATATTTGTCTTCCCTGTTTCTTAATTATTCGATTACACAAAATTTGAGGCACCGATGACTGTCAAAACAATGAAATTCGAAATATTTAAAACGAAAGCTGAAGATTTAGAAACTGTACCCAAGTAGCTTAAAAATCTACCTTAACCACTGTATACATCCATTATTTTTAAAAGTATGAACACATTTTCAGGAATCATAATATAGCTCTAGTAATTTTTTCGTACATTTCAAGATAAACTCTGCTTCTTTTTAATGATGAAACAGCATATCTTAGCGAAGGAAGAGGAAGAAAAGTGGTGAGAACCAAGCAGAGAAAGAAGAAGACGAAGAAACCGGGAGGAAGAGTTGCGGGCACGGGTGCAGCAAGCGTGACAGTGGGTGCACGAGCACCTGCCCATTCTTGGAGAGCGTTGCCGTCCGGTGATTTATGGAAACAAAGGGTGGGTGGAACGGGAAACACGTACCGCAGCATCCCCGTGGTTCGGGGTTTCGCTGAAACAGGGATACTGGAGATTGAAGGAGGTCGTTCGAGGGTTTGGAGAATATTTGAAAGTCGAATACGCTGCTTCAACCAGAATCTCCTTTACGACTTCTGAACGTTGAGTGTGTGAGTTGTGAATGGGCACTTGAACTCGAAGCTTTTTATGACTTGATGACTTAACAAAAGCGTGGGTGTATTTTTCATGAAAAATTAGGGAATACTTTTCATCTTTAATACAAATCTATTAAAAATTAAATTAAATAGTGAACCAAATTATAATATATGTTTATTCATATGTCAATATTTACTATAACATTTAAACAGTGGATTCATTCTAATATCCTGAATCTTACACTATCTGTTTCTAAGTTTGAATACTTCGTTTCACAAGGGTGGATCACGATTGACCCTATCGCGATCGTTACTCAAGTACTCAGAATCAATTTTCTCGAAAACAAAGCCACGTATGAAAAAATTCACTCGACCTTTCCTCTTGCACCATCAATTACACGTTTCCCTGTATATCCGCCAGAAGAAAATAATTTAAACGCTCAGATGAGGTGCGCTAGGCGTAACAACTGCCTTTGATGATTTACACCCAATCCCCCTTCTGGCGATATATTAAAATACTAATACGCTGCTGTTAATAAGATGGACGCGCAAGATCGAACTGGTAGGTCACGAAGTTTCGAATTAGTCGAAATTTATAATCGACCTCGAGTCACGTACATGCACCACGGAAAATACTCCCAATGAATCTTCCAGCGGGAGCTGAGAGCGACCCACTTCCTCTCGATTTCCACATGATTTACGAAGAATAAATCTGGACGAACGATTGCCTGTTAATTTTGCGCGGATGCGTTCGACGATGCATCGATCGCTGCCGATTCGACGTGCCTTCTCTCTCCTTCATCCTTCTTTTTTCTGTCTTTTAATCGACCAACATCATCCCCCGACGTAATAACCGTTAATAAGCGCCTTTACCGCCGTTAAGTATCGGCGCGTGGGCGATCACGAGGAAACTTGAAACGGCCCACGGCAGGTTGTTGCATCGGTTCGCCTGTTTTTCGGCCAGGTGGATTGTAAACGTAGATTTACAGCTTTTCTTCTCCCTGGTTCGAGCTGGTAGACACGAAACAGTTCCGAATTTCTTTTTAGTTTCTAGCGTTGTTACCGCTTGATTGAGAAATGGGGATGAACATGTATGGACATATAAGCCCCGATGATTTAACAAACAGTTAATCACAGCTATTCATTTGCAATGGAAATTCAGGAATACCTTCATTTTGTTAAACGACACTTTTTCCATTTGGTATTTTAACACGTTGACTGCCTCGTAAGCCTTGAGAGTAAACGTGTCAACAAAAGAAATGACGGAATGAATCGCGGATAGCGTTAAGATTAAGCTAACAATGGCCAGCCATCGGATTGAAAAGTTAAAGTTGAAAATTAATTGATCGTATTCTTAATAATTAGGGTTTTAACGTGTCTGATTACACACGTCCGTTTTCACTGTGGCAGTCAACGTGTTAACATCAAATAAAGTCCCTTTTTTTCAATAATTTACTTGAGATATCGATTATGGCAAGTAATTTTGTAACTTAATGTTATAATCGTATTCTTAAAGATCGATGTTCCAACCCTTGGATGATGGACCCCTAGAAGATTTAAATTTAATTTTATACCCCTTTCCAAACTTCGAAATAATTCGTCAAATATTATATTTCCAGCATATGAAAATTCATCATCAGAAAATTAAACAATTTCATTCATTCTCTCCCATAAACCATGTGTCCCTTGCCATCCAATTAATCAGACTCCTGATAACGGACTTTGCTCGACCCTCCAGCAGCCTTGACACCAAGAGGCCATACATAAAAGTCGCGAAGCACAATTTCGAGAGTTCCACCGGCGATCATCGTCGCCATCGATCAAATCCACGTGTGTGCTCTAATTCCCCGTGGCGGTCGTGAGAGGAGGCCTTCTTTTTTCGCCCAATGATTCATCCTCGTCGAGGAAGCTATCTATCGTCTCCCTCGTGGCAATCGTCGTACGCCACGTGAAATAATGTCCGTGTCACGAGGTCCTTGGATCTCCGTGGCACGCCCACACGGAAACTTCGAAAACATTAGCGGTCGAACTGGACCCGTTCGAGACCGTAAAACGATGTTACGTGGCGCGTTCGCCTTCGTCTTCTTCACTCCCCTGGTTGCACGTGGACGACGACGACGACGACGACGTCGTGACGCTTCGGGGCTATCGTCACGGCTCCCTTTTTTCCCTCCACCTCCTTCCCTACTCCCTCCTCCTCTTTTCCGTGCCTCGTTTCTCTTCGAGAGCAGCACGAGCGAAGAGTACTTCCTCGGTACTTACGACCGTTCCCGAGTAGTTTTATTCTGTCTGGCCGCGTGGGCGAGAGCGGGACCATCCACAGAACTTGAGAGCCATCTCCATTTACCGATTACTCTGTCTCCTTCTCGAAATGTACTGATCGCCATTCGATACATCTTCCGTTTCTTCCGAAATTTCGACCAATTTGAATACGTCGTTCGTGGCTTTCGCATCTGACTGCGCCCTTCCTCTTTCGAGACTCGAACATCTCGTTAATGGTGAAGATAGTAAAACTACGATTACGATAAAGAACGTACGAAGGGTACGAACAGTGCTCGAAACGTTCTTGAAACTCTTGGATACCCTGGGAAACTTTATGGTTTCATTAACAATAAATGTAACCATTCGATAACGTTGGAAATCTGGGAAGATTGCTAACATTCTTCAGATGAAAAATACCTAACTATCTAACCTTAACCCTTTTCAGTAAAGTAACGAATTTAGGAAGCCGATGTCGATGAGTCATATAAACAAGAAAATAAAAAAATGCTGAACTTATTAGACAGATCTTCAGAACTGCATCAAGTTCGCAAAAAAAGTAAAATAATATTTTCTAATACCAGTTTCTTCTCACTTATTAAAATGGTATAGAATTGCAATTATAAAGTATTTCAAAGTATTAAAAATTGATAATTTAAAAATGATTCGAACAGACAACCATCCCATCACTACCACGATGTCTCTACCGCCTCTGCTCGAACATTCCTTCCTCGTTTCTCGTTTTCTTCTCTTCGTACCACAACCCTCTTTCGTCCTCGTCGTCGATTCGATACCGCAAACTCGCCTGCGGTACGGCTCTCGAGTTCTACGCTGAAACGGCTCTCGTGAAATTGAAGGTTTCGCTCCGTGGGGGCGACGACGACGAAAGTCGGACGAGTAAATCCCGTCTTTACTGAAATTGCTCGACAGGAATTTATCCGGTCGCCAGGGCGACGAGCACGCGCCGGCTCTTCGATTAGAGAAAAACACCCTTCCCTCTTGTGTCTCGTGGGATGAGATCTTGAATCGATTTCTCCGGGTATCCGGGTTTCTCTCGTGGAAGGAAATGATGCAATTTGTTCTTTTTCCAACAACTTCGGATCAAAATTATTAATTTAAATTCAAGTGGATTGCACGAAAAATTGGTACAATTAAAGATGTAAAAGATTAAAAAATCTATCGAACCACTGAAAAGATTTATAAATACAAAATTTCTAAAACTAAAAGCCGCAAAACTACCATCACGACTGAAATCACTCATAAGATAAACTCCACGCGAGTTCCAACTCAAGTCACTTAAAAAAATAAAAAGTAATTGAACCAAAATTGGATTATATTACATATATGTTTCTTTACCCTAGTTCTAGGGGACAACTACTCTATTCCTAGGTGTGAAGAGCCACGCGTTGACCGTCATATGGCATCATACCTTCTGACAAACGCTGTTGGGTCCGCATTAGCCGGCCGGATGAAACAGTGGTTTTATGGTTAATGCAGGCCACGCGTGTCTTATATCATAATAATACAACGCAACGTTGTGCGCGTCCACGAGTTGTTACATCTTAACGCGTATACACCAAGAGAGCTACGGGGTCCGTGGCGAATCCTTAGATGAGATCATTTCCTTCACGAGATGCGCCCGAGACGCAATCAGACTTTTCTCTTTCATGTTAACCCGCCGCTTCTTAGACAAGTTTCACGCTTTTCTCGTACCGATTAACGCGTTCGTTTGATGACGAGGGTTATAGTTTATCGTGGAGGGCATTAAGAGTAGCCGTGGGAATGGCAGACAAGTATTTATCCTTATTAACTCAACACAATACCGTGTAACTTTAAAATTACACACCCACGTATCTGGATTTGTATACTTTTCTTTATAAATATGGATATTTCTATTCATTTTTAGAAGCTGAAATTAAGATTTCATAAGTAGGTGTTAATTAGACTTCAATTTCTGTTCAATTCTCTATATTAACAGTTCATTTCTAACCCCTATTATTTCGTCTACAATTGATACATCCAAATTAGAATTTAACGCGTCACAATCGTCTTAAGTAATAATTTGATTAATACTTTAAAACAGCATAGTTTTATTATGTTTCTCATAAATTATTGTAACCTGTTTCGCGATCACCCGAACTTCGAGAATATCCATTTCTCCCGTACTCCAACAACATTCGCCATTTCTCTTCCGAAAACGACTGAAGCAAAGGTTAAGAAACTTTTTAAGGGCTCGTTGAACGTCTCCCGAGTCTTTGGTCGCGCGTTATTTCTTTTTCTTTTTTGTCGCTTGGTTCCGCACCAGACAAAGGTAGGTTCGTAACGAACGACAGAGAAGGAAGAGCACTTTAACTCGCGTAGGCCCGGAGGCGAGGCACCAGCTTGGTTTTTGACCAAGCAGAGGTAACCGGAGTGCGCCCCCATGGAGGTTTCAAGGGCCACCTGCCCTACAAGAGACCCCCTTTTACGTCCACTTTATTAGCTATTATTATACGCGTGCTTTGGCTCCGCTCTCTCTCTTTTTCTCTCTTCAAACGGAAGAAAGAGAGGGAACGAATTGGTCCCGCCCGCGCCTGTTTAGAAATATTTCACCCAAGAACGTTGTTCGGCTTAGCCCGTCGTGCACCGAGTTCGTTAATCCTTCCACGTAGCCTAAACAACACGGGGACCCACGAAACCTCGTGAGAAAACTTGTATCAGAGATCAACGACTCTCGCAAGTTTGTTGTATAATATTTCGTTTGGAAGATGTTGAGTCTTCGAGCGAGGTTAGTGCTGGCAAACGAGAAGATTTTTCGGGGTCAATGTGGGCCGAAATTGGATCAAAGGTTGAAGATTTTAGGTTTGGAGGTAGCCTACTTTTAATTATAACTATTTAGCATGTAATATCTACTATCTTTGGGTGGTACATGGACTTTCCTTATTGATATTAAATTTTATACAGATAATTCTTATGTTTATTGAAAATGAAATTATAAATTCGAAGGATTTTCTGTGGAAACAGCTAAGGAAGTTAAAGTTGATAACGTTAAAAATTAGAAACCTTCTGTTGAAAATTAAAAATATCCCTTATCAAATGGCCGAATTCGAAATATAAAAAGCTGAAACCTAACATTTTAATTATTATAATATTATACTAACCATCCAAACAGCACAAATCAGAATCTTTTGCATGATAACTACAAATAACTTAATTGAACGAAACTACCCCTTTTACGACACGAAACGAAACACTGAGTCTATTAAAATTCCGATACCGAATCGAATTCCTTAATGCAGCCAAGACAGCCTCGAGCTACTAATGTTGTTACTCTTATCAGCAAGCCACTCCCCATAAATTAACACTCGCTCTAAATAGCATGATTAATTTCAAATTAGCTGGTTTTAGAACGCGAAGAAAAACTCCAGGACCGAAACTGTATCTGGTGTAATAAATTTTAATCCGGCTCGGTGAAAGTCGATCGAGGTGGCTGAAGAATGTTCAAGAAATAATAAGCTGGGCACAATGTAACCCAGGGTCATTTATCTTTCCCTTCATTCAGTAGCAACGTGTTCACGAGCCAGACTAATCGATATTCAAGACAATCTCGCTCTGGAAGTTCGTCGAACCGTAGAACACATTACATTAGAAGCTTGAACAGCTTTTCTCAGATCCTCGATAATGAAACTTCACGGGCAATTATGCGGAACATGAACGACTGTGACCTTCTTCGGGTACCTTTTAACTTCATCTTTGATCGAGTATCATTATTTAACTGGTGCGCTTTCGAATGTCTTCGGGGTGTAAATATTGTTCGTAGAAAATAGGAAGTAATTCGAGATACGATGGAGAAAAATGGGAATCTAAATTGATAGTTGTTCGATCACGGGTGGCCAGAATTGGATTCTAAGATATTTTAACGCTTTCTATGATAGACTGTTACCTTTTTGTTGCTTTACAGTTCTGAATAATGTAGAGGAAAATAGGAAGTGATTCAAACTATTGGATTAGTTGGCGTTACAAGGAATACAAATTTTAGAGGCAATCGTATTTCCTGTGTGATATATTAATTTAGAAAATTTAATGAAACTAATTAATATAAGAAAACTTTCACACTTCCACATTTGATTATTTTATAAATAATATCTATTACACTAAATCTAATCATATCGAGTTTATTTGTATCTACTAAAAATATTTTCAGAATCTTTAAAGATATCATGAATATTTGCCATATGTCATATCAATAATACCTACTAACTTTGATAGTTTTAATTTTATATATTTTTTGTTCTTATTTTGTCAATCAGTATTCTTTGGAGCCTACGTAATATTACCAAGTTCGAAATAAATTTTATCCAATGAAGATAGGTTACGTGGAATGATGTCACCGGTGGCACCGGCGCCAAATGGTAATAAACAGCGAATCGACTATCGGAAACCGCGAAGCCGTGCAATTTGTCGCGGTTATCTGCGTCCTCGTACCTCGGCCCCCGTCTGCGGATAATCAATATTGGCAGCAACCAGTCTCTGATAAGGTTGCTGGTTCACCTAACCGAGTGGCTCCACTTCCATTACCGAAGAAAGTGTGACGGAACGAGCCTATACGTTGGGTAAAACGATGCCTTTAAAGCTGTCCATGGTTTTCAATCGTATGTAGGCTAAAAAGATCATCCGTGACAGACGTAATATCCATAAGAAGTTAAAGCAATTGATACCCAATTTTTTTCGAAGTTGGATCTACAATTTTTTTCTACTTAAAAGTAGATAGATAACTATGGCTGACCCTACTGTGTCCTGTATGTTATATTTCTAATTCTAAACAATAGTAGTTAAGGGTTGAATGGATTCGGTTATTAAGATCATCTTAATATAATTACATATTAGTAAGGTAACAGAAAACAACTTGACACGATAGAATTTAGTAAAACATTCCTCACTTAACTAAATATTATTAGAATACAGGAAATTTACACAAAATTAGGAAAATCGTTCTAAACTTTCAGAAGACACATGGAATTATCCTAATTAATTAGATAAACTGTTTGGAAAAAGGAAACAACACGATTCGAAGAATTAATGGTCTTAAAATCCACGAAAAAGTTTTCACATGCTGAGGAATATTTATAGAAAGCCGGGAATCTGAAAATATCAAATGGTTGCTCTCACCTCACCACAACAATGCCGCGATAAATTCAAGAACGCTTTTATAAATATCCCCTTTGTAACGCGAATATATTTTCACGTGGCCCGCGTTCGCGGCTCCAATTTCGCGGGCCTAAAAACGAGCTCTCGGGCGAACGAGCGTCCCTGTGAAAAAAAAAATAAGGGCGATTTATCGCGAGCGCCCGCCATATCGGTGCACAAAGGAAGAAAAGGGAATCGGCGAAATTTTTGCCCGAGGTATCCCGTGGCTCCTGCATACTTAGCATATCCCACTTTTCAAAGCAAACGCGCCACGACCGACTTTCCTGGGCGCACGTGCGCCCTCGCCGATCGAAAAAGAGGAAAATGAACAGCGGACAAGAAGAGAAATAACAGAACCAAAGAAGGAGAAAACGTTATACGAAATTAGTAACCTTTGAATCTTCTTTTCTAATAAATTGCTTATTAAAATCGAGCGAATCGCAATTTTTAATCAAGATACGATTCGAATCAGTAATGTATTACTATATTTGAGAAGTTGCCACGATAATAATTTAGAATGTAGAGATAATTTCAAGATTTTATATATTCTCTTTTAAACTTCCGAGTTTCAGTACTTTTAATATAAAAAATCAGTAATTAATAATTTAGCGTCCCATATTTGTTTCACTGTCTAAACAACTTCGAAGTAGAGTCGCTAATGTATTTCGAACCATAAATAAGATTAACAATTGCTACAAAAACACGAAACAATCGCTCAAAATTGGACGCAAACCAAATGAGTGTAAGGAAAAAAATGTTACTCACCGTTTTTGCCCCGCATATGGCTGCACTTTACGGCATGGACGTCGATTACGAGGTGGAAAGAACCGCTTGGTCCAAATAGCAGACACTTCCGTGGCAGTCCACTTAATCTTGAGTGACACTGAATGGGCACCATGTCCGTTTCGCCATCGATACCGAATTTTCGAATCGCGGCGAGTAATGGTGTAGTAATCAACGTAGAAAGTTGACGGCGTGTGAAAGTGACGTGTAAGTTTGTACGATAAAAAAAAATAACACTCGCGATGATCACGAAAATCGCGAAGCAATCGCGCACGAGTAACCAAAATAGCAGTCAAAGGGGGTAAGAGAAAATACGCTAGATTATTAGACGCGTTGTGTTCGATCAAAGATCAAGACAGTACTGAGGGTCGCGAAATTTTCAAGGGTGTTCGAAATCCGGTGAATCACACACAAGGTTAATCCAGAAGGGCCGTGTTATGTTTACGTTTACGGTATTGGCTAAGTTCGAAAGGATGTTATTTGGTGCCAATCAGATGTCGTCATACTTCTGTTTCCATTAGGGAGATCTGAGAATAATTGAAACAATTTTTTGAGAATGCAAAATGATTATATTTGGATGTAGTTTGTTATTAAATAATATACTGGAATTTTATGATCGATAGTGAAAATAGAATAGGGGTGTAATAAAACACACTGAAGCCATTAGAACTCTTGGCAGGTGATATTTCTAATTTTAATAAATCTTATTTAGTATTTTCATAATATTTTGTTATTTCTATAATTTAAAACAAATGATAAAGTTCTGCGGAAATTTAAATATGATATGGGAGTTGGAAGTCAACGTGTTAAAAGAAATTAAGTAATTGAATTGTTTGAAAATTAGTAAAACAGCTATGAAAGTTTAAACTTTTCCAGAACTTCTAATACCTGATTCTATCTGTATTTAATACTTGAAGTGTTATTAAATATTTTCCATCGTAAATTTTGTTTAATATTCAAATGAAGGCTAAATTTCTAAAAAGAAAAGTGATACTAAAATTTAATAGTAAAAGTTGAAAAAGATAGACATTTTGAAATGTAATATTCTACAAAGCAAGATAAATACTAAAGCCATTTAAATAATATTATACGAATTAAGAATTGGCAGTCGTCGAATTTTATAGTCAAAAGTATCTTGAAAACAGTGATTCGGTATTCGAAGAGGCGCTCCTGCGCATTCGGCATTACGAAATTGCGTGTTAATTGTACCAATTAAGCTAAAAGTGCTTCACTGTTCCTCGAAGCAAAGATTTACACAACAGTTACTCAACGATTCACCCGAAATTCGTACGTGATTTCTGCAACTGGAATGCTTTATCGTGCGGTGTACGCGTCACAATGCCGGCACGCTCTCGTTTCTGGTTCAGCCGTTTTAAAGGAAAGAGGAAACTGCAATCTTGGACCACGACAGGGTGCCGAGATAGAGGCAATCTGCAAACACGAATTGGCCATTTGGCGGGCGTGGCGTTGCGCATGAGCGTCGCATAATTTGCTTTGGATTCGTGACTGCAATTTTTGTTCCCTTTTATTCGTTTTCCTTGCATCCCGTGGTCGGCTCGCCTCTCTTCTCAGCCACGCAACACGTGCTGTCGTCGTTCTCTCTTCGCTAACTTACAAACGCGACCATTAACTCAGAACCGAAAGGAAAAAACAACCTTAGAAATCTGTCTGCCTGATGTTCTTCAATAATCGATTTTGAAACTTCTATATTCGGCAGAGAATTCAAATTCAGTCGTAAAATTACAATTTTTGTGCTTAACTATGTATCATATTTATGTAAATAACAGTAACACGAAAATTATTCTCGAAATTCTAACAGAACAAGATTAATAATTTTTCGATATAATTTCTACTGTATTTATTCTTCCGATGATGTGATTAAAATTCGACGCCACGTTTAACGCAAAGAATCTCAAGGGGAGGTTCTTGTATCCTTGGTCTATACATTCTCTCTCGTTATGCGATTTTAACATGGCGAGAGCGTGCGCCTAAAAAGGCGTGCCTAAACAATGAAGTTTATGGGCTAAAAGGCCTGCGGGAGCGGCCATTAAAACAATCGACAGTCGCGCTTACAAGGGATGCAAATGTTGGCGCGAGCACAATGGCGGTTCGGGAGAGGCCGCGGCAGTAAATACCAGTATAATTGCCAGTCTCAAAAGTTAAGGCAGTTTTAAGAGGCCCTTCGGCCCCTTTTCGAGTTCCCTTATATGCAAAACCGCCTTATAGACGTGTGTGCGACCTTAGAATTTTAGACTTCGAACGCACCGAAGTCAGACCCTTTTCCTTTAAATTATCAAACTTCTCACTTACAACACATTTGTCTTAAAAAGAAAACAACGCTGTCAGGTATAATGAAAGAATTATCAAACGTTTAATCATCCGTCAGAGAAAAAGGGAAGAACCACTAAGAGATATTCGTGTCTTCGATTCACAAACGTAATTAATGACCGCCCGTTCAGTTTTTCTTCCAAACCACTAAATAGTGCCCGAAACTATGCAACAACTTCCCGAATATATGCGTTCCCGTAGTCTCGAAATGGAAATCCGAGGGTGTGTCCGGTCCCGGGGTCCTTAAAATAAATTCCAAGATGCTGCTGGAGGCGCGAGCAAGACTCGTCGACTACCCCGCTGCGAAAAATCCTGCGACTTCGCGTGACGAATTTCCATTCGTTACGATCGTGGCGATCGTCGACATGACGCCAACATTAATTTTCACTCGGCCCCGTATCGTATTAATCACGACGCGCGTCAAACATTATTACAAATCAATGAAAAATGCAGTCGAACACCGTACGATCCAAGCGAAACGATCGGGGAAAGAAGATTCGGCTTCTTTCAAGATTTTCGAGCTGGGTGGCCAGTTGATATCGCTTTATAAAACCTTGTCCAATTATGATAATCATTTGCATCTGCTGTTAATTAAATTATGCAAGCAGCATGGTTACTTGAGATAAAATGGTCATCGACGTTCTTACGGCGAGGGGCGAAGCTCTGATGAAACCGTCGATAAGTTTCTTTTATTATACCTGATAAGATCGGTTTCTTGAAGATGAAAATATTATAAAACGTAGAAGATACTTCGCAGTTTAATAACAAACAAGTTTGGAGAAGCATATATTTATTCGAAAGTATAATAAAATTTTCAATTCTGCCTCAAACTAAACTAATCTCTGACTGTTTTATCCCTCGACTATGATTACGTACACTTTTGCAAAAAAATCAATTTTCTATAATACAATTTTAAGTTCTGAATAGTTGACCTCTGTTTCGAATAAATATACACTTGAATAATCTTACGAACTTCTTGATCCTCTCCAAATTCGATCAATTCATTTCCCCAAGCTCCCTGCTCCTAGATTAAACGGAGTAATTAAATAGCAGCTCATAAGTGGTTCCCTGGTCACGCCAGAGGCTGCTAATTATTCAAGGGTTTTAACCAGAGGCCCCGGGTATAATCAAAACGATTTGGGGAAGGGAGCAACGCTACAGGGTGCCAGGTGCCCCCCCGGTGTGGTGGCCCTGGACAACGCTGGAACCCCGAAACCCGTGCTGAGCATCGGTGCCAGGTCCTTTCTGAACGAGCAACCACCACCGACTGCGATTCACCTGCCCAAGAAACCGGACAGAAGTCCTCGGTTCTTCGTGAAAGGAACGGGACATCAGTGAGAAAAATGCCGCCGAAACTGACGAATCTAATGAGTACTGCGCGTCCTGTCGATTTGATCGATGACCCGACACATGGGAACATCCTTATCTGCCAAGAGGGAAGGAGAACCCTTTCTTCTGGACGGTCGTTAAGCGATCCTCTGAACCGTGAACGCTGATAGGCCAGCAAGAAATAACGGATGCTTCACGTTTTTGGGGTGATACAATTTCGACTGTCCTCGAGGAACCGTGGATTAGGGTGACGTACACGATGCTGGAATGCTTCGGAGATTGGGCGAAAGTGTAGCCGGTCATTTTGGGGGATTTTAAGGGGAATTAGGACGAGGCTCGATGGTAAGAATTCGTTTTATAGTCGGTGTTTTAGATAGTGGTGCGATTAGGGTGGAAAATTGGGTTTTTTGGCTCTGAAGTGTACGATAGTGGTGTATCGACACGTTAAGTAGTGGAAATGGCTGTTTACCGTAAACATACGATAGTATGAGTTATAAAAAATAACGAAGGCTAATTTCTTACTGCTCTAAATCGTCAACGTAGTTTCAATCAATAAATAATACGTCAGACATCATATAATATTACCTAAGTCTATTTTTGCTGATATAATTCTTTAAGAATTCATAAGCTCCGCGACAAACAGAATTAAAAATACTCACTCCTTCGACTTACAATTAGAATCGTACAAAGATGTGAAGAATTATTTTCAGAAAAATTTTGTCCTACGTCGCTGAAGGAAAATACAAAGCGTAGCTTATAAAATCCAAATTTCCATACTTTATGCAAAATAAATGGAATAGTCACGAATCTAATAATTACCACTGTGACGTATACCAAAAAATCTTCTAACATTTATTTGCTGTACTCTCGTAATTATCACTGTGTCTACTATCACATCCAACACAAAGTCACACGAGACCAACCACGAGTATTAATAAAGATCCTGCTTTCAAATTCAAGGCTGAACGATCGATCATTCGTAGAAGTAAAAGAAAGAAGCGTATCTGAGAGACTGACCGCGAATAATTAAATTTCGATGAAGAACTCTTGGTTAACGGTGGGCGAGGAGGGATAAATTTATGCGACCACCCCCTAGGTATTGCCACCCTCATTAACGATATTCATTGGTATCGATAATTCAGCCATTCATCAAGACCGATCTAACGATCCGTTCGGTTCTTGCGGCCGGACCAGGCGAAATCGATTAAAGTGATCGACTGCGGGCATCTTTGTATAGAAAATGAAAGAATGAAGATCCGCAGGGGTGATCGTTGGATTTCGTGAGCGAACACGCACGCATCTGGCTAATTCACTAGACAATGCATCACCGTGTTCGGACAGAACACCTCATCAGACTGCTTCAAGTTAATGAGCGCCGTGAAGAAATATGCTTTTATTTTTTGTCAGATCACGCAAAGTTTTGAAGAACCTTATATAAAAGGGTTGATGAAGTCTGACCTCTTTTTTCTTTCGTTGGATCAATTCAATGTTTCGTTTGAGAAACGATTGACTCATATTCTCGTTGAATGTACATATAATTGCTTTGATGTTCATTCTGTTGCTAGAATGATGGGTTGCAGGTTTTACTCCATTATCAATTGTGAAAAGTGTTAATTTTCTTTTAATGGAGATAATATTGATTATAGTATCTTGACACGATACTATAATCTCATGACACGATGGAAAAAGGTTAAAAAAAAAGTCAAACTATTACGATTCCGTTCACTAACAGAGAAAAATTTCTCTGCACTTTTAAATGAGAAATTACAAGAAAATTCGAAATTTTGCGTTAGTTATTCTTCTGTGTGGCAAAACATAGAAATTCTTCGGAAAAATCCATTTTGGTGGTCGAAACGAAGAACCTAGCGGTCCCAGAGAGACCATCCACCTTTCCTGACGTTTCCTAATTGAACTTCATTGTTTCAGCAGCAGCGCGAAAAAGCTCGTTGGTCCGGGGACGGACGTTGGCCACGTAATCGAGCGTGAAACTAAGACAATAGGCAGAAAAAGTATCCAAGGTGTCGGTCGCTTTCGGCGGGAACACGGTTTTTTCTTCTGGGTTAGGTCGATTCGTCGAGGTGGCTGAACAGAAGTTACGAGAGTTCGGTTAATCGGCGCTGAAATGCTATTTAACGAGGCGATCTGCCCCTAAAACCGATCGAGCGTATCTACGATGGAGAAACAATGGGAACCACGGAGGCAAAGATAGGTCTAAGACAATGCAGCTGCCCGAAACTGGACGGACCATGATGAATGGATGTCCCGACTATTTCTTTCCCCTGGAACGCTTTGAAATATCGAGCAAAGAGGGAGGCGTTGCCTTGCGATTAGAAGAGGGATGAATCTGACGAAACCATAGTTTTCAGGTACAGGTGAATTCTATGATCGCACCTGTTGTGTCTCAGATCGCCAGCAACATTGTTGGACGTGATATGATGTAATGAGTATGATACAATTGATGTTAAGACACTTTAACCCTTTCAAAATCAATTAATTTAAATTCAAGGTTTAATATTTAAAATTTGTATTACGAAATCTAGAAATGTTTATAAAATACTTTAAGTATAGTATCCTTTGTTTTTTATTACTTTTTAGAGTAATTTTATTTACTATACAGACAATATTGTTATTGATGAAATAATGACGTGATTTTCTTTAAATTATTGTTAATGGCATAAATATCGCAGGAGAACGAAGCATAAACAACCTCGCTGTGATTAAAATTGAAATAAACACAGTCATTTAAAATGAACAATGTAACACTTAGGTTTATGGTTCGTTAAATTCTGTATTGAACCTGTTCCCAAAGAAATTACCCGCAACATATAAAACGAACGAGATAAAAATGCAAATATTAGATTATCAATAAGTATCAAAAAGTGCTAACCACGTGTGTACAGGACAAGAAACATCGATACCGTGTTTGTATAAATTACCTTAACCCGTTCAAGATTCGGTCCTGTTTCCAATCTTATAACGGCGATAAGAAAACATCATAAACTGGCTTCTCCTCCGTCCAACCCCCTAATGAGAAACCGACCCGTTTTGTGCGTTTCACAAAAACCGGGTGCCCCCTTCCATTAAAAGTTGCAAACGATCCCTGGTCTAATGAGATACCGAGACGTTAATGGCCGCTTTAATTGGGTTGTTAATTTTCGGAGATGAATTCATAGGGTAAAAATGCGAAAGGCTAATAGCGTCGGATGGGAGGAGCCCCGTGGATTAAATGGGCTATTTTCAGACCCTTTGGTGCCCCGGGAACCGAGGGGCAAGTTTTTTTTTTTTATCTTCCTGCTGTGCTAGGAAATCTCGATTCCTTCGTTTGTTCCTGCTTCATCCCCTTCGGTTTGTAATATTTGTTGGCTATGATTAAAAATGATTTAAAAATTTAAATTATATAAAATACCAGAAAGTTTCACCAAACACATATTTAAAAGAAATGATACAAAGTCTCAAATATAATCGTGGCGAAATTTCGCCAACCTACCTTGTTCAAAAATACATTTTCAATATTTCTATATTTAATTTTCTCTATTGTGTCACAAACAGGAAACGATAGGGCAATAATTACCCTAATAACATCTGAAGATCCAAAGGGGCGTTTTCTCCAAATTTTGACCGATCATGATCAACCATATAGTCTTTTCTCCTAAACGATTTATCGTCCACGATTCTCGACTTTCCCCGCTCACTAAGGACCGAGAACTACCATGATCTATCAAAAAAGGAAAGAAAAAGGTGGAGGATAGAAATTCAACGCAAAAGCGAAGCCATCAACAGGTCTTCAATATCTGGATCCCGTATCAAGCTATGAAATCGCGATTAACGCACGGAGTTTTCCGTGCACCGCCTCGAAAAATTAGACCGTTTTGGTGGGAAACAAAAGAGACTACCGAAAAGAACCAGCTGGAACAATGGTCCGAAGAATGTGTCGGTTTCCGTGGCGAAATGGCTCTGAGAACGTTTCATTGTTGATGGCCGTATAGAACGTACCCAGACCTTTCTTCGATAAAAGAAAAAAAAAGTAACAGAGCAATGAATTGTTATTTAGGTAAATAAATGCTGTTAAGTTTGTGTAACATGTAATTCTTTATTTCTAGCTTTATTTGGGCAAAAATTGATAATATTCTTAGTTTTGCTACGTTTCTGTGCAATCTTATTCATTTTCGTACATTTCGTGCCCCGTATCAGCGATGGCATATCTTTGAATAAGCAAACGAAAGATATTCTTCGGTTAAATTCTAAAACAACATGGCAGGATTCTGATGATTTTGAAATAAAGAATTTAATTACCAGTTTAATGATTCTACGATATGGAAATTCGAGGACGAATCCCGAGGAGAAATTCAAGAAAGAAAAGGCAACGATTTGCGGTCGTCGTTCAGCGATCTTTGCCTGGAATTCTTCGAGACTGCAACAAAGATTGGAAACAACACTGCTGCCGTGGTCGTTCCACAAAATTTAACGCTAAATATTTCGTAATTAATAACGTTGAGTCGCCGGTGGGAACCGGAGGTTGCGGTTTGGTACTAGCTTGACCCGTCGTCCGCGAACAGTTCCATTAAAGAATTTACCGGAGTCGAGCTCGTTCGATCGTGAAACCGCGAAACGTCCCTTTTTCTTCTTCTTCTTCTCCTTCCCTTCGCTATTTCATTTCGTTTTTTACCCTCCACGACCACCGAAGAAACTTCATGCTTCCTCGAATGTGAAATCGACACTTTCGGACGTTTAGGAATTATTGCTCGATCGTGAACACGTGAATTGAGAAAAGAAACTTGGTACTGTTTGAAAAAAAAGCTGTGAATTTATATAACTTCGTGCGTGAAGCATTTCGTCCTTTTTGTCAGATATCACTTTCAATATCTGATCGTCCTAAAATTGTTTAATCGATGTTTGAAGTCATCTGATTTAATTTCTTTTAATGAAATGGAAGCTATTAGCTTCAACACTTATAGATTATTTACTCAAGATTAATTTTTAAATATTCCAAATACTAGTTTTCAGATAAAGTTTGATTTTAAGAATTAGCAATTCTAAAATATTAATTTTTAGGTTAAGACTTCAGTTCCTTATGAAATTTTAGTGAGCGCACTACGCCTTTCAAGCGGGAATGTTAATTATTAGGTTCTGTTTTGAAACGGATTCATAAAAGTTTTAATTCGATAGCTTTGGATAATTTATATAAATATTTTTACCTCGACGATGTTACAAAATTTTTGAATAAACTCTTCATTCGTTTATTTCCAACATCGTGCGCGACAGAACTTTTCACCCAACGATCTCGACATTTGAATAAATCTAAAACCTTCGATTTTCCCCATAAACTAACTTGGTACGCCACTTTGACGAGCGTACAGTGCCTCTTTACCCAATCAATCATCTTCAACAAGAAGAATTACGAGTATCTACCATTCTCCATTTCACAGTCCATCGATCAAACCGACGTGCCTATCACAATAAACTTTCCAAAACGGCAGTCTGCTGATTCGCAGCCTCTACTCTCGACTCTTTCCAGCAATCATCGAAGAGACTCGAGAAACGAACGGTACCAACAGGCATTCATCTGCATACATAATTTCGAATCAAAGAATCCTTGATTCTATGATTGATCAACGATCACGCCACGAGAACCATAGCCTAAGGCTGTCGAAACGTCGAAACGGCTAACGATAACTATCACCGTGTTTCCTCTTTGCGCTTCGAATGATGCACGCTACCGTGATATGTTCCAGTTCCTAGCAAACAGTAATTACATTGAAATCGAAAAGGGTCTCGGTGTAATTGGCCATCGAATTTCGTACGGTAACATTTCATGATTTTATGTTAGGTAACAGTCGGCCTGTACATTGCAAATTGGCAAATATTGGTCTTTTGTAGTTAACACGGTGACAAAAGTAAAACGTGTGTCGTACTATTTAACAGAAAAGAAATTATACTGAAAAATTTGATAATTTAACTACATATTACACTAAATTAGGATAAATTAGGAAGTGAAACGATCGTAATCTGAATAATTACAATTATACTGAGTTCTCACCGTGACATTTAATGCGTTAATAACAATAATTAAAAGGGATGAGAAATGATACCAACAGCAATTTACGAGGAATGAAAATGAGACAGGACACCTTAGGAATGACTGATTATTCGACCGGAGTTCTAGGTTGTCGTTTCACGCCTTTCGTGGTGGAAAAAAGGGGAGGTTGCGAGTGAGTTTCTGTGCTTAAGCCGCTCCTTAATGATTCTCGGTAATTATACGACGAACGACGCCCATAAAGGATACTTTTAATGGAAGTTCGTTACATGACGTTGCTCGGTGTACCGTGGCACCGTCCAACGAGCTTGATTTATTATATAAAACAACTGTCCAAATCAGCCGTACTTAAAACCTTTAACCAGATCTTCATCAACAAATAAAATAATCAAGAAAGAATTTAAAAGTTTCAATATTATTTGCAAATGATATATTGATTGATAAATGACTGCATTCAATGATCCATAAATCAAAGATTAAAAAGTAAAACAAATGAAAGATTCCAAATGAAAAGTTCAAACGAAAACATCAGTCGAAGATGTAAGTAAACCTTTCCCCATCATTACAACGACGATTCATCATATTTCAATCGTGACACGAATCAACGTGTCGCTTAAGCAAAAACCGAATCGAGTTCACTGTTAAATCGTCGACTCGTTAAATAATCAGCCGCGAGCACGCGAGCAGATTGCTGCCGGCGTTACGTAACCGTACAGTTAGTATCGGTCTCGTGCAACATGCACCTGCATTCTATGTATGTTCACCTGCGGCTTGATTGGGAGGCTAATTCGAAGCGTTTTTGGCCACGCGACGATCGGTAACGACGCACGTGTTGCGCAACCTCCACACTACGCTAAGCTACTCTTATCATCGTGTTCTTTATCTAACTTCAATAGCTTCCTCGTGACACACCCACGTCGATACGTGGGCTGCTGATAAATGGGGAAGGTCAAACACCGGATACGACAAATTTTCGGAACAGAAGAACGTAAGTTTTGTGGTGCTGAACCGTTTACACTTGTTCCAGAGTGTATTCTAGAATGGTGGAACCTTTTCATCGATAAGGTTTCGTTGGGTACTGTTGATATCAGTAATGGTCGTTATCTGACTGAATTTTCCAAATGCAAAGAAAAAAAGGTCTCAATAACAGAGTCTTTTATTATTAAAATATCTTTAGTATCTACAGATCTGAAGAAGGAATTAAAAAGGGTTAATTTTACCAAAAAAATGTCCCATAGTGTAATTTTTCAAGGACGGTATAATGAAGTTACCTAACAGATGGGACTCCAAAATTTTCAGCTCGTACAAATTGCAACATCCACTTTCCACGAAACCCAACAATTTCCCTGTGCTCCCGTTTTCCAAGCTTTGCGTTACCCAATTGTTCTGCCTTGTTACAGACACCGAGTAGTTTCAAAGAAACGAGGCAAATCGCTTCGTATTTCGGCAACGAAGCCACCGGATTTCGTTAGCCGCAGACGAGAATCGACGCACTCGACGCGGCTCGTTACCATTCGGGTTAATTGCCCGACAGCGGTTGGGCCTGAGTGGGTGCAGCCATAGTTACACCCACACAAGCCCATCGTTCACGTAGCCTATTTGTCTTTGTGTTGTTGCACTCGGGGCTCCCTCGAGCTCGTGCTGCAATTATTCGTCGTAGCTTCGCGTTCCGCTTAGTGTCACGCTGACGCTCTCCACTTTTCTACCAGGGATGGGATCAAGTTCAATATGTACACTTGAGCGCAACGTAGATTTGTCTATGTAGAGGGAAAATGTGGAAGAGGAAGCTTTCTATCATTTATCTTTGGTTTTAGATGAATCTAGGAAGAGTCTGAAGGAGATATGAGAAGAGTCAAGTGGCGACTGAGGGAACCGAAGGTTTAGAAGAGATCTAAGGAGAACCTAAGGGGGAACCTAGGACCTAAAGTAAGCTTAATAACTAGGTATTCCCAGTTTCTTACCTAGAGTTTAGAAAAAGTTTAAGGCCTACAGAATGCTTAGGATCTAACAATATGAAAAACTTAAGGCCTAGAGAAAGCCTAGGGCTTAGAAAGAACCTAATCTACCCTTCTCGCTCAAAACTGAGAATTTGCAGTTATGAATATTTTACCATAAAAAATTGAATCTTGTAAAAAAGACTACTACTGATCGAGACTGTACGGCGTACCTAGCGAACGCGAGGCTGTCCGACTGAAAATTAGGAGGGCATTACCTTCTCGGTTTCCTTTTTCGTTCGTTCCTTTTGCATAACATCGTCGAACAAAGGAGTCACTCGAGCGGCCACTTTCGAGTCGAAATTTTCGGCTCGGAGATCCTCTGCACCGTGACGACGCGGAGGAAACGCTAGGGGGTTATCCTGGTCGGTTTCGAGGAACGACGGTCTCTCGTGAACGTCATGATCGCGTCGCTGATTTTTCGCAGTGCCACGGTGCACAGAGATGATTGGGGGAGATATTTTCGAGCTGCTACCGGCGTTCTTCAGGTGTTGAGATGTGAAACGAACGCTTCGCGCTTGTTCTTTTTTCTCGCAGGCCAATAATAGACATTTAGATACTTGTTTCTTCATTACGATGATTGTTCACGTATAATTTCACTTTGTATACTTTAATAATCACTCTAGAGCTATAAGTATATTTGCAACAATGTGTCTGTTACTGCAATGACAATGATTATAAATTATTCTAAATTTACAGAGCGCCACGTAAAACGAAAAAAACTCTCAAAAGGACTCACAGAGTCATGACATCGAAAGTCGCTTAGACTTTCAATATTAGGTGAAAATATGCTTTAAGCCTCGCACGCCAGATGCAACATGCCAACAAGAAAAGTGAGTTATAACAGAACCAGAAATGCTCGGACACGATTGTCCGTTCGGAAGGATCGTGGGTGCGCCATTGCTGTTGGTATCGACGATCGGGCTTCAATTTCCGGAACCCGACGATTCGCCCGGCTAGCACTTCTAATCGAAAAAGGAATGACAAGCAAACGAAGCAGATGGAGGAGCAGGAGAGCGCGAAAGAGAATTGTTCGGAATCACGAAGTCGAGAGGTCGGAACCGGGTCGATTGCCACGTGCTCGATACGATGTGGAACGAAGCATCGTGATCCGTTATTTTCCGATAGACGGATCTTTCTTATTTCATTGATGGCACGATCAAAATAGGCAGCTGTTGCTAGAATCGAGAATAGTTTGGATTTCAACCACTATGATCTTAGTTTCGTTATTTTAAGTTACTTAAAGCAGTTAAATAGATTTTATCGTACAATGCTTCCGTCTGGCAAAGAAATTCTGAATTTTTAATTAATATTTCATTGATTAAAAGTTATGTCAACAATAGTAGAGAAACTTCATGTGGAAGTTAAACATGAAAATCGAGTGTGAATGCAGGCAAAAGTGATCTTTACTTTCAGAAGTCACTTTCAGTGTCTCGTTCCAACTACTTGCGTTCATTCGACGTACCTAGCTGCTTAAAATTCACGCCTCGAAGTTCATCCTACCATGGTAGTTTTCCCAGACCTAGCTGCCGGTGCCTATTTGCCTCTCTTACCACGGAGCAGCTATATCTTTCGGTCGGTGACGAGGATGGATTGGAGAGGAGCGTGATAGGATTCACGCCATGCTTTCGTGTACGCGGTGAAAAATCTTACCCGCTTGGAAAACACTTTTGCTATCTGCAGGTGTCTTCAGAGGAGGGAAAGGTATTCACCGTAACGTGTTGGCAGAAGCCATTTGCACGATGATTATTGTTAACACTACTACATAGATACTATGTATCTTCCGTCAATTAATCACTTATCGCCTCGTCAACTAAAACTTGCAAACCATCACCAACTGGTATCTTTTGATATTCTAATCTTGTCTAATGAATAACAGAAATTCAGTTTTGTAACAATCACATTACTTCTTTGTTAAAAATTTCCAAAGAACACAGTGTCATGAATAAATCTTTCCAGCAGATCTAACATTACATTTTACGCTACAGCTTACATTATTCTTGTTACATTATTCGGAAATGGATTAAAGGATGACAAAGTAAGAAGCTACGGTATCAAAATCACGAATACAAGACAGTGAACGTCAAAGTGTTAAGGGTCCGTTCATCTTCGTATGCTCAGGAGGCCATCAACAAGACCACTCTATCCACGTATGCAAGATCTATGCTTCCTAGCCCTATGCCAGCGCACAGATCGTGCATGCCTATGCGTACGTGCACGCGTGTAGCACACAGACCAGTTTGGGGTCGTCACTCACGTATGCAGATACGATAGGCACGAGAGATGGTCGCGATGACTGCACCATGGACGGTTCCGGCTAGTGGTGCGCAGTTCCCTTTCGGTGTCTGTATTCTCTCTGCTTGCTTCTTTCTCTTTCTCTCTATCAACCCCTCGTATCCCTTTTCATTCACTCCATTGTACGCTCAACCCTGTCGCGTTCACGTACTCTGATATATACAGGGTAGCCTGGCAACGCCTTAGAAATTTGAGGGTCATACCTAGGTTCCTTGAGGTTTGTAAAATGATAATTGACGCTATCAAATTTTTAAATCAAAGATTCATCTACTCCAAATGTCCAGAGCAACAAACAAACAAAAAAATACAAATGGAATAGAATGTAAAATTAAACTTAAATTATTGCAGCCTCGGAGATTCGCCGAGTTAATTATAGACTCCCAATGAAGCAGCTAGTAGTACGCAACGGAAGGGTTAATTATGACAAAAAATCGTAAACATTCGAATTGTAAACGATAAGCTTCCAGAGGCTGGAATGTACTGCTTTAAATCTGTGTGTCCCGAAGGTTGCACTTTTCTCGATTTAATAGCACTTTATGAATACCGAATGAATGGAGGGTAATTAATTATACCTGATAGGCAACTTCTTGCCATTGAGAATGATTTTTGCCGAGTCTAGGTTCCTTGAATCGTGCCTACGTTCCTTCGGATGCTTTATGAATATCCAATTGATGAAGGTAATTAATTTCATCCGATAAACGTTTTTCTTGTTAGCGATGCTACCGGCCGATTCCTCGGCTATGGTCTACGATTACTGAATTGATGATAGCTTCTTACGTCTATGAAGTGATATCGATAAGACCACGTTTCAACAATGCTTTTCATTCATTGAACTGATGCGGGTAATCAATATTCTGTAGTAGATGATCCTGCGTTGAATTATGCAGCTGATATACGATAGTAATCAACCCGTGTCGAGCTTAGAGTTAATAACCACCGATGTATCGAATTCCCCTCAAGGCTGAAAGGAATTATTGCTATTGAAATGCTAATTTAAGAGAAAGGAATGTGTCAAAGAACTTTCTGTCAAAAGTTTACAAACAACAATGTTACTTAACTTTTGTTGATCACACACAATTAATATTATTACTGGCTGTTTTAAATTCAATCTCCTTTCCAATTTCCGTATACGTTAAATGGAATAAGTAATAAAATATCACGAAACCTTAGCTCTTCATCCAAGCTCATCTCCTTGCAAAATTCTAAATTTCCTACTTCTCAATTCAAATTCACCCCGACACCAGGATTCCAACGTGTAAAACGAAATGGTCTGCATTGTGTAACGCGTTGCAAAGATGATTCGATGTTAGTCGATTGCAGTTGATAGCACAAGGGGTGTCTAAGCAAAGGATATTTGTGAAACATACCACTTCGAGCAATGTCCGAGCGAAAAACTGAAAGAATCACCCTGTACATGACACGGTTGCGTATACATTCGCGTGGTGGTATCCGCAAAGTATCCGTGGCTGCACGTGTGGCGGTATATACATGAGGCTACAAAGCGTGCCACGTTCCGGCGGGTGTGCTTCCTCCGGGTGTCCGCTCCAGTGGGCCAAACGAACCGGCCAGCCCCAACCAGCTCCAACCAGCCGGTCTGACGACCATTGAGATTACACTCCTCTCTCTGCCTCTCTTTTCCTCTTTCGTCGGGCTCAACCTCGGTTCCTTGCTAACTCTCGCTTTTCGTTTTCCCTTAAATGTCACGCCGTCGAGATGGGTCGCTTCGATTGTTGGCCGAGAGGCGATTTATTAATTTTACCTGGGCACCGGACAATGAGAGGCGAACCGATTCGATGATTACGCTGACTGCCGCTCCAGGCTCACCGTCCACTTTTTTATTCTCGTCTTTTTAACGACGCTTCGATCGTCTTGTAGTTCTGTCGGTGGACACGATTGGTTCTGCTGCATCGTGTTCTGCTCGATTAAAGGAACGATCATAAACGATCGTCGAGTAAATGAGACACATCGCGGGATACTGTTCGAGGTGTAGGGGAGTTTGATGAACATGGGAAGGAACTGTATGAAATTTCGGGAGATTATAGTGTTTAGAGAGGGAGAAATTGAAGTATGATCTCAAGTATACCTTTTATTTCTATCGAAAGGGCTAAGGTAAGTTACTTGGAAAGTTTTACGATAGAAATTTGATGCCTTATCCCAAAGTTAGGCGATTGTAAAGAAGGGTTAATTGGAAGTTTTGTACAATCTCATGTCCTAAAGGCCTGATTGTTCCTCGTCCATCGAACAAACAGCGTTACATCAGTTCCCTAGATGGTATCGTATCATTTAATCATATAGGAGATAGAATCGCGTGTCTGTTAATGATGAATCGAGTGGCCAGGCCGGAGGCTGATGTAAAGCGGATTAGGCCGCGTTTTCGATTAGCCTCTAATCAGCAGGCGCTGCCAAAAACTGGTAAGACCGGTATATATTTACCTGCGGCTGGATCGATCACAAGCGTACGCGAGGCCACTGCGGAGATAGCAATAAGACCAAAAACTGAAGATGACCACGTACATTATCTATCGAATACGTGGTTGTCGCTGAGCTTCGAGTAAACAGCTCCCGGTGGTTTATCGAGTGGAACCTCTTCCATTATCGTCACGTTTATCGGAGCCGCGAGACTTTGGGTTATCGTGCGGCTCGTTGTCCCTTTTCCTTCTTCAGTTTCGGCCAATTTAAAGAGAACACGAAGACCAGGAAAGCTCCGTGAGTCATCGCGAGCAACGCATGGAAGTTTTCGACTTTAGGACTCGAGAGAGGTGACGAAACGTTTGATATGTGAAAACAGATCGTAAGGATGATACGACGGCTTTTAGGATTTCAGAATTGTCGGATTAACACGCGACGGAACATGATTTATATAATTTCCAAAAATGGAAATGTAAATTGATGTTTTGAAGGAGGATTCCTGAGGTCTAAAATTTCGAACACGGATACCGTAACTTCATTTATTTGCTCATCTCAGGTCACATTTGAAATTCGATGACTTCTGTATAATGAAGAAGGAAACATTTCAGAACGAGACATTTTTCTTTCATTGTCTCGAGGTCTCACATTGAATTAATTATAATTACATCGAAATCACAGTGAGGTTATGGCAAATTCAGATATCTGAAGATTCGATGGACTTACATTCGACTATGTAGACTAGGACCTTATCAAGATACCTACATATCACTGAAACTACTGAAAATAGAAAATGTATATAATTTATCACCTTAAGTCGCTGTTATCATAAAATATTACCGTATTATGACCTTCTTGGTTAATGTAGATTTTTAAGATTACTTTAAAATTATATTCATACAAAAGTACTGTGAAAAGAATGGAAGTACTAACCATACCTAAAATTACCAAGCTGCAATCATCCGACAGGACAAAGAAGATGAAACCCGATGGTTGTGTGTTCATCGGGTACTGGTGTTGAATCAAAGCGCCTCGTTCCCATCGCTAGACGGCAGTGACGGGTCTGGTCGGGTCACGAGGCTGACCCCGTGCTGTGACCCCGACGGAAGGATAGCCGCGATGCCCCCTGCGCGCACGCGATAACACGCGCGCCCGTAACGCCGTGTTTTTCGAGCCTCTCCCGGAGGAATAAGGAGCCGAGCCGAGGGGTCGTAGGTCGAAGATACCGGCGCACGCAAGCCGGCCTTTTGTGCGCTGCCGAACGAACACGAGCTTGACGTAGAAAAATGAACGAGCCACGCGAGGAAACGACCGGGGAACTCGGCTTGGAGCGAGTTAACGTGTCCACGGGATGAGAGGAAGGGTAAGGTAGGATTCAGGGGATTGCAGTCGAACGATGCTGCGAGGTTTAACGAGATATAACAGGGTATCATGGTGTTGAAGATGTAGATATATAGATATATAAATTCATACAGTATTCTTTCTTCCGTTTTTAAATATCTCACGTGCCCTGAGAATTTAGGTAAGTTATTGCGTATTGGATGACAGATTTCGAAGTGTAGGATATCAATTTGAAGCTTAAGGATTGATAAGCGTTCAACCGTTCAGACTGTGGAGATTGCAGCCAAACCCCTTCTCAAATTGTTAAACTAAGAATGCTTTGATACGCCTTGATATAATCCTTCGTTACCAAACCAAATTTTTGAATATTGTACTTATCAGTTCTAAAAACAATGACTTTCAGAAACCATCTAAATTTACAAATCTAAAGAAGAATTATAAAAGAAATAAATGGGTCAATGAAAAGATCCATAATCAGGAATGATAAAAAAAAAAGTCGCGAATCACGTTTGTACAAAAGAGGAGGAATAGGAAGAAGCATAATCGACACGATATCGAATAAAAGTAACGAAGAGAAGAGCGTCAGTTTCACCGGCGATCGAACGACGAAGGAGGATCGACACTATCGTGAACGATTCTTAAGAGCTACTCGCACGCGCCGATAACACCGAGCGGAGGTCGCGGGAAAGAATACCTTTTAGCCTCTTTTATCGGGCTAAAGTTGTGCGTCAATGGCGGCGGTGGCTTCTTCCACGGAGATAATGTCGACTTGGTCGGTTCAAGAAGGCCTGAATAATCGTCTCTGGGAGACACGAGCATGCCCCGCCAGTGTGCTCCGTTTTGCACGCGCAATTTCCTACACGCGTTGCAGAATTCCACGTGCCAATTTACACTTGTTCCTTATTTATCTTACGACCTGACTGACGAATAATTCGAATACTTGACACTTTGAGTGTCGTATCGGGAAACATGAATTCTCACAGAAATCTATCACTTATTTGTGTGGAAACAATCTAAATATTTAGCTGATCTCAGAAACCATTCGTTACGGAAGAAAATTGTAAGGTGATGAATGGCTTGTTATCGAATTATAAATTCATCCGTGTGAACAATTTCTGCAAAAGTTAATTTGTTCAACTCTGATCTATGACACGGGGAACGCGAAAGAAATATTTCCATCTCAGGAGGATAGTCGTCGAGGCAGCGCGTAAACGTAACAGGATAATAAATGCAGGAAAAACGTGTTCCGCGTTGTGAAATTTATCGTCGGTGGGCGTCGCGTCGCGGGAAAAATAAATTGAAGACGATAAACGTCCGTCATGGCCAGGTGAGGCCGCATTAATAGTTCACGCACGATATTAATATATACGCCGACTTTACGATTATTTGTATCCGCGCTGAAGTGAAGCCGAGGGTAATTAAGTATTCGTGAATTATGGTATACTAACGAAGCGCTTTCCAGCTCGTTTCAACAGTTAACGTGACTCGTGTACCTTGTTAAACGCGTCAGCCATAAACTAAACAAAAGTGGCTGATTTAAATGAGTCGCCGGGTTAATCTGGAAATCAATTAGAAATCGATCAACGAAGGTTTGGAACTTGAAACATTCTACGGGCTTCTAGAAGACTTTAAATTACACTTTAGGAACAATTCTGAAAATTCCTTGTTCCTAAATTATAGGAATTATTATGTATGATAATTTATTTTTATTTAAAGAAGGTAAATGCTCAATGTCGATTGCTCTTAAGTTAAATTTTGCAATAGTTAACGCGTTAACTAATCTATTCGATTCTGCAAAATTTAAAGCCATAGCTGCGGCGTGTTGAATACTAACTTTGTCTGCTGTAACAATTACTCGTTTATATTCCAGAAATTTTAGATTTTCATACCACTCGACACCGTCCCAAACTTCAATCTCGAAATGGTTGCAAAACGTCGAATCGAGTCCTGATTTTCTATTCTTGCAACCTCGATCGCTGATTACGAGTGGAATATCCGAAGAAATAGGAAAAAGAAGTATTAAAGACGGCGGAAATTATCAAAATAGAGCGCTCTTAAATGCTAATCTAATCTCAGGAAGGAAAACTCCGGAGCTCTATCGGTTCTGATAACCTCTGAGATCGTGCATGCAATCTAAAAGAATCTGAACTTTCTAAAGAATCTGGACGGTTCACCATCTGGGATTTGTACGAGACGAAAAAAAGCAATCGAATCAACGCCATGTTATCACTGGAGTTAATTAATCGCTTGTAATTTAGAGATTAAAAAAAAAAGGAAGGAGGTTAAACAGATACGCCTTGTGAAAGGGGTACGAGAAATTTCAAATTTGATATCGCTACGTGATTCGACATAAAACAAAAAGAATTCTACTACGTCGTACGATGGGACAGAGTTCCATAATTATAGTACATTGGTCACTTATTTCTTCAGATTTTTTCGACCGACTGTTTTGCATAAACGGGTCATACAAGATTCTGATAAACAAGCTGAAGAAACAGAAATTACTGCGCAAAATGATGTTTGTATTTCGTGATGAATTCGTGTTCACTTTGCGTCGATCATTACTCACCAACTATGGCGAATAGGGAATTCTTACAAATGGCTGTAACTAGAATTGCTGCACCTATCGCTTCGTTCTTGAAGCCTTCGAATGATAGGGCCCAGTAAAATTACGAAGAATACGGAGTGTACTTAGAAGTTTCAAATGATGTCATTCAATTCGATTTATGATGTTACTAAATAGCAAGGCTATGCATTTGAGGATCGAAACTCCCTCTAATTACAAAGTTAATCATAGGTGCATTAATTTACCACTTAATTAACGACGTCACTTAAAAGCATATTTGAAAAGAAAGAAACGTGGAATACACATTTCGTTCGTCATTTTTACAAATGGTTATCTATTATTAACAACAATTACAACGTTCCAGCACAAACTCTGCCCCCTCGGAGCTCAATCCCCCATCATCGCATAAAAAAAAAAGAGACCCTTGGCTTCGTATCACTGGAAAAGACAGACTCAACAACGCGAACGTCGAACACACAAAGCCCGAAGAGTCGAAGATCTTCGGCAATCATTCATCCGAGCAAACGTTTCGAGCCGACCCCGAGTTCACGGGGTCTTGGTGTATTGACGATCGAGCAGCAGTCGATCATAGCAGTCTATCGTGAACCGCGCCGATAACGATTCCGAAGCTCGTGCGCTTCTGCACGCAGCCCCAGAGTCGTAGTAGAAAGTTATCGCAGCCCCACACGAAGCAGGCATTCGCGATTTATCTTACGACGACACGTAAACACTTATTAACGGGCGCACACTCGTTAACCGAATGAATCGAGGAGGAAGCAGCGTACAAAGGTTATCGCGCGGCAAAAGAGCCGCGTTACGAGGCGGGATTCTCGTCGCGAGCTGCCTTTTCGACGGAATTACGGCCCTGAAACTCAATTCACTGACCAACACGCTAAGCATTTTTAGGGAAAATAACGTGAAAGTTAGTAGGAATTATGTCTTAACGCGATAATTTACCAAGAATAAGTCTTTTTCGATTTAGGTTGTATCTCTAATCCTTTTGAGACCGAGTTAACACTGCTATGGAAGTCACCTGGGACTAGCATCTCGAATCTTATATAATTAGTAAGGTACCAAACTGTAAGGTTAAGTTAGCAAATTGATTGATCATACATACCCTTAGTAATTAGTGTTTTAATCTGTCTTGCTGTATATGTTAAAAAAGTGTAACTACTTTATTTTTCTGTTCTATCAAAAACTAACGAAAACGGACTTGAGTTAGATTGGTTCTCAAGTACAGTACACAGATAGAGTGTATCAGGCCTAAACTCTCGTGACATTCGTGCGTTCCTCGAAGAAGAAAAAGAAAAAGAAAGTTGAACACCGGTACCGAGCAATTATCCGGTGATTTATTAACAAGGTGTCGAAAGTTGCGTGTCAAGCAAGGGACTAAGCACCCATCGAGTCATTTGTAACTCGATCTTTCGCAACAAACCGAACGGACCCGGGACACTGTTAACGTTCGTTCTTACGGCCTGAATAAATCATAATTAAATCTCGAATGACCGACGATCGTTTGTATCGGTTTTTGTCCTCCAACCGCCAGCTGCTCTTATCGACCAGTTTCTTGATTCGTTTTCGATCGCGATCCACCGACTTTAAAACCAGTTCTTCAACATGCGTGGACGTAAGTACCGGCAATCCGATTTCTCAGAGCGCTTCTCGGATTCTTACATAATTTATCTTAATCTTTCCGCGCCGATCGATTTGCACGATTCATTATGTCATTTGTCATTGTTCGAGCCGAGTGGAACCGAGAGGCACGATCCTCAATTTATGCCGTCTTTTTGCGAGGTGTCGAACAGCAGCTGCGGACCACGCTCGTCTCGCAACACACGGGTTTATCCTTGACATTACGCGTGCGTTACCAGAATGATCCTCTTACGAAATCGCATGCACCACTTTTGATTTTTAACTTCTTGCTCGTTTGTAATGCGTTCTGTGTCTTGACAACCTTTTTCCTAACTATTTATGTGGAAATCGTTAAAATCTCTCGCTATTTACTCCACGCAGAAGGTAGTAATTATTTGAGTACCGTATTTGTGTCTAGCATTAATATTGATTATAATTAAACATTGGAATTGTTTCGTCATTACTGGAATTAAATTATGTCAGTAACAGATCGATTGACATCGGTGTAACGTCATTAGTTGCTGACAGCTAATATTCAAACGACGTCACAGTGGCGTCGTCATCGTGTTAAGTTTGCCTACAAAATATAGCTCCTATATACAACTTTGTTAAAATTTCAAAGTACACCAGTCACTCGGCCAATCGATCAATCAATTAATTTTTCCATTTACGGTTTTTCCTAGTGATTGTTACCATCAGAAAGAATTCCTTGTTAGCCGAAAGGATTCAGCATCAGGATCGAATGGATGCATTTCGTGGTGATCCGTTATTACGCTTACGTAACCGCTGGAGGGCTTTACACCGGTGGTTTATTAAATGAAACCTGTTGCTGGAAATCGGTGCACGATTGTATGTGCGCCTCGAGATTTAATTCGCGGCAGATGCAGCTGTGCGTAATAGCAGGACCTGTTTCCTTCCACGGAAGTGCGGCCCGTCCTGTAACAGGAAAGGATGTACACGAGGAAATTTCTCTCTCCCCTTCTCCTTTTTTTCTTTTATTTCTTTTTATTTTTGCGGTTAGTAATGGCGAAGCATGGAACCGTGGATGGATATTATCGTGCACTTGGTACAAGCTGATTCGCGGTTGGCGTATCTGTGTCACTGGAATACTTCGAATTGCTCGATGTTTCGCGTTGGAACGCGTACAAGGATGTATCGAATAATTCTCAGAAAGATTTATTTTATTACGTCACTGGAAAGAAATTTAAGACAAATTTAGGAATCATTTAATATACCTCCGGAGAATTTTTGATAAATTTTACAGTTCAGAGATGGCGATTAGGTGCAACCATTTTGCAGATACGCGTGCGTGAAAATCTCTAATATACTACTGTAGTTTTATTATTTACTAATTTTACAAGAGAAAATCTTAATACCGTCTATTATGCAAATTCCATACATTTTAGTATCTAAAAATCTACTTTATCTTCGTACCCTAACTTGTATAATTTTAAAACAAATCATCCCCTTATCCTAAAACCATTAACATTCAATTCAGTATCACAGCACATTGAAATACCGAAAGATACGATCTTAAAAATTCAACCACGAAACGGTTAACGTATACACGCGCATAACGAGTCACATTTACGATTTAGGTTACTTATTCCGGGGCGTTTGATGGTAACAGATGCACCTGTACAACGGAACCTGACACGGAAGCGCAGCAAGCATAACAGGAAGGGATGTTCCCCAGGTTTCTAACCCTCTAAAACTCATCGGGCCGAGGTTTCCTGTCGCAGGAAACGTTAAAAGTTAAAAAGGGGCGGCCCCGTCGAAGCGTGACTGCCATTTGGACAGGCAGCACACGGTCACGAAGAGTTAAGCTGCTGTTGGTTTTAACATGGTTCAAACATTTTCATGGTTTCGCTATCAGGCTAAATTGCTCGACCCTTTTTGCACCTCACGCACGATTTCGTTCGATATTTACCGTCGTATATCCTTTGCCCCGGCAAATCACAGTTTGAGGAAACAATTTGAGAAGGAAGTAATGCAAAAAAAAAAAACAGTGTTTAATTAAAGGTTCGCGAAAGGGTGTCTCTAGTGTTTTCTGTTTTATTTATTTTCTATTAGTGTCGATTAATGAATGTGTGATGGAACTTGAAACTGTATAGTGTGAAATATGAACACTTAAAAATTTTTTAGGAGTAACGATGTTTAACTCTTGAAAGAAGAAATTGAATTAAGTATGTTATGTACAAAATTTCAATGTGGTATAAATGTGTCGAAACCTAAATCAAAATGACTTGCATCCAATCGTACTTTAATCGCAATTAATCAGAATACAGTCGTAATCTTCAGTTTAAGCTTACAATATTGTATCTCGCGTAATTAGTATTAATACTGTATGAATAAAAATTTTGTTTACTTTCCACCGCAATCAACGATAATTAATATGAATATTATCCCCATGCCAACGAGTACACCTTAATTACTCGTTAAATACTTTTTTCCTTTAAATGATAAGAACGGAAACTTTCTCCAGCCAAGATCGTTTAAAAGACGAGCAACCGAGAAATAACGATCTTATTCATTTTTAAAACGTTAACCACCTTTGTCTTCAGGTGCAAAACGCCCTTGAAATCCGTTCGCCAGCGTGGCTAATTATCGAATTTCCGGTTGCGTCGCGATGCGCGACAAGTGCAGCACGCATCGAATGCAAATCTGAAGGGAAAGTCTGGTCAAAAGCGGAAATAACCGATGGCCAAGCGGGAGGCTACTTCGGCCACCTGCCCCTCCGATACAGAAATCAAAAGCGGAAGTCTGCCACGGCCCAGGAAGCATCGAACCGTGTCAGTAGCCGCTTGTCAGCCTCGACGCTTCCTCCTTCGTGGAATCAGTCTCGTGATAGGAACCGGCTCGTGAGCTTTCGAAAGTAGAAACTGCGAACGTGTCGAACCGATCCCGGAAGTTGATGCTTTCATGGAGTGCACAGAACATTCTATGGAGTGTGAAGGAATATCATTTTTCATGATAAATTTATCAGCATGAAAATGTACAATTGTTTTTTTTATAATTAGCTGTTAATCTTTTGAAAAATTATTGGTTAATGTGATAATATTCTATAAACATCAAAATAAGGTAAAAGGATCGGAAAAATAAGGGCGATTGTTATTTGACCTATTTTTTAATAAATTATTCAAACACAAATTTAAGAAATTGAATATCGAATATTCATAATCCCATCACTCCGTAGAAAATAATATTTTCAAGCTTCTAAGTTACTAAATTAAAAAAAAATAATACTTCTTTACTTAAAAGGGTTAATCATCAGAATAGTTTACTTTGACATCTATATAAAGTAATGTTTACGCACAAAAATGTTACGGTAATGTACCAGGTTTAATAAGCCTATCATTAATCAGTCACACCTCTTGTCTGATGCAAAAAGTAAACATTTCAATCCACCATCCTTGAACCTCCCTCCCCCAAAAACAGTTTCTCGATAACTCCGTTAAAATACTCGCAGGGGCACGTATATGATTTTAATCGATTTTAGTCCTGTCCCGTCAGCCAACAGCGATGATCGATCGGCGTAATCGCGAGATCGTGTCGATCGAGCGACGTCACGGGGTAAAATTGCATTTAGGCTGTTTTGACGAAGGCTCGCCCCAGCGAATATTAATGAGCCCATCGATGGGTACTAATTGTTGGGCGTATTATAAGGCCGCTAATGCGCAAATTAAAAGTCGGCTCGACGAGACCAGCGTGGACGATTTTAGTCCCTTTAGTGGCCCGGAAAAGGAAAAAACAAAAAGGAAAAAGGGAATTGAGCAATCAAGCAACCGATTATTTTCTTCGCGCTGCAAATAATTACCGCACTTTGATCCTATCCACCGTAAGTCATCGATAACTGGCCCCCGGCCAATAAGCCTAATGACCGATACAAAATTATCGGATGATCGTGTGAACGTGCCAATCGAACAGGCCGCCTTGGCTGATCAACGATAATGATAATAATTCGTCGGATTAAACGTGGCCAAGCTTCGTTCACGCCATGTTAACCAGCCAAAGTAATAGAAGAGGTAGAACTTTTTCTTTAATAATTCCTTGGAAAATCATCGTGGTAAATTGTGGCAGAGGATTGGCAAGTGGTGAAGGCAAGTCTGATGATGGTTTAGAGAATTATTAATCTTTTTGCGAAGGGTACCACGATAATAATAATTTGAGCACTTTGCGTATTTAATGGCATTCTATATTTGGCACAGATTCTTCTGGAAACTCATTTACCTGCGTGAATTTGCTACTAAAAAGCTCGAGTCACATATTTAAAATCTTAAACATGAAATATGAAAAATTCTTTTATTATCTATATCCAAAACTCTAAATTTTACTCCAATTTGCAAATAAAAATGTAAATTGAGCTGCCAGTATTATATTACTTTGAAAATAAGAAAGAAAGTGTTCGAACACTTTATTAATTGCTTGCGCCAATCGAGTTATTTGCGATCGATTAATACAACGAAAGGATGACCGTGATCCGCGAGGAAATAAGAAAAATTCCAGAGAAATTACGGTATCCACCGAATCCCACAGAAAGCAGGGTACTTTCGTTTTCAATTACCCTCGAATAATTTCGCAAGGAGACGAGCGAAACGTTCGACCCGAAGTAATCCCGCAACGGAATACCGTGAAACGAGTTTCGCGAAACGCTTTATCCGATATTTATTATCGTTTCCAAGGAATTACATTCTTTCGTCGGCTCTTAAATAAGCCCCAACACCAGACGATAGTAGCACCTAACAACTTACGACGGAAGACAGCGAACGTTCAGCCGGTTCCCTTGGGAGGGAGCCCGCTCGTTAATTCGAACCGTTAATGATAATTGTATGGAAATATGAAATATATAACGTAAGATCGTTGCTGCTCGTCTCGATCCCGGTTCTGTATGGTGCACTTACTGTAAAACATACCGTACCTGAAGAATTCTGTCCAGTTTCTTATATTCTGTACACAACGATTAAATAAAGTTCATTCGCTCTAAACCGCACGAGCAATTCGCTTCATACTTTACAGGCTTCCTTTGCAGACAATGGTCTGATCTATTTTAGGAACTTCTATAATATCAGGCTTAATATAGAATGCATGAAATAAAAATTCTCGAATTTTTTAATTTGAATAACTCAGCTCTAAGTTACAGTGATATCACCACAGGACACTCTTAAAAACTATTTCGTGCAAACACCTATTATCTGCTACAATTTTCCTTATTCTTGCATACAAAAATTACTAGAGACTTATGAAAATACACTTCTGGAAATAAAAGAGTTTCTATCAAACGCAGTTCGGAAGTTTTTCTAAAAAAAATTTCTAAAGACAGTCTTCTTATTGGTATTGCAAGGTTGGACGTATGAAGTAAGACATTAAAACGAATCTCATCGCCAAAATTCAAGTTTCCAATTCATTACTTCGCGTTGTTAAAGTAACAGTAGCATTGTTTGAATTATTCTTTCTTTAATTATTCAATTATATTACACATAGTGCCAGTCACTCGTGGCAATCAATGTGTTAAGTATTACTGCGGTTCCTCTTCTTTTTTCCATAAGAAAAAATGATCAAGATAAATGAAATTAAACATTCTTTATTCAAGTACGAACCCTCCTTTTGACCCAGCAACAATAGATCAATCCTTCCCTCCCTCCCTCCCTCTCTCTCTCTCTCTTGCTTTCTCTCTTTCTGTTCGCTTCGTCACAGCCGTGGCAAAGCTCGGGCAACGAGAAATTCATTTCTCAGCGCGTGTCCAATAAGAAACCCGTCGAATCATGGCATTTCCAATGGGACCAACAAAAGTTCCACGGCGGGAGCCGGACGCGGGTAACAGCCACGCGCTTCAAACCACCCCGTGAAAGTCCGTGTGTCGATTCTAAGCCGTGATTCATGGTGATTGCTCGCGGCGCAGAAAGGACGAAGAAGAAGAAGAAGAAGAAGAAGAGAAGAAAAAGGAAAGGTTCGAGATAACACGCGACTGCCTAACCTCAGCTCCCATCTCTCTACGATCCCCCAGATACAATATCGCTCAAAAGTATTTCCCCATCGTTAGACTTACTAAAGGATATTAGCAAAAGTATCGAACTGACAACGTTTGTACGTCGTAACAACAAAATATTGCGAAGATTGATATGAAAAATTCATGTCCTTTTAAATTTACGAGATCTGGGCTGAAAATACACCAGATTTATGAACCCCTAATTTATTAAGTCAACGAAGGGCCCATGAAATATTAATATAATATGAATTAAAAAATATAAAAAAATTGTTGAAGCTCTGATGTTTCAAACTGAGGCACACGTACAATTCTGTAACTGACTGTATCAGAAATACTTTTGAACGACAGTGTAAATACCCTCTCTTAACATCCCTCCGGGCGTATAGCCTCGAGGCGATCTACAACTACCCCGTTGATTTTAATTACCCCCAGAGATGATTATCGGAACGAAATCATACTTTCGGCCTTATTTATGAACACCCCGAAGGATTCACGAGGCTACGTTCGACAATTTATGCTGATCTAGGCCGGCCAATTAATATTTGTCGCCGTTTATGCCCACGTGTCCGCTCGCATCGTTTCAAAGATCACTTTACGTGCGATTGTCCCGCGATGACGCATGAAACCGAGCGGTAATTAAGTCATTAAAACCGTACGAAGCTTGTCGACGACACGCACACACGAACGTATCGTTCGATGCCTATGCACGTGTGCGAAGACGGCTGCTTCAAGGTGTTCATTTATGTCCGAGTTTCGAAAAAGTTAACCGTGGAATCGGGATCTCCTCCACGATGCTCGAAATAAATGCCAGATAAGTTGTAAGACCACTTTCCGGTTCGGTCCTTCTGTCAGGACGGAATGGAACGGAAAGAGACGTGCAAAGGTACGCGGTTTGTTTGTATTATAAATTACTTTTATTCATGATAAATTGCTTCGTCAGAACCGACGTGGGACAACAATGACCAGGCTTCGGTACTTTGTCGACGAAAGGTACGGATTTGTATTCGAACGTGTACGTAAATTGTATCATTGTGCGGGGTGAATGGAAACTTTAATTGCGAAATGTTGTTGTGCAAAGATTTCTTTTATTCCGTACGATTTTTTAACAACGAGCTCAGAGGTCGATCAAATGTTTATTCCGAGGTTTATAAGATTAATTCCAAGTTATTAGGAAATATTATTTAGTAAACTACTTAAGATAACAGTTTTGCATTATCAGACGAAGAAAAGATCAATTCCATACTAACGTAATAATGGAATAATTCTTCAGCATGTCGCTATAACGAGGGAGCCTGGGTTACTCGAGACCCAAAATTAGGTAAAAGGTATTTCCACTGTCTCAAAGATTCATTATCCAAGGATAGATAGCTCTTGCCTTCTTTTGGACAACCATTTTATGGACGAGATTTACGTTTACCGGGTTGGCAACTATGTCCGTTTTCCATGACGAGGGAAAACTTCAAGATGGAAATGATCGCAGGCGAACTGCCAGCCTGACGAGCGCCACTGGGACGGCTTTCCGAGCATCAAGAATGGAATTCGCATCGAAAGTACCGTAAATACGGCACGTAGGTATAAGTATCTCTTACGACGGAAACGGAGAAGAGGAAGAATGAAAAAAGAATTCGCATACTCGGATCTAGTGTCGCCTCTAATGCGGCCGATTGCCGCTACCGCCGGGATACTCATGTTTCAGAGAGCGCAGAAACGCGTGGGCCACGACCGGCTGTTCCTGCCGCGTTAACTTTGAATTTTATGGACAGCCACCGTAATCCGTTAGAAAGATTCGATTTCAGCCGCGTTTTCAACGAGCACGATCGTTCAAAGAGATCTGAAATACTGTTCGGGTCAAATAACAACCAGTCTTATATGGTTGTCGCTAGAGACAGACATTCTAAGATCAAAGAATCTAGCTTTCAGCCAGAAGTTGAACGATTTGGCTTGGCAAAGTTTCGAAACTTAAGGGGTGAAATCACTCTTACGATCGCAATTATGCGAGTCGCGTTTGACCGACTGCCAAGAACCAGTAGAACGAATCAAGAAAAAAAAGGGGGGGAACGATGGAGGAGAGGAAGGATTACCTCGAACCGTACGAAAATGATTAAGTACAAGACAGCGAGAAAGGGACACCGTGGCGCGACCTTACCCGACGTGGCGGCAGCACACAGCGGCGTGATACTTATCGGAATGATTTACATCGCAGTTAAAACCGTTGACACGACACGACTTTCCGTACGCGGCGCGGAATTACCGTGCTTATCCGCGCAATTAAACGCCGACAGTCTCTGAGCTTCGTCTGACAACGATCATGGCTCAATCAAGGACGCTCCGGGATTTTTGTCAGCCTGATGAATCGAGGAAGCTCACGGATTCAAGATGACGACAACCGTCTTCTCAATGATGATAACCAGCTGTCGGCGAAAATTGAATGTTGAAGAGAGGTGGGAGAAACCTGATGATAAATGATGAATATTGAAAGACGGAAGGTTGCGAGCTTCAGAATTAAGACGAAGAGGCTTTGGTGACTTGAAATGTTAGGATCCTTTATAAATTTAATTAATTTATGGAAGAAGATAGGTATTGAATAAATTTTAAGTACAAACAAGGATTTTTAGAAACGATTATGAATTTTTGATCCAAATTCAATTCATTTGTGATAATACCTTAAAGAATAAGAACAAATGAAACAAAAATGTAATGGTTCCTCGTTAACTACTTATTCCTGTGGTGTTCCATTCACAATCACTAGGTAAACTAATGCGTACATCAACGATTTAACAAAAAAAACAACCTTCTTTTTTTTAATAAAGGTTTACGTAACGAGATCGAACTGTTTGCTTGCCCCTTTTTTCCAACTAAATGATTTACCGTGGTAGTAGTTAATGACTTAATAGTACACGTGCCGCTGGTTGTACTGCATGCAATGTTATAATTATCCATCAACGTGCTAGTAATAAGTCCTCTGAAATTTCTTAACACAGTGTTCAAAGGTTTCATAATCAAACTTATAATTCTTAACCAAAATCTTCAAACATTTGGACTGTGTGGAAAAATCTTTTGTACCCATTAAATTTGTTAAAATTTATTTAATTTATGATTTTCCAATCAAAATTCAATGTATAATTCTAGCATGCATCGTGCTGAATCCCGAATCAAAATCAACCAGCAACCGAGTCTATCCCCGAAGCCATCCTTGATGGAACTACAAGCTAAGCTGGATCCGAAAGTCGTTAACGTTTCCTTTGACCTAGCTCTGCTAATTGCAAGAGGCAGCAAAGAGCCTGGAGATGGTCTCACGAAACTGTTGGTAACACTGTCAGAGATCCTGGCCCGAGGGTGCCTCCTGACGCCTCGGGGCGGGCAATTAAACGTGATTATCCTTCATTAAGGACGAATTCGAAGGCCAGGTCACAGGAATCCCTGGTTGCTTAATTGTGGGAATGATTCGTCGGTGTCTCTCGTGTCTTTCTTTATTTCATCTCCGCCATCTCTTTTCCGATGGTAGCTCGCGTGCACCCACGCTGAAAGTCGTTCCCGAAAGCCCCGCGGATGAAATGTTCGTGAATCGGAGTTGATTGCTCTCCTGTCAGAAAAATTCACCGTTCGGAGCAAGATTACAGAACACAAAGATCGTTAAAAAAAACAAAGAATCCAATCTCCAATTTTTATAAATCGTTTCGTACTCGTGATACTAAACCTAACAACTTTAAATTCAAATACAACAATTTTGATCAAGGGAAGATCCTTACTTGGACCAGTGATTTCTAGTCGATTTTGAAATGTAAAAATGGGCCAAACAATGTGGAATCTTTGCTACGCGTTTGTACAAATTCCAGCGGAGTGAAAGTTTAACGCAATTATATTTTATACCAACCACGTGAAACGTTTTACGAGCCACGGTTAGAACGCGAAAGCCACGTTTCTTGTACCCCGTTCCACGCCATCGGTACAGATAAAAGACAGAGGATAAAGACGAAAGAAGGTGGTCGTCTGGTGGGGTTGAGAACTCGAAGGAATTTTTTTTTTCTTCTTCTTTTTTAAATGGCTCCATCAACGCGTTGGAACACCTTGATGGACGAGAAACTTAATCTCGAAGAAGAACGCTGTTATCTAGGGTTGAAACCGCGCGACGTGTGGTATCTAACCCGGCTGAGACAACATTTGAGGAAACTTAGAACCTGAGCGCAGGTAGATATACACGTCCAGAACCGCTCCTCTCTGCTCTGGGAAAGTCAAACAGTCAAACAACCACGCGCACCAAGTGTTGACTCGCGGCATACATTTGGTAGGGACACCACCCTCCCCTCCCTCCCCCACACCCCCGCCTTCGTCACGCAAGACAAACAACCTGTCGCGATAATGATACACCGGATAACGGCAGATAAAGGTGCACGGCACTGGACGGCCAAGAAAACGAATATTGGTAGCATTTGATCGAGGGAGAGAGGGAAGAAGAAAGAGTCTGAAAGAATTTTCATGATGGAGTTCTTGAAATTGGAAGCGTTGGACGTTAGGGTTGTACGAAATATAGAGACAGAATTGTTTTTTTATTATTCACAGCTTTAGGAGTTTATCATAAAATTGAAAGATTTCGTTTTATGTCGTTCTGGATTGTTTTAAATCTGACAGGTCTTAAATAGTTTATTAACACGCTGATCACCATGCTGAAGCTATTAAATCTATCGTGAGTATTTTTAATCAAGTAAGCAAAGGGAGTTCTAATAGTATGGGTGACATATTTCTATAAGAATCCAAATCCCACTCGCGTGTAGAGGAAGCGGTTGTCAACGAATATGAACGAATATGTGTGTCACAATGTACGGAATGCTAGAAATATCGACCAGACTTTCGGATTAATGTTCGCAGCTCTAGATAACAATTGGACAAGTTAAAGCATATCAATATTTTTGTCTTGAATCATTCTATGATTCGATAAAATTACATCCAGATCAGTGAACGAGGATTCGTCATATTTCCCTGTAAATTCTAACCAACATTAGAACGTTCGAACACTTGAATGTTAATGCGTCGAAACCAATTTTCTGCACAATTACGTGCATTTCCATTCGGTGTCCCTGTGCCGGTTAAACGTGCGTCGGTCGCGTAAAATTCCATGAAAGAAAAAGAAAATAACGATCGCCAGTGAATTCACGTATCACGGAACGCGTGCATTTAATCGCTAATCGATCGTGACAAACGTACGTACGTGTTTCAGCACACGTATCGTGAAACCGTGGACGCATGTGTGTGTAATACGCGACGCTTTCATCTTACCTTCGTCCTAATCTCGCGACGCCGGTTCGACGAGCACGTTCACCGTCGTTTATCAACGGGAACACGCGGTCATCTCGTAAAAAAAATGTAAAATTCGCGTAACGTTAACGACCACCTAACGTTTTATCAGGCACGTGCTGGCAAAATATGGAACGAAAAGCGGTAGAAAATGTACGTTCGAATGCGAGCGCCGGCACCGTTTGAGAAGTGAAGCGAAAGTAAAATGAAACGAACGAGAGAAGTCCTGTTGCTTTTTGGATGCCATTTTATTTGAACGGAATGTTCAATGCGATGGGGAATAAATATTTGAAAATGAACAGTGTGGAGGTTTGATCAAGATTCTGGAAATTAAAATAAGAGTATAAGTGTGTGAAAGGCTCGGAGTCATTTTTAATGAAGTTATTATGAAATTAAAGCACGTAGAAAGGTACTGCACAAGTATCTAATTGATGAATCTAATTAAGTAGATAGTAGTATAGGTTTTGGGTTGATATGCTATAAAACCATAAGATATTTATTAGCAATTATAAGATCTTAGGACGTTATGAAATAAAAATCGGTATAAAAGTTGTGAAAGTTTCATAATGATCGTGGAAACAAAAGTAGGAGCATGTAACAAACGTGTTACGCATAAATTTCAAGAACCATTCGCGTATCACAACTTGCGTACAATAAAAAAGCTGCTTTCTAGCTAAATGAACAAACACGCAACGAGTCTGTAAGATCCAAACGAGCTAGACAAGATAACAGAGTCACAGACACGAAGAACAAAACATGAAAAAAACGAAACAGATCGTCGGAACGAAGGTACCGGTTCGTTTTTCACGGTTTCACACAGTGGTCCCTAAACGACGACGAGGAACAAGCTTGCATTTAATAAGGTGCAGCCGTCTGACCTTATTTTAACAGATACGCGGCTATTTGATCAAGTCCACCGGCGTCGACGACGGCGTATTTGTTTTACGTGCCGTTCGTGTGCCTGTCGTGAGACAACTTAACGAATCGTGGCAAGACCTGACGCTGCCATGCCGTCGCGTGTACACTTGAACACGTTTTCCGAGAGACGACCGGGGACACGTTTCTTCTTTTCCTCTTTTTTTTTTTCTTCTTCTTTCCTTAGCGTTTACTTAGAGGCAGATGCATTAGAAAACTCGTATGACGAGCCTTGACGCGGTCCGACTCGAGAGGACGAACGATGCTGCCGATTGCCCGCTTCTACCAGGAAATAGTGGAACAAAATATCAACGACGCCGAGCATGCCAGGATTCTTTAATCATTCAGCGCAATTTAACTTCCTTTTATACGGAAGAAAATTTCTTCCTGGGTTAATTTCGAAGGTTTTGGAGCAATTTTGGTATGATCCTTTCAAAATGGAATACTTCTATTCTATTCTTCTATTCTAAACACAATTATATATAATTGCCTGAAATCCTATACAATTTTCTATTGGATCTTAAATTAAACAAGTTTGTGGCGAAAAAGGAAGCTTAGAATTTCTTGTTAACTTGAAAATTCAGAATTTTAACTTTGAAAGGGTCAAATTCGACTCTGTCGTGGAACTTGAGGATTAAACTAATCATTCAGCAATATGTAATATTTATCACGAATAAACAAATAATGGAATTGCATCAAAGTTGACCAAAACACTACGTATTCCTTACCCTGCTCGTCAACGACACCCTTCTTACGTGATCCAAATCAATTTTAAAATTCTGATAGCGGAATAAATACATCTTCCGTGGTTCCGGCCATTTGCCCGGGTAATGGCATTTGAATAAATTTCCAATTCGAACGAACGAGCGACAAAAAGCGACCCGTTCGAGTCGAAGAAAAAGGAGCGAACGGGCGAATGAACAAAATCAGCGTGGGCACGAATCAACGCGCGAATCCGCCGAATTTATTCTCCCCTCCGTTACAAAGCGTCTATCTAATCTTACCGGGCCAAATAAAGAGCAGAGAAGTGGTCGTGTATCGGCGTGGCCGCTTCTTATCCACGTGATGCTCCGTATACGATCCGTATCGAAAATCGATACGAAGAGGTGCGCCTCCTCGTCGTTCACCTCTCGAGATCGTGGCCACAGGGATTTCCGATCCCGTTTGTCCGGCTCGCAGATAAGACGGGACAAGTCTGCTCGGCCACCCAGTTTCACCTACAACAGGGTTGCGCCGAAAGTTTTGAGAATTTATAGCTGATCAATGACACACGCATAAAAACGATTATTTGCATCGAATGCTTTGACGTGGGGCAATGGATCTAAGACGCGACAACTATTGCACTGTTAATGGTAATTAAAGATTTATGCCTTAAATACTGTGGCAGAGTCAAATTTGATCCTGTCTAAAAGAAATCTATAGTTTTCCTAACATAATACATCATTCGATGCACTATGTACCGAATAAATGCTGAATAACACAGTAATAATTGAAAAATCAACTGCATATTGATAGATACCGGTTTTACAAAACTTTCAGCGTGACCTTAACGAAATCCTATTTCGAAGCCAAAGCCAGGTAATGGAATTGAGCGTTCGAGTCGTCGTTTCCACGAGCAATTGGGACACTTTACGACAGCTTGCAATTTAGCCGCGGGTTATCCTGTCCGCATAACACCCGACTTCAGATAAAAAGTCCCTTATGCCGCGCGTCCCTCGTCCCCATTAGTGCTCACTTTTGCACACGTCGTCAGACGAGCGTCGCCATTACGCCATTCGAGATAAGCTAATCGACGCTGTAAAAAGTGCGGTTCGCGGATGACACCATCGTTTCGGCGACGATATTCACGTCTGTATCGATGCCTCGCGGAACCAAGATAACGCGATACGACCCGGAAATCTCTGATACACCTGTTGGTAGACTTCGTTCCCAGCCAATGTCCGTCGCTGGGTTGTAAAAACCCGTTGCATTTCAGCGATTATTTTCCTACGGAAAACGATGCACGAATCGTGAAGGTGTATGCGAAATGTATATTGGTTAGATTGAGGTGAAAGGAGCAATGACTTGGAAACATTAGGTTTCGGAAGGATGAAAAATGGCTTAGCATTGAGAGGATAGTGTTCAAAGTTACGTTGATGTTTCTTTGGTTAAGAATCTTTCTTAATGAAAATTAACATCGACGACCAATGCCACGAAAATTGGTAATTTCTTCGTATAGCAAATTCGCAACAACTGAAACCGCCGACATAACCAGCCACTCTCCTCGATTCTCGAAACAACGCCCCCTCCCAAAAATTCGAGTAACCTGTCGTGTCCTCCGGCGCCGACGATCGTCCACCAACGACGTCCGTTATCTCGTTAAATCGTCGCGTAATTTCACACGGTTCGCTGGAACAATTTCTTCATCCCATCGGGGCGATCCTGTGACCGAAGTGACAGGACGAAACGCGTCCAGGGTGGCCCATTATATACATCCAGCCCAAACGATAGCAGGTTATCCCTTGATCCTTGGGGCGAGCGCGGTTTTTGGCGTCGTCCCTAATTTCCTTTTAACCGGGCCGCTGTTATCAACCAACCCTGAAACTCCACTCTCTGCACGGTCATTTGTCCGGGTGGACAGGTGGCGAAATGAAGGACCACACCGATCGTTCACCGGATATACGTGCATCGAGGATTTTCGTACGTGCGATCCGGATGTACGGATGGACAGGCACCGGGGGTATTCCGTAATTATGACAATTGGTCGATGATTGCGTTTTTATCCCCACCGGTTGATGGTCCTTCGGACGATGAGTCCATTACAATCGTAAGGTGCAGTCTTCTTTTGGAATTCGCCGGACATGAATGGACCGACGGCTTCATTTAATCGAGCTTTTTTATGCGCCCGTTCATGTGCGCACGGTAAATTGAATTTCGAGATTGACGGCTACCGTCCACTTGGATAACACGTTTCGTGACTCGTTGCTTGCTGGGGACACTCGTAATAAGTAAGTGTTGGGTGAAGATTCAAGTGAAAATGGTTGGAACGTTTTTGGTACCTTCGGAACCAGTTTGGCAATAACGTTTCTTATGCTTTCTGCGCAATTTAGGGTTAATTTAATTTAAGAAAGAGCGTCAGCGATTAAAGCTTTGAGACGTGAATTTTACAGGTAAGAACTTCTCAAAAATTTCTTTACAATCCTACAAATTTAATTAGCTTTGACCGGACGATTAAGGTCGTTAAACGCGAGTTTTACAGACTTCTGAATTTTACATCTAATCGATAAGTTATAACTGAATTTGTGGATAAAATATTTATAATATTGTAAACAATTCTACATCTTAATTTAACGTAAAATACTACCGAATACGCCCAGGTCTCTAGAAACGCGTTTCTACAAATTCATATAATTCCCGTATAAATCCTACGGTGCGTCTACGGACCACCGAGGTAGAGTCGGTGATTTCGTCGAAAATCGCAATCGTTCTCGGGCTTTTTAAGGCGGCGGCTGCGATCCGCAATCGTTAGATGTTTCGGTTTCGTGTAAGAAAAAAAGAACGGCGAACGGGTCAACAAAAAATCAATATTCCGTACGACGAATTGAGATACAAGGTAGTTGACGGCGATTAGAGCCACTGGTGTGGTCCGATTCGTGAGCGTGGCTAATCTGTAATTGTACAGAAGCTCCAACATGCGAGATTTCTGCCCTCTAAATCGTCGACCTGCTACCTGAGAGTCTAAACACTCAATTTTTATTTGCTCCTTTAGATATGTATACGGTGAATCTCGATGTTTAAACAAATTTGTTGAAAATACCTTTATTTAAATTTTATTTAAAGCAATTAGAATTTAAAAAATTTCAACTTTCTCAGACGATAATATAATTTTTGTATGCACGATAAAGAAAGATTTAAATATTTTTTATCTATGTAAAATTTTAAATATACTGAAGATATATTGTGTAGCTATGTATTTCGAGCAATACACTGTTATTAGAGATATGCAAAACTTTCCAGGAGTACTATCGAAATTACCTCAGTAATTTGAAACCCTCAATAAATATGAAACATCAATGAAAGAATTTGCCCAACGAGTGATAACAATTTTTGCATACACGAAAATTGTCAAATTCCCTGATTCATCGACGTTTAATTCCAATAATCGCCTAAAAATAATCCCTTCGAATGCGAACATCCTCTTAAAGCATTCCACCAATGATCAAAAGGTCCAACAGCCTGATCAGCCGAATACTTTTCAAAAGCGTCTATCCGTAATTGTCTGCGATTCAACCAATCTCTTAAGCGTATTATTCTTTTAAATCCAGCATCGCTGTTCGTGCAAAACAAGCATTCGGACATTGAAAGATTCACAGAACGACCTGTTCGGTCTCCAGGCTCGATGTCTCGTCGCGCTGTCGAAAACTCCATAAAGGACGGATCCGTTCGCGATGGAGAAACTGCCAGGAAGAAGCCTCATCCTGACAAATGATTCAAGCTGGCTGCGTGCCGGCATAATTATGCGGACGGTGGAAACACACGGGAAGCGGGCAGCCAGAAAGAAAAACATCGACGTTCATGGGAACGAGCAAAGCTTGAAAAATTAAAGTCGAATGTCGCGTCCGAGCGGCGTCGAATCGTCGAGCTTAAGGAAGATCCCTTGGCAAATGAACGATCCGGGAAGAATATTACGCCGAGAACGAACCTTTTACGGCTCCACACGATACGAGCAAAACTTTAGCCAACCGCGAAACGGTTAGGTTGGCATAGAATTCGTGCGTACACGGTAAATTATGAAGCGAGCAATCAACGTCGTTTTTTCGCCTGGCCGAGCCCGTGGAATGAAAATGAAAAAGCGTATGTACGAGAAATTAGAGTCGTTTCGGTGACGAGATATTAATTGTAATCTACCTTTTTTTTTATCGTTCGCGTAAATACGATACTGCTAGGTGGCTGAGAGTTTGTAAATTGAGTTAACTTTTCCTTTTATCTCGCCTTTTGTTTATCGACGATGGCTTACGTTGTTCAAGATTTAACAGTATTTTATGGCACTATGAATCGAGAAGAATAAAGATTTGAAGAGATAATGAATTCTTAAATAAATATTGCAAGGTTGTAATCATAATATTACGAAGATTTGAAGAAGCTAGAAGACAGAAATTCTTAAAATTGAAAATTTGAATAAAATATCAACTTCGCAAGTCAAATTTTTGATTACCGAAGAAGAGAACCGAGACTTTTTAACAGAAACTGAATTCTTAAATAAATACTGCACGATTGATCAAACGTTTCGGAAAGTATAGACGTGATTTTGTATAATAAATTATTCGTGAAATTGCGTGTGAATATAATTAAGACGCGAGGAGAAAAGAGAACCGTGTCTGCGATCATCGATGGGACAGGTGTTCATAAATCATCTTTAACGAGAGCGTTTATGATCAAACTCGATGTTCGAGCTACGAATGAACTCATGAAGCTTGACATCAATAAAAAATAATTTAACAGCAGAATAAATGAATCTACTCCTTGACGTTTTAAATGTTGTGTCATCTATATCTGGTCGACTGTATTGATTTGCATAAAGATTTGTCATCTCTTTCAACGGGAATTATTTTCAACGCAATCTTTACTTTCGTTACGTTTCTACAAGTAACTATTCGAATCTCTTTACAAGAAACTTTAATATTATTTTATGCAGAATACTTTGAAAGATCAATTTGTTTATAAAAAAAAAAAAGACAGAAATCTATTGAAAAAAAAAAAGAAAAGGAAAAGAATTCTGAAATTTCGCAGACGTCTTTATTTAGAGAAGAATAGATTCTATAATAAGATGTCTCCCTCGGAGAGTAAGTTCTATTTGAAACATTTTTCGAAAAACTTGCTCTCCAGGAGTGAACAGACTAAAACGAGACACCCTGTATATCACTAAAAATACATTCGTGATTCCTCGTTAAGAAAGTTGAATCTTCTTTAACACCACGGTCTTACGATTTACAATTTGCCCTCACGGCACTGTTATTAAAGAGAATGCATAATGCAGCTCGAATCTCGTATCGTCGGATCAGAGATTCGGACATCAGATAACTTAAAAAAACAAAACAAAAAAAAAACTAACGAAATCCAAGCCTGGCTCAAACGTTCCAGAAGAAACAAGGGAACTCGAAAGGCTAATAAATTCTTAATGAAATTATCCGGCGGGTACCCCCTAAAAAAGTCCTGGACATCGCGTGTGTTTTTAACTTCTTGAGGGACGAATTTATTAGCGCCAAGAAGTAAAATTATATTTTATTTTTCATTGCCACAAATATTTAAACTCTAATTATTAGTTACTGAATATTAATTAAATGTATTCGAACTCTAATTTTTAATTAATAGGGATACGAATAACTAATCTACAAACTTAACTCTTTAATGTACCAAATTTAAATTACTACCATAATATAATAGCAATGGTATTTACAATTTTTTTAACTGTTTGTTATTTTATAGCAAAATCATTCGAATTTTACGGCAATGGAGTAGAAAATTGACCGTAATTATTCTTTGCTGTACTGTGATAAATAATTCTGTGGAAATAAAATTATGGCAATCGCAAATGTTATTAACTCAATGGCATAGACTCAAGTAACGTTGGTGATCAAATACTCGACATCGACTATATCAACCCTATCATGGATAAGTGAATTGAATTGAAACTTCAATATTTTTATTATGGAAACATAAATCAATACAAAGTAAATAAAATAAGGATCTGGGATAGTTTAGAACAGGAGCAACAGATATTTAAACATTCCAATCATATTCTTAGGTCCAAGGATAAGAAAAAAAAAACGAAACGGGTCTTTGTCGCGTTGTTGATGAAAGGGTTGAACAACGAAAATCGCCGTTGGCGTCGGCATCAAGCGGAAAGAAGAAGGGTCTGCAAACTATTGTTAATAAGAACGCGTGGTGTAACACGAACCGGATGAAGCCGCGAGGGGTGGTACTGGTAACTTCGATAATTAATACGAGGCGGCAGAAAGTAATCGATTCTTCTCTGTTCGCCTCTTTATTTCTCTTCCACCCCCCCCCCCCCCCCCCTAACGCCCCCTCTTTCTCTCTTCCACGTTCCCGATACGGCGATTTCATAGCCAGGAATTACGAGCAATAAAACGCACCTGTTTATTCATGACAGCGCCGATTTATTTGCGATACCAGCCACGGTCCATGATTATTGGGAACGGACCAAAAACTGGCCAAATTGCCTGACCGAACGAGCAACGAATTGTTCGGTATGCTCGTGCAGGTAGATGCATCGATTGCATATGCACTTTGATTGCTTCAATTTCAGCGAATTGCTCGATGTACGAGGGCGTGTCGAATATTTCCTGGAAAACTTTTGTAACATCGAAGCTACAGTTTATTTTTGAATAAAATTCGTAAATGCGATGTTTAATCGAAAATATGAAAATATGAAACACTTTGAAATATTCTCCATGAGTTTTGTAATTTACAGAAAATTATGTTTATGTGCCTCTATGTAATATATCACATAATTACCAATTGTCGAATTATAATTAGTACATAATACAACAGAAATGAAATTTAAAAAAAAGGAATGCTAGCGTATAAGATGACGTTTTTAAGTCACGAATGCGGACACTGTCTGTCCAAGTGTTAAAAAATAAAGGGACCACTGTTAAACGAGTGTCACCCATTTGTATCGCGAGCAACATAATAACAGCGCTTCATAAAATGATGTACATTGTCTGTGACGATAGCTCGTTTAACAAAACAGTGATATTATAGAAATGTTAGTTATCAAGTCTCTGTTGCGTGACCCGCTGCTAACTTCATTATCACCGTCACGAATACCCGGGCAATTTGCGCATGTCTGTGTATTTTCAATGAAAAATAACACGCGACTGGCCAGTATTTTCGAAACGCACGCGGTTAATTACCCGCCATCCGGCGTACCGATGCGTTCCTTCTCTCCTTCCTGTTGCACGGGTGGCGTGGCTAAATAAAGAGGCCGAAATTAAGGAAACCGACTAATCGTCTGTTGGTTAACAGTCGCCCTTCACGATTCGTGTTACCGTTTGACTGATGATTCGGGAGATACGACGGAAATTCTCGGTGTCAAGTGGATGGACGCAGTTGGCGGTTAAGGAAATCGTCGTCTTTCAATGTCTCCTTGGAAGAAAAATCGTGCGGTGGATGGTCGATTTTACTTTGGGCTTCGTATTTTTAGAATATTCGGGTGATAATTAGGAGCATTCATTAAGAACGTCGTTAGTACCTTATTTGTAAATTTAACATCATTTCTAGTGGAACAGAATTCTAACCATAGACAATTTGATTCAATTTCTTTAAAAGTATCGCAAGCTGCCACTTGTGGCACATCAATATCATTACATAAATGTTTCATAAATATTCTTAATACAAAATAAGTAAATGATTCTTCGTCAAAACAATGACTCAATCAGTTTAATATCATATACCAGTGATTCTACGAAGAACCATTATGTAGGACCATTATTTTTGTGAAACTTTAAATTTCAAATTGATAAACCATAAGTGCTATTTTGTGGTAATTTGATGACAAAATTGATCAACAGTCTCGGTATTAAATGTTCTTAATTTCTATTTTTAATTATAATAACTGCCTTTATTCCAGAAATCGTCTCGATCTCCGAGCAATCCTAGGCACTCGTTAATTCCTTCATTATACACCGGTGTTATCAAAATTGTAAATGCAATATAACACACATGTTACACCAAACGATTTAATTTATCCAGACACTAATTTTATTCATTCCCTGTAATAGCTTCTGATTTAATCTAGTTCGTATGAAACGTAAGAACAAAATGGCTAATTACTTATGTATAAATTATATTTCTCAACGTGTTATGTTCTTAAACTTAAGGTAATCTCTTGTTATATTTGACAAAGTGCTAATTATTATTTCTACGCTGCAATCTGTTTAAAGTATTAATATTTATCGCTAAACTTAACTCTCTTCCTTTCTATCTCGCCCATAACCATTCACGAATCGTATCAAAGCTCTCGCCTCTTGAACACCCGAATTTCAAGGCACCCCATCGAACGAGCCCCGACGAAATCGCGTCGAAAATCATCCGCCGAATATCAAATTCCACGACACGGTGCATAGTTATTGCAGCCAGGTGTATGCGTGTGTCTGTTGCTTTCTTTCTTTCTCTATTCGCACGACGGATGCGCCGAGGGACGATCAGGGTTGTCTCTTTCTTTCTTTGTCGTGTTTTGCATGGTGGATGCACAGGGACGGTCAGGGTGTGGGTGTGCAGCATACTGTGACTTTTTGAATGTGTGAATCGGAGTGTGTCGCGGAGGATGCGCGAGGGGTCTGCCAAGCGAGGTAATGACTGAAGCTTCCTGCTGTTCACAAACTGCACGGGAAGGGAGACGTCCCCCGTGCAGGATATCCGACATTTAATCTGATTTCTGGATTATACTGGCGTGGACAGGGCTGAAAGGAACACTCCAACTCCCCTGACTCCCCTGTCTATACACCGTCACCGCCCCTGCCTCGTTTTCCTGTTAAAAATAATGCCCCCGACGCGTTAACCCATTCCAGACGAGTTAACGTGCAATTTAGGGGACACCAGCGGGACCGGACCAGTGGGGTCATTTTGATCGTTCGTTATCGGAAGCTGGTCGACTGATAAGCTGTTTGTAGACGAGTGTGAGATACGAACGGAGAACATTAAATATGAATTGTTGGACAGAATTTTGAAATTCTTTATGATATTCATGATTTATAAAGAAATAAGAGTATGAACAGAATATGAGAAATGATGATACAAAAAACAAATCTGTTGCAGAATATAAATTTGAATCGTTAAAATAAATTCGAACCTGTACAGCTAGAAAAATTTTCCAAGAAGCGTTTATCTAAGGTAGAGCACGAAAGTTCGAGAATCGTTCGAGCAAAAGCTACCAGGTTTATCGTAGAAGGTTCCCTCTGATTACAGGACCTCGGCACTTCCGGTTTCAACGACACAAACCCTGCCTCCGCGTCTCGACCGTGGGAGATCGTGCAATCTTCCCGGCGTTTCTTCGCGTACCTCGTGTACCCGTGGTTAATTGGTAGCCAGCAGAAGAAAACACGGAGGCAAACGCTTTAATCGCCGTTATATCAGCGCAAAATAACACTATCTCGGCGGTCGCGCGGTGAAACGGATAGGTGCATCGACTTTTGCATCGCGTAAGCGCGGTATAACGTTTCAGTAAAACGACACGGTGGCCGGTTAATTCACGCGACCGAGTGTCCGGGGTCACTTTTGTTCCCCAGGCATTGAATCGTATTTCCAACCGGGTACTAGCTGTGAAAATTGCAAACCAAGAGACTCTATCGGTTGAATCGTGAAGAAACTTAACGTTCGTTCAGATTCCCTCAACATTTCGCTTGGGAAAATTATGAACTCTATGGCTCTGAGATTTTTATTCTTGTAATATTAAATATTTAAGATTCAAATCGTGCACGAAGCATGGTAGCTGCTGATTTACTTATTGTATCAAATGAAATAAAATGTGGGTTAAGATATAAAGTAATTGTTGCATTCTTTATACCCTAAATTATTGGGCTATTATCTGCTCCTATCCCTTAAAAAAAATTATGAAAATTCCCAAAACTTAGGTAAGCTATATGGATTACAGTTACCTTGATAATCTATAGATTACACCTTATTAACACATTGAGCGCCACAGTGAAAGCGTACGTACGTAGTCAGACACGATAAAATCCTAATTATTAATTAGGTCGATTAATTTTCAAATTTAACCTTTCAATTCGATAGCCAGCTTTATTAACTTAATATTAACGCTACTCGCAGTTTATATCGTAGTTCTTTTTGTCAATTATTTGATTGTACAAATTTTCGGATGTCAGTCACCGGGGATTGACGTGGCGATTAACGTGTTAAAGGTGTTAGGATACGTTGTGAACACCGCTTAAGAGGCACGGGTCGTCGCGTACAGCCACGTGGATCCTGGTGGGGATTGGCGTGCGTCGACTTCGCCTATGAGAAGCCGGCTTAAGACTCCTTATACAGTTCACCCATTACCGTGCTTATTCCTGGAACTTCGTTAACAATGTTCTTAAATTAAAATAGGATCTTCTAATTAACGTACACGGGGAAGAGGAACAAATTTATAGCCGCTTCTTTAGCCACCGTCCCGCCTCGCTAATAAGCGATCGACCTACAGAAAAAAATCTAACCACCATCTCGAGGAATATGTATCGATGCTTGAAAGACTTACGAGGAATTCGTATTATTATGGATGCTACGTTGCGAGTGATGTTCATTCTAAGCGAATCGTAAAATGGAAGAACCTGAATGATCTGTTATGTAATGAACGTCATTCATCGACTCGCGAGTATAAATCGTTTGAATCATTTTGTTTTTCCTGTCGGTTCGAATTCTTTGAATGGTCGTAAACAAAATAATTGTTCCGAGTAACATTTGTTATTCGCCATCGGATTACTGTTGATTAACGCTTGATGATTAGCAGTAAAACTGTAAACCTTATTATAAAACTGAAGGAAATGAGTTATTTAAACAATGCGGAAGAAATTTAACGCAAATCTTTCTTCTAGATTTACTTGCTTCAATCATTAGTCATAGAACTTTTGGCAGTGTTAGTTTAACCGTAACAACGATTTTCAAATTATTTATTATAAAATGACTTCTAAAATTGATATATTATTCGCGTTAACGAATTAACGATTGAGAAATAATCGTAGTTATAACGTGCCGTACGAAGTATGGCCACTTCCACTGTGGCAACCAGCGTGGTAAATGAGGTATGCGGTCTGACCAAGATTTATAAGTAGAAGAGGAATCGATTGGTCAGACTAACTCTTCAAAAGCAGCGTGAGCATATTTCTTACAATTTCTCTGCAATAATAATAATACTTAATATTTATAAAACCATTTCTTATTTACCTATCTATATATGTACCTATTCTAAGTCGAAACATTTAATACATTAATCACCAAAAACCGTAAACAATATTCTGAACAATTTGAAACAGTGAATTGACGTGTTATGTTAAAAAATTCATTCTTAATATCTTTAACAGGATTATTTATGATCTACGCTGATCTACGTCGTAACTTTTAAGCTTGCTACTTTGTGTAACTAAAATTTGTGGCGTCAGCCATCAACAAGCAATGATCGCGTTAATTCTTCACGGAACACGGTGCAAAGACCGTTTATCTTTCGGTTTGCTTGGCTAGTGCTCGTGCAAAAGTGTCGAATTCGATTCGCGAACACAGAACGATTTATTCGTTCCGGTCAACGTCCCAGAGTCTCGGATTCGCGACGCAAGTATACGCTGGATGCCCGTGACACGTTCACATGACCCTTTTCCGCGGCGTCACAGTTCTCATGAAACAATATACGAGCATGTGAATGGGATACGTATCGTTACAATACTTCCGGCGGACAGTCAGCCGTCACGAATAACACAAAAATATAAACAACGCGTACGACTACTCTTGATCAATGTATCCGAAAAAAAAAGATTGTTTGCTCTTGATACCCTTTCATTAGCGATAAATTTTAATACGTAAAACCATTCATTACTTTTTTCTGAATCTTTTAGATAAAGCTGTTTCTTATCATTTCTTTCTGCTTCTTTGCACGTTGAAGTAGGTGCGACATGTGATGCTTCAGGTTTAGGATTACACCTTGTGCATGCACTTTCGTACAACATAAACTGTGTCAGATGTTGTGACCAGAATAGATATATCACTGGATAGCTGCTTTCATTCGCTGCAATGTTTGTTTCCGTTTAAATTGAAATGATGAATTTTCAGCATGAAAATAATACAACTCTATGAATTAGTAGTACAATTCGAAGAACTACGATCCAGAAACAGAAGGTTAAAAGAAAGAAAGAATACTGTATTAGATTTCCAGCTAAACTCGCTACCTTCGTATCTTTTCATCTACAAAATTGTTTATTAAAAATCAACAAATACCAATTTCCAATTGAAATATGAACTATACCACTTAATTCCTTACCATATTGACAACAGTTGCTTAATTCATCTTCAACAGGATTCAAATAATGTCGATTCAAAAAACACACCGAAAGATCGCGAATTTTTTTCACCGACCTAATTCAATCCACGAATCCGCGAAAACACTGAAATAATTAACACGGGTCAAATGGTCCGTCTATACCATTTTATTCCCACTGAAATTCATTTGCATGATTGGTTCCCCCTCGATGCACTCACGTAACCACGAAATCACAACGCCCCGACGATATTAAACTTCAAAGGCGATTAACGATCAAGAAAAAGTCCTACTCAGCGGGTGCGTGGGAGTTTGAGTGGAAGCTCGAATCGTCGTGACGGATATTACGCGGGTAACAAGAGTAAGAGTCACGCGAGCAACCATGGGAAGGAAAATTTACGAGGTCGTTAGACGCCGTGGTCGTGCACACGCGTGACATTACTTTTGCGTATCGTGCTCGCGTCACACCGCGCCGACCAAAGTCACGCGTGTCTTCCGGGAAATCGGGCCGCGATCAGCGAATTCCGGGAACGATATTGGCGGTGCCGGCCGCGAAACAGGAAACCATAACCTATCGCACGAAACTACGTTAATCCGCGTGCACGCTCGTAATCGGCCTCGTGATCCGCGCGTCACGGGCCCGCGATCGATTTCCTTCAGCCAAGGACGACTTTCGATTCGACGAAGAATGGCACCGATAACGAGACGCCTTTTCAAGTATAGTCATTGTCAGAAATTAGTCCACGCTTCCTCGTTTTATAATTAACGCTAACCGTTCTGTTGTTTAAACGATAGTGAGGCGATTATTGCCAGTGACGTTCTGATGGACCGTGATTTCGTGGACTTTGACATTAGCGTCTCATGAAATTGGGAATTCCAAGCATTAACTTTGATATTTTATGATCCACCCTCCTACATCACGGCCAATTCGTTCCTTGCCAATCATGATAACACTTTTTAAATTTAATTTTATCATTTTCTATAGTTTATATTATTTTTTCAAATATTATTCCCTGATGTATGAAATCTTTCGGTTTAAAAATTTGTTTCGTAGGTCTAAACTATATGGAAATCGTATTATAGGAGGATAGTCGCAATTTCTGCACCGTGTCATATCAAAACCTTATTATACAACGTTCGAGTGTATTTTTGAGTTACAGAAGACTTTCGAATAAAGATATTATGCGTGAAACGAAACTCCGTATCTAATATTTAATGACTTTGTTATTCAAGCTCGTTTCGTAACAGGGAATGAAACCATCCGCACGTAACGAGAAACTAATGATCGCGATTATATATTTCAAAAAAACAACGAGTAAGATACTCCAATACCGATCTGCCTTTATAAAATTTTCCAAAGTGGGAGAACAAAAATCCGGAAATTAAGCGTAATTTTCTTTTTGCCTATCCTTAACGGACGAACAATTTCTCGTGGAATGCTTGCTAACATCGTGATCATCGAACAAAGAGATCCGATGCGTCGATCATTCCTCGAACGAGAAAATAACCGTACGAGCTCTGTGTCTCTTCGTTTTTGCCGCTCAACGAGCAGCAAAGAACTACTTGACCCGTTCCAAGTCGGTGTCCCGAGATTAATAATTGATAAGGTTTTTCTCACGCGATGCGGAATCAATGGAAATTTCTGTCTGGTCGCGAGGGACCGACGCCGTCGCGTTCTCCACCTCTTATTTTCCAGGCAATTATCGTTCTTTTTTTTTCTCTCTCTTTTATCGAGTGCCGTAGTCGACGATTACAAAGTGGCAGGTAACGAGGCGCCCGGCATCCGTCGAAGAACTGGCGGGCGACGATAACGGTGCTCCAGAAACGATAACCAGTTCGAACCGTCTGGCTTGTCGACGAATCGGGATCACTGACATCTCTTATCGAATTCTCAGATGTCTACGAGCGTAGAAGGCGTAATTTTCGCAAATGTATTTGCCCGACACGCCGATTATATTGCCGCAGATCCGACGGAATTTGCATCGAACTGGAAAGCGTCCTTCGTTTCGCCGTCTCGTTAACGAGATTCGTGTTTACGGACCGTGAAATATGAATTTTGATCGATAAGACGACTGATAATACTGTTCTGAAGCGGAACGATGAAAAAAGTTTGAAATTAACCGTCCTTCGAAGGTGTGATCAGCTTTTGCTGATTCAAAGTATCATTTCGCTTTAATTCCATGAATGATCAATATTTGATAGAAGTAATTAACATTTTGTTCAATTTCTTCAATTCTGCACTACTTCTTTAAATGTTGCTCTCCTAATATACGAATGTCCTTCATTAGGAAATTTGAAGTAGATTCGTATGTCTTCTCTTTAGGATCTAATGGGATTTCCTTTCTGCACCTCACCATTTGAACCTAGAAATATCTACCTTGCCCAACAATGTATATTATTTACAATTTGCACCCTAGAAATTTTCTACCAGACCCAACTCTAGATTTACGACTGACTCCCCTCCGCTGCTGTCTAAGGGTTAGTCACTGAGCACTCGTTTCATTACGAAATCACTTCAAAAGACTCGGTATATGAAGTGCAAACATGGTATAACGAATTTTTTCCTGTTTCTTGAGATTCTGCTCCACGATGTGGTGTCTCGACGTGCCACCAGACGATTGCCCCACCTCCCCGTGTCCGGGTGCCACGGCAATCAACGACGTCGTTGCACCGATGTTCATCAGTAAATCACGGGAAACGTGGATGAAACGCGAGCAACGCGATACTCCCGGGCTTTAATGAAGTTTCCTCGTAAACAATCTTAACGAGGCGTTCAAAGTCCGTGGAGGGTGTCACGTGCCGTCTGCCGGTCGAATCGTCTGATAAATGATAAAGTAGACGACGCCTTCCGTTCGACGATTCCTTCTTCTTCTTCTTCTACTTCTTCGTTGACGTCGTAGTCGTCTTGAAGCGCTATCGATTTAATTGGCACAATGATCTTCTCCCCTGTGAAGTGTGTTGCAAAAGGTCGTACGAGCCGTGGAACTTGAACGAGGATCACGAGACACTCGGCAGATTTCCTTTCATGGAAACGATTTATCACGACGGTGCGAAGAAACCGCGAGACGACCCACACACGTGCGTCACGCGTTTCCGCGAATAGAACGCGGCGACGACGCCGACGCCGGCGTTGACGTCGATCTTCCTTGTGCCGGACGATCACGTTCGCGGGCACGTGGCCAAGCGTGCCGAGAATTATTTTCGAATGGCGCGCGCGACCATCGAACAGCTGTTCATTGTTCCGGATAATGAACAGATGTCGGATGGTGACGTGATGATTTCGCATGATTCTGTTTCTTGCTGTCCCAGTTACTATTATTTCTCCTTCTGCTATGTAAGCTTCTTCAGGACGATCCAAGGCTGGCGATCCACGCCGCGTCAAATTTACCATTCGATAACTTAAGGGGAGGTTCCGGTCTAGCAGGATGAGAAGGTGGTCATTTTTAGGAATTTTCTTACGGGGAAATTAACTGGTTTTCGAGATATTTGTCCCACCAGTTCGAAAAATAGTGTTTCGAGAAAAGCGCATTTAATTTCCGTAAAATCAGGTAAAATAACCAATGCTTATAACTTCAGTAACCTTATAAATTTCGAAATTTCCTTTTAATTATATATTCTTTAAACCCCAAAGAAGTGAAGAATGCAAAATAAAACTTTTTTCAAATTTCTATACCGGAACATCTCCTTAACGATTTTCGGTTACGAAAGTATTGTGCAAAAATTGTACAAATTGCGAAGGTTGTATGCGAGAACTGTAATAATTTCTAGCGCACGTTGAAAGATTTCTTGTAAAAGTTATGAGATTAAAAAGTTTGCTAAACATTGGGATTTTGTAAATTACGAAACAATGACTTAAAATGTGAATAATCGGTGAATTACGCCGTACAGAGTCGGTCTGTTATTTGATTTGTTAAGCCAGTGGGTTCAAACAAAGGTTAAAGGTTTGAGAAACGAGAGATTGCGGTGTGTTTTGTGGAAACTTTTTTGATCGCGTCATTGGTGATTCGTTTACAGTTGATACGCTCGATACACGCTTCAGCAATTTCCTGTACTTGGAACTTCCTCCACGCAATCATTTTTCTTTTTTTTTTCAGACACAAATAATTTCGAAACTTAAAAATTCGTCTCTTATCAGGGTGTTTAACAGTCTGAGACCATAAATGATTTCAACACCCATTTATAACACCTTTAATCGTTGCTGCAGTTGGAAGATTCTTATTTTAGATTTTGAACAAATAACTTTCCAACACGACAATGCGTATTCCAGCTTCGTTAAACCATCAAATGACAATGGACTGGCGGGTTATCGTGGCGTTAATAAAGCCGGCATCGCGAACACGGCATGCCGATAAAGAATCTCATTTTATTTCCCCGGGGCTCTCGATCTTCGTCGTAAACGTGCGTAACACGCGAACCCGTCGAGAAGTCGCGATAACGCATGCAGATATATCGGTAAGCCGACGTGTAACTCGTCAAAGATTGCGCTAATAAGCAACAACTCAGGTGTCCAGCTGATACGATGACTCAAAGCCGCGTGAAACGTTATTTCTTACTAACGCCGCATCTCGATAATCACGTAAAAATCGCGATTGGATCGTAGAAAATGATCATCGGATTGGAATATGACTTGCGATTTACGGCATATTGTAACGTGTATTCAAACGAATACAGCGGAACTTCTCATATTCGAATTTGATTGAAAAGCAAATTATTAGGTTGTAACATATGAGACGTCCGATTTACATATAATTACAACTTTAAATAAACATACATTTATTATATGAAACGATAATAGACAAAATAGGAACTATTAAAACCTGTTGAATAAACCTATATTATAACCTGATCCTAGATCGTCACGACAAAAAAGCTTCACAGATCAAAAAGAGAGATGTGTTAACAAATTCTTCGAGAAGCATAACCACGTTCCTAATCACCTTCGAAAACACCATGAGCGCATTTGACCCGAGCTCCCAAGCACGTGTCCGTACCGATCGCGTCAAAGTACTAAAAAACGACCCTTCCTCTCGTTCTGTCCCGTTTCCTTCGGCTCGTTTAGCTCCGTTTTCTATCGTCGTTGCCACTAACCGGCGTGCATATTTAGTTTACTCCAGGGCCGGGGGTAATAATGACTCGAGCAAACGGAGGAACGGCGTGCAAGCGCAGAATGCGCGCGTTGAGGAGCGGTACGCGCGTGACCAGACTGAGCAAATTTGCTTTGACCGCTTTCGGCCACGATGGATCCAACGAGTGTCCAATGTAAATTAACGAGAGGCCCGAAGCCTTCGAGGGAACACGCTAACGGCCATGCTGGAAATCCCGAGAAAAATCTGGCTCGTGCTGCCCCGAAAGAACCACGGGAATTAGCGCCTTTTAAAATTCAATTAGTGGACGCCGTTGCGTCAACGGATGGAAACAGAAGCATCGTGATGGCTGGATGATATATCTTTCGGGATGCTTCGGAACAAAGTGAGACGATTCTAGAGATAATATAAGGACGAAGGTTGGTACTGATTATATACACAGATTCATGCTTGTAATAGTGTTTAAATTATGTTGCAGATATTTTATATACAGTTAATTAGAATTCTGAGACAATGCAGCGGATAAAATTAATGTAAAATGAGTCAGTTTTATACTAACATTTTATGACAAAGAATAATTGATTGACCAATTATAGAAACCTCTAAAATCTAAAGGCTATTGTTTAAACTGTAAAGCTTACAGTTTCTTATAAACGAAAAACATGACCAATCACAAAGGGATCCCCGAAGTTCCTCTGGCTCCGTGTTGAACGACAATTTGCCGGTGTTACGCCGCGGACAGCACAGATGCTAATTGGATAATTATATACGACATCTATTAAGACGCACAGGACGCGACGTCTTCCACGTGTGTAACGTTCAGCTTCATCTTGCTTCGCGGAGGATGGGAAAAAAAGAAAAATCGGGGAGACACCGACGACGAAGCGATCGCTTAATAAAGCCGGACATCACATGTCGGAACGTAAGCCTGTTGTAAAATATAATATTCGCTCGGTATTATTTAGTCAGCCACGCGGACGTTAACCGGATAATTATACGCAAACCCCGTCGTGCATTAATTTAGATATTATTCAAACTCGACAGGCCTGTTGTGGCGCGAAACGCAGCTGGAGAAAATTCCACGGCGAGAAGAGAATCGAGAGACATAAAAGCGGGTTGAGTAAGAAAGAACAATTATTATACTCTGTCGGAACATACGTTGTTCAAAATAATTGCCGAATCGACTAGACTGTTCAAATGATTTTTCAGATATCTTCAGTTTTAGTTGTATTTTCACTTTTGTAGTTAGTTTCAATTTTGACACATAAAACTTATGGCATATCAATTTGAAAGTTAAGGTTTTAGGGAAATCAACATATAGAGGTTGCATTAATATTTTTAACACAGAATGACTAATTATCAATCAATGCAAACAATGTATCAATATGAAATTCATATAGCATTCCTTCAAATATTTTGATCAAAAGATTTAGAAATGAGAACTTCTAATGACTTAACATAATATTTATATAAAATATAGCTAATGAACGCACAATAGGGTATTGCTCCGTTAAATTTTAATCAGAAAACTATACAAATTTCCAATGAAAATCCTATGATTAGATTACTGAAATTTATAACATTTCTAGCTTCTATATATTTTGTGTAATAATTTCCTATACGTAGGGTTTCCATGTATATTTACTTGAAAATATTTTCCTAATTAGATACATTACAAGAATATAAACATTCAAAGTTTAATCCCAATTATTTACACCGATATCCTAAAATCCAACAAAGTACCTCTTCTGAAATTATCCCCCATTATCATCAAATTTCTCAACTAAAGTACAACGTACCGTGCATGACTATTATTAACGAACATCATTAAATATCCACAGTGAAACGGCATGCCTGATCGTCGATATTCTCTGAAAACAGCCGACCATTTATAACGACGTTCTCCCTTCAACTTTTACGACGGCCAACGTTTAGGTACCTAGCCGAGACAGAGGCGTGCACACGCAGTAAAGAGTAAAATTTAATTGCCAAATAATAATTAGACGAGACAAAAGTCGCGGCTCGACGTTATTTACGATATTCTAGCGTGCCTCCTACCGGCGATAATAATTTTCATAAAAATTACGAGCGTCCCTACGTGAGAGCCGCACTTTCCTTCGCTTGCTAACGACAATATCCCCCCTTACTTGGCTACTTAATTTGCACGCTGTTTTATGGGAGACCAGTGGCGATAATTTACCCCATCTTGGGAACAAACACCGTGCTCGGTATCCTTTGATATAAGAATTTTTTAAATGCACCTCCAGACGAGTTTGATAAAATCGAACGAACACTTCTCGATACGGAAAAGAAATACAAATAATCTCGTTTTATTTTCAATTTTCAATCGTCATTCGTATGATCCAGTGCAAAGAGGAGTTATGGCACATAATATTGAAAAATAAGATTTTTATTCATTCTGATATCTCCAAGTGTCTAACGATGTCTTAATTTACAGCCGCATGACAATATTCCTATGGCGTAGAGTACTTCTAAATATAATATTTTGTCCTAAGTCGGAAGTATCGGAAGCTAGAATTTGCTAAGTTTAAATAAAAAATATTTTTATTTAAGGAATCTTAATAGTATTTCTTATCAAAGTGTTGAAACATCACAAGGTTGCCTAATCCCTCGATTGGTTTACAATAATTTTTAAGTTTTATCAAATTAGTACGAACAAATCTCGTTACCTTCAAGGGAACACCAACATCGAGCCTCCAGATTATATTTCTCTTTACAGAGGAGGCTGTCCTCGCGTTCCGCGTCTTTCGCGAAGCTTTAATGACCACCACGTGGTGCTATCATCAGAGGTAGTAAGTATGTGAGAACCAGGGACGAGTATCATCACACGGTGACTCGCTAAAATTAACCGTAGTTCTCTTTCGAGGCAACACCGAAGGATGAGAATTAAGCTGGTGCAAAAAACGGTCGACTCCTCGGTTTCACAAAGGACTCTCCTGAGAAGGTAGTCAAGTGGAACCCTCCCATTTCTTCACGGACAATGTTCCTTTTCAACATTTTTTTCTTCCGGCTCGAATTTTTCTTTCCTTCTTTTAACCGTTTGCACGATGTTTATTTTTCTTCGCTCTTGACGGTGGCGATTTTGAAACGGAACCTAACCTTTATCCGGTCAAGGTGAACCCAATGGACCCGTCCACCTTGTTTATATCAGAGAATTAAAAGAGATTTTTCCCATTTTCGTAGCATTCTAAAAGGGTTTGAAGACACGTTAACCCTATAAATAAGAGAAATTAGACATCTAAATTTTTCAAGAAAAGAATGTTACACATTGAAAAATAATATCTAAGGATCTTAAATCTATATATAAATTATTGTTATTTCAAAGGTTCGTCGTCCTAGAGTTAACATTCACCCTAAGATTGACGCTCATACGATGAATTACCAAAATAACAGTATGCATTCAGGTTGATCCTGACAATTGTATTTTCTGATAAAATGTCACTCGTTAATAATAAAAATTTAAAGAAAGGTACAAAAATACTTAAATGTAACTACTTCCAATTGCTTCATAATATATACAAATGTTGCGTTAAAGATTTCACCACCCAATTTTAAACGAAACACCATTGTACGTTTTATGAGTCTGGATCACGACTGATCCAGCAATCGTCGCCCAACGGATGATAATTTTAAACAGTGTAAATCAGGTTACAGGAACGATGGAGAAGAAACTCGAGTACCAGTTCTCAAACTGTAATAATTCTTCGCTCATAATGTTATTACCCGGTCTATCCTTGTAGATCTCGCACTCATGTACAAGCACTTAACAATCTCCCCGTTCGCACGTCTCGGAATCAATTCTGTAGAGACGCGAGATTATTAATCAAAAATCAACAATCGAGATGGGATGTTGTATTAAACCCCAACGAAATTAATTTATCGGCAATTAGCGATCGTTTATTAATTATACAGCGAAAGTTGTGCGATGTTGGGCGAGTATCGCGAAAGTAAATTCAGGACCATCAATAATTGACGAAGAACTCATTAAGATCCTCTGACGAGAAAGATATATTAACCTCTGACCCGTGTACACGTGATCTTGAGTAAAAAAAAAAAGAAAACATCAGTTGATGGGAACAAGAAACTTGAATCAATTTTATAGATCGAAGAATGACATATCGAAATTTTACAGACTACAGTTCGTGCGTCTTAAATGAAATTAAAGAGAAAAAGGAAAGAGATTTGTAATTATAAGGCTCGACAACTCGAAAATTTACAGTTTCTTCGATCATAATAAGATATTAATATCTCATTAACTTGTTCCAATTAAGAATTGGCAAAGTGAAATGTCGGTTAAATGGTAATATTCCGCTTTCCTTCGTCCCTGAACCGGTGGTCATCGACGTAAAGCTTGATATTTAATTATTCAGCCAGCTATTAATTTCGTGGTTAATACGCTGTCGAGCCGTAACGAGTATTATAATTAATCATTATGCGGCACGGTGTACCGAGCCAGTAATTGTGTAATCAATTTCGCAAAAGAATGAATAAAAATGCTGAAACTCCGCTGTGTACACGATAATCAATTAAAGAATCGATCGTTTAGGGAATTTTCCTCCTACCCGTTAATTAAAAAACCATCGGTCGGGAATTCTTCGGGCGTCTTCATAAATTCTATTTAATTTCTTTGGCGTTTTTTGTTGTGGGAAGTTAAAATTTCCGCAGAAACTCTTTATCATTAAAAAAAAAAAAAAAATTGGCAAAAAACTAAGCAGAATACATTCCATACGTTATTAATGCAAGAATGAATATTCCTTTTTAATATTCTTGCGTTATTCAACTATAGTGTTGATAGAATGCAGTATTTAGATAAGCAACGAGTAAACATGATTATGTAGAGTATGGTACATTACGATTAAAATTATTTATAATATAATTATTTTATTTTCGTAATTTAAGCTTTGTACTTGGCGCCTTAGGAAATCAATGTAATATTTATCTATATAAATGGAATTCTTTAGTCCAAACTTTACATAACTACCAAGGAATTCCAAAAGTAATAATTTTGCAAAGTTATAACACTCACTTTTTCAAAATAAGAGAAAATTTGGGACCCAATCAAGTTCAACCCTTTATTTGGCATTGCTACTACTTTACTACTAGGCTACTATCGATTTTACAAGTTTGGACTCAAATTTCTTCTTTATTTTGAGGATGGCACACGACATGACTTTGTCGAATTATTACTAACTGTGCAAAGTCAGAACTATGTTTAACCTTCTCATTATTAAATTACATTAAATTTATAATACTAGTTACCAGTGTTCCCCAAAGCACTCATTGTACCCCAATTCTCTTCGATTCTTCCAGATAAACGTTTAACCATCCAATTACTCGAAAACCATAAGAAGCTAGTGGTTCAGTCCCAGGTATGATCAAAGTGAAACTTTCCACTTCCGAGTCTCACGATAGTCCTTCGAGTTAAAAGGAAAGGACAAGGAAGAGGTGTCCAAAAAGGGATGCGGAGGAGGCAAAGAAATCCTTCTCGATAGGACGGTGTCCACGATCAGTACCGTCTTTCTGGGCCCGTAATGAGGCCCCTTACGTACTTGTAAGAATGTTACCAGACGCGTTTCGCGCATCGACGAACGCGTTAAACACGCCAACTGCCGGTGTCGTTCGTGGCCAGCTTCTTCTTACTTTTATTCCCTTCTCTTCAGTCCCTTTTTTCCCGCGTCATTGTTCGTACATCGTAGTATTGTTCCTTGCACGGAGGCTTCTCTTTTCTGGTCGGCTGGCCGTGGTGAATTTTTCAATCGGGCTTCAGAGTCTGTGACTTAAAGAGTGCTGCCTTTGCATCGTATTTGCATAAACTGATGCATGACTCCATATTGAATTGCAATCGTCTTCCTTTGCATACGGATGCTGTTCGATACGTGTTCTTTGAATGGTGCCGGTATACTGGGACAACACCTATATCCATTTTCTCGCTGATATTTGCAAAACTATCCACTTGTACGGTACTCCTCAATTTACATACGTATTCTTGCCAATCTCAAAGATTTTGTTATTCAGAATGAAATGTAATATAGTACACGTGAAATTATGGGAGGTTTAAGTCATCGTTTTACTCATTTTGAATCTCTGGATTCTGCAATCTTTTGACTATATTTTGTCTCGGAAACTATTTGTCTAATTAACCTAATTCCTTTTCCTATTTTAAACTAGGAAGATCTATTGTAATAATATTTCATTTACTTGAAAAATTAACTTTGCAAAAGCGATAATTTAAATTAAAGTTAATTTGATGCCAAAGGTAATCTAACTTCGCATTCGATATTTCATCAATTCTACATCCTTTCGTCAAATATATTTGTCTAATTTTATCCATAAATTCTGAAGGCTTCTGTCTCACTCCGACACCAGTATTAATTAAAAAAATGTGAATACATAGTCTACAATTCGTTCGTTAACAATTTGCGACACATCCGTTCCGATACTCTCGCGAGGAACTGTAATGTCTGCAGTAACGACCCGACAAAATGAACGAACGTATCCATTTCTAATGCAAATGGGTTAACCGAAGAATATCCACCGAAAGCATCATTGTTCGAGTTCCACGAAAAGCCCCATTGACACCGTGCACGTTTTAGAACAAAACACGAGCCGAAAATCGTTTCACGGTTACCGTTGACATATTCCGAGAAGAACTCGACCGAACCGTGCCGTACGTGCACGTCACGCACAAAAGGGCAACGAGGGAAATATAAGCGACGCTTTTTATCAGTTCGACGTCAGCTTCGCGCTGGTATCGTTCCCTGGTACCAGGTTATTGTTTCGCGACATCGTGCTTTCATACGACACGCGCGTGTACCCACGCCACCGGCCACGGTGGCAATATGCATATGCGAGTCGGGTTATGTTAACGACGCTCGAATGGCCCCACGGTACTCGCTACCATCGCTGATTTGAATAATACCCGGTGAAATTATACGCGGACCATGTTTACGAACGACGAGTATCTCGGGAAGCTTGTAATCGAACGAATTGTCTTGTGAACCACTTCACTCGAGGCTCTGTTGGCGAACGAAGAAAGGGTCAACTTCATGCAAATCGTTTGACGGAGCGGATTTTGTTCAGGACAGACTGGTTAGTCTGTATGAACTTTAAATTTCTATTTGTCTGTGCAAATTATAGCTTAACAGGCTCACTATCGCCGTGTTAATAGACGTATGTAGTAAGACATACTCAGATTTCAAATTAAACCCCTTAATTTATTAATTTATGTCATTGTCATAATTCGCAGTTTTACTTCCCTTTTTTTGTATTAACATGAATTCGAAAACTTCACATCCAGCCGATAAATTAAATAGATAAAAATAATATTAATACTAGCAACGACACAAATATTAATATTAGCAGTATTAATAACATTATTATTTATATTAATAATTGAGTATGGAACTCTGGCGTTCGCAGTGAACGCCCCAATACCAAAGTAAAATAAGACACCACCGATCAGACATGCCTCTTACTCGCCGAACTTTTAGGTATTTGGAGAATGAAAATTCGTAGCCGTCGCTCGGAGTCATTCCAAGCGAAATATCGGTAGAAAGAAAGAACGTGGCCAATCAGAACGAGGCCTCGTGCCTCGTACGATGATCATAATTAATCACGACGTTATTACTTGTTAGCGAGACAGCGTGTGCCATGAAAGAGAGAACGAAACGTACAAGGTTCCGAAGACATCGATTTAATCCGTTCGCATGGCCGTCGAACATTATCATCTTCACGATTTTATCCGACAGGACATCATCGTGTAATTTTCGAGCACAGATTACATAGGGTTGTCGGATCCGATTTCGATCTCGCGCCGCGAGACATGCTTTTTAACTTGCCAAATCGTTTTTCTCTCTGGCAATCGTAATTTTCGTTGTTCCGTCAAATACGCGACATCGGACGCGACTCGCCGCCCTGGAATTATCCGCTCGTCGAAGTCGATCGGCGTGAAAAAAAAGAAATAAACCCACGAAGAAAAGGACAGTTTGAGGATCGACGATCTGCGCCGGTGCCATGTAATTGCAATCGATCGACTTGTTTCGGAGGATACAATCGATTCTTGTCTGATCGTCTTAAGCTACTTGAACGACGCAGTGGAAATGACCGCGTCTAACACCACGTGTTGTAGGAAAGTACATATTTCAAATTTTTTTTATTTGAACGAAGACTGTGTGTGCCAATAACAGTAATGTTATATTAATCTTCTATCGAAACTTGAGTTACTACTATTGAAGTTCAACCGAGTTAACAAAGTAAGCCTCTGCTTCGCTACCAAGCGAAGAAACAACTGGCCAAACTTGGAATCTTCCTTTCCACAGTAATATAATCTTCGAGATCGAACGAGGCCACGCTTTCGTCGAAGAAATCGAAGCAACTCGAGGAGGAACCACGAAGAAATCAAGCTGGCACTCGCGGCACAGGGTGGAACAGTTCGATCGGCAAAAACCGAGTGGTCCGAGTTATTTATCGTCAGGTTGTTGAGGGGCTGGGGATGAGAGAAAGGGAGAAGAGTACGGTGGACAGGGGGCATCGGTGCCCTGGACCAGAGATATCTTATCTGAGATACACAGTGTGCGCCAAGGTACGCGCCGCGTATACTTACATCCTCGCCGTGGGCCTGATACCACTCGTTGATAACAACCACCTAGTATCTGATATACGGGCAAAAACAAAAGGCACCGTACCAAGAACCCCTCTTACACCCCTCCCAAGATACATTGGACCGTCTACGGGTAACGAGGATCGATCTCGTTGCACGCTCGATTTATATCGGAGGCGAATGTTTTATGTCGCCTGGATATTCGAGAAACCCGTGGAACACGTGCAACGAGCAAGTCGCGTTATCGGCTCGCAAAAAGGAAGGAGGAGAGGATGAACACTCGCGTACACCGACCACGAGGACCACCTCGAAGGAATATCGCGATCGATCGCAGGTGCTGTTTGCATCCGGGGTATGAAGTTATAGCTGGCCGCCGGTTATGTAATACGAGCCTCGTACACCGTTAACCCTTTCTTAGGCAACCCATTAGAATCGAAGCCTTGAATTTCATATCTTTTGCATCGATTTTTACTTTGAAAACGTCAAAGGTCCAAACAATAAGGATTTCACACGATTTTGTACGAAATAACAGAAGGAAGAGATGCGAGAAAGCTCTGCGATCTTTTGTCATGTTTTCTTATGTTATTTCTACTATTCTCGTCATCAAAGTGATAAGTCTTCGTGGATTACACAGGCGACATATGGCTTTCCCCCAAATTTAAGTATTTGACGTAAAGATTCAACTTGCCCACGAAGCGTAAAGTTACAAATGTTTCCCTCTTTATCGCAAATGATCGATACGAGTAATTGCTCGAAACGGAAGTTGCCCTGGCACGCAAAGAGTGGAAAAGGCATCGTATCCCGTACATTAACCCCGAGGGAAAAAGAGTGATAAATTAGGCGAGCTTATCGAGGATCGTTCGCGCGGGCATAAGCTTCGCGCCAGAAGCTCGAAGCATGCAGATCCATGCTATCCGCGTCCTCCGGCGCGAGAGGAACGGCGGGACGAAGCACACTTATGGCGTGCGCTACTCTTGGGTTTTGTTTGCAGCATAAAAAGCGGACATATTGGTTTTACGTTCCCTTATTTACGAGACCATAAACTCGTAGACAGGATTCGCCAAGTGCGTCGCCCTGCAGGCGGAGGGATAACGTGTATTTTTTTATTCCATCTTTTTTTTCTCGCAAAGAGTTGTTTATAATGGACAGAACCGAGAATACGAGAGCAGGGGCGTTAATAAATTTCCTAGAAAGCTATTCGCGTGACAATGTTGAATGGATGGGAAGATTTATGGAAAACCCGCGGTCTGATACCGCATCGAAGCGTGTATTCATGAAATCTGATGATTAGTGGTGTATTAACATTTGTATTTTCACAGCCTCTTACTTTAATTGTTTGGTTTCAATTTGTGTAAATTAAAATGTCTTCAATTACTACATAATAACCTAGGATTACTGTACAGAGCAAAATTTATATCCCATAATATTAATGTTCTAATTTTCTCGATTGCCTACTTTCTGAATAATTCTTATCACACTTTCTACATAATAAAAAAAAATTTTTGGCAAAAAAATACAACCAACTTCGGAATGCACTAAAAAGGACAAAATAATTTTAATTTACATTTCGGAGACGGCGCAAAATTAAACATTTTCTACATTGGAAATTGTCAAAATTCTTTAAACCTTTTACATACTTTCCCATTAGCAACATCTTTCATTTACACAATTTTTAATTTTGCGCCGTCTCCGAAATGTAAATTAAAATTATTTCGTCCTTTTTAGTGCATTCCGAAGTCGGTTGTATTTTTTTGCCAAAAATTTTTTTTCGATGTGTAGAGAAAGGGAGGAGGGTGAAAACGATTTAGACAAGAGTTTGTTGTATAGTATGTTATTTTGTATTTTTGTATTTTTTTTAATCTTTTGTATTTTTGTAAATATTAAGTATCGGCGTCTCGTTCGTGGGGAGAAGATACTCGACGAGAATCAATGTCCGGTTAACATATTACCGAATCCTTCGTGTCACGTGTATTAATATACACACAAATATACCGAAATATATTACAGTTCAACTGGTCGATGATATTTCAAGCATTTAATATTTTCGTAGTTATGAAAAATTCACAGTACAGCAGTTTTATGAATATTCAACTTCCGCCAACAGATATCACCACGTTACCGAACCGAAAAATATAATCTCCAAGTTTGTATATTGCTTTTCCTATCAACTAATGGTATTTAAATCTTTAACTAGAAACTCTTGACGCATTATGATCTCACAGGTCATAGCGAAACATTCAACGGCGACGAAATTCCTGGCAATAAATATAAAAAAAAAACATGCCTAAATTTTATGCAGTAGGTAGCTCAGAAGATAGAGGAAAGTGCGTACATAATAACGCAATTTGTTGCAACGCGATATCTTAATTAGTTCCTGAGATATAGGGCTTCAAAGTTTGTATAGCGGCCGGCGCGCACGAGGGTAACCCTGAATGGGCGCGACGCGACCTAGACTTTTTTCTAGGAAATTCGTATACGCATTTCCAGGAATAGTAAGGGGTTAAACGTAAACAATGACCACGTGACCGCTACGCTAGACACCCACTGTCTGGGTCCAAGCGTGAGGCGGCAGCGAATTTCTACAAAAATTACGTTTGTCTTTACACGACGATATCTCAGGAACGGATAAAGATATCGATGTAAATCAAAAACCAAATTAAAGGGGAAGATTTCTGCTTTCTTACAAATCTAACTCTATACCAAAATTCGAGACAGAACTTTGTTGGCAGCCCTTTGAACTTTTAGTAATTTTAATACGCGTTTCTTATGCAGTTTAACATAGTTTCTGACTTTCAATTGCTTCTAACAATAGAATATTATTATGAATATCTATCACACGCATTATTAACGATTCTTTCGTTTGTATCGTAAGTCGTTTGTATTTTTTTTTTCCAAAAATTTTTTTATTTCACATTTTTTAGTGGCGTTCGGAGCATTCCTTCCATAGTAGCTTCAAAGAATAGGAATTTTGCTATGGGAATAGTAATTAGCAACAAAGGGATGGGAAGGGAAGGGTAGTAAAGGGAAGTGCAGGGAAGGGCATGGTAGTGAAGGGAGTATTGCAAATGGTATCATCGTAGAAACATCCCCGGCCGCAAAATGTAATACTAGGTTTCATCGATATCAGGCCGAGTAAACGTGAAATACCACGTTTTTTGCGATAAAAGCGGAAAAAAATGAAAAAATCCAAAATGGTTTTTTTTACGGGACTAACTGTTGGTCATACTCTACAAGATGCAAAAGGTTTCGTTCCGATTGGTCCATCCATCTTGGAGTAATCGATGACCATACACAACGCGGACGAAATCGTACGCTTTTTTGCAATAAAAAAGGGGCAAGCGGTGATGAAATGCAAAAATTTTTTTTACGGGACCAACTGGGAGTCATACCCTACAAGATGCAAAAGGTTGGGTTCCGATTGGCCAATCCGTTTCGGCGTAATCGGCGAACATACATTAAAAAAAAAAAAATTAACATACATGTCGAATTGAGTAACCTCCTCCTTTTCGAAGTCGGTTAAAAATGACCACCACACCCATAAATATCATGATACTTACAAAATCATTCATTGTGTGTACAAAATTTCAGGGAATTAAGTAACCGAGGATACTTTTAGATAATTTCTGATAATTTCTCGCTTTAGATAGTTTTTTCTGATAAAATCATTTCAGATAAGATCTTCCAAGGAAATTTAGGGGTATTTTTAACCGGGAACCAGTTTAGAGAATTCGCTGGTCGACGAAAAATTCGCGAAAAATCAGCTCCGATATCTCAGCTCGTGTAAGTACGAGGTATTTGCTCTGGGCGAGACTATCAGCGGCGTAAACGTTTTTTTCGCGATAATCGACACCTAGGAGTGTCTCCGTTATCGAACCCTGAACTTATACGACTTCAGATAACAAAAGCTAACTCTTTGACGACGCCCTCCAAATCCTGTGTACGCTTTTCTAGGAAAACGATCCAACAAAATCATGAATTTCTGTTACATTGTTCTCTACAATCAAATTAAATAAATGCTATTTCGATACTTCCATAAACTGTATACTCGTTCAAACACTAACCCTCTAATGGTGATTTAAAGATCCTGCACGATAGGAATTCCAATCCTTATTTTATTCAATACTTTGCGAAATAAAGATCTCCAACGCTTCAAAATACTCAAAGATCATCAAAGGCTATTAAAAATATTTAGTTTTTAATTACGATTTCTCGACTACTAACTAACAAACGAACGCATCGATTATCCTACACTCACTAAGCTAGTTCGCTTTGTCCGCTCCGCTCGGTTCCCTTCGTCTCGTCTCGACCCGTCGCGTCGCTCGTGCGGCGCGGCGGATTTACACGCGTAACGAGCTTTTTACGCGGCGCGACACGCGGCCACGATAACACGTTACACGCGCTGCAAACGTAACACGTGTGCCGCGCCGCGGCGAGTTTATTCGCGATATGCGTCCAGGATCGTTGGAGCCGGCGCGGCGCGCGATTTACTGCATCGCGTGCTCACCGTGATCCTAACTAGACATGTAACACGCCGCCACGGAAACAAGAAGCGGATTCTAGCGTTTGTTTCGTTAATAAAACATCCTCGTTCAGGGACGAGTGGCATTTGTAGCGTGATCATCATCATCATCGTCGTCGTCGTCATGTCTGATTAGGTTTTCTCAGGATGTTTCTGATTCTGCTCTTAGTGCGTTGTTTTGATGTCTGAATGAAGAATACAATGGGTATGAAAGCTACACCGAGAATTACGCTGATCATGATAGCTTTTGAGCATTAGCGAATCGAGGTAGATTGATTGCTTTTTAAGATAACTGATATTTTACACTTTGAGTACCAACGTTTAACTTGGAATTAAAATAAAATTACTGTGAACAAAACAAATGAAAGATGAAATGTAAACTAGGATTTGCAGTAATTCTTTGTTGTGATAAAAGCCATCATACACTTCGACAAAGGCACCTTCATCAATTGTCGCGTGTAAAATAAGAAAGCTGATGCAAGTTATTTTGATATGTAGTATTCATATGGTACTTAAAAAATGTTGGACTTATGTGCGAGCGAACGACGATTTTGTCTGACATCGAAACCTGTACAAACTATAACGTTCCTAAAGACTGTATAAAATATAAGATTTATGAAATTTAAAAACTCGTCAAAAGGTAAGTGCCATATTTATGAGAATCTGAATAACAAGCACCTCGTATTCCGCTCATCCTTAAAAAAATAAGTCTATAAAAAAAACGGATCAACGCATTTTAGCGGGTCGTAAAAAACCGATTCAACAAACAGAACCCAAGTGAAACGAGCAATAATTAACAAACCCAATATAATTATTCTCCCGTTATCTGTTATTCATAAATGAGCCAAAAGGAGTACAATCCGAGCATCATCATCATCGCCAGGTGATAGCAAGCATCCCGAGAAAATGAACGCTCTCCACACGTTCCATAAAGCGAATAAACAAAAAAAAAGAAATCTTCTTAAACCTCGCATTGCACGGAAGAAACGATGTTCTCCCCGGTACTCGAAATCTTCCGATTCGTTCCGCTAATCGTTTAAGGCTTATTTGACTTAATTAGCCTTCAAATTAGCATAATTCCACGACTGTACCTCAGGCTTACCACAAAGAGCAAAGGAATCAATTTTTATGCTCGTGTTTCGAGAATTGCTGTTAAAAGAAGCCGAGCCAACATCTTCCTTGCTCTTTTTTTTTTCTCCTCTCATTTCTTTTTCGTCGGTCCACGTGGGCCAGAAAAGTTTCAGTGCCAGTAAAAGTTTCGGGGCGTGGACAATAATTTACGATACCGTGCGGTAACTATCCGTAAGTACCGGCAAGAGCAACGCTAATACGTTGATCCTTGCGTGGCCGGGCGAGCGACGAAGAGGAACAAAGGGGATGCAAAGGATGTCCAACAAAACCGTCCGCCTTTACTACGCATAAATCTGCGGTCTTGCTCGACCTCGGCTGACTTTATTGCTGTTCCACGAAAACCCACACCCCTTTGCCAAGCAACGGACAACAACCACCGCGGCGATGTAGGTCTCTGTGTCTTCGGATTGCGGTCGCGAATACTTGGTCTCGTTCAATTAATTCCGAGTTCCCATACACACGACTGATCTACTTTTGCTTTCGAACTTTCATTCTTTACGTTTTTCCGATACTTCCGGTGTGTTTGAATAAGTCGTACTTTGCTTCTGTGCGATTTTTTTAACACTTTCGCGTACATAGCATCGACTTATGTATAGAAAATATGTTCAAAATGTATTCTACCCTAGTTTTTTTCTTTCTTCTTGGAAACGAACTGTAGACAGAAAGCATGAATCAGTGCAATGCGATAGTAGACCATACTGCACATGTGCAATTTTTTTCAGGCTCCTCGGATGAGTTAGTTGTTGACAGGAAATCGATATTCGTGTCTATGTGATGTTTTCACCCGGACGATGACGGAACATGTTGAACAAAAATTGGTTCTTCTAATCTGCGCTAAAACTGATACCAAGCGAACGCGGGGTAGTATCGGAATAAACGCAGTCAGGAGTGAAATCGAATTAATTCCACAACAACAGATAAGGTTCGAACAAGTCGAAACCAACGCCAGATATGCAGAGCAGTCGGAATTCGGATCAATAACGATCCGACAAGTAAGTGGATCCAGACACTTGTAATCAGACGCTTCCCATCACCGAACCAGTCGACGTGAGAAGCTTTCAGTTCCCATAAGCGACGTGGAAAGCAGGAAATTGTGCAACTTTCGTGCTACCACCGTGAAAGAATTGTTCGATGTGCACGATAGTTTCAAGAAATTATTGTTGTTAAAAGTCAAAGTGTAATTATTTTATTTTATTTATTCCTTCGACAGGAACGATTTTATTAGATGCTTGAACATTTAGATAACAGAAAAAGCTAAATGCCATCAAAACAATATGCTATACTAGAGATAAAATGATAAATTCGAAGGATTTGAAAGTGTGAATCGGTTTGCGTTACGCCCAAGGCCGAACTCTAACAAACGTTACAATTTCGAGAACGTTGTATCCAGCCATAACACGTATCCCGATAAGGATCGTCGGGGGAAGAGGCCACGTTCGCCTTTCTCGTCGATTAATCGACGAAAGTTGGTGCAAAATCCTTACCGGGTAATACGACAAGCATCCCGGGGTCCCGTAACAAAAGATCGAAGGGCGCGAGGGATGGCGTAGGGCGTGGGGGAGGAGAAGGGTGGGAACACGGGAGAAAGAAGTGGCTGCTGGCCACGTGGGATCAGCGGCGATCGTTAAAGAAATATCGACGTCGTATGCGGCTCCTTGCCAACCATCCACGGAATAGTATCTGTAATGCGATCGCTTTGGCACTGTATGGCGATAGCATCATTAACCCTTCGTGAGCCGAACACTGAATAAGATCTTGTTACGCGATATCCGAACGAGGAGGGCCCCATGGTCGCCCTCGACTCCCTCTCGCTGCACAATACTCGCTAATTAAACGAGCTGGGCCTGCTCGCCACCGCAGATACCAGAACGCGATTGCTTTGTTTTCGTACACGGGACCACGCCACGCTTCCACGGCCAAATTAATTGGAGACGCGATAATAAATAGGGAAGCGCGACGCTTTTCACTGACGGGCAACCCGCGACTCCGAACTCTCACCGCGAGACATACATGCCAATGCGAACCAGACATATTGTGAAATTTGATTATGCATTGGGTTACCATGGACCACGATTCAATGAGATTCACGGTTCATCGTTCTCTTCGTATCGAAGATTATTGGAAAAATGTACGGGGGCCATGAGTAGTAATGAATCAGCCATCTTAAGGGAGTACTTTCATTTATAAAGGTTCAAAATGATCACTGACGTAAAACTTTACACGTGTCTTTTTTTCTTCTTCAAGAACGACTAGACCAATTTATTTCAATTTTTATCGCTCCAGGAAGTTGAAACGTTGATAATAAAATAAATATTTTGTTTTTTCACGGCCAGGTACTCACGCGTTCAATGGATTTCGTTTGTCCAGCAGAATCGATAGCGGTGCTCGCAATGTCCTTATGCAGATCGATCGTAACAAGGCTCTCGGTTGGTTCAGGAAGCCCCCGTCGCGCTTTTATTTCCGTCCAGTTGCTTTTATTCCACGTTGACGTTGCATAAGTGCGTACAAGAGGCGTGCAGGATCGTTCGAATACGTAACGAACCGCGTGCCAAATGAAATGGGTGGAGTCGTGTGCCATGTAAACGCCACGCGTCCTAATTACTATATTAATTGCACCACCAGGGGCTTATCTTATTTAGTAAGTCACAATCTCGTCGGATTAAGGGCACCGCGATCGACGATGTACGAAAGATTCGATTGAGAAATTAGCCGACACCTTGTTACGATTGAACCAATTTAAACGTGGTGATTCGGTGTTCTGATGACGTTTATTGTTTTATGTATCTTGAACAAGGTGTCAAGATCTGGATCTTTTTGACACGTTGAATGACACGAGGGGGCACTTGCAACCAACGCGAGGAATTAAATAATGAATAACTTTGAAAAACAGAAAGGAAACTTTCTATAATATTTCTCTATATTACTTGAATAAGATAACAAATGGAAAACTTAAATTAAAATAGTAAGATTCTGAATAACTGTAAGTTTAGTGGGTCGTCTTAGGTTATTAAACCTAGATGATAAGAGTTATTACTGTTAGGGCAGCAAAAATTAAATCAATGTCTCCTCTTCGTTATTAAAATAAGAAGCGACATCTTAAAAATCTAACCCAGAATCCTTGGACGATCGAAAATTGCAATTTCAAAATGTTGAAAACACTTCAAATCTGTCAATGAATTTAAAATTGTAAATAATTTGCATCAAACACATGTCCTATCAAAATTACTACAAGTTGAAAATCAATCACCCGAAAATTCGATTGATCGATCGATCCTCGTCCCGATTCAGTCAATCAAACTCCATTCTCGATCGAAAACAACTGGAAACTGTGCCGGTAGGCTTTATTAAAACACGCTTGTTGGACACGTTTCTTATCCGCATTCCAACGATCGAAACGATCGTGACAACGTCTGTCGGTCGATTCCAAGGTTCGGCCAAAGCAACTCCTTAAATTTCACGGGGAGTATGGACGTGCTAATCGCGCCGGTCCAACGGGAACCCATCGATGCGATGGAATGAAAACATTTCCAGCTGTGACTGCCAGTCTGTCCGCGAAAGGAGCCTTAACTGGCGATAAATCGTCGTTCGATCGCGACGGAGGCGAGCTTAATTGGCGATATCGGCTCGACTCGTTCGCTCAAAGACTCGTGAAAATCCGCTCGATGCCTGTCGACGGATGAAGCTCGACACACGTGTCATTCTTTTTTTCCTCTTCTTCGTCTTCCTCTTCTCCTTCTACCCGACTGGACGAGCTGCCAGGAATCTCGCGGATAGAGCTCGTAGAACGACCCTGTAGCCACAGTCAGCGGTTTTCTTCCTCGAGATCCATTGACGTCTTTCTTTTTTTCCTCGTCTCTGGAACATTCCACGAGAGAGGACAAAACTGTCCAGATAAAAAGTGTCGAATGGTAGAGGCGTGGCACGTTTAATTCCTCTAATACGCAGCTATATAGAAAGATATTCCTTCCCAGTGAATCTCTTTCTTTGGCTTTCGGGAATTGATGTTTGTTGAAAAAGTGACTAATATTTTCTTCAGGATTTATTACTAATATTTTTGGAAATTGAATACCATTTAATGGAGAAAGTTGCAAGTTAACAGTAATTATGAAGTTAAGTTATAACAGTCCTTGAGTACACCAAGTATTTTAATACTATTTTAATACTATTTCGATCTGCTCTGTTCTCAAATTTTTTAATTATCCCAATACGTATGGCAAATGGTTCTTTCCAAAATTCACGTTCAGACGTCATTTTCCCAAATCTTGATCCTTAAATCTTTCGACCTCGCTGCAACAGGATTCACCTTTTGTCGTCATAGACCAACTCATCGTTCGAAATGAACGCGATTTCGCTGACCGGTTCGCCACGTGGATAATTAAAAATAGGTGCGGCTGAATTCCACATCAGCTTAAGTCGAACGGTCAAACGGGTGTGGCTACCATCGAAGATTTCGATATCTACAGCCAAGTTCCCCAAAAACATTTAAACAGAAACGAACACACCCGCCTACAATTTTTAACGAACGTCTTCAGATTCGCCGTAAAAGTATATCAAACAAATTCTAATACTTCACAGGTTGTTTTCTATTCGTCCGATCCGAACGCTCGGATAATTGAACTTCCTGTAGAAAGGATCAGTTCGCTCGTTAAACAGATCTAAATGCAATAGAACATGAAAGTCGATCGCTGGTGCGATACTAATTAACATCGAATAGGTTTATAAATGTAGATCGAGTTCACGATTGCAATGGCTAATGCGAAAGAAATTTCATGGGCAATTCTTCGTCGGCTGAAACAGTTGTTGGAGTATTCAACGGGACACATTTGGCTATTAAAGAAGCCAGCACCGTTTTCAACTGAGAGTCTCGTTTGGCGATTTGTAATTATAATTCAAGACCTGTCTATTTTACACGCGAACGCCAAGGATCCTTTTCAACCTTTGATCGCCGTTCAACACACTCGAAGCTTTTTCCACGAAACGCTTAGACCAAAAGGAACTCTGATCCCGTCTGCATGAAATTTAACCGGTGCTCGGTCATCGAATAATTAATTAACGAGACTCATCTTGTTTAACGTCCCCAAGTAGTTGCTGACAGGTAGCCAATCCGGCGATGAACACATAATACAAGTGTCGTCCCGTTTATTGATCGATGAGACGTTTTGGAAGAATTATTCGTGGCTTCTTTTCCCCCGACTCCGCCTTAAACGACCTCGCACGTACACGTTTCGTGAAAGATCGTCAGTGTATGTGATTTGGTAGACGTGAATTTTTATGATTCTTTGATTTTCTTCGATCATTTTGATTTTTGATACTTAACCCTTTATGCTAGAATTCTCTGTAATTTAGCAATTAATAATTTTTTCATATAGAACTACGAGATCCACTGATTCCATAGAACAGGTAGGCATCAAACTGTTAAGCAAACGGACCTTTGGTTAGTTTAAGCTTTCAAATTGTGAAATATAAAGTAACTCTTCAGAATAATCTTCTGTCAATTCGAAGTACTTTACAAAGCCAAGCTTCCTCATATCCTCAAAATGAATTAATTAAAAGAGAATTCATTTCTTTTTCATAAATATACAGATTCAAAGCATAATAAAGTGTAGAAGAATTCTCGAAGAAGGTATCGGTCTGCATGGATGACCGAAGGAGAAAAAGGGACCACTGAAAAAGTGTTGAATAAACGACTTGACAGCCGTTTGATCATCGGAGGAAAATCTGCAGGTTGACTTTGGCTCGCGTGGAATCGTTGAACATGTAAACGCAGCTGCAGGGCTCGAAGATCCGTCGTTGTCGAACCCGAGCAGCAATCATTCGACGATGAAATCGCGAGGGACGCAACGATCCGCGGACGAAGACTTCGATCGAAACCTGTACTTTCGATCGCACGACGACCAAACGCACCCTCGAGGATTCGCCATTGTGATAGTAATTGCGAGCATTCACCTTCGATGGTACCAGAAACCGGATCACCCGTTCGATCCAGATCGAAGATCATGGTCGTGAAACGAAGCTACGTTCGATCGCTCGAAAGGTCACGGAGGAAGAACTTTGAAAACTGCAGAATATTTCTGAATGGGTTAGATCAGGTTAATAACACTCACTTTCAATGCCATGACAGTAAACTGTGTGTGATGGAAGTTACACTGTTGTAAAAATTTATATTTCTAGGATTACTGCATGTGTAAACACTGATTATTACGTTTCTAATTAATTTGTATTAATTTGTATTATACCGATTTTTAAATAAAAGATCATTAATTGAATAATAATTGTTTGAAATATGGATCATAACCTTACCGGGTAATTGAGCTTTACTAGCGTTAATGACCAGTTCACGCGATTCAAGCATTACACTCTCACATATTGCTCATAGAATAAAAAACAATTCTACATTCGAGAAACGACAAGCAGAGGGGATAGTTAATAGAGTTAATAGAGGAAATTCCTAGAGTATTACAGGAAATTGGAAATTCTAAGTTGATCGCTTCAACGAGGGTAAGGTACAATCATTATGTATATGTATAAAAAAGTAATGTTCTTTTCCTTTGATAAAAAGGGAACCTTTGAACTATCTGAGAAACTGTGCATGAGAAACATTGAATTTCCATAAAACGGGTTCATTAATGGTATATACATACTTAAGGACCGGAGTAGCACGCAACTTTGCATTGAAAAATACACAAACACACTGACGGACTTGACAGTGCCATTAATCACTTCAAAAGTTAAGATATTTTAACCAAATAACCCGTGAAATATTTGATAAAAATATTCCTCGCGAATAAATTCAATTTTTATTCCAATCATAAACAGAATCTATGCTATCTCTGTATTGAAACAAAAAGAGTTAAATATCATAAAAATAATATTATTTTTTGCAATTTTATCACAACACACCGTCTGTTAACATAATCCTGAAAAGGTAAACTTCATGAACGACTTCCTGTTTTGGATCATTCCGTATCTGAACAGCTCAATCCTCGACCGATCATTTTCTCTCTCCCATGATCTTGTTTTTTCCTCGCGGATAGATACCTTTTTCTAGCGAGTTCGCGAGAAAACGAGATAAATGGACGCTCGAGCAGAATCGCCAACGGCACAATACGTCGAAATACGTCACAGTTAATGGACCACCTTGAACCCGTTACCCCGAGGACTCTCGTTCGACCAGTCGGAAAAGAGGAACCATGCCGTGGCGTACTGTGTCGAGAACAGCATCCACGTCCAGCTTCAAGGGTGCAGCGGATATACGCGGTTGCAGGTTGCTGGCAAAGGTCGTCGGGAGGCTTCGAGGTGAAGAGTTCCCACACTTCGATGCTGCCCCGAGCGATAGAGAAGCGCGCGGGTCAGACGCTTGTGGCCGCCTCGAGCGATGATCGTGATCCAACGAATGTTACACGAGACGAATTTCTGACATTATACGTCTTGTCTTCGATAGAATTCAATTTTAATCGTAAACAAGAAAAAAAGAAACTGAAACCTTCAAGAAACTTCAAATTCTTAAGCGTTGAAATCATTATGTATTAAGTAACGGCAACAAGTTCAGTATTCTACTCTTTATGTAAAATTAAGTAAAATGGATGATGGAATAGATAAATTATGAGACGCATGGCGGCGACTTTACAGCGCCATTTTCCGTATGGAAACCTAGCATTCTCGACAGGGTATCTTACATTATTGGTTTCAATGTTATTCGAAGTTTGCCTCCTATTTTCATTCGCTGAATTATCTAATTACACAAAATTTGACAATTGACGTATTGAAAAATCGCTTTGTGCGCAGTTTATCATGAAATTAACAATTTCATGTCCAACTTCGAGAGTTCGAGAGAAACTGATGCATTCGCGATTTTTAATCTGTCAGCAGCAGGAAGTGTCGTTGCACACACGCGCTTGTTTAGGAACTCGGATATCGAGTTCGCTGGCGGAACCAACTTTCCGACATAAAAACGTACTTTACGCGTCCGGAAGCGGAGAAAGAGGAGAGCCGGTGCCTCGTGTAACAGCGTCTGAAAGTGGCTCGGGGCACGGCGCGTGCAGGACGTGATTGTGTCGCCGTTATTCCTTCTCTCTCGTTCGTATATCAAACGCGATTTCTCTGTCCTCGTCCGCCACCACCTCTCACGTTCATCCCCTACCACCGTAGACCCCGTACCTTTTCGCCGTTCGACTGCTTTTTGCTTCTCTTTCGCCACGATGGAGAGGACGGCTCCCACCGCCTCCGCTCGGCTACACAACCTCGGCTCGTGCTGCTTTTGCTGCTTTTCTTGTACCTAGCAGACTCCCATTGACGTAGGTATCGAAGATTTTGAAATAGCTGCAAGTTCCCAGAATGTTCACTGGGTTTTCACACGGGAAATTGAAAAATTTTGTTCTATCGAAACTCGTAGAAATTCACATTTTGGTATTTATTCTTTTTTTGGGGAGGAATTTTTAAAACGATAAATAATTTGTAAAATTTGATCACTGGGATAGAATTTTTTGAAAGAAAATCCAGGAATACTTGGAAAATATATACAGAGTTCCAAAATAATTGGAAACATAATGATAAACCAGCTTCTGTACGTCGCGTACACTATTGGGCGCGATAGGTTTCCCTAGGAAAAATGGCGTCGTAGTATCGCCACTACTCGCTATAATACTTGGAAGTATACGCCTAGCATGGCAACAAAATTCTCTCAAGTAAATACTGTTCCAAGTAAACTCGGTTCCAATCGAATACGAAAATGTACATACTAGGCACGATGGTTGGTAACTTTCTAGTGTTGCAGCAAATGGTGGCGCCACTTGTTTCCAATTTAAGGATTCTGGCGTTAACATTTAGCAAATCAACGACGAAAGGAGAACCTCGTTCAGAATCCGAAAGAAGAAATCCCCTCGCCTTTGTTCGTACCAAAGAATTCCCGACAAAAACGTGGCAAGTACCGTTTTCAATCCGAACGGCGAAGCCGCAAGACAGCAATTCAGGGAGTTACATCCGGTGACAATACGACCGATCACCGAGCAGTCGCATTTCACGACCGATTGCACCGTAATCGTCATCGTGGTCGATCTGGCTCTTCTTATCGAGGGGCGTGAATGGGTCTTGACAAATCGTCTCGTTTAAAGGATCGGTAGTTACGCCAGTGTTCCTAGGCAAGGCGCGTGGCTGGAATGCGGCGCGGTCGTGCTGCCGCTCGCGACTGAAACGTGGCCTGGCCAATAGGAGATGGAGATTGAGAAGCAAGGAAGGTTTCCAAATGACGACTCGTTGCCGTCAAATCTGGCGACTTTTCTTCTTTTTTCCCCCCCCCCCTTCTTAGTCGTTTTTGTTTAACGTGTTCATCGACGAGGACCGGTTATCTTGTAATTTCGGTGATTAGCATACACATGAACGGTCCCGAAATTTTAGAACACTATCTTCCAACACCTTTCAACGTATTCCGATTTCATTCAAGTAATCTTAATATCAACTTCTCGGAAGGTGGTAATACGAGGTGTCTGATAAATCGATACTTAATTTAAAATATACCCAGAACAGTAGGCTTAGAATTTAACATAACAGCGTTGTCAATACACTTCTGAATACGTTTTGATATATGATAGACTGCTTTTCTTAACACGTTCAATGCCATATGTGTAGGATGACACATTAAAATTGAAATTTAAGCTTTTCACTTGATACAAGTCTTATAAACTTGTTATAGAAACTTCTTACAATTAACAAGATTCAATGTGCTAAAAACATATGATAATCACTGTTGCACCGTATTATTACCAACTTATAAATAGGCATTGACTTATCAGACACCCGCTAGTGCAGTCCAGCATGATTCAGAAGTACGTGAATGTGTTAATTTACCATCGTTATCGATTTGCCCGTTCACGATCCAAATGATTCAAGAGAAATAACATCCCAGACAAACATTTTACTCGAAAACGATCCCGCTAATATCCACCCCCGCTGGACGATTAGGCGTAAATTCTGGCGTTGGTCTAAAGTAGCGTCAACAGCAGCGGTGGTATATCGTTACGGCGCCAGAATCGCAGAATTCGTGGCCTTAGACATTAACGTTCATTAGGTGGATCGTTAAAACAAGAAGAAACGACGGGCACCGGAATTCCTACGGCTCGAAATAATATTTCTGCCGTGCTGAAGATGGCGGCTCGCGTGTGCGCGGATGTGAAAGCGAGACAGGGATAATAGTAGTTCTCATAGGTTTGCTGGCAAGCGACAGAGAGAGAAAAGGAGGCTCGGTATGCAAATCGAGACTTTAGATTCGATATAGAGAGGCAAGGGTGCAGGATTCGAAGGGACTGGTCTCTACCATTCGCCATATATCCTCGTAATTAAGTCGGTCCCTCTTATTAAACACCGCTAGTATCGGTGATTAAAGGACACTAACGATGGCGACAGTGTTCTTTGCATCGGTGAGCTCGATGACTGAGATAATTTTATTCTTTCGTATTATTTGATGCGTTATTACGTTAAAAACTATTAACCCTTCTTTGGATTTACAAATCTACGTTTCTTAAGACCATTAAGTAAATCTGACAGTCAATGTATCAAAACAAACTTAAGGTTTGGAGAATAGAAGAAATAATTCTCCATACCAAAGAATTTAAAAAGATTTTCCATAAATTTTCGTAAGATTGCATTGAAGGTCGTTGCGATACGCAAAGAGTATCTGGTATTTCTCGATCGCCCAAACATCGAAAAATAGAAAAAGAAAGGCGAGAAGTATTTCAGTGCGACACCTATCTGGCCAACCAAAGGCAGCAAGGGCATCGATGCACAGCACGGATCATGATTTATGTAGTGGTACCAGGCTATATGGGCTAGAGTATATCATTGTTGCCATCACAATGGCACGAAATGCAATACTCGTACTCTATCGGGTGCGCTTTCGCATAATGTGTCATAAATAGGCGGCACACAGCGCCGCATGCATACCGTGCTGAAACAATAACCATTGTGGTGGAATGGTGGTGGGCACTACCTATGGGGCTCACCATCGTGCCGGCTACGAGAAGCGCAAGATTTTTATCTGAAAAGGGCCTTGACGTGCAGGTGGTCTTATCAGCTAGTCGAGAAACACCTCTGTTCGGTGACCGTAAGCTTTGCGAGCTTCAGAATTCATTGAATACCTTCATTGACTCTTACTTTGATGTTTTATGAATTAAGAAATTAAGTTCTATTAAGTGTGATTAAACTTTAGAATATTCTATAGAACCTAGTACTACTATACCCGAAGGATTAGTAATTTCTAAGTTTAATGAGCGGCTTTTTTTTCTTCTGTATATTTTTCCCTGGGCACTAGGACCTAAGGGTACTATTAGAATCTAAGTAGTTGGTGGTTAGAACTTGGTTTGATCGGTATTGATGCGTAAATATTACATTTTATAATATTAGTAGTAATCATTTCTAAATTTTAGTATTGACTCATCATCTTCTATGTTTCCTAAGCTCTTTAAGTACATGGTGGATTGGAATTTGAATTGATTAGCATTCACTTATAAATATTATCATAATAATCGTTCCAAGTTCAGGACATTAATTTATTATTTTATTTTAACATCCTTCTATTAAACTCTTGTATTTACTTCGACGTTCACTTGTAAATATTTGATCTGATCCCATTACTGGTTACGGGAGACGGGAAACGCGGCAGCTTGCATTGCTGCACCTGCATGCTATTGCACGCCGATTAGAAGCGCCGATGCAGGTTAAAACTGCAAGAACGTTGCCGTGTGAGGCAAGAAACGTGAAATAATCGTCGCTGCAATCGCGATAGTGTTAGATGCGTGATCGTATACAAAATCTGTGTATACATGGCTGTAGATACTAAGTGGAAATTAGCCGCAAGAAGGTCTTCAGCTTTTTGGACTCAAAGTTTTGCGATAACCTGTCTTGCAATTTTAACTTCTTCGATAATAACCAAGAACAATGCGAATTCGACTGATTACCGTAAGCTTAGAAACACAAAATACATTTCGAGTAAATAAAAGTACAATTTTCTAAAAAAAAAAAAAAAATGTGGACTAAAGCGTTTTCTTTAGATCGCAAGACCGATCAGCATGCGGCGAGCGGGTATCGCCGGAACATTTTATTGAAAATGAAACGCAGCGGAACTGAAACTTCCATTTAACGATAAGAGATGCGGTCGATCGCTTAGTTTTGCCGGCGATCAAGCTTTTTGGACGACGATCGTGTTTGCGGTCAAGAACTAGCGGCGCGTGAACTTTCCAACAGACCCGATGCGTACAGCCAAGTAGAACAGGAATTCGCTGACGGTGTATCGCAAAACCTCGATTATTTCACGACTTTTTTTACCAGCCGACTACGGACCGCAGCCTTGTACCAAGGTTTTTGCCTCGCTCCCTTGTAGCTTTATCGATCCAGTCGCGAACGTTCAATTTTCAATTTCATTAGCCCACATAATACAAGATCGAGCAACAAGCGTCGATATTGTAACACCATTCTTTCTCTACGATGCTTTCGATCATTTTATTGTAGGATATCGTTTCAAGTTCAACGTGGGCAAAGAGATTGTGAACGTAAAAATAAACACGAGCAGTAAATTGCTGAAGCCTTTATGCCTCTTAGAATTTCCTAACTTTGTAGCAAATTTACATTCCAGCATCTACGGCAATTCTAGGCTGATCACTGCCACTGAAAATGAAGAAGAAATAATTCTATCACGTCTGATGTGTGCACGAGTGCAATTTTTGTCCTGTAAGATTAACACGACATCTCGTGTATCATCCAACTCGCCCTCCGACAGAGCAAACAAACTTCGTCCTTCCAAAAAAAAAAAAAAAACGATCGAAACGATAAAGAACATCCTCCTACAGAATCCGCTCACGTCATTAACACATTTTCGCACCGCCACGAACCCGAAGCACAACAGTTTCCACTCGACATTCACTCTCGCAAAGGAGGTGAATGCATTTCAAGGAACATCGGGTCGCGAGGCGGTAGACACTGTGCGGATTCTCTTTCCCTAAGCTCCGTCTACATCCTGAATAATCCTTTTCAACGTTCTCAGCGGCTGGCGAGCCCGTAATCCTTGCAACCTCATCCTCGTTTCCAACTTCCAACATCCGCGATGTGGGAGTCGACTGGTGGCCGACTGCTGAGCTCTCGGCCGTGGGTGTTGGAATCCTTTCACGGATGTTGAAGATGGTTTACGGTCTTGCCAGGCCTCCGACCTTGTTCATCGCGGCTAAAGGTCGAAACACGAGCGTGGGGAACATTAGATGTTATCGTGGACCTCGTACGATGTCTAACGTTGTCCTCTTGCCCCTGCTGGAGGAAGCTCCGTCGAATAATTATGAATGCAAGCTATCCGCATCTGTGTTTTCGTGTACTTTGATAAAATAGCAGGAAGCTTGTATTAACCTCTTCCTTACAGGTATTTAAATCAATAAGAATTTTAATAACGTTACATATTTATAATATTTTCCTCGTAATTCGTAGTCCTTCCAACTCTAGGGTATAAATAGTTTCAAGGATAGTGAGCGAAAGGTCAGCGAATGACTCATTCACCTAAATGAAATTTGTCATTCGTTGAAATCACTTGACTGTGACTGACTCCTATTGCATCAACGAAAAGTATCGATGATCTTTTAAAGCATCCTTTCAACGATCCAATAACGTACACTTTTTTGTACGTCGTGATGATAAGAAAAATGTTAGCTCCAGCTGTACTGATGAAGAAAATGGGTATCCAAATTCGTAACTTTAATGATAAGGAAAAGTTGCAATTTGAATTCTAATTGCTAATAATAAAAGAAGATTACGATCGTAATTTTAACATCACTAGAATAGAAAATTGTAATCCTATTTTTGAATATTAAGAATATAAAATCGTAATTTCAAGTTCATAAAGTTCAAAAATTTCAGCAGATACGGGGACAAGTTTAACAGTGTTGTAGATAATTGCTAATGAGGTTTTCTACTGACGACGCGTGTAGTAACGACCACCGGCGATAATGCTATGGTAATAACCTTCCGGCTAATCACACGATAAATACACGATAGCAAAATTTGCCTACAACTCCTGCGCAGGAAATGAACGATACGTGCGTCCATTCACTAAGGAAGCAGTGAAAGTCAGCCTGGGAAATGAAAATGCGTCACGAGTAACGAAGAAATAACATATAATTCGTATCAAAATACCAGGAATTTGTATGTCTTTAATAGGAACTGATTCGAAGCTTATATAAGCCTCTTCCAAAGAATTGTTAACCTCTTTGATACAATTAGGTATTGTTATATCTTTTAAAATAAAAATTATAAGAGAAATATTGTATATTTAGAAAGATTTATTTAATTTCTTTTACTTTTTAAGCCATCGATTAGCTGTCAAGCCATCAAAACTCGTTATCTTAGCATGAATAGGATATCAAGCCGCGACTAAACGTTCGACACAATTCCTTTTCGCGCTCCGTTCTATGCTCGCTCGCGGCGCTGTCACCGATATCGGCATTGTCGTCATCGGCGTGTTATATCGGCACACACGCGGATTTATTGGCGTCCCACAAAGCGCGGGAACAACGTGTCGTTTCTCGCACGATCCTCGTACGCATTTCTCATACCTTAGCCCACGTACGTGAGTCAATCCGTGCAGCAGCGGCACGATGACGCGAGCAGATCTGCCGGTGACACTATGTTTGACTCATGACCTCGTTTATGGACACCTCGACCAGTTGCATACTAGTACCGTTAATTAGATTAATACTTAGATAATTAGAAAATATTTCTAAGAAATATTTCTAAGAAATATTTTCTAAGAAGTCTTCGTTGCTCGATGGATTATTAACCCTTTCATCGTACAGCAAATTTATAGCAATGACATACATTATTTGATAAATAACGCATTTAGCACGTTGACTGCCACAGTGGAAAGGGACATACGAAGTAAGACACGATACAACCTTAATTGTTAAAAATGCGATAGATTAATTTTCAAATTTCACTTTTCATTTTGGCATCTTGCACTATTATGACTATCCACGATTTCTTTATTTTATGTTATTGAATTTGGAATGAATTTAATTAGAAATAAACGAAGTAATGATCATCCTATCAAATGTCATCATGGGTGTAAGCTGAAAAGCTTGGAACACTTTTCGTTTTTAGTTGTCATATTTTAACCAATTTGTCTCTTACTATCAATGTTTATATTTTTGATATATCCGACGTTCATTTTTTAAGACGAAACGTGCTTGAAATACAGGCCAGTGTGTCCCGACTGAGACGCAAGGTGGGTTGCAGAATGTTAGGCGCCAAGAGTTGTCTCCCCTCGAGAACAAAATTATTCATTGGTCCAAGTTTATGTGATTCCTGAGTTGTACGAAATCGATTCACGATCGTCGAAATATGCGATTCGCTTATGGATTTCGGCCGATTTCAAGCCGAACGCGTGAGTGAGTCATAAGAGAAATGGGAATTCAATTTGAAGGCTGCAACCACGGTCCCGCGAGTTCCTGCGCCAATTTATAACGGCGGCCGTTTTGAGACCGTGGGTGTGAGCAATTCTCCAGTTCATCTAACAATTCCTCAGACTCCCACGCGAATTCTGGACGACGACGACGTGACTCCGGGCGTCGACGTCTGTTCCCTTTGTGTTTGACCAGCGAGCGTAACCGAGAAACGCGCACTGACTTTATCTTCACGCGACACGGCAATTCTCCCCTTGACCCGTGTCGATCAATTAATCTCCCTGTCCCGGCTAATCCGAAAAATGAATCATGACACGCAAATTTATGTCCACCAATTGCGTACGCTTCAATAAATACCTCCGACTAGCTTGAAATTTCTTGCTCGTATCACACTGCTCGAATATGAAACGTTGATTTTTGGAGAGATTGAATTTCATGGTATAATAATAATAAGCCGAATGTTACGTACTCTGTACGTTGAAGAGAAAGTGAAAGGACTTGTAACTTATTCTTTGAATGGCTCAGAATAATAGTGGTGTAACTACCTTTATTGATTTTTCGAGGAAAACGAACTTTTATAAAACTCAAAGTTAGATGTGATATCTGTTTTGAATAAAATTGGAATTAGACGATTATTACTTTCTGGTATTTGCAAAAATTTCTTATCAAAGAATTGCCATTTCTCTTTTACACTAGGAATCATAGAATTTGACGGAACTTGTTGTACTTATACAACGAATATAGAGAGTATTATCTAATTGCTTGCAAAGTAAGTGGCTCCTATGTGAAATTATTAAAATACTTCTCCTTAAAAGGAAACAACCACGTGCAATATTGTTGCACGACTGCTAATGCAACCTCTAGACGAGGGAAAGTCGTTCCCGCGTGGAAAACTTAACTTTCCCACGATTAGATACTGGCTGCGTTGCCGATAATGTTATATTGACTCTAATAATTCACTTTTCTTTTCTCCAAATTTGAATTATTCCAAAAGTATTTAATTTCATTGTACCTTCATCGTTTATTGATAAAATAATATATCAAGGTCTTCGTACATTAAATAAAAGAATATACGTATAAAGGAATGCTTTGAAATTTCAAAAATGAGACCGAAAAACGATTCGAGAATCAATTAAAATTTTTAACTCCGTGAAAGGTTTGTCCGAGGGTTAATGATTGCAGGGCGACGTCAGTGACCACATTTCACGCGTGTCTCGATAATTTCGCGGAATCCGGGCCACAGTGATAAATCAGTCCAATGTAGATGAAGTTCGTCCATGGGAAACCAGTTCGAGCGAGGCCAATGGTAGCCATGATTTGTCATAGGTATTCTGGCCGGTCTAATTGTGCCGTGACCGCGCAATTATCCGGTGCTTACGGCTAATTTACTTAATTGAGACCGCATAATCGACGCCGTCTCGACGTTGCTTGGAAATCATTCATTCGTTTCTTCTTCTTCTTCTTCAACGTTCGTAGGCAACAGTCATCGTACGTCATTTAAAGAGGGTTTATAGTTATTCCATTAAAAGCGAATTTATGTGACGCGAAAGCGTTACACGAAATTTCTACCCCGACGAACGACTTCCGCCTCGCGAAACCGTGAGAAAACGCGTTTCCCCGTATTCCGGGAAAGTTGATGAATGTTCCTTCTGGCGCAACTTGTCATCCGTCAGTGTGTAATCGAGCAAGTTGCGGGCACGTTGATTTCTTTTCTTTCTCCGCGAAATTTTAACACTTTTAATGTATCTTTAATACTCTGTTCGTCAATTTCTTTGTTTCCTTCCTTCGTGAGAGACATTGGTTCAGAAATACCTTTGAGTGGTGTGGTTAATATTTCTACAATCTTAGTATATAAAAATATAGAAACTTTTGAAGATTCCTAAAATTTATGTTTCTAGAGCTTTGAAGTGCTAAGGATATCTAAATTTTCTATTTAATAACTATAGAGCTTTAAAATTATTTAAGTTTCTAATTATAGGGCATTGGAATATTAAGGATAGTATAGCTGATTCATCGGGTTTCAATACTTATTTTACGACACGGCGAACAATATCCAGATAAATCGCGATCTAACCGAAGGATTAATACGCGAGCCAACCTGTCGGGTCAAGATCGAAAGCATCGATCGTTCGGACATCCGAAACAATGTAGCCACGATTCGATTACGATTCCACAGTTCATCTCTCATTGCCGCCTACAGGGTCCAACGTCGGGAGGAGGGCTGTCTGAAATTGCCAGCTGCGGCTTCAGATTTATAAAGGACCGGTCGTTCGTTCGGCTCGGGTTCGTGAGTCCAACCTCTGCGATCCGATCTTGTCGATCCTCCGACTCTCGTTTGCGAGAGTGTGTGTCAATCGAATCCACCGTTCCTAGAGCTGTGTTACAGCCTCGAAAGAAGTTGGGCTGGTTCCCATGAAGTCACTGTCGGCAAGCTGCGAAAGAACTGGCCTCCTCTCGTTGATATTCCGTGCCATTCTCTCGGATGGAGCGCTCTATTTTAGGACCGACTCTTATATGTATGATGCAGACAAATTGGCCGGCGTCGGTGGATTCGGCGCGAAGATGTTTCTCTCAGCATTTTTTACGCTGTTCAATGATTGCGACAGCTGAATTTCAAACGTTTGATTTTCTATTCTAGCTTATTTTGGACCGAATTAAAGAAACGTGGATGGAGTGAAATGATACATGTAGGGTTTGGAAGCTTTTATCATTTTTTGGGGAAGGTGAGGGTTAAAATTAAAATTTAATAAAAAATTTTTATAAGTATGATATAAATTTCATGGGACAAAGGTACTGTCCTTCGTAGAAGGAGGATTTAGGTCGAACAAAATTGCATCTATGTATATACAGTTAATGTGACGTAAAAATCCTTAACGTTATCCTTCTTTTGCAAAACAGACCTTAAAAGTTCGTACACTTTCGCCGAGAATGAGAATCCAGTTCCACGAATACCATCAGGGAACAATGATGAAAATGACACACTGTCAGGAGCCGTGTCACGACACAGTCGTCGAAAGATAGTGGAAGTTGTTAAGGTAGCTCGTTGAAAGTAATTAGAACTCTTAATTATCGGAGGCGTCGCGTACTCTATCGTGCTCCAGACGTGTTTCCACGGCATTCTCAAGGATCGTAACGAGCCAGCGACAAAAGAAAGGGCGGTGCAACGGACAAACGAGCCTTCCTCGATAGAACGAAGGAAGAGAAAGAAGAAAAAAAAAGAAGAGAGGAGGAAAAGGAAAAAAAAAGAAACGAGGCAACCGATAAGCGAAGGCGCTGCTGCCGATGAAGTGGCTCTGGCCTAATTGGCTTCCGTTGCTTTCTTCATGGGCCGCTACTTTTCCCATAAATTAACTTTACGCCACGCTTTAATTAAAGCACCGTGGGTCGCCAACGCACCAGTGTACTTTAGCGGGAAAACGAGACTTCCTACGCTCGAATCGTACACCTTCGATACTGCTGTTCGTTCAAAAACGAATCCTATGCTGACTCGATCGATTTTAGACCTATCGTTCGATAGCAATCGCGGTCTTAATGATGAGACTTCATACACACAGATCATGTTCGTTTTCTTTGTTTTAGAAGTATTATAGAGTATAGAACGAATAGGGGTACGGAATGTCTCAAAAATTATTTTCATATTTTAATTGGTGGTCATTTTAATAGGACAGGGCTCAGTTATTTACTATTTTGTAATCGTAAAATAAACACATGGGTGATTCATTGTTGAGCGTTGGACTATTCGAACTTACGCTAATAAGCTAAGAACAAATTAAAGAAAACGCTCATCTAAGACTCGAGAAATTTTCTAAAAAACTAAAGATACCAAACTTACATAAAGAAAATATAAAATAATAGAAGAAAAGTATAGTAACTTAAAAAAAGCAACAAAAAAAAAACAAATTATATTTGTGGTACAAATCTATACATAAACGCCTATATCGAATTCTGTTATATTAATTATTAACTCGTCGTCAGCGGAAACGGTCCAAGTAAATCACTTTCATCAATCAAAGCCGAATATCTAATGAAACCTTTCGCCTGGAAATCTTAAAACCTACCTGGCCGAGGGAAAAGAAGTTCAAACGCCAGAACGGATTAGTATTCGACGTACGATGAATTTATCTTCGGCCGCCGGCGTAAATTGAGAGTTTTTTAAGAGCGGAAGACATCGCGGGCCTGGTTAGACGAGCGTGTCAGCTGGTGCCCGCGAAGGAGAAGAGCGCTCCTACGGAAGGTCCTACATTACGTGTGTATAGAATTCCTTGCCGTATACTAAATTAACTTGGACGAGCTACTTTCGGTCTGTCCTGTATCGAGTTCCACGCTACCGGTATACACGGTGGGTCATTTGATCCCATGAAGTTTCACCAATCTGGCCACCTGTCATCAGCACACGCCTAATCCGCCGACGCGACACGATAGAGAACTTGTTCGCAAAAGGAGAACCGTTCTACACGCGAAAACAGAGCTGACATTTTTGTTTTGTTGAATTTCACGTAATTTTTTAATAATAAATTTGGCAGAATCGTTTATCCCTAATATCAGGGATATCCAAGGACGTTGAATTTGTAATTAGTGATATTACTTATAGTTATTGATATTACTTCCTTCCGTATGGGTATAATAGTTAATGTGTTAGTTTCAAAATTATAAAGCTGTAACCTCAATAATTATATCTTCCAGTACAAATATAACGGTAACTTCAGTAAATAGTCAAATTAATTTTTGTGCTACTATCATGCGCCAGAATTCATCCATATTCTTCCACTCCAATCTTTTCTAAAAATCCTACGTCCACAAGAAGTGCAATCGCTTCGCCTCGCACCCTTATCCCCCGTACGCTTATCGAGCCACCCTGGTCACCCGCGTTTACAAGCGAGCGGTGGCTAAGCCGCTCCTTTCGGGCTCACCTTTATCCGTCGAAAATCAGCCGCACCCGCGCACAGCGTGCATCAACGCCGAGATAAACGCTCGAAAAACGAGCAGGAAGAAGTTGCGCGGGTTCGTGAAGGGTTAAAAGAGGACGTGACGACGGGTACAGGCCGAAAACGAACCGGAGATCGAGCAAGATGGTGGAAAAAAGGCGGGGAAGAAGGAAAGGAAAAGGTACCTTTCGCTACTACCGTTCTTACAGCTACCGGCGATAGCGGGGCCAACACGGGGTCCAATTAAGGGTCTTCGAGAAGCCTATCTATTCGAAAAGAGGCACCACAAGCCTCGTGGAGCAAAACTCGAAAATGTCAGACGGACGGACGTGTCGTTAGATCGTTAAAATACCGCTCGGCCGTGGAACTACCGAAAACTTGCAGGCATTTCTAATGACCGGGATCTTGTTCTCGTGACGGTTGTTCCCGTGGCTAGACCGAGTGATTCTCTTAGATGTTCAAGATAAGAAAATTAATTTTTACGACGCTCCATTCGAGCCTTGTCCTTAAGTACACGCGAACGCGACGAGCAACCGCGAGAAAACTACGTACTAAACACACTTCTTGGAATTCTCGTGTTTTTGTCTGAGAATCTTACTGATTGGTTCTTTGAGCATAAGTTATTGAATCGCTTTGAGCGCATTTAAGAATTTTCGAATCTTTGATTTTAAGATGATTAAGTGAAAAGTGAAGGCATCGTGGAAATTAACCACGGTTAAATATTTTGTTTATAGAGTATGTAAAGTAATCTCCAATTCACACTAACCTTAACCTAACTTAAACCTAATGTGGCCTACCTAAGCTGGCTTTGAAAGTAGGCCAATAGGTTGAGAAGGGTGTGGGGGACGATGAAATAAAAATTTGTGAGTAACAACTGATGGAGGAGACATTATACTTACAAAATGATTCATAAATGACTAATAAACAGGAAATCTACATATTTATTGTACCTAATTAACCACACTGTATTCGTAAGAACGCACCGATTTAAGTAGTAAGAATGTAATGACTTGAAGTGCGAAGAGGTAAAAGATATAGAAATTGTTTGTAAATTACTTCATCTCTAGAAACTATTACTCTGACCGTGAAAGGAAATGTGTTAGGTTTTCTTTTAGAAAGAAATTAAATTATTTCTTCGCGATAATTATGATTTCTGAGACATCAGAGTGATTCAATGTACTAGTTTTTGTTTAAAGATTGTGTAAAAACCACGTTCACTTGATTGCGACCGGTAATTACAAGCATATGAACTACTTTAAAGATATTATCTTGCACTACGTAAACACAGTACTTACTCTGGCTAAATAATCATTTAAAAGAATTATTTTCAATGCGACTTATACACGCACCATTTCCCGGTAATGAGTTCCGTAATCAATGAAATTTATGCACGATTACCATTTCCTCGGGAATACTTGCCGTTTTAAAATCAACCATGTTATTACACGATGTTGAAGAATGTCTTCCATTTGCAATTGAAACTGTACAAAGAAAATGATGATAACCGGATCATAATTCTTTCGGGTACCATTTATTCCCACCAAGAAACTTCCCTATCCTAAAACAGCTGTGCAATTATATTTTAATTTAAATTAAATATTTAAAGAAAGCAATAATGAAATATGGAACGATTTTGTTACAAAATATAGTTCATCAAGCATGGTACTGAAATATACACTAGAGGGTACCATGGCTTTCCCTAGGAAACATGGCACCATAGGAGAAGGTATCGCCACCATCCACTATAATACTAGAGAACTGCTATGTATTATATCTAGTACACACATTTGCGTACCCTATAACAACTAAATTCGGTCAGATAAGCATTTTTCTATGTAAATTTGTAAATAGATACGTGTATACCAGCCATAATGTATTGTAACCCCTCAGTACTGTAGCCAATGGTGAGGATACCTTCTTTTAAGACCCCATCTTCCCTAGGGAAGCCTATTATGATCATACACCTCTAAGTAGCTTACAAAAGCGTATCCCTAAAGAAATAACTTATTCTTACCACGAAACACTATTTACCCTAAGATAACAATAAACATTAAGCATTTCCGTCAAAGTCTCGACTCTCGCCACGACCATCCTCCATACTCCAGCTTTCCATATACACAGAGACCGAATGAGCCCTTTTAAAAGTATTAAAGTTGCTTAAAGTCGGCTCAATGCTTTCATGTATAAAATATCTGCGCCGTGAGCCGGGTCGTGGCGGTGTTCCCGAAATCCCAGGATCTTCGAAACCGCGGTTATTTATTATGCAAAGCGCGGCCAACCCCGGGCCTACGGTCCTGTGCTCTCTCTCTGAAATTGAAATTCTGGATAGCCCTTACACGAAACCTTTACGGTACCAGGAACTATTAGAGGGTAATGAGTTTCTCTCGGAGCTATCCCTATCTCTATGCAGCATGGTAGCACGGTAGTGGCTGTTCTTATCTTAGCCGAGATCCAGTTCAGCCACTCCTTTCTCTAGTATCCTCCAGGCGTCTTTTGATCCCTGCGAGGACTCCGGCCACGTAGGATCGTACACGATTCTGTCCCGACAATTTAAGGCGGCCATTCCCGGCCGTGTTGTTCGGTCTCTAGGATGGAACGGACCAAATATCACGTATTTTCGTCTCCAATAAATTCCTCGACCCTCTTTTGTCGGCGTTCCATCGCCTTCGGCTTCTGCATTAAGGATGATAATCTCCCACGAGTGTGTCCCGGTCAATGTTTCGAATAGCTTTTTCGTGTTACTTCCACCATCCGGTACGGCGCTGACTTACTAATTTCTAGACATTCTGATCGTTCAGAGATCTCTGATAACCGATCGAAACTTCCTGATTAACCCAGACTTCCTTGTTTGGTCGTTTTCTGATTCGTGAATTGAATTCGCGGTTCAGTATGGATACCTTGAATATCTTAGACAAAAAAGATCGTTCGCTAAAGAATTGAAACTATCAATAACGTTAACGTTAACCCTCAAAACGTGGAAGTGGGTCAAACAGACCTGCAAATTTTTAGACGTACAAATTTTTTGAACTGAAGGGCTTGATACATCGAAGAATAATACTTAAACGAATGAAGACAAATTAATAGCTCATAGTACCAAATAAAAAGCTTAAATTTGAAAATTATCCAATAGTATTCCCATTAATAGGACTTTGATGTATCTTCCTTAAACCATCCAAAGTCAACATCTCAGCAGACTAACCATTCAATACCCATCCCCATCAAGAACACCTTACAAGCCAACGAATCGTTCGAAAATCACGAAACAAAGAGGCCGCTCATCGAACCTGAAGCGCAGCCTGTTCGTCGAACAGGCAGCAACCCTGAGTCACCCTTTAGTGCGATGAATCCCGGCGATAACAGCACGTGTCCAAACCAATTGGCAAGTGGCCGTTGCGTTCAGGATCGGCGTCGATCACGGTTCGTTCGAGTTAAGTCGTATCTCGAAGGTACAGGTGGCCAGGGAGGTTTCGAGGAGGAGGGTGAGGCTCGCGTACCCCGGGCCAAAAGGATTAATATTTCGGGCACGCTCGCGCAAATACAATGACTCGTGCAAAAAGGCCCAGGTGAGGCACCGTTGGCAACGATTGCCGACAACTGTGACTGCGAAACAGACGGACCAAGGGTGGCGAGAAGAGAGGGCGGGCGTACCGGGGATCGCTGAGAACGCGGCGTGCAAGATTGTACCAGTTTTTCGATCGGCTATTGATACCATTCAAGAGATCCCCCCCTTCGTCCCTGTATATGCATGAGCTTGCGAATTTCTTTCGTAGCCGCACGCCCTTCGTGGCCGTAAAACGAATCGCCGTCTACGTACGGCTTTATGCGCGTTTTTCGACGATTCCATGTCAACCTGTCCTGCCAAGACGGCCGAGGAAAAAGAGGGAAAGAAAAAAGGGGGGGGGGAGAGAGAAAAAGGGCACAGAACGAGAACAGCTACCATCTTTCGTGGCCGGTGGCTGTGGCGCGATGAAATTTAAATGTCTCTGCGCGGACGGCGATATTTGTTCGATTTAAACGTTGGAACGAACTCCTCTTTTTCTCGGTTTTTTGCGTTTTCGATGAACGAGAGGGTGGAGGACGGAGACCGCCGTTCGATCGAGGAACGTGATTGAACGCGCGATTAAAGGACCATTGTCGAGGTCGAGAAGTTATGGGGAGGATGCGGGTCGTCGTAGGATATTCTCAATGATGGTTATGAACTCGACGCGAGACTATTTTGAGAAGTTATGTGTCTAACCCTCTTGATAACAAAAATAAAATAGAGATTTCTATGGGCCACCATCCTGTAAAAAATGATTCCCCAAATAGCTGACTTTCTTGTGGTTGCATCCCTCGACTTAAACGAATCTTAAACACTTAAGACTTAAACACTTTGATGGTATTGTGTACTCGTAACTGCGATGCATAACTTTTTACGCCAGCATTACGAACTTCAGTTCTATTCATTATATTACGTCTTAATTAGAATTCGATAAGTATTAATTTTAGGATGAACACTTCAAAAATTCTGGGTCACAATTTTCTTAGTGTAAAATTCCACGGAATCCTAGTTCTTAGAACCAAAAGCGAACGAAACAAATTACCATGCACTAAACAAGGTAGCAAGAAACCAGACATCTTTATTCAGAAGAAACATATCAGAGGCTAAGCTCGTTAGTTTCTCACGCGATGACCAAGATTCGAGGATCCACCCGAGGACCCTTGTTTCACCAAGGAATTAAGGTCTATCTAACATAGGGCTAACATAAATCTTCGATGCTCGATACAGCCGGATACCAATTATTTGCTCCTGTTCGCGAATATAAGAGCGTGCTGTCCGTGTACTTTGCTTCTCCGGCTTGTCGAAAGCAAGTTCGCATCTCTGGATCTTTGCCGAGCGTGGCAAAGAAAGCCGAACAACCAGGTTCGACACCTTCGCGGCCTCATTAACACTGGTCGTGTTAATTATGTTCTCAGGGAACGGCCTAATTGCCGACAGTCTTCGATGGAGGAGGACCGTGGCACGGTTCGGGGAGGCGGTTGCACGATCGGACGAAGAAAATACCGTTCGACTCGCCTCTGAATGAGATCTTGTTACGTGTTTACGTGCTAAGCAGGCTAATAGATGCGATCCAGAAACTGGTCATCCTGGTGATTTCTGAGAAACCATGAATTTAAAATAAGTTCCAGTCTTTATTATGGAAAGAAGATAAATTTTGTTTCGAATATAGTAAAGGGGATTCGAGACTTAATGTGCTGATTGTCGTGAAAATGAAGTGAAAGGTATCAAATTCAGAACTTTAATTTGAAAACTAACTATCCATTATTAGGTTATTATAATTAAGAAGTGTTAATATATTATTTATCTCTTTGTACCCTGATGCCTCGAATAAAAAATATATGTTTCCTTCTTCCTACCACTCATATATTTCTGTTAATCAAATGATCAATCCTGGAGATTCGTGATACGAGTGCATTAATTTTCTATCGTTGAAAGGTTGCGAGCTAAATAAACAATGGAAGTTACATTCTATGCAATCTTTTTTCTTCATCCAGCACGAATACCGATCCGTATCGATACGCAACCTCATTTGGGCCTTACAATCGATTTCTATCTACGATTTGACGTGCGCCACGTGCATCATATTTCGCGGACCAAACCACGATGAATTAAAGATACAAGGCAGGTGTCGATTGAACCTCTCCTCAACCATCGTTCGATACGTGAATCTTGATTCGTTGATCGTGTTGTGTCTTGTACATTTTTGGACACGGGACAAACCGTACTCAAATGCTGAAATAACATTTTTATTTGATCGTCGAATTACCAAAAGTTCGACAAGATCTACAAGACAACCTCAGCGAAGCACCGCTGTTAAACGACATCCGTAAACGTTTCAAATATTTTCAGATGCGTTCGGAATTAATAGATATGTCTTTTACAAGACCTCCTTCAGATAACTCAAGTATATGTATTTTTTTTTTTTTTTCAAGAATCGAGAACGTAAACGAAACGACAACGCGCGGCTGACGATAAGAAGATGCAGCAATCTTCGAAGCCGGAGAAAGAAGAAGAAACTCATTCTTTCATTTTCTGAGGGTGAAAACGTGGCATTTTTGCCAGGGCCAAACTTCGTCCGGCTAAAATTAGAAATACTGGTGCATTTATTGGCTGTCTTTTAAACCACCGACGAATCTGGGGACGAAATTGGAGGGAATTTGGCGAGAACTCGGCTCGTTTCGAGCTCTCTTTCCAAGCGTAACGGCGCACTTCGAATTCATTAGGGCGCTCGAAAATGAATTCCTCCCAGCCCGGATCCGCTTCACGGGCGTCGTTCACGCGATTTCCGCGTCCCAATTAAAGCGGACTGAGACTTTTAGCCCGACTTACTTAAATCTGTCAACGATAGGAATCGACAAGTCACGCAACCTGAATACGCGCCGATTTCGTGTATCATTCTTGATTTTTATTATTTTTTATTCTTCTAGTACGACTTGTCAGTTTATATTGATATCGTCAGTCGCGTGAATTTCTGGCTGGTTCGCCATCGTGCTTTTTTCTCACACATTTTCGTAAAATCAGAATCCCTGGACAGGTTGTTTCTTGTTCGAATTTTTATTCGTTTTGTATCGTTCGATTCAGTGTATTACCAAAAACGGAACCAAATAATTGTTAAGTCGATCAATATATGATTCAGATGCTTTGATCAAAATATATTTTTCTTAATTAATATTATGATATTATGATCATGCGTTGAACGCCGTGTGTGAAAGGCGAACAAAAAGCATAACAAATATAGTATAATAGCAATTTTCTATTATTAAGCGTTAAAGCTTTTTACCCTAATTTCTTAATTTCAGCGTAGCGTTAAAGTCCTTAGAATCTGATTATTCCCAGCTACCCCTACACACTATTTTACATTATTAGTGTAATAATATTGGTGCTTAACGCCATGACCCCCCAAAATATCGACAGATCTCATACTTTTCCCCGAACTACCCACCTGCTAAGACACTATTATAACATATTTGTAGCAAAAATACTTCATCTCAAATACCTAAGGAGACTGTTTAAAGAAAGAAAACCCCTAGAACGGAATACATAACTCACACAGAGAGACACGCGAGTATTCCCATTCGGATGACAATTATCCCGTTCTTCGTACTGGATAAAATATTGCCGATCTGGAAATACCGATTTTCTAGTGGGAAAGAACGCGTTCAGTCGCAGCTGTTAGATCGATTTAGAAAATTATCGACATGATCCCGGAGCGCCTCCGTGCACGTAACTTGGCGTGACTATCGCACGCGACCACAGAGCCGCAACAATGGCCAGCCAGTAATCGTTTTACCACGAAAAAAGGAAACAGTCTGGGGCACCGAAGCTCTCTTTATTATAATAGGAGGGACGATCTTGACAGGCTCCGGAGCTCTGACGCGAGCCACACGACTGCGAATCAAGTTTAACAAAGGAATCGTTCGTGTAGCCTTCGTCACGAAGCCATAAGATCTCTTTTTCCTTATGGCTCAGCTTCTGGATGAGGATTAAGTAGATGAAGCGTTTCGTAAGACAATAAGAGAAATATTCAATGGTAATTAGACCACTTCTATTGTCATTATCTCAAGAAGGGTAAATATGACTTTTTCATGGCATTTAAGATTAATCTCAATTGGAATACGATTCCAATTATTTGTTGGTACTTAATACCAGTCAATTATAACAGAACGACCTGTGGCTTGAAACTAAAGTTTGCAGGGGATGCAAAATCACGCTGTATGGAGAAAAACAGAATTGATGATCTTCCGAAAGCTGGTATACTGTCAGCCACGATTATGGGAGGTTGTTTCTTAGTTTATGTCCGCACTTGCTCGGTCAGATAGCCCCGGTTTAAAGCAGCGGTGTCTGGGGCGGAGTATTCCGAGGATTCGTGGGGCAGAGCGGTTGTTCTTTACACCTCGTTGTTTCTCGCAAATTCTCATGCTCGAGAGTGCTAAATCACCGTGGCAGACAGTCGTCGAGTTATAAAGCTTGCCAGTTGGCTAACCGGCGTACGTTCTTGAGCCAGAAGCCCCCTTGTGCTGATGGAAGGATCCGCGCCGTGTAAAAACCGTAAGAAAGTATCCGGGAAAAATACTGATACTTGAGAAAGTCTGCAGCCTTACGACTTCCTACGTCTGCGAGGCTTTACCTTGTGTTAATGGGCTCGGTTTAAACCAACCTCGGACCTTCGATGGTTTTTTTGCGCCGTTCGTATTATTATCCTGTTTGCTGGTATTAATTCAGAACAAAAGGAATTCGTTCTTCATGTATTTCACGTGTCTTATTTGTTAAACGTTTATCAATTATTTCGTTGCTGACAATTTAAATTCCTTTTTAACCCTTAAATACGTGAATTTTTCAAATATTTTAAAATGATCAAAGGACAACAATATACATTTAAAGGTTAATTGTTTTTAACCACTTCAGAGAATATTTAAAATGTATTTTCACTTACCACTGTCGACACCAAATCTTCCTCTCCCTTCAGATAAATCCTATAACATATTTATTAAAAAAATATTAATATTCCTCCGTATTATATCCGAGACATTAGAACTTAAAAGAACAAACAGAACTTATGTACTTATGTTTTACACATCGTGTCTTTACTTTGAAGGAAAAATCGTTTCTCAGAGATATTTGAGATTAAAAGGGTACTTTACATACTGATTCGTCTCGGTTTTGTCGCAATAAGGTGTCATTAAATGATAACCTGTTTACGGCTGGATGCATAATAACGCGAGAAAACGAACACCTAACGTAATAGGGCCAAGAAAATTAAAGGCTAAAATAATTTCAAGCTACGAGCCATTTATTACGAGATTCCGACTGTGGGACTCTGGTTCGGGTGCAGGTGATGAATACCTGAGAAATGTTTAGTAACGAGGGTATCAAAATTACTCTCGTCCATTAAACTTCACCTGCCCTCGGGTCCACACTTCAACCTTATCATTTGCAACATTAAAATTCATTCGTTTCTTTTTTCACGTACACACAAAATTTCCGATATGTGTGGCTAATTTTACTTAACCTGCCATTATTTAAAATATCCACGCGTCAAGCTTGTGATTCAATTTTTGTACCACGAGTGCGAGTGAACGAATGATAATGTGTCTTCATTACGAAACAAATGAACCGTTTAATGTCTTACGATTAAATAAATTCTTATCATATGAAGATTACTTGCAGAAGCTGGTGAATAACGTTGGCATCTAGATATTAACAATTATTTTAATTGCTCTAGGCCCATTTCTAGTCACAGTATCCTAGTTGATCCACTTCCCACCCAAATGCTGCGAAATTAACACGAAATAACCAGCCCACAAATTAAAATACCAAGTGTCTTCGAATCAACGTCATATTCTTTCTTCCAACAGGACTCATCAATCCTTGTAACATTCCACCATTAATTCATTCATCCTTGCACACGGCCAACATCAACTCAATTCCTTAATGAACTATTTTTCCCTTTCTTTTTTTCTGTTGAAATTGGTCAGCCTTCCCTTTAATCACGGCTGCAAGAACGCGTACAATCTACGCAATCTATCCACGATTCGTCCATCGATCGGCCGACGATCACAGTGATCGAGAATAATCGAGGAATCGCGTAATTGATGCGGTCGAGTTCCTCGTGGTCAGGCGTCGATATTAAAATTGATCAATTAACCGTCGTTAGTGGAAGCAGTTGGCCCGAGGCGTTGCACGCGATGCCGCACACTTCATCCGACACCATATAAGTATTCGAATCAATGCTAGTAATAGAGGCAAAATTCGCGGGTAATACGTTTATTAGCGGCCGATTCGTACGTGAATGACCCAGCGAAGGGATTACCGCCGACCAAAGTGATTTTAAACGGGAACCAACCATTACCGTGGGGCAAAGCCGGGTAAAGTATTACGTTAAATGATGAGTATTAGATCGGAAACTATGAAGATTATGCAAAAATTCCAGTCATCTGCAAGGGAATCTTCTTCATTGATATTTCTACATTGCATGTGTTAGGGGTATTAAGGATCGATTTCTTTACAATATGATATCGGTTTGGTATTTTGAATTATTAATGGCATTTTAATAATATTCATGAGTGATGGAAACCTCTGCACACCGTTAATAATAATAGTACGATCTTCAACGAAAACTTGAGTAGGTACCAAAGATTGAAATGATTTCTTAGTAAAATACGTCGAGAATTTAGTTGCCAACTTAACGAAGTAGATAAACATTACCATCTTATTGAAATGAGTAACTCTTATTTTTAATTTCCCTTTAATTGAAGCAAACCTATTTAAGTTATATTAATAATATTTGGAGGTTTATTTATCCTTTTGCTATGATAAAGTTTAGTTGCAAAATGCATGTTATGGGCAGGCAATTTGTAGCAACACCTATTATGTAAAATTTCAAATATTATCTTTCCAACCGCGTGAAGCCTCGAATTTCCAACGGCACACCAGCACCATACGACAGACAAAGATACTTGTGCTAACAAGGACATTGAAAAAATTGCAGCGGCGTCGATCTGTTGGCTAAGTAGCCGAGCCCAGAGGGCCGATATGCGAACGGGCGTTTCGACGGAGCCGAAAATCACATTCGTACCCATGTTCGTCGTAAGACAGTGCCTGTTACTTCCTCCACCTTCTATCCATCCTTTGCTATCCATTCTCCTGCAGCAATCATCCGGCTGGATTCTCAGAGAAGCTATCATTCGCACATTTGCAAGCTCAACTGGCCGAACGGTGTGAAAATTACAGGCACGAGGACTGCCTCGACTGAACAAGCCAGTCCGCTGGGCACAGCCCTAGAACTGCGAGATGATTGCGCCGGCTGAAAGCTGTTCGAGGCACGCGTGTACACACCGACTTCGACGGGAGGAAGATGGTTCTTTTTGGAACAAAAGAAACGAAATGAAATTTGGGAATGAGTTTCTTCGATTTGTACCGTTTTGTAGAGAATTTTCTGCAAATTTCTTGATGAAAAGTGAAGATTCTAGAGGGTAACTTTGAAGTACAGCTTGTCAGAGTTTGAATTATTTGGGGTAATTTACTGTGGGAAATAGTGTAAAGAATATTCTACTAAACAGCAGTAATTCCTTAGTCTTCATCTAACCTTTCGACACTTAACGCCTCCAAAAGGTAGTTTATTTTATTTATTTTTGCAGTAGTTCGACCTCCAATTTGATCCTCTGCAAATTGCAGACATTCAACTTCAGACGAGGCTGCATTTCAAATTATTTTCAACAAATACACTGGCGTGCAAAAAATAGGGAACACTAAATTTTCTCTGAAAAATTGCTGATATTTACCGTGTGATAACTTCGTAACAGAACATCATACAACAGTCATTCTGAACTCATTTTAAAGCTTGAAGCTTCTATTCTCAGAATCCTGTGTCAGTTTTCTTCAGGGTCATTTCTACATCACGTGAGAGGGTGGAGAAGCTAGGGTGCTTTTTTTTTCAAAAATTGTTCAAATTCAAACGACTCTACAGACATTGAAAAATTTTTTTGAGTAATACAATCAACTTCGTTTTAAGGATTGAAGCCTCCCCTTTATTATCACCCCTTAAAAGTTAATGTACGATTTTTTTTCGCCATTTTATTGTACTTCGAATGAAAAGTGAGTCGCTGGCATTGGAATAACCCAAGGTATACCACGTAGAGTATAGAGGTTGCACGGATGGATTTGTACTTCATGTGTAGGTGTCTAGTGTGTCTTTCGAGTGTGTATGTGTTTAGTATGTGCATATGGTGGGTGTGATTAATGCAAGTGGCTAAATGTTCAAAATCAAGAACGCAGACATACGCGCACACACACAGTCCTCGGATAAACTATTGGACGATGACTACGAACCCTGGAGCGGTCATTTTTGACACTAGATGCGTTGGGGGTGCACTTCGGAGGCTTTGGAGAGATATCCCGCAAGAACTGATACGTCGGTGCATCAATATGCGAGAAAGATGTCAGGAAGTGATACGGCAAAAAGGAGGAAATACTCGATTTTGAATATTTCGCAACTTACATTAATCACACACACCATATGCATGCATTAAACACATACACACTTGAAACACACACTAAACACATACACATGAGGTACAAATCCGTCTGTGCAACCTCCACGTGGGGTACCTTGGGTTATTCTAATGCCGGCGGTTCGCTTTTTATTCGAAATACAATAAAATGGCAAAAAAAAAATCGTACATTAACTTTTAGGGGGTGATTATAAAGAGGAGGCTTCAATCTTTAAAACGGTGATGACGGTATCGCTGAAAAAAATTTTTCAGTGTCTGTAGGGTCGTTTGAATTTGACCAATTTTTGAAAAAAAAAGCACCCTAGCTTCTCCACCCTCTCGCGTGATGTAGAAATGACCCTGAAGAAAACTGACACACGATTCTGAGAATAGAAGCTTCAAGCTTTAAAATGAGTGCAGAATGATTATTGTATGATGCTCTGTTGCGAAGTTATCGCACTTTAAATATCAGTAATTTTTCAGAGAAAATTTAGTGTTCCCTATTTTTTGCACGCCAGTGTATATCAACCATGAGCCACAACGGAAATGTTGAAAACGTGTTCCCGTCATCAATGACTAATGAGGCGCGCTTTCGTTCCATCTTCCGCCAAGACACCAGACTTCTGGAAATGAATATCGAACGACGAGAGGGTCTCGAAGGAGCCGGTGACGAGACGAAGACAATTTGTCAGAGCCAGGAACGAGGATCACGGAACAACCTTCTTACTTTCTGACAGGATCCAAGGATCCTTTCTCGTCCACGATCCTACGAAAATACACCGAAGAATAATAGATCTCGATCAGTGACTCCTCGCGGACTAATGATCCCATTCATTCTGCGGGAGGACTTTTTCAAGGCGAAAGGAAAACAGCAGGTCCTATTCAACGAAACCTCTTCCCGGCTTTTCTTTCGCCATTGTCGATTGCCAATCCTGGCAGGTAGTATTGTCCTTGGCCACGCTTCGCCCGCTTCGCAGCAAAGCTTGCCGCATTTTTCTTTGTGCACCAAACAATGCGGGGAAACGAGGAAGAGGATCCCTCGCCGGGATTTGCATGGTCTTAAAACGTCATCGCTGAAATAAGCACGGTCGTGATCTTCCTCGAACACCTTCGGCTTCGGGTATCATCCTCGCAAGTGGTATCGATCTTTTCGAGAGATCGTCCAACGAACAGATGCTCGTGAAACTGTGCGAGTCAGTGAAAAAAAAAAGGAAGTACCTAATTTTAAATAAATTTCACTTGCTTTATCTGTACGTAATTTAAATTTAAAAAAGCTAATATTGAGTAATGACAACTTATGGCCCGTCTAAGCTTTGGGAATTTTTAATAATTTTTTACAGAGGGGAGGGAGTTAAAAAATTTAAAGCTGGTCCAATAATGTAAAGTATGGAAAATAACGTGATTAGATCATATTAGATTGTAGGCTGCGTTAGCTACAGCTGGCTGTTGTATTTTATTTCCTTTCCATTGCATAAAAACAAAGCGAAGGATCTTTTAGAAGTCTTTTACAAGGATGAATGAAATGTTACCTTCAAAATATCACCGCCAATGTTAAATTTCAGACAGATAAAAATGAATACCTGGCTGTGTTTCAACGTATGTTCGACTTACAGTCGTTTCATAAAGAAAGTGTAACAAACGACATTTGACTCCTCGTAACTATTCCTTGTTCTCTTTCAACGCCTCGAACCATGCTAATGAACGACACCCTTGATTCAACAACGTATCAATAATACAAACCTGTTCGTGTTGTACATTTATACAATACAAGAACATTTTTTTCCCCTTCGGAGAAACATTGCCTCCGGTTTAGAAAGTCGAAGGAACGGTCCTAACGGTTCAAGCATCAAGGTGGAATATTACCGGCGATTACAAGTGAAAAATCACGAAGGCGCGAGCAGAATTTGACCAAGAGGGAGTAATTACAACGAGATTAATCTTTCTTTCACCGTGGCTTCAATACGCCTTCTTAACGAGCGCCAAATGGATCACCGTTATACACGTGTGCGCCCAGACTGGTCTGGTATCGATTTAAAAGGAAATCGTTCCCGCTCGCCTTTATATTATATGATTCTCCTTGCGTGCACATCTCATGCGTGCTCCCCTTTTCTTGATCGTGCCAAATATATCATTGGCACGTTCGTGCTTCATTTTATATAATGCAACAAGCGTTTTAACACGTTCATTCGTACGTTTAAGAGCACCTTGATATACGTTGCTCTAATTTCTCTCTTTTAACAATTCGGTGGTTCTACTTTCATTTACTCATTCATTGTTCATTGTTATTATGTACCAAGAAATTTCATAAATACATATAAGAAAGTACAAAAACTTTTTAGTAACCCTATGCCAACTTTTACCCAAATAAGGGCCAGTCATATTTAGACAGTTCTCGATCATCCCAGCCTTCTTTAAAAATCTATACCGCGACGAGCAGGTAATAGCACGAAGTTTCGAAATAACATAATAGCTAGTCGATAAGTTATCGAGTTTTGAACAAGAACGATTAAAATCGTAGACAGCATTGATTGCATCTACAATGAAACGCACGTAGCCGAGGCGAATGGCGATGCACCGTCGTAATAAGTCGATAATAACGGTAATGGCCGCGATAAGAGGGCCCCTAAACGGCCCTAAACGAGGTCTAATTGCACGGCCAGCTCGAAGGATCGTCGTCGGCCGAAATATTGAAGCGAAAGAGAAAGCCCGGGCCCGGGGAAGATTTCACGTAGCCCGGGTGTGTCATTAATTTGAACGCCTTCCGCTAAATCGCGACGGAGAAACCTAACCGCGACAGCGGAACGAGCCGTGTCTCGATCGGATACCAAAAACGAAGCACGGATCCGTGGCTGCACAACCAGAAGATAATCTGCGGCCCTAAGTGGCGGGTATAACAACTTAACGGTGTACAGGTGGCACTCTCGCATTAAGGACAAAGTGGCCAAGGGACGTATTTTTAATAAAGATTATCACCGTCCCGATTGGCCCATCCCCTTGGCGTGATGTAAACGGTTCTCGCGTCGAACGGCCTCGATTTGTCTCGCCTCGTCGTCGATGTTTGACGGACTATGAAATCGCCACTTCGATCAATTTTATTAACTTTCGCGAGGAAATAATTGTACTGCTGCATTCGAGAATCAAAATTGATACCTTCTGATCACTTAACACGTTGTCGATCAACCGATCGATTGATGATTCAATCCCTTGCGAGAATTTTCAACGAAAATGAGAATTTCAAAATGTGAAACTTGAATTTTAGTTATAATTAGAACACACCATCGTATCGCGTTGATGATAGAAATGAAAATAGATAAGATTTTTAAATGTATGCTGAATTCGATCTGAAACGATTTTGGAGACTTGATCATTGAATTAAAAATGAACTACCTGTATACTATATCAGGAAAAACCCTTATAACACAACACTTTGGAATATTAAGATGCAATCGATTCAGCGTACATCAATTTCCAGGCCAATAAAAGTTTGATTGCAACTCGTGCAGATCCATTTACGATAAAATAAGCTTAAAGATTACGTTCAATTTCCTCAAACATCACCAATATTGCTTCGAGAAACATGTAAACCCGTAATATAAAACATTTTCCATTTTCTTTTTATTAATCTTCTTAAAACAAGACGCACAGATTAAACGGATCGAATTGAAATGGTTCTTATGATAATGGAAATTACCATCCAATATTAAAATCATTACGAAATTGATCAGCCCTTGAAATTATTGACATCAAAATCTCAAATTTCAGCTGTTCGACGTTGCATAAAGAATAATCACCGTGTTTCGAGATAATTAAAACATCGATTCGTTCCAGGGTAGAACAGACTAGTACACGTGCAGGATTGATTAAATTTACGAAAAACCGTATCGAAAGGGGAATTTGAATATCATTACGTCATTATGAACAAGCGAACCTGTCGAATTATAATAAATCGGTGTGGCGTTGAAAAAAAAGGAACGACAAATTGGAGAACCAGAAGAAAAGTATATATGTATATGGTGGACGCATACACGTACAGGAATATACAGCTACTTGGAATCGATCTACCTGCTCGCGTATCTTCATTATCAACGATTATCATGCATTATCGCATATTTGCCCTTAAACGGCCCCAATCGATTCTGAACGGCTTCCCTTGAAAGGCGTTTCAAGCCGGCTTCGTGCAAATTCAATGCACCTGTCGACGCTTGTGCGACACAACGTCGGTTCGTTATCAATTTACGCACGCAATTAACTTACTTGCCCATACTTATGCAATATATGGGTTATAGAACGAAATAAAATACAAAATATCGACTGAAATAAAACAACTCTTTTCTTTACATTAGTTTCCCCGGATTCGCATGACACGACATCTTTTAGAAACCGAACGACCGTGTTATACGAGGGTTACCAGCGTAAATTGATCTTCATGCGCACCTAGTACCGTATCACGAAACTTGGGCAAAGATAGATGGTTCGATAGAAAAAAAAAAAAAAAAAAGGGAAATCTCCCCAACAACTTAGCGACATTGTTGGGCGTGACTCTTCGGAGAGGATTTTCTATAGGACTGACCCTGTTCACCTGCCAGCACCACGACCAGAAGAGACAATGAGACTTTAACGAAATAAAGGCGAGAAGGTGCAGCCTCGTGGATCAAGAACAGTCCGAAAGACCTTTGTCAGACGAACAATAAGGACCGGGAAGAAAGTGGCGGGGGTGTGATGCAAGGCGCCCCACGGGCGGCATTGTTTCATTGCAGGTGGACAATGCTGGGTCGTTCGCGTGACACCGAATGCTTTGAAATACCGATCACTCTCACCTTGTACCGGAAATTGTAAGGGTTAAAACTTTCATCTTTGCTCGAAGAAAACTGATTAACAAGTTCACAACCGTAGTAAAGACAGATTCTAGCAATACTTATTAACCTTTCTTTGGATTTAGAAATTTATGTCATTCTTTGTTGTTATAAATGTTTTAAATATTGCAGAGCGAATTAAATACACTCGAGTTTGGAAATCCGAAGAAGTTGGAAGTTTTCGAATTTAATTCTTTAATATGATCATTTGCATCATTACTGCATACTAATACAAAACGGAGATATAGAATCTTATAAAATATGATACATTATCAAAGAATGTATTCATAAGTAATTGGAAAATAATTATTTTACGAACGTGAAGAAAAAACGTCAAAGCTCTTTGGTTCGTCGTCTGCGAGAAAAAAAGAATAAAGTAAAATGAACTAAAATGGGATATTAAGGTGCGTTCGTAGGTTCGCGCGCCCTTTGAATCGTGTTACGGTGCCGATCAATGGCGAGCAGGGGCCCCGCTAAATAATAGCCACTGATTAGAAGGCCAGAAGGCGATAATAATTCAGGAAGGTGGTAGTTACGTGGCCGGTTGCTCCCGTTACCTGTTCCTTCTCGCGTTTGGTCATCCTTAGGCCTCGTTAAGGAACACCTTTGGTTCCCCGATCACGATAGAAATTAATATTTCGGCGAGATGAAACGGCCTTCCTAGGGCGATGTCAAAGGACCAACGTTAGCCGCCAATGAATACGATCTTTGTAATTAACGCGGGCCCTTCACTAATGATCAACCGATCCACCTGTAACGGCGGCTACGATTCGAATCAAAGAGCGATTCGAGGATATTAAGCCGAATGACTCGCGACTAGACTCCACCGTGACCCCCTACGGTAGTCGGAACGGTTAATGTCTAATTATTTCGAGCTCGGTTTGCTCGCGCGTGAAAGATGATTCCAGGATAATCACCGGGATTCGGGATGATATCACAAAAAATGAAACAACCTGTGGCTATTACGTGGAATAAGGTTGTGAGGCACCGTGACTTCGAGAGGGCAGGTTTCTTTTGTTTGGACATTTCTGGAGTAAGTAAGAATTAGGTGGTTCTAATTACGACAATATTTTTGAACAATTGGTGAATGATATGGTTTCTTTTGTGCTCGATTTAGTAAAACAAAAGATCTGCAAGGTGACGAGTATGTCTTTCGAGATCCTTGGTCCATTAGTCACGAAAAAAATGAAGTTGTTCAAATTAAGTGAAACGCCCATACAGATTATTTGTTTAACACAGAAACCTGCTGCAACGAGAAATTGATACTCAGAATCCAGTGAAGAGACCAACCTAATAATTGCACATAATGAACTTCCGGGAAACATGTGTTCTGTATAAAATTGCACCATGTCCACACCTCTGACATTTTCACACACAATCGAACGACGGATACAAAGAATACAGAACTCGTGCATCCCGTGGACAACTATTACAAATACAGGCTACAAATCAAACGATCCAACCCTCGTCCCAGCCGCAAGAATAGGGGGATGTAACCCGAAAAAAAGAACGAATTCGTGTCATTGTGACGAAGATGTCAAGCCGACGTAGTTAGTCGACGCGACGCCCCTGCCCGAACGAATTTGCTGCAAGTGCGGTTTATTGTAAACCGTCTAGGCCTCCACCAGCTGCCCGTAATCCACCACCCCCGTCCGGACTGGGTCCCTGAGAGCACGTCAGACGTCTCCTCGCGGTGAAAAGAGGGGCTGCTATCTGGGTCCTATCTGCGATCGGTCGGCACGATATTTCTAACAGGGCCCCTGGGTCCTAGTCCGTGGCCCATAGATCCCGGAGAGATAAGGGTGTGCGGTGTTCGCGGTGCCCACCAGGGGGCCACACGGCCTGTCCATTGTGTTCCGTGTCTTCCACGTCCTCCGCAAGAGAATCGTACAGGCGAACCGACACTCGTACCTCTTTCCACCTGGATCAACGCTGATTGCTCGCGTGCAATTACACGTCCCTCCGATCGTACAGTCTACCATTCGTATCGAATTCCATTCCTTTTTGCTCGATTTCCCTCAGGCCCCTCCACCCCCCGGTCCTCGTTTAGTCGGGTTTAGTCTCGCGTGATCGGTACTTCATCCGGAGAAGCACGTATGGCTATCTGTGGACAGGGATTGGTGCTTTCAGGCGATTTGTAGAGTCAACATGTTGACGTATTGTAAGCACGATTTCTTTATTTTTTAATTAGCCGACGAATAACCATAAGATTATTTGATTATCTTGTTCCTGAATCACATTGTACCTTTGATTGATGTTTAATTTTCGGATGCACGTGTTTCTATTCGATTTATACGGTAAACATGTTATTAGTTTCCTTGTATTTTAATTAATTATTTCATAACCACGAGCACTTATTTTTGATCGACACTATGCTTTTGTAGGCATATTAAGATGCTTCTTAATCTATATGTTTCGAAAATCGTAGATTTCAAAATTGCCTCGAAAATTGATCACGCGTATCCTCCATTCAGAAGAGTAGATTCTTTTCGATTTTCAGTTTACGATTACTGGTATACAGAATTGTTCGAGATAAAGATAACAGAGTCTCACTGACCAGGATCGCATGATAGCTTTCGACCAATGGCCTGGAAAAGATCGACATCAGCATCGCCGGTCGAGACGATCACGGACAGATTATGCGGTGCTCTCGTGGTACAAATATAACTGTATCTACCAGAAAACGAAAGGTGTGTAAAGCGTACGAATCCAAGGATACTTTGGACCCCTATTCCTCGGTATCTTAGATTGCAATCTCGAGAACGTGGGTGTTTCAATGATGCGACCGGCCACGATGCCGATAGTCAGATATCGTTCATGACACTGCGACAGTTCTCGACTGGCAAGTTTATTGATAAAAATCAATTTGTATTTCAACAAAAGCTGTCAAAGTCAAAAGATTGCATAATCGATTTGCAACTAAATTTTATATTATTGTTCAAAATGATTTGATCAATTATAAATATCGAAAGAACTTCTAAATTAGAAGGAAAACAAAAAAGAATCAGTTCGAACGTGAACACGTCGCCGATCACCAAAACGTATTAAATTTCGACAGGGACGTAGCGAGCGTGGGCCGATTTCTGGAGCTACTCGGCTGTGTCCGCCCTTTCACGGATAATTTGATCTCGTTGACGATAAAGACGTACAATGCCCAGCCCGTTCGGCCCTCGACGATCAGATATCTGACCGGATAACGAACGGATTGTACGAAGACTAATTGGTAAAGTGGCGAGACGATGCCGCGTGTTTCGCATTTCGAACGCGGAAGCAACAGTGAACAGGGAAGTCGTTTCGCCATGACCGTTCCACAGAGGTCGAGACCAGCTTCCAGCTATTTTATTTTTGAATTCCCGATCAGTGAAAGGGGAAATTGGTAAAACACGACAAGATTTCAATCTATGCAGAAGTTATTAACCTCCAGATGAAAGCTGTGTGATAGATAATTTTACCAATTTGCACTATAACGATTTTGTTAAGTTTCAGAAGAAGAAAAATGGATAATCGTCTTAGAAAAAGAAGAGATTACTGATCTATTTCATTAATTAAATGAATGGTCACGATTTTTCTCAAAGGGTTAACTTATAGTATAAGAAATATAAATGCTAGATTCGCAACTGTGTACACTTGCTGTTACGATTAGCAATTCGAAAATAGTACTGAAGTTTATAATTATCACGGTTACTATTAATAAATGAAACGACACATAAAGGAGAACGGGTTCGACCCCCTTGGTTTCTAGCTCGAATGGGATCGTTAACTTTCATAGAACGAGTTTCGAGCAAACACTCATCGCACAGATGGTAACGCCCAGAGTACAAGCGACCTCGAGGTGTGTCGCTTCCTTGGAAGTGCAATTAAAACTGAAAATGCCACCATGGACGGCACGTACGTGTCGTAAAACGAAAAGAGGATCAGACCGGTCTGAAAGCTTAGAAACTTTTACGCGCGCGCGCGAAGGAATAAAACCGACGATTTCGAGCGAGTTTCCCTCGGTCAGGAAATTTAAATCTTCTTCGAGGCGGGCACGTGCCTTTACAGTCGGCTATAAAAATCTTTTTCGACGGGAAGAACATCCCGTAAAGCACGAATATGATCTGGTGAACTGGGCTTACGCAACGCCAGCTCTCACGATTCCATTTCCTGTGAAATATCGCGTAACTAGAGACACATGGTGTGTCAAAAAAGGTATCGAGGTTTCAACATCGAGGAGTTGGAAATTTTTTACCGGAGTCCGTTGATGCCAGGAATCTATCCGGATGATCGACGACGCACGGCACTTATCGTAAGTCCGCGGATTCTAAGCGTGGAATTTGTAATATTCGTTTCGTTAAAGTAGTGAAATAGGGATTTAAAAATTTGTACCTTCGCCAATTTGTTCCTACCACTATACCCTCTTATAGAGACCAGAGACAAGGGAAATCTATCTATACCCACTATGACATCCTTGAGATATCACACCCACATTAATATGAAATCAAACGAAGTTTTAATATCTAATGTATATTTATTCCTTATGTCAATAAAAGCATCATTGGATGGAAAGAATATCGATCAAAAACCTAATAAAACAGAAAGATTGTACCACAGTAAAGATCTACAAAATCTTGAAGATCGACAGCGACAAATTTCCGACGACATGGACGTTGTCGGTCGTCAGAGGCAGGCGTAGAAAAGTGTCCGATGTTGTGAAAAATACAGGCTAAATATTTTCTCGAGAATAGAATCGACGACAAGGAACACAATAACCTGGACAACGACGAACTTTTAACACGGTCGTGCGACAACCACGTCGTACAGGCATAATCCACGGGGTTCCCCGCGGTATCTTCGCTCGATCTTGATCCTGCCCTCGGATCTCCGAGCACCAGATCGCTCCAGATAGACCCCAACTACTTCACCAGCTGCTCCCTGGTCAAAGTCGAGACCTTTCAGCCAGTGTACAAAAGAGAAAATCGCGAACTGCCTGCAGATTCGACGATAAAGCTCAACTCTTAAAGTCGAACTTGCTCGGTCGCTGCTCTTAATCAACGACAATTGTAAATGATTTATACTCGATCAATGTAGTTTTTCTCTTTTTGACTGACAAATGATGTAGAAGGCATCTGTATGCGAGAATAAGATAAATAAATTTAAATTAATTGAATTTGGGGGGAATTCGATATTTTTCGTAAAAGCATTCACCAAGATTTGACATATTTAATATTTATTACAATTGGCCTTTTCTAATGAAAAGATTAAACTCATTCTAAATTAACTCATTTTTAACCAACTTCGAAAAGGAGGAGGTTACTCAATTCGGTCAGTATATATATTTATTTTCTTGAAATTAAATTTCGTTAGACTTATTCGTCTTATATTACTAGTACCAAATATTGAATAAATCAAATTTAACCCACATTAATTTCTCGCGTTCCCAACCTTAACCTGTAAAACCTTTGGCGGCCATTTTTTACAGTTATCCCTGTTCGGTCACACCTAATAGAACGTTTAGCCTCGTGTAACCCCCGAAACAATCCCTTCTTACATTAAACAGCCGTGTTCCTGGTAACAGGAACCCGACCACCGTTCGCGAAGGTCCCGCGATCATCCGAGTCGTCCCTTTTCCCTCGGGCTCTTCCTTTTTTTTTTTTACCCTTTCCCTTTAACAAGGGGAACAGGCGAGCAGGTCTCTGTTCGCGTGTACGCCGAGCGCATTACGCGAGATTTAAGGTCGCCCTTAGCCATCGACAGCGTCCAAGAGCCCCGAACAATGGCTGACCATTTTAAGAGAGAACCTCCTGAAGGAACATTTTATTCTGCCAGGAGCGTAACGAGCGATCCACCAGAAGGGGGCACCTCCAACGGATCGAATCGAGTTCTTGAAACGCTACGAATTCCACGTTCGGATTCATGAGACGGAAATAAAGGTGAAAAAAAGGAAGGATCGAACTGGGTTCCGGTTGGAATTCGAATTCGACCCACCGCCGTTCTGAATTATACGGAGACGAGGCAGGAACAAAGGGCCTCGATATGCAAACAAACGTTTCAATTATTCAAGTCTGCCGCGCGTCGTTTATTCGATTCCTTAAAATTACCCCGATTACGGACCAGGGTGAACACAATGCGTCCTCGCTGACCCGGACCACGACCGATTTTAAAGGGGAACACCACGATTCGTGAGATGTTTGCATAGTTACGGACGAATCCACAGGTAACGTGGTTGAATCGAAATTTTTTTTTTCTTTTCATTGGATTGAATTCAAAAGATTCTTGTACTGCATTTAACACCGCAGACCTTAAATTTGGGTTTCTACGACGAGACGTTCTGGATGATGCAGCAAAATATCCATAGTTTCACCATTTTTCGAAGATATGAAAAGAAACGTTTAATTTCCAAATTAATATGCTACAAGTGTTATTTATGATATAACATCGTTTATTTTGAAAACTTTCAAAAGTTGAACAACCTCCATAGAAACGTAAAATAACTGATTAAAAAAGTAAAGTAAAATCTTCATCTTATTATCTTTGACTCTTACGATTCTCGAAGTCTTGACTCGTCAAATCGTTGTGGCACAAAGAGGTTCTTATCGTTTCCTAGATAGAAGTCTAAAAGTCCCCAGTTATCCGAATCTCTAAGCTCTTTGCATTCGCAATCAGATACGGGTAAAAGCTTCAAGAAGTAGCCAGGATTATCCATCGCAATCAGACTCGACGATCTCTTACCGAGCAACGATCAGACCAGATCGGAAATCAGCTCACTGACGCAAGTGTCGCGAAAAATCTGATGGTCTTTCGAGAAGTACCAGACGAAGATACGAATCCGAGCTACCTTTCTAAAATCTAATCGTTAACCTTCGACGTTCGAGTATCGATCGCCATCTGAGTGAAGGATCACGCTTTTACCGTCGACTTAATCGGTCGAGATAGGAGAGCAACTCTCGAACCTGACGAGAAAAAGGAGATAAGTGAAGCGCGAGAAGAGTCGTCCAACATTAAGCGTCGTTCGTAAGAGCTAGAAATGGCACTGTGCAATTATATGAAAAGGGCCAGAAAAAGAAACTTAGATTTTGGAGTTTCCTATGGATCCATGTAAAAAGCTTTTAGAATATTATAAAAAAAATTGGGATTGAAGCACCGTTGTCGTTTTGGTAAAGCTAAAGGATATTTTACACATAGCAAAGAATTATTACTATAATTCTACAATCTCTAATAAGTTAGTTTGGAAACATACATACTCCTTTTGGCTGCGTAACTCGATTTCATGCCAAAAATCCTATCTAAGGATATAATTACTCAATACTATAGCCATCAAACAATTGAGAAATCTAAACTTCAAACCGTAATTCGATAAACCAGTTATCTAAATAAAAATTTGGTCTACGATGGGTTAAATCGCTCAGATACCCGAATCATCCCAGATTTCCCCTGTCACACCTATCAAAAAATAACGAAACTCGTTCCTGAGAAGTAGTCGAACTAGAATCGAGGATCTCCTAATCACCACGCGGCACTGGTTCAAAGAAATTATACCCAAATGACCGGTGCACCTGTTTGGAGAGCAAGAAATTGATACCCCTATTTCGATTAGCATCCAAATCTGGTTCGACTACGAAACGTTTAGACGTCGTTTAAGGCTTAAAACCACACGGAATCACTGATATAACGACGAATTCTGATCAAGCTGAGCTCCGATTCGAACAGGGACGCGAATTTCTGTCGTTTGGCAAGGCTGGCCCACCTTGCGGCTTCGTTTTCAACACCTCCGATACGGGAATGTATGACATTAGCGATCAGAATTACTCGAGCCGAATAACGGACTACGTAGCCGGTCACCTTGATGCTGGTAATTTATGCTAATGGCCGAGCAGAAAATTTTAGGGCCCTTACGAATTTGGCACCGGCTACCCGCCGGATGATGATTGTTAGATCTGGTTTCGATCCCCGTTCGATATAATGACGAAGTGCCAGACGAAAGCCAAACTGCTTGGTGTTGCTTTAAAACATCCTCGTTTATTTATTGGTTATGTTCTTTTAAGTTGTGCCTGTTGCATTTCACTTGAATTCTTTCTTAGTAATCTGAGGAATGACGACAATCAATGCAATAGGTACGTTATTTATAATCTCGGATTATCAATCCATAAGTGGGACTATTAGAGCTCTATATGTAACTTTTAAATTAAATAAAAATCTAATCTTCACTTAAGGGTTAAGTATCTTGATCACAATAAAAATACTGAAACTAGCAATAATCGGAAGTAAATATTATTTATATGTTGGAGAACTATCTCAAGAGTGCCCAATACTAACGGTACTAATTAAAGGTCCACATTATTTTACTTCAAGTAAGTAAAAATAATGCTCATACGAATAACGATAGATATTGACAGCAATATTATTAAAATTGCCATTCTAACTTGAACACCCTAAAATCCTAAATGATCTAAAAATAATGAAACAAACCATGCTTAATTGATTCTGATAGAAAGTAGCGTAGGCTAGAAAGAGACGAATGCGAGTTTACCTGCAGCAAGGTATGGTAAACGGTTCGAAAGTTACAGGGCCGTCCCCATAAAACGAGCAGAAAGAGGGTCAGTCAGTGTATGAAATTCATAATGGATGTCGGCCCTTTTCAAAGCATCAGGCCCAGCGTGATCTTTCCTCTTTCTCTCTGCTTCTCATACCTGTACCGTCCTAGCGAATACGTGTATGCGAAAATGGAATCTATCGCGTAATCGGGCAAGGGAGCCACGGTCATTAAGTAAATTCCAAAATTACGCTTGCAAATTTCGAAATGCAAATCTCGATTCCACGAGATACATGGGGTGGTTACCGAACGGATGTCGGGGGTGGTAGTACGTGGGACGAGTCTACGCTTTTTGCGTCTATAAATTTCCGCTTTAATTGGATCGGATTATTGTAATTCCGGTGGAGGCTTATTTATGAGGCCGTTTCAGCCTTTAAACTTGTTCCAGTCTCTCCGGCTCTTCATTCACCGATGCCCTCGTCGCGGCCGTCCCAAAACTAAAGGCCGAGTCGGTTATTAAATTATGGTTAAAGCTTCGATCCCGTTTTTGTCGACAGCCTGTTTATGCATACCAAGAACGAGAGCTTTGTTAAAAGGCAATTTATGGAAGCCCGTACGAGGGGGAATTAAATCGCGCACTGATGCCGTCGTGCATCAAGTACGATCGTGTCGATGGCTGATTTTCAGGACCTGACGTGTCCATCTTACGGGGGATACGCGCTAACCATCGTTAGCCGTCGCCATCGTCGAGAATTTATAATGTACACGATGGATTTAAGAGGTGAGACCTAACGAGAAGACAACGAGGTTGACACCTTCGAAAAACGATACCACCGTTGAAGCAATTTACGGTGTGCTACTTCTTGAATAGAGAATTTATACAGACCGTGCAGGTGTTCGATTCATTATAAGCTAGTAATTTCTTTGTTATATTATACTTCATAGTTTCGGAAGTGGTCATTCTGCTAAACATCCTGAAGCACCATTCATCAATTTTGGATGCAGACATTTACTCATTTATACCTTATTATTGGGACACTTTCAATCGTATTAAAAAGATATTTTATTCCATTTTTCAGTATCTTTATGTCCATTTCAAAATGGCGTACTCGTGTGGATCAACTTTGCGATTCTGTTGATGTAAAAGATTTACAACCATATTAAAAAAGAATTTCACCAGGTCGTCGGCTCAACTTTTACCACCTTTGCAACGGTTTCCATGTTCGCACCGTTAATGATTCCCGACCGAAAGTTTTACTGCTCGAGGGAAAGGAAAAGCTACCGTATTCGATCGAAACATTGTCCTCGCCTAGTATTCTGCATGACTAAACGTCGGAACAAAATAGCGGAACCCTTTTACAAGCCATCAATCAATAAATAAGAGAAAAGGTTGATCGTTGAACCGGTCCAAGTATTCGTGCACTTGGTTACGTGTCTTCCCATGGTGACTTGCACTAATAAACCCCGTTTTATACGTTAGGGTGAAGAGCTCGCGACGAGGAAATTCTTTAATGGCACCCATTTCGCTCGTTTAAACACAATAAACGTCAACAGATCGGGTTGTGCCGCCCTTTTTACCGATTCTTTTCTATTTTCCCTTCGTTTTTTTTATTTATTTTTTTTTTTTTCGCGAGTCATTATGATTCGGTCGCGCGAAGAAGCATCTGGCCGGAGGCGTAGAAATCTTACGGGTACCCCTTCCCCCCTTTTACAACGGGCAGATATTCAAATGCGCGAAAATTATAATGGCACGGTGATATTGGAGTTTCGTTGAATCGTTCTAATGACGCTTCCGTGGAAAAAGGGGTTGCTTCGATGAAATATTAAAATTCATGAATGCCGCGAACGAAGAGGCGCGCGGAATGAATCGACCATCGCACCGTCTGTTCAAGATTTCTAATGGATTTTCTTTTCTCTTTTTTTTTTTATCTCGCGTTCAACAATGTTGCATCTGGATGCGTAAAAGATTATGGTTTATGCAGATGTTCGAATCTGAACGAACGATGAATTCTGTGAATCATCGTGATGGATTAATTGAATCATTGCCACGTGATGAACGAATTGCAATTCAAGTTCGTGAAATTTATATTATTTTCAAGGCGCACTTTTGAAATTATAATATTTCACAAACTGTTAAGTTTCTTATCGTTCTTGTGATTGATTTCATACTGTTGACAGTGAAATGTATAATTAAAAGGAATACAAAAACTGACAGTGATCCAACGGAACGATTTTAACTGAACGCAGTAAAATATGAACGTCACGTGTCGAAAGAAGGAAAAACGATTCAAGATTATACGGTGCCACTGGACTCGTGCCAACTCGGAAATGGAAAGTAGCCGGAGAAGCAAAAGGGGAGACGGTTACATAAGAAAGACTTCGTTGACTGCATTTTGTTGCGTCTACCGCATAGCGCACACTATCCTGTTGGATGTTTTACACGGGTCGGTGCATCGATTAACCTGCATTAAGAGAGGGTACGTCGCTAGTCATGCAGGCTGCATCGGTAAGTCACGAGTACAATGTGTATGGCAGATATACATAACGAAGAAAAAGGAAACCGTCGAATCTACAGGGTGTCTTATATGTACCCTTTTATCGGTTTACCCTAAATTTCAAGTAATAATATTCTCAACTGAAAAATAAACAGTCTAAAAAATATTTGTTGAATTCTTAAGTTGGTACTACAATAATTAACCCTTTCACTTGTCCTTGAAAATAAATACTTAAGCATAAAAAATACCATAAGTACATTAAAGATATAATATTTCTAAACTTCTAAATTGCAAAAATCTCCAAATTACTAAAAATACACTTGTTTTTAATCGAGAAAAAAAAAGCGAAACGAACGGGTTAAACGGGTTCTTATGCAACGCATGATGGAGCACTATCGAAAAGTTTTAAATCCAAAAGAAGAAAAAGTTCAAATCGTTAAACTACCGTCACGCGCTATTTTTCGAAAACGGCAAAAAGCTAAAGTGCAAAATCATGTAAAGTATTCTCGGCCAATTAACATCTTTATTATCTGAAATGTATATAAATCGAATTAAAAAGACAAAAACATAAAACATGGAAGAAGAAACAAACCAAACAGCTTCCTATGCATCGATGTTGTTATTATTCACGCTTCCACGTGCCATTCAGCCACAAAATCGTCCTATCACTCTCTAAAACGTCTTATGCTCGTTAAAACGAACGGAAAAATAATTGTCCAAGCAAGCAAGCTTGGCTGGTTCGAATCGAAGACGCAGAGATACGATTTATGGACAATTTAAAATCTCTCGACGCCAGTTCGCTGCTTAGGGTGATCGAAGACACGCGTGTTCACCTGTTATGAGTCAGCTGAACCTGAACACCTTGGAACCGAGTTGAATCACGTTGTAGTAATATTTTCTATGTATATTGCTTCTATGCAATCGTGGGATAGGCTAACAGCCTCGCGTATCGTCGTTCGATCGTGACACTACATGCTGATCTTCCAATCGATTATTATTAACGCTTATACAGAGGCACAATGTACCCTTTGTTCGATTGGAAAATATTAATCACGCTAGGTTATTGTTGGTGTATGGTTTCGAATGATTTTTACTTTGACTCTAAATTGGTTAAGTTTCTGAATTAACAAACTATATATTTCCAAATTAATTTTGCTCACAATCTCAGCAGATTCCCGAATTCGAATACTGACTTAACGAAACCTTCTCGTCAGAATTGAGTTAAATACGCATACTAAACTTAAATAACTCCGACCTCTTTTTCACGTATCGACAGTTTGTTCCTGGTCTCGAAGAGCCTCCGGTGAAACAACGTGAATCCGACAAAGGGCGAACCGAAAAGGTTGAAAGCTTAATTTATATGCGATTTCGTGGTCGTCCGCATTCTCACAAGACTCTGAGGAGACCTTCTCCCGTACAGGGAACTGATTTCGATGCAGCTATTTCATGGCTGCTCTAGGAGACCCGAATCTTTTTTTTTCCGCTCGGTTCCGGTACGCCTTCGATGCTAATAGAACCTCGATTTCTGGATTATTTCGCTAGCTTCGACGAAATCGAAGGGAAGAAAGGAGACACGATAGAGAGATATGGCTGGAACCACCCGGGTCGAGGGCGAAATACCGAGAAGGCAGATGTCGGAACTCTATATGTCTCCTATAGGAACATATAGAATATACGTTCACCGGACCTTCCACTTGGTTCCGATACCTTACGATCGATCCGCGCTGTATCTAACTAGTTTTACGAGGATAATACGTTTGCGCGCTGGTTTGTCGTCTGTCGACAGCGCTGCAACGGAATTCGAATGGGTGGGTGTGTAAATGAGGTGTCGGGGAAGTTTAGCGAATGTTAATCCGTTAGCTGACACCGTGATAGCGATCCTGTCTAATATTAGGTATAATCTAATACAGTAATATTGTTAATTAACTTACCTAATTAAACACTAATTTGGGTAATATTATTTTAGATAATATTATTACCTATTACTATCTAAATCACCTAACCCTAGTCTTTAATTTATTATTCAGAATTGCCATTACAAATTTCTACCTATTCAGAATTTTCTTCCGCTCTTTCTCAATGATCCAACGTCCGAGGATTAATTATTCGAATGTGAAGAAAGCTCGATAAATATTAACGCATTCCAATTTTATCTGACACGGATTTTAACGTCATCCGAATACATTATTTGATCACGATCTTCAGATTTCCAACTGCTGCCCTTCGATCGTGAACTAACTGAACTTTGTGGTCTCCCTTTTATACCACGATGATAATGGATGATATGATTGTGCCACGGTTTCCCAATGTCTTTTATCTGCCCACGATTTTCACGAGATCGGGTTAAGTCGGTTAAATGAATCGTTAAATCCTGCCCAATATTGTGACGCGTTATATTACGCGGCCAACGATTTACATTAAGAGTTCGTTAGCCAACACAAAGGATGAAACGGTCTAATGGACGAATATTATTATTCAAATGGCTGCTGTTCGTCACGATAACCAGCCGATGATATATCGTATATTAATGACGGGACGGATATTATATGCAGATCGGATTATAGATTAGACGAAGCGTTAAATGCCGACCTTACCTGATGAAATTAATGAGAAACTCGGTATCTTTTGGCCATGAGCTAATCGATCCGTCGTATCAGTTTGTTATGCAAGAAAAGCATCGATCGTACGATGCTGATAAATCGTTCGAATTCACGGAGAATCGAATTAGGACGATTCTACGCTCGTCTTCTAAGAGGATTTCGTTCGGACGATAATCCTGCTGCGATCTAAACGATCTAGCACTTTCAATTATCTTCTAAGTTTATCGTGAGCCTTGCTATTGTCCGCTTAGACGATAATAGAACATGTCTAAGGATGAACGGATCTAGGTTTAATAGATACTAATGTGAGCACGGTTTAGGTGTTCAATTGAAAACAAAATTCTGTTCAAATTCTTTAGTGAAGATAATATTTCTTATCAATTTTAGAATATTTTTAATTCTTGCTAAAGCTAAAATTCAAATTTTTATTCTTGAACGAATCATACTTTAACGATACAAAATTGATAAAACGTCCACGGTACAAAACACAATAAAATTAAGATTATTTCTTCTAGAAATGCTATAGACCTCGGTTCAAAAATTTCGTATAAACCAGAATATTTTCCTCGAATCTCGTGCTGTGAGATAATGGATAGGAGAAATAGCCATTCGAGCTTGGCGGCATCAAAATGCCCTATAAAATTCATACGTCTACCGCTATAAATTCGCGCCAGAACGTCGCATATTTAGCAGACCAGAACAAAATCTGACCGTATAAATCTCAACGTTGCTTTTTTACGACACCGCCTGGGTACACCTAAGCGATCCAGCTTGAAAAACGAAAGGGTGGCATCATAAAAATCCCTCGTGTCACGGCACACGTGTCACGACCGCTTCGATGCCGTCCCTCCTTTTTTTTTTTCTCCTGCACGTCATGCATTTGCCTCACCTGCCGTGTATTTTTTGTCACGTTGCCTAAAACGTTGTCGGATTCGTTTAATTGGACGGATAACGCGGGCATCGCGACGCTTCCCTCATATTTTTTTTTTTCTTTTCTTGTCCGTGAAAGGGGCTCGAGAAAGTTAACGATCGGTTTCATACGTTCGACTACGCCCACCGAAACGATTCAAGCACTTGCAACCGAATTTTTTTGCTTTATCACACCGAACGGTTGATCGATCTCACGTGGCTCGTGTATCTTTTTTTCCTGGATTGATTTGCATAGAGATTCGCCCTGTAGTTTCTACTTTATTTGCTATCTACCTGGCTGGCGATGGTTCAGGGTTCAGCGTAAGGCAATCTGGCGTACAGGTATGCGTGGCGGTCGGCATAGATGCAGGAGCTTTGTACTGTGTATCTTCCCTTTCCTCTGTTGCTTCTACTTTTTTTAACGTTTTAATAATCTAATGCGATGGTAAGGATCGAGTACGCTTGTTTGGGATATCGGAAGGAAGATCCTGCTTTCAAATTTTGCAAATATAATTTGACGTCGAATAAAATGTGTTTGTAGCATAAATTATGTAAATCTGTGTTTTGGAAATTTTATGAAATAAGATGCCGTAAATTATGCGACTCCCTTTTTAAGAAACAGCAACAACGTAACGTGTCCCTCTCAGTTCCGTGAAAAATTAATTGGGGGACCATTTTCTGGTCGACCTCCGTTAAAGGGATACTTATCGAAAATTATCGAGCAACCTGCCCTTCACGTTTATTTCCAGACTTTCGTATTCCGAGCCACGAGCTTCACGATAATTCTAGCCTATCCGGACAAAATGGACCGCAAAATGGGGGCCCATTAACGACGTTAATGACGCGGCTCGATCGTTCACGATTCTTGTAAAATCGCGCAAAAGTTTGTATTATAAATGAACGTTCCCGAGAAACGGCGATCATCGATGATCCACCGACCGCCTCCACGGGCAATGAAATGAATCTTACGACACGATTCTGCCCCAGAAACGACATCAAACGATCGTAAATCCCGGAGTTTATTCGATCCACTGATACAATGCCATTTGGCCGAGTTTCGTTGCCAACGGACGATGAACAGAGGCGAGACTTTCGAAAAGAAATCGAGATTGAAAATGGATCGCTTTAGTAGGCGTATCATCGCGTTTAACATCTCAAGAACTAAATCAGCTAACAGCAATCTTATTTTTAATATACCATTGTAACGGAACTGTAATTTTGCTGTTATTTTACTAATAATATCAGGTTGAAAATTAGAACTATTTGCAAGTGCACTGAATACAGTTCTGACACATATTCAGTGTTCTCAAATTACGAAATATCTATCACCAAAGTGTTAAAACATTTTCTGTATTTTAATTATTTATACTTCGCTGTGCTCATGCCATTTATATCTATTTCAACCGTCCACGTATACTTTGGATGGGCGTTGATTTACGTGCCCCTAATTGTTATATTTCCCACAGAACCGTCAATTAACGAGGTACAGCTCTCATTTCGCGTGTCCTTTCTGCTCTATCATTGTCCGCCTGTGTTCCCAAAGATGGTAGATAGAGTCGGACACCAGGACTGTTTTTCACCAGTGAACGCAATAAAGGTTCTCTACGCGAGACAGGGTGCATCGTGTCTCTTCTAGAAGTCTTGTCTAATGGGTGGTGCACAAACTACGTAATTGCTTGGGATTACAGGGCTCGAGGACCTCCTTCGTGGAGCTACGATCCTCCTGTCCGGTAGTTAAGCTGCCTTTTCCTTCGTTGGACCGTAATTACCGCAAGGTGCAAACTCGGAAAATTTTTCTCCTTCCCTTCGTTCCGTGTAATGCCAGGTTATACGCGTTGTTTAATGGGATGTTAGTCGTAGCTGGTCTCCTTAGGTTAGACGTTTAAATCTAACGCGGGATTGAACGGTTAAACGACCGTCGCTGACGTTAGATTTTTAGAAATCTTTAACCTGGAATCTTCTATGAATTTGTAGATATTTGGAACTATGTATAATAAGGTAGTCCACTAAACATTCCCCCTTTTTTTTTTTAAGAAAAATGGTTATACATATAGAGGAAAGAAAACCCACCCTACGACTCGACGAGTATTAGAAGAGAATTAAATGCTACCGTCTTGCAAACGTTAATTTTATATTGCAAAAGAAAAAGAGGATTTTCTAAAGTGTCAAAAATTTACAGCCAGAGCTGTCCATGGGTGGATCCCAGGCGATTGGTACCTCCAAAACGCGTCGGACAGCATATTGATCGAGCAGGAAAGCGCCTGTTTCAATATGTAAGCTGACGCCTGCGTTTCCTCGCGTTTTATGTTATTCAAGCGTGTCGACGAGACGTCCTTACGTATCTGCTGATTAGCTTAAAAATGAGACTTTTGGCGCCTCGACAGCTACGTCCCGTAGCGGACGTTCGTAATCAAAGTCTAGACGCCTTGAAACACTCCGGGAAGGGTAGCAAGGGGTTTGTTTGGGTTCCCTAATGGAATTCCGGTCTCGTATAGGCGCAACGGGTCATTCATATTCTCGTTACTTCATGCCTGAACCATTCATGAAAACGAGACAATGAAAGATTTGTATGGTTCCATTGATTTCCATAGATCACGATGAATTTTAATCGATTGACGGCACCGTGGATAGTAAATAATATATTTTTCAATTACTGATGTATGAAGTTAAATTGTTTAACACGTGTAATTAACCATTGAATGACTAAGCAAAAACTACTCATTCTTATTGATTAATTTCACTCACCGATAAAGCTGCAGAGTCGAAACTTCGTTCACTGCCATTGCGGTAAGTTCTGAAAATAAAAATTATCATATTAAATACTATTCAAATTTACAACACCCATAACTATACGTAGTTCCATTAGCAATTTTTTAATTTAATTATCTTGTCGAAAAACAGAATTAATTGAAATGAAGATACCGAGCAAGTAGTTGCTCATAGGTCGATAAAATCCAAACGTCATTCATCATATTTCCCAGAAATTAAACCAAACGTAACAATCTATCTAAATTAATCTCAAAACGTGCGCAACCCTCTCCAATTTCATTGAAAACATCCTGGGTTAGGGATTCATAATTGTATCCATTTAAAATGATCAAAACCGAGGATGATCATCAGAATTTCATAGGAGCCTCGCGATTAAAGCAATTTAAAATTAGTCACCGGACACGATTACGTCTTAAACGTATGTAATTAGGGCTCGATCGGCTGGAAAGAATTTCCAGGACGAGGGGTACGCGTGGGCATGTTGTGGATACAGGGGAAAGAGGTTATCGAGGAAGAATTTTTTCGAACAGACAGCTGCCACTTACGATGGCGTCACGACTTTCGGAAACGTCCGAGTCGAGCCCTCGGGACCGTTTCTAGGGACTTCTTTTTCCCACCCTGTAATTTCCGTGTCCCGTGAAACGGGATATTTTCTAAAATTGCACATTTTCGATCGCCATCCTGCAGGCGTCGCACCGACGCAACCATCGCTCTCGATCTCTATGGCTTTTTAAAACCGTTAAATTAACGAACACGCCTCGGCTTTTTTACCCTTTGAAGCTCCAGTTTCAGCGTAAGTACTGGAGGAGTTCGTGGGAAAACGTCAAACTGTTGTAGTTTCTAGAAAAGCTTTGAAAGTAAGGTGACGAGGAAACTTGGAAAATGTTTGAGTATGCTTGTTCCACTTCGAATTCTGATAGAAATAAATTGCTTTGGATAATGACATAACGCTTTGATGAATATTTAGTAGTTAAAAGTAACAGAAAATAATAATATAACGCCAAAAGTTGGAAGCAGTATTGCCATTTAAAATATGTTTTTGACCAGTCACAGAACAATGGCAGTACGGTGCCAGGTCGTGTTAACGCAACACGTCCGAAACAATTCGACCTGCTAACAGTCTCCTCTTTCCATTATTCGATCCTGCGTTCCTGACAAGACTCCTGGAACGTGTACATCGAAGAACCACCCGGTAGTGGTGCCTCGTTACAATCCCATTGGAAAATATTGGATTACAAGCTTTGACGTCCACCGACCGATCCTGACTGCTCCAAGACACGAACGTGGTGTTCTCTAGGTTGAAATTTCTTGAAAGGACTCATAAAACTAGTTCATTTTACCAGGTATACATAAAGAATTAAAAATTTAATTAGTTAAGTTATACGCCACTTTTTTTACTTTTTTGGAAAAAGACTAACTCAATATTGATTTTAATTTCAGTGAAGATTAATGCTTTACATTTATAGTATTTGGTCAAAATTCTATGAAATTTAATACATAAACTATAGTAACTTTAATATTACTTTTCTAAAATCACCAAAAATCGAAGTCCAACTGCTTCAATATCAGCCCAAAGTTCCGGATATCCTCGTACCCGAAATTTCAACAAACTATAACATTTTTATTCACTTACACAACTTTCATAATTTGTTGCAATTTTTTATGGCCGTTCGAGCGAAATGAAAAAATAAGTGCACACACGACAGGAAAGATTTATCGTCCTAAAGCGAACGATTTACGTCCACGAACAAGAACACTCTGCCAGCAGGACATTTTCTGGCGCCTCGTCGAGTTCCGGGTCCTCGCGCCCACAATAATTTCGATTGAAGTCACGAGAGTTAAGTTTCCTTCTTTTTTCCATGATTCATGACCCTGACACGTGACGGGTGCTTCCTGGCGCCCACTGCGTATCCCACGCCAACGTTGTCCTGCCAGGATGTCCAGAAGCCGACAGATATTACCGCGACGCGTGTCTCGACGATGATCGTTCGAACGATTCGTATTCAACCTGATCCCCCTCCGTCAAACGATTCATTAATAAATAGTTTATTGCACGGTTGCCTGTATCCCTGCTTGTGAACATCGACGAGACGAAGATTCGACGCTCAAGGAAGTCGTGTTTTACAGGGGTCGTAGCTCACAGGCTACCGCTTATACATGGCCGGACTTGAAGATTAGTCTCTGATTTGAATTTTTAACGAACTTTCGATGAGCTTTTACGACCGAGTCTTTCGTCAGGTATGACTTGATAGTGACAGTAATATTTGAGATAGAAAAATACGAAGACGTAGTTAAACAAAAAATGTATGAAATCGTACCGAGTACATATATGTATATTTGCAAACTTATTTAGGGGTCATACGTATAAATTAAATTTTCCTGACAAATAGCTTTGCATAGAATCTTCAAAAATCTTCGATAACCCTACATCATCAACCTTCATCGATCCACCAAACCACACAGCATCAACCCAAACTCCATCCAAGAAACCAAAACACCCGTGAAGTTCAGGGAACAAGTACCTGCTTGTACGAAGTTCAGAAGTCAACCACACCCGTACACGGGAACAACATTGGCCAAAGTCGAAGAGGCCTAGTTATAAATATTCTTTTACAACTTCCTATCGTCTTCCTATAAATCTCGTCGGCAAACGGCCTCCTTGAAACCTATCCTACCACCATCTTCGAGTTTCCAACGAGCAGGCCCTATATCGACCAGCCATTTACCCGGTGTAAACGTCTCTGGTCGAAGGGCCGCAGGGTCGAGGGACGGAGGGGAGAAGGAAAGGTAGAAAGTGCGAGTGAAGCAGCCCAAGCACGTTGGATAGGGGGCGTAAAAGGGTCCCGGGGGCGAAGGGAGCGCCCGCGGGTGCGGGTGTCATTGTTGATATACAACGCGGTAAGTACGCGATAAGTAGACCCCATAAATTCAACCAATCAGACGAGCCGCCTCGCGCCGTGCCTTGACCACCCTACTTCCACTCCCCTCGACCCGCTTCAACCCATTGCCACACGTGGCAGCCGCGTTACTTATGTGCAGGCAGCCGTGTACAGGTCGGTCCACATTACGCGCGTGCACCACGACCACGTGCACCATCCACTCGACTCCCACGCGAAACATGCTTCGCTTCGAGGATTATTTATCTCGTTACACATCGATGCTGCACAACCATCCTGCCCTCCAACCTAGCTGCTAGTTTCTATGGCGAAGCCGGTTCTTCGTATCGAGTGGTAGCTGTTTCTGGTGTCCCTTTAACCTAGTGGTCGTTTTATCGGATGTTATTCGTGGATGTCTAATTAATGAAATGGATAAAGGGGTTTTGGAGGAAAATTTCTGAAGGTATTTTAAAGCAGAAATAACATACATATGCAAGCGCTTCATCGATCAATTTAAATGTAACGGTTTTATCTCATTACCAACAATTTTTTTTCATCCTCTCCAGCACGTAAAACAGCTTCTTATCTTTTGATTGAAGCAATCGGGGGCAAAGGTGGCACGAAAAGGATCGATACTCTGGTCTGGCGATGACGATAACTCAGCATCGTTAATCCCGTAGGCGTATTAGTTACCTTTAACTCAAGCTCGTCCAACGATGTAATATCTCTTCTCATTAATTGCAATTAAGTAAATCCCCGTGGGCCTGGCCATGTTGATCAATTATATCGTGTTCATCTTTGCGGCGCATCTTTGCCGACGGTTTCGCCGACTTCGAGATGCGATTCGCGCGTGCACCATAATGTGCACACCGTATCGAACCGCGTTAATTACGTGCCAGAGAATGCTCGTCGCAAATTATTTCGGATAAGGTGGATCGAATTCGTGACAGGGGCCTCGTGAAATGTATGCTCGCACCTGTTCGAACACAGATCCCTTCGAACGGCGATAAAGTTTGCAAATAGGCTCGCTTTCGTGATAGTAGATCGTCCTTTATTACTTGGTATTCGTTTGAACGATGATAAGCAGACTGCAGACGTTTATGCATTTCCATATAATGTATCACAAGTATACAAATAATATGCAAAGTGGTTGTGTAAAATATTGAAAATCGGAAATTCTTTGTCTACTAATCAATGGAATTTATCAAATTTATTAGAAGCTTTATTTTAAACTTCAATTACTAAGATAATTTCGTCCAAGTATGTCCTAATCGCGACTTTATAATATTTCAAATTAACGAACCTGTTTCAAATTTCTTAAACGCGTGTCGGGAAGTCTCTTTTATCGATTCCTGAAATCCCTCAAATATTTCCCTATTCTATCGGCATACCAAAACCCTCCCGTTGAAATCTGATAATTTATGGCGGTGCAATATACTGCGGTTTAGGATTAACAACAAACTAGCGGCCACGCTGTAAAAACAGGCACGTGATCTAAGCAAACTATCGTGCACGCAATTATCTATCGACAGATTTGCATTTTCCGGATATTTGAACATCGCCAGGTGCGCGATGTATTTCATTTCCTAAACGTTCCCAACACAAGTAGAACAACACTCAGTTTCCATCCGGATTATCCAGCGCGATTAGACTAAGCTGTATCGAAAATACCTTACACGGGAAACCTGTTAGCTTTCCCAATTTCACGGAAATATTTGCCAATAAACATCGGTCACGAGTAAGGGAAAAGAAAAAATTACCCGCCTAAGATTTATCGGCAAAATATTTGGTTCTCGATAAGAAATGCAAATAAATTCAATTATTTCAACGCGCGTCCGTACATCGATTTAATATACTGATTAATCGAGCAAGCTCCGGGCAACGAAATCATTTTTCCTTACATCCTTTTTTCTTCAGTCGGCTAATTGGCCGCTTTGGAGAGCCACGATTTCCCTTCTATCCGCATTCTCTTGGGCTGACATTGAAAAAAGGGTTCGTTCACAGCCAGTTAAAATGCACTCGATCAACGTACATCTCTTCCAACAATAAATTATATAAGACACTGGGCTCCGAGCGATCGGGTAACAAACGAAGAATGAAAACGATCCTTTGAAAACAAGGTCGAAGGGAATTGGTACCATGTATCATTTAACTTCCATGAAAACTATTTCGTCCGCACAAAGCGATTCCTCGAGATTAGTAAGTAATTTACAGCTTCCATATTTGTTTACGGAGTTATTTATTAAAACTTTATCCGGTGACTTTTACTCGACAATACCGAATGTCAATTATATAGAATAGATAGGAGAAACGTTCAGATATTTTATTGGGATTATTCTACAGACCCTGACAAGGACAAAAACACGACTGTGCAAGTGAGAACTTATTGAGTAAAACCGGCGATTACCAACTATGGAGTAATCATGTGACTGTCAAGTATATGTAAGAATTGTATCAGGAGTAGGTCCGATGAACGGTGAATAAACTGTGGGCGTTTTAAAATCAAAAGACGTAAGTGACTTTATTTCGTGACTATAGCGTCAATGGTCAAAACACGAATGGCACCTCTTGGCCAAAAATCCTCGGTCGTGAGAACGCCTTCGACAGTATGCCCTTTTGTTTACTGTACCCCGACTCGAAGAAACTTCCCTTAAGAAGGGGAAGGCGTTGACAAGGCGCACATGGCCTAGCTCGACCGTCGACCGATTTCGACTTTTCTAACATTCGGCCATACTGACGACAGGTCTGTCCTCAGACTTACAATAAAATTCTTTCGACGTTAGCTGAAAAATAAAAGACTGCTGTCGTGACGTGATACCGTTGTATCACTCACGATCAACTATGGATACCGTCGTATCTATGACGATGCACGTTGCATCCTTTGCTCATCACCGCCCTGCCTGAGACACCCTCTGTGTCCGTCTGGTTCGGTGTAGAGTCTTTTCTCATGATGCACGTTGCATCCTTTGCTCATCACCACCCTGCCTGAGACACCCTTTGTGTCCGTCTGGTTCGGCGTAGAGTCTTCTCTTATTAGGGTACCGTAGTAGCCCCGAATGATCTTTGTTTTCCCAAGATACCGTTGTATCTACCCTTGGCACTCGTGACACACTTCGTGTCCTCTTCTTTTAGACGGTTTCCTTCGAAACCATGGTCCCGTCGGACCCTTTGTTCACTTTGGGACCGTTGTCCCCTCGGAACCATTGCATGGGTGGCACCCTTCGCCTCCCTCCTTCATCAGGGTCGCTCGGTCGTCGTCCCTGGCTCGCTGGAACTCTGCCTGGTCGTCGGGCAGAACGTCCCCTCTTTGCGCTCATCAAAAGCGTTATGCTTTTGATCCGCCTTGGTTTTTCTGTGAACAAACTCAAACACACGTGAGATTGCGTTCAAACTTATGTGATAGCCGATCGTTGACGAACGACTATCCGTACTAAAACCAACGATACTATAAATTAAAAAAAGGATATAACAATTGTTGTTATTCGGCATCGTGGTCTTCCGCTTGGATCGTAATCCACGGTTTCATCTTATCGGCCGCAACGACTGTTCGTAATCGTTTCGCCCCTTCCCGTAGATCTTCTACGTCATAGCGGTCGTTCGGTAGCACCGCTCGAACCTTGAATGGTCCTTTGTATTTTGGCAGCAACTTTCGGCTGCTCCCCGTTGCAGGTTCACTGGTCACTCGTACCAGCACCAGCTCGTCAACGGTATACCTGCGTGCATCCTTCCGCACACGGTCATACCGCTCCTTTTGTTTCCGTTGATCTTCGGAAATGTGCTCGCTAATGCTTCCTCGCAATGCGGCCAAATCCAATCGATCCATTTCTTCTTGTACGACACTCAGTAGTGTTCCTTCCGCTACTGTTCTCGTGTCGCACCCGATCAACGCTTTTGTCGGCGTCGTGCCGATGCCTTTGTTGTGCGCGGTGTTTATTGCACTTTGCACCCTTTTTACCTGGGCGTCCCAGTCTCGAGGGTCTTGACCTGCCGCACTTGTCGCTAGCGCGTCAACGATGGTCCTATTATATCGTTCACACTGGCCGTTTGCCCTTGGCGTAGCCACCGCATTAAGTACATGTTTAATACCGTACGTTTTACATAGGGCAGCAAATCTTTGCGATGTAAAACTTGTTCCACGATCGCTTATTATCCTCGTCGGAACACCGAACAGGTACATGAAATTTAACAATACCTTCTCGGTGTGACGAGTCTTTTGGCTCTTCACTGGCTCTGCAATAACAAACTTGGTAAAAGCATCTACCATCACAAGCAGATACTTATTTCCCTTTTTACTCGTTTCAAACGGTCCCACGTGGTCGATATGCAGGGTGTGAAACGGTATAGGTACCTTCTCTATACTGTTCAGTTTGCATTGCTTCTTCCCCGCGGTGTGCTTGTAATATGCGCAACTCAAACATGCGTTCACGTACTTCGTCACGAAGCGCCGCATATTTGCAAACCAATAATTCCTTTGAATTCGTTCCAGTGTTTTCTCCGTGCTTAAATGTCCAGCGTCATCGTGGCATAATCGACATATTTGCAACCTTGCATTTTTCGGAACAACCCATGCGGCTTTATTATCCGGTAGACGTCGGTACAACTTGTCTTTCTTCAACACGTATTCCTGGAAATAGTGTTTCGTTTCGGGTGACTTTTCGTTGTTAACGAGAATCGTTCGAACTCGTGACAATTGTTCGTCCTGCATCTGTGCCGAAATTATCCATTCAGCCTCCGTAATGTCCACATAGGCGACTTCGAGGGTGATCGGTTGAGGGTTTCGGCTAAGTGCGTCCACGTGTGCCATCTTCGTCCCTGGTCGATACAAAATCTCGAAAGTGTATTCCTGTACCTCCAACCACCATCGTCCTATGCGTGGCAGTAAATCTTTTTTCGAGAAGGTTGTCCTCAATGCATTGCAGTCTGTTACCACCTTAAATTCTATTCCCAGCAGGTAAACTCGGAAATAGCGTAGCGCGAAAACAACTGCCATTGTCTCCAATTCGTAGGAATGGTAGCATCGTTGATCCGCTGTCGTTTGTTTGCTGAAATAGGCGACCACTGCCATATTTCCGTCTTCTTGTTGCTGTAACAATATGGCTCCAACACCTAAAGAACTCGCATCCGTATGTAGTTCAGTGGGTCGAGCCGGATCGAAAATGCATAATATCGGTCGCGATGTTAATTTTTCCTGTACCTGTCGAAAAGCGTTTTCTTGTGGTTCCCCCCATTTCCATGGGACATCCTTTCGTGTGAGACGCGTTAAGGGTTCCACGATCGTCGCGAAATTCTTGATAAATTTCCTAAAATAGCTTGCCAGTCCCAGAAATTGCCGTACCTGCTTAACCGTTTTCGGTGGTGGCATTTCTTCCACGGCATCTATTTTTCGTTGACCTGGCCTTACCCCTTGTTCGCTTATTTCACGGCCCAAGTATTCGATGGTTTCCTTAAAGAACGAACATTTCTCGAGTTTAAGGGTCAGGCCATGTGTTCGGAAGGTCTCTAAGACTTTTCGTAGTTTTATGATACCCTCCTCTACGGTTTTCGACGGTATAATAACGTCATCCAAATACGGAAATGCAATGGTGTCCTTCAAACTTCCAAGAACCTTGTTCATTAGCCGTTGGAAAACAGCAGGCGCGTTTGTTAACCCAAAAGGCATTCGCAGGAACTCGTAATGTCCCTCCGGTGTAACAAATGCTGTCTTCGCAATCGAATCCTCGGCGACGGGTACCTGGTAGTATCCCGACGCTAAATCGAGTCCCGTAAAATACCGATTGCCTCCCAATTTATCGATTTGATCGTCGATCAAAGGCAAAGGATATTTGTCTTTTATAGTCACCGCGTTCAATTTGCGATAATCTACGCACATTCTCGTATCCCCTGTTTTCTTCTTCACGAGCGTAATCGGGCTCGCATACGGTGAGTCGGACTCTCTAATTATCCCATTATTCAGTAAATCCGCAATTATTTCGCGAACAACCTTCTTCTCCGGTTCCGCGAGACGGTAAGGGTGATACACGATTGGTTCATCGGTGAGCAATCTGATTTCTATCGACGCCGTATTAGTTTTTCCAAGGTCCCGCATCGACGATGATATGCAATCACGGAATTCTTCGATTAACGCGACGCATAGTTTTCGCTCTTTCTTCCCGATGTTTCCCAACTCCAATTTGGGGTTCGCTTCGATAATGTAAATGTCCATCGCAGCAATTATTCGCGGTTCTCTTGAATCTCTCAAATCGTTAAAAATGAGTTGATTTCCCCGTTTCAACATTATGACGTGCTCTTGTTGCAAGAAATCCCTTCCAAGAATTACATCATGTGCTGTATATTCGTCCGGAATAATGTAGGAATCTACGCGCGCTGTTACATTCTGGATCTTTATCGTAATCGGCGCAATTCTATTAATAATTACAGATCGGTTGGCGAATCCTCTAAATATTGTATCTTCCACGGTCTTCGTGTTGATACAGAATTTCTTCGCTATCGACGAATGAACGATAGTACACGCGCTTCCGGTATCTATTAAGCTTTCTACCTTATGACCGTTAACGCGAACGTAAATCTGATAAATATTAGTATGGTTCTTAACATCTTGTACCATATTTACCTCTTTTTCCGGACAACTCTCTCGTCGGTGTCCTAGCTTCTTGCAGATGCTGCATTCTACCTTTGGCCTCCTGCACTCCTTCGCCATGTGCCCCAATTTGCCGCAATTAAAGCATGTTATTGCCCTCTTCCTTTCGCTTCCGTCGGTTTTCGGCGGTGGTAGGCGAACTACTACCTGTCGCTCGTTCCTTCCATGCTTTTCGTTTTTTCCAGGCATGTTCCCCATGCCACACATCGACGCGTATAAGTCATTGGGGTCGCTGTGCTTTGCCGATCTCAACGTCCTGGCGATCGCTTCGTCCGGCACGCCGAAGATGACAAGATCCACGATCTTGCTGTCCGTCAGATTAATATCGAGACGCCTAATCAAGTTCAATTTCTGGAAGCAGTAGTCCCCCAAGGGCTGTCCAGGTTTTGCCTCATATAAATCTGCTTCCCGAAGCAGCTTCGAAAATGGCATCGTTCGTCGAAACTGCGCGACGAGGAGCACTTTCGTTTCGGCCCACGTGGTCGCGACTCGCGTACGGGTGTCGTACCATTGCCGCGCGTGACCTCGCAGCCTTGACGCGATTAGACGCATCACGCTTATATCGTCCCAGGCGAATCGGGACGCCAGCTCGTCCACATGACGTACCCAATTTTCAATGGACAGATCCTCTTTCGATGGGTCATATATTGGGATGAGTTGTTCGTCCCCTGGACGAACATAACTCGGGGATTTCGTACGCGTATTGGAACTTCCCTCTTCCACGCGATCGAGACGGACGTTGCGCGACTCGGAGCGTTGTCTTCGCGGGCTACGCGATCGTCTACGCGGAGAACACCGCGCCGGGCTTCGCGAACGCGAACTCGATTCCCGCCGTCGGGACGTGTGCGAACGTGCACGCGAACGGGAACGTTTTAAGAACTCTCCCATCATCTTCTCCAGTCTATCGAGACGTGACTCCATGGTATCGTGTACCCTTTCGTCACCGTCACGGCTGCATGATGCACGATCCATCGCAGTTCAATGTTCGATACACAAGATCTTAGAGTTCACAACAAATATATATACACTTAACAATAGATCTTATCACTAACAATAGTCTTACGCTAACTGCACACTTTATAGTCCAAGGAAAACTCAAATAGTCCGTAAACACAATACGCGAGTATCCTTTCAAAATGTGCACTCCACTCACGGTAAATCCCGCTTCTGATTTGTAAGAATTGTATCAGGAGTAGGTCCGATGAACGGTGAATAAACTGTGGGCGTTTTAAAATCAAAAGACGTAAGTGACTTTATTTCGTGACTATAGCGTCAATGGTCAAAACACGAATGGCACCTCTTGGCCAAAAATCCTCGGTCGTGAGAACGCCTTCGACAGTATGCCCTTTTGTTTACTGTACCCCGACTCGAAGAAACTTCCCTTAAGAAGGGGAAGGCGTTGACAAGGCGCACATGGCCTAGCTCGACCGTCGACCGATTTCGACTTTTCTAACATATAGAAGATTTACTGTACTAATGTAATTTCAGTGATATTCATAGGCGATGGAAACTTCTGCAAATCCCCAGTAGCACTTTGTAATCCCTTTCAGGTGGAACTGAGTCGATTTTGAAGCCAAATACACGAAGAAATAGCGAACTCATTTACCATCCTAACGCACAACTCGAAGCTCCCATCGATATCTAATAACCCTAAAGAAGAAATCGAAAAGAAAGGCAGAGAAAAGAGAAGGAAACCACGCCTAATGGGTTAATTCCTCGGACTCTCGCCAGGTAATGGATTACGCGGTGCAGTTATCGGGCTGTCGTTGAGCGTATCGAGTGTCCCGATGGCCTTACCTGTCACCCCGTGCATAGAAGTTGCGTGCAACGCTTGGTAATCTACGGGCCATTAGCCACGATCCTCTATAAGCGGCACACGCGATACACGCTCGGAATATCGAGTGTCCCAGGGCGAGGCGGAACGCAATCGGGACACACGAGACACTTCCTCGTGCGAGCGGCGCGCCGAGTCGCATCCTTTCATCACCCTTTCCTTCCTTTCTTTTTAACACGAAAAATCCTTCACGATGTTCTTTCTTCGCCAGTTAGAAAAGGGGAGAACGCGAACGGAGACGAGCCGCATGGGGCAGCTGTGATGGCGGCACGTCACGTGGCGCACGTGCAAGTGCAATCTGTGCTGAAACGGGAGAACTCTGCTCAACCGAGCCGAGGGTTAATTCGAATATTTTTGGCCCGAAGAGGGTGGAAAAATGTAAACCGTGTCGCGTTATTGACAACCGTTACGTGATACACCGCTCTGCACGTGATATCGCTTTCCTTCCGCTCGGACAATGGAAATCGAGCAAATTGAATGAATTCCTATTGTCTACGGCGAATATGAATTTGCAATGGTTTAGGAATACAATGGGGTATCAATAACGAAGTTTGAGTAAACGTAGAAAGTGAAAACTAATTATTTTGTAGATGAAATTTAATTTTAACTGCTAAATAATTTAATAATTTTGAGTAAAGTGCTGGACCTTAAACGATAATTCTGCGAAATATATTCAAATCGAGATACACTTGGGGGTCCTTTCAAAAATTCTATATCACACAGGTCTCGGTATCCCCAACAAAATGATCACCAAGAACTCATTACCTCAGAAACATTTCCAGACAAATTCGATGCATTCTACAACTCAGGATGCCAGCACCCCACGGATCCAAATACATCACCGTCCTGAAGGAATTTCTGTGATCTTTGGCGTCGTTCTCACCCCAACAGCCTACGTGGCTCCGCCACTTTTTTCCCCCTTCACCATCCCCGCCGGTCGAAATATATAAATTAACACACTTATGTAGCACCCTCGAGGCGTTAGGCCGTTACCCTGCTACACCTGCGTTCGGGGCGCTGAGCGCTGACAATTACCTGGCGATCGATGTATGGCCCCGAGGGTGAAGCACCGAAAACCGCCACGAAAACGAGGAACAGCCCGAGCTATTGTCGGTGGAACGCGAGAGGGAGGCCATGGCACCGGTATATATGGCAAATTGCAGATAATCGCCGGCCATTTGTTTGCAAGACTGCATAGTCCTCTCGTAAAGCTACCTATTTCTTCTGTCTTTTTCTCGACTATCCATCGCGTTTCTCTGTCGTACACCCACGAAATTGCAATGCTCGTCGTTGTTGCTTTAGCCACGAGTTTCGTATGTTTTTATATACGAGAACATGAATTGCTCACGATTAGCTGACCCAATACTCGTCCAGACATCCTCGAGAAAAGGATACTGAGCTCCGTTCGAGTTCGACACTTGTAACTTCTTTTTCTGTAAGCAAATTACTGCCCAGTCTACACCCGGCCGAAAATGGAACAAGAACTTTCGGTTCTATTTCTTTTGTAGCAAAAAATTCCTGGTTCTTAACACTTTACCAAGTAGAGGCTTGTTAGCGTTGGGTTGCCAAAATTGTTTTCGTATTAAATCTCAGGATGAAGGGCAAATGTTAATTTATGTATCATGCATCCTACACCGGTACTTATCTTTTCTCTTAAATCATGACTGATACACTCAGTCTATATTTTGGTGTTGAAAAAATACACGAACAAAGCGTATAATGGCACTTCTTTCAGTTGTTCAATTAACTATTAAATATAAAACTTTGTAAAATTTGACAAGCTTTTAAGAAGTTAACAATTGTTTCGGAGCAACCGAAGAAGTTTCGTCCATATTCTAGAATCGTTCAGATAAAGAGCGAGACAGCAGAAGCTGATATCACGAATGCAAACTTAAAAAAGCAATAACTTCGTGTCAAATGTAAATCATCTGAAGACGCAAAAGTCCTGATTACATAACCAGGTTATCGTTTGTCGTTCCCGGACACGTCTTTGCACTTGGTGGAGCGTGAACTTGAGGAATCACTTAAGCGGTCCTTTCCAGGCGTACGCTTTGCATATTACATTGTAATATCTCTTCCCGCGAGGTGTAAGGAGAACGTAAATGGTCGAGGGAGGAAGAAAGGAAAACGAAAAAAAGAACATCCGGCGAAGATCGAATTTCTGCCGGGAGATCGTCGCCCGGACGATATTTTAACCCTTATCCGAGGCAAAGCGACAGGAGCGAATCGACCGTGACTTTATTATCGTCGCGTAGGTGTACCTGGTCATCCCGACAACTATTCGCGTGCACGCGAACAAATGCAGCGTGGGTTACACGACTTCTAGAGGATTCGCATCGAATAAGCTGTAACGACCTCCGAATTGGTTCATTCGCGTCTGGTAATCGATTTGAGGGAAAGTCCGACGTGTAAGTACAGGATTTACCGACAAATTTTTCAACAGTGAACGACATTGATTCTAAAATACGCATCGCTGGTGACACGGAAAATATTTCATTCATTGCTATTGTTACCTTTGAATTGATATACTATCTATTATACGTTTTATGATAAATTAAATTGGGTTTAAAATATTAACTGGCATTGCCTGCAACATCAACAAGTGCGCACCGAACCTAGAACCTTACGCTTCACAGCATTTAAAGCTTACATGACCACTTTAGGTCGTGAGAGTAATTAAAAGGAAAAAATATGATATGATATTGTAGATAAACGAACCTAGTTTGGAAACTAAAACGATCGTATTTTGGATAATTGCAATTGTAATATCGCTTGCAACACGTGGCACTTTCCACCGCTACAGTCGACTCTTTAACATCCGACGTTCCTCACCATGCGCCTGAAACTTCCGTAATTTAATCCTGACAAAGAAAGTAAAAAAGCCGGGACAAGCTCAATAAAATAATAACGATACTACAGGCTGCTTCTTTGTTCAACCTTCTCCGGAGGTGTCCACGAGTAGCACGACTCGGTGGGGTGCGTATATCTGCCAAGAGCCACCGCAGGAATTACAAGACGAAAAAACGAGCGGGAAAAAAAGAGAGGAGAAGTAACCCGAGAAGGGAGATGATGAGGTTCCCCCCTGCAGAAACAAAGTACCAAACATATTGTGCGTTTTCCCTTTGCGTAAATTCGCGACGAACGAAAGAACGTTCCTTGGCCTGGATGGCAGCAGGACGATTTACAAAGCTGGACGCGTGTCTTTTCGGCGAGCAACCGAGCGTGGATTTGGTCGCAGCCCATTGGGCAGACTGGAACGACGGTGCCCACGCAATGGGCATCCATCAAGGGCCCAAACAGCAGAGGACTTTGTCGAGTAATGGCGAGTCTACAAAAAGTTCGAAAAGCGAAAGGAGAAAACGCGTGAACGGGGCGAGGGAAAGAGACGAAGGACGAAAGGGACCTGGGACCATTCTTAAGGGCCTCATAAAACCGGCAAAGTGCCACACCGCCACCCACGTGCCTTCTCGAGAAGCGAGAAAATACGTCCGAGAGCTACGGTTCGGACGAGGCAGCTGGTGTATCGAGTGTGCCAGTCTATTTGACTTTTTTAATTCCAACGATACGAGATTCTGGACGTGGCGCTGACTCTGTCAAACCAGGAGAAAGATTATCCAAGGGTACGACCAAATCCACTCCCTTTCAGAAAATATGGTTTGCAAAATTTTATCTTATAAGAAATGTCACCTTGTAAAGACTTCTTTTAATTACAACAACTCGACAATATTATAAAGGACGAAATGAAAATTTTTCTGAAATCAGAATTTCTTCGTAGAAGCATCATCAATTTTGTGGAAGAATTCTTAAGGCTTATACGGATGATCTCGAATTAGGGATAAATTTGACGCTCGTTGAAAACGGCTTCCAGTCGAAACTGTTCGATTCCCATGAAACGGTGGCCTCACAGGTCCAACCTCGAGAAGCTTATTGTGTCTGCCATCTTCTATTTGTCACCTGAAATGAATCGCCTGAATGACCCCAGCCATACATTCGAGTAGCTCGCAAGGAAGCAGCGAGGCGCGTCAAATCTTCAGAAAATACTGAATGAATTGCCACTACAAAGTCACTCGACGAAACCTTCTGAGTTTCACCCACTTCGTTTAAAGCGTTCCTTGCCAGTGGTCCATTGATGACCCCAAGATATTCAATGAATTCCGCGTTTTTCTACGGCTCGAACTGCTACTTTTTGTCCGGTTGTGAAAAGATACAATCGGAAGTAGGAGAGCAATGGCTGAACGATGAAACGATTATGCACGGTCAGATGCAGAAGAAGTTAAAATAAGCTTGAGATACGCATAAATGAAAAATAATTGAAATAAAATAAAATTTGATTATTCGATACCAGGAAAATCTTAAACGCTTACATTTTGATTTATAAAAATGTCAACATCCTAATTTTTTTAAATTACTTTACATAGTACTCAATTAATTCGGTCATTTGGTTGTTTCTTTTTTTTTTTTTACAAAAGTGCAATATCGTTTCACAATTTTTTTTTAACATTTTCTTAGATATTCTGTTACCAATTTCAATGAGTAACAGCTTGAACGCAGAAGTGCCTTCGGCCGGCCTATAGGTTTTTCAAAGGATATCAATGAAAACAGCAATAACCTTCGCCCATTTCTGGAAAAGCCGCAAAATGGAAGAGGCCAATTCCAAGGTACTAGGCTCGACAATTACTTAGCCAATAAAAGCACGATGGGTGTCGTTTCACCTCGAATCGTCATACAATGTCCCCGTCACGGATAAGAGTTTCGTTTGGTTGCAACGAGAAGTTAACAGAATGGCTGGCTGCAGATGCGCCATTCGTCAAAAATGAACTTCAAGCTTCAATGAACTCGATACCCAAAAGGTGAATCTCAACCTGAATGACTTTTCATTCAGTTGCTCTTGACCCATTCTGTCCAAAATGATTCTCAATTTTTGCGAGATGAGACCCAGATTTCGTTTCACTTTCATAAAGTTAATAGAAATAAAATTTTCTATTTAAATTTTGCACCCCAATTACAATGTATTATACCTCCCATAACCTACATTAAAAATTATAACAGAAAATCATCGAAACGAGAAAACTATAAAACCAGAATCGTGTACCGTTGCACAAAGCGGATTAAAAGCGTTCGCAAGCGGACAGAATCGTGGCGAAGACAATGGTTCGATTTCTGCGAGCGGCGTCCAGCGAGAAAGGGGAAACGTGAAAAAAAAAGAATTTGTATTCTCTGGTACCGGGTCTCCCCTAGCTAAGATGTTTGGCATATTTGTCACATTCGAGTAATTCCACGGTGGTGTGCACCTGCCGCGGCACGAAAAGGAACAGAACACCAAGAGGATTCATGGTGAACGTAGAGAATAGTAGGTAGCCCCGGGCCATGCTTGTTCTTATTTGTTTGTTTCGGCCTCGTATCTTCGAGCCTAATCGCTCGGAACCAAAAACTCGCTGAATCTCGTTGGAATTTTTGGGGCAGAAGCGGATCCTGATAAAAATCGTTCGGTCGTGTCTGGCTGGAACCATGGTTTGTGCTTGCTTGGTAAATAAAACTGACGAAACTTGTTAAACTTGATAAATCAATCATGGTACCCGGCTAAAATTAATAACTTTGCTCCAAAAATGATTCCGTCGTCTTAAAAGTATTTACCCTGCTGTTCTCACTAAACAGCAACGCGTTGCACAGCGTCGCTTCTTATCACAAATCACTCCGAAAACCGGAGAGAAGACACTTGGTTCCCTCCGGCACGGTGATGCACCGCAAAAGAGGCTGCCCACAGCACGACAGGAATTCTCTGACCGGCCATTTAAGGATACCGATTAGTCTCGTTGTCCTAATAGCTCCTGACGTGGTCAGAAGTAAAATAATTGCCGTCTGATGAATGTGAGAGGCGACCACGTGGAATCCTTTGGCCGCCAGCGTCACCGTCGATTACCCGTGAGCGATCTTGTTTCGTCGCGACAAATACCCCGGCCAAGATCTCATCACCGTTCGAGACACCCGGTATTATACCGGGGACCTAAAATCCTTGCCAACAACCGAAGCAAATTATTCGGAATTCCCCACGAGCTGAGATGCCCGCGAAGATATACGCGTTGGCTGTTTGGCTCTCGGTTGGCCGCTGCATTCGGCACAGCCGATAAATGCATTTGCAGTCGCATTGTGCGATAACATACTGTGCATACGTGATGCGGCAGCTTTGGGTAAAAAAAGAGCTCGTGATTCAACGGGGAAGAGAGACCGACGGAACGGGGAGGCGAAGGAGAAAGTCGCGACGACGTTAAAATACATGGTAAATTTTCGGCTCGCGAGAGGGACCGAAATTTTGCGCGATTCTTCAGGATGATGTACAGGGTGGCCCGTCTCGTACTTGAATTCTGTAACCCACTAACCTCTTGAACAAATCCTGTTTTGTTCACGAAAAATAATCACGGTATAAATCTTTGTTATTGAAAGACAAATATTTGTACAGGATGTTTCAAAAATGTTACGTATATGTTCGATTAGTAATCATATGCAACACGATGTTTGGATTAAAACAAACATTGTGAAATAATTAAGAAGGTGAAAAGTAAGAAGCGTGCACATAAATATAGTATAGTACTAAATACTAATACTAAACCAATCAACATTTTTAACCGTACCTTTCAACCGTCTAATTTAACGCCTTCCATTCCACCGGCACCCCCAACGGCGTCATTCCACCCTTTTCTCGAGGCAAAGGATTTCATCCTTTCTAAATCAAAAACGCACCGTTCACCACCCACAGGCCAGGAACGTAGAAACGAGCAAAAGGAGCACGCAGACGATTCCCGTGGGTCGTTCTAACTCGGTAGATCCTTAATGACTTGTACAAATGAAGTTTCGGTAAAAAGGAAAGGTAACAGTTGTGGCGCCCACGGTGAAAACGGCAGCCACTTATCACGGGCGTGATGGAGCCCCAAGGAAGAATGGTGGTCGACTGAAATTCAACATCGTTTCCATCTACGAGGCTCCATTTCACGGTATAATAACGTGCATCCCACCGTAGGATAAAGGCGACTCCAACTAACGAGATGGCTTTGTTTATTTTCCCATTTAGACCGCCATTGATACCGAAAAGATTCGAGGAGCCCGTCGTGGACACCTTAACGATACTTTCAAGATGGATACTCATATTATGAAACGATCCCCAAAAATCAAAATTGTATTTTTCAGTTACTTTAACAAGTAAATTATTTAACATAAATAGGTATAGATATATTCAACAAAAAATCCATAGCAAAATCTTTGTATACACAACTTTGGATGTTAAAGGGTTAACATAACCCTTTTTTGGCTTGAAATCAAGATACCTAGACAAAAATTTACCAAGAATTATATAGAATTCATGACGAATCGTTAAAATCCTCTGGCAACGATAAAATAATTTGTTCTCGATTCATGTTACGGATTACTGGTTAAACCGAAACACCAGAATTCTTCGAAAGAGTGCAACGAATACAGATTTTGTTTCTGAAACCGCAAGAATCGAGATACCGTGACATGTGTCTACAAGATCGGAACATCTTCATAAACTTCAATCTGTTCTTTGCGAGTCGGCTGGTTTAACCGAAAAACTCCCGATTCCCCCCCGTCTGAGCGTTAATCCAATACTAGTTTTTACCAGGACCAAGTTTCAACGACGCGAACGATCGCTCATTGTAAATCGATAGCTTGCTTCCCCGATGAATCGCGGTCGATGGCAAAAACCGTATCTGCCGTCTTTCGACAGAGGAACCAGACCGCCGGAATAAATGTTTCCCAGGCTGATCTGATATTACGGAATTCAGGAGGACAACATCATTCGTGCAGGTGCTCGATCTTTCGAATCGAAACTCGGAACAAATTTCATCTGGTACGTGACCAGCGATGGGATCAAGTACGAAGATACAACTACGGAAATATTTTATTAAACCTTTGGTACCATTTTCTCCGTAAAAGTAGATTGCAGAAGAAACTGATAACAAACATTAACAAAATGATGGTTATTTATTTGGATGACATACGGATTTATGGATACTCGAAAATTTGTATCATATAGTACAATGTACTAGATATTTTGGAAGCATGTTACTTTGAACGCCACACTGAAATCGCAGAAAATTCCTCTAATCGATAATTTTATTTCCAAAAATCGTGGTATATTATTGTTGTTGAACAAAGTTTAGAAAATTATTTGTACGCAACTAAACAAGATCGTTTCCCTTAAAACAGATGATAATATTTGCGATTATATTTGAACTAAACGGTATTGTTCGCGATACGTTCGATCCCATCGCTACAATCCGTTTGATTTTTCTTTCGCGATTTATGAACGTTACGGTGAATTTAACGACTCCCATGATCGACGCAACGATAAGCTCCGATTATTATCTCTAACGATTATAGTCGAAGCGAACGTTCTTATGCTTGCCTTGAGAAATTGGAACGATCCGTTTCGCGACCCTTTCTTTCTCTCGTTTCCGTTTCTGCTTAAAAACGAGAACAGCCTCCCCTATCGCGCGTGTCAGCCTAAACGACGATATAATATAGGCCGAGCTTGAAAGATACAGAACGTGCAGGGAGGGTCTTCTCCGATCCAGAACCGCAAGCGAGCAATTCGTATACAAATGCGATACTTAAGTGGCGACACTTCATAACAAGGCGATTCGAAAACTGGTCCGGAAACGAGATCCCCTGCTTCATTTCGTCCCAAGTGGCGCACAGACTGACAACCGGAGGACGTGCCATTTTTCTTTTCTCCTCTTTCTCTTCCCTTCGTGTTACCGCCAACAGCAAGTGTAACGGATTCGGAGACTCCCGAAGGGTTGGGCTATTATCGAGTGAAATGTACTCTGGTTGTTTCTCTGTCAACGACGAGGAAATAAATGATCGTGAATCGTGATTTATGACGTTTTTGAATGCAGTTTTGACTTATTTCGAAATGGAAAAGCGTTTTTTATTGAACACGCGTGGTTGATTGCTCGGAAAACGGGTTGTTCCTCAAATTCATCCTTTATCATGGACTCCGTTTGGAAATTTAGATAGTTAACCAAATAACGAAAAAAAAATGATCAAACTATTAATTAAAGTTCACGAAATTGAAACGAACTGATCATTTAACTAGTCAATATTGAAGTACCAATCAAGCGTCATGGTTAACAGTCATTTATCTCCCTCTTTTTCAAACATATCGTTCTTTCTCTCCACCTCTGTCAAGTTCAGACAAAAAGAAACAGAGAAACTGAAATGCTTAAATATTCAAATAAAAGAACCAAGTGTCTTCTTCAAAAAAACATTCAACTCTTATATCTTATACGAGTACACTGGACACGACACGTTTGTGAAGTGAAAATTGTCACGTGTTCCATGAAGGAAGATACCCCACTCGAAGAACAAGTTTCGTCCAGGTAATTTCACGTTTGATAAATGATTCGCGTATTCAAATCGTTTCAACCCCAATTGAACCAGCTGGCTGCTATTTACCGCCTCTCTTTTTTTTCCTGTTTCTTTTTCACTTTTTTAACAAGTGTAACGGACGTGAATACATCGACTGTGTTTCCTTTCGTCGAAAACGTCACATGCAGGAGTGCGTAAAAAGCATCGACTTCATTATATTCCCGTATTATTTTCTGGAGTTTCGATCATTTATTATTTCATACAAAACACTTTTACAGAGTTAAGGGTGGAGTTCCGCTAGGCCGTAACATGTCCAGTTTTGCGGTTGTATATTTTACATAGCACCCGTTTGTCTAAAAAGGTGCTTCGATCGATTCGGAGTTGGCCTCAAACGGAACTCCCACATTAAACAATTCTAAAATTCCATAGTTCTATATAGATATAAATGAAATGTAGAGTTTTGAAAAATATTATATAAATGGGATCGACAAATTATTTAGAATCCCACACAAATAAAATTAAAACATTCCCCAAAATTTAGAAGTATATTTTAGAAAATTCCATCGTATGAAATTCAAATTCGCTTTGAAATCCCTTAATTTATTGCAATACAAACCAACAGTTCCTGCAGTTTCTCTTCATTTCCCCAAAGAAAAAAACTTATCCTCGCTAAAAGGACATCCTCCACTTTTCGAACTGTACCGTGAGAACGCGTTACGCGTGCAATTTAAAAGTTCAAACAAATAAATCTATCCGTAATATTAATTGCGATAGCGAGGCTCATTTCTGTCGAGGACACCTTCCGCCCAGGCTTTACATCGAAACGCTGAAAAATGACCTTGCGGCGTCGGCGTCATTAAGCTTCATTTACAATCCACACCTCATTATAATACAGCCGCAGGAACGACTGGTGGGGATACCCGTTGGGATTAGTTCGGAAAAAGCAGCTAACGACTGGCGGCGTCGACGACACCGAGAAAAAATTGCTTTGCCAGCCAGCACCGGCTTAAAGGAACCGAGAGATGCGTGCTGCCGCTTCAACCCAGGCAATCGCTCATGATTTCGTTGGTTTTTGCTCATCAATTCAAGCTACGCCGTGCCGTTCCTTTTCCCGACCCTCCTTTACCATCTCTTCCAACGATAGTCGCTAACAACGTTCGCGAAGAAGATTCGAAACACTTCGCTTTTTGCGAACCATCCTTTCGCGACTGATGTACGCGATCGATACCATGCCAGCCTGCTATCGACCATAATCATTCAAACGATAACAAAATTCTACGTACATCTAATGATCATTAGCTTACTTAGTGATAATAAGAGGTGAAAGAGACTAATGGGTTCGTGTTGGAAGAATTCAGGTCCCAACTTTGCGATTAACACATTGGGTGCTATATCAAAGTCGTGGAAAATCCTTTGTAAAATTTATAATTTCTTTAATTCTTGAAGAGATGCCAAACCAACACAAGTACTGCGCCAACTTAACACCCTGTTGGTACCACGTGAAATTATTGATATCCATTTGATGCTTTAGAAAATTGATATCCAAATGTTAAGTGGTGGGATACTGGAAATTCATTCAAGGTACCCCTTCAGGAAGTTGCTGCATTCACCAACACCTGATCGTACAAACCTGCAACCTTTTTATCCTACAGGCGATGCAACGAATGCGTTACGTAACGAGGAACGGACAACAACCCCTCGTCTTTGACGAACTCAGGTGGTTGAAACGATTGTCAGACGGGGACTTTCACACCCCGAAGGAACCATCGAGGATATTCATAAGTCCTGCGGACATGAATCCTTTCTCACGACAACGCGAGGCAATCACCCCTATCCTGATTTCATATTCAGATACACCGTTGTCCCTTCGTGCACCGGTTATGGCCCCCCGTCGATTCGAATAAACCCGTTTAATTGGGATCATCTTTACGCGTCAAACAACCGATCTTCGGTTGGATTGAAGGCCGGAAAAGAGATGAAAAGTAAAGAAAATGCTCGAATGATGAAATCGAATTATTGCTGCAGAAGTGAAGTATCTTTCCTTGATGGCATTTATTGAATAAAACATTTCACAGAGTAATTATTCACTGAATTATTATTTATTATATTGCAATGTTACCTAAAATACCAGCTGTAATTAATAAAATTCTGTCCTTTCTCTACAATGGAACACTAAACGTACCGGCACTTTACATATACCTATTCTCACCATATGGGGTCATTTAACCCCTTATGAAATAAACGTTGATTTTAGAAAACATTGATCTTGCTAAACATGAAAATCCTACGTAAAAATAGCTCCCTGCTAAAGTTAATTTTTCAGATACGTTACCTACTCTAGGATGTATACTATGGCTGGAATATTTGGGAATGTTAAAGCAATAAACCACTCCAAAATCTTAATTCTTCTAGTTTTCATGCAAGATCGCGTCACGTATCGACCTACCCTTCTTTCCCGAAGTTAACACGGTCGAAATAAACATGTCTGGGCATACGAATAGCGTGTCACGTAGGATCGTATCATTCTTAAACGACGTAGTGAAAGAGCAAGCGAAATTGAAGATGTCAACCACGTCTAGACGCTGTCTCGTCAAACTACCCGCGCCGACACTTTATCCAATTGGCAATAATAAGTGTCATTGCCGCTGTCACCAACGGAAATGCATATTATACTACAACAATCCCTTCCATATTTTCCTCGTGAAAGATTCTATGAACCCGCACGATCTTTGATCGACGTTTCAAATAAATTCATCGGATACGACGAATTCATTTAACCCGTCATACGTGGAAAGTGATGCGCGATTACAAAACTCGTTTCTCAGCTATAAAATGTTCCCACGTTCTCTTTTTTCGATGAAAACATAATGGAAAAATAACGATCCCTTCCTACGCGTAATTCCCGGTTTAATAAATAGCCTCGGGTTGCAGGTTGCGCGACGATCAAGCGCACGCGAGCCGGGATTCACGGTACCGCGAGAAGACGCGTGTAACTCGCGAGCCTCGCGACCCACCGATAAATAAAGAAGAGGAGCCCGGTAATCCCGGAAAAAGAAGATCCGAAGGAAAAAAAGAACCGACGATTTTATCAGCGTGTTTGGACCGGCGGCACACGGTATACGGATCCTGACATTTTTTCAATGATATCTTCTTACTCCTCCCCAATTTGTAATGCAAGTCTTAATAAATAAAGTCCTCCGGACACCGTGGTCCTTCGCTTGTAAGCCGAGAAGATACGCGGGCTAAGATTAACAGAAGCAGAAGGAGTGGGAGAGAGGAGAGAGCGTCGGTGATTGAAGAGGAACGCGTTGAAAGAGGAGAAGATATCCTGGTTTCGAGGCAAACCGAGAGGACGGCAACGAGGAAGAGCGAGGAGAACGTTCGCGTAATCTACGTTTCCATCTCGTGGCGCGCGCGTGTCCGTCGAGATTCTCATCCTCGCCGGACCCAGGGACGAGGGGGATCCATGAGACCGGGCCACCTGCCGGCTAAGGCCCCCGTCACCCTTCTCCCTCCACCACTTTTTCTCTTGGACTTCTACCGCTTGCCTCTTTGCCCGTGGTGGGGATCACGGGGCCCTCTGGGGGACCGTCTCAACCCCTTTGCAGGAGAACGCACCGCTACAGCATTCTCGCGTTATGCTTCTCGACCCTGGTGATCCTCGCGAGTGATTACGCGGTCTGAATTTTTGCCGGACCCAACGGGAATCTCCAGGGACGTTTCCGTGCCCGAACACCGCGGATTCCTGTGAGCTTTCGCGATCCTTCGATCGTTGATTTCGGAATTAGGCGATTTCGGCTGGCAACGGAAAGAGTTTGGATATGAGAAACAATGTTCGAGTCTTTCTTGAGAAGATTGACATTTGAATCCGCCAAAACTTGATCGCAAATGTCATAAAAAAACATACATCTGAATCTTGGTATTATATAAAATTATTCAAGCTAATGCAATGGGTAATAGGCAAACTCGTTCAAATCACCAAGCAGACGTACCAAATCTACTTGGTTTAAGATTACCCACCACGGAGCCGAGATTCACCGCGAATAAAGACACGTTCAGTAGCGTTCAGTATTTTACAAAGTGCTCCATGAAAGAGGGCAGCGATGTATCCCATGCGGATCGGTTCAACGGTAACGATCAATTATACTAATACAGACGCTCGGAAGACAGGGCTGATAGAGAACGAGGCGTTCGTAGCAAACCACCAATTACAGGCCTCGGTAATACACCGATAATTTGCGCCGGTAATTTCCTTCTACAGGTGATAATCTCCCATAGCGATAATCCGCGAGAACGTGACACACGGATATACACGGTCCTCTATCCGTCTCGCTTGGAAGCCGGACTCTCGCTTTCGAAGACTCGTTGAAAATAAGAGGGCTGGTCGGAAGGGGAAAGGGGGTCACAGAAGTGTGTGTTTGTGGCAGAGGGGGGAAAGAACCCCCGCTAGGGTGACCCCGGGCACCCAACGCAGTAAATCCCTGTGGTGGTTCGAGAAACGCGAGACCCGTAAATTACGTACTTTTCTCATGCAGAAAGGATCGCGTTCAGGTGCAGAGGTCAGCAGAAATAATGACGGTGTGCCCGTGGAGATGATCTATCCCGTAATATCTTATGGCGTAGCTCGCGGTCATCACGTGGCGCTCAACCGAACGACCGTCTCTCGCGAGCTTCTTTAAATGAGCTTCCTGTCTTTTCGTAGGTCCATGCAAACCACCTGTGTCTGATCGAACGTGATCTTCCTGAAAGGTGAACGAACCCGATGGGAAAGCTTCCCTTCGAGGAGACGATTGTCAACAACGATGACGGTCGAATTGATTGGAGGCGAATGAAGACGCGAGCTCGAGGCAATTCTCTAGATGATGAAGACAGATGTGACTTGAAATAGGGAGATTAAAGATATGGACAATTTCGTGCGATCGTTGAGAGTCAATTATAAGATATGGAGGTAACTTTTGTTATATTGAAAAGTGACGAAGATATCTAAGATCCTGACCTTGGCATTTATTGCTGCAAATACACTGTTAACAACGATAGCAGTGTTTTATATATACAAAATGGATTTACGAACATATTTCGAGCGATCCTAAGGTAAAATATTGAAAGATAGGCTGATAACACTTACCCAGTAGACCGGCTAAACTGATTCTATGGGAAGAGCACACCAATGAGGAAAGTTGAAACTTCACATGCACGGTTTTCAGTATATTTCACTATTCAGCAAATAACCGTTCAAACAATCGGTATTCGTACTTCGAATACGACCCTGTCTATTTCTCGGCTTCTTCTGGTTGACGACGAGAGGAGAAGCGGTCGGCACACGTCGTTTAACAAAACGACATTACTTCCCGTCGCGTGGGTCCGTCGGTGAACCCGCGAGAACCGAGTACATTCACACGCGGCACCCTCTTCGACGCGGCACGAATGAATGAAATCGCGTAAATATTTATAGAGCGTCGAGACACGACGAACGGATGCCGTGCGAATTGCTCGTTTTGTCGTGTGTTCACAATTCGATTACAACCGTGTCGACCGAACGTCACGGGATTCGTAGGACGCGTTTCTCGGGAAAGTTTTGATCGAGTCTCTGACGTAACGAAGATCGGAGCAGGCTCACGATGAAGAGGCGTTAAATGATGTTTATAATATTAATTTTTTCTCCTGATATAATCGATTGAAACGCGTGACAACCACGCTTTCCACGGCTATGAAACGTTTAATAATAAGGCAGAAGTGAACTGGCAGTTTGAGGCCGGTTTCTTTCGGTATCTTACCGGTTACCGAGCCAGCCTAACAGTTCCTTCGCGTGAACATTTTTTTCCTTCGACCGAGCCGCGTGCCTCATCTGATGACGTGACATCGTGATTACATGGGAAGAAGGGCACCATAGGTGATCACGAAGCTTACTTCTCATGAAACGCCAGCACACGTAGCTGCAGCCACACACATTATTCGACGAAGGAATTTCGCATGTCTAACGTACACGGTTCATCGATCCTTTTGTTATTGAATTGCGTTTCCAAATATTTAATTAGATAGAAATTTTTACATATAATTAAAGTATCTCGTTTTTTGTTTTATATACAAACATTTTGATATTTTATGTAACAACGCCTAGAATAAGAAAATCAATTAAAAAAAACACTCATTACTACATTTTTATTCAACCGTCCCAAAATTAACCTTCAGAGTCTTCCTGCATCAATTTGATTCACTCATCGCCAAGGATGAAGGATGAAAAAAAGTTATTTGCACTTTTTTAAAGGGATTCTATGTTCGAACATTTACTCCTTGATAATCGTTATGAAAAGGTTGCTGAAGAAAGAACGGATGGTAAGGAAATATGTAAATCCTTTTTCAACAAAAAAAAAAGCAGCCTATCCTAATCCTTCCACCACTGACTGATTGGCGTATGCAAATTTCTTAATGACGGATCAGCCGGAATACTGCTGTGACGTGTGACGTCATGCTGCGCCGAGTTGGTATCAAAATGATTTTGATAAATTCGAACGTTAGATCCCCCTTTTTCGTGGCATCGAGATGGCTGCGGCTCATCTATCAATATTATACCAGCCGTGGGAAGAAGACACGGGATAACTCTTTTATTTGTACCTATAATCAATTCGAATCGGATAGATCCTTTAACTGAAAGACAGTCAATGACACTCGACATTTACGATCTGAATATTCATTAACTGAATATGCAACGTGTACGAAGAAAATCTGCATATCACTGACAACTGTGAATCACTTTATAGAACTTTCACTAATTAATTATAGTGTGTGAATTACGCGTTAAATTTCAACTTTGACGATGCAATAAGACCCCAACAAGCTACGTATGATTAATTTAAAAAACTAGCGAAACATAAAATATTCTAAAGGTTTTCTAGATGGTGCAAAATTCTAAAAGTAGATCAGGGTATTAGGCTAACACAATATATTGGATTGCAGCGGTTTCCTTTTATTTTTTTTAAATAATATTTTCTGCTACACGATTCTATTCACGTCAAACAGTATATCGTTAGATAACTATTTCCTATTGCTGCAATATTGCAACGGTTTACGTTAAATTTGTGAATTCTTAAATAAAAGGTCTAGAAGAATTTTTCGTTTCAAAAATAACAAAGTAAACGAAGGAAACATTGCAAGCAAAATTCTCGGGTTTTTAGATTCTTGTGGTATCAAGCATCCGTGACAGATCCAGAACCAGATCGACTGGATTCGCACGAGTCGAATCTATCCAGAGATCAAGCAGCCAGGAAGAGAAACGTCGCCACGTGGATCAACGATTCGTCTCCCGGTTTTTATCCCCCTATCGAAAAAAGAAACCAGCATAAACACCGTTCTCGTTTTGCATGCCGGGTGAGGGATCGATCGTGAAAGATCGACACGATATCCTACGGACCCTCGTAGGTGACAGTGATTTACATTTGAATGAGTCTCGGTCGGAAAAGCAGCAGAAGCAAAGGGTTGAACAGAGGGTTAAGAATAGGACACGAATAAATGAAGCAACGATCGTTCCAAGTCATCGCAAACTAATAGACGTCTGATTGCGGTAACCGCGAGTTTTGACTCGTCAGTACAAATATTTATCTTCATCCCTGCGTGCATTCACGCACAGCGTGCGACGCTCTAAGGCGCCGATCCTGCTATCGATGCATATAAATGCATTAATCTTGATCGGCGAAACCTTCCAGCTTGCTACGCGCATACGTATTCATTCCGTGTACCATCGTGCGCGGGGGGTTGAGTCAATATTGAAATTATTACTATTGACCCGAGCGGTGATTAATGGAGTCGAGCAGCGAGAGAAAATCTCGAGTTTCTACGAATATCGATTTCAAAATTCCACGTAATACTTTTATACACGAACCCTTTCCTACAGGGTAAAAATGTTAAGTGTAAATTGCTCCCCCATTCCACGGAAGCACGTACTACAATTTGACATAATTGTTACTTTTCGTGTATCCTATAATTCTACAAAATGAAATGATTCCAGACATTAACGTTTGACAGAAAGAAGAAGGAAGCATTCGAGTCCAAAGAACTGGCCTGGATTTTTACCGAGATCCTCCTCGACACACAATGAGCATACCTTTCTCTCCAGTGAACGGATCGATAAAACGCGTCACGTAATCAAACCGCGCATTTCAGATAACGAGTGTCAGCTGCCTCCTCTGGCGAGCAACGGGGACGAAATATTTCTATAAAGCCACCCACGCGAATATTTCACTCGGGCAAATATCGGTTGGATCTTAATGCGGTCAGAAACAATCGTCCGATGCGATACACTCGACGCAATATTCCGAGAAAGCGTACGGTGGCGAGGAGGCTCTCGTGATCGTATATCTGCAACTGTTCCAGACGAAGCCTCCTCGAAGAACACGGAACTTTATCGTGGCCATACAGGACCGCTCTCGCCATGGTATGCTTATAGATGTATAGCGGGCAACTTTTTATTTTTTCCTTCTTTTCTTTTTTCTTTTTTCTTTTTTTCTTTTTTTTTTTTTTTATTCCCAACGAACCAGCACACGAGAGCTTATTCGAGCCCACGTATGCATACGCGAGGCATGTTACACGGTAGCAGGCAAGGGCCATGTCCGGGTCAACGTTGCATACTCGTAGGATGCACATCGATGCGCATGTATGCACCGTCGCGTTGCTCTCGCATCTCGTATTGCCTAGGAGAACAGAATCGCCAGGATGCACGTGGAAATTTACCCGTTTATAGATTATAACTTTAGCTTATTGTATCCTGGTTATTGCCACGTGGTACGTGTTCATGGTTCGCTTCGTGGCTTTACCGTTTCACTTCTTACAAAATGGGACTATTAAATTCGAAGATAGATGACTGTTAATTTAAAAATTTCAGCCTCATCTTTCTTCGCTACGTACCATCGTGACTTACGTGTATCCTAACAAATAGATAATGGAGCGAATATTATGTCTCAGAATCTAATTACCATTACTTTTCGAAATCCTAGAAAATTCGAGTTACAGAGGGTTAATAGAAGTACGAGGAGATTTTTATTACCAGCTGCGAATCTTAAGCATCGAAGGATACGTGAACAGACATACGAGTGCACATCCTGTAAAGCGAAGAAATCGTGCGCATACGATCGACCGCGATCCAGAATATGGCTGCGTTGTACGCCAGTGGATCGGCGTCCCTTGAGGATTCAACGAGATCTTTGAAAATCAGTTGTGGGAAGGGAAGACACGTCGTTGCAGCTCGATCGAAGGCTCGTCGACGGTCAAGTGAAGAAAAAGCGTGCATTGTCGATGCGCTCGAGGGACCGTGGACCCTGTCAGCCATAACAAATTGTGACTTCGGTAGCCGGACGGCGGTGTTGCGGACCCGGCACGGTTGCGTGATTAATTGTAACGTCCTGGCCGCATGGTCGGTCGATTTTTTTCACGAATTATTTGCATGTCAAGCCGGATTGATGGAAACGCAGGGTACGGTAGCGAGGCGACCAGCAGCCACGGACACACGCGGTCGAATGCAACGCGTCGACCAACTCGCACGTACACACGAGAGAGCATCACGGGTGCACGGAATGGCAAGAAACTCTCATCCTGGTCGGTCGAATTTAACTTTCAAATGCGCCACCGCACCGATCAAACGCGCCACGACGACACACGGCGGTACAGAAGCAAGGATTTTTTCGAGAACGCATAATTTTCGCTTGAAATGCGAATTTCCGTGATGTCGGTACTCGATACGCGGGCCAGACTTCGCTTGATCTCATCCTAGCCGCCGAGACGCGAATTAATCGACAGGAAATGCGATTCCAACAGAAAAAAGCTAGGAAAATCTAGAAACTTAACATTGGAATGATATTTGAAATTAAAAATGATGATTTTAGGAAGAAATTTTACCAATACTTCAATGGAAATAGGACATGGAAAGGTGTACAGAAATAATAGCTCCACGAAACCATCTGGACTTGAAAATTTGAAGAAGAGTTAATCAATACTACCACCCACGATCATTATACAACCATTATATCGAAGGTTGTATGGACAAGGCACGATCCACTTGCATCACCGAAAATCACAGAGTTATGGAAGCAATCCTGCAGTCAGGTTGGTCCAAACGAAGAAAGGGAAGAGCAGCGTTCTCGGGCCTCGAAGCTTGGCTGCCCTTCGATTTCTTGCCCTATTGGCGCACAACCGAAGATTCGGGGCCCATAAAGAACGGCCGGAAGACAATGCAACGACACAACTCACAAAGAGACAAAGCCCCCAACTGGCGGTCGGCCACGAAGATGATATCACATGCTTTACGATCGTTCCACGGATACTTTATGCCCCTCTCCGCCCCCTCGTACGGATTCGACGTGTGCGCCGTTTTCTTTGGTTTTCGAGTCGCCACTGCTTGATATAGGAATATGCAGATGTCGCGTGATGAAATATCTTCGCCGTTGGCCCTTCTTCTTTTCACCCTTCCCTTGCCCTTACTTCGCCGGCTTCTTCTTGTTTCGCCTTTACTCCTCCGCGTGGACAGAAGGGCAGTTACGCGCCCCTTTCTTCGTTCCAACGTCCCCCAAAAACATTCCCGAGGATCTTGACATTTCTATTTATAAGGGACCTTAGGCGCTTACTCACGATTTCAGTATATCGTTGAACGTTACGCAATTATAGCGACTTGTATGAAAATGTGGAAGAATGATAGAGAGAATGTTTGACTGTGATTATTCAAGCTGTGATCTGAAGATATGGAAGATTTTATCGATAAACGAGGACAATCTGTGTTCATGAAAGGAACCGAATGAAAAAGTAGATCGATTTCATTGGTTTCTTTACGATGATAATACGATTATTTGATGATAAATCATTTAACTTTCCAACTTATGATATAAATTATGATTAATGGGTTAAAATATCACCCTCTCGGCGGTCCAATAATCATTGCAAATACTATCAATTTTCCAAGTATCATGGTATGGGATAAAAAAGAGAACCACTGGCCAAGAACTTCCATCCCTTCATCATTGTATTCTCCATCAAACGTTTCGAACAATGACAGTCGCGATGAATTCCATCACGAGTCTTATTCCCAAGCGGTCCGTGTCTGGACAGCTTACAATAGGCAGCAGCAGCAGCAGCAGCAGCAACCTCGAAAGGACGTTCGACATCTTGCCATAGTACTCGCAGGACGTATGACAATCACGTAACTCATTTCCTACACGATAACGTCACCGTGGAATTTCATTATTGAAGAATCGATTGAGGGATCGCGAAGCCGCGAATCTTTCTGTTGGAGGGACATGAACGGGGACCGTCAAAGAACCGATGATTCACATCGTGCGTACACCGTCAGTGTGCAAATTAATACGCACACCGCTGTTTCAACTACGTCATTCTCGATTTTTATCGTTTTCTGTTCCGCCGTGATGATATTTTCAATGGAAACCAATTTTTAGCGATCGTGACACTCAATGTTTTCCTTTCGATCAATATTAACACGTTGGCTGCCACGGGGGTCACCGGTGACCAGCACCCGACATTTTTTACAATCAAATAATTACCAAAAGAAATGATGAAATAAACCATGGATAGCGTTAACGTTAAGCTAATAATGCTCTAGCTATCGAATTGAAAAGTTAAATTTGAAAATTAGTTGATTGTATTCTTAATAATTAGGATTTCTACGTGTCTGACCACACACGTCCGTTTTCACTCTGGCAGTTCACGTGTTAAGTAATGCTTCTTAATTAAGGGCATAATACAGTGCAATTTTTATTCAGTCATGTTTTATTATTAGATTATTATTGATATATAATAAGTTGACCAACCTATCTCAAATTTTACGTACGACTCCGTATCGTTTGTACCAGAATTATACTAATATCTGCAATAATTGATTTTATTTAATATTTGTTTCATTTTTCATTATCTCTATTATGTATAATTCCGAGTATTTAACACGTCAAACAGTCCCAAGATTGTCTCCAGATCTCAAAATTAGTTCGAACTTACGCCCAACCATATATCATTCGAAAATAACTGACAGTCTACCAGTATCAAGCAGAATGTTCCGTTTAACCCTAATTACCACCTCGACATCTGTTTCAGCATCGTCTTTTCCCCGACTAATTTCCCGTCCCACGCACATGTCTCTGAGTTTTACCACCCAAAAGTAATAAACTGAAAAATCGACTCGTATATCACAGGATTTTCCGGTCGCTGACCTAAAAGCTACTCTCCTTAGCTCAACGTGTATGACACATTCAATAGTAAAAAATTGAAAGCTCTTCTATCTTCAATTATTAAAACTTCAACGTGTCTTGCCACAGATGATCATTATCACTGGAAATATCGACGTGTTAACCAAAGAGAGCAGAAAAGACCTTCGCGTCACAAAGACTTTTAATTGAGATCCACCGATCCACTAAATGACGGAACAATTGACATCGCAACGTTGCTCCTCGCCTTCTTCATCGCAAAGATAACAAACATGTTCTTTCGAACGAAGTATCATCCACTTCGAAGGATCCATTTAACGAATAATCAAGACTACGCTTGTTCCTCGAGTGCAAGGAAAAAAAGGAGAGGCCTCTCAAAGGTCCTGCAACAATGGATCCTCATCGTTCTCCCTTGTGATTCGATATGCGTTTGATGGACGTGAAGATGGCCAGGCTTTCTTTAACCTCGACCTCTCACGTCGAGGATCCCTCTTCGTTTTCTTCTTCTTCTTTTTTTTTTTCAACTATCACTGAGATATCACCTGCTGTTTGGAAAGCCAAGCTCGAAATATTGACTTCGAGGGAGGAACGATTTAGAAGATGATACAGGTATCATGTTGATCGTTTGAGTTCCGTAAGATTAGAAAGAATGACTGTTACGTGTGGTTGTTAATTGTTAATGATGGGTTTCAATTTTTCTGTACGATATTCGTTTAAATTGAAGAGTAAATTGGTTCTTTATCTTCTTCAAGGAATCTGTTTGGAAGAATATCCTTCGAGGAGAACGTTGCTGGCAATGATTAGTATATTAGGCCACATACTGAGCTCATCATTTCTGAGACTCTGTTTAATATTCCCAGATTAGAATATCCAATGCATAGAATAAGCAAACTGTTTAATATTCTGTTGTTGCTTATGAAAAAGATAATCTCATTTTAGTTTTCTAATCTTTGCAATATTTTGAAGGATAGCAAAAATGATTTGTAACGCCTATTTAACTGTGAACGGTACGAAACTACTGATATATTAATTAAAAAGCAAACACTCAGTGGTGTCATAGAATCCAAATGACATTATGGCAACTTAATATGTAAATTTCTTACTTATTTCATATGTACCATATAAAATGGTAAAGTTTGAACCAAATTAGTGTTCCAGACGCAATGCATACCCCTTACTCGAGAAACTTTCACGATGAAAAAGAAAAGAAAAAATACAGCCTATCATTAATTTTCACCAGCAAAGCAACTCCGACGACGCTCGATTGAGCCATACAACCGTGTCTCGAGGAGGCAGCTTCCGGTTACAGAAACGAATCGAAATACGCTCGTAACTCAGCCGAAGAGCTCTGGCTGTCGGGTGTCGTCCACTCGTGAATTTATTAAACTACTCTTTAATGCAGTGTGCCTAGTAACGCGGAATAAACGACCGTGACCGGCTACTCGATACTCGTTCGTACACCCACGCGACATTGCTGGTTACTTATTGAAACGAACCTGAAGTCGACTTCGTAGCATCCGTAACGGGCCGAAATAAGATATCTAAGATAGCTCTCGAACAAGATCGACCCGTGTCATTATTCTTTAAACCGTAAAAGGTAGAATGCGACCGGGGGCAAGGAAATACAGTAGCTGTCGCGGTTAAGTAGTTCGCCCACGCCGGGCTTAATTTAAATGCGTCAAGAACGATCGGGAGAGGTCCGATCGATTTTTCATGATGTCTCGAATAACGAAATCATTTGAACGGGGAAGCTACGAAGTTAATCTTCCGAGACAAAATCGATATCTTATGAACTTCACAAGGAATTGTAACATCTATTGGGACATGTTCCTTGTCCTAGGATTATCAGGTTTATGGATGGCGAATCAAAGATTCAAGATGCAAATGTATATGCTGATCTTGCGATCATGCAGAGTGTCAAATATTAATGGTAGAGCGATAAATGGTGAATGAATCATGAATCAAATCTACAGAATGGTTCTATACAGTAGGGTCTTGGTAACTTTCAGCTCGCTAACTTCCCGCAGAGACCAACTGACGCACGTATCGTCACCAATAAGTTTAATATCAACGCTATCCAAAGTTTACCTATTCTTTTCTTTTACTAATTATTCTATCACACAAAATTTGAGACGTCGGTCATCCGTGACACCCCCCACGGCCGTTAACGTGTTAAGCTTTCGTTTCGCACAAAATCAAAGGTTCGCTGTACTAAAGATAGGCACTCCAATTTTCTAAGAACAGTCTGAAAATGAATATCAGAAAAAGCAACTGTCGAAGGTCGCACAAGCTCTTTCATCTAGAAATTTATATCCTCCATAAATTGAAAAACAAGAATTAAATCACAGATCAAAAAATTAACGAGCCTGAGAAACGCACGACCAAGATCCAGATGTGAAAACGTGAAAAAAGGAGGAAGCTGTTGTGCCACATAGCTGCCTTCGAATGAGTAAAACTAGACCCGTACAGTCTAATGGCAAATCCAACAACGATGCTTCCTGACGTTACAACATGGAACACCGACGAAGAGAACTGGCAGCACGACGACAACAGAGGACGAGAAGCCGAGCAAAGGCCTGCCAAGCGAGCAGAAAACGTGTTCGTCAAAGAGTTTCATTCATCCGCGCGGCAAACTTCACTCGCGGGGACACGTGTGCCCGTAGGCCAGTATTGTAAACAGGGATTTATGCCCTTTCGACGATACTCGGGCCTCTCCTTTAACACCCTTCTTTCTCTTCCTCTGTTTTTCTCGTTAACTCGTTTGGGACTGCTGCCTTCCGGACCACTTTGAAGCTCGTTCGTTCGTTTGTTTAATCCTTTCGCTGCCAAAACGTTACCATATGTTTGTATATCTAATTGTCTAACTTAATGTATGTACATATACATAAATGCGAGTAAAATGAATCGGTCAAGTTTTCTTTGCAATTTATTTTTTACCCTTAATTGGTACTTTATAATTGTCCCCTGGTATCAAAGGGTTAATGAAGTTTGACGTTGTTTGATGACTGAAACGAGTTTCAAAATAGCACTTATGGCATATCCATTTGAAACTTAAAACTTCGTGAATGTCACTACGGAAACGCTTCATCAATGTTCTTAAAACAAAATGGCTGGATCTTCATTGGAACAAACAACCGAGAGAACTGAACTATTCATTGACTAAATCTTATATTATTTATTTTATTTTATATTAAGGATACTGATGAAGCGTTCATATAGTCATTTTCACGAAATTTGAAGCCTCACATTGATGTGCCATAATTGCTATTTTGAGCAAAACCGACTGTTTCATAAAATACACCTTTTTATATCAAAAGGCATTATGTTTGGTAGCTCCTCACATAAATTTCAATATCCAGTATGGTCAAATCGATGAAATCATCAGGGAGAATATTTCCCGTAAGAAACAGTAGGACAGATAAGATCTGAGTTTAATGGACTCGGGCAGAAGCATTTTTGCTGATATTCAGTCCTCGATTCGAATTCTTTTAGCCCAGCCAATGGACAAAAGAGACACTTTCGATCCTCTGCTTCGCATATTGACGTGTCCTTATCGATCGGTCTCACATTTGAACCTTGTGTCTCGATTCTCTCGCTTCCAAAACGTATTCAAGCCTACTAACAGTGACAATGGTCTTGGTTTCTTGCAGTCTTATCGTGCTTTCTATCACGAACACGAGCGACTAAACAATTTATCTCCATCTTCAAAAATGGAATCGTGCTAGTTGGAAATCGTTAAGAAAATTACCTACGTAAATATCATAGCGTATACGATTTTTAATTTTTCCCAATGCAATGGTTTAGTTTCATGGTTCGATTATTAATACAAAAAAAAAAAGAAATACGATTTTATCAATCATTCCTCACTTTACCACATTATCGACGCACTGCCATTAACTCTTTGATTCCAGCAAACTGTTAAACAGCTCGAAAGGGAATGGCCCTTCATTAAGCATCATTTCGTTAAACGGCCCCTTTATAGAGGCTCTGTTTCACCGAGCCACCGAGACACGACGAGAAATTATGTATTCGTATTATGTGCCGAAGCATCGGGTCGCCCACGTGTCTCCCCCATTGGCGTAACTAGTGCTTCTGTCCAGATCGAACCAGATCACCTAGTTTTATCAATGGTGTCTAGCTTCACTCTAACCCTTAGTTTATCTTTAGCATAACTTTTGTTCATAATTTCGTGAAATAAGTGCACTCTACGAGTATGTGCTATACAATTGAAGGTACAATAATAGACATAGTGATTATCACTCCCCTATAGTACAGTGGGACAACGAAGTAAGAATTGTAGGAGAACATATTACATTTCTCCTCAAATATTTATTTTTATTAAAACAAGATTTAACAAACTCGCGACTGATTCTGTTTTTGGCATTTGAATGATTTTTTTACGAGGAAGACTACCCTGACCACTTACGCCAATGCTCTCCCTTTATCCCGACCTCTCTCTATCTGGCACGTTACCGCTTAAATTCCATCCCCTGCTAGCTAGCCGGTGCCCGAGAACGTTAATGAGTAAGCGATGCTACCCGCTCAGCATCTTTTATTCATTTCACGAGGAGAAGCGAAAGTACGGCCGCCGCTTTTACGCTAAGCCAGCAAGGCTCGCTGCTTGGCGCTCGCTCGCTTACTATCTCGAGACGTGTACACCACTGCCCACGTGCGCCGGCCATATTGCATTTCCGGTTCGTGAAATGTTATAAAGTTGGCGGGGCGCGCTCACTGGTATCCCCGTGGCTATCGCGATTTCCTGTCTGTGATCTGTTGCGAGCAAGTCGGTTGCAACTCGTTTCCACAAAGCCGACTCCCCTATCGGTTTCTAGTATCGTAAATTTTTGCGGGTCCCCGTTCCAGCTACGATTTAAAGATCCAGCCGGCGCCGATACGCGATGTCGTTGGAATTTCAATCGCGAGTATGCCTAGGATGCCGCCGTTATTGGAATATCGGTATACGCTCGCGGTTACCCGTCTCGGGATATCGCGATTTTCTCCACGATCTTCTGAATGAAATCGGCTTCGAGTCGTAATGGTCGGGTACGATACATAAATGGTCTCATTACTGGACGTATAAGACTATGATTATTTAACACGTGGCTGCCGTGGGGGTCACTGATGACCGTGAATTACCTCAACATTAAGGTAATAGCGCAAAGTACCAAATCAAAAGGTTAATCTTGAAAACGAATCGCTTGTATCGCTAATAACTCATCGTGTTGAAGGTAAATATATTTTATTATCATACAAAGATATTTGCCTTGACATTTAACCCTTGTAATATCAAGAATAAATTTAACCCTTGAAAACCTTGAAACTTTGATATCTTGAATGTATCTAAAATTAAAGTTTATTGGTAAATATACTTCTTTTATAGGAAATTTTTTAGACTTTCATCTACTTGTAACTTCACAGAAAACTCTTTTCCTGAAAGAAATATGAGATCTCGTTCTTTCTCCCCGTTCAATCGGTATCACAAAAACGGGGTACGTGGAAACGACGGAAAAAAAAAGGTTCCGGTGAATGGATGTTACGATGATTCTTGCACAAAAGGTTTAACCTCTTCAGGAGTGTGTCCGATTTTCGGACGTTTTACGAGAAATCGGTGCACCGTATAGAGGTCGTCGGAGGAAAGCAAAAAAATAAAATTGTCCGGTTCAATCGAACGGATGGGATAAGTCCGTGGACAAAAGCCTCATTGTATCCGGAATTTTTATAAGGACTCTCGAGACGCTCCATTGTGCGAAAATTGGGGGTTTAAGTTAGACGGGAATTGCGGGGGCGGAAAGGGATAGCGAAACGAGTCCCTCGACCGTAAAAATGTAAAAAAAAAAATTCATCTCACGTCGACGTCGGATCACCAACAATAAATTTTGTAAAAATTACATTTATGAACTATATTTCGTTCAACAGTATCAAAGTTGCGATCGTAAAGAACGAATTGATCGCAATGTCTCAACCTTTCTGCAGGATTGATAATTATGATAATAACATAATAATATATTACATATCTTTATTATTCTCTAGATATGTCGTATCTCCTTTAAGGATTAAAAATCATATAGACCCTTTTAAATTAGGGGATTACTTATGCTTAGTGACCCAAAACTAGATCGAACTCAACAAATTTCTTATGTGGGTAGGTTATTAAAATTTTAATACTTCCATTTGATCAATTCATTCGAGATATATCTAACAATTAGTCAGTTTTCTGATCTTTTGAATACCAATTTGAAAGAATCCACTTCAAAAATACTGTTCTCGAAAGACAATGTAACCGTATCTAACCCTTTGATACCATTCAAGAAAGTGTTTAGTGTTTCGCCAGCAATGAAATTAACTTCATCACGTGTACAAGAATCACAACAATGTACGCGTACATAATGCTATCGATAAGGATTGAATGAAAAGGCAGGTGGTGTTTTCTCGTGAGAAAGTTCACGTAACGTTGATCTGAACGGGAAACATCTTCCTCGCAGGTGGTGCGTGATGTGAAGTCTAGCTAACCGCCCCTTTATTTCACCAAGAAACGCAGCGAACCCTTAAGAAACCCCAATCTGGAACCTCCTTTCTCGCGAGGAATCCAGATTTCTGGAAATTCTATATTATACATCTCGTCAATGCCGCTTTGTAGTCTACGAAGTGACACAGGGATCACGCTGAGACGCCATTGTCTGCTTTCGAAAGGATTTTTCCTCCCCCTTTTAGTTCGGATTCTCCAAGAAAATAGGGTTGGAAGGTTGAGCTCTCTGTTCTGATTGTTTGGAAATATTGATCCGTTGTTTGATCTCGATCGGTCTAAATATTGATCGCCTTTGATCGGATTTTTCTGCGACTTTTTAATTAGCTGCTTTCGAATTCAATATTTTACATTCGTTCGTTTATTTAATTTGTGCGAAAATTTCTGTGTTAGTAAAACAGTTGAGAATTTCTGGATTTTATCTTTTATAAGAAATATCGTACATTAAAGCACGAAGATAACCGTAAGCTATATTTTGAAAAATTGAAGTTAATATACGAGTTTGTCGTTTATTTCAAAATCACCCTGTACACGTTTCACCGTCAGACGATAAAACGGAGGATAAAGAGCTACATGAAAACGTTGACGATGTATTCTATGGGAGCGTATAAAGCGGCTCGAGATTCTTCCTTGTGCAGATTAAGGGGTTTCATTTTGAGACTCTGCAATAAAAATTAATCCCCGATCGTTAAGAACCGCCGTAACTGTCAAAATATACGACCCCCTATACCGGTCGAGTGAAATCCTTCCACTATGGGAAACAACCTTGAACGACGAGACTGATTCAATAATTTCTCATCATTTTTCGAGAAATCAAATAATAAATGAAAAGAAAAAATGTAGAATACCTTGTGTATAAGAGAATGTTTTCTTTTTATGTTACAGGCAATTAATACAATAAATGCAATTTGCCTTGTCGAACTAAAAATTATTTGAGTTTTTGATCATTTTTTTTTCCTTTTGTTCGGTAAGATCTTTTTTTGCTCGAGTAGATTAGCTATTGTCAACGAAAGCATACATAACATACCTTAAATTAGACATACTCGACACAATATCCTTCATTTCCTGCAACAAAACTGTCGCCATTAATCGATAAAATACAACCACATAATTCATCGATATCTTCCGGTTCACGAACCCGAACCAAGGCCCTAAAAGTTTCAAATCGACCACCAACTTTGAAATACTTTTACTACAAAATTGATACCTTGAAAACCACCGATGGTTCCAAAGGGTCATCTAAACGAGACCTACGCGCAACCTTGTGATTTACAACTCTGAACGTTCACAAAGAAACTTCATCTCTCTTTCTACACGAACTTCAAATTCTCACGTATACATGGTGGATCATAAACTGTGATACAAGTGGGCCAAGGAAATCAGTCGAAACCTTGAATGTTTATACTGGAACAACAATCTTCAAACTGATCAAATAACTGTTATAAAGTGAACGTTTGTCCTCGTTATGCACCCTTTATTATTAACAAGAAAGGATTAGAAAACTCGAGCTTAAGAAGTGGAACCACACTCTAAAGATTGCCACCCCCTAATGCACTATTAAAGATATAAATACACTTTACAGAACAACACTTTAGATTTTTTACAAAATGTTATCCAATATCGATTGTTATTGTATTTCATCTAATAACCGGTTGCACGACACCCTGTATATGTTTCCGTTCGTAAAACGAAGCTACGATGCTTAAACCCGCCGTGAATTTCGATTCATCTCGCACGAATTAAATCGATTTAACCCACACGTTGTCGTGGCACCGAGGACAGTCGTTAGAGGACAGACCACAAAACCCGCGGGGATTATAAAGGACAGGGCAAAAGCCTGCGTATCCATTCGATGAAGGCCTCACACGCGCCATAAACTACCCTCCGTGCGACGAATTTGTAGCATTTTATTAGCGGGCCTAGCATCAATGTTCGCGATAGACGTCTCGCAAAAGCTACTTTGTCGGGGAGAGAACGATTTTAATGGTCGGACTTTGTTCTCATGGGAGCACTGTTAGGCGGTTATGCCCTGCTGGTTGTATTCACTCGGACAGAGATTTATGTTCGTTCTTCGTATGAGAAGAAGGATACAGGGACGACAATTTTATGATCGGTTTTGTTACAAAGTTGACTCTTTATGCCGGCTGAAGGACCGCGAGACTCGTAGGGGTGAGGGATAAAAGTGGACTTGCTTCTAGGCAACGAGTATCGAACAAGAGTACGTCGAAAAATGTTTACAATCGTCAGATCTCACGCTTTTTCGAATAAGTAATTTCTATGACGCATTATTATTAAAAACTTGGGAATTTAAGCGATATGGAGTTCGCCGTACCCCATTTAGCTCACATACAATTAATATCAAGCATACGATTGATACCTGATACACTGATTACAAATGTATGTTAAAAGGTAACGAGGCAAAAACGTGTTAAAATCGTAAATAATCGGTATCGTTGGCAGAAGCCACAAAAATCGTATCACAATCAGTTACACGTGATTTTGTCGGGTAATCTCTCTCGATTCCATCGTGGAACGGTCGTTAAAAAGTAACAGGAGGGCGTGGAACGGGATCGCGGTTAATGATCGATTTACCCGCGATAAAGTCGTGCACCAACGAGAGCTGCTCGATATATATTAACGCGTGATCAGTTTAGTGGCAATTACAGGCTAATTCGCGCCTTCGTAAATCAACCGTTGATTCGCGAATCCGTGGCTCTCTTTTCTACCGCATCGTACGTGACCGGTTTTGATGAGATATTACAAAGATACACCCTTTCCTGTTCACGGCTATCTTATCTGATTAAAGACGCGTTTTCATCTGCGACAACGGTACGTTAACGATCAGGCGATTCTAGAAAAGCCTCGCCGCTTTAAATGAACACGTTCGTTACCGATGTTCCTTTGGAATATCGTGTGCAGCAAACCGTGAGATTATTGATCGACAATGATTTCTTTGAACAAAATACAGATTAATGTAATGCAATATTGGATCTTGCACATTGTTTATGTATTGCATTATCTTCTGTAAGATAAAAACTGAAAAAGAATTGCATTGAATAGTATTGAAATGTCTCCCGTGATATCATCATAAGCTAATTTCACAAGGTTTGTAATATTATGCCAGTATACACAGTCTGTTTATCTCCAGATTAATCCGATCCACGAAAATCCACCGGCGCGCTAACTTCTCAAACACGCTGCCCTTAGAAAAAAAAAGAACCCTTAATTAACCCCACGGTTCCTCCCCGAGGTAAGGGCTAGCAAGAAACCGTTTAACAGGCGGCCTCCGACCGAGCAGGTTCGCTGGATCCTTGTTAACGTTTGCCAAAGCAGCATCTCAATAAGCGGCACAATGCGTCCCGATCGTAAAGTTCGATTGCAGAAAGGAATTCCGTCCGCTGGCCAATAATTTATGATAACCCGTACGCGAACGAACGAGCTCGTGTCAAGCCGTAACCGGATATCGGCTCGGCTGTCGGTGTAATTATTTCTCGAACGAGAACAAAAGAAGGAACGAGCGTTACGGGGCCAGCAAAAGAAAAAGTACGACGAGATAGGCAGAGACGTCGAGGGGGCGAAAAGGTTGAGAAGAACTCGCGCGAGATTTCGCGCTTTAACCCATAATTACCGCGATGCTGGGAATTCATTAGCGTCGTTAACCAGGTGCGAGCACCAGGCGCCTGATAATCGAGGAACAACTTCGCCCCGAGCCGGCCCCAAGGAACAAAATTAATCCCATCAGATTAACCGCGGCCATTATAATTACGAGCGAAGCGTTAAACGCGACCGCAGCTTCCACTAGCGGGCGGATCGGCCTCGTCTCGGCTCGAATTCGCGGTACCGAGCCACTCTTACGATACGCTTGCGATTAATTAGGTTCCACCTTTATCGAGACCCTTGGAGAAGAATCGCCTATCGAGCGTATATTTCAATCGAGCGAGCATTAAAATAATCTCACGCCTGTTTCTCGCGCAGCCGGTATCGACCCACCGGATAAAACGTTAATTTATGATGGTCGAAAGTTGCACCGAGTTAATAAGATTTCGTCGTTGCCTCGACCTCTGGGGATGTTCGATAGGATGAGAAGTCGAAAAGTTTCGGAGATACGGTCGCCTTTGAATACGGTCGGATTTATTAGAAAATATTATTTTTCTATGCACTAAATATCTAAGATACTAATACAGCTCTTCAGAAATTAATTTAATAAGTTGTTTGAAATTTTATATCTAATTATTATTAGGGGTGCGTAAAAATGTTCATTTTCTGATAACTGTAAATTGGCATTCTTTTGATAGGTATTACAATTATTCAGACAATACGATACCTCGATTGTTCTTTCAGGTACAACATTATTGCATCGCTTTATTTTTAGGGGGGATGTTCGAGGGGGAGTTTTACTTGGAGATTCTCCAAGAACAACAGACCCAATTATATTCTTCCGTTTCACATTTCAAGACAGCGAACAAAAAATTTCAACGTCATGAATTAAATATTCTGAAGTCTGATCATCGACATTAAACGCCTCGGTCGGAGCTCATAAAAATTTTATGTCTGCATCCCGATTCGGCGAATCGACCGATAATTGTCCAGACGCGAAAATCGATTCCCAACAAAAGTTCACGTCGACGGCCATTATGAGCAATCGAGCTCTCAATTTAAACTTTTGCGTCTTTTTATGTCGATTTCCCTTATATGGGCATGATTGAACGATTCATGGTAATGATACATGTTTTATTAATATTTTCTGGACCCTGTCAGTTTGATAACGCAATATCATCATTTACGACGTAACTTTCATTCAAATATTGAAAAATTATAATCAATGATGGAAAAATTGCAAGAAATGTCCTTCAAACGAAAGTACGATAATTCACAAACTCAACGACGAAAGAATCAAAAGATCATAACAGAAAATAGTTAAATTTATGCATTCTCTTATACCATAACACAAATGTTAGAAAACAACTTTGAATCTCTGGAAATCATAAATTCATCAGGAATTATTAAAAAGCTTCAAAAACAACGATAATTCTACCATGACGTCAAAAAATTCAAAATTAACTCTGGTCTAAGAAGACCGACAACATTACTTATGATTTCGATCACACAGGATTGACGATTCCGCCATAACGATAAAAAATTCCAAATGAACAGCACTTTATCTACTCGTTTGTAAGATGACCATCGACATTACTTATGATTTCGATTGCACACGAACGATATATCAGGTAGCATCCGTCGGTTGCATCCGACGCATATGCCAATAAAGAAACTTTTATATCGCGATATCCGAACTCGTAAATCCGAATCTCCCTCTCGACCGCGTCTCATCCCATCGAGCTTTTCAGCGGTGGAATAAAGAGTTTAGCGATCGATTGGCTTTTTATCGTGCGATTGGGACGCGGCTCCGGTAGCTGGTGCTCGCACGAACCAGCACAAGCCCGGCCAACCAGCCAACCAGCGTACGGCGAACGATTTATGCCCGCCGACTTATTTGGCAGCATTGTTTACGGGCCAGGAAGCAGTTTGTCCCGAACACTCGGCTCCTTTTTTGCGATATAATTGCAGATTCTGCGCGTCCACGCAGCCAGGGCGGTCCTTTTTTGCGGCGGATCTTTCTGTCCCACCGCGCCATAAGAAACTCTGATCGGCGCGACCATGCTCTCACCCCCTCCCTTTCCTCACCCTCCCCTCAGACTCATCCTCGTCCTATCTTCTTGCCGTACTTTATCACGACGCCCTCCTTTTTCTACCGGCCACGATCTTCTGCCTTCTTTCTGCTCGCTCGTTCGCTTTTACAGTAGCCCGATCCGACGTGTCCTGATTTTTTTTTTCTTTCACCCTTCCTTCCCCCACCTCGCTTCTCGAAATCCCACTGTTACACCCCCACCCTCTCCTTCCCATCGGTCTTTCACTCTGATTCGATCGGTAAACGCGCGGACAAAAGCACGGAGAAAGTATGTACGTACGGGACGGAAATCGAAGATCATTCGTTCCTTAATAGCCCTCCATCAAGAACACGATAATAAAGAACTGAAACTGATTGCGGATTTAAAGAGGCCCGAGCGATTTTCGCGACGACGCGATTCATTAAGTCATTGGTTCCCTGAATCAAGTTGCGAGGTTTTTTGCCCCCGTTTCGGTGAAACCTTTTTCCCGTGGGCGACGCGTACAAGCAAGGTTGTACTGCTTCATTATGGACACCCACAATCTCGAACTATCGCTTTCCTGGTTAAAGAAAATATCTTTAATCCCGTATCCGAATAACTCGAGTTTAAATTCACGGATCAATGATCATCGATTTGAAATTAACATTGCATGTCGATTCGTTAACGAGGGTACCATCTTTAGAAAACATACCAAAATGACGTTATCTGATACGACGATCTAATGTTACGTTAATTAAGGAGTACATTCAGCGAACACGACATACCTTCGGTGTGTAATAGAAGCAAGATATATTGATATGATGGAACCCATCATCTTCTCGCCGTTCGCATAACTCGATCGGCTCGATGATAATTGATATGCATTTAATAACGAAAGATGCATGAGGTAATTAAGAACAACCCTCTGAATTTGCCAAGATCCTTCATGACATGCTGCTAACGTCTAAATATCCTATGTCGAGATATTTAAACACGCTATTAACGATGATTATGAAACGAATAATGATTTAAATAATTCTAAGAGACGAGTTAGTCTTGACATAATCCTATAAAACGAATAAAAAGGCACTTCCATTACAATTAAGGGTTCAAATTTTTATATACTGGAAAATAATATCTGAAAGCATGATCCAAAATCACTTTAACAAAAATGAAGTGCAGTCTAAAATTAAATTAAAGTTATCACTATCTGATTGGATCTCTGTCCAAAACTTAACGAAAAGAGCAGTCATGTTAACAAATTTTGATGGACGAAATAAGCGTAGAATCGTGTATGAGAACCATGACACAAAATCATGTTACACACTGTACATATGAGAAAGGTGGACGAGGAATTCGAATTGACAAGTTAAAAAGATCTCGAAACGTTCCTCGAGCGTGAACTGGTTAGCGGTCTCGAGGAGCGTTCTGGCTGCATGGAAACCTCGAGGGAGGGACAGATAATCGATGAGGGGAACCAAAGTGTCCTGACCATAGCGAGGAATTGACAGACAAGGCGCTATCCTAAAGGGAATTCCTGGCGAGAGGATCGTGCTCTCCCGCCTGCGCCAGGAAGCGAAGCAATAAATTCGCGAATACGTCGCCGACAGAAGGATCTGATAGCGGCGAAACTTGCTCTCACAAAACCCTTCTTTTCGCCGTCCACCGAATATGGAAACGCACGACCCTTCGTTAAAACGATTGGAATAACCGCGACCGTGACAGAAGTGCTTTTTACTTTCGTCATTTCCTTTTTGAATTAAAGAAATACTGAGAAATATAAATTTACTATTCACTACTGTTTTAATTTAACTTATATTCGGGGATGATTTTACTCTACGTATTGTGATTTAATATTTAATAAAAGAGATAAAAAATTGATTTTTGTTCATTTTGTGATCTACAGATGATAGTAAAAATGAAACAAGATCTGTAGTTGCCTGACACCTATCAATGTTTGGCGCAAACTACATTTGCCCCTTGAGAGATGCTGCCTGTACTTGCTTTTTGCATGAAGGATTTCTACCTTACCAACTATAGCTACAAAAGTTTCCTCACAACTGTTGTAAATGTATGTACATATGCATTTGTAAATGTACATATAATTTTATCAAATTTTCGAATTTATAAAAGGAAGTTTTCATCAATTATCAACTGATTATTCTTACACTTTATTGTTTAATCACTTTTTTTATGAACAGCATTTTTAAAACAAAAATAAGAAATTATGTAATGTAAAAATGGCAACGTTATTATCAATTCTGTTTCTGTAATTACGATAAGAATATTAACTGATATTTGGTTTAACACTATTTGAGTAATTTTTAATTTCTTGCCTCAAAGAACAGAAGCTTGCATTTGATATCTCAGAATTGTAGTAGCAATATTTTTTGAAATCAAGATAATAATAAATGCTACTCACCACTTTCAGCAATGTTTGTAATTAGCATATATTGGCTCCTCTGGCACTTCAAAATATCTACAGATACAAAGAAATGATGACATTTATATTAGTGTTAAAACAAGCTAAACAGTAAATAAATTAGAACTCTATTAGTATATTATAAGTTTGATTGCAAGCAAAAGACTAATACATAAGAATACAGTCTTTTTTACAAGATACGATTAGATTGTTCGTGCAACATTTTCAATAATTGAAACGTTCACTATTGCAATACATATTATCGTATCTATAAAGAATGTTACAATTATTGTTCATTCTTCGTACGCTTTAATGTTACTTAACTTTGAATTGTTATTTCGCAACTATATTTCCGTATTATTAACTATAAATACCTTTGAAAAATGAAATAAACTCGAAGGCTTCGTGTGGACGAACGTTCGCTGTTTGCCGCCATTGAGGCACAAGAGAGGCAACCTTGTGGAATTTCTTGGTCCAAGACTACATTGTCGATAATATACGCAGCGCCCTCTTCTTACAAAAACACAACTTCTCCTTTTCAAAAAATTAAAAAATTAACTTAGTATACAGCATTACTTTCAAATTATCCTATTATTCTTTGAAAGTCACTATCATACGACGAGAAACAATACTAAACGTTTAAAAAGAAAAAGAGATGACAGTGGCTCTCCTTAACACTATTACAAAATTATATGATATCGTGTGTTACATGTTTCTATTTTACAGAAGCATTTTTATTCGGTAACTCTTGCTACTTTTTTATAATTTTAAAAAGAACTAAAATTTTATTTGCTTCTGGGAGACCCTGTATAAAAGGAGCAAAACTTAAATGTTGCCATGGTTCAGTAGATGGCGCTTTACGGAACTTGTTCGATATTGTCACATAGATATCATATCAAATTTCTATGATTCTATGGAATCGGCTTATCACGGCATACATATGTCCACGAGGTGATCTGAAGTAAATACAGAAGAAAACTGCCACCATGGAAAAATATATAAAACCGCTAACAGATCACAATGTGGATTCGCAACTTATGGGCATATTAGCTGCCGTAGTTGCAATTATAATAACCATAGGTAAACAAATACATTAATTGTAGGTTAAAAAGACCCGTATGTTTGTTGCTCAAGCTAATGGTTTCATCTATTAAAAATTTAGAAGAAAATGTATCTTCTACTTATTTATTATCACATTATTCAAAATAACATCACAGTTCAACATGAGATTTATAAACATATGCTAGGAAACATTATCATGTTAATAATGTTTATGAATATTATATAGTCTTAGTATCATTTGTAAACTCCTCCAAACATTATGTTTCTTCTTTTTATTCATAGTAAATGCATGTCATAGTATCTGCAGTAATTATGAAACAATACAAAAACTGTTACCAGAAATGTAACAAACATAATGTTATGATTATATATGTAATACAAAAATAGGTGCATTGTTGTATAAAAACTTGTTTAGACTGCAATTCAAATATCAATACATTTAACTTTATGGAGCCATTTGCTTGGTACCAATAATTCAGATCTCGACATTACTATACTATTTATAAATTGTTGTTTTATTTCTTTGTTCAGTTTTATTTGCCATATGGCGTAGGCAAAGGTCTATAGGAAACAGTATATTACTAACTGGTCTCAGTGATGCTGGTAAAACTTTGATATATGCACGTCTGCTTTGTGCCAAATTTGTTAAAACACACACGTCTGTAAAAGAAAATGTAGGAGATATCATAATCAACAATGTAAGTATTTATAAATGTATTATTTTACACAAACTGTACACACCAAAGGCATAGGTTTTTATTTTTTATTTAGCACTCCTTGAGGATTGTTGATATACCTGGTCATGAACGTTTGCGCTATAAATATTTTGATCAATTCAAGTTATCTGCAAAAGGACTTGTCTATGTGATTGATTCTGTGACTTTCCAAAAGGATATCCGAGATGCAGCAGAGTAAGTATCCATATGTAATACCTCATCACATTCTGAAACGGAAAACAATAGAGCTCTAATTTTCAGGTTTTTGTATAATTTATTGTCTGATCCTGCTGTGCAAAAAAAATCTGTGCTTATTTTGTGCAATAAACAAGACCAGACCATGGCAAAAGGTTCTGTTGTTATAAAAACTTTATTAGAAAAAGAAATGAATTTATTACGTATGACAAAAACAAGTCAGTTGGAAGCTACAGATGCATCATCAGCAAATGTTTTTCTTGGAAAACAAGGGAAAGATTTTGAATTTTCCCATTTAGACACAAACATTGAGTTTGCAGAGTGTAGTGCATTCAACAAAGATCCTGACACCCAAGCTGATATTGAACAATTGAATAATTGGTTGAAAATGATTGCATAAAAATGTATGCTGTATTTCAAATAAATTATTTGTTTTTAATTTTCTAAAGTATTTCTTAACTATGTACATATAGTTGCATAAAGTTGTCACTTTTCAATATACATCTATATATATGTAATATTGCATATATGTATACATACGGCGCCACCTTCCGTTCAAAAAGAAAGAAAACACAAATAGGAAGAGTAAGAGACAGATAACCTCGAATTACATAAAACGAATTCACATCATAGAAACATCACAGTACGCGGTAAACCAAGCGTACTATACACATTAATCTTTATCAATTCGTATTCTGATGAGTTTCCTCGTTATCATAGTCAGTGTCAGTGACGTTCAACGTTTACTTTTCATTGAACATTAACTGTTTCTCTCTCAGAAAATCGAACAACACAATGTCATCTGTCAAACCTATCACCAAGGAGACGAATTACAATGTTGACATTGGAGGTAAATTTAACTTTGTAATTTTCTTCTTCCTATAATTATTATCTTTATAAGAAACTGAACTACTGTCACGATCATTAAGACACACATCGCGCTGTCAGTACGTTTTTAATTGATTTGAATTAATTTTTCAAATGTCCGAAATGGCAACAGGCAAAAGTAACATTAGAATAAAGCACTTAAACCGGGACTTACTTTTTATGGATTAAACGGACACAATATTTTAGCGTAAAAAGGTGTTCTTGCAGTTACCGTAGATGCACCTGTTGTCGAACATTAAGGCGTGGTGGTAGGTGCTGCGGTTGCCCGCAAGAATGCGTTGGTAATGATTTCGATGTTATCGATAGTTTCATTTAAAATAATAAATTATGAATTACATAGCTTGAAAAGTATCTTGATCGAAAGGAATCTGTTCAATTATTTTTTGCAGACATGCGAATGAAGTACAAGGACAAAAGTGAAACTTTCACGGAGGATCAACTTGTAAGCAAGGAACCTATCGGTCAGTTCAAAGCGTGGTTCGACGAAGCCTGTAAATTGCCGCAAATTTTCGAACCAAACGCCGTGTTTCTGGCCACAGCCACCAAGTAACAGCGATTAAACTATGTCCATTATTCGAAAGAAATTTTGTAAAAGCCTCGGTCTCTTTCAGAGATGGCATTCCATCGGTCCGTGCGGTATTACTTAAAGGATTCAGTACGGAGGGTTTCAAGTTCTACACGAATTACGACAGCAGAAAGAGTCGTGAATTAGTATGTTTGTTAAGTTTATATAAATGAATTTCGCAGATAATTTATTTAACCGATTTTCAGATTGAAAACCCGTACGCCGCTATGACCTTTTATTGGGAACCTCTGAGACGAAGCGTAAGAACTGATATCGATATACGGTACCGTAGGGAGAAATGAAATTAACTGATTAAATCTATACATATAATTTTATTCGAAATTTAACTTCAAAAAATTAATTCGCTTATATTTTTCAGCTACTTTCAAATAGTATTATTGCTCAGTGTAACGTTATCTGTTATTATTACATCTGTTAGGTACGTATAGAAGGCAAAGTGCAGAAAACATCAGCCGAAGATTCGGATCGTTATTTCAACAGCCGACCATACCCGAGTCAGATAGGATCAATGTCTAGCAAACAAAGCACCGTGATAGCAAGTCGACAAACTCTTATCGTAAAGGAAAGGGAATTAACGGCTCAATTCCCGGAAGGAAAAGTTAAAAGACCGGGATGGTGGTAATTAATTGGATAATATTACTGAAAATTGTACGAATGTCATAGAAAATTGACTGTATATAGAAATGATGATATTACAGGGGTGGTTACATTGTTGTCCCACATTCCGTGGAATTCTGGCAAGGTCAAAGCGATCGTTTGCACGATAGAATTCGTTTCAGACGACCGAAGCCTAACGAAAAAATCGATAACGTACTCGTCCACCAGGGTGATAACGGATGGGTTTACGAAAGACTATCTCCGTAGACACGAAAATGAAATTAGTATTATTTATTCTGTACAAGCGCAAAATGTACAATATTTCCATGTTAGGTGAACAAATGTTACAAATAGGTGTTGGGTGAATCTACAACTGTGTTCTCCTTGTAATCTTTAGGATTTCTCTTTGTAATCCTAAAATGTGTACATAATTATTATTCTGAGGAATTAGGGAAAGTATAATTAAAATACAGCTAAGATAATTAATTACCCCCTTGACTTTTCCATGCTATTTCAACATTAAAAACACCATCCTCCTCTATGAGGCATTGGAATTGTCTCATTCCTCCCCCAACACCAAAATAATAACTTTTACCACTAATATACCTGAAGACATTGTATCACAGAATATTACTTTCATTTCCTATACAAACCTGATTCAACTTTGTGCCTTAATACTTATACTTGCCCAATGCCATTTTGTTTCAACCCTTGCTTGAAAACCTGATACAGTTTTTTATGATTGTCAGGATTATAAATTGTTTCACTGGTAAAGATCAGATCGTACATTTCAGAATTTATATTCACAAATGATTCCCAATCACCACTAAAAAATTTACATCTTTTCAGTACGCTTTCTCTGTCCTCAAAATTTAATAAGACATTTGGAATTGTCACTGTTTTAATTACTTCTACATTCTGTAACAGGATTTGTTTGTATGCATGGTTTTATAAAATATTCATAATGAATACGATAAGGAAGACACGAACATAATCTTGAAAATGAACAACAGAATTTTCCAGAAGAGCAATAAGACCAATGATACCAGCACCGCATCCTAAATCCAGCACAACATTATCTTGGAACTGAATATTATTTTCAAATATATAGCTACTCAGATCATAACTGCATTCCCAGATTTTTAAACCACCTTGATACAAGAATCAGAATGATTTATCAATGATAAGACAAGTGTACTAAAAAGCTGAACATTAAGTAAACCAGATTTCTTTGTTTATGCTAAGAATGAACTACCTTCATACTGAGCTGGGATAAGGTCAGAATGCTGTAACTCTGCTTCTACAATATTCGTACAATTTTCCGCTTTTAAATCTTGTAAAGCCCTTTCAGAACGAATTAATTTTAATTTACAACCCGGAAATACGAGATTTTCGGTGTAATCGTTCGGTTCATAACGAGTTTCAATTTCCGATTTCGATACCTCTATCATCGCAGCAGGTAGCCAATTAATTGATAATTTTTTAGTATCGACATCATTCTCTGAAATAATTATTCTCATAAAACTGTTTAAATCCTAATTTTATTTACACATTAAAAAAATTTAAATGATAAATCATCAACCTTCAAAATCATTGATGCGCAGAAGCAAATCAACGTAAATGTAACCTCTAAATTGATTTGACGATCTAAAGCAAGATTAATTTACTAAAAAACAATAAAATATACCTTTAGTTTCCTTGTCTATAGAAAATCCAAATTTGAACATCTTGATTCTGGTGTTGTAAATTACATTAGTGTTATAAGGAAGTAATTAATAGTAAAATTAATTGTACTACAAACTCAGCTATACCACCATAGCTAAGTCAGGTTTCTACACTGAATATACATAAAGTGACATAATATGTGTACAAAATTAACAATTTTCTACATTGGAAATTGTCAAAATTCTTTAATCCTTTTACATATTTTCACAGTAGCAACATCTTTTATTAACACAATTTTTAATTTTGCGCCGTCTCCGAAATAAAAATTAGAATTATTTCGTCCTTTTTAGTGCATTCCGATGTCGGTTGCATTTTTTTCCAAAAATTTTTTTTCGATATGTAGAGAAAGAGAGGAGGGTGAAAACAATTTAGACGAGAGTTTGTTGTATAGTAGCCGATGTTTTGAAAGCTTTTGTATTTTTGTAAATATTAAGTATCGACGTCTCGTTCGTGGGGAGAAGAAATACTCGACGAGAATCAATGTCCGGTTAACATATTACCGAATCCTTCGTGTCACATGTATTAATATATACAGAAATATACCGAAATATATTAAAATTCAACTCGTCGATGATATTTCAAGCATTTCATATTTTCGTAAGTTTGAAAAATTCACAGCACAGCAGTTTTATAGATATTCAACTTCCGCCAACAGATGTCACCACGTTACCGAACCGAAAAATATAATCTTCAAGTTTGTATATTACTTTTCCTATCGACTAATGTTATTTAAATCTAAATTAACAGGAAACACTTGACGCATTAAGGATCCCACAGGTCAATGCGAAACATTCAAAGGCGGCGAAATTCCTGGCAATAAATATAAAAAAACATGCGTAAATTTTACGCAGTGGGTAGCTCAGAAGATAGAGGGAAGTGCGTACATAATAACGCAACTTGTTGCAACGCGATATCTTAATTAGTTCCTGAGATATAGGGCTTCAAAGTTTGTATAGCGGCCGGCGCGTACGAGGGTACTCCTGAATGGGCGCGACGCGACCTAGACTTTTTTCTAGGAAATTCGTATACGCATTTCCAGGAATAGTAAGGGGTTAAACGTAAACAACGACCACGTGACCGCTACGCTAGACACCCACTGTCTGGGTCCAAGCGTGAGGCGGCAGCGAATTTCTACAAAAATTACGTTTGTCTTTACACGACGATATCTCAGGAACGGATAAAGATATCGATGTAAATCAAACACCAAATTAAAGCGGAAGATTTCTACTTTCTTATGAATCTAACGCTATACCGAAATTCGAAACAGGACTTTGTTGGCAGCCCTTTGAACTTTCAGTAATTTTAATACGCGTTTCTTATGCAGTTTAACATAGTTTCTGACTTTCAATTGCTTCTAACAATAGAATATTATTATAAATACCTATCACACGCATTATTAACGATACTTTCGTTTACTCAAAAAAAGTTTTTGGAAAAAAAATACAACCGACTTCGGAATGCACCAAAACGGACGAAATAATTTTAATTTATATTTCAGAGACGGCGCAAAATTAAAAATTGTGTAAATGAAAGATGTTTCTAATGTGAAAATATGTAAAAGGATTAAAGAATTTTGACAATTTCCAATGTAGAAAATTGTTAATTTTGCACCGTCTCAGAAATATCAATTAAAATTATTTCGTCCTTTTTGGTGCATTCCGAAGTCGGTTGTATTTTTTTTTCCAAAAATTTTTGTTTATTTCACATCTTTTAGTGGCGATCGGAGCATTCCTTCCAGAGTCATACCCTACAAGATGCAGAAGGTTTGGTTTCGATTGGTCTATCCATCTCGGCGTAATCGGCGAACATACATTAAAAAAAAAAAAATTAACATACATGTTGAATTGAGTAACCTCCTCCTTTTCGAAGTCGGTTAAAAATGGTCATTGCTGCAAAGTAAGGGGTTGGGAAATATACGAAAATTCGAGGTTAAACGTGAATCGCAGTACTCAGCTCAATATCGTTTTTGTAAATATTAGCTTTCTAAAAATATTAGAAAACGATACCGATTACCGGGTCACACCACGTGGAGGTGACTGCGAAAGTGACCCGCCCTAACCACAAAGTCCCAACCGCCCTCCATTACAATTACCTCATTTATCAAGAGATAAATGAGTTTTGACTCTACTTTTTCCCGTACAGAATATAGACATACGGCGAGTCTATCTTCTTCACACAAACACACATACCATAATCTTAAAACTAAAAATTCTTGCCATTCTAAAATTGCGTGTTCTTACCTCAGGGAATAGCCACTCAACAAAAGCGAGGAGCAAAACAAAAGACAAAATACCCCAAAATACTATTGGAGTAATATAAGGAAAGCTAAAATCTAATTTAACCGAAATCCGACACGACGCGTGCAAGGCCCTAACAAATCGCCCGTGATATCGAAAATCTTCCGCCCCATACGACGTACACTCGGTACTCCATAAAGCTCAGTAATCCGCCATTTGCCCAACGCCCCCGGAACGGCCCATCAGCTAGTCGTGCGAACAGCGCGGCAAACGCCGTCGGAACAGAATAACGGGTTAAAGCCGAACAAAGAACAAAGAGTGAAGCTAGCTGTAAGCTCGCGAAACTTGTTCAGGTAGCTAGTCCGCCCAAGCTTGCATACTCGCAACAGCCCCATACGATACTCCTATTCGACAGCATCCCGCCACCCCAGGACCACGGACGATTCCGTCTGAACCAGTCAAGTGAGGTACCGTTCAGTTGTTACGACCTCCTTTACAGGCCTAGGGGCTTACTGGTTCCCGGACACCATACGGAGTACAGTTTGGACGATCTCCGACCCGCAGCGAAGATTGAATCTACACTCTAATGCATTCGTTAGATGCAGCAAAAGCAAAAGCTCGAAGTTAAATGTGATACGGAGAACGTGACTCTAAGAGTGACTAATCACTTGAAATGAGAAAACGAATGTTAGAATAGCAAGTCGCGCGCAGCATCGCGTATTAAGTATCAATCTATGGTACTGTGCACAGTCCTTACGCAACGTAGAATCCTTCGCAAAAATAGATTAATTTAATCAAAGAGCAAAGCAATTTAAGTTTATTATAACAGCAAGATGAATTTATTATAATAGCAAGATGAAGTGAAATTGAGCAGTTAACTTTTAAACTTTAGTAATACTAATATAATGATAGAAATGCAAGAAGCTACAGAAGGGTTCCACTTTATTATAGATAAATAAAGGCGCAAAGTGTCTCATACAATATCTGTAATAACTATTATAGTTGTAAATTACCAATATACCTCGATTTCTACATAAAACCAAAGAAGTTATCCCTCGATGAATCCCTCGGCGAGTTGTTTGATGACGCAAACTTAATATTAAGTATAAGGGCCGCAATTGCAACTTTCCATTCTAAAATGCGTGTTTCTTACCTCATGCGATAGCCACTCAACAAAAGCGAGGCGAAAAGAAAAAGACAAAATACCCCAAGATACTATTGGAGTAATATAAGGAAAGCTAAAACCTAATTTAACCGAAATCCGACACGACGCGTGCAAGGCCCTAACAAATCGCCCGTGATATCGAAAATCCTCCGCCCTATACTACGCACTCTCGGTACTCCATAAAGCTCAGTAACCAGCCATTTGCCCAACGTCCCCGAAACGTTTGCCACCAGCTATTCGTGGAAACAGCGCGGTAAACGCCGTCGGAACAGAATAACGGGTTAAAGTCGAACAAAGAATAACGAGAGAGGCTAGCTGCAAGCTCGCGAAACTTGTTCAGGTAGTTAGTCCGCCCAAGCTTGCATACTCGCATCAGCACCATACGATATTCCTGTTCGACAGCATCCCGCCACCCCAGAACCACGACGATGCCGTGTGAACCAGTCAAGTGGGGTACCGTTCAGTTGATCGCACTCCTTTACAGGCCTAGGAGGTAACTGGTTCCCGGACACCGTGCGGAGTACAGTTTGGAGAATCTCCGACCCGCAGCGAAGATTGAATCTACACTCTAATGCATTCGTTTAATGCAGCAAAAGCAAAAGCTCGAAGTTAAATGTGGTACGGAGAACGTGACTCTAAGAGTGACTGATCGCTTGAAATGAGAAGACGAAAGTTAGAATAGCAAGTCGTCCACAGTATCACGCATTAAGTATCTTAATCTATGGGACTACGTAGAGTCCCTACGCAAGGTAGAATTCTTTTCAAAAATATATTAACTTAATCAAAGAGCATATCGATTTAACTTTGTTATAACAGCAAGATGTAGTGAAATTAAAAAGCCAATTTTAAAACTTAAGTAATACTAATAAACTGATAGAAATGCAAGAACCTACAGAAGCGTTCCACTTCGACTTAAGCACTAACTTAATTAACCATAATAGGTATAAGGTCCCTACGTGCAACTTTTTCTTCTAAGATTACACTTCTCTTATCTCGACTGATTGCCAATAAAGAAGTTTAAAGCTAAGTTAATGAAAATTAAAAATAATAGAATCAATTTAGATGAGAGGTACGCGACAGGACGCGAGCAAAGCAAAATAATTCACTTTCATTCGAAATTATCATCCAGTGTACACTACGTGCTCGCGAGCATTCCACAGCCCCGTGACCAGCACCTTTCATCAACAGTACCCCACCCTCGTAGGCCGAAGGGTGGTTGAATCGTGTCTTACATGGAAATGAAGCAGAATCGAACCGAGAGTACCAACAAGTAAGAGTAACGCGCGTGCAACCTCGGCCGGGCCGTCTTGTTACTTCCATTCGACAAAAGCTGCACACACGCCACGGGCACTTGCCAGCATCCCGACCCAACTCCACCCCATGCCCACTGCGCAACCAACCCCATTGGGACTGCTTAGATGTGATACTGATTGATGGAATATGTCTTACGACCACAAAAGTTGCTGAATGATCGACTGCCCACGCGCAGCGCGCCTACACGAAGACGAGCACGTCGCGTCAAACATGAAAGATACCGAATGAATGCAAATCAATGAATGAAATTCATCACATTGATATAAAATGAAAACTACTTGAACGAGCGGGGTAAAAAGATTGACGTATCGTCGGGAAAGATCGGTGTAAATTAGAATAAAAAGTGCTTACAAATGACGCAGGTTCTCCAACACGATCTAGTACCGTGTTGAAGAACTTGCGCCCCGTGCCCTCCCTTCCTCCCACGCACGGTATATAGGTATTTGAAGTCAGTTATTACATATAAATAAAAGCGCAGTGTCTGAAACCTAGCGGAAAGTTAATACGAACCACGATGAAATCCCTCGACGGCAGAACGAGATGATTACTTGTAATTAGTAAGAATATTCGATTGTTATAATTAACAAAGATATTTGATTTAAAATTATCGATATGTTTCATAAAATTTTAAGGTTGTATTATTGCTAACGTGTTAACATTTAGCTAACACGATGAAATAAGGAAATATCGGTATAATTGAAATACTGTTTGGTTTGTCAGTAGGACTATCTTCGAATATATAGACGGTATCATTAATTTAATGTAGTTGTAAATTTTGATGTGGTTTTTTAACCTGTAGGTCATAATAATAGCCACGGTAATACAGGGGATGGGGAAGCTGGTAAAGCTGAGTAAGGAAAACTCGTACGTCCAAAGTAACAAGTACCTTCTCGTAATATAATATAATTCATAAACTCACAGTTGTTTATACTATCAGATCTAAAATAAAATATGCAAGTATGCAAATTTCAGAATGCCAATAGTAGAACGATTGTTCGTTTAAAACCCTCCCAAAAATCATCCACGAAAGATTCGTTTATTCGCATAAAGAAAGGGAATGAAAATCGGATAAAGATACTCATTCTCAAAGAATCGAAATGGTACCTAATATATCGTTCTCTTTCTTCGAAGAAAGCTAATGGAATAACAATGTATTTAAAAATAATATCCTAGAATCACAAAACAGAATTTGTATTACAATCTCAGGATGACATTAATGCCTGAGGTAATTGTCTGATGTTTCAGATATTTTAAAATAACCTGGAAATAAATATAAAGAACAAGCAAAATTTTACATAATAGATAGCTATGATTGTAAAGGAAAGTGTGTAGTTAATAACGCACTTTGTTGCAACGCGATACCTTAAAAAATTCCTGAGTTCAAAGTTTGTATGGCGCCCGATGCGTAGGGGGGATTTATTATCACTAATGGTGATAGTAATAATAATCGTAGAAGGGTTAAAGCCAAAGTAAACGTCAATCACGTGACCGGTCAGTTGACTGGGGTGCGAGCGAGAAAGCGACAACGAACTAACAAAAATTACGTTTGTCTTTAAACGACGATATTTCCGGAATCAATAAAAATATTGATATAAAAAGGAAACTGTGTTAAAGCGGGAAGATTCTACTTTCTTACGAATATAATTTTATGCAAACATTTGAAATAGTACTCCGTTTATAGCTGTGTCAATTTTTGGTAATTTTAATACGCGTTTCTTATGCATTTTGAGATACATTGAGAACTAAAATTGTTTCTAACGATTGAATATTATTAATTTATCGATTTATTATATAATTATTAACATCTCTATTATTAATTTATTAATTTTCGAGGCAATTAAATTTTGTTTAGGCTTTTATAGTTGGGAATTAATCGCGTACGTTTGTTTGAATACTACAAAATTATAGATATTCTGTTTTATTAAACTGTTATTTACTTTCTCATTTTGGAAAGCTCGTAAAATGTCGAGCTCAGTGTTTCACGGTACTGTTTGTACCGTTCAGAATAAAGCATGCAAAACACAAAAAATTAGCGAACATAGTGTCAGAAATGACTCTCCATGCGAACATGGACAGCCATTAGTAGTTCCCCTCTTCTTTGGCATTTGCCGGGGCTCTTCGGCATATAGCCTCCTTTATTGGTGTTTGCTGAAAATCCTGAACTAAGAAGTATCGCTACTAATAATTGATCAAAATATACTTTCGAGATCGTTGATGAGAAATAAATTTAAATTTGTAAAATAAAGAATTCTTTAATAGGAACTTTATTGGAACTGTTAACTTCTTGAAAAATACTGATATCAAAGTTGGACTCGACGTATAATGAAAAATGTATTCTAGTTTTGAACATGGAAGAATAATTTAATGTACGCATATATAATACATGGACCGTTTGATTTTCGAGAAATTCCAATATCAAAGTGAAACACTATTATGATGGAAAACATTTGTAATTATCACTTTGATATCAAAATTTACTCGTCGCGAATTGTTTCCTTGCACATATGTATATATTCGTGTAAAAGTGGAATAGTGTACTTGAACTACTGTGAAATTCTCTTCATAATTTTGAATTCAACATATGTCTATTTGTATGAAAATCTACTCGCGATGTACAAGAAAATCCTATCCTGAGCTAACAAATGAAACATAGAAAAACAATTTTCACGAATATCATTATACAATAGCACAATGATATTCGTGGTCACTATGTTCGCTTCGAAAGATAAAAAATTACAACCGACCCCCGTGTCGTTTCGGACCTTTCGTCCTACGACATGATGGGAATCGGAGGAACCATAAAGCATGCGACTCACCGTTCGTTGACTTGCACCACTGCACCCGCTATGCGTCTTTGAGTTGACCCAGGAATGACTCGGGAATGAACCAGGATCATCAGCCTTTCCGGTACCATTGTCCATTAGTGTCCATCGTGTGATTGGTAGTAGGTCTGGTCTATCCAGTTCGAATTCTCTTCTGAAATTTGATAATTGCAAAGGTTAACGAACTTCTGTTAACAAATTATATTTCGAATCGTGTAAATTGTTTTGTATTTTACATGAAACTACTCACGAATTCATATACATGCAAACAAGCAATTCTAATTTTATCAATATTTTATTCTATAAATAAATTTATGAAAGAAGCATGTATAATTACAAGAATTATATCAGAAAATTCAATAATACATATGTACAGTCACATGGGAACCCACACCAGGAAATGCAGTACCACACCCCCATACAGATGTGCAATAGCATGAGCATACATATTCGACACACACACGGTAACACATACATGACCACATACACGAATACACGATCTGAAAATTCGTACCGATATAAGATTCTCAAGAAAAGATGTGAACCCATCGGCAGACGTCCCAAGACTAGTTTAATTTGACCTTCGAGCCGTTAATACCAAAAGGATCGAGGTGCTCTGCGATATGTTTACCTCGTCGGCTTATCGGCCACGCATAACTAACTTACCTGAACCCGCCGGTGAGATCACCCTATTCAAGTTTGTTTTCAAAACAACTTTTGGCATCATCCTCACTTTTCGGCCAAGTTTTCATTATATTTCATTATATTTATTATTTTTGTAACTTTTACGCGTGAATGGGTTTCGAGTTTCTTTTTCAATTATGAGCGCATACTTTTAGACGAAATGTTATAGTTTCATTAATACTATTTTTTAATTAAATTATTATCATATTTGTTATTTTTATAACTTTTTCGCGTGAATAAATAATATCATTATAAATTATAAATATTCTTTGGTTTCATTCTTTGTAATTTATACTGACGAATTTTTTGCTAATTGCTGTTTAATTATTATTATACTTTCGAACTCTTGATGGCAGGAATTATGATTATAAATATCACCGACGAGGCAGTTCGCGGGGTTATAAAATAATTGAAAAACGCTTTGTTCTGTTTCGTCAATTCCACTACGTGTCGCTAGATGGTGCCACTGGTTCCATTTTTAAAATTGATGTTTACGTATATATATAAACAATATATTTAAAACACGCACAAAATATACAGATTCAATCCAGAAAACTTTAGTTTTCAATGTCCTTAGCCAGAAGGCGAAGCGTTTGTTCTCAAAGATGGGGTTTTTGAAAAATCACACTGATCGATGGTCTGGAATTGAAGTTTCGCGATCATAAAAAGACACATCAAAACGTACATAAACTAAATAGAATATTTTATTCATTTTTAATATTGTTTGTCTTTCAAAAATGTTAGTTTTTAATTGAAGTATTACATTTACAATTCCTTAACATATAATAATTAAAAAATGATTGAATGAAAGTGAATTGAATGAAAAGTGACAAATCTTAACATTATATTCACAATATATTCTTCGATTCTTGGTGACATGATATTCAAGAATTCTAACATTGTTAATAATAATCGAATAATAATTCAATAAACTCGTATAGCGGCTATCTATTGTCATTTGATTTTTTTAATCTAATCTTTCATTTACCGCGAATACGAAGAATACAATGACTATCTTTATTTTTATTCGCTGTTCACAATTATTCACTGCTCGAAGTTTATCTTTATCTTCGCACAAAACGATTATCGAAGATGATTGTGCGAATTTTATACGAACGTATAATAAGTGTCATTGAATTATAGTTCGTCGTTATTCAAAATAATCAAAAAGAAAACTGGTAGTGAATTATGACCGATGGTTTATAAAATAACATACTCCATTCAATTTTTTAACTGTATCAATCGATGATTACGGTATCACAATTTGATAAAAAATATATAGAATTACGATTACCTGTGCTTCCCCGTTAATTCCTTATCTATCCGTTCGTATAGTTCGGTTTACGTGTTCCTCGAATTTTGGATGACACGTTCACGTAGCGTTTCCTCTCAAAGCAGGATAAAAGCAATTCGTATCACCAGTATCGATCACATCACACTATAACGCTTCGGAAAGCTCAAAATTTCTTTTTCGGCATTTCGAAGAAAATATAATTCGCGTCGATGAAATTTACTTTTCTTCTGAAAAATCGCATAATACGACTATTGTTGAATGCACTTTTTCCATCTGAAACAAACCTGGTATCCAGTTATCGAACATTGTATCTTATCGTGGTGACGTTTCACAATAGCTCGCGTTCTTTCGAGTTTTCGCATCAATCATAGATTATAAATCTATTTTTCTTTTTTCAGTTTCGTTTGCCAGCGACATTCATAGGGTCAGAACGGATCATCGACTGACGGCTCGAGAATTAGTCAGCAGGTTCATTCTCGTTTTCGTAATCCAACGATCCAAAGAGGGGAGAGGGTTAAAAGAACCAACGTTCGTTTCCGAGGGACTTCCCGGCCACGTTCAATTTTTCGTTTAAAAGCCGACGTTGTTCCTTCGTTCGCGTCCAGTTATACCTTTAACTACGAACCGCCGCGCCGCCGCGTTCCTGAAAATCATGGGTTCATTCGTGCTCCCCGTTCCTGTCCTGTATTCTTTGATTTTAGTTGCATCGTTAAAAAGTACTACCCTCGCGTTGCCAGTCAGTTGGACTGACTTTAAAAACGATACTGGTAAGAAACCCATGTTAGTCTCAATTTTATTAACTCTATAAATATTTAAATTCCTTATTGGAAGCATTAGATGAGAAAGCTATCGAACTGACTTCTGTCAGTTTAGTCGAATTAAAATTTCTGGCGTGCAGACATGGAGAAATCGTTGAAGTGACAGCATTACTCTCAGAAAATAAAACTTTTCTGAGGCCTTTTATGTCCTATTTTTTTGCATTAATTCGAAAAAAATTTATCAAAACTCCGTAAAATTGAATTCATAATGTTTATTGTGTATCATTAGCAAAGTCGTCTGAAATAAGTGTCAACTTTTTCTTCCTTATATTAGGAATTCCAAGAATCGTGAGCAGGGAAGAATGGAGAGCCAGACCATCGGTTGCTCGTGTGTCGATGGAGGTGACACCAACACCATACGTGGTGGTCCATCACGGAGGCATCGCCCGTTATTGCGACAATCAAAAGGCGTGTTCCGAAATCGTTAGGAGCTATCAGAATCTACATTTGGACGACAGAGGCTGGTTCGACATCGGTTACAGCTTCGTGATTGGCGAAGATGGAAACGCTTACGAGGGCCGAGGCTGGAATTACGTTGGAGCCCATGCACCTGGTTACAATACCCAGAGCATTGGGATTTGTATAATCGGTGACTTCAGTGGTGGGTGTTCTGTGCGATTTCTTTCAATTTTCTTACACAAATGGTAACGATAATATTTTTAACAATTGCATTTCATTTATTTTGGATAAAATACAATTAGTATTTTGTTGGAAAATTAAAGATTACGTTTTTGAACAATTGAGTGAAGTAACAAGTTTGCATATTCAAAAATTCGATTCGAAGTCGTACAGTGTTAACTCTGTTTAGAATGTAGAATACTCGCAATTCGGATTGTGAAACGTCCATGAGTTAGAATTTATAAAAATCTCGTGCCAATAAGAGTACGCAATTATTAACACATACAAGTTTCGCAGGCTGTAGTTGTTTGCATTAATCGATAGAAAGTATGCGATAGTTTTGATTGAAGGTAGTAGACTTATGTGTATGTTACTTTACGCAGATTTCCTGCCTAACAAGGCCGCGTTGGCAACTCTGAATGCTCTGATCGGTTACGGCGTGTCAGCTGGTAAAATAAGTGAAGATTATCACATCATAGGACATCGACAAGCGAGGAACACTGTTTGCCCAGGACAAGAACTATACAAGTACGTTGAGACGCATCCACGATGGACATCGAAGCCTGTACCACGGAATTCAACGACCACCGCAACAACAGAGACAGTAGACATTATGAATGAACACATCGTGGATACGAACAAAGAGTCTTGATGAAATTTTTAATGACGATAACATCGCTTAGAACAGTTACGTGGAATGCGGTTAACAATCAATGTAACTAAAAAAGGGGAAAAAACACGTTATGTAAGAATTGTTTTTGCGCCGAAGTATAATAAACGATTCAACGTGTAAACTCGTTTTTTGGAACACTGTTGAGGAGGAGGGCTATAATTAACGATAAATCGATAAAAAGTATTCGAGTGTTTTCAATAACCTTAATAACTTATTGATGTACTTCTTTGCGTAGATAAGTGATTTTCAATCGACAGATAAAGTGTATTATTTTTCAGTCGATTTAATGTGCAATTATACTGAACGTAGTATTCGTAGTAAATTAAGATCGTCGTCGACAGACACAAAGTTCCTAATTTAAATAAGTACGAGCTAAGTGGTAACAAATAAAGAGTATTTATTTACTGGGATATTTGTTGTTTGCATCAATCCTTACTTCTGCAAAACAAACGTAGTCGATAAGTGTTCACTGATTAACTGCAATACGGAAATCTATAAATATCGATAACAATACTAATTCGAATAATTGGAAAGCCATTTGATAATTACTTACATTAGTTAATATTACTACCAATATAAATTGTATGCATGATTCGACTTCTTTTAGCCCGAAGCACTATAAATTTTCATTCTCCACAAATTCTCAGTTTAGCAAAAATTTCTCAAAAATTAACAGAAACGGATAAGTCCAGAAGAAACAGACGTTCGAGCAAATGTAACAGGAAAGCATAATAAATAAATGCGCATATATGTGTTAGTCTAAATCTTTTCGCACAGAACCGATATATCGATTTTCCTTGACGAAGGAAGGAAAAAAGAAAAGTTGCTTGGAATTTCCCTGACAGAAAGTGTCATATCTATCGACATATCGGTGCCGTTTGGTTCGAGCAAAGATGAACTTTAATTGGATGCGAGTAATGCGTTGCTGACCCCTCTTCTCGCCTCTCATACGATCAAAGACCAAGAACTGATGATACGAGGTTACGCGTTGGGTATACATATGACGATGTTACTTAAAGTTTCACTGCCAGTGTCTGGTGGACAACGAAGATGGAGAAATTGGCAATTACTTTTCAGTTGCTCGCAGTCTGTCAACTGATTGTTTGCGCTGTGCACGAGATTCCTGGTAATAAACCTTTCACGCTCCTCTTTGAAAGCTATCGCAGTGAATCGACGTCATTTTTTATTAAGCTAACAGTGCGAGTGTCTTGAAATCGATCAGTGTGTAATCGTCTTTCCTTTCCTTTTTCTTACTTACAAGTCATTGTCAGATGGCGAATTCTGGCCCGTCTGAAGCTAATCAGTGTATATTACATTATACGTATACTTTCTTAACAAACATAATAGAAATATTTATTTGTTAGCGCGATGATAACACGCCTATTCCAATAACGTTTCAATTTGCATGAAATACTTGGAACGATCGAATCACTGCTTGAATTGGCAACGTTCTCGAGGCGATAGTGCGACAATTATCGTTGTGATAGTGCGATGACATCGTTCGCATGAACGTTCGCGAGAGTATATTCTTCCATCGCCTTGAGTCATACACGAGATTCGATCTTTCGAAGGAAATCAGTATTTTGTCGTCGATAAGTTGAATCTCGTGCTGCAGCCCGTGACGATTGTTATTGAACACGTTTATTTAATAAAATGATGCTTGTATAATTGTTTGCTTCAGACTTTAGAGTGATCCATAAATATATTTATTTATCCGCCTTAATGTAAGCTTTGACTTCAAATATATGCATAATTTTGTTTTTTAAATACTGAAAGAAAGAACACCAATTTGTGGTTCTTGCGTTTCCTTAGCTCGTCCAAATATAATATCGAGATCGCAATGGGGAGCAAGACCGGCGAAGGTGGCTATAAGGAGTCTTACGGTAGATCCACCACCGTTTGTGGTGCTTCATCATTCAGCGACTGATGGTTGCACTACCCAAGCGATATGCCAAGCCAGAACAAGAAGTTTTCAGGTAATTAAACCCATTGGAATTTTGATCAAATTTGATATTAAGAAGTAAGCATCTTGAGACTTTTACGACTCGGATTGTCTATATTTGTCATATTTATCATTTTATATTTCACTAATGAAAAAAAAACTGCATTGTCTCTTGAACTTCTAATTAGAACTTCCTCGAATAAACTTGAACATTTACGGCCAGATAAGAAGTAATAATAAAAGCTGGCTGTATCTTACGTTTAATTCACGTAATGGTTATGTTACAGAATTATCACATGGATAATAAAGGCTGGGACGACATTGGTTACAACTTTCTGATCGGGGAGGATGGAAATGTGTACGAGGGAAGGGGATGGGGCAAACGTGGTGCGCACGCGGTTCCGTACAACTCGAAGAGCATTGGAATTTGCATGATCGGCAATTTTGTTGGTGAGCTCGTAGACTTTATCAATATTCAATGTCAAATGTCTCGACTTACCCTCATTTCGACGAAGAAAATTGTGAATTGTAATTTACAAGGCCCTGCTTTCGTTGAAACATGTGATTATTACGTAAAAACATTCGCAGGTCACAATCCAAATAACGCAGCGATACAAGCAACGCAAACTTTGATATCGTATGGTGTGTCCACCGGAAGAATACAACAGAACTACACGTTGCTTGGACATCGACAAGCGGCATCGACTTCTTGCCCAGGGGACAGCCTTTATAAACTGATTCAAACCTGGCCTAATTGGTCTGCCACCGTATAATTAAATTCCCTCGACATCATTGTCACAGAATCTCTTATATAGCAGCAATATTTTAAAAAAACGTTATATTTTGTATTATGTGTTCCATCATTATTTTCTTAACATCGCTTCGAAATAAAGTTACTATTATTTTCATTGTATCGTCGTGTATTATTTTGTCCCCTAAACTTGGCAACGCAATGCCGTCGGTGCCATTATTGATTCAGTACCACGAGATTAATATAGTAAAATAATTTTTCTTTTTAATTGTATGTTATATCGGCTAGAAATACATATACCTTTTCACAGACATTAAGAAAAGGAATATTATATTTTTTTATAAACCTTAACTTTGTTAATTTATTTTTGGGAGCTTAAAGAACCTGAAAGGGTAAAATCCGTTGCATTCTGGACACTTCACTGTGGCATTCAATGTGTTACGAATACTTCCGCGTGCTCGCTATTGATACATCACTGATAATAATTTGGAAATCAATTACCAAGATTATAATACGAGCACATTATCAATGGTCCTAGGCCAATTATCTTAAGCGTTCGTGTTACAAATCGAGATACATCTTTATTGATCAAATTATCTATTAATGATAAAAGAGAACAACGATACTAAATTAGGTACCTGCTATAAATTAATGTTGCTGGAAGATACAGATATAGTATTTTCCAATCGACGAAGATGAAAACACTTGCAGTTACGATTCTTCTGTTCGCACTTTCGCAGCTGGTGATTAGTGCTGTGCATACTCCTTTTGGTAATAATCATTTCACTTACCTCGTTAGAAACTTTTGTCTGCTAATTTTTATGCGACCAAATTTCGTCAACTCCTAATCTTTGATACATTTAACTTTGATGCAAAACAGAAACAAAATAATACATTTACATGAATAAGTATGATATAATATTTTTATAGAAATAAATTATTTTGAAACGTTGTATAATTTAGCTTTTGAATTCATCCAGACAAGCCAAATATAATATCCAGAGCAGAATGGGGAGCAAGAGAACCGAAGGAAACTTCAAGAATTGCCATTAATCCGCCACCGTTAGTGATAATTCATCATTCAGCTTCTGACGGTTGCGCAAGTCGATCGTCTTGCGAAGCCAGAGTGAGATTTATCCAGGTAAATGATGTCTCAGCTGGATTTCTTGTATTTAACATTGTTTGAGCCATTTAGGTATAATGTACAAATGGAAAGAGAAAGAAAACGGCTATAGTATTCATTTTGGACGTGGATCATACTCGGAAAACTGCATAAAGCATATTTGAAATAACATTCTAATCGTTACGTTACAGAATTTTCACATGAATACTAGAGGCTGGGCCGACATTGGTTACAACTTTTTGGTCGGGGAAGATGGAAACGTGTACGAGGGAAGAGGATGGGGCAAAACTGGTGCGCATGCTGTTAGCTACAACAACAAGAGCATTGGAATTTGTTTAATTGGCAATTTTGTTGGTAAGTTCTTAAGAAGTTTCAATAAATAATAGCAGGGATACGATCAATTAATTGTGAGATTGAAGTTCACACTTTCGATCACCAGTAACAGCCAACGTGATAATTAATAATAGAAGAGATTAATTTGAAAAATGCAACAATCGTATCCTGAGTAATTGCCTCCAAAAAATCAAAAAACTCCAACAATGAATGGACAATAAATTCGTACGAATGATGGTATGCAATTCGCAGGTCGTCCACCAAATGCAGCAGCATTAAATGCAGCACAGTCTTTGATATCTTATGGTGTTTCTACCGGAAGAATACAGACAGATTACAAGCTGATTGGACATCGACAAGTGGGATCAACCACTTGTCCAGGGGACAAACTCTTCAGACTGATTAAAAATTGGTCTCATTGGTCTTCAAGTGCATAAATTCGATTCTTTCGAAATCGTCCTGTTTCAAAACCTTGTATTTCTTTTGAATTTCTTTGACAAAGCATCATATTTTGTGTTATACGTTCCATCACGAAATTCTTGGAATTAAAAACAAATAAAGTTACTCTTCAACTGCAATACTGTGTATGTGTTTTTTATTCCGGAAATCTTGTATAATTATGTAATTACACGTAAAGAGTCACGACGCCATTCACGGAATTATCGTAGGTATCTTCTTCGGATCTTACGCAAATGTCCACGTGAGAGAAGTCTGGTAACGTGGTTTTAACGTCCTCGTAGTGACTCCTATCCCTGACCTGAACAGTATAATGTATTATTCGGAAGATACGTAGAATGCAGATATATTTTATTGAAAGTTATATTGATGTACGATTGAGAACACATTGAAAATTGTACCTGAAACGGTATTTGACGTTGAAATCGTGCGTTCAATTCTGGAATGCATACTTTTGTCCCATATGGTATTCCTGAATCGAGATCCATCGAGATGGTCACGAATTCGTTTCGTCCATCAAGAAAATCCTATAATTAAAATATAAATTCTTGGCAGTATTAATAGCAATTCAGTTTTCGGTTATAATTAAAATTGTGTGAATTGTACAACCCCACTGTAGTAATTAAAGTACAGTGATAATAACGATAAAAGTGGCTGTAATTTAATTAATGTTATATGCATTTCATGTTGTTAAGTAATTACTATGGTATTCTGTAATATTTTAAACATTTGTGTTGCCCACCAAAATGATAAGCCAAAATTAATTTTTCACCAAAAATTAAAGTTAAGTTAATTAGCAAAGTAACTTTGCTTCACATCCTTTAGTTTCGAATAATTTTCAATAAAAATACACTTAAGAACGAACCTGCAAAGTCCTCAGTTTCTTCAATCTAGCATCCAAGTAATCAGATTCGTTGTCACTAGTGAAATCAGGATAATATGCAGCCATGGTCACATTATAATAAGCACGACCACTACAATTGAAGTCTGTTCTAGTTAGACTTCTTTCTGAAATCGATCAATTTGTAAGATACAATAAAGATGAAGCAATATTGCAAAATGTAACGAAATAGTGATTTATAATTACCACTAGCGAATACGAGCGACACGATGATCAAGATAAATGAGTTAATTAAAAGCTTGTTCTTCATTTTTATTAGAATTTTAAAGTACAACGCTGTTCGCCAGAAGACATTGGGACACTGACTAACTGATTTCGATAATCCATTCGGTAAAATAAACGAATTGCTGATCTCAGCGTGACACACATTGGAATCTGTCAGTCTTTCAATAATCGAAAGCAGAAATATTATTTTAATGCTTATAAATGCTTGAAAGTATTTTAACGATCGAATTTGTTTCTAACAGGGAAATGGGGAAATTAAATATGATAAAATCATGTCTCTATACTGAATTTGTAATATTAAATTAATATCATAATTTATCATGAATTAAATTGGAAAATGTCAATAACAAATTGCACTGGTTATTAACAGTTCTTTATTGAAATTTTACAAATCGTGATCAATTCTAACAAAATCAAACGAGCTTGAAATTGACACTCCCAAACTGTTGGATTACGTCAGAAATCGAACTCGGTTAAACGACGATGTCATGTTTGATTTGTATGATCGCATTGATTGGCAGATTCTTACTACCGTCTTCATTGCAACCCTAAGGCATAACTGGCGCTATGCTATACTCTTCTTAAATAATAAAAACCATTCTTGGCTGGGACACGTGGAAAAAACTAAGCATCGTCAGTCGAAGGAAAGACGGCGTGGTTTTCACACGTATTTCATCGTGAAAATCTTTCGAATCATGGCTACCGATTTTCATGAGGTTACACGAACGCGAAACGCCGACTAAAGGACCTTTGGTTGCGAGATTTTCAAGAGAAGTGGTATAATTTGGAGAACGTAAAAATGGTTCGTTGAATTACACGGTACACTACATTCTCTCCTTCATTGGAACCATTTTTGTTCGCACAATTTTTCCATTAAATTCAATTCAAAGTATTTTGCTTAAAAACTACCGAAATTTTATCACAAAAGGATCCAAAAAGTACCTGAAATATTGAAAAATGATTATTTATTCAAACGGTGCTTACTCCAATTAAAAATGATCGTTCGTTAAATCTCAATAATCAAAACTCTGAAATTTACGAATTTGATGGCCAATCCAATATCTAAAAATTATCAACGGAAAAACACTACTTAATCTTTTTTATTTAACCCATATCAGTAGCATGTTACGTGAACATTATTTTGATAGCCGGAAACAATAAAAAATATCAGTCTATCAAAACGTATTAACGATTCCTTTCAAAAATATTCGAAAACAAAGTATTTTTATTAGTGATCGATCAATCGGTTTCGGCAATCGTGTCCACCGAACGAAATGAAAATAAAACACATTCGATGCAATGTATTTTAACACCTGTTTTCACCGCCGATTGCACTGTTATGTTAAATGATCGTGTATCTCGATCATTAACGGGACACGATGCACGCGTGATCGATGTGTCATTGCACCAAAGAATATCGATTTCGACAGGCAAGCATACAAGTTAAATAAGTAAACGAGGTAAACGACTAGAGAACCAGCTAAACAAGCCGTCGCGTCGTGGCATCGCAAGTCGAATATAAAAGTCGATAATAGTTCGGCTGGGTACCTTTCCATTCCTAATGGGGACAGTAACGATTAATAACAGCAGAATCGGCTATTATTCGAAGAGTATTTCAATGTAAATTTTCATCAAGACGAAAATATTAGAGAATAGCGAATAAAATGTTCGAATAATCTTTTAACACAAATTTGGAATAGAATCGAGGATTTTTGAAAATATGTTTAAATTATTTATATTTCGTAATGTTTTTGAGAAAGTTTGTTGCACAATAACTGATGTTGATAAACAATTTTCCTCGTTGTTACAGTTCCTAGAACTCCTACAGTTCGTTTGACAAAACATCATTATCAAACGATTGTTATGTGCATATGTATTGTATAAACACTTCCGTAATTTCCTCTTTGAAAATTATCGTCCGATTTACAATTCCACGTGTCTAGTGTAAATAGCTCGATTCGAGGGACTTCACCAACAGTGGGTTAGCCTTGAACACGAGTTTCTTCTTAATAGTCAAAGTGACGGGGAGTCAAGGATCTATTACGTTTTACTTGCTTCTGTGATTCCTCTGGCAAAGTATGACCGATCGTCATCTCTTTTACACATACATGCACACACTTTCCTGTTTATGTAACTGTCGAAGGTTTTTGAACTTCCGATTTGAAGTTTCTTTCAATCTTACGTGAAGCGATGAAGATTAGCATTCTCTGGTTCGATATTGAATACGTTTTTATGAAGAGTCGAGACGATTATTTTGTTTGGATAAACAGCTAATAAACTATTTTATTAACAAGAAATAAGAGTGAAAGTTCATTTAAATAATATCAATTATTTATTAAGAAGATAGATAAAGTAGTACGTATCGATGTTTCGCAGACCATTAGTGGAATATCAAGTAATAATTGAACCCTTCGGCTAAATCAATCAATTTTATAAAACAAACACGAACAAGTTGATCGTCGAATTACCACCACACAAAAATTGCACAAAAGATAGAACTGATCGATTTGACCTCCAAGGAATTCAATCAAACATCATGTCCATACATCAACGTGTTGATTGACGTAATAAAACTGGATATGTGTAGCAGGATACGTTGAAACTAATTGGTAACACATTATCTGACACAGTGATTACATACGTCTTCTGTAAGGCACATTAAAACGTTAATTATTAACACGTTGAATGTCACGAAGTAAAAGATTGATTATTGGAGCGCTGAAAATTATAATAAAGTATTCATTCCCTATTTTCTCCCAAAAGTCAAATGTGCCACACCTTTTAAAATAGATCTACGAAATCTTATTCTTTAGATTTAAAGTACTCTTTATAATCGATTTTATAGCGTCCCAAATTACTTAAGGAATATTTAAAAACGTAACCACTGCAAATTGACGATCGATTCTGTTTAACTGATCGAACAGGAAGTGAAATGGGCGTGTTTCCTCGTTCGTTCGCCGTAAGAAACGAATGTCCAGTCTCGATGACCCTAAAATCTATGGAAACGAGTTCGCAGGTGGCGTCGCGACGCCTACCTATCCGCTTCACTTGCCGCGCGACGCTTCCTCGCATCGCACGTTCCTTTTGGAAGCCGCGATTTCGTTGATTTCGTTCGTGAACAATCGACACCATGCCACGCGAATCATGATCCCGACATGACGAACCAATTGTGATCCGATGTCCGTCAGGTAATTAACAGTGTCAAGGACGATTATGGTGAACGACAAACAAGATCAGATCAATAGGCATCGATAGCGCACTGTTCACACGCTTTGTTCATGGTATTTCACCGATTTTTGTTTGCTGATCGTAATCACTGTCGTTGCAATCCATGCACTCTTTGTTTGTTCACTTTAGTGTTTTTTTTCCACGTTTTTCTTTTTATATACGTTGATTGCCAGAGTAAAAACAACTATGACTAACACGGCGTACTATGATATGATTGATCAAGAATATTAACGATTAGGTTTCTGCTTTATCTTTAATCATTCATTATTTAATGAAAATATGCTAATTTTTAAATTTATATTTCAAGCTTGTTTATTTTATATTATAAGTGCAATGTTATCTGATATTACTGGTAAAAAAAAGAAGAAGTGGTATTTGAATTTTTCTTCCTCTTTTAATAATTGGTATTTTATATTGATTGTTTCGCTGATCTTCTTTCATTTTACAAAGTATCATGATCGTCTGTCTGAACAGTTTTACGTTAATTGCAATTGTTCTATCAATACATCTATGTAGCTAATTGAATGCTTTCCAACAACTTTCCTTAACAAATAATCTACTGATATTTCTATTTAAAAAGAAGCATCGTCACTCAACTCGCCATTAATCAGAAAGTTATGCATTATACTGTAATTAGTTTCAATCTAATCGACGCTTTATCGTCGCAAAAAATTGTTAACCGTTTATTTTACTGCCACGCGTCATGAATTGGTACGCGTGTGAAATTAGAAAGAAAAGTTTCCCGGGCAATTTATTTTGTCGTGGAATTTTAAACAGCAACTGAACAATGTTTGCACACTTTTACAGTGATATCCTCAAAAAATGACCTAATCCACAAAATATGTTAACAAAAACTTTGTTAGCTTTCTTTCGAAGTGTTGGAATACTATAATCTAAATAAATAAATAGTTTTCTTCGTAAATTGTTTTCCTTAACACGTTGTCTGCCACGGTGTTCACCTGCGACCAGTACCTGATGTTTTCTACAATCAAATAATTAACGAAAGGAGTGATGAAATAAACTCCAGATAGAGTTAATATGAAGCTGATAATGCTAGCTATAGAATGGAAAGGTTAAATTTAACAATAGATTGATTGTATTACGATATTCTGAATAATTAGAGTTTCAGCGAGTCTGACTACATAGGTCCGCTTTCACTGTGTGGCAGTCAACGTGTTAAACTTTCATGACGCAAATAAAGCATGTGATAGCGTTATTTGTAGCGGCGCATTTGCATTCACATGTGACCTACTAATCATGGGATTCACCGGTTCGTCATTCAAGAAAAAGAAAAGCAAAAATCTCTGCGTAGTTCTGGTTCTCTTTCGATCGTTGACTGTTATTTATTTGACCCCTTCGGCGATATGACTTAACATTATCTCGTGTTGAGAAATAAATGTCTGATATTCGGTATAAATAAATAGAAACTGTAATTGTTTCGCTGTGCCCTAACTTTCTCTGTTGATAAAGAATCCAATATCCTTCCTATCAGTAATTAAGTATGGTAATATATAAAAAATAAATACTAACACCTTGCGATTTCTGGTTAATTATGGGTTGCTTTTTTTATTCGTAAAATCCAGTAATCTTTGCATCAATAAGTAACGAAGCTAAAACCAGGAGGAACTTAAACACACATGGCTTCGATTCCGTAAGCCTGATGGAGAATCAATAACGAATGTTTCAAGAATCTTGATTCGTGACGTATGCCGAAGAATATTGATCGATTAAGTTATATATTTAGTGGAAAAACACGACTTTTTATTTCGAATTAAAAGCTTTACAATAAATTTTCTTCAAATTAAGCGTCTTTGTAATACAATTTTATTAAAACAAATTTCAAACGCAGATGAACCCAACAACGTTGAAATCTTGGTTGCTACGTGGTGAAGTGGAAAAATTAGAACATGTCGTTTTGGAAGGACGTGGTGCTCGTCTGTTAGGCGAACATTCTCCAGATCTAAAAACCCGAGTCTTCCTGAAAGGACTCCCAAATTACTTGGTAAATTACAACCTCCAATAATGCAATTCGCAAGAAGAATATTATTCTAACACATTTCCTTCTTTGCAGACGAAAATCTCTCAGGTGCACGACGCAGTTGTGCGTGGTTCCTTGGCAGAAACGCAAAGACTCATTTTGAACGAGCCTAAAAAGAAACTGGCAATCACGAAGGACCCTTCTGGCATCCCTTTGCTTCACAAAGCGGTCTACTACGATCAAGTAGACATCGTCGAGTGGCTCGTGACAAATTATCCCATCACTGTTCAACAGAAGGACAAAGTAATATTTTGAAATCAATTTTTATTACACGTCACCATTATCACATTATTTTCCCTTCGTTACATCCTTGAACAATGGATAATAATAATAATTAACGAATCCCTTCATTCACAGATGTAAATTGTTTCACAAATTAATTTTCTTCAAAGAATTCTTCCACTTTTTGATTGCACTACGATTATTTAAACAGGCTGTATAAAATCTGAATTTCGCTCGACGATACGAAAAATCAATCACAAGATCATTCAAGCGCAAGGATGCTATCGTGACGTGAATGTTTGAGCAAGATGTTCGACTCGTGAATAATCGAAAAGTCATTTTTCGTAACGACGATCGCGTGACAGGGCTAATAACGAAGTGTAAACCACCTGTTCTTCCCTGCAGTCATCCGACATTGCGTCCTGGTGCACGCATCCCTTGAAATATGGCAAACACCAACTTTCCACCCCCTTCTTTTCACCCTCGATCTCAATTCAACCCTCACACACTCTCCGTTTAATCGTCGTCGATTCCGCGTTTACAGCCCATGTTCTCCAGGAATATTTCTTGTTCTTCCTTTTTCATCGCGTTGGAAACTTCGAAAGCGAGAAAAGTTTGTTCGCGGAAATGATTCTATGAGTCACTGAGGCAGGTAGTTGGTCTACTTTCAAACACATTTTCTTCCTTCCTCGTGCCATTTAATCGTGTTCAGAAAGCAACTTCTTAGTAACTGAACATTAAGACTGTAGTTTTATAAATCTTGAGATCTTCGGATACCTTTTCTATTCTCTGATATAATTGATTTGTACCTTAAATCTTCAGGAGGGTAGAACAGCGTTGCATTACTGTGCCGGTTCCAAAGATCCCGAAACTATTTGGGATGTTCTCGTAGAAAACGATTGCGACGCAAGTATCTGCGACAAAAAAGGCAATCCTGCGTCCTACTATTTAGAGCACAGTTCGGAAATTGAATTATCGGAAGCGGAAATCATGTCTCGAAGAAAGGCGAGCAGCGGCAGAGAATGTGAGTAACTTTATTTCAGAATAATATTAATTTGCTAAAAACGTTTATACAGTGGGTGTTGTAGTAAATATTTTTATTCGAATCGTTCCCACAAATTTTTCACACATGCCCCCCCACACAAGGTAAAAATAGTTGAATTAATATCAACCTTGCAAAATAGATTCCTTGACTTATACCCTATAGAATTCTCTTGGTAATGACCCAGAATGATCGATAGAACTTAAATGTGCAGTGCAAGGAAAATCGCTGCGATCGATAGGATGATACGCTCTGGACGTTCGAGCAACAAATTCTTTAATATTCTTTAAAAACTATATATAATCCGAAAAATATCCAATTGATGTTATAACAATGCCAAGAATGTGCAACAATCATTGTTAACATAATACGCGTGTTTATGGTGCGAGAACTCCAAGATTGATCATTTTTAAAAATTGTTTACTGACAATTCAGTTGATTTCTTACAAAATTCCTACGACGTTCCTGCGTATTGAATAGTAAATTGTTCGAAAGAAATGTGATGATCTATCTTCAAGGGTAGGGAAACAAACTATCAACGTTTGTAGTGTACCATGACGTAAGGATTACGTTCATCGTTGCGGAAGTAAATTGTGAAGTAATCAAAGCTATGTGATTATTTTGTAACTCTTTGATACATCAAAAATTAACGCAATTAATTTGAATAGGGTTACGACATTTCGTGTATTAAACTTTTCCTAAGACCTATAACTTTCCTCTGTTATGAAGTTAATGTTAAGGTCAGTTTAGTTAATCCTACAACGTGTACACATCAGACCAGAACAGCTCTATTAACCCTTTCTCATTAAATACAATTACAATGAATATTGAGATTTGTTTTTCCTAGAAACATTAGGAAAATTCATCAAATATTAATCAAAGAAGGTTACCTGTATTTTATGCTAAGTTGTTCCATATTGAAATTTTGGAACATCAAAAATCTGACAAGAATATCAAAAAAACACTGATCTAGATTATCAAAAAATTGACAAACCTTGTGTCAAGAATTCAAGGTACAGTATCTACAAAGCGTACCAACATTTTCTTCCCCGTTGATTCGTCTATTTACGAAGAAAACAGGTAGGGATACGGTGTAAACGTGTCAGTGAGTGACGGGGTCCGTGCACTCGGCTGGCTTTTCAAAAATTTATTAATCCACCGGGGAACACGCAATCCAGGTCGAAACGGAACGTTCTGGCTGACGTGCACCTTTATTATTATTTAAATCGCATGAAACAGGCTCGTATGATGTGCACGTGCACACGCTCGTAAATGCAAACCATCGGTATTCTTAAGGTATATTCAGAGTATGCGATGATTAAATGTTGATTGTATAATATATTAATTAATCATTTTGATTGACTCCTTATTCCTCGTACCCAGCTTTCAATTTTATGGAGTTAATTGATTATGTGAATGAATATTTATCTTTATTATTAGCTATGTTACAATATTTTAGCTTCATTTTGTAAATATTGAATGTCGTAAAAAGTCCTTTCGCAATTTAATATCTCTTCGTTAGTGTATTTTGGGGGAATTTCTATATACTTAATATAAGTTTTTGCAAGATTTTATCAGTGCATATAGATATGAAAATAACCGTTTACCATAACACTTTGAATAGCCGTTCAGATACATTTTAAGTGCATTTTTTGAATATTATCTTTGCGCCTTTTAAAATTTAAACGTTTCTAATCATAATTATTGACCTGCGAATCCATAACTCTTTATAAAGAAAAGAACAATTGAAACAATTTTCATTTGTTAGTATGCATTATTGTTACCTCAATTAATTTGGTATTACTGCTACGATTTCGTAATCATCTGGTCATCGATGTATTATTGGAGTTATGTAAAAATCGACGAGTCATAGATAATCTACGGATGATCGTTCGTTAACATTAACTTAATCGTAACATGATCGTTTCTATCATCTACGATTAGAAGTTTAACATTGAATTTTCCGATAAATCCAATACTATTTCGTACGACACGCATAAAATACATTTGTAGACAGTATTAAAAATTGACACGTTCCCGTTGGAACGACAACAATGTTATACACAAAATCGATACTCGCTGGCCAGAGGGATTCCCTCGAGTGTCTAAAATATTAATCACGTTGTTCTGACATGCGACACGAGCTGGCAAATCTTATCGGTCGTAAATTCTTAAAAAGCAGAAACAGGAAACCATGTGTAACTATTCCGTTACAAAACTCGTAATATATTTGGCATAAGCTAAGCATGTCAATTTTAAGTAATTTGTATTACATTATGTGTTGAATGTTAAATGTCAATTTAAATTGTAATAAATTTCCAAATACGTCCCTTAATATTATTTAAACTTAAAGGATTCAACGAAAAGACAGTATTGGATTTCGATTAATATTTGTTCAAATAATTGCTGCTATTAGAGGGGAAAACTTATTCCAGGCTTGGACTTCAAACCTTCGACTATAAGAATATGGATCCACAATCGAGACATTGGGAAATTGCAGCATGTTTTATGGGAAGGACATGGGAACAGGTTGCGTATGGAAACCAGCAACAACACGCGTGTGAAAAGATTTCTAGAAGCTGTACCCTTCATAATGGTTCGGAAATCTAACTGCATATTCAATATATATCACGAATTTAATTTTGATTCAATTTCTTTTGCTACAATTTGATTTCATTCAAGTTTAATATTTAATTTATTCATTTTAATTATAGGGCACTATAAAAGATGTCCACGCAGCTACAGTAAATAATGATCTGGAGGAGCTTAAAAATAAAATTGATTCCACGTCGCCCATCGTTCTGTGCGGCAAAGACAACAATGGTTTGAACGTCTTGCACAAAGTATGTGACCAATAATTTAAAAAAATATAACTCTGCAAGTATTATTTACACAGCATCGTTTGAATTCTTTTTCTTTCTTTTTTTTTTTTTTTAATTAAATAGGCTGCTGGACTGGGACACACAGAAATTGCACGGGAGATTCTTGCGAGGTATCCATCAACCGTCGAAGCGACAGACAACGATGGAAAAACGCCATTGCATTATGCAGCTTCAGCGAAAGACGATGGGATTTTGTATAATTTATTAACAGAGCATGGGGCTGATGAAAGCAAGTTAGACAATGTAAGTAAACAATATATTGCATCAACACTATAATATTGAAAAACCACGATTGGCTCTGAAATAAAAAATTGTTATTCACATGAAAAGAGAAGTGCAACATCACACGTCTCAAGTTGAATGTAAACTATTTGTTAAATTAGAGACAAAAGGCGGCAGCCTTTTATAAGAACAGACCATCGGATATAGACCAATCGCTGTTGACCGTGATACCGGAAGCGCCTCGAGTTGCTAGCACATCCTATCCTAAGCACTGGGATTGGAGGATTTTGGAGGTAGAAGAATCTCTATCGAGAGGAATGAGAAAAGTTAACAGTGCAGATATTGACAGTGCATTTGGCAGTGCTGAATCAGCATCAAAAATTTTAAGCAAGTCTATGGAGCAGGTAAATCGAATGTCTATATCTTCTATAATTTAGTAGAATAGTATAATATTTCAATTCTGGAAGAACATCTGCGAAAAGAAACATCATTGTTTGATATAAATTTACTACAAAAGTGTGATTAGTAAGTGTCCATAAATAAAGTATGTAATATCTTTTTATATCACAGGAGATGAAAATAGCTCAATTTCGAAAAATTTAATTTCACAGATAAAGAACATAGAAGAAGATCCACCAAAAGACCAACAAGAAGAACCAGAAAACACAGAAAATAAAGAAAATACAGAAGATGCAGAAAATGCAGAAAATCCAAACGCGGAGGGCACAGAAAACACAGAGAATCCAGAGGACTCGAAAGAGCCGGAAACCGCAGAACAAGAGGAAGAACCAACCGTGGAAGAACCGAAACCCGAGGATGCAGAAGAAAGGTCCTCCGACGATGACGTGGTAACGGGTACGATGATACAAGAAACGGAGGAGCATCCGGATGCTGAAAAAGAGGAGGAAGAACCAGATAAAACTGAAGAAGAGAATCAAACTGAGGAGAACAAAGAATCAAGTACTCCTGATCCCATACATACGGACGAGGTTGTCGAACACGAGGAGGAAAACAAGGTGGAACAAGAAGAAAGAAACGAGCCGAGCACAGGTGATTCAGGTGTTGATGATCCAGGAAACGACGAAGATCAGGTACTGTCCCACCATAACACTTAGACGAATCCGATTTTCAAGAATCCTCCTTTAGCATGCAAATACGTAAACGTGACACTTGTATATGTATGTTGCCGAGTGACAAGTATAAGTGATATTTTTAGTGTGACACGAGTACAAGCGACGAAACACCTTTAGATACGTAGGGTTCGTTTGTTCGTTTGTTCGTTTCGTGTGTAGCTAATTTAGTTAATTAGTTGTTGATGTAATAGTGGGCAGCTTGTGACGGTTGCAAGTGTAAGGATACAGTTAGGGTTTCGTGTGTATTGGAATTATAAAACGATCGATATCCAAGTGTTATACAGTATGTTCTTTGTCACGCACAATTATAACAATAAATAAATAACTGAGCAAAGAACTTCCGTTGTATAACTTCCGAACACTTGATGGATTGGTTCGTTTCATCATTTATTATTTGACGAGGATTGGACGTTCGGGTAAATTGTTTTTGGGGAATTTTCTTTCGCATCACAGTAGAATATTTGTTTAATTTCACTGTAACGTTATTGATCTTGGTTTTGTTTTCAAATTATCTCATTTCGATAGAAACGCGTTGAAAGTTCAACTTTGTTTTCTTTCGAAAATGGAAAAATAATCTTTCCACGTTATCAAATATCATTTATTATTTTATAAACATGTCCTATAGATGTCATACCACAACGTAAAGAAAGGAAAACTCATTACTATTTTAACCCAACAAACATTGTTAACACGTTGACTGGCACAAATATAACGCAATCGAACAATATTTTGAGTAGCATTGCTATTATACCATTTAGAATTTCCATACGTCTGACTATGCATGATTATTTTCACTGCGACAACGAACCTGTTAATCAGCGAATCTCTATAATTAAACTCTTGGTCTGCATTTCCATCAAATATTCCTTTCTTCTATAACCTTCAAACAAAACTATCCTCGAATCATAGACCATTACCTTCCCATAAAAAAAAAAAAGAACAAGAACACAGAATCATTCGACTGCCATAAAAGAACAAATTTCGAAGGACAGTATGTCGATCAATCGGTCACATCGAAATATAACGAGGTGTGCACGCAACGGCACGCAATACAAACTAGAAATGAAAACACCGAGCGATCGATTCGCGTGTAGATTGCCAAGTATGATTAATATCTCCCGTATCGATCGGCATCTGCCTTCTGTGCGCATGGTTTTTCCACCAAGGCATGATTAGCAGGTGATCGTTGGTGAACACGAGGAATTGGCGGAGACAGAAGTGAACGAAGCAAGCATGACGGCGGATCCAGAAATCGAGAAGCTGCTGGAGAACGGAAACATGGAGCAATTGGCCGGATTGGTACTGAACGGAGACGGCAGAAGATTGGTCGGTCGACGTTCAGGGAATCCTGAGCTTCAGGCATTCATCGATCGTGTTCCTTCTTACATGGTATTACGCACAACTTTCAGAAAAAATACAGACTAGTTTTTACTCACCGTAAAACGACCGTTTGTTCTTCTTGTGACGAATAAATTGCAATATTTTTTTTCTGTAGATCCATTAAGTAATTACGCCGGTGAGTTGTTGACTAAACATTTCGATTAACTTGATTGCGGATGTAAGATCGCGTTGAAATTATAATATTTTCCGTCTTAGGTTTTTTATTACACTTTTCTGTACTCTGAAAATAACTGGATTATAGATTAATATTTATTTCGTAGGCAAAATAGTGAAAATAATAGTAATTATATTATTTGCTAGAAAAAACTGAAGATATAATTTTCTTACCTATCTAAAGTATTTCAAGACTCCTTTAATTAAAGAACGGTATAAGTGTAGGTCACTTTAGAGGCTGGGCTGATTCGAATGATAAATTAATGATGTCTTGTTGACGATATTACAAATTTTCAGGGGAAAATTCATGCTGTACACATGGCAGCACGAGAAGGGAACCTGAGGGATTTACAAAGTGCATTAGATCGTCGCAAATTTGCTGTTGCAAGGGATGGCTCGTCACCTCACGGTGCAACACCACTACACGTTGCAGTTATATTTGGAAACACCACTATCATCAGGTATTTCAACACAAATTACAAATTTACCTCATTTACAATTATTCATTTTCAATTGTGCGTATTCATTAATGCTCTTCTGGTGTACCTGCGATCATTTGGACAAATTGGAAGTGTATGACAAAATATGGTACATATTCATATTTTAAGTTCAGGAATAGATTACAATAACTTTATCTTTCTTAGAATTGAAAAATGTATGGACAAATAAAGGATACAGAGTTTAGTGCATAATAAGGTTGAAAAGGGAAACCAGTTCCTCGTTAAGCGTGGAACGCGAAACTTGAATCTATTAGAATGTTACTCGCAAATTGGGTTGTCAAGTTTCAATCAAGTTCTATCGATTCCTATCAAACATTTATGTTTTCCTTAGATATCTGGCTGGAAGGTTTCCAGAAACAGCGCATGCAATCGATTTGGATGGTCGAACACCCTTGCATTACGCGGCTACCCTCGCAGACAACGGCCATTACTACAACCTTCTGCTTCACCTGGGTGCCAATCCGTTGGTTCAGGACAATGTGAGTACCATTCTTTCAATAATCACTTATTATCAACAAAATTCAACGCGATTCTCAGTAATTCTCATATAACAAACATTTGTTCATTTTTCTCACCAACGTGTAAATTAAATTTGTTATCATGGAAATCTGTTATGTAGTTCGGGCAAAAAGCAGATTACTACAAACAAAATCAATCAGAATTGTCTCACAAATCGCTTCTTCGTGATTTCGGGGCCAACGAGACGCTGGCCGACGAGATGTTGACCGACAAAGGTATTTCATTCAATCGAAATACACTCGAAAGCACCATCGATCACACCAAACGAAAACTGTACGATCGTTCAGAGCACCGTCGAACATATCACTCTACGTTTGTATTTCTTAAACAATTCAGTTCAATTTAAACTACATTCCATACAATACAATCACATGAACATTACAATTTATCAATTATCACGTTGCTTTCTCACGCGTATTTGTTTTACCATCGTTTACCATCGAATTGATCGCAAAATCACAAAAATCAAACAGTAGCTGAAACATTTATCTTAACTAATGTTAATAGATGTCTTTTAGAAACCTTGAAACATTCCTAGGACCCAGAAATATTCACAGAATACACAACCCAACTTGAACAAATTAAGATCCCCAACAACAACTAACGATTCTGAACAAATTTCCCGTATTTCGCGGATCTACGCATTTCCGCTCTTCGTCTACCCTGTGGACATCCTCTGTGCCAACAATCTCGGGGTCAAACAGTTCCTGGAGGCGACACTTACTCCGCTCGTCGCGACATTACCGAGCCAGAGACCCTAGCCACCTTGGAGAGGTGTTTCCGTCTTCTAGCTGGTACAAGGCATGGCGTGACCCCGAAATCTGCTGGGAACCCCGGTACACTGATCGGCCGTTGCCTGACACGGCCCGTATTCGATCGTATCAAGCACCGTGTGACACGCATGGACCACAATCTCTTTGATGTGATCTGGCCCGCTTTAAAGAAATACGGTAACTCGAATAGCAAGACGGGCAGCGCTTTCTCGTCCGTCAGCAACGTCGAAGACGACGATTCCTCATCGGTAATCGCGCCTGATTACGAGAGTTACATCGTGTTCGCCGAGTTTTTCGATCCTCTGATCAGAGACATTCATTGCGTGACAGCCAGCGGCGATCTGCCTGATCATCCGCCACCGAGATTCTTCTACGACAACGAGGGCGAAGGTGAAGAGGATCCGAATACCATCGACGAGGTGACCATTGCCACGATCGAGGGTTACGATCTCGATCCTCCGGCTAAGTACGTTCAAGCCGCAGTGGTGGAGTGTTGCAGGAATCTGGACGGTTACACGTACCCCTTGACCTTGACGGTGAATCAACTGGAGGAGGTCGAACGAGTGATCACCAGCGAGTTAATGAGCCAAGAGATATCGGAGATGATGGCCGAAGGTAGCAGCGAAGATGAGCCAGGGACTTATTTCACTCTGAACGAAATACTTGATCAACCAAGTCCCATCAGGGCTCAACTGGCGGCGGCTGGCTTGTTGTTACCCATTACAGACTACGACGTTCAGGACGATCGGCGTCTTCACGGCAGACACTGGCCGTACGGGCGAGGAGTTTACGTGTCTTCTGCGGGAGATCTTGCTGCCTGGGTAAACGTTCAGGATCATCTGAGGATTCTCTGTCGCACTACTGACAATAGGCCAGGTTTAATCGGTCGTACCTACGTAAGAATGGCGAAGGTGATGGTAATGCTCGACGAGAGGCTAGAGTTCAAACGGGAGCAGAAGCTGGGCTTCCTCAGCGCACGGCCCACCGCCATCGGCAATACTCTTAGATTTAACGTGATCATTAAGTTTCCAGAACTCTCGAAAAAATTCGATCACCTGAGACACCTGTGCGTGGTTCGTGGACTGAGTATGCGAGAGACGGCTAAACAGGACATTGTCCGAATCGGTAACCAACAATCGTTGAGCATCAGCGAACTGCAAACGCTTCAAGACTTTTCCAGGGCTGTTTTGAACATCCTGGCGTTGGAGAAGGAGCTGGCGATAAATAATTCACTGAAAATCGCCAATCTACTGGCGGGATTGTTTCGCAAACGAAATAGCGCGAAACGTTTCCAGACATAATGGACGAGAAACAAACAATGCAATTTGGTTCTTTCGTTTACTCGTATATTAAGAGCTTTACTCCTAATTTCTTTCGTTTCTTTTTTTGTTTTTTTGTTTTTTGTGAATTAATTACGCTTACACGTGGAAACTTTCTGTGATAATTCATGAGCCAATACGTTCGACTGCCAATTAATCTTCGTAGACTGAACCTATAGAAAAGAAGAATGTTGGAAAGACGTGTGTGAACGTTATTCTCTGTCCCTCGTGCATCGAATCGATGAATTTGAAATTTAACTGCTCGGAGGAGGGCTGGATTGATTGCCATTAGGTTAGTAAAAAAAAAATGAAAAATAAAAAAGAACGAACGTTGTTGCTACATGTTGTCGCACGACACCATGCTTACGTACGTTCGTGAGATGTGTTGTATGTGTAAATCGTTCACGCAGAGACGATTTGATCGAAATTGTCCGAGGAAAATTGATAGAGATCGATCAAACGATACCATTACCCGAGCTTCTTTATGTGTCACGCACGAGTTCGATGTTCACACGAAACCAGAAGTGGCGTAGCACATGTCTTTCCAACTTTGGTGTATTCAATTTTCCAACAAAACAATGTATTTCTTATAAATGATCAAGCTGTACGTAACATATTATATATTACAAAAAACCTTCCACTTACCGTCTCTTCCAATGCGACTGTTGTGAACATTTGTTACGGTTTCGTGTCAATGTGCTTATGTATTTTGAATCCTACGTTAAATCTTCCTCTGTCTGTAATGTGTACACCGTTTTCGGAGTTAAATGCACTGTGCTTTTCACTATTGTATCGTTTATTCGCTGAAGATTTGCATAATTACTATTAAAAGAACGGAATCGATGTTAAAAAGAACGCATTGGACTTTCAGAGAATTAAAATACCATATTTACGTCCCTGAAACAAATTTTTCGGATTTTGTCATTTTTCTCGGGGAACAAAATGGATGGAATAATTAAAAACAAGTGCAATGCGTTTTTGTGTATCCCTGGAATACCAGAATATGAAATTAAATCGTTTTTCAGACGACAACCAAGTGGATATACCGATATTTCAAGAGGAGGAGGGTCGCTATTTGGCATCATGTAAGTGAAATGTATAATAACGAGAAAAAAAAAACGAACCAAGAAAGCATTGTTTTCAACAAATTATCTTCATAGCTCTGGGAGATCCACTGATCAAAGGCCTGACAGAAGTGGCGAACAATCGACCAAAAGATCCTGTCACTTATTTGGCAACTTATCTATATAATTTTGCTAATAGAAGCAAACATAGCGCGCAAGAACAGGTAAATTATTAAACACGTTAGACGATACTTGTGAACAAAATAGTTTGAAAATATTACAGCAACCTGACGTGTTAATTATTCCTGACCGCGACGAGGAGAACATAGAAAATATTGAGACTGAAAACGACGATGCTGGTTATCCACAAAGTCCAGGTTCCGATATACCAGAATCAGCTTTCAACAATGCAAACAGAGTATGTGTCCATTGTGGATAATTATACGTTGAAAGTATATCTACATACATCATTCAGATGATCATCAATTTTGTTTCTTCAGGACGAACATGGACAAACCGTGATCCATTTCGCCGCTATTCGATCTTACGCGAAAGATGGACTGTTTCATCTGCTTCAAGAGAGTCAAGTGAACGTTGGTTTCAGAGACGAACTGTACAGGACAGCTAGGGACGTTGCTGAGTTGGCCAACATCAGAGAAAATGTAGATGAAATCGATCGTTACGTGGCTTATTTGGCGGCAAGGGGTGAGATAACGCACTACAATTTACACAAAGTTGAGAAAAAGCAATTTCTCAGTGAAATGATATTGGTCAATTCTATGAACTTTGTTAAATATCTGTTAATAAATAATATTTATACAGGTGAAACAGAGAAATTAGTGGAATTATTGTTAGAGGGATACGATCATATTTTGGACGTGAAAGACGAGGGTGTAAACATCGTGGACATCGCGGCAGAAAGAGGACGAGATGCTACAGTACAATTCCTGCAATCCATCCCAAATTACGTGGTAAGATATAATAGAGGTAATATTCGAAATATACAAACTAGAGAAGGAAGAGGTTTATTTTTTTACAGACGCGACGAGAAGAGGTGCATCACGAGACTAGAATGGGCAACGTGGAAAAAGTGAAAGAATTATTAAACAAAAACAACGGAGGAGGAAAGTTATTAGCGATGGGGAAGAATTCTTTGAGCAGATGTGCTCTTCACATTGCGGTGCTCCATGAGAACAAAGAACTGGTCGAGTACATCGCGAAATCGTATCCAGAAACTCTACGAATTGGCGACAATGTGAGAAACATGATCAAACAATTGTAAAAATATGAATGGAATAATAAATTAAAGAAAATTCCTGGTTTCAGTTGGAAAGAACTGCTTTACATTACGCGATGGGACTACCTTCGGTCGAGGAACTGAGCAACATTCTTATCAAAGCTGGAGCAAAACGTATCACTAAGGATTTAGTGAGTAATTTCATGTTGATCTTAAAAAAGATATAATTAATGATAACTAATGTCATGCGTTTTCAGAAATCAAGACAACCGTCCTATTATTTCATGAACAAATCGGACATCGAGAGACTCCAGGAAGAAGAGGAAAGTTTGGTCAAGTAGATCTATTGGACGATACTGACAATGAGAGCGCTTAACACAGACCTTTGAATATTTATACGAATGCGATATACATTGACAAAGATTTAGTAGGAATGAAAGAAACCATGTGTCACATTGTACGTTCTCGTCTGTCAGGACTATCTTTGGTACTCCTTTCTTCGAGGTACTTTTGAGATAAACGAACGAGTAGAAAGCACCCTCCTACCCCCGTGTAAAAATAACGATCATGTAATGAATTTACGTTATGTAATATACAGTACAGTATTAATAGTATAAATAATAAGAGTATTCAACTTTTCCATACACGTTTCTTTTAATTGCCACCGCGTAAGTATAATTATACTTTCATCTCTATTATTAACCTTCGAGCAAGGATTCTGTTCCCTTTTTATCTAAGTAATTGTCGAAGATCGCTATTGTCTTCGAAGATATGTTAATACTAATTGATCAAAAAGACGAAAAGAAATTACTTATCAGAATAATTACGCAATACGCGAGATAATACTAATTGTACGATACATCCTGTGTCAAAGACATTTTGCGATCTAAAATAATTGAAAACATAAGGTTCTTGATATTCTTCGCTTCGTCCACGATTTCTCTATAATTCTACTTTACTTAAGAGAATCGAATCGCGTATTTACGTCCAGTTATTGGTATTCTTAATCAATCGTAAGATACAGACTGTTCCTTGCTGATTTCCCTGCTGTTCGAATCATCTTCCTCAACGTCCTCAGTGTCATCGACTATTCGTTGCCAAGGTGTAGGATTTATGTACGCTGGCTTTGCTTTCTGATGAGCTGTTAAGCAAACATTTGTACGTAAATAAATTTGTAGTGCTTCGCTTCTTTATTACTGACAATTTTTTTATTAACCCATTCGAGACCGAGACTTGATATAAGATGCATACGGTGAGTCAGTGATCTCGAACGTGTTAAAATGACAATAAATAGACTAACGTAGAAGTCCTTGGGTGGCTGGTTTCGGTTTGTTCTTCGCCATTTTCCGCCAATTCTCATACGCCTTAGTACTCTCCTCTAATCTCTTCTGCTTCTCTTCTTCCAGCTGTTTCTGCTTTATTTCCTCTTTCCTTCGACGTGCTGCGCAAACATTGAAGAGATCACGACTTGTACGAAAGAAGGTACTTTCTTTACCTTTCTCTTCTTCATTCTTTTTACGAGCCCACTGACGAAGATGCAGACTCTTCGCAACAGCGGTTTTGTTTTCGAATTCTTTCAACTGCTCCTGCAATTTCAGTTCTTTCTCGATCACAGCCTTCTTCTTCTCCTCCTCCTGTTTCTTCCTCTTGGCCCATTTTAAAAAATTCTCTCGGTCCCGTGATTCTCTCTCCTCTTTCTCGCGCGCCAATCTCTCCGCGTCCATTTGTTTCTTCCTCTCGGCCAACTCTTCCTTCTCCTTCTTTTGACGAGCCGCTTCCTGTTTCCGTCGAATCCACTCGCTGTAAGTAAGCTTCTTCAGGAATTCGTCGTCGTTCGATCTGGTCTCGGAGATTCTGATGCTGGATACCGAGGACGCCGACACTCGCAACGTGTACCTGCAGGACACGTTGTAACTTTCGTCGCGTTCCCTTTTGAAAGAAAAACAAACAAATTTGTTCAACAAGAAAATTGAAATATTCCGTAGCACAAAATACCTCTGCACTTCCGAGTTGATCTTCCTGGTGGAACAAAGCTGATCGTTGTTGTCCGTCGTGTCGACGATTTTACAGCGTCTCTCAACACGGGCGGAGGGTCTACAGGAAACGACGGACTTGGAACGCACAACATCCGATTTGTAAGGCGAGAATGAGGTTGGAGAATTCAAAGAGTAACAACGATATGTTTCTTGGGCTGAACTTTGGTCACCAGCGTGGTCCACGAACGAGGCACCAGCCAGATCGTTGTTGATGGACAACGTAGTCATCATGTCGGTCATTCCCGTAAAATCACCATGATTGCCGATCTGCCTGTCCTCTTTCGAGCTGACTTTCACCCGAATCTCAACCTCTGGTTCCTTATCCTTGTCGTTGTTCAAAGTTTTCGCGTATATCGCTGGATTGATGAATCGAACTTCCGGTCTAAATGTGGAATCCTTAGAAGTCGCATCGTAGCGAATTAACCCGCTGCTCGAGGAACTCGAATTGATGCATTGATCATCGGACTGTAACTGATTCAAGAATCTAGAACCGGTCAGCTGTACATCGTTCTTGGCATTCATTCCAGTGTGCGCTTCGTTGAAATCATCTCCTCTCCTCCATTCGTACCAACCGTCGGCGTCGCTGTCAAGCATGGTCAAGTAACCCTAATAATGATACTGATGACGATTACAATGAGCAAAAAAGTATGTCGAATTTTAAGAACTTGTCACATATCATTGGCCTGCGATACTATCTTCTAGTTAATTAATTGACAGGATTTCGAACGGAACTCACGTACTTATGTTCATCCATGATCTACGCGATGCTGCACTTTTCATTTACAAACAATGACGAATCCCTTTTGACGACGTATAGTTGAAATTACGCTCCAATGTAAAACTTTTGAATGGTAAATTTACGCGATATATGTTCACGATTTTCGTGCGTGAATTTTAAATTTGACGGAGGTGTCGCCTTCGATCGGATACACCACACACCCCCCATTGAGGAAGTCCTTGACTTGCTGTGAATATAATTCCAGCAATCGATCCAAAAGAAAAACAGATAACGTTCGATATGTTAGTGGTGATCGATTTTTATTACCATATCTGATTATATTGAAAACAAAGTAAATAAACTAATTAATTAAAGAGAAAAAAAGATATTCATAAGCAGTTTCTTGGCTGAATTGTCTTTATTTATCTCTTAACTTATGAATTATGCTTATATTAACTTGTGCTTGATCGACGTATCACTTGATCCTTGGTTTGAAATAGATCGAGATCTTAGCAAAATTAACGTTCAGTTGACATGATGTTTCTTAAGTTCGACTCGGTTGCATTGTTCTGTCTCGTGATCAGAAGGAACTCTTCCGTGATCTCTTCCGGTTGTATCTTATTAAAGTAGGTTTCTCGTTCTTGATGAACGTAATACGTATCGTCAAAATTGAAATGCAATCCAAGTACGATATTCAGTGCAGAAGCGTCATACGCGTGGCACCCGGAATACCGGTATTGTGGTTTTTTATTAAATCGACAGCCGGCTGACTGAGCTCCTACAATTATCAAACCAAACATTTTATTTACTGTCGATATATTAACGCGTATCTGTGAGGTTATTATTAGTGTACGTACCGATGGGAGAAATACAATCCCTTGTTAACGCGCATTGAACCCAAGGCAACATTACTTTTTCCCTAATTTCTTTGACATTTCTAATTACTAAATGTGACGCTCTTATTAAAGGAAGAAAGAAGAAACTCTCGGCGGAAACATGAAAATATTCATACATCTTTGGATGTGTTAAAGAACTAATCGCATGCCTTGTAGGCCAAGCCAAAATTCCAGATTTTGGTAAAAGATATTTTGAGATGTCCGATGAATTCAAACGTATATTTGAATCCATGTACAATATGTTTCCTAATGTGTTTAAAGCTGTCTGTAACAGATAAAAAAGAAAATATTCAGGTTCATATAAACATTATACTACAATTGCTAAATTAGAATTCAAACATTAAAAATGTATAATGTTACTTACCTGAATAACTAGAGGTCTATAAACATGCAGTCTATCATCTTCAACATGAGCTGGAAATGGACTTGTATCGAAATGAATCACATTACATTTTGTAGAGTTACAAGCCATTCTAATATTTTGCAAGGAATCATCATTTAAACCAACACTATAAATGATAATACTATTATTTGGCAAAAAGTGACTGACATTTCTCACAAAACCGTAAATATTTTGTTCATTCCCAGGCCTTATCAGAGAGACAATAGTCACATTTTGAGATTTAAAACTAAAAGGTGTTGTGCTAGTTTGTCCATCCAGACCAAGCATCGCAAGATACTTAGAGTCTGTTACCAAACGTTTCTCCTCCACATCTTTTAAGTTTTCCTATAAACAAAGGTCAAAACTAATTAGTTTCATGCATTCGTTACAAAATCAAATAAGATAAAGTGCTATAAATACGTTTACCTGGAAGTTTCGTAGCTGCTTGTGTGTCTCTGTAACCAAAGTTTGAATGGAAGGTCGCTGATTACTGAAAGCAATGAAAACGATGCTGCTTCCTGCTATGCAGATAAGCAACAATAGCAGACCCTTGGTACGCATCTCTCATCATTTAATCAGATGGTTGTTTAATTTTTGAACAATAATTAATGTAGTTACGTTACGTTAGAAACATCACGTATAGGTTATACATGATTCGCGGCATGACTAATCGTTATAACTCGGTTAACATTTTATAACGTCTGTAGTAAATACATTGATTATGATCTGATTAATGGATTAGTTTCATGGTAATATTTACTTCAAATCTAATAACAGATTAGATTGATTATCTCTTTTATTCTTGATAACAAAACACTGTCAGTGCTCTAGCAGACGCCGCATTTCTGGAAACTTTAATCGGTTGGTGGTTCCAAGTTCCAACTTTCAACAGCAAAAAAATACTATTACATTACTGCGTTTGAAAATTATACAAAAACTTGAAATTTATTTTGATAAAATGTTTTCAATACATTATCCTCTCTGTAATACGATTCTAACTCTATTTAAACATATTGTTAATGTACTCAATTTGTTACGTCCACGATGAGTTTTTATCGATAGCGCGCAAAACTACATACATACATATTGTATGTATGTACATACAATACTTCAATAATTGTAACAAATATGTGATTAAATTTATTATTCCTTAACATATCATTTCCTTATGATTGTCAAGTAACAATAAATATTAAATATATATATGTTTTTTAACCAAATAATTGTAAATAGAGCTAAATTCTACGATATTTGCAAGCTTCTTTTGTTACTATTATATTCAACTTTCTCTTCTAAATAATTAGTGGTTTATATAATTGAATCTGATCTTATCATTATCATATCAAATTCAGAGAAACATATGTTGATATATATATGTATAGTATATATGCCAAATGATATTGATCGTATAAGAGAAGCTCATAGCTAGTAACATTCTTCTGTAAAACAAATACGTGTTACCAAAATTCTGAAGAATAAATCATACTGAAAATGTTAAATTTTATCCCCTTTGTGCAGTGCTAACATTTTCTTTAACATTTAAATGAAAAATGAAGATTTAAATAGATTATGCATATAATATCAGCACAAAATTAGTTCAAGGAAGGAGAGATTTCATGTCCAATTGATGTCAAACAAAGAACATTTGCATCTGTTCAAAATTGTTATTTGTCAGCAATGCATACATGATTGACAGTATACATAGATGAATTATTTACAGAACAGTAATTATTTTGCATATTTTGGAAAAATAGTTTATATAACTGAACAGTGGTAGTAAGTTACTTGTTTCATTTAATGCATGTAATGTGTCTGCATATAGATATACATACAAAATAAATACATTCCTCAGTTTTTGAATCTTCACAACTTATATTATAATATTGTAAAAATAGTATGCTGTTAGATTAATTTTACTATAGCAATAGACATATTATAAGATATAAATGCATGATTATTTCATTTATGTGTAAGTAACATCAATTAACTTACATCATACCTATAGTTAAGCATACCTTCAAAGGAGTAATGGGTTAAAAATGAAGCTTTACAAGTTAATAGTACACCAAAAAACCTTTAGCGAAGAGGACTTAATAATTAATCCAAAGGATCATCCTGGTATCAAAACTGGAGATGTTGTTGAGATTTATCAGCCAGAAGTTGAATTTAGTCGTCTACTTCTTCAAGTCACATCCTTCAAGGAAGATCTACAAGGACGTGAAACAATCAGCGTGGAAAACAATGTAGCAACAATGTTTCAGCTGAGAACATTTGGAGATGTTTATATGAATGTTGTAAATCCGGATGATGTTGCTTTGGATTCTGTTGAGCTTACCTTTAAAGATCAATACATGGGCCGCAGTGAAATGTGGAGACTAAAAAATAGCTTGGTAACATATAATTATTTTTAGATCCATATTAAGATGTTCTATCATCACAGTCTTATGATTAATAATAATTACAATTTTATTAGGTTAATACTTGTGTATATATGAACAAAAAGATTGAATTTTGTGGAGGCTGCATAAGATGTCAAGTATATGAGATGTGGTCACAGGGTGACAGGGTTGCTTGTGGTGTTATAACTCATGATACTAAGGTTTACATTTAAATAATATACGTAATTAATATACGTAAAACACTTTTTTTTTTTAAATATACATCTTTTAGGTTGTATTTCGTTCTTCAACAAGCATGGTATATCTTTTTATTCAAATGAGTTCTGAAATGTGGGATTTTGACATTCACGGTGACTTATATTTTGAAAAAGCTGTTAATGGATTTTTAGCCGATTTGTTCCAAAAATGGAAAAAGAATGGTAGCAATCATGAAGTAACAATAGTTCTATTTTCAAGAACATTTTATAATGCCAATAGTTTGGAAGAATTTCCAAACCATATGCGTGAATGTTTACAACATGACTATAGGGGAAGGTTTTATGAAGATTTCTACAGAGTGGTAGTACAAAATGAAAGATTTGAAGATTGGAGCAATGTGTTAGTACAGTTGCGAAAACTGTTCACAGACTATCAAAAAATTGTACTGGAATATCATCAAAAACCAGGTGATATTATACCAAAAGCAGTGAATTCAACAGCTGCACAAGGCAACTTTTTAGAGGTTTTAAACATGTCCTTAAATGGTAATGATTATCTACATACATTAAAATATTAGGTCTACCGGAAAGTAATGTCGCATCGACCGGCCCGGCGGCCTGACGTCTACCGTTTAATTATTACTGCAAATTGCGTATGAGTCCAGTTAACAATACATTTGTGTTAAAGTAACTTCAATTACTTACATTTCATGTACGGTTGAGGAACATAAACTAAATTTTACTCTGAAACAGCGAAATTACTTTCCGCGCCGGTTGACGCGACATTACTTTCCGGTTGACCGAATATAATACATACATTTAAATTTTCTAACATAGTTTCATTGCAGTGTTTGAGAAACATTATTTAGATCGTAGTTTTGATAGAACTGGTCAATTATCAGTAGTGATTACACCTGGTGTGGGTGTGTTTGAAGTTGACAGAGAATTAACAAATGTTACAAAACAAAGAATTATTGATAATGGTGTTGGTAGCGATTTAGTGTGCGTTGGAGAACAACCGTTACATGCAGTTCCTTTATTAAAGGTATTAAATAATAGCATAATAATTTGATGTGTATTTATTAATATCTACTACATGATTTCAGTTTCATAACAAAGATAAATCCATAAACGCACCTGATGATTATAGCATGCCACATTGGATAAATCTTAGTTTTTATTCAACAAACAAAAAAATTCCTTATTCAACATTTATACCTCGCATAAAACTTCCTCAGCGAGTATCGAAACAACCAGTAGAAAATGGAAAATTACAATGTAAAAATAAACTTTTACAAGAAGATCCAAGAGAATGTTTACACAATACTTTGTTTGATTATGATGCATATGATGCCCAAGTTTTTCAATTACCTTCAGTTCATTCCTCAAGGTAAATTTGTTATTAACTGTATTACTGAAACTTTACAACCAAAGGTTTGAATTTGAAAATTTTATATAAGTAGTTTACAACGAGTCACGACTAGAGCCAAAAAGACAAGTGTTGCGAGTATGGAGACACACGCTACTGTACATATATTGAAATTAAAAAGAAAGATGTCAGACCCTGACATTCATTACCCTCCACCCGAGTCACATTCACCTCCAGCTACTACAAGAAGTGCAGCAATTTCAATACCTCACAGAACGGATGATATTGTCGCCGGGGAATCTAACGGAGAAATTAATGGTATGTACTTAAAAGATGTTTATAAGTCACGGATATTATTTATGAATCACAGATTTGATAAAATAATCATTTTCTACTAAGCAGAATCAAGGATCTCGGTGAAAAGCGATTTAACAGACTCCGAAATATCTCCACCATTTAGACCAGTTGTTGGCAGTGCCGGAAGTCCAACAAATACAATATCACAACCAACAAGTATCAGACCTAGTAGAGCACTTATCAATCCTTTTGATCCATCTCATGTTACAATTAAACTCACGAGTAACAGACGAAGATGGACACATATTTTCCCTAAAGGTAAATATTAAGAAAAAAATGAAACATGAGTTCGCGCAATAACATTTAATTAACATTGTAGGACCAACAGGTGTGCTTATACAGCAGCATCATTATCAGGCCGTACCAACACATATGTGTTCAGGGTCACAATCTGATGCTACCTCCACTATAAGTGGTTCTTCCATGGAGCATAATGATATCTCTAATTTGAATCATTTTCATTATCGTTAGTATTTTAAATAAAGTACATACGTTGTATGTTAAAATAGTACAGCCACAACCTATATTTTTCATAGACACAAAAGTTAAACCACAGAGGTTATATTTTTCGCTATCAAGCGGTGATAAGACCGGACATCTGATGTCTTCAACCGGAAATAAGTCATTGACATTATTGTGGGGTGCTACCGGTGAACAAGAATGGACACCAGCACTTACAACAGGTTTGCATGCGTTTTATTAAGGACATTAGAGGGAACATTTATAATATATACCACTTAACTACTACCGGCAAATAATATTTTATAACATATCCAAATAACAATATTAGTCACATCGTTTTCACAAATGATTACAAAATGAGTTTACAGTTTGAAGAAAAAAAATGTTTATTATGCCAAAATAATTAACCGCATACTATTTATAATACATAATGCTTCTTGGCTGTTTTGGAGGAACAGTAAAAGCATTGATAATATGTAGGTGTAATGTAATGTTGCAAATTATTTGATTACTGTATAAGTTCATGTTAAGAAAAAAAAAAAAAAAGAAACTTTCACTCATGATTGATACCAAGAAGGATTAATGGAATTAGTTTTAAAATATAAATTTTTAAAGAATGAAAATAGCTAATGTACTTTCAAAGGAAAACTGTTATTTTCCATGTAGATTGAATGAAAGTTTGATACACAATCACACAATCATCATGCATAAGAAATATTTTCATTCTTGGACATACTCATAATTTATTTTTGATATTCATTGATCATTTAAATGAATAATATTATTACATTTATTTCCATGCTATGGTACGTCTTATTGGGATGCAACGCTGGACGCATTGACGCGTGTGTGATGTACAACTATGATGTCACATTAAACAGCAATCATAGGTTAGCGCTATACGTTATTGGGGGTTGATTCGGTTATGGTGTACATTTATTTTTAGAGCATTAAATTTAGAGTAATTTTTGTTCTTCCAGAATTCTACTTTTTATAATTCTTCAGTGCATGTACATTCTCGGTTGCAAATATATATTGTATATATTTTCAATTCCAAAATACTTTCATTAGGTGATATCTATTAAATTTGCTAAATATTTATTAGTATTCTAATGATTTATACACCTACATAAAGCCTCTTTATTATTTTCTTTTTTATTTCTTGTACAAAAAGTCTGTATTCTGTAAAATCGTATTTTTATTTCAAATGATTTCATATACACTATAATTCACTTTCTGCGATTCACAAATTCTTCAAACATTTTCTCATCCGCTTTGTATTTTGTTCACTTTATCACTTCTCACTCTAATCATCACATCTCTTTGTACCGTTAATAATAAGTGGGATGGTATGTTGTATCTGGTAGAATTTGTTACTAATGCATAGCAACATAATACGGTAAGAGCTTAGTAGTACAATTACTTTTCTGTCATTATTCCTGACATTATAACATACTTTATTTTGCACCAACAAATTTCTGAATACACACATATTTATTTAACATTGGTCCTACAAGGCACACTCAATTTTTTATATTTGAAAATTTATTTGTAGAAAGGAAACTATTGTAATACATTTTATATTGCATCCTTAAATATATGACCATGTTCATTTTGGACTTCATACACTGGAAACACATATCATAATACTAATACTTCTTCAACCAGGGCACAGGCTAGTGTAATATGTATTTGCATTATCAAAATAATTTTATGCAAATTTTTTTCATATAGTATATCTATGTATTTTTGTATTAACTGCTATAGATACTTAGATTTAGTGTTTATCTAGTAACAAAATTAATATTATATATCAAATGGATTATTTCCTTTTTTTTCTCTTACTTCTAGTAATTTGAAATCTGTATAATGCTTTTCACGTGTATTTTTTTGTTCCATTTTTTAGGCGTAGATTGGAAGTCATTGACAATTCCAGCATGTTTGCCCATTACCACAGATTACTTCCCAGACAAAAGAAGTCTGCAGAACGATTATGTTGTGTCAGATTATAATCTTCTACCTGACGACGTTAACACAGATTTTGCTCAACAAAGAGCAATATATAAAAAACCTTTGACGACTGCGGAAGTGTTTAAAGAGCTTGTGTCACAACGATTAGCGCAGGTATTAACTCACGAGCGAATTTGTCTTAAGATTCAGAACTTAAATTCTTTTATGCACGACTATGTTTATCAAACCTTTTTCATTAAGGGCTTTCAATTAATTATCTTGCCGCAAAATAATAAAAATCAAAGTAATACGCCAGGTAGCAACGCTATACCGGCAATAAGTTCTGTTATGCGTGGGCGACAGACAGAATCGGAACCCAAAGAGGAATATTTGTTAAGCATTGGTAGAATATTTCATAAAATATCTTTGTTTGACAATTGTATAACAGTTACTAGATATCGACCAAGGCAAGTGATCGTACCGTATACTGTTACACTATAAGTCAAACAGAAGCAACCAGATATAATGTATAATATTTGTAGGCATCCTTATCCTCCATTCAATATTCATTATCTGTATCGGTTCCATGCACCACACCATGACACGTACGAGGTTTCTTGGGTATCTTTTACCACGGAAAAACTTGAGAATTATAATTGGAATTATTTAGATCATTATATTTGCACTAGAGGCCACACTGATTTTGCTTTGGTAGAGGTAAGGTTTTCAAATAAAAGCGTGTAGCATTTGTGTAATCGATGTGCTGCAGTCACCACATTTTTTTTTAGGCACTCAAATATTGGAGATTTCGAGTTTTTCTACTACCCTTACACAATTCAGCAACTCGAAAATTTTTAGAGGGTTCATCAAGATGCGACATATACACACCCCTCACCACCACTGAGCAAGTTTCTTTTATGGACGGGTTTCTGCGATTCATCGAATCATGGCCAAATAAAATACGACGGCCGAATTCAAACAAAAATTGGGTAATTTTTTTTTCGTATATATAACTACTTTACGATACAATATAAATTGATTTCTCAATTTATAAAAATTTATAAATGGCAATAAAACGGATTCTTTGCATAGGTCGAAAAACGGAGAAAGAACGTTTCAAATAGAGTCATATACGAAGGATTTTAATATTTTATATTGACCCAAATTTTAAACGATTTTTATTTATCGATTTAGTTTGTATATATTATGCTGGATTATTGCACTGTAGAATTGAATGTCGCATGCCTAATGTACGATGTCTTCCTTAATAATGCCAATTTATTTCGATGCTTCCATTAGTTTAGAGAATTTATTATTATTTTTTTATTTAATATCAGAAATTATATATATTTTTCTTTAATATTTCATTGTTTTACGTTATGTAAGACTTTGTACACAGTGTCATTGCAATATTTAGTGTTGTGAAGTACCTTACATATTTAGAACATAACAAATAATAACACAAGGGCTGATTTAAATTGAACAGAGCACGATTTGTCCGTAAGCTTTTTTGGTGTTTAATTTACTGATGGCTATAATATTGAAAACAATGGCAAAATTATGTAAGGACTAATTTTTTAATAACATAGTCTTTTAACCGACATACAGCCGAGTGGATCGCCAATACTGGCTATATACACGCAATTACATGAAATATACACAAACAATAATAGTCAAATGCATTGCCAGTGTCTGCAATACACACATTTACATGAAATATATACACATACGAGTAATAATAGGGAGAAATAGATTAGTAGAGGGGTATTTAGCATGATATGTTTCAGAATCCCTCAACTCTAGGTGGTGTACCTCAGAGAGATCCTGCCTCTCACTTGACCAGACGCAGGCACAGCACGAGCCTGATTTTCCTCACTAACCAGGTATATCCTCGCATCCTGTAGCCTCGATACGCTGATCCAGATGTTAATGAAATCATTATCATGTTTAGCCCTCACTCTTGTCTTCTTTATAATTAGGACAATTCCAACAGTCTTGATATTCTTACACATACGGTGTTTTATTTCTTTTTTTGTTTGTATTCTTCAGTAATACTAGATTTGAATATATAACGATTACGTAGAACGTTCAGACAGCTTGAACAACGTATTTATATATCACACAATGAATGCAGCCATGCTTGATGATCCGCCTTGAATGCGCACACGACATTAGCAGCAAGCTTACGTATAAAATGCAAAATGCCGACGTTTTTTATTTATTCCCATTTCTTTTCATATAACGTAACAACGCTCTCCAAATACTATGTTAACAATACGATGCCATTACAGTCAGACAAAACCAGAGATATATACTTCTTCATGATCATCAGCTTCTTCGTTACATTTACAATTACCCATACTCTTCATCATGCTTTTCAGACCAGTCTAGTTGGCAGTTCTCCCTTCAGGGAGCGACTCGGAAGCAATCGCCTACCAGAGAAACCAAGACCAAGGTTTGAACAAGCTTAGATTGACGATTTCGGCATTGTTGCTTTTTTGCAAGTGTCATTGTATTTGCTTGCAGCCTATTCAGTTTGCGATGGCGAGTCGTTGGAATTTAATGTTTGACGGTCCTTTTACTTTATTCGTTGCTTTATGCTACGTGTGTTTTATTACTAACGAGTAATAATTAACGATTAAATACAGTACAGATAAACATTATTAAAATTACATTAAACTTTTCTGACATTGGTTTGCAGAAATTATGACATTCGATTGTTCTAAGTATCTTCGCTAAAGACTGTATGGGAGAGTAAGCCTCTTTTCTATTTCACTTTGATAAAAATCTTGCACATAATTTCTGGTAAACTAAAAATTTGCATGTTTCATAAAGATATAACAAATAATTGCAACTCATTCATACATATGCTTTGTGTAATTTTTATATGTTGCATCACTCTTAAAAATGTCAAATTTGTTGAAAATTATTACATGCTTCTACTCCGGTGATGAATATGAAGGTACTTATAAATGCATCCCGTTTCTGGAAAGGGTGTGTTCACGAAGTAAAAGAGAACTGTATTTACACATATTGACGATTATCTTCTTGTACATATACAGGCTATTCTGTACTTTTCAGCTGCTTTCATCTTTTTTTCCATCATCTAGTAAATACATAGATACAGAGTACTCGTATCGTTTGCTGTATGTTTTAAAGAGAACATTGCCATATCGAATTCGCAAGTTAATGTGATTGTACAACTGTACGAATGCTCTGTATGATAGAACATATATTGGTAGTGAGTGAGGGGAGTGACGGGGTTCTCTGTACAGGAGAGGCATGTAGTGAATACCGCTGCGACTGCCCGCACGTGCCTCGACACTCCTCGCCACGTGCCAAACAGGTTGGTTTTAAACTCTTTTAAACTTATTCAATTCAGCAATAAGCTTAAATTCTCTATCAGTGGCGATATATGTATATACATATTATAAATTTTCACTACTGAAGCAATTACTACCGACCTACAAGTGGTTAACAGTTTTAGGTCACAGACCTACATGTTCACAGGGACACTAAATGATTTTGAGGATTTAGTGTGTATACAGTATCTTAGGATATTTCTAAATTTCTGACAAACCTAATTGTAATCTCAGAATAGCGAAGAAACAATTCGTTATTTTCCATTTTAATGTTTCTTTCATTACATGATGTACATACATATAATCTCAATGATTGAGATAAACGCAAACGGTATTACGCATATGCAAATAAGTTTTGTGGCTTTTTATATTGTAATCTATAGATATTCCTTAATTTTTCATTCGCTATATGTTTTTGTTTTTTCGCTATACATCGTTTTATCAGCTTGAACATCACGTAATCACTTTGTTTTATCCATCTTTGTCAGGTCAGGTTCTAAGGTGATGGACAGGGGTAGAGTGTCACCCGCGAGCGAAGCAGTGTTACCCCTTTCGCTCGAGCAACAACAAGATCATTTTGATTCCAACGAGGATAGGTAAACTAGATATATCAAGTTGCGTCGAGTTATTCGAATGAATCCCGGACTAACATTCGACCTTCATTGACAGTGCAAATATGGAATTGACGAAATTGAAAAATACCGCGGCGAATAATGAAATTCTGGAGGCAATGAAACATCCCCAAACTGGTGTAGGATTCCTTACACACCATCCGTCTCTCCCAAGTCAAACTTTTGTTAGCGCCGATGCGGTACAATGGTTAAACAATCACATAGAGGGAGGAGTAACGGTAGAAGGTGCTATTAACATCATGAATGTAAGAATGACTTTTCGGTACATTAAGAAATGATTGATTTCACTGTAATAACATATTTTCATTCAGGGCATGATACAAGAAAAATTAATATGCCATGCATCCGGTGATTTTTCCAAACCGTTTATTTTAGGATTTTACTTATACCACATAGTACAAGATAAAGAGAATCAAAGAGGTAAGTTTGAGTATTTGTTTCTCATCGGTGATACGAACTTGTGATAAATTTTTGTGATCATCATTGAACAGGAGATTACTTTTCGCCTTTGGGTGATTTGCAAAGTTTTGAGAACGAATGGGTGGAGGTTGAAATCAAAGCGCCGAAAGGATGGTGTGAACCTACTTCGCCGGGAACATTTTCATCGATGACATCCCCGATGACTATACCTAGCTGTGATACCGTCGACGAATCAAACGTACCATCGTTCATCAAGGACGATTTGGATTTAATAAACGACGAAGATGACAAGGATTGGCAAGGTAATCTTATATATAATTAAACCAAACTAAAATACTTGATGAACTCTGCACTTTACTCTATGTTATTTCATTTGTTAGTCCCGTCGTACAGGCATACCCATTTAGACATCGACATAAATAATAGAAGCGACAGAATTGAATGGGGTCATTTAAGATATCAGTCTATATATAAAGTGGATCATTCTTACGAACTTGTGGTACAATGGGTGGCATCGTCCGGTAGCATCGTGGCTGATCTGGTAAGTATGCAAGTTTCTTGGGGTGTATTGAAACGAAATGTTATTATACGTCTGGGTTTTATTTTGAAAAGATATTCGTGTGGCAACGTAAAGCTCAAATGTGTGGAATTCAAATGGTACCTATTCCCAGCGATCTGTTAGCACTGCCGTTCACATTAAAGAGCGATCCTTTAAGAGGACCTATTTTTATACCATTGAATACGGACTCTCTTGTGGCGAATAAACAACATCTCTTCGAAGGTTTATCATTAAAATAAATTTCAATTTTACAAGATAAAAAGCCCCGAGTCTATACGTAATAACTTGCAGAATTTCAAGAAGAAACTTACGCACAAAGACTTTATCTACTTCAAGAAGCGATCGTACAAAGATTTGGCTTTGTTTCGTGTTTGACAGAAGGTACAGAGAACGATCATCAGTATGTCCACATGACTGGCAATGCATTTATTCTTATTCCTTCTACATCTAATACGAAATCACGTCCACGAACTGCTACGAACGTTGTGAGACGAAATACAGGACAGAAAGGATATCCGATTCATCCTGAACAGCCTAGTCCCCACGAAGCTTATATTACCAGGCACGTCAGTGGAAAAAATAAGGATAATTTCAATAAGGATAAAAGGGTAAGTATTTGTGGTTCATCTAAAGAAGCAATATATACTATTTGGGTGAACAAAATTTTTTTTTTTTTTCATTTAGATTGGATTTCTTTGGTCATGGAATCATATGGTTAGTCGAAAATGGAAATCGTCGTCTACCTTGGCTGGTGACGAATTGTTTCAGAAAAAGCTTATTCAGGATTTTAGACATTTTTGTTCAAACGGGGATAATAGATTGAAACAATTCTGGGAATCTTGTTGGGAGATAAAAGAAAAATCGTGCACGAAAATAACGTAAGGTATCGAAATTAAAAATATCATAACATACGGTATTGTTTCGTAAGCTTGCAGTTTAATTGTAACAAACAAGGGATTTAGTTTCGCCATAATTAAAATGAGTACCTCATTTTCTATGATTAAAAAATGGTTTAAAATATAATGTGTACTTGTGATACGATTATTGTTATTATTACGATAACGAAAGTATGTACAAATCAAAGGATATTTTCTAACGCTTGAAAGAGATAATGTAAATGGATTTAAAAAAAAAAGAGCAATGTTTGTAATATATATTTCGAGTTTACTTAGTTTGCATAAGACGTATATTGTTTTTACGAAACTAATAATAATAAATTTATAATTTTTGTTACTAAGACGTGTATTTATAAATTTATGATAAAAAAAAAAAATGAAATTGTATGCGTTTGCATATTTACCTAACCAAAAATTTTTAAACGCGTTATAATAAACAAAAACCATTGCATTTACACATTTTTGCACACAAATATGCAATGTCAATTTTTAAATATATAACTATATTTTAGTCTCAATGTAGAAAAATATTGAGATTATATTATCATCATTTGTTTACATGTACAAAATAATTATTAATTAGCCTTTGAATTCTTTCAATTTCTAATATCGTACTTTTAATATCTTAACAGTACTTTGTGCCCTACGTTACGCGGCAGCGTATTTCCGTCAAAATATTACAAAACTTCAAACAGAATATAGATTTTATCTGAATATCCGAAAAAATTAAATCATTTGCATTGAAAGAGTTGATAAGGCGTTTAAAAAGAATTTAAACTTATCGTGAGTTAAGTACATACCAAACTTCTTTAGAAACCTATTCTAGAAGGAGGTGTTGCAAAATACTTTTTATTTCGTCTCATGAACGTTCTACTGTAACAAAAACAAAAACGGTAAAATTTATGTAATCGGCAAATTTAATATTAAGAGTAACAGAAAAATACAGACCTAGAAGCAAGTGGAGTATTAAAGAAGCCACGGGAAGTGCTACGTTTAAGCAAAGATTCCGTGGAGGGTGTGTGCCTTAGTTCTCCCGTTCTGTGACTGCCGATGCCGTTCAAGTTTTCAGGATTAACGAAATTTGCCCAATAATCCGAAGGAATTTTCAATAAACTTTCTACTATCTGTAAAAGATAAAAATTCCAATATTTTATTAAGCATTCGAAAAAAAAAAAAAAAAAAAAAGAAATAGGCTGAAACATGTAACTTTGCATTGACACTTACAGCGGCTTGGTTCTTTGTTTCGGTAAGCAAAGAAGTGGCCGATGGTTCCTGGCAACTATATCCCACCAACGTGGGACCAAACACTTTAGCCAAATTAGTTATAGGCATTTTACATTCGGGGCTACTCGACACTCTTTGCAAATGTAATATTAGGAAAGCGAGTGTATCTCTGTTAGGTTGAGGCAACTCTGAAATCGCCTGATACAAAGCTGCATCTGCATCTTGTTTATCGGTAATGGTAGTGGCGCGAACAAAATCTGCCCATAATCCCACGGTAATTAACGGCTCCCGTAACGATCTACGAATTGCGCAAGAAATAAAAGTGCATTGTTTCTTTTTATTTTGAAGAGAAAAACGTTCGAATCGACGTACCTGAGAAAATCTTTGAGAGTAGAGCATATGGTAGGTATGTCAACATCAGAAAGATTTGGAGCCCCCTTTCCTTTAAGAAACTTTTCTTTCAGACATTTCACCTCAGCTGTACCACCATTTACTCTATATAATCCTTGTTCGCTCATTCCTCTCAGTTCCACTTCATTGATACAATGAACAACTAATGATGGAACCATTGGTGGAATCATAGGTGTATAGTCTGCTATAGTTCCCTAAGAGTATGCATTGCGATAGCTTTATCTTATATATAAAAATATTGAAAATATAGAACCCTTACCGATGTGCCACGCAATGTAGGTGTATTTCCTGTCGGTATACACGGCAATGGTACCAGGTCTTTACATTCTGTATGAGCCGTAGCTCTGCAGTCTTTACATTTTAAAGCTACTTTTCCGAAACGAATCCTGAAATATTATATATGTAACTCTGTTTCAAATACTTACTTAGCGCGTCTGATTAATTATATAAATGTCGCTACCTCTTATCGCAAGGTGTGCAAATTTCTGGTTTGATTACTGTTTTTGCTATAAAACTATGACCCCTTGCAGATTTTGTATTCAAAGTATATCCGCCTATGTTTGGGCTAGGTTTGAAAATTCCTTCAGAATCTGATCCTGAAGTAAGATTGTCTGCTTTTGGTGCAGAAGGCTGCAAAAATTTTTGGAAATATAAATTATCCGAAAGATGCTAAAATAAACTTTTTTGTGGAATGTAGGAACTTACTGCCGTATCAATTTGTGCTTCATTCGTATTAACGGGGGTCAATTTCGATTTACTACTACGGTCACCGCTTTTACGCCGTTTGCGTGCACTGTGCAAAGGACCTTGCGGATCTGTATTTTCATCTCTGGCTATAGCCTCAATTACCGAGGATGCAGTGATATTGCCTTCCTTAGGCAACACCACTGTAGTTGTAGCTACTATTCTATCAGAGGAATTTAATTCTGCAACTTTTTGTATCGTACTATGACGTTTTCTTGTGGAATATTCGCTACTAGGTCTGTGCTCTTTCCATTCACGTTTTTTCTGATGTTGTTGAATAATTACACTTGTATCCAAGTCATCTTCTGACTTTGAAAAGCAACTTAAATCGCTTAAAATTGAGCCAGTGGAGTCCAGCTCCGCTATAGTATTTAATTTATCATTTTGTAAGTCTTTGATGTGCATGTTACTATGACGACCATTTAATGTAGTATTATTTAAAAATTGTAACTTTTCTCGTGTTTCATCGTTAAAGTTTTTTCCACCATCATTAAATAAAAGATCTCTGGCCATAGCAATTTGTCTTTCCTGTAAATACACAGATAATGTAAATAAAATTCTACGTGTTTTCCATATGCCAAGCTGCTATACCTACCAATGCATTTCTTTGTTCTTCAACAGTTCTTCTTTTCCTTTTCTCCTCGTCTAACAGTCTCCTGGCATGACTTAATTTCCTGTCCAAATCTGCTGCTTCTTGATGAGCTTTCTCCAGGGCTGAATGAAGACGCTGACATTCTTGTATAGATGCCAGCCATTTCTGTCTCATTTCCTCTTGATTTATTGCAAATTGTAGAAATTCTATATAAAATAGAATGTACTGTTAATAATATTTATAAATACGGTATCATATTATATCATTGTTGAATAGAGGAAATATTGCGGGGGTTAAATACGTTAAGCTCAAACCTTCTTCGCAGGCTCCGTTTACGAGCACATCCGTACATCGTACCACCTCATCGTGGCTTGCTAGTAACGATAACGAAGCAGTCATCTTGATTTCAATATAATATCTGCTGGAATAAAATTGTTCAGTTCAAGAGTCAGGCGACGGCTCCGCGACAATTTTCGTCGACTCTCCTTACACCAGTATCGTTGATGGTATCAATTTTGGAGAAATTTGGTTAGAAGCTTAACCATATTTCGTACGTAACACATTTCTATCGTGTATGTTCGTGAATATCCAGTGGAAATTAATATTTTAATAAACAGCACTCAATATCGCGCCACAAAGCCGTTGACATCACACGTTCAACACTCAACAACCGCTTTTTATTGCGATTCAAACTCGACCAATCAGGATGTCGTATTTTCGATATTTCGATATTTGTCCGCTAGGTGAGTCCTCTTCCGGTCGGCAGCCGCCAATTTGCAACGCTGATCTGTGCTGTGCGCGTTAAAATTAATTTTTTTGGTTCAAACACGTCGAAAAGCACTTCAAAACTGTACTTGGTGAGTACCAAAATTGTATTCCTCATAGTGATTATATTATGACAAGTAAAGTTTTGGTTTATAACGATATAATTCAACATTATGTTCGCGGTTCGTACAGTTGATCAATTATTTTTTTCATTCGAGATACTTGAAATCCATAGTACTTTGATGAACTTTGTAGCACCGTATAAATAATAAAAAATCGGTTTCTCAATAGCAACAGTTCTTTATAAATTCGATCACAAAATATTAGAATACGTATATTCAAATTCAAACTACTCATGGTGTCAGATTGTGATATTTGAAGGTATACTTTCTTTATCACAAAGTTTCTTAATCATGGCGTTACAACTTGTTTAATATAGTTGTTAAATAGCACTTCATATTACTAAAGAAGAATAAATTTAATTAGCTGTAAATATTTAGTTCAATTCCTATTTTTATGTGCTTCATTTTGCGTTTTATGAGTATAAGTACCGCAACGCCATCGTGTGTCGAAAATCTAAATTAATGAAATTAGAATACAGTCTTCACCGAAGTGCTTCCATATCGTACTGAAAATTGGAGCAGAAGTTCGATGACGTTTACGTAATGTTAACGTTATTCAAAAAGACTGAATTAATTAGCAAGTGCCGTTGTTTAATGAATAGGAGGACGATTAAAAATTATTTACTGCAAAACGCGAAATTTTTCATCAAAGTCTCACGATAACGAGAGAAAGAACTTCGTTTTCGCTTGTAGTTCATTTCCTCTTCAGTTTAATCGATGTCAACTTTAACATTTTCATGTTTCTCTGATATTTTACTTTTGGGAGCTTGTTTTTGATGGAATGTTCAAGTAATGAATATTTCTTCGCAAGACGCATACGGTGCGTCGTAGATTAGATTAAACAGAAGACATACAGGGTGTGTCATAAGTTTTGACGATTTTTTTGATCAGACACACATGGTGTGTCATAGCTTGCATTGAAATTGACAGACGCATATGATGTGTCATAAGTGACACTGAAATATGATAGAGGGTCCGTGGTTTTTGGAGTTCCAATTCAGGCTAACAGGATATCTTTCTTAGAAAACTAATTAGAGAAATATGATACGTAATTAATAAATAAAGTAATAAAAATGAACTGAAATTAGAAACATAAATTGGTTTTATAATATAACGTAACATAAACGTAATAATTTATGTTGATATTTTTCTATAAATTGATTTTTCACTCGAAAGTATATTGTAAAAAAAAAAGATAACATTTAACAAGTTAAAAATAAAAAATGTGTAAATATATAATAACTGTATTTTAAAAGTAGCATAGATATATGTCTAATATTAACAATCGATTGTATGCGTATATTTAAAAATTATATAAAAAAAATTAAAAAATTATATTAAAAAATACGGATATTGCATAAAAGCGAAATAAAACTCTAACCATATCGATTCTAAAATAATAATTGCAATATATCTAATATAGAAGTTTTAAACATTTGAATATTTACAACAGTATAAAAAAAAGTCAACAAAAACAATAAAATAAGCGTGAAACTAATTTCAATAGATTTCGATACAATGGCGTCACGGAGTAATGAGCATTACCGAGTCAATAGGCAACGCCAAACACCGTGACCACTTTTTGTTTCTGTCGTTGAACTTGAAAAGGAATACCTGTCAGTTCTATTACGACCGCGCCGGGGTGAACATCTAATATCGAACACGTACCGATAACCGAGCTGACAGCTGGAGGATTCACACATCCGATCTCACGTGTGGTTAGTGTGTTTTACCGTGTGTGTTTTATCGTGTTTTTTGTGTGTATTTGCATATTTACTGGTGCGACTCCTGAGGTGGTTGGACACGTACATACCATATGTGATCATGCTATCCCTGGTGTGGTTCCTTATGTGATAGTGCATGTGTCCACGTGTTTGCTCATGTGTTTTTTTATGTGATTGTACATGCACTTATACGTGTACTGGTGTAGATTTTGATATAATTATGCATGTGTTAACATATTTTAGTCACACGTTTTCCCGCTCAATTTTATACATAATCGTGCATGCGTAGCTATATGTTTGTAAATGTATTGCATTAATTTAACTATAATTACCAATAATTATTGATAAGGTAATAACCTCGAATTTGTGATTTCAAATTTCAGATTGGGGTTCAGTCCAACGAGGGGTGCCTTTCCGGCGATATTCAAGGAAAGCGGTGCCCACAACCTTCCAAAAGCCAGACTGGTCAGCCATGGGTCAATCCTGGGTCAAATCTTGGGTGAATCGAGAACTGTAACGAGATTCTGCGATTGGTGAGTCGCATGCTTTACGGTTCCTCCAGTTCCCATCATGTCGTAGGACGAATGGTCCGAAACGACACAGGGACTGGTTGTAATTTTATCATTTGAAGCGAGCATAGTGACCTCGATTATCGTTGTATAAAATTATGCAACGATATTCGTGCAGATTGTTTTTCTTTTGTTAGCTCAGGCTAGGGTTTTCTTGTACACTTAATTCATTTTAAATACAAAAATGTAGAGAAGTCGGATGACCCTCCGATTTCAGAGTACATTTTGTAACTTCAAAATTTCGAGTCAAAAGATTGAACAAATCATGTGTACAAGAATTTCGCGATGAGTAGATTTTTGATATCAAAGTACCAAGTATGAATGTCTTTGATTATACATATTTAGATCATTCACTTTGATATCGAAATCGCTCTTGATGTCGAAACTGTCTTTTATTTCTGTGTTGTTAATCATATATTTTAGCTTAGGATTTTCAGCAAACATGAAGAAACACAGTAAGTACAGATTCTATTAGCCGTGTACATTTTTATGCCCGAAACTCATGCTGGTAATTAGATGTACTCGCATGAGCGAGGGCAGGTGAACACGGTATAAAATATTTTTGCGACTGACAATCTGATAGTGAACCGAAAACCATATAAGTTTCACATGTGTGTGTGTGTGTGTGTGGTTAGGTTGTGGAACTCGTGTGGATTTAAAACAACTCAAAATTTCAAAGTAACAAAATTATTTAGAATCATTTTATCTTATTTTATATTTGAGAAACTTAGATCGAAGATTCATTAAATTCAGATTTTTGCACAATGTTCACTATCGATTGTTGGTCGATTTCAGGAATATATTAGCTTGTGTGTGTGTGAAAATTTGAACTCGGGTGTCGGAGACGTCCCGGGACGTTCTCCCTAGGTTTAGGCTTTTTTGCACCCGGGTGGTGTGTGTGAGAATCGTGGAGCGTTTGTGTTGGTGCGCATGATTTTTGCCAATTTTTTTAAATATAGCATCAGGCAGGCAGGTAGTTTACTTCTGGTGTGATTGATCTTAGTTTTTAAGTAGGCAGGGCCAGAGCAAGCTTTCTATCGGTATTTTGGTAAAAATATAAAAGAAACTTGTATCTGGGGTTTAAAGAAAACGAAAAATCGAATGAAAATATTCAAATGCAAATTGATTGTGTTTAAATGTTCTTAGTCTCGATTTTTCGTAAGGCCAAGCCTTAGTTTGTAAGTCGTAGTCGTGGTACTAGACCCGATTACAAAAATGAAGTATTAAAGTGAAGTGAAGTGAAGTGTAAAATTAAACAAATACATTTTATGCTCGGACATTCATTTACTTTTGTGAAATATGAAGAGAGTAAACATTCGTGAAAACTGAAATGTTAGATTGGCAATTAAATTTGCGATTTTTATATCTTTTCTCTACAAAATTAATTTTTACGAGTCAGTAAATTGAATTTTTGGTCAAATCAATCTCTTATCCTATTTATCCGCGAATTTAGTTGCTAATTTAATTCTTCAGATTCACGAATCTTTGCTTATTCTTTAATTTCACGAAAGTAAAGAATGTTTGAGCGATACGTAAAATTTCGCGAGTGATATTTGTGAGGCTTAATTAGCCGAAGAAAGAAGAGGCTATATGCCGAAGAGCCCCGGCAAATTTTGCCATAGAAGAGGGGAACTATTACTGTCACTATGCTCGCTAATTTGTATTTCTTTGTCTTTGTTTTACATGTTCTATCTCGTTTCATTTTGAAACGATACCGCGAAATTTCGAGCTCGTCGACCATCGAACCGTGATTTTCTTTCGTGCTTTTTTATTTTTTATTTTATTTGAATCAATTTAAAGATTTTCATAGGTATTTTAAAATATTACACTGTGTATATATATATTGTTATTTTGTTCATTTCTTTTCTGAAATTATAATGTTAATTATATTTTCTGTTTCAGGATTTTGTTATTTAAATTATGATTTCTTTGAAGTGGGGGATACTTTGATTTCCGGGGCGATCGTTAGGGCCCTTTTTCTCGCGCCGTGTCGGGTTTCGCCTATTAGATTTTAGCTTTCCTTCTTTTTGTTTATGTTTTTTTTTTTTGTGAATCAATATTATTCAGACTTATTAATGAATTAAGTTTCGTTCTACAATGTATATGTATACCGAGGTGCATCGACTTCGTTTTCCATGGATTCAATTAAATGTCTGTCGATCGAATTGAAATAGCCGGGCTAAAATCGAGAGTCGTTTGGTAGAAGTCCAATAATCATGAATGTTTTAGGGATATCGACATACGGTCAGAAGGGAGGAAGAAAATAGATAATAGAGCGGTAGGAGAGATCTCACTCCCACGTGAACGATTTATTTCGTTGATAAGGAAACAGCAACTTCCCGAACCACTATTCCGTATGTGTCAATTCTTCCTGTCACGCCGACTGCATTGGAAACCGTTTCCGAATTTCTATTTTGATATCTCTGTTCTAGACAATTCATCTTTTAAAGCGTTTTTTGGGACATTTGTACCTAATTTGTATAATAGCATTTTCGTGAGATAATCATTTATGTACATTTCTAAAGATTCATACAGCAAATCGATATTAAATCTTTTATGGAAAATTCGTATTAATATTCTAAAATTATAATTTTCAAATAAATAGTCGACACATTCCTAAAATCATGTATAATACAGTTTCTATGATTTCCCGACGAGATAAATTAATTTTCAAAGTGAAAATTTACAATTGTTTATGCTTTGAATAGTTCAGGATCACGTCAGCTTGTTGACAGGACGAAGATCGTGCACTTCTTTTAAGTCAACTAAAATAATGTCCAAGTATCGTAAACAACAGCAGAAGTTTAATCATGGAATTTCCCGGTTATTCCCAGAACGAGTCCCGATTCTAGCGGATATCGAGACCCGAAGGAATCAAGGCGGAAGTAGCGAGAGAACAAGGAATCAGAGGGTGAGTGGCTAAGCATTACCGTTGGTTACGTAGCTGGATCCTGTAACGCACGAACGACTCTAAAATTGCGCTTACCTCTTGCACCCTTCCGCTTCTGTGTGCTCGAGTACTCGAGCATCATGAACCATTCAATCTTAAACCACCGTCTTTTTCTTTCTTTTTTTCTCTCGTTGAACACAACAGCAATTTCTGTTTGACAAATCTGTAAAGCCCCTAGAATCTGGATTATCCTACGCCACTGGGACAGGTTGTGCAACTTGCCGAAGGAAGTGTTTCGTTTAAAAATTCTTCAGAGTTGAATAGTTTTTCGTACCGTCGACGTTCATCCGCTTACTATGATTACTCTTTATTGCTTCTTTCCGTACAATCCTTATATTACTTGCAATAGCCAGATTAATCTTTTAATGAAAATTAAGGAAAAAGGTATTGTATTTTTAGGAATTTGGAAACTTTGGAGGGGTGAAGTGGAAGGGTTAAATTGTATTAAATTGTTACATATGAGTATTTTTATAAAGTACGTTAGAATATACAGTACATAAATTCTTTGGCATTTTTCTCTGTTTTTGTCATGTTTATGTTAGGACAATCTGTAAAGACGGTTTTAGAGGAAAGTTTGGGAACAATAACGAGGTAGGGTCGCGGGGTAATATTTCCGTGAAAAATCGAATCGATGATCCGTGAACGTATTTCGTTCCTCACGAAACGGGATAGGGGTGGAAAGAGGGAAAGAGACAGCTGGGGGGATATGGGAAAGCCCCCAGGAATCGCGTAGTCAGGGGTTTCCATACCGATGCATAAATATTGAATGGTACGCTTGGTTGAGTTTTCAAAAATTCGCAGTTATCCTCCTCGGTGAATCCTGCGAACTTTATCATTCGAAATAAAAGGATAATCGTGGATTAACTTCCGCGCGATTCGTCTTCAAATTTGTAGCTCGTGATTTCGTTATCTCGGGAATTATGGCGTAAAATGTATGTGGAATGATATCTACGATGATCGAACAATAAACGTTCGGAGTAAATTAAATTTCAATTGGTGAGCAAAGTATATGAACAGAATTTGAAGTGTCTGTATATTAAACATAATATTCTGTCCTCATATTCAATGTTTATGCAACACACTACCAGATTAAAACAAACACGCAATGTATGTACAATCTGGTTAAAGCGAACAGTTCCGGAAATGACTCTTCATCTATTGTTATCGCTGTTCGCTTTTCCTGGTGTCTCCTCGTGATATCTTTACTAAGAAACTTATTTGTGTCCGGTTGAATATCTGGTCCGTTTGCTGTTGTTCGAAACAAAAGTGATAAAACGTTCGAAAAGAAGGGGAGAACAAAGAATCATCGCCGTAACTCTGCACACGTCGTAAAATCAATTCAGAATGTTGCACAAAATCGTTGTGTATTTTCCGTTAACAATAGATCCCATGATAAAACAGTCGAATCCCTCTAATCTCTGGCGTATCCGGTTGAAAATATCGTACCGATAAAAATGGAGGTAGACACCGATAAAAATATTTTATGACGGTGCGTTTCGAATACGAACCAATTTTTCTTTCCGATCCCGATCTGTACTCTTTCGTGACATCTAAAAATCATTTTGGACTTCATAGAAAATAAACTTTAGCGACAAGCAAAGATGATATTTTATTCTCGCCGTGTTGTTTTTAGAATTTTCTCTAAAATAGGTTCTCCACGATTTGTAATTTGCAAAACTTATAAATCTATTCACTCGGGATATAATTTACATTAATGCAATTTCCTTAATTTTAGTAGAATACATTGCTTTTATCCGTTTCTCTTTCAGTTCTTTACTAGCTTCAAGGCTTGATAGTATAAGGGTTAATACACGAAGTATCCTTCGGTGGAAATCGCTATATTGAAAGGATTAATGATTCATCCATAACTCAATTGACGTAATAAAGTCCTGAAAATCATAAATCTCTTTCAAGCCCCAGCATCCAAAAGCTAACTTTATTAACGCAGGCATTCAAATTGATGCACTTTGGCTATGATACGGCCTGCTGTTAATTCAACGTTCGCCAGACAAGGATCGACAGGGGTCAAAGGATAGAGAGAGAGAGAGGGAAATAAACCCCGTTAAGCCTATGAATGCTCGCAGAACGCCGATAACAGAATTACTGCTAAGGGCTGTTTACACCAGGGCTAGTGCAGCCGCGTCAGGCGTGGCTAATTGTTTTAACCGGCCGTACTTAACTAACGTGGCTCAATAAGTCTCGGATTTATGTAGCCACCCACGGGGGGTGGGGGACCATCCCACAATCATGGTTTTAACGAAGCTGTCACGATAACGTTGGACAGTTCCATCGATAAAAGTCGTAGACAAACTTCGTTATATTAGATGGGCGATGATAAATCGACGTGATCAATTTTCTTTTAGATTTTTCTACGTTCTTTCTGGGATTACTATAGTGATTGCTAGACTGTGTTTTATTCATACAAGTATCGTACAAAAATAATAATTTGCATAAAGTAAATTAAACTTTTGTTATGTTTACAAATTTTTGAGATAACAAAGAATGCAATTCTTAAGCGATACCTTCAAGTTCCTATTATTTTTATGATTTCTTAGAAAGATAGTATAAGAATCGTTGAGAATTGGAAAGTCTATCGCGCAGAACATATCTGATCATTAAAATCGACCAACTCTTAATCTTCTCAGAATACCTACACATTATGTACGATTGAACAATCTCGTTCAAGTCGCATGGCTGAATTAATGACGTCGTTAATGCGCGATTCAACAATAACGTGCATCGATCGTCGTGGAAATGTAATTATAGAGAGTGGTAGAGAGGCAGGTGGCAAGTAACCCGTGTACAACTACCGATCAGTAGAAAAACGCCAAGGAAAGATTACATCTAGACGTTATGCGATTCGGGTTGCGCAGAGTCGCCCAATAAATTGCATTCAACCGGACGAATAAAAATCGTACCATCAGTAGCTTCGATTTGTAAATCGCAACAAGGTATTTACGAGCATTTCCGTGCCAGCTTCCTTTTGCTCCATATTTTCTTGCCAACTTTCAAACGCATGAAAAGCATTTCCAGTTAAGAATTATTGATTAAACTTCTCGTGGAATATTAATTCGTTCAGTAGTATTGTTCAACACCATGGAGGAGCATCACGGAATTGAAAATTAACTTCCTCTCATAAATAAGAAAGTTTTCATGGTTATAATCGGTATGTATCGTTCAGATTTCGAGAAGTTTGGGTATCGATATAAATGTAGGTGATGGTACAATTTATGAAAGAAATATAAATGAGCAACAGTAGGATAACAATGAACACACATTCAATGCTCTTTCGATCTTTTTGAATCGCATTCCATTAGAACGAAGTGCAGGGGATGTCAATCGTTTCACGCCCTCCAGATTCATCAGGGTGTGTAACCATATCAGTTTCTTGATTTTGAGGTTTTCAGTAAACGCTGACGTAGCTACCGGAGAGTAGCTTTAACTTTGAGGGGCTTCGATATCGCAATGGTGGGTCTTTGATTACGGAAGCAGTCTAGCAAATACTTCTGTCTTTCTCCGTTCTCCTTTGCTAACGTTGCATCTTGCTTCACCGTAGCCTGTATATCTACTTTGAAAGACCACATCATAGGTGGCCAGGTCTCGAGGTTCGGCTTAATCACGACCCTGCAGCACGAGGTTATCCTAATTTCGTAGTGATTAAACGTTGCTGGCTTGTACCGCCACCAGGAGACGCGATATCCTCTAAAATTGAAGCTTCTTGCAAAACCGACTGTTCTAACTTTGAATTTCCCTAAATTAGACCATGATCTTATGCTGACGATAACCTGCGAAATAATTCGTGATATCAAGATCTTCGTTATCGATTAACGACGAGGCAGCAGCAATACGACACTTAATTTATAAGTGTGCCATCTTTAGGGAGTTGATAAATACAATTATTATCGTTTACTTAAATTCATATACACTTTTACAAGTCAAAGCTTATTAACGAAGAAGAATTTTTATATGAAAGTTTAGTGCATTAAATTTCTCGTCGAAAATTTATTTAATTTAGTCGTACGTGTAATGGTAATTAACTTGTCAGGAAGGATCCTTTACATACAGAAACTCGGCGAAATCTAATTGATAGAAAACCAGGAACTCGGGTTCCTTCAGAGTATCATATATTATTCAAGTTGGTTATTGCAATTCGAGTTTCCCTTCACGTGAACGAAGAAACGAAGAGCTGGTCGTAGAATGAGCAAATCGATCTTCCAGCGAGGTCAGAGTTCGCCTCGATATACCTTTACGTTGGAAGTCACGCCGTCAGAACGTGTACCTAATTAAAAGTTCCTGGTACTTCCCTAGAACCTGGTGGCACGGTGTTACCACTATCGGCTGTCGTGTTCAAACTTGTTCTCTTGAAGTATTGTCATTCCTTTTGCATTTCGAATTACTCCAGACGTAGTTTGAAATAAAATATTTTTCTGACAAAATCGACGATGAAAAAAAGGAGCAACTACTAATAGTTTTTGAGTTTTTAGGATATCCAATTACATAGTTCGTGAACAGTATTCTGACGCTTTCTTTCTCTTTTCTATTCTACCAGTTAAGGGTTAAACAAGTCTTATTTTGAATTGTCATTTTTCTAGTAAATCCATAAACGTCACTACTTTATAATTATATTAATTCATACCTTGGGTAGTAATGTAAAAGGAATATTTATATTCATTCATACAATTTTGTGTTTTCTTAATTACTACCAGATTAACCATTTGCACTCGATTGTCCCGTCTGATGGTTTTTTGGTGGAAAAGTAGACTAAATTCAATCGTATCCAAAAATGCTCCGAGTGCAAAGGGTTAACAGCGGAATTTTAAATTTCATGTAGAAATAAGGACATAAACGTATCAAAACGAATGCGAGAACTTTGACCCGACGTTTTGTAATGTAAAAATTACAGAGGTAGAAATACAGGTCACGTATTCAGTGTCGTGTTAAAGCTATTCAAAGGCCTTCTTTTTCGATTTCACGTAGGGTCTTGTTCCAGGACAGAATAATACGAGAGGGGAAATCGTAACATAGCAGTTGGCCAGGAAATGCGAGAGTCGTGCTCCTTTTGAAAAATTGAAGGGTAATACTTTATAAGGTAACAGCCAATGCATTCTACCCCTCCTTAGCCCCTTTTGCTTACTCCTTTCTTCATCCCTGTAGACTCTGAAAATCGGGTTTGCCATACAATGAGGGCTTTCAGGGGTAGCGTGCAATGTTGGCACTTGCCAACCGAACGATAAAGTTTCCTCTGAATTTCCCGCAACGCCCCTGGCAGGAGACGAGTTTACGTGGATTTGCTCCAATCAGAGTTTGTTACGTACACACACGGCACACACATGGTTACACCAACGAAAACACCGACGACTATGACATTTTCTCTGACACAGTCGATGCCGATACATCGGTTCCTTTACCGCTCTACCTTTGTTCGAGTCTTTTCTGATTTCTCTATGTTACGACTTTTCTGAGAAAACAATTCCACCTTATCGTGATAACGAATCATAGAATCGAGTTTACCAACGATAGAGTATAATATCCGTTATGAATTTTTCCAAACTTTTATTCTCCCTTTTGTTGTATATGATTTGTCATTAAACGAAGGTGTTTGTATTTATTTTCTAATGTTCTGGCCTTAGATGAGCATTCTCATTAGGGATGGTAATTATTTCGTACGTATCAAGAAGCTAAAATTGATTAGATGTAGAGAAGGTTCGGTGTAATTGCAACACCACTTTAACCCATTCAGTATTAAATATAATACTCTTGATAAATGTACTGTGTGTGTACGTAACATTATTTTTCACAGAGTTCATTTTTGTTCCATTTGAAATAGCAAGGCATTACGTTTAGAAAATCTAATTTTGCAATTGTACACACCCATAAAAATTAAATTATACACCCATAAAATTCACAAGCGTTTCATAACATTTTTCGACATAATTTATGTTTAAAGATATGAAATATATTTAGGTGTATTTATTGGTTCAATAGGCAGAGGCAAGTGTTCAATGCTTCCACTGAGATGGAAAATTTTACAAAATAATGTATTTTGTTTGAACGGTCTGCGTTAGTTTCTCAAACGACAATAGAACAGATTTCACAGCTGTACGATATCTCCGGTTCACTTGTTTAAACAACAAATCCGATTAAATACCGAGGTTCGAGGATTATACACAAAACACGTATTCGTTCATTTGCATATGAATAACATTTGTAAACGGTATACAACTGCTTTGAGTTTAATGAAGTTTGAAATTCTACCCTGACACGTGGATGGCGATTTCCATAATTTTTCACAACAATTGTGGAGCACTTTGCAAATATTTAACACGATTTTAAGTGTCCGTATCTTCCTTTACAATTTTACCAAAACCAACAAAGTCAAAGCCAAATCTAATATAACGAGAAAGGAAAAAATGGAATAAAATTACTGTTATATCATACAAACAATTTAAGGGGGAAAATTGAGAAGTTAAAGTTGAAAATACATCGACCGGCATATTCAAATTCCAACTATTAAGGATGCCAGATCCTTAAGATATCACATTGGTATCGCATTTTTACTTTAATATTAATAACATTCATGTCACTACTTACCCATTGGCACACTTACCTATTTCCACTGCTGTGGCTCAACGCGTTAAATAACATAAAAGCAATCAATCAATCGTTCAAGAAATTTGTCAGCCAACAACAATTAACAATTTTCAATATTCGGCACTTCACCCAGTAGCAAGTAATTCCAGTAACAATCTCAGGAAACAAAGTTCCCTCTTAAACGGAAAAAAAACCTTTATTCTCGCCGTGACAGGTTCGTAAAACTGTTTCCCGAAGCTATTACAACATTTCCGAAGAAATTTCCCATGAAACTCAAAGAGCCGTACCCTTCTGCTCGTCGATTTCGCTCGCAATCGGCAAACTTCTTCCACGGCCACGGAATTAAATCACGAATCGTTCTGGACTGCAGTTGAAACAGAAAGTTCAAGGACCGATAGAAATAACCGGGAAGTATAGAGAGTGTTGCAGCATATCCGCGTAATGTTAGCTGCGAACGATGCGAAAACTTGTACGTATTATACTATACACCCCTTGTCCGCGGGGCTTTCCCTTTTGAATTTCAATGCTCAATCCTCGAAGAATCGCAAACGATTTCCCGGAAGACTAAGTACCACGACCGACGTTTCATTTTCCCAACGGATATCCGTTCAACGTTGAATTTAAATCCTTCCATTTTTCTTTTTCTTTTTCTTCCTCTTACGCGTAATCCTTTGAAGGCTGGTGAAAACGATGCCCGACCCGTTGACTGCATCGGAGAAAAGAGATCGACGTTGTGATTAAAACGCTTGCATCGTTTAAAGGCACGAGTTAAGACGGTAAATCACTTCTGACCTGGCTCCCTTTGGTACAGTTCTGTCGTTGCGTGCCTTTGTTCCTTTCAACTTGATCCGTTCACCCTCCGCCACTAATCCAATTAAAATACAATTTGTGTAGATGCGATTTGCACAATATGTTCCTAGAAATAAATACTGTAAGAATCTAACACGTTATACGGTCTTGTATTATTTTCCGTGAAATTAGTGGAACACCAGGTACCAGCTATGTCCTTTGCAGAAGGACATTAAACGTCTTCTTTAAAATAAAAGTAGTTCGCGTTTAGCTTTTTCTTCTATGTTAAACATTAACAAATTTTAGAATATTCTATGAAATATTGAATACGTTTCATGATTGATAAAGTTTCGTATCAATGGTAGGAGAATTGAAATTAAACGCGAAATTACACGTGTTCGTCTCGTTTCTTCATTTAATTAAAAGCTGAGAGATATCGATGGCCCAGAGCGAATGAAATAGGTAATACCAATATCGCATGCGACTCTGTGCGGATTATTATTAAATAATTTAAGGAATGTTCAAGCTCGCCGTATAATTGTTTTATTGGAAAAGGGAAATTGTAACGTGGGGAATAATATTCAAACCAATATTCATCAATAACATTTTTATTAATCATTAGAGCTCTACATATAGTAATACATGTTTCATAAAACTTCGTGTAGGTTTAATCGAGGAGAATAATTATTGTAGAATAACTTTCGGCACGAATTGCTCGTGTAATTACAGAATTTACTTAGCTGCACGGGTTGGTCCCAACGGATTTGAATGTCTCGGTGCTTCTTGCGTTTTAATAATTCCTTTTTTTTTTCTTCTCGTTCGAGTAAAGAAATAAGAACCCAAAGGCAAAATTGAAGGCAATCGGTCGATCGATAGAGCGTAAATTGGACGTAATATTTCGTGTGTACATTATTCCAAATAACGTTAAAATAAAAATTGCGAACGAAACAAGTTTATTCAAGGATAATGAATAATTTATCACCGAAGATTACTGAAATAAATTATTATTCATTACTCATGAGTATCTTTGTTTTATTTGCAATTTTTATTCGCGTTGGTTTGATAAAATTTTGTTGGAATAATGCCCGTTTTTGAAACGAGTAACATGTATAACATCAACATCTCTTGGAAGCAATAATTTACTTTCGATAAATCTTTGTATCCTTGGATCCGTTATAGACACCGCTGAGGAACATCAATGTTGAACGTACAATTAAGCAAGGCCCTTTCTAATTACGTGTATAGTCAACTATCTAATTATTCCTCCTCTGAGACGAATTAAATTTATACACACGATACATAGGCGAATACGGCGTGACCTCTCCATCGCTGTCACCTTCATCTCCCGTGGGATCGTCTTTGTCCGGTTTCGAGGATCGATATATTTGACTTTTCTCGTACAATGGCACTGGAAGAAACGCGAAGTTTACTTTCGTCCGTTCGACTGAAATTCCCTGGGTAAATAAACGCGAAGTAGTATTGTTGGATCGCGATACGCGAAACGAGTATCTTTTTCAAAGAAGAAACCTACCGATTGTACTTTTCTATTTTGTAGGTATAACGATTTAGATAGTTTTATTGTACGTTTGTATTCAATTGTAAAATTGTGTCGAATCTTTTTTCTGATACAAGATTCTTCTTTTAAGTGTTAACCAACATCTTAACAACGTCCTGGATTTGAAATTGAAAACGTATTGTTCATACTGGAATACTTAGTTGTTTAAAATATTCATACAGTATATTGAAAATTGCTCTGTTGCCTTGATCGAATCATGAAACGTAGATTTTATTGATACCCATATCGTTACACATTTTATATTGAAACTCCGATTAAAATTTGTACAAAATATCGGATGATACAATGGCAGTATACGTAAAACCAAGTGTTCGCTTCTCGTATCACAGTCCAACAACTTTATCAGGAACGCGAGCGAGACTGTTGATTACAGAAGACAGGTGAAATAATGTGGCAGATCTTCCTAACAATCCAGGAATATTTACACTCTCGAACGGGGGAATGATATAAACCGTCGACTGGTACTTTCCGCAAATAGCTGCAATTAACATGTAGCAACGGCGTGGTGCAACACTGTTCTATACGTACGAGACAGACTCGGCTTCGCAGTTTCCTCTCTGTTTTTCATCGAAGACGTATCGTTGTCGTATTCATCCTTGGCCTTAACAGACAATGGTTTGAACGAGGAATCCTCCGTCACGTGGTCCGTTTTTTGCGGGGTTTCGTAGTTTTGAAGCGGTATCGTGCCGATTACTATGCACGTTCGTAGCTTCAAGTTCTTCTGAAACATCCTGTAGTACCACTCGCTTACGTCCACGCATGCCTCGACCTTTTGAAGAAACATATTGCAAACTGCATTTGATAATCCGATAAACTGATCAGTCGAAACGAAGGATTTGATGCTTTTTGGTACGTTGCATTGAGTTGGGAACCAAATTTGCAATCTGTCAGTGTATTTTAATTCAAAATTGTTCGATTTCTATCGCAGTGAGTTAAAGCAAATTAGAATAAATATACTAAAAGATTATTAATCCCAATGGTGCTCGCTGTGATCGAAAATTGTTATTCGTTATATTTTAATAAGTAATCCTGTAGAGAAAAGTATCAAGGTCACAAACTTAATTGCCAGCCCAATAAAATATGAATACGAATTGAGATGTGCAACAGAATTCAGGTTATTCAGAAATTGTATAATAACTGATTTATTTGAGTTCTTGAGCGCGGTTAGGTTTACGGTGGTCTCACTTTAAGCGTGTACAGAACGTCGATGATGTTGCAGTGGATCATCCCTGTGGGAGGTACTGCAGGAATGTCGAACGTGACGTCGTACGTTTCAGAATCTTTATCAATTGGCTGTTCTACTTCGACTACGATCTCTTTATGCTTACGAAACTTTTCCGTGGACTGATAGGTTACCACCTAAGGAAACACGAATCATTTAGAATGACTGATGAATGTAAAACGAAGAGTCGTTGAAAAAGAACGTATCGAGAGCATGACCCAGAAAGATTTACCGCATCACGATACATCATCTCGCGTAAAATTCGAGCAATCCTTGAAATTTCATGTACATTAAAATCTAACGAGCTACCAAAACGTTTTAGGACATGCCAGTACACTAAGAACAATCATGCAGTCTCGCTAATTATCACAGAAATAAGGTTACTTTTTTCAAAACGATTCTGATTTTCTTAAGCACCACCGTAGAAGCGTTGGCCATGTTGATCTGTATCGGTATAGTTTGACCAGGAACGTAACCGTGAACCGGAAGTGACATGGATATACTGAGGGGTTCCGTTTGACCCATGTACACCTTAGATTGTTGAACGTTTATTGGCAACTGAAACGATCGTTCATCTTGTGTGAATATTGTACAATATACGATGCAAGTTCCGATAGAAAAATTCAAGTAATAAGTGCAGTAGTGCAACATATGGCGACGTGATAATCAAAATATTTTGTAATTAACGTTGCAAATTATAAGGATCGCATTATTAGCTTTTTTGCAAGGAGTCATAAATAATAATTTGCAAACCCTTGCATTAGGATTGATTAGCATTTCTTCATTTTCTTTGGCAATTTTTTATAATCTTGTGAAAATATCACAAAGATATTCTCGATTTCCACTCTGTGGACTCTTTTATACCAACTTGTGTTCTCGCAGTAAAAATTTTTACTGTTGTAATATTAATGAGTGCTTATGTACTCGATTACCCAACTAAGAGATAAAAGTACAGGGTAAAAGTTTAGCGCATATCTGGCACAAAGAAAGCACGGAGGACAAAATGGCGAAAAGAACGAAATCACGGCTATGAAAGCAATATCGTTGTTAGATTTCTACTCACAGGAGCGAGAGGATCTCGATTAAGGTCAAGAATAGGAGCCACCGTGAATGGAATAATATTGGTGGAAAACCGATAAATGGTCGTTACGTCCAACAATGCCCTAATCGAGTACCGTACACGTCCGTATCTGCCCTCGAAGCTGCACGGCAAGTTCTCCGGAAGCGTCAGACTGAACGGATAGACGCCACCAGTTATCACGGATTTTTCTTTACCATCTAACCGTGACGAGAATATCTGTTAATTCCGACATCCTGGTTTCGTGTAACAATCACGGCTGGCCGTCGTGTTACTTACCGCCTACCAGATAAGTCACCACATGAAGATAATTCTCAAACGCCGAAAACTTACGACGTATGCCGGCCGATCGATCCGTGAAATACACCTGTGCCTCCCCTTTGCATTTAAGCCTAATCCCTGCGTGCGAAAAGGGTTGAGCTTACAACAACGTCACACTTTTACTAACATACTGCTACGGTTGCCTTCCTAAACGTAATTATTCGCGGTATGAGGGATCAGGATTATCAGCCAAGAAATATTTAATCTTTAGAGTTAGTATTTTTCGACGAGTTTTAGGCAATATTCTTTTGCTTCCGTTTATCCTACAAGTGTTCCTGTAATACCAGGATCAGGCGGTACATGGTCCGGTCGCGTGTAACCGGCGATAATAAACTTTTTAGGTCACCCGTTATGCAACACGATCGATGGTACGTTTGGCACGCGTTCGACTCGAAGAGAAGAGAGATTTTTGTGATTGCGAAGCGACAACAAGGGTAAACACTGGTAGAATAAATATAAAATTGGTCGTGCCTCGTTACAACAAGCCAATCGAATATCTCTTCGTTTTTTCCGCCTCTATCGAACGTTGGATCGAAACCTAGAGATAGCATAGTACTCTGATAATCTAATTGTGACCGAGTGAAAAAATATTTTCATATTTTCAAATCTCAAAATTATCCATAATCGATTTCGATTTTGTCAATCAGATCAGGTTTTACAATATGTTTCTGATATTCAAATTTTGGAAAGGGCTTACCTAAAGCGTTCACAGGTTCATCCAGATCTAGATGAACGTTCCCTGAAACTGTTTGTCCGCTGTAGTACACCTGCTGAGAGTGATCGAAGGTGATGTCGATTCGTTGGAAGCCAATGCTAATCGTAACAAACCATACGGATAAAACGATTCTATCTAATCAAATATCACCTACTACTAATTGCACGAATCTAGCTCAAATCTAAAATAGAAGGATAACAATCTTCTCGTGCAGCATACAGAAATAATGACAGCTCTGTATGCTTCTAATCTATCCGCTGTATTGGATCATTTTTTAAAAAGATTCTATGTATTCTTGTTAACTTCTTGTCGCACCTTTTGGACAGGGTGGCAACGATCGACCGATCAGTTTCGGTTTCCTTCTCCTCCATCCTGATGACAGGTGTACACTCTGCTTAACTTACTTCGAACGCATTCAAACTTCCAACGTAATTTAAAAAGACACTTTTATAGGCACCATTATCGTAGACACGAATCACACATGACTGTTGTACAAGAACCGAACACACCACGATGATTACACTTTCTGTTCACAAACGTGTCATGTCGCTTCCAAGACGATCCACATCCCTGACGAATTCTCAGAATTCTCCGTAAGGAATTCGGGATTGCACGTAAAACTGCAATCCGGGAAAAAGTGGAGCGTGCATGCCCAGTTATCTTGCCGGACGGAGTGAGATGTTTGTTGACAAGATACCAAAATTGCAGCGAGTCCTCCGGGCGGACGGCGACGCATGCGTCAGTAGGTTCGCCAATATCGTGACGACATTCTGTCGCGTTAGTGGAGAACAACCTTTGCTCTTTCACCTCCTCTGGCCCGGATAATCGAAGGACCCTCGTTTAGGCTGGGAACTCTTCCTCACAGGTGGATGCATGCCGCAGTGGCGTAACTCTGAATTAAGGACGAGCCGCGTAATAAGGGCACCCGTATCGACCAATTGAGGATCACCAAGGGGTGACTCTCAGCAGCGTTTAAATTTTGCCGCATCGCTGACACTTTTGTGCCGTCGCTTGATACGATGCTGTGCTTTCCACGCGAAACTGTCTACAAGAAAAGCTATCCACAAAAGTGTGACAGAGAGATGAGTGTGTACCTTGTCTCCGAGGTCGTCGCTTCCTGGTATCTGTTTCAGAAATTCGTGATAGCGTTTGATTCATGAATTGTGTATCCTTGGAAGCTATCCCTTATATCCTTAACGGATTTTTCTCATGATTCGTACATATAAGTTTCCTTTAGATCTTCATACTTTCAACTCTGATTCATTTTGCTGAGTGCCAAGTGTTTCTGTCATAAAAGTCTTTCAGAATGGGCATTCCAAAAGTTCGTACTATATTGAGGTTGTAAGAGAGACATTTTTATTAATATGACGTCGAAGAAAATTCAAGGATCTTGTTAAAAATTGTGACACGAACTGAATTTATGATACGACCCTGACCTTCTCGTTGAAGCTCGCGTCAAGAATTTACATATCCTTCTATCTTCTTACCTTAATATAATTTTCCTTTTCCTTTTTGCGTTAGTTTTACATAAATGTGAAAAATTTCAAATTCCAACAGGAAAGCCGGAAGATGTCTCTGAGAATTCCTTTGACCTGTTTCCCTTCTGGTCCTAATTAATGCATCGTACATTCGGATGAATTTCGTAGCTCTGGACAAGGACTATGATACTGCGGTACGTGTGCACTGTGTCTTTGCTCGCATCCACAAGCAAATTCGACGGCTACGTGTTGAAAATTCAGGAAACCGGCCAAAAGATGTTCATTAACGTTCCCTCGTCCCTGGTTCTATTTAGTTGTAGACTTTCAAAAAGCTCTGGAAAAGAAGAATTAAAAATTCTTTTGAACTGGTGGTCTTTTTCTCGGGTCTTAAGAATGACCGCCAAATGATTTTGCAATCAGCAGAAAGAAAAATTGGATTTATTTCTCGATAATTTTGCGCAACTAATTGATTTCATTCAAGCAATATTACTCTACTGTATAGTTGACAATGTGATCTTCATAGTTGGTACAACACATACAGATGTTCGTTCTACTGAATGAACGATTTTGATGAAATATCCGGCTACCGGATGTCCATAGCATTCACTTTCATAGCGAAAGTGACGAGAATGACATTGCATAACTGACCGTGCACTTTATACAGGAAATTAAACCGCGACTTCTACCTAATTGCGAAACACACGGACTGATACATAGACACGTATAATTATCGGTTTACTTTTGCGGCTACCGTTGACCGATGTATAAAGTTCTATGCGTGAAATAATGTTTTTTTTTGTAGAAAAAACGTCAGACAGAAATGAGTCACGATACGCGAGGTTCACTTAATTCCAGTTTGTATTGCTAGAATATGCCCAATGTAAATTGGATTTTTCCGCACTATTAGCCTTCTTTTATTACTTTAATACATTACACAGCAGCAATATAGTTTACGATTCACTTTACCGATGGAAAGTTGGCCTAATTACTTTACTATTTACTCTGCTGATGCAGTTTAGATTTAGTCGTACTACCATATTTCTCTTATCGGACCAATATATTAGAGTTCGTAAACTATAATATTGACTTATCAGTGTAAATTAGTTCTATCATTCTTTTTCTTTACTACTAGTGCGATCACTATACGGTATGAAATTCCAATACACCCTCGTTCAGTACGTCAATTTTACTTTTTCCTATTATATTAATGTAATAATTCTAGTGTACTTCATCATTAGCGTTGCCAAACCAGCTCACTCACGAGGGAAAACGTGACGTCATAATACCTCTACTCTACCGTAGATAATTTACACGTCACATGAATTAGTTCTTACATCCACCAACTATACTATTTTACCCCACTATCATCCGACTTTTCCCTTAATTCCTTCTGATCTGATAACACCGTCCACTATTTACTCCACCGATATAAATTTCACCTCAAGATTCTATCAACCGTTTGTCCAATCTACGAATATAAACTAGACTTAAGGGTTGTGAAGGAACAGAGGCTTGAAAAATAAAAAAAGGACAAAAGAAGCAATCTCGGTGTAAATTCAACTCGTTACGCACGAATGACCTCGCAACGTCATCGAGTTCCTTCTTGTACAAGGTATCGGGCTTGTATCTGTGTAACCAGATATTGCCGAGAATTAATTACACACGGTCTACGAACGAGCGAGGTATAGCCGTGATAGAGGCGACTTTAATTAGTGATCCCGTTCTCGACAGTTCTTTTCGAAGACGGTAAATCAGGCTGGCTCCTCGTCTTACACGTAACAAGAAAATTTCACAATAATGCACGGCCATCGATCGTCGGCTGTATCATTTGAATGGATCGTAAAGGGTTTTAGGAGGGACTTCCATCGGCCGACGTATCGTACACATCGCAATAACTCTTCCACTTTCTGCTTCGCTCATTGTGCACCGTTAAAGAAACCGCGGCGAAACGGGTACGCTCGGATTCTAGATCGAATTTCAACCAGTTCGTGTACACGTTGATTTAATGCGAGTGCGAATCTCAGTTATTCGATGCGCATGCCATCCTGCCCGAAGCTCTTACGCTTAATTATCGTCTTACGTTTCGCGCTTTTTGTTTGCGTGAAATTTTTATAGAGAGATAATTATGTTAACGATTACACAATTTGTAGAATCTACGGTAATTGGCATGACCAGGATTTTAGTCTTTGTGGTGCTGAGCGTCCTCGTTTTACTAGAAACAGATACCAAGTATCTAGTGTTGCTTAATTAATATCTGTCTCTAGTTCTGATTCAAATTTTTAGCGGTTATTTAAGTTTTAGTTCTTCTTTTGCTACCTTTCGAAATTTTTATAATCCTTTTTTGGGAATGTAAATTTAATTATTGATGCAAGAGACTTTACAATAGATACCTAAAAAATTGAAAGCCAGTTCAATAATTTAGGACCCCAAGATAATGGGATATTAACTTAGTTATTTAACTTTCTCTTTTAGTAATCCGATTATATTGAATTCGTGAGATTGGTGAAGGAATATTTTTCGACTTGCGTATTTTATTCGTTCTAATACCTGTTGAAATGGCATCGTCACTTTTTCGTCTAATGATAAAAATCCCTTTGATGTTAGTGCTTATTATACATTCGCTTTGTATCCGATGAATCCCCTCGAATGTCCCTTATCAACCGTCACGTAGAAAGATGATGTTAATCCCGGCTAATAATGCCGTCTTGTCGCAATAGATATTTCAGTCTGACGGTAAAGCTCCCATCTGGTATTATTAATGCCAACGTGATGGTCAAAGTACTGCTGGCAGGATATTCTCGTAAGATATATCTTCATCGGATTAAAACGGAATTACCCGTTCCTCTGCTAACGATTGATCTTGATGCTTCGATAAAATTTGTATAAAGTATTTCAGTAAACAAATTTAATCCTCCACTGATAGGATTTCAACATCTTTTCTACGTCTTATGTTTAATCAGTTATGAAAATTCATTTGCTTTTTTTATATTTTATTCACAATTTCAATTCTCAACGACAATAAAAGAAACGATTAAAAATATATCGTTAACTGACAGTCTTCTTTAGTTGCTTCGAGTTGAAGATACGTCTTACTTCCTGAAAAGAGATCAATCTATTTTTGTTGTTCTACGGTTCTAAGAAACGATGTTCTTTATTTTGTCGGCCAACAGTTGAAGTTCAATAAATTCCTTTGGACAACAAGTGAGAAGCAGGGACGATTGATTGTCTTACAAACCTTAAGTGGAACAAGTTCTTCGATAAAAACTGAATCAATAGATTGCTGAGATGAGACTATTAACTAAAAAGAAGTACGCGATTGTGATTGTTAAGATGAATTTGGACCTTCAATGTTAGAAATCAATGATCAAAACTTTTCGATAATGTAGAGTTCATTTATGTTAATGAATCGTCCACTGATTCGATTTGTATTTCTCAGTATAACATGCTAATTCCTTCTTTATTATTAGATTTAAGATTAACTTCTTATTCGCATAAATTCTGTAATAAAAAACATAGATTAACAAATGTCTCCAGGATACAAATTACCAACTATTTCGCTCGAATTTCCAGCAAAACCTTTAACTGCTGAAAGCCAAGAAATCTCACAGAGTACAAAAAGCTGTTAGAACGTGTTAACTAGCATTATTTACCCCTTGACAACCTTCTTTACACCTGGTCATTAATCAGCCCCGTCAGTAATGAACGAAAGGGGTTATACGGCCAGTCTTACAATTGCACATCGATCATAGTAGCCAAGATTTTCCTATGAATCATCTCCCTAGGTGACAGGACGAGGTCCATCAACATCGTACAAGTTATCGAGTCGCTGCTTCGATTTTCTTACGTGCGCCTGCATCGTTCGATTGCTTTTTTGTTTTTTTTTGTCAAGAGTGAACACTTTTTGGGCACGGTGGATAGGGTGTAGTCAGGGTAAAGGAGTGATTTATGAGTTCGGAACAGGAAGAGGTCCTTCGGGATAGGGGCCACGGCAAAACAAGAAACACGAGCCAGGGTAATAATAGTTTCTTGCAGTTCCACGGCACTGGACACGGGGAAAGGGTAATCTCGGTGTCACCATAAATTCCAATGATAATAATTACCCGCGCCTCTTTACCCGCCTCTTTCTCTGACAAGCCTTACGGGTACGCTCGCGTCGTAGCATAATTTTTGTCCCTGCGTGCAACAATGTGTATCAGAACGGAAACTGACCGTTTCGTTGTAATTGTTGCGCGGTTCAACGTTTTTCTTGTGGTCGAATTAAATAATTAGAGAAGAAGCGGTATTTTAATTTGTTGTAAGGGAATATGTGAGACGGGGTATCAAGAAATATGCAATTAATGTTATTTACGCTCTGAAACTCCTGTTTTCGTTTTATGAAATTAAAATGTTACGCGTAAATCATATTTACTAATGTTTCATTTTATGAATTGTAATTAGAAATCAAATCAAAGTGCATGAAGATATTTTGAAACACTCGTGTTGAAACTTAATCCTGGTTTGAAGGAGATTCTTTCATTTACCTTCGTATTTTTCAATCAACTTGCCAGATTATATAATCAATATTTCTAATCAATACTTTCTGTGACCAAGTATAGCCACGCGTAGGGTTAACGTAAGGATAATAATACAGACTGACCTACTATAATCTAAAACTGGATACATGCGTATATCCATAAGCATGTTGTATAAAATGATTTAATTACGAAGGGATTGAACCAGGTCGACGGTAACATTCAACACTTAAGACTTCAAACAAAATTTGATTATTATTTTATCGCAGACAAATTCCAGCTGTTTATTCACAAAACAAGATAGAAATTCTTTTCAGACATTCTCACTAAACAAATACGTATAAATTCCAAGGAGAAACATAGCTTTTGATCATTTGACGGGTGTTTTTTCATCCTCCTTTGTTCTTGCATAACTTTGAGCTAACATATCAAATTTCTGTCGAAAATTAATAACTGTTTTTCTATAATAAATCATGGTGCAACGGAACGAATATCGAGACTTAGAATTTCATTTGATTCAGAAACACAATTATTTCTAAAGGTATTTTATCGTTTGTTTTGGCAAATACGGAAAATTTGGATTAAAACGTGTAGGAATTCTACAAAATTGCGACTGAATTTGATTTGGATCGTCGTAACAGCGGAACCACTACAAATCAATGCATCCTGGCGGAAACGTAAATTACGTTTCGAAGGGACGAAACGTTCTAATTCGGTCAGGCCTCTCTGCTCTGCGCCGAGGTTCGCGGTACAGCTGGTAAATGGAGTTAGTTTCCGGAATACCTGGATGCTTCACGCACTAACGAGTTCCTGATGTTCCACGTGCCGCAATCTCGGACCACAGCTTCGTTAGACGGAGATAAAGGGTTGCAGCAACCAGCATGCAACGATCGTCTGGAAATTGCACCTAAGTGCCACTTCAGAGTCCGTCAGAAATCGTGCACCCCTGTTAATTCTCCGGCAAACATACGTGCCATTGATCCATCGAATCCTAAACTCTATCAACCGATTATTCAAATTCGTTCACCCTATCTAAAGCAACGTTTCTCAATCTGTGGGTCGTGGTTGATATTGGGGCACGAAATAAAGTAATATAATAATTTACAATATGTTGTTATTTCTTTGGTCATTGAATGGGTACAGATTTTCTGTTCTTCGATTAAAAAATTTTTCAAATCACTATTCATGAACAAAAAAAAAAAAATAAAAATAAAAAGAAAAAGCAAATCGACATAAAAGGATCCCAACAGTAGTAATGTAAAGTTTATCAAGATTTTATCAGAGATGGTGTACATCTTTTATTCAAAGATCTATAGCGAGCATATCTGTACCCAGACAACGTTTTATCCGTCTATAATTTCCCCTTGTTAAAAAGGGAAGGTACATACAGCGAGTTCCACAGGTGCTTTCGCGTGCATTGTTCGATACATTTATTTTCATTGTTCATTGAAGAACGCTTTGTATTTACATCTCTGAATGTGCTATTATCAGTACGCGGAGATTATGTGCTATTGTTTTGGTCTAATAGCGGCATGCTGACATAATTAATAATACGTCACTCGCGCTAGAACATGCTGGATGGCTGTCACCGATATTCCACGGTGCATCGGTTGTCTCGTTATCCTGTAAACTACATTACATGATTAAATTAAAGATCAATTTACAAGGTCTCGGACAATTTAGAACAAAATTATATTAGTATATTAATATTAAAACACTTCATGCTGGTTGTTAGCTTTACTTTTCATTCAATCTGAAGCTTCAAGTTTCTGAAGCTTTTCACGTTTCGAAATCTGTCATTTGGAATGCAACATTCTAGTACTATCGATTGCAACGGATTCGTTTCATCACAACCGTTTAAAACCAATAAAATTTCAAATAATCTCACGTACCTCTGACGCTAATGGTCAGAGATCAAGATGCACCAGTTTATCCGAAGGTACGCGTAACGATGGGGAAAGCGATGCAATATTTATGCACCATCTATACGGAATTGTAACGTAGCAAGTGGTGCTTAAGAGACGGCAAATAAATTTCATGCCGTGGAGAGAAACGAATACAAAGTTGGCCGGTACTAGTTTCACGGGACGATAGTTTCGCGAGTAAAAGCATGTCGTATTTAAAGGATCTACGTATATATACGTGACTCTGTGTCCACAACGAAACCATCAGAAACTCGGTCAAGAAGCATCGAGGAAAACACTTGGTTACGCTCGCGTTGTGAAACGAGCTTGAGTAGGAGAGAAGTGGGTACTTTAGACTCGTTTAGGTTCTAGGTTCCTCGACGTTGCTCCCTTGCTCGTAATATCCCCCGTGTCTCGGATATCCACATGAAGTCGTAACGGCGCGCTTTCGACCAAGTAGCGCCTTATTTTTCGACCGTGATCGCCCGCTTCGTTAAAGTTATTCGAACGCTCCTCGAAACCATTCGTCCTTTTTTTTTTTAATTTTCGCCCTCCGGTTCGAGCAGGATCATCTTTTGGGGAACAAAACGCTGTAAAAATGTTCCCCTTTGGCCTAAAATGTACGTTCTCAGTATTCGTTGCATTTATCGTGAGTGCTAACGAGACACGTGTAAATTCAATGTTCAGCGCACCACCAATGTTAGTTGATTATGAATTGATAGCATGTTTGCGAACGGACTTGACATTTTGAAAACGAAGCAGCCTCCTCGTTGCTGCCAACCCCTTCAATCGACACTCAACAATTTCCATTTGTCACGGTTATCAGTGCGGAAAGGACATTTTCAACCTCGACCACATTATTCTACAAACACGCGTGCACACACACGAAGTATACAGAACATGATGCACATTGCAATTGTCCCAAGTAATTATCCCGTTGCATTCGTGTGCCAACGAGCGAGGGTGTACACGGGCTCGGGGTGTTAACGAACCGGACAATGAGTAGTCACGATTCGTTAGATACTCAACAACCAAATAATTAGCAAGTCCATTTGGATTCCCGGGTCTCCGGATTTCGGACACCACATCGCACCTTTGTCAGACGTCGTTTCACGTGACCAGCCGTTGCAACGCGTTGGTTTTGCTTCTTGTCTTCTCGAGTTGTCGCGTTTTGTCCTTTAATTTTGCGATTTTACGCAATACACAATACGATTCTATCTATTTTTCTGCTTATGCATATCGGTCAAAAGATACCATTGACTAGCATTGTGCTTCTCAATAAGAGTGCTGACAATATTGTGTAACGTGTACACGACAATGGGCACACAATAGGGGCGAAGAACCGATGACAATAGTTTATAGAAATATTCTGATGAGATCGAAAAAAGAATCTCGATTTATTATTTGCTGACAAACAATCCTTGCTTTTATACATTCGATATTCCAGAAGAAAATTTAAAGAAATTTTGAATATCGAACCTTCGTGTTCTATTTAGAGGAGGTATAAAAATCAAGAGTGTCAAGTCTTTGTACGTTTTTACGTCGATTCACGTTCTTGGATTAAAAATTTATTTAATCAATTTTTTAATATTGAAGCTTCAATAGGTACTCGCTGAATGGTACTCCCGCAAAGTTTTGCCCCAAAAATAAATTCTTTTCTAAAGAAAAGAAGAAATTTTCTAAAGAAATTCTTATTCTGAATATTCTCCAGCGTACTCCTATGTTGACGTGCGAGCAGAAGTATAAGAAAAAATTGAGTTTAATATGCAAATGAATCTGTACCACGATCCCGATGACGAAACATTTTTCTTTTTCTTCTTTTAAGAACGCGTTCAATGGAAGTTCGGAACATCGTTTACTCGTGTGGTATAAAGAGTTTAAAACAAAATGCTGACGTGTCAGAAAAGTGATGTACACCCGGAGGCAGAAGGTTCGAGGATGTGGAAGAACCAGGTGTGGGTTTATGCGAGGCAAGCATTTCGTTGCATAATTTCAGTCTTAAAGTGCACTTTATTAAAATAACAACCACGGAAAACACAGTTAAGTCGTCCTGAATAGGTTGATTGGAAAGCCTTTGTTTGTTTATCACAAAGAATCGCATTGTTCTGTTATTTTCAACAAAATATATAAAATATATATATATATATATGATATAGAAACTCTTAAAACTCTAATGGTTAACCATTATTATTTATGTTAAAACGCGTAGCTTATCATTTATTAAGATATAAATTATATCACATTCGTTCACTGTTTAACAGTTATTTTTAATTTTCTTTGGAACGGGAATTAATACTTATTAGTACCTGGAACAGAAATAATAAAGAAAAATAAATTAATGATTGTACATCGGTATTACGTATTTCAAAATTAATTATTTACAGAAGCTAACGTAAATTCAGATACGTTAAGAAATAATTAATTCAACATTAATTAAACATAAGTTAAACATAAGTTAAACATAAGTTAAACATGTAAAGTTTAAATGTAAGGTTTAAAAGATAAACAGAGCAACGTCTTACCATCTCTATGGAGCTCGTCACACCTTCTCAAAATATTTTGTATTTTTCAAAATCGATGGCATCCAAAAAATCTCGGTGCGATTGTGTCACCACAGGCACCATCATATCCCTATCCAAATGAACCTTCAGCTGTTCCTCCAAACTGAACGGTAGTTTCGAAACGTTCTCCTTGTTCACCCTGTTAAATCGTTTACAATTTTTCGGTCGACTTTGGAGTACTGAGGGTGTGTTTTCTTCGGCAAAATTGACTCGCTCCGCGCAATTATTATTCTGTTCACGCAACGGCAATTCACATTCCTGCACAACATCGGTTCTGAATCGGTGCAGAAGAAGCTTCTTCGTCGGAAGTTTGAGCGAAATCGAAGATATGGTGGAATTAGAAACTTTCATCTGACAATTACTCACGACATTCTCAGACAGCTCTTTTTCAACGCTTTGCTTCTGTTCTGATGACTTGTCATCACTTTTGTTTATTAATTGTGAATTGGGTAGCTTTTTCAAATAGGATCTACACCTTATTTTATCATGTACTTCAGATAATTCTTCCCGTACAATTTGTTGTGCAGAAATTTCAATTTTTACACTTCGTTTCGGCTTCTTCGATTCATCGTTGACTTTATGTTTTAATCTTGAATAGGGTAGTCTCTTCACGTATGATCGAAGCCTTTGATCGGTCAAGAAGTATATCAAAGGTATGTCTTCGATGTCGATATCATCGCAAGTGAACATGTACTTCAAGCTCAATCGTGATTTCAACTGTCTTGTCAATTCTTTATGTTCGATGCGAATCTTCTCTGAGAACTGTTGCTCCAGCTGCCATTTGCATGAATTGCTGATCTGTTCGCCAAGAATTTCATGATCGATCGCCATGGGATCGTTGATGATTTTATATTTCAATTTTGATACTATTGCGTAAAATCTAGTCTCGGGATGGGATAATTCGCAGTGCACGTAATAATCGCCTTTGTTATAAAACTGTATTCCTGAAAAATAGATTTCAGTGACATTATTTTGTAGTTATTATATTTATAGAACGATATTTATGAAACGATCTGATACATTGTACGTGTGCTATTCCTGGCACAGAATACTTGAGTCATTGTCGCGTGTGAGGTCGACGATTGTTGAAAAGAAATCACGAAACGAAATTGATAGCGGAACATCGAGATTATTACTACACGACACTCCAGAAGAAAAGGCGAGATGCTTTTATCTTACGAAAGAGACAAACAATAATATCGATTCCCGATCCTTCGGATCTGAGTGAGTTGGTTTGTTTGGATTGTGGCCACATCTCGAAAATAAGAGACTTTATCTGAACACTCAAATTGGAAAAATATAAAACGTAAAGTATTTTTATGAGCTGGCATAATATTTTAGACACTTAAACATTGACAATATGTGTCAAGTATGTATTTGTGATTTTGGAACTTTATATTTTACATTATTCTTTGCCTCACTCTTTAGTCACATTATTAGGTATTAATTGAAGTCTCAAAATGAGTGATTTTGCACTGAAACTCTCAAACATGATTCTACTAATAATTCCACGTTAAACCGTGGAATTATAATAATTAACTATTAAAGGCTATCAAACTTCAACCCCATACGATTTTAATATTACTCAAAAACGTAACAACTGGTAACACTGTTTAATGTTATCATAAAACCGATCAATTCTTAAATGCAGATACTTTGTCATACACGTAACAATTCAATTTGTCTAAGGGTGTTGTTTAACAATAACTTTGAAAAGTTAAACGCGAAAAAGAATCGAAAATTGTGCGTAACACTATCAAGGTGTTAATTTTGATATTTGACAATAACATTGAAAATGGTAGCGAAAAATTAGAGTAAATTAAATTAAAATTCAACATACTACCGAAACACATGGATCACGTTCTCCAAAAATAAAATTGTAAAAAGAGCACATACACGATACATAATCACAGTAAATAATTGTTAATTAGTAACATAATTAATGAACAATTACCGCAACAAAAGTGCAGATTTAGATTCCAATGGATCCGCTCCTTATGACGCTCCATATTGAATCGACGATTGCTTTGGTATTTGCAATTGGAGCAGGTGTAAATCTTTCGTTCCCTCGGGATTTGTCGTCTCGGCACCGGCACATCGTTTTTATATGGGATACTGAAATTGCGTATCAATTATTTCCGCGCGCGTTACATTCCCGTAGAAAATTCGAGGATTCTACGACGGCGTAGATTCGCTCACTTTGATAAAACGTGTACGAGAAAAAGCAGTCGTCAAAACACATCACGAATTCGAGAAAAACTCGCAAATTTTTCAAACAATGAGCACAGAATCGAAACACATCTTATCGTCACGAAAATTCTTCCCTTGATAAAAAATCCTGACTCCGTCATTTCCTATCACATAAATTTGGAAGAAGACAAAATGGCAATTCATCGATCATAATATTACGAATAATCTAAAACGAACTATGGAACTTTTTATAAAACTTATTTGATGAATCGGTCAATTATATGAAATGAAATAAACTTTGATCTACATATTATGATAATTGTCCATATACCTATAATTTTCTATATTCATTGGAAAGAAAAATGATTACAATGATCCTTACACGCTGTTTACTCCTTTGAAAATTCTCATTGTTTACGAAGCTGGTCGAAAGTATGCAAAATTAAAAGATGTTCACTGATCGGCTCGAAACTATTGTCAGTCGAAATCTCGACGACGTTCTTCGCACGCGACTGATGACTGACTGAGGTGGTGGTAAAGAAGTTCAAAGGGAAGGATCACGTTTGACACTATCGAAACTTGAACGCACGTGCGGTCAAAAGACGGGGATCCATATCGTCCCCCTTGGCGGCATGGCGGCACGCGCTCTTTGTTCCAGTTCGCTCAAACCGAATGATTATCGACAGTCTATTGTTTCGATCTCCGACAAGAAAATTCGTAAAAATTCATCGCGGGATTGTTTTTATCAACTTTTATTTCGATGATCCATTATTAACGCTCGCGATACCAAGTCTTCTTTCTTACACGGATTGTTGAAAAATGAAATCAATTTTATACTTTGAAGTTAATAAAAATTATTCTAATAAATATTTTACAATTTCTGAAAATTAAGAATTTTTCAGTATTGTTTTAGAAGAAATCCTGGGTAGTGTATTCCCCCTTTTCCCTGATATTGTGAGGGTTAATCCCGGGGTGTTGGATGCTGGGTAATTTGAGATCTATTCGGTGTAATGTAGGAGAATGACAATTATTCAACTATACATTTTTCTTCTGATTATTGTATACCAGTATCATTGAACCCTAAAATGGCAGAACCATGTCCGCTAATTTTTATTAATTACTGTTAATCCCTATTTTCTAAATTTCGCATTAATTCTTTAAATTTTGTCAAATTTAATTAAGAAACAAATAAAAATGAATGTGCTTTAATTTTAGTTTAATTTGGCACGCCAAATGATTTATGATAGTGATTTTTTAATTTATGTTCAAAGGATTAAAGTCCACGCGAAATAAGTAAATTTCTAGTAATAAGTGGCAGTAATTTTCTATTTGCATTTTCGCTGATATCGACTTTTCGATATATCTGAGATGTACATTCCCGAAACACTTTCAATATCGTTCAACCAGGGGATGCCATGCATTTTAAGCGGTGTCTATCTGCCGGGGAGTTAGCAGGGAACGAATTTCGATAGGTCAATACGATCCTTGAATAATAATCAGTGTTAATTGTAGACGTGCATAATGGCCACCGGTCTGTATAACACGCTCGCCAGTGTGTTTCGTAATAAAAATCGTAAATGTATCTAGTTTACTTTTATTGTCTTTTAAGTCTCGCAAGGAGAACGTCTTATCGATCGTTCCAAATGGAATTTGCATTTTCTTGCACGCTGAATACAAACAGACCCTGCGTATTTAATTCGTTTAATTAATACACAAATCAACGTTTAAATGATTAATATTTTATACCGGCTTTTCATATGAGATCATTTTTGTACCGTGAAATTTTTGTTTTGATCTGAAATACCAAATTGTGGGATCAACATGACAAAAATGAATCTTCAATACCTTCGATACGTCGCAATGTAGAAGTATTAACAAATACCAATAAATATGGGATATTAATAAAAGATATTATATTACAAACGATAGTAACTTTTGCATACTACTTGCAAAGAGTAAGTAGGGTATTTTTGGCAAAACATGAAACTTGTTTTTATTTTGCTCTTTGCTCTTTCCTATTTCAGGGGTTTCATTCCAAATTACGGGTTGTGCCTCACGGTACTTCGCGTTTTATATTATAATAAAGTGACAATCCTGGTTACATCGCACAAGGTACACGTGCTGTGTTTGAAGAAGTACATACGGCGTACCTTGTAGCCGAGTTACCCGTAAGAAAAAAGAAATACATATGTACTGTTCGATCTCCAGAGAAATACGTGGTTCTGGGTAAAGGAAGTCGGCAACCGGCCACTGAACCCACGACCTCGAGAGTCAAATACTTCTCGAAGACGCGATACAAGTCGCCAAGATGTATCCTTCTCGTAAAAACTGGACCCTGATGCCAGCCTTGCTAGGTACAACGTAGCCTTGCATGGTTTCTTGCAATCGTACAGATCTTGTAAAATTTAAAGCAATGTTTCGTACTCATACCATCCACGGTGGGTTTCATGAATTCTAAATTTTCACCTTTATATTACGATTTCTCTTTCCTGATTATTTTATAAATAACGAAGAAAGAATAAATTAACGGATATGGGTAGAATAATGGTTAAAAAAGTTTAAGACCTATCTTGATTTACTACTGCGAAAGTTTGCATTCCTTTCTTGTGTTGTTTTAACCCTTTCGTAACTGGTGGAACATATATGTCACACTTCCCTATTTCCTGTAAATTGCACGAATAATTTACAAATATTCTTAAGAAGAAATGGATCATCAATGAAGTAACCAAATTATTCATTTTTCTAATTTCAAACTTCATTTCCATTTTACATAATTCTCATTCCGAATTCTTTCTTAAACCTCGCAATTATTTTTGCCAAGACCTTTTCAGTATGAAATGTTGAATAATTCAGCGTTGCAATATTTCATTAATTTATTCTGACACATTTCTTAATTGAAAAAGCGAGTAATAAACGAAACAGAGCAAGCGATGATTTTCCCGCGGTTACAGAATGAAGAATTTTCTTACAAGTCGATGCAGTACAATTATCCGCAGCCTTTTCTGTGTAACATTTATCAAGTGGCCAACGAGAAGGGCCTGATTTCCCAGGCGAGTTTGCGCTATCTGGAAACGGGTACAGATGTGCGGATATATTGCTGGTACCGTTGAAAATATACTTCCCTTTCGTGGGCAATTGATATCATTGTTGTATACTTTTTTCTTCGTGATAGCTTTCACCTACATATGTTTACGTTTTCGTGGAATTTATAATGGCCCGTTAAACATCATAATTAACTTTATTAATCACAGGATTTTAAGATAAAGAATGATCCATGTTGAGTACAAAAAACATTATTCTAATAAAAAATACATTTATTTTAAAAATAACTTATATTTAGGTAATCAGTAAATCGAGTAATTTTAATGTTCCGATGTAATAATTTGAGAAATATTCCACCATTCATAAAAAGGTTTTATTATGATACACATATGTTTTACTAAGTACTCGGTATAAAACATTTATACGGGAATTAAAGCTTCCATTGTTAATTATTCGCGTTTAAATGCGCCCGTTTAAGTTATCAGTGTTTCAGAACAGTTTCAGAAACGTAAATTTCCGGAATTATAGAAACGAAGGAAATTCTTCTAAAATATTCAGTAACATTTTATCGTATCTCATAGAACAAGGAAATGTAAAAACGCGAACTTGCGGTTGGTAACGAAATATAATGGCACTTTCATGACCATATTTTAGAATTAAAATCTCCCCCATATCTCTCAGGGATATATCCATGCTTCTGAAACTTCCATCCCTGTTTCGAACCCTTGGGATTACATTGCAAAACCTTCTGCTGCTTTCCCGAAGAACTTACTTACAAAGCCCTTACTATGAATTATTAATTACATCGTGTTAGTAATTCAACCCCCGGATCTAAAAAATACTTTCATCGAATAAAATTGTTATTGTAGATCCTGGTATAAGTTGCACGTTTTATTATTAGATTCTTATTCTTTTATAGCTTCCATTTTGTACCGTCTCGAATCGGTACGTACAGATAACTCTTCAATTCAAGAATATTTACCACTTGTATTCTGATCTTTCAAACATTATTAATCGATTGATACATTGCCATGTACACTAGCATCCCCAAGAGAAACGGCGATGTAAGGAAAGAAAGTCCCATCGCTTGTTTTATTAATGCATCTCGTTACTAAATCAACCAACTTGTTTTGAAATAATTATTAAGCTTGTCACGTTTAACTTAAACCTAGCCCTACACATAACGCCTGGTAACTTTTTAGTATTACAGGGAGCGATGGGGGTACTTTCTCTTATGACGCCATCTTCCCGAGGGAAGCCTAGCGTGTCCAACATTGTACATGCAATCAAACTGAAACCCAAATAGAAATGGGGAGATCTCTTATTAAGCTGACGTTGAAAAGCACGATAGAAATGCAAACAAATAATTGAAGAAGTGAAATGTATCTTCGTAGATTGCTTGGAGGGGAAGGACCACGAAGTTACAAGGATTATTCATTGGCGCACGCAAATCGTTCTTGCTCATTTTCCCGGGACCGGGTGGTGCGAGGACGGAAGCGGGCTAACCGCGGGCAAGGTAGAAGGAAAAGAATTATTATGCGAAAAGTTCGTGCTCCTCGTTTCTTCCCTGATGGACGATTAAAACTTCCAGCGTCGAATTTACAAATTCCTTCGGGGGCTTCGCTTGGCGGAGGCATTAGTTCGCCCCGTCTCGCCTAGCGAAGTTAACCGAGTCCTACCATTACCGACCCCGAATTAGAATTTAAATCTGCGGAACGGCTTGCTCGTAATGGCTCGATTTCTTTCGTCACGGTTACGCGACTGGTTAACCGCCCCGGGACACCCTGCAAACGTCTTCCCTTCCTTAAAAGAAAGAAAAGAAAAAAAAAAAGAAACATCGTGTACCTATCGGAAAATTGCAAATTTAAATTCCCCGGTAATTGGATCGGAACCGCTCGTTAATCCTGAACCGAATCGACGGTGTCACGGTGTTTGTAAAATTTCGCGACACGCCACGCGAAACGTATGAACGGGTAAATATTTAAGCGGCTTACGGTTCAACCAGTTTTCACGGCGGTAATTGGTTTATCCGGAAGATTAATAGCGGTCTAGGCGAGAGATTCTGGCCGGAAGAAACAAGGTCAGGCATTATATAATCCTGCTTGTTTTGCATTAATACAAACACAAACTGGATAAGGGTAAATTTGTCAACGACGACTTCACGGTCCAATTTGATTTGTTTAACGAGGGACTTGGAGGCTAAGGTAGGAAGGCAGAAGTGTTTAAGAAAGCACAAAGATCGTGTGTTAGGAACAGTGAAATAATTCTCCATCTTGCTTATTTTTAAATAATCACATGATACCTTTCTTAAATTAAGTTTCACCAAATTTATTCTCCGCTCAAACTAGAAATCGACACAAAATTGCCGCGCAACGGTAAAAACCTGCGGCGAGACAAAAAAAGCGCGGTATAAAAGAAAAGTAGTGAAAACCATTAGCGTCGTGAGGCACGGTTAGCAAGAAAGTAATACTGTTTTTAAGCTGCTTGGCTAAGGACGTGATGACTCGTAGATCAGCCGCGGATTCTTAAACGAACAAAAAAGAAAAAAAAGTAATTCGGTCACGAAGGGGTTGAAGCGTTTAAAAATGAAATTCGCGGGTCGAATTCGTTTGGCGCGCTATCGGGGACGGGCGCATGCGCGTTGCTCGATTCGTCTTTGCTCGCGAGGGTTCGTGTTTCGTCGCGGGGTCGTGACACCAGGGTGGGGATAACCGCGGTCGAAAGGGAGAGATAGCGTAGTCGCGGTCCGATGGAGGAGCCGTGAGGAGGGACGAGGAGGGTGTGCGGAGTCCGCGTGTCGTTGACAGTAGCGGCGGCTAGCAGGCCGAATCAGGCGTCGCTCGACAGTCGAAGCCGGTCTCTCGGCGTGCGAGTATCGAAAGTAATCGCGAGGGATCGTATCGTTTCTTGACTTCGCTAACGTGAACTTGTCATCTGTCAACGATCCTCGTTCGCTCGCGTTCCCCGTGCGTTTCCCCGTGTGCCGTGCTTTAACGAGCACCGAAGCTCACCCTGTTGTGCGTTCGTTCGTGTCGTGCTCGTTCGCCAACGACGTTTCCGCTCGCGTGTGCCCAGTGTGCAGAGTGTGTTGGATGCCACGGCGGAAGCGGTGCCGTCGAGATTGCAGCGAGGACGTTCCCCTTGGCTGATTACCTCTTAGGTAAGTCGATTTTCTTTGTTGCGTGCTTTATTCTTAACCATTCATAGTTCAACTTATCATCTGAGTCGATAGTGTCCGTGTCGACCTGTCTCGCGTTAAGACAACACAACAACATTTCTTCATTTTCCACTGTTTACTTTTTTTCATAAACTGAGATTCGTTTAAAAAACTTTTCAAGTTATCTTAGCTCGCAACAACCCCTTGTCTTATAACAACACAGTCACATTGGTGTAGGCAATGGTTCACTTTTTAAATACCTCCTCTTTCAATTCATGCAATTGATAAACAAATTAATTTGCATTAGAATAGATTCAATTTCAAACAGTCTTCTTGGTCGCCAGTTGTAGATAAAATCATGAAACAAGGGAATTGATGTTAATTGTCAGCGTTCCGAATCGGAGCATCTTTCGGAGTAGCGTGGATCAGTGGTCGTGAGAACGTGACAGCATGATTTCACGGTGAACGCTTATCAGCTCGGTCCACGGACAATATGACCACGGTTATCGTCGTCGAACGATTTGTTTATGCCTCGCGTGTATCAGTCGCGTGTATAAGCACATGCACAGGAAAGCGGGGTAAGATACTCCGTGGCGTGCAATCAATAGACACGCGGTACGCTATACGCATACATACGGCAAGGTTATGGTTTAATTGACGGAGCTTGAAGTTTCCTCGTAGCTGTTGTGCAGTTTTTGTTGGCCGCGTTTTAGTCGTTGCTGCCCTGTGTCGCCGTTTGATTAAAAACTCTGCCGGCTTGATCAGCTTGAACGAGCAACCCATGTGCCTGGTGAATAACCCAGTTACCACTTGAACGACGAGGCACGCTACGCGCGACCTACATAAACAGGTGCATTTACAAGAAGATGTCGCGACTTTGATCTCAGCTTTTTGAATGGGACTCGGCTCGATTCGTAGGGGATGATGTGTACAAACACACTGGGCTATATTAGCCCGCAACTGGTCAGCCGTTCTTTTTCTAAGAAACGGTCGCTCCAATTTTTTAAAGCACCGTTATGTATTAGGTCATCTTATAAATAATGTCTTTAGCGATTTTCGTGGAGTCTTAAATGAAAATCTGGCCACTGTTGATAATTTGATTGAGTGTAAAAGAGCGTTGATATAAATCATTTCTCGATGGGGTTGAAGTTTAGTAATTAGGAATAACTGATATAAAGGATTAAAAATACAAAGATAGTAGTTTTATTTCTAATAAATTTTCACTTATCATTTTCACAATATTTGATTATTTTTGTTATTTATAATTTTAAGTACCTATCACCAGTATTTCGTATTAAGCGAGTGAAGGGGCTCTTAATCATAAGAATGACGAATTTCTATGGAAATGTAAGTGCCACCCACGTACGAGTGACGTGGCAGACAGCGTTAAAAGCTTCGTCCATGAATTCTTTAAATTTCGTTGCGTGGGCGTACACGCGGTCTCCGTTTGACGAAAAATCGATACGCAATCTTTGTTTTCATCTCTGGCTGCTCGATGGCCAGCTCGATAACTATTGGATATTCGAATGGAACGCTTTTGATATCCGTCGACAAACGATGAATTGTTGGAATGTAAGCGAGGAGGCCGGTGATTACACGTATTCCGCGTATCCTGTAACGAGCTTTCGGCAGTCGGTAGCCAGGTCACTCTCGGTTTGTTAATATTGGCCCCGGGTCGTTTTAGCATTTTAAAAGCGTTGCCTGCTCGTTCTGTCGCGAAATTCGCACTGGTCTCTCCAGATTTCAGACTTGCTAATATGGCTTCGATAAAAGCGATTAAAAGCAGCCAGGTAATCGCTGGGAAATGATATTCTGCTCCCTTTATAACGCGTCTGCTGCTGCTGCTACTACTTTTCCATCGGTTCCTCTTGTTGACATAACGTTACTTCATGGCGTTGGACCGTGTTATTTGCTTGACGATTTGAATTCATTTCGCGTGAATTCGCAGACGTGATCAGAGAGTGTATTAGACTGGTCCCCTGTCTGGGGACCCCCAGCTGTACGCGTGTGTTTACCCAGTTGTTTCTTTCTCTTCTTTCCGCGACTCTGTTAGACGGATACATTAAACACCACAGATAGTCCGTTTGGCTTTCTCACACGATCGTTTTACCGTTCGGTGTTGCAAGGTGTTCGTATTGTTTTACCTGCTTTTGTGGTGGTAAAAGGCAAGGAAATGGTATAACGTGTCAATTTGTAAGACAAATTCCCGTTGTTGCATCAAATGTTACTTCAAAATTTCTGTGTCCAAAGTTGATCAACTTCAATCAGATATTACGATTTCGGGGGAGGGACAGGAGGGATGGTGTAAAAGGGGTGAAAAAAAATTGTGTGTAATATGGTATAAAATACTGTACTGGCAAAGGTTTCCGTTGTTTTCAACGCAATTTTCTTCATTAATATTCTCTACGTTTTTAATCAAAACATTTTGCCGCCCGCATACTGATCAAATACGTGTTCCCTTGATTTCCGTTTCAGTCTGAATTAAAAATACATTTACGTCACTACATCAGGCTTGTCCTCTATCATTCTTTATACAAATCAATGAATATTACCATAATGAAACAAACCAGGGTCGAATTACAAATAATTCAATTTGGAGTTCATATTTCGACTGTCAGAAATTTTCACAACAGGGCGGTGCAACAAAACTTCAGTCTTGTAAAGGTTTCCAAGTTACAGAAGTTCGAGGTTCGACTGTATAAAAGGAAACGCTTGTATAATGGAGTGTTTAGATAACAGTACACGCCGTGTAGCATTCGGATGATAGGAATTTGGACGATAACCTTCGTATCATGAACAAAACGTTTTCATGCACGTTGGTCACGCAGTTAAATTCGTGTTGAATTCTGCCGAGCTTGCCATACGATTACGTTATAATCAAATCCCACGTAGCGTTTCCGTTTCAAACTATAGGGAACCGGGCACACCGTCGTCGTAAGAATGATCATTCGGTTAATGATACGTTCGTGTGGTCGATGGTTCGTATCACAGGAATTTTGGATAATAATAAACGTGCTATCGTGGAACATTTTAACTTCGTTTAATTCGACGATTAAACGCCAATATAGCGATAACTGCGCGCCGCGAGCTACAAACGCGTTTCCTGGTATTGGTTGATTCTGATTCAATAGAGAATTATGAACGAAACGCTCTCGTTACGAATCGTACGATCACGTGCACGTAAAATTTTCTACGCGCGCGTGCGAGTACGTGCACGTGACGTTTATGAGTGTACATACACGTATTATTATCGATATTACGGTTTTCTTAATTTCTTCTTTCACTTTTCCATTTTTTTCCCCCTAACTCTCCCCATCGTTATAAAACTTTGCCTGTTAACCGGTCATAGTTTTAGTCGCAGCTTGCAACAACATCGTAACTATATGGTAATTTATCTTGCACTTTTCCTTTCGTTTTTCTTTTATTTTCTGTTCACTGTTTTAATCATCTTTTGCTTTCACTCTGTGTGTTGCTCGACGGACAATGAATTACAGATGGTTTTGCTTATTTTGCTTGCTTGAAATTGCTTTATTTTTACGATGCATACGTTGTAAGGCAAAAATATGTGATTCTGTATATTACATTACACTATGATACTTATCAAATTAATAATGTTTCAATATTTAAGTAATATTGTCGTAACTAAATTCAACGTTCCAAAAGTTGTTTGAAACAAATGTAAATTGAAAAAATTTTAATCGCGATGATACGTTAACATGCGTGTTTAATCTGATCGAAATTACACGACAATGTGCAGGTAATTCTTTTCGAAGGTTAATAGTTTGCCTGCACTTTGAAATATGTAAATAGCTCGGTGTTACCTGGCTGTTCATTTATTCGGTATCATTAGCCGTTATCGTGGTACCTTGAATACCTTAGGCTTAATAACTTTCACGAGAAGAAAAAATACACTATGGCCTATGGTGCAACAAGATTGATTCACCCGAACGGTCCACAATTTATTAATTCCACTTCATTTAGATCGTGGCATATTAATTTGTGTTCTTGATTGATCTTTTTCTCGTGAACGTGAACATTGGGAATTAAAAACCGTGACTATAACAAATGTCCTTAAACCATCAAACGTTACCTCAAAATGAGCATAGTCTTTCTAAAATTCATTCAGAATCGTATTCAGTTCATAAAGTACGAAGTTGTATATAATTTTGATACAGAAGTGGAGAATTGTATTTCAGGACAAGTATTACTATAGATATTAAATGTTTACAGATACTTTTAAAATTACTCGCCACTCTGTTAACTTAAACTTGGAGGTAAAATGACTTTCTATATTAAATTCATAATTCTCAAATTATAGACAGTTTTGATTATAAAGAGTTAATTTAATCTTCTTCTAATGAATTTATTTTGAATCAATATTTATTAATTTTCTGGAAAATAAAATAGACTACGTAGCTCAATTTTCTGACAAACCTGCGAACGTGATTTTTGTTAGCTAAACTACAATTCCTTATCCGAGTTATGAATAAAAAACAAAAACGTATTATCCGTGTCCAGATTTTTATCGCCGTCAGAGTCAACGATTTTTTATCAACGCGGAACGTTTTAATTGACGGGGCTTAAAATTTCGATAAATATACAACTGAAATTCGCCGATGATTTCATCGAAACGCTCCGTTAGCAATTTTCCGCGAGTGGAAATTTTTATTTTTCTTTTTTTTTCACAACGAAAACACGAGAAGAGCAAACATTCGTCAGTCGTATCCGGCGGGGGAGGGGGAGGGGGAGGGATTTTCGAGGGGAGAATATAAAAATATTTGCAACGAATGAATTCGGTTCGTGATAAAAAATGGCATAGTTGAATAATCTCTGCCCGCTTGTTTGTTTGTCTGGTCTGATTGCAGGTGTTTCTTTCTTTCCCGGTCAAATGTACCATTCGACCATACGATCATTTAATTAATTCAAATGGATCTGTCCAGCGTTGTCCGGCTTAAAAGAATCCCGAGCATTGTTGAAAGCTCGCGCATTTTCTCTGATGATAAACGCATCCGGACACGTTTATCGAATTATTTTTTGATGTCTCGGTTGACGATGACATTCTTGACGTGATTTTCATTGACGTTCCTGTATATTTACTTTCGAACAGGAAATGAATGGGAAAAAATAAGTAAATTCATATAATTCGGTAAAAGCTCGTTTACCTTTTCACAGGATATGAGAGTACCTGCGTGTTTTTACCGCTTATTATCCTATTCCTAAATCAGACCATCTTCTATCGTTTCAATTTTCGAAAAAGTATATTTTCCCTCGTGTATTTTATCGATAGTGCGGACAAGTAGGGTTGCGACAAAGCAGGTCGCCGATAAATGAGGCATCAGAAAAAAGTTCAATTAATATTTCGATCGACGTACGTACGAATTGGGGAGGGGGACTGGTTTGTTTAGCCGGATAAAAATATCAATGCGACGATGTAATCAAGGAAGAGGTCAGACTCGACCCAGCGACTGGTTCTACTCAAGTTTCGAAATGAAACGAGACGCATCTTTAATTAAATCTCGGGTTCGTCCGCGTTCGGGACTTGAAATTTATTCCGTGTATTTCAATCTTTATTGTAATTTAACTGTTGGGTAGATACAGGGTCAAAAGATTGATTATTGAGTCATATTTTGATCCAGCAATTAATACGTTACTTTTTACTTGCAAATTAAATGATGAACGCAGTAATCAAAGATTTATTAATCAATTTTTTGTAATAACTGACGATATCAAAAAGTCTATTAATATATCAGTGAGGTTACTGGTAGCCAACGACCCAAATTTTATACAATCGAATTATTGGGCAAAGAGACGAAAATAATATTAGTATTTATACTAATAATGGTAACCAAGATACCAATTTGAAGGTGTTGAAATTAAATTAATAATTAATTTCATGAACTTTTCTCCTACTTTACTTCGAAAACCTTTCCAAAACGCAGAAAGGTATAAAAGTTGTCACAAATACAGCGAAAGATTGAGTCGAATGGTGTTTAGCACCATTCGAAGAAAATTGAGGCGTTGGATGGAAGAGGGGCACATAGGCTTATGTGCCCTTTTTCCGTAAATCGTTTAAATCGTTTCGACTTGTATGCTTATTATATTTTAAAGACATGTAACTACATTCTTACAAAAATTTGACTTAAAAGCATTGATACTTATTAAATTATTCAATTATGAAAACTTTGAAGTCGATTATCTCGAAACGGCATTTCGGCGTATGTGCCCTTCTTCCATCCAACGCCTCAATTGCTATTTGTTGGATTTTAGTACAAAGTCTTATTACAGATGTCCGTTTTCTTTATAGCTGTTATTCTGTTAACAGGCATCTGGTAAAGTGTTAACTGTGCTCGTTTGTTCTTCTTTCTTCGTGATTGACCCACGCTGTCCTCTTTTGCCACGTTCGTCGTTTTGCACGTCTTTGGATTTTTTCCAAGCTCGTGCTACAAATTCTAAGCGACGTGTCTCGTGGCCGGTCGAGATTTCAAAGCTCTCTTGCGCAGTGTAGCCACCTCGTTTTCCCTTATTTTCGTCTGCACGTGTTCACCAAATCGTTGCAGTTTGTTCTGATATGGAGGCTGAGGTTCCTACGAATTTGTACTACTTTTGTTCAACCTGACGATTAAACGGAACGAAAGGTGTAAGTGTAAGTGAAATAAACGACGAAATAGATTGGAATAATCACTTCTTCAGAAATCTTACAACGCAAGTTGACGTAGAACATTTTTGTGACCGAATAAATTTCTATCTGATAAAAACTTCGTGTATGAGATTTGAAATGCTGTGACACAGAAAGCTTGAATCATTCTGTATCATTTGTAAGGTTTCTCGGTGATATTTTCCTAAATACAAATCTTCGGCTGAACTCTTGCGAAGAGTACAGATATAAATAGAAATTACAACAATATTCGCAGGAGTACGGTAGCGTACTCCGAGTGACTTTAGTGTCCCTGAAATATGGCGGTACGGTCAGTAGGGAAAAAGAGCATCCGTATAGAGTGCGTCGTGCAGAAAATTTAAAATTTAAATGGCGTACCGTAAATGCATACCGTTGCACGTGCACACGCACACACGCTGTGTCACTCGGTTTGGGTCGGATAGCTGTAATTTCGCTGTTACCCCACGCCTCCTGATCGAACCGTCCTTTTTACCGTCCGATCGAACCACTAGATATTTGCCCAAGCAGACATCTCGCCCTGCTTCGATGTCCCCTCTGGATATATTGCTCATGGAATTATTAGAATTCTGAACGAAATGGTTGGTTATACGGAAGCTCCTTTTATACTTGGTTTGGCTTCTTTTTTTTTTTACCCTCTATCTTCTTCTTTTCGATATTCGAGAAACCTGCTCGAAGAGCAATATCGAACGTGCACGGACCAATTCGAAAAACGATTTTAAATCTGATTTATCCGCGGGCTATTTGTACGAGAGATTAGAACCCACGGTTTTCTGAAGTTTTTGTGTATTTTTAATACATTTTAGGGAAACGTATTTGGTCAAAGAGTTTTCTGCGAATAGAATAAAAAGGAATAGATCGAATTATGAAATGAAACTTTGGCTGGAATTAGAATATCTCTTGTAACCCGTGGAAGTTTGCAGAGAAAATGAAATTTTTTATATGTTCATTTGTGCGAAGATCGATCGTATTCATTCGTAATGAGTTAACGAGAAAATAGATTCATTAAACATTATATTAAAATACTACGAACAATTGTAATCGCTCGGGCCGGTGTTTGTGGAACGTTTCCAATTTATCTGTACCGGGAATAACCCGGGAATATATTGTTTTATGCAGTTGCAGAATTATTCAGCTGTAAAACGAAGAAATAAAATGCAAACGGCAGAAACAGAAGTATAAATACACTCGGTAATTGGAAAGCTTCGAGAGCTAGGTAAACGACTGTACATTCTAAACAGGGAGAAACAAGAATGTGAAAGAAAGTTTAATTAAAAAATTAATAAAGAGGTTAATTGAGGCCATTTGAACCGTTCAGAAGTTACGGCCACTTAGATGAAACGAATTAAAGTGGTAATAGTTCGAACAAAGGGGTTCAGTTTTTCAACCCTGTCGAGTCACTTTCGTTCGTGGTGAAATTGAAATTGACATTTTTATTACGCGAATCGACCGCGAAACAACGGAATAATTAACAAAATCGAACGAACATTTTGCTTTGTCCCATACCACCAAGGCGCATTGTATTCAAATTAGTTTAACAGGGCGCATCGATCAAAGGGCAAATCCTAATTACGGACGTTGCGATCGATGTTGGACAAAAATTTCAATCTCGATTATCTGGATACGTTTCACTCGCACGATCAAGTGCATCATTTAACGCAAATGCGAGCAGCTCGTCGTAGACACAGAGTCTCTTTGTCCGTGGTTTCCAGCTTCATCAGCTTCGCATCGATCCTCGGGTAAGGCTTGGTTCGGGCTAGCAATCCTTCCGCTTTGCATCCATCTCTTCTCGATTTTGATCAAATTGTAGACTCATGGAACAATTCAAAATAAAAGATTTTTATTCTTCCTTTCACCGATGATAAGTCAAATTTAAGGGATGAAATTATCTTTGAACCCTCGTGCCGTAGGTTCCTAGGGGTTAGGTTGAATTGAGATTGATCTGACATTCGTTGGTCGATGATTAAATCTTAGCAGCCCTGTGGACAAAAAGAAAGTAGCACAGTAATAGTTTGTGATCATCAAAAGGTGGCCTAATTTAAATCAAAAATTTCCCCGAGATTGTAAGTATTTCTTACTAACGTTGTCTATAGTTCAATTCACATCAAACGAAGATGTTTGCCATTGAAAGATATGAGCAGATGATTGTCACGGAAGGATGCAGCTCGGTTTCGACAAATGACCGCAGCGGTGACAGTTGTCTCACGTCTGAGGCAGGCTTAAACGTCGCTTTCCACGAAGGTAACGTCGGTGCTGATCGATTTGTTCTTCGGTGTAAATGCGGCTTAACGGAGGTTGCTTACGGTTCTGAAGCGAACCCCATCCGGTTGCATAGCGACTTGCAGGCAAACATGTGGTTAGACCGGTTGACTCAGACAGGTCGGTTCGCTTCTCTCCATTGGCCCTTTTCTCTTCTCCTTTGCCTTCTCTTGCACCAATCAGTTTCTTCCTCTCTTTCTGGCAAATCTATCCGGTGTGTATCACGGCAGCATCCTCCCGCTGCATTACGACTTCGTGTATATTCGCTCGTGTTGCAACTGTGCCGCAGGTTGCAACCGTGAGAACATCGATCCAAGCCTGCGAATGATGATTGCTTACGCGCTGAAAAGAGATCGAACTTATATAGATTGAGTTAATTGGGATGAACTGTGATGACTGCTTTCTCGAAGGCATGGAAAAAGTGGACGGTTCGATGAAACTTTTTCTGTGCGTATAGGTTTCTTTCGTTGGTGCAATCATGCACCGGAAAAGTGTTGTTGTTACATGTTCTTGTATTTATTTCTTCCCTCCAGTTTCTTGTAAAGCAAGGGATTTAAAATAATCCTGTTATCGAATTTAATCTTTTATGAAACCCGATTCGGTGCAGTTAAATTTCTTACAGGTGTACTGGAAAAAGTGCAGTCAGATGATGTTTTTTAGTCTTTCTTAATTTTCATATGAAACTCGCTAACAATAGTTCTAGTTTTGATTTAGTATGGCTCAATTTTGGCTTTATCTTTGGCAATAAGGATAAAAATAGATTTTTAGTATTAATTTGATATGTCATCGCATATCGATTCCTTCTACATAATGTAATAGATAAAAAAAAGAGAGTATATTTCATGTTTCGAGCAGCCTTCGGTTAAAATCCATTCAAACCTTTCCAGTTTCTTGAAATTTCATATAATATCGTGATGCACGGGTCGCAGTCGTCGAAGCCTTGATGCCTCGATTGAATATCCGACGTTTCGAGAAAACCAACCAACATGGATTCTCTGGGGACAAACATCCACACAAGGGGTTATGGAAATGTGAAGATGCACGCATATCGAATGCGATCACGTTGAAATCGAAAAGCTGAGACTGCCGAGTGGACCGCGTGCTTTAGCAAAAACCGCAAGGGAATATTTTTGCGATTTCTTTCCTTTTTAACCGCATCGCTCACGATTCACGCGTTAATAATTGAGCGGGAAATCGGGAAGATCCTTTCGGAGAGTTACCGACAGCTTTTTATCGCGGCCATCGTGCTTATGAATTCGTAGTTGAAATATCATGGGGATTCGTACCAGTTTAAATTTTGAACATAGTTCTGAATGTAATTTATGCAGCCAAAGTTCGTTAAAGTATGATATTTCAGTTTGCTTTATTTTTATCTTGATATTACTGCAGCGAATATTCGGCCTTGTCAGAAGCATTTACTCGAGAGTTTATGCAGACAAGTATTTTTTATTTCAAATGACTTCCTTTCGTTTTCATATCTTTCATCTTTTTCATATTATTTGTACAAATGCATAGGTTGCATTCGCGGCGTAATAACAAGATTCGGGATTAATACTTTATATTTCGGGATTAATATTAAGATATTTTCTTCGAATAAAATAAAACATATGTTTATGAAGTTTGAAATTATTGTACGTTAAAAGCGAAGCAGTTGAGAATTATGCAAGGCTATGTTCAATTACGAAAAGAAGCGTTTTACCGTACGCTGAATATCGAAATGAACGGAAGCGCGATATTAGCTGGATGTTATTGCAGACTTCCCTGTTAATACGCTCGAAGTAGTCGTAATTTCGCCTCGTTTCATTTAGATATAGCCAGGATACGGGGCCAAATAAAAGCAGCACAGTGGTGGAACTGGATCCGTAGAAAAGGGAAAGGAATATAGCTTATCGGCGAGAAGTTCGTGATCGTAAACGTCACCGAAAGCCACGTATAATTTCATGTTGGGTTTGAAATTCATTCGGCTCGGTGTAAAACGGGTGCGTGGAAAAGGAGTAAATACTGACTGTGGTCACATGTAAAACGCAATCTCCGACACGAAAGAAATAAAACCACCGGTAGAAAAGTAAAACCAGTCACGTAATATCTGACTACCGCTTGCTTACCAAGCGTTTTTCACGTTAACATATACATATTCCGTGTCTCTGGAACGATTTCCACGAAATTTTGACCACGCATGCAATGAGTTATTTTTTCCATCAGAAAAAATTCTTTTTCTTTCGTAGCATGTATGTACAGTGAATATTGAACAGAGGAAAGTTAATTTGCTTTACAGGTATTCTTACAATACCTGTCTCTTACAATACAAATCTCCCTTTAGTCCGAATTAGCAATCGATTAATTGCTAATTGTTAATTAACAAAGTTAATCAAATTAATCAGAGGTTTGATTCCAATATCGCACAATACTAAGTTAGGGTGCAATTAGTATGCGATACTGGGGAATCTTACACTTGTAAATTTCTGCGTCACATTTGGTAGTATGGTAACATTTTTAGAACCTATAGGCGTCAATAATAGTGGAAAGGGTTACTGACTAAAATTGTATTTTTTCAAACACGATGGAAATTGAGAAATCGAACGATCGTCGTCGCGACTGTAACTGTTTCACGTCGTGTTTCGTTTCGCGGTTAATGCAAAACGTTCGTCCAGATAGCGGCGAATAAATGATCTGTACGCGTCGTTTTGCCGCTTCGATGTGTGTCGTTGCAGCGTGTAACAAGCGCGTACCTCGTGATTACACGCGTCGCGACTCCGTTTTTGTAATTGTAACCGCGCGTCGTTTTTAGGCGAACTCTCTCGATGCGAGCTCGACGGCATCGTGTTCAACATTCGTTTCGGTGTTCCCATATGAACTTCATTCGCCGTCAAAACCACGAAATAAAAGCCCGGCAACGGTCGACGGGATTTATTATCGAGATTTTCGACGTCGATAATATAATAGTCGCGTGGCATGCACGCGTTCGTTGCTCGTTAAACAATATCGCCGAGCTTGATGCATCGGGACGAGCGTTTTTTTATGTTTTTAATGACGCGTCGTACCAAGTGCTCGGGTAGTATCGTGTTCCTGGATAATTCAAGGGAATGAAGCTGCGTGTGGGATAAGAATGGCGCATATTTAATGATGTGACACTTCCAGTGGATGTCTGAACCGAATCGCGAATGAAAGTGATAAGATATCGCTGCTGTATTATTTAGCACGAAGATAAATTTTCTTTTAGTTGAAAAATGTCGATGTTAAATACCATTGCTTGGAACTAGAAATATAACATGTAGGTAGAATCAACGTTTTTAACACCTGAGCACTGTTTTGTGCATCACTGTCTACTTTTGAGTAGAAAAATTATGGATTTAACGTTGACAGTTACAGTTATAAGTGAAAGACCTAGACTTTGGTTAAAACGAACGTGGATACTCGAATGCTTGGAATTTTTTCCGGAAAAGAAAAAGAGTCGACGACCTTTCATTTACGAGGCCTAATCAACTTCCGTGATTTACGTGATTCCAATTTTGAAATTTTTCTTACGAGCTATCAATCAAATCTTATCTCATGTTATCTTTACAATTTATTGAACGATTAAATGCTTTGGAATAATTTTTCCTTTGTGAATTAAATTTGTCGTTTCTATTGAAATTTATGAATGTTTCACGAACGCGGTTGACTTTGTCGCATTTGGATTGTAATTTATATCACAAGTGGGAACTTGCCCGGGGCAAGCACAGGATGATAAAGCAATTACCCGGTGGGGTATTGTGTTGTGCAGGCCTGATGTATGGTATCGTTATGATGAATATACTGTTTGAGTTTCTACGTGGCATGAATCGGATCTGTTTTATGAGTCGGCGTTACGCTTCCGTAAGTGGGTTATCGACCGTATCGACTATAAAGATACAGTTTTCAACGTGCTTTAGCTCACCTACATGGCAAATCTTCGTTTAAGCATAAATTGAGAATATTATTGCAATGGTTACCATTTGAACATCTGCGCACACGCGTATTATTTACGATCACGATGCATAACTTTTCACACCATTTATTTTTCTTGTTAATTTTATTTACTCTCTTAGCGATAACAACTGTAATTTTAACTTCACGCTAAATAAAATTTTCAAGCCCAATTCCATTCGATTAAATCGATAGAATTTGAAATTCGTTACTATACCATTCGCTTGAGATGGATAATTAATATTTTACAAAAATAACTCTTTTAAAACGATAAAGAATTCAGGTTTAAAATCAAGTACATATCGGAATAATTATAATCATTGTATTAATCAGTCTAGAAGCCGTAGATTTAATAACATAAGCGATCGTCAAAGTGTTAACGAGTTTAATAAAATCATTTTCGACGAAACGTGTTCATGAACGATTATGAATTTCCCGTTGAATCGTGTTATTATTAGATTCTAATGGAACGCTGCGTTATAATTTCGAGGAGCAAAATGATTTAGTATAGCCGACAAGTTTGTCCGCAATAACTCGTATTTGCGGATAAACAAGAGGTAAGCCGTTTTAACGTTATCGATGTTAATATTTAACTGGACACACGAATATGTACATAATATAACTGTGGCTAATATCGTATGCCGGCCGAGGAACTCGTTAAAAAGGTTTTATCGCAATTACGGAGGCTAATTAGCAACTTTCGTATGCCCCGTGATAAAGATAAATTTGAATAATACTCGTGATAATCGAAATCGAGGTTTACTCAACGATGCCGCAAATTGTTCTGGTTAACGATAAAAGTTTTGTTGTTGAAAAATTAATTCAATGAGTTTTAAGATAATATTTTTCGAAGAAACGCTCGGCGCATGTTGAAATTATTGAGGAGGTTTGACGAATAAAATTGCAAAAGATTATTAAAAATTAAATTCGGATTCAGAAGAACCGAATTATTTTTTCAATTATTGAGGCAATTGTATTTAAATTTAAACTCAAGCTATAGGGTCGTCGATTTTTATTTGTTACCATTTCGTTTTATATTACTATAGTGATATCTTATATTAGCAGTAAAATACCGCGACTTCTCATCGATATTACAGCTTTTAGCCTCGCACATCTTGGAATACGATTTTGAATATTTTAGAACCCACTTTCTTAAGAGCATCTCAATTTCAAGAGTACAGCTGTCTGAAAGATCAATATTTCTTCTTATAAACGAGTTATTAGGGTATTGATATTTTCTTATGCTCGTTAAACTTTTATTCTCCAAGGGAACGAAACAAAGATGTAATAGTTGCAAAGATGGTGAATTTTATGCAACCAAGCCGCATTCCTTGGTCGCAAATATGTGGTATATCAGGTTCCGTGTAATTTGTGTTCGCGTATCCGTAAGATGGCCGCAAACAGCATCCGTTCGAAGTACAAGTATCCATATAAGTTTTGCTGGAACCGAGCGGAATACACGTACTCTGGTTACGGAGGATTTACCGGTTGCTCTGGAAATGTTGGAGAGATCTAAACAAGGTAGATAAACCTTTGGCAACGTAGCCATTAGAATCGTCTTGGGGATTTTATGCGATTGCTCTTCCAGCTTTCGGTATTTCCTCCTTGATGTATCCGATTGGTTTCCAAACGGATTATATACATATGTATATGTCGTCTCGTGTACATACTAATTTCGCTAAGGTATCAGATTCGTACAGTATCGAATGTTCGATTTCTCTACATAGAAGGTTTGACATAATTTGACGACATAAAAGTATCGCAGAACCCCACTCGTGACATATCAATTTGAAGATTGAAGAAAATGTATACGTTTCTTTGGAGGAAGTAACGAATCAACCATTATTTACAGCTCGACTTACATCCTTTCGAGATAACCGGAATTGAATTCGTGGCAGAGCGTCAGTAAACTTATTAAACGTATCACATTTTTCCGTTTCATCTCGAAAAGAGCGATTTCGTAGAAAGGTCGATGACCTGCGGTGTGTAGGAGTGATGATACCTCTTCACCCACTGCTCCTCTCATGCCCTAATGATCATTGTCCGCTTCCCGTTACCAATATCCTTATTATCGGTCGACCGCTTCTCTATCCACAATACGTCGGTACATACGGCCGTACCAAATCCCATTATAATTACGAATGTGTTTGCCCGCGACCGACTTTAATTGCCGGCTTGCTCTTCGATAGCGTCGTTTATCTCCACGATTGCGATCATGCGCTTCTAACGAGCCTTCCCTGCGCATTCGACAGCGTTAATTTAATGTTTCTGTTTACAAGAGTGATAATTGCATATCTTCTTCAAGAGGTAAATATGGAATTTATAACTGTCAGAATTCGATTCAATTTGACTTAAAAACTCAGTTCAATTATGCTAAACTAAGCGATCGTTCGATACGATTAGCATTTGTAGTAGACTTTGTATTTAACATAATACAAAGTAAGTATCTAAGTATATCCAATACAGACTAGTCATAATTTTTGTTTCCCTAGATTATTGGATTGACTTCAGATTTCTCGCGTACGTGTCAAAGTTGCCTCCCTCGATTCCTACTTGCAGATTTGAATTCCTTAAAAAAGTATACAAATTTCCAAAGCTTAACTAGGTCATATCGCATTCAGTTACCTTATTTAACTGGACGTTAAGAACCTTCGGGTATAAATTTCTCAATATTCTTATTTTTAAATCCTTGCGAGATCAAATGGTGTAAAGAGTTAATCTACAGTTGCAATTCAAGGAAACAATTGTTACGGAAGTAAGATGATTAAATAACTTGGTGACTCGACGAAACATTGACTTTCTTGAGATTTGGAGAACTCAAAACTAGAAACTGCCGTAGGCGCGTTCGGGCAAAAGGGCGATAGAACGAGAGGGGGTGGTTGGTTGGTGAAAATTAGCTCGTTTCTGTGCGTTGCAACATACTTTGTATCGTTGAACTTGGTAGAGTCGGCTTAATGACCGAGCCTCGATTTTCTGCCGCTGTATCCCTAATTGACGTGCAATTAATTCGAAGTTGAAGGAGCGTATCGCGAGCGAAACCGGCGTTACTTTCTCCCTTAACCAAGGGAACTTTTTCGATCTTGTCACAGTTAATGGAGACGGACCGTTCTTCTTGAATTAGCTTGGATGTATCTTTTTCTTTTCTTTTATCTATTTCACGAGTTGGCAATCTGGTTCTCTCATGTAGAAGACTGGCGCTGACACGCAATTTGAGGATCTATTTCGGATATTCGAACATCAGTTTCCCTGGTAGAGATGCCAATCAAAATTATAATTTTTTTTATACCTAAAGTTTGAAACCCAAAAGGATTCGATTGTCTGCTACTTGTATAGTTGAATTGTGAATTAATAATATTATCCGTCGAATAATTTGTTTGCAAAGATTCATAGCAAGCAACGTTTCACCGATTTAATCAGAAAGAAACAAAGGAAAAGGGTATTAAAAAAAAAAGAAAAGGGAAAAAAGGGTTGTATTTATCGTAGCATTTTTTAGTTTCACACATTGTTGAACAGGGGTCAACATTTACACACACGAAACGTAGCGAAACTGTCGACTGTTCTCAAATAGAACGAACATAATCGTTGAGAAGAGCTACGGTTCTTTGTAGCCGTCGATGTTGTTCGTACACTCGTTGTTAATGCGGGAAAATCCAATTTTCTCTCTGCAGAAAGTCGAGTTTGCAGCCTTTCAACCTTCATTTTTTTTTCTTTTCCCGGTTCGATCGTTCCTTTCTCGTAAGGGCGTTTCCTCGGTCGAATTCAATTCCGCACCGTTAAACTTTTGTCATCGCGAGGGTGGCGAGAGTTAATCGTTCACAAAAGCGATCAGAATCACGATCGATTCGAACGCGTTAAGCTCCTTACCGATTTTACGAGCTGGTACGTCGATAAATTTCCTCGTTTATGGATCATTTCTTTCGAATTAACGCATGTACCCTTCTGCTTGCTTTATTTCGTTTCTTATCGCGTTTCGCTGCGAAATTGCTTTCGTTAGAGCATAACCATAAATGTTTCTCAACACTTTCGATATCAACGTTTATCGGCTGAAAAGTTATTAACCGTTGAACGACGTAGCTGGATCAATTACGATCTAGACCCATAAAACATAAGATATTAATGACACCACAAAGAAGAAAATTGGAGACATCTAAAGGTTTAACTATGTTCGAATTATTTTAATAACAGATTTTCTAGAATTTTACATCTTTTTGTAGTCTTACAAGTTTCGTGTTCTCGGATTGAAATCTTTCCGATATTTCCTTGCACGTGTCCATTGATTTACCGAGCTATGTACATTTTCCAGATAATTACCTTGATACAAGTGTCCATCATTTATTCGTTCAAATTAGTCTAGATACAAAAGTGTATGGCAGCAAGTTCTAATAACTCCGCTGGAATTTGTTGAAACACGTGTTCCGATAACCGAATGGTTGCCATAATCTTTTACACTTGACAAAAGCGAATAAATCATCATTTAAATCTTTCAGAATTAAATTGAATATCGATCTTTAAGGCTTCAAAATCCTAGAAATTCTCGTCAGGTTTTACACTAATCGCAATGCTTTCGATGTTCACATCCTGAAATATGATAAAGCGATGTAGACACTTTGGCAATATCGTATCACGGTCATTATCCTAGATAATAACGCTGTATTATCTGGTTGTGCAATGGGCCACGCGAACGACGTACCATAGGAGCACGGGAAGGATGCAAAATTTCAGCATTCGTCGACGGAAGAAGAGGTGGAGGAGGTGCGGGTAGAGTGGAAGAGGAGTGAATTCACATTCCATCTACGTCCCTCGTTTCCTGTCCCTGTCCGAACTCAGAAAGTTTTCCCGTTGTAACAGCTGCGACCCGGCAGAGAGAAGTGGTTTTAATTGGGTCCGTAGCATTCGCACGTAGAAATCGTACCTTAAGGTACACGTCTGTAATTGCACGAACAGATCTACGAACCTTTGGCTCGTTTCGACTTCGTGGATAGCTATTTCGTTTCGTCCTTCCATATTGAAAAGTCCTGCCCGTTCCCGTCCGTCCGTCCAATCGAAGTTATTCATCGAATTCGTTTGGCGAAAAGGCAATAACGTTCCGATGTTTCCAAGCAGTTTGGCAAGATTGAAAATAGCGTTTGCGAGTGCCATTTTCTACTTTGTTTTTTGAAATCGCAGACAGGTGTAGAAAGTTTCTCATGATGGGTGATCATAGTCGTTTTTAACTAGAGAAACATCGCAAATAGAATTTAACCGATTAAATTAAATAGACAATTTAACACAGAAATGTAAAGCGGGGTTGTGGGGCACGACGAAAAATATTATTAGGTGTTTTACTTAACTATTGTATTAAAAAAAACTAGTGAAGTTCTATTTTTAAAAGAGATCTACCTCCGATACATTCCTCGGGTTAAAGATGAGCAATGGAAACTTTCATATACCCCTAATGGCTTTAGATAGCCTTTGGGGCAATGAATCAGACTCCTTCGAGGTATCATCAAACTTCCTTTAGCGTCGATGAACTCGTTACATGGCGATCAAAATGAAGGAGCAGCAAAATTGCCGTAAGTTACAGGGAAAGGTTCGAAACGATCGAGATTCCACGTCTGACCGGAATCCACGAACCAGGTTAATCGATCTTGCCCCTGTTATTCAGCGTCCTGTTCGAACAGACACGCGTACAACGAGGAGAAACAAACGTTGTCGCCATTACGTTACAATTGCAACTCATTATACGAGGAAGTTGTTTCTTTATCGTGGTAAGCAACGTTCAAGTTCCGCAGTTCCTGTATTCTCACCTGACAAGATTATGTTTCTGGAAAACGGTTGCTACAACTTTCCCCTGATATAAATCATCGTTGCTTGCACATATGCTGGCTGAATGCTACTTACTACGCGGAGAACTTTCTACTGTTAATTATCCTCACTCTATTATCGTTAGTACAGTCGCAAATATTCCGTTATGCGAGCAAAGCAGGAAGTTAATTGTACGTGTTGCCTTCTTCGTTTCTATTATTTATCTGGTTGGGTTCAATGTTTCAGCATTTCTATAAGGTAACGACGAATAACTTAGGATTACGAAAGAATTTAATTCTTTGTATGAGTGAAAAGTGTGATGACAAGAGTGATAAGAGTGATGGTGACAAGAGTGATAGACAAGATGGTCAGAAAAAGGCGAAAGGGAGGTGCGATGGTGAATTTTAGCTGATTTGTTTAAAAAAGGAAATACAACGTTGAGTTGTCACTGAGTTATTTAGGAAGGAAAAAAATACGTTGAATTTACACCACTTATTTAGAACAAAGGAAGGTGCAACGTTAAATTAATTGGAGTACCTACTCGTTAAAAATGGACAAAGATAATAAAAGTGAAACGTATTGAATTATTTTGGTATTGAATTGGAATCACAACTTTCGATACTCCAATGACAGTGATATCGTCCGTGATGATCGGTTTTGCAGCTTCCTGTCCTGAATTTCGTGTTTCGCTGATCACTTTAATAGCAGCCACATGTACCAACCGGCGACACAACATGGAGCATTAAGAGCATCTATTAACCTGATTAATTACCATTATCGTATGGGAGCGGATTGCATCGTATCAGCGCGAAAGCAGAAACGCGTTCGCCCCCTTACATGGCGTTGGCCTCGCACCTGGATAGAAATTGCGATGGTGCGAACAACGATTCGCGGAATTCAACGATTTTCTCAACGGATAAAACGAGGATGATCGCAATGGATTGTCTGAGCAATGTTAACGAGCTGTTGACGAGAATGGATCATTTCAAAGGTCGATAGACCTTTAAGCAAAGGTTGCTTCGTAATTGACGTGGTCAGAAAATTGCGGGGCCGTTTATAATACATAGATTCGAAGAATGAATCTTTGTATGAACTGTAAAGACAAATGGAAGTAAATAGTACGTGTTGAGTTATAATCTTTATTTTACACCAGAGTAGGTGCATACTGCAGTTGGTCAGAGTTACTTTTTTACAATAATATATTTTCTTCCCAATATAAGTCTGATATCATTTTTGTATTAATCAGTTCTACACGTTTTTCCTTGAATTATAGGTTAACAGGTTAACAGACCAATAGGTTAAGACTACATCGACAATTGCTTATAAGCTATATAAGATTTCCAATTGGCCGTGATTGATGGTACGTGAAACGTGCGTGAAAGCAAGGCTAACTTTATTTCGAAACTTTGTACAAAATTATTTAAATTTCTTAATCTATTATAACTGGAAAGTGTTACAATATCATCTAGGTTTCGTATATATTCCATCTGAACAGAGTCATTGAACATGATTCCAATTAAGCATGATAGAAAACCCGAGTGAAAGATAGGAGAATTCTTTTAATTCTCGAAAGCTGCATTAATCTCGACTCGACGTAGCAAAGCACGTGATCGATTCGTCGATATTAGCGATGTTAATGTTCACAAATGATACACAGTGATCCTCGAGTTCTCCACTTTATCAATAGCTACGAAACGAACGCGTTCACTCGACGTCGAACAGTCCCTTTGAACGCGATGCCATTCTGCGCGTCCCGATGTTACGTGACGAACGTCATATTGCACACGCTGGTTAATATTCCCTCGTTTTCGTTCTCTCGTGCTTGCCATATTTCCTGTGTAATGCTACGATGATCGATGGTCATTTTGTTCCGACAAGTTCGATCGAGTTTCGGTTCGTAGGCGTAATCATGAACGAAGTTAATTGAGTCACACCGGGAAGCCTCGTTCCCAGTATTATGTTACTTTAATCCCTTAACGTGCTGTGTACCATGTATGGAATGAATCAAAGTTTTATGTATTTTTCGTGTAATACAATATCTAGCTACGGATTTCCGATATTTTGTGTGTATTGTGGTGATTGTATCGCTTGTTTCAAAAATTTATTATCGATGTCGTTTACTTTTTAATATTTTTAGTATATACCTAGAAGTAAATTTCGATTTTGGTTCGTAATTTTTTATGCAAATTGTGATAATAATTTTATCATGTTTGGCACAAATCAGTTTTGCAGTAAATACAAGATTTAATCCAGTTAAAAAAAGAAAAATCATACGAGCGCGTTTCCGATTTAAATTAGTTTTAATTTCTTGCGGCTTAAATAAAACAGTAGTTGTTGGTTTGAAAACGGCAATGAAAACATGTAACGTAGCTTATCGGGTAGAAAGTTTATTGAAAATTTATTAGGTGATTATTGGAACATTCGGTGAACGGCACGAAGCTCGGTAAAATTTTACGTTTACGGTAAAAATTTAAAACCGGTTTTGGGAATTATATTGTACGGTTTAATGGTCGGAAAATTGGTACTGCATAAAATTTACGATATTTTCGTTTCATTTCGTTCACGTTTTACTTCGCTGATAAATATTTATTCTTATAAAACTTGAACTTTACATTTTTGTAAAACTTTAATTGGACACTGCACAGTTATGCTACTAAATGTTTATCGTTTGAAATTGACCGAAGTTTACCTGTTAAATTTAAATAGGGATTGTATCGAATTATAAAAATGCCATAATGAAAGTAATAATATTCAAAATGAAAACTTCTTCAACGACTTGCAATAAATGGTTATCGTTCAGAAAAATTTCTCTCGTTCCAGGTACGTATACAGCCGTATTGTCGAAATATGTCAACCATTACAATGATTTAGCAACAGCGTGAACTACTGACATTTCTGTACTGGGTGAAAGGTTAGGATGAAAAGGTGCATTTAAATGGTATTCACGCGTACACCATCGTGTCCTCTTAATCTTCTTCAAGCATTCGTATGTAACTTCTTCCTCGATGCATTCCATTCCATTCTATGGATCGACGTGGCCAAAGAACGCTTGTATACAAGTTATTGGAAAGTTGATTGCAATTACACGCACGTTGTTCATCAATCGAAACTTTCACCATTTGAAAAGTTGCAAAATTATTCGCGTCATTAGAGCAGAATTTCCTGTTATCGGATTGTTACCGTGTACCAGATAATTAATCTTTCGATCGCAAAATTTCATTTGAATTCGAGGTTGTAATTAAATTTCCACTTTTTATTCATTAGTAACGGTATCGTATGAAACATTTAAAGGAAGGATGTTTGAACGAAGCCTGTGTAGGCAATCTTCAATTGCGTGTTTCCCTGTTTCGGTATCTGTGATCGTTGATAAATACATCGATAAGCCCGAGTTTCTTAGTTACCCCATACTTACTTGTTAGTTTCTGTAATCTAATTGGTCGGGCACTGAAGTGGGTGGCTGACCTACATTGGATTATATATTTATTTTCTCATTAAATATTTAAATAATACGGGATTTTTATTTATTTTAAATTTACTATAATTATTATGCAAGACAAATTACATTAATAATAATTGAAGATACCAAATTGTGGCGTTAAATTAAAAAATATTGGTCTTTAATTACATTTATAGCGTTCCAGTATAGCATAAAATATCTATTTAATTAAATATTATAGTTATCGTACCAGTAAAGTCTAATAACTTTTTTGTCAGATGACATTATCTATAGAATAGCATAGAATAAAAGAAAAGTATGTTTGAAATAAAAGTGACTTACCAGCGTCATAATTTTGATCGATTCGCCGGATGAATTGTACCGATGTTAATTGCAAAGTTAATTGCTTCCTGGTAACGGTTTAAAAATACCATTTTCTTAGTGTTTTATCAAAACACGACGGAACCGTCGTATCAATTCCTTTTTCTAGGTCGTACACGGTGAGCTACTTCATTCATATGCAAAGATAAAGAGCGTGTAAGTTCACGCGACAACCGAGAGCACTGGTCGATGGCCTACGAAGGCCGCCTACTTACCTTTTAATTCTTACCTAGCCAAACCGATTACGTGCTCGACCGAACTGTGCATTTTCTCGTATAATTTGCTTCACGGACGTGCAGATCCTTCATTTGTGCAGCAGGCTTTTTTAAACGGATTCCACGAGAACAGGTTGTAAATTGGGAGAGGGTAAGCTGAAAAGGTCGCCTCGATTAACCCATTTCAGGTCTTGTTATAAGACGATTTTCTGGAACCGGCATCTTTCTCTTTTTACCAATCATGATACATTATGGAAACGAAAAAGCATAAGATACGTCTGGGTTTCAGTCTGACTAACCAGATTACGAATAAAAAGTACAAGTTTTATCTTTTTATTCGTTTGTTCAATATTAGCTTCCTGAGAGTTAATTTACAGAGTTCGCAGTGATCCTAAAACTTATATCTAGATTTCGTTCAGACAGTCAGTACTTCGAATTTAATTTGATTAAATAATTAAAAAATGAAAATAGTCGGATAATTCTGAGTACCTCCGAGTTCGTATTAATAATTTACAATGCTTCTATTTTATATCGTCGCGTCGCGCCGAACTGCACAAAGTGGTTAGTCAGACCCAACTTTGGTAAATATAGCAAAGTATATTTAGTTATTCATCTGACTGATGGTTCGATAGTTTCTCGCCTCAGTTTCATCCTCAAGTAGACAGATACATTTCCAGGATGTATCCTGGAAATTTAAACAATTTTAAATGACAATGTAACGAAATATCACGAATATAGCTATCAATTGAATGTTTGAAGATTTATAACATTTTAAAATCAAAGCATCGTCTCTTCATCGAAGACAGAAATTCTTTTCAACCATGATTTATCGTAAGAAGTTACAAAGAATGTTTTCAAAATTCTCAACAAGCACGCACTTGACTGGAACTGGTCGGGAATGGAGGATGAACATGGAGGCAAGGTAGGAAATGTCTAGGTAGACCGGTGATTAGAAACTCCGGGTCGGATAGATACGATCTGGTCGATCCTCGATGCACGCCATCGTCGAAATCTGGAAACCTTTTTGTTGTAACTTTTCAGGAATTGGTTAAAGATTATTTTGTTCAATGCAAACGTATCGCGTAAAGTTTACTGCCAACGGGGTAGTTCGGAAACTGATTGATTTATTGTATTTCTTATTAGGCGCAACGTTGGAAGGTTGTCGAATCTAAATGAAAAATGAAGCGCGAGAAAGTTTTTAAATTTGTCTTGAACGAATCGAAAGTCTGAAACAAGTTGGACAGCATTTAACAAGATTTACCGGGTATCATTCGAGATTTACGCTTGACACATTTTATTGAATTTATACGCTGAAAATTTATTTAAAGAATTCCATATATTATTAAAATTTAAAAGCTACTACGTTGATCTTCGATCATTCCACATTAACTTTCTTGTTTATACTATCATCAACATTACTTTATTCTGAAATAAGAAACACTGGAGGAATTTATGCACAATTCAGGATTTTTTATTTACATCTCATTTCTTCAACTTCTTCGTCTTCTTTTTATCAATTTATCTTAAGCTATACGTATTCAACAAACTTCCTTCGTTAGGACGAGGATCAGTCGATTAAGGATCGCCGTTCAACAGGATAAAACTTTATTTCAAGGTTATTAGGCCGACAGAGCGTATAAGTGCGGCCCTGTTCAGGTTTGTTCTCGTCTTCTTATTCTCGAGAATGAACCGTGCTTTGTGTTCGAAGGGAGATTTAAGGTCTTCCTCGGAATTCTTGCCGTACAATCGTGTGCAGTTGTGTTGGTGGGACGATCTCGGGTCGATCCTGTGGGTCCTAGCGGTGGGATCAACCTTGTCGTAAACAGCATCGAAAAATTCTTGAATTTTATGAGACATTTAGCCAACAGATAGGCATTTTGTGATAAAACCAGGAATGCAAAGGTTTTATTGCACGAAACTTTTTTCTTATGGAAATCTATTTTGCAAATTTCTAGATTTCGATATTAATTTGGTACATCATTTATTATTAGAAACTATATGGATTTTAAAATAAAACTTGAGTTCTAGGTTTTCAGATTATTCTAATATTTAACACTAAATTAGTATAATACTCGTTAGTAGACTCTGGGTTTGGTTCTAATTCCGTACTTAAAATTAAATTAGTGAACCCATTACCAAGTTATTGATTTTGAAATCACCTTGGCGCTCTATCTATTTCTATATTTCTATTTTATCTCATCTCACTAATCGCTATTAAATCCTACGTATTGAAGTTAATTTGAATATTCGAATTGGTCGATATTTATGGAATACACGTTTGATTTACTCCCATCACTACATACTAATTGCAAGACCCGTCTGACCTGTTATCGGTTTGAGAATCAATGCAGTTCTCAGATTCAAGAGCTTCTGAGCCACAAATGCATTCGGAAGGGGGACGAAACGTTAGCTAGTTAATAAGTGTTATTAGCATCGATATTATTCGTCGACTGCTTTTTGCTGGACGCGTTAATTGCACGGGGAAAAGTTAACACGAAACGTTATCTTTCGTTGCTTTCACAGTTTCTGCCTCAGTTTACATGGCCTTTACTCTGTCCTCAACTCGCATAAAGGATGCTTATTAAACGTTTGCGCTTTTTAGAACTCGTTTATAATGAATGGTTGGCGTTACGTAAACGTCTGATGTTCGTGTAACTATGTTGTGTTTTACTTTGATTTTCCTTTCCTGTTTTCACGAAGCTTCTTTGTTTTTTTTTTTTTTCAAACGTAAATTAACCTTCTACCATCTCACCGGTAGAATTCTATGTCGTTGCTTTTTATAATGGGTAATTGATGTTACGTGGGATATCTTTGAAGTAGGTTTCGTTCAATTTCTGTAATTAATTATTTGACACAGATTCTGTTTTCTTATTTTTACATTCTACATATATTATTATAATTTTTGTTCACAAATTATAATTAAAAGAAACTTCGCGGAAAGTTCGTTTAAACGTTTAAGAAGGTAGTTCAGGTTTTATGGTGATTTTAAAACGGAAACGATTACACGATATTATCCTACGTCCAATATATTGTGCACAAAGTGAAAATCGTTGCCTCCTGTTGATTCGAATTTGTGTCACGTAAAAACGAAAGAAATTATTGGACGATAAAGTCTTACGCTGTCGGCGAGCATTAAATTCAAAGCACATCCCCTAAATCCGAAGCCATCGTAAACCTGACGAGGTTAATTACAAGTTTTGGCGGTAATTGCCAGGTAAATGAAACTAGGCAGAGGGTGAATAGAAAGTTGTGAACTTTCCTCGCGCAACAAATTTTACGTGTCCACAGAAACACCATAGAAGGAGCGGTTGGTATCTTTTCTCCTATCACTAATTACGACGCATTTTGTATTTTAATTGATCGTTGAATATTACTTTCTATTTCTCGGCTACTTTTTTTTCTATAATGAAATAGAATTATCTATTATGCACTTGTGCACACTGATTAGAAAGCCGAAGCGTAGAGGTTTGGGGTACGTGGTACTCGTTAAAATAATCTTTAATGATCAGTTTGCGACGGTTATTTTACATACAATGAACTATTTTTAGGAGTCGTCTTCCTTAAAGAATGGGTTATTAAAAACGAGTGCACTGAGTATTGGAAGGCTCCGAATAGTGCATAGAAATTTTTACCTCAACAATACTGTGTTTACTTCAAAAACAATCCTCTCTTGCCATGTTTTACACAAATTTATAAAGAATTCTTTATTAACGGTAGAGCTGTTATTGAACAGCTTTAACTTAGAATAAAATTACTTTAGTTATTTAGTTCAATAATCCAATAGTTAGACTTTTTGTCAGTTTCGTACATCGAACGCCCTGTATGGAACGGTACGCAATATGCCAGGACGGTTTTCAAGAAATTAGTCCCGATCGTTTCGAAAGAATCGACACGAGAGTTTATGTTATCGACGATCAGAGCCACGGATAATAAATCGAGAGGGATTTCAATGGTTTAACGATCACGCGACTTCCAACATTCGAAGCGGCAGCATCGAAGAATTTATGTCGATGGCGCGAGTCGCGTCGCTGAATTTCGGATCAGACTTTACGACTCCGTCGAAACGGGGACGGTCGCTGGAAGAATCGTTCGCGTGGAAACGCCGTCGAGACGAATTATCAAAGATTTGCCCGATTTCCCATTACTTCTTTTTTATTTTCACCGTACTCGGTCAAAGGATGGAACCACATTCCACTCGATGGAACTTTATGTCCATTATTTCGTATCAATTTGTGCGACGCGTTCTTCTGTCAGGAGAGATCCTTTGAGGGAAGAAGGATCTTTGTCCATCGACAGCAAAGAGCTCGAAAAGCGGACGCAGATCTTTTTTTTGTGAATAATAGAATTACTTGTGTCGCGAAATGCACCCTTTAATCTGGAACCTCCAGTGTGAATCGAAGAGGGGTTGCGTTCAAACTGATTTCGCCTAAGCAATTTTATGTATGACTGCTTTCCAGCTTTAAAAAGTCTGATATGATTTGATGGCATAAAAGTACCATGAAACAGCGCTTTAACGTTTAAAGAATATGACAATGCAAGTCCTTCATAAATGTTTTTAATAAATAATAGTAAACCGTCTGTTATAATAAACGTTGGCCGAAGGAACAGTCGAAATGTTATATTTCTCATTATTTAGCAACCAACCAGCCATTTTGTAGTAAAGATATTTAACTTAATCCCTTTGCTAAGGTGCTTTAGATGGATAACTACTGTACTATTTGTTAACAATAATATGATTGACATCCAATCATTCAATATAAACGTTTAATCGCTTTGATCCGCAACTTGGAAAACTATTTCTCGCGAGTACGGATCACTTTTCGGCGTTTCAGCGATAAAGTAACGGCAATTCAGATAAATTACCGCGTGTAAATTATACGCGACACCCGTTTAAACTCAGCCCCGATTCACGCTGCGCCCAGCTTTTCGTATATACCTACGCGTGTAGACGATGATTCGCCCTCAAAGCGTTCCCTTTCTTTTCAACGAAAACGAGAGAAAGCCTTGGAAAAGTAGGAGATTCGAGCGCGGGAGGAGTAGCCGGTTGGAGAGACGCGCAAAGCACGGAGAATGCGAGATTGAGACACCGGAAACGGAAACCATTAATGGCGTTCGCGGCGAGTACCCGTGAAGTGGATGAAGCTAGATAGACGAACGAAAAGGAAGAAAGCGAGACAGAGGGAGAGAAAATGAGAGTGGTGGAAAAATGAGCGAAGTGTACAGGATATGAGACGGAAGAGAAAGAAGGGTGGTCGTAAGAGAAAATCGTGAGCCAAGGGATGAAAGGAGAGAGAGAGAGAGAGAGAGAGAACAGCACAATGCCATTGTGAATTCGTAACCATGCTTTCTACTTTCCCCTTTCTCTAGTTCTTCTATATCGCCAAGCCGTCTTCTATCCTCCCTCATGGCCAACCCTCCTGAACACCGTCGGAAAACCCTTTAACGCCTGCCGACTTGCACGTATTTAGCGTGTTTTAATCCTTGGGGCAGAGGGTATCCACCTCTGGCCACTTGTCACTTTCTCGTAGCGTCAAACATCGAAAATTTTGAAAAGATGCCTCATGCAATGAAAGTTTGAATAGCAGTATTTTTCATTTCGTCAGCAATTAATTCCTAGAGTCATTAATTGTCGGATAAGTTGATACTTACCGATGATACACGATCGGGCATGATAGATTTCTCCAGAGAAAATGGTGTTGTAGTTCTAGCTATAATACTAGAAAGTTATTACATATTATACAAAGTTATTACTATATTCAAAGAAGATGGATACGTTCGACAAATATTATCTTATGTTCTTAATCCGAAGGAAAACCGTGAATGTAGGCATTATAAATTTGTATTACACGCTTTGAGGAAAAGAAATTATTCTGTGCATTCACGACGCTGAGTTTGGAGCGCTCCGTCCTCAAAGGGTTAAATTGCTTGTTCGCGTTTAGAACGTGACCGATTTGCATATTCCGGAACGAAATGTGCATTTCCTCGGTTTGGTCTTGTTGGTATTGCTAATGCTGACGATAACCGCTTTGAACATTAGCTTTAGGTATGGGAGACACGGAATAGCGTAATAAAAGGGGTACTTTTTTCTCACTTTACATATTTCTGAATCGAGATTATTCTTATCCTGTTGGTTCTACTTTTTTATTTACATATCACCTCCGATTGCAATCGTTTATATAGAAAAAAACATGAAGAACTGGTTCTACTATCAAGCTTTTAACCGAACTGAAGGTTTATTAATTCAACGATTGGTAGAAATAAGCGAAGATAGAAAGAAAATCAGAAGATTGCAATTACGCGTGCAGATCAAGTTTTATAAAATTAAATAACTAAAAATCTTCATTGAATACAGTTACGTTTAACGTAATATTACAGAGCACTGACATATTTCGTGTTATACCAATTTTATATTCAAAGGACTCGGAACACGTTCACATTTATCCAATTTTCCAATTCAACGGTGATCAAAATTAAAAATATTCACCGAAGGCGGTTCTGTGTTCATGTTAATCGTATGATGCACTGAATTATCACATGCTATGCAAATTTCAAGTTCACGTATCCGATGCAGCGTCCGCTTATACAGTACATTGGGCAATTTAATCGGTCCGTGTTAATGTTCCCAGGTAAATCCAACGTCGAACAAGCATGGCGTCGGTCAGACCCGTTCAGCATCGTGAAATCGCTTAATCCTCGGTTCCTCCATTTCCATGCTTTATCTATTTCGATCTCTTTGGTGCATCGAGAATTGAGAGCAATTCTGTGCTGGTTCAAAGAGCGTCGGGACACTACTGTATAATGGTGCTTGCATCGGATCGTTGTCAAGTTACGATTCAGTGAACGTTCCTGTTTAAACATACCCAGAAGTTACAATAGGAACCTTGAAGATATATATTTTCAGAAGGAAACTTTATTACAAATATCATAAATTAAATGGATATGATTATTCTTAAAAGTAGACAGGGTGTTTCAACATGGCAAGTTTTTATATTGTCCATGATCCTCGTTGATTGGACCATTGGAATTAGAATTATTTTTCATTCTCGAAATTTTAAAACATTTTTTAAAATATTCTTTCGTATAATATATACAAAGGTTTTACGACTAAAGATTTTATTATTTAAGAATCGAAATACTATGATATCCTAGGCCTAGATCATGATTGACAAGAATTGCAATTTTCAGTCCGTAACCAAACTCACAATCAGACTCGTTTTCTTAAATTGATAATTTTTGTCCTGTATATGTGTTTTAATTAAAAGGTTTCGAAATTTCATTACAGTTCAAATATCAGTAGATATTGTTTACATGGCAATTTTATAATAAAGTAGGTTTGCAATACAAACACTTTAAAACAAGAGCAAACGGTGGTTCAATATCCAACAGGATATCAGATCCTGCGTTCAGGATCGCTTTATCATCCGAGTAAGTGTAGCGAACGAGTAAAGTTGAACGGATAACATGGTTCTTCGAGAAAATACAACGACCGGGTTGAAAAGGAGATGGTCAACGGCGAACGGGACGGAAAGAAAGCGAGAAAAGTGGTGTATAAAGGACTCCATTTCCGTTTCCCCGCCGTTTCCGTTTTATTTCTACTATTCTGTTCCGCGATATGCAGCGTCGAATGGAATCGCTGAAGTTAATTTCGACGCTAGCTCGTGGATTTTTATAGACTTTCGAAACGCGTGTGCATGCTTAATTAACGAGTTGATTTTCCTGAACGTACATTGTTATAAAAAGCTGAAATTTTAATAAGTCGAGTATTATCTGGATTTATTATCTTTTGCCGTATTTTTAGTAATTTTTTAACTTCTTTCTGATAGAATTTGAACGTTTTTGAAGTAAAACAAACAGAAAGGTTATGAACTCTTTGCGTCAAACATTGTTACGGAACATTCACTATTGTTATTTTGTATAACCGAGGAAAATTAATTAAAATTGACAAGGAAAGGTTGTCAATCTCAAAACGAGCATAACTAATTGGTTAAAAGAATAAGTTTAGCATTGCTTCAATTCCTTAAAAATTATTCAATTATCTAATGACCTGACAAATCGAAATTATTCGTGAAATCTAATAAAAGATCACCTATGCAACCGCCCATCTGCCATTTATTAATTTTCCCCAGTCGTTAGTTCATCCTTTATTCACAAGCCACTAAAGCATTACGAGTATCTATCTCTGGCGATGGTCGAATTCAATTTTTATCCATGAACTTGATCGTCCCCCTTCGTACATATTTCATCAGGCCGAAAATCGTGCACACTAGCGATACGTTTATCGTTTCTACGTTTCGATCAACGGCATCGAAAATCACCGAGGACCAGGCAATCATTCTCGTCCATTCACAAATTAGATTTCAGTTTAACACTTTAATGGGCTCACATTTTATGGAATTAACAATATAAAAAATTCAATTAACGATGATGTATGTATCTTAAATTTTTATCGCGTTTCTCGATCGAGCATCACCATATCGAAATGGTTGATCGGAATTAAGGGACGCATAAAATTCATCGCATATTTTGTTTCGATGATCGGTAGAAAATGGAGGCTCGTAATCTCGACGTTTCCATTGCAGGCTCGCGATACACTTACACGCTCGGCTGGTTTCCGGCTACCGGATATATGGTCCTTGTGTATCGTCGTATAAGGGGTCGCGTTCGCGAATCCCAGGGTGCGAATGACAGAAGAGGGATGCTTCTTCGCGCATTCGATGCATTTTGGCCGAGGGATGGGAAGGAGGGCGAGGTGGATCTTTTCGACTAAGAAACGCCAGGGGAATGGGGCTGCCGTTCCCATTCAGTTGTGTGCGGCTCCTTCGTGATCCGCTGCACACTCTCTTCGTTCCTTCTCACCCTTCGCAAATTCCTCCTCTCTCGTTCTCTCGTTTTCATTCCTTTTCTTCCGGTACATCGCTGCAATTTATGGACTGCTTCAGGAAGGCGGCAAAGATAGAGAGGACAGGGAGGGCCGACCCGATAAATCGGTGCTCGTAAAACGCGCGAAGATCGCGAGCGACGCTTCAATCTTTTCCTCGACGAGCGCTTCGTAACTGTACATTATTTTCGACGCTGCTGTTCTTGTATTTATTGCGGCGAGAGAATTCCTTTTTTTTTTATTTTGTCACAGGACGAACTGCCAATGCAGAGGAAGCAAGCGTTATCGGCTTTTAATTTCACTCTGGAACGGAGGACCATTATTATAGTGACATTTGAAATATAATTTTAGATCCTTCGTCGTTTTCATTTCTCTAACTTTTAACCTGGAAATTCTCCGTTTTTGGGAATTTGAAAATTCGGATATATTGTATTTTTAAATTATTTTAAATTATAGCGAATAGGTGATAGGTGGGGAAGAAATCAATTTTCGTAGAATGTCTTCACCGGTTAGATCGCCGTACCCTCATAAACGGACCTTTCCTTCGAATTTTCTCGTTCTCTTCTATCTTGACTTTGCATTGTGTTCCGCCGCAGCTGGCTACAGGGACCTTTCTTCGACAGAACGATGAAAAAGGGACGATGTCTCCCGACAAGGATGATTTTATCATGTCAATTTATCTGTTCTATCAATTTCTGCTACGTACGAAAAATTACATAGTTCAGAAATTTTTATTCAGTCCACTATTCAAACATAATAATTCTTCTTACATTAAAAAAAAGAGAAGAAACTTGAAATCAGTATAGCATATCCCAAGATTTATTAATATTTATTTATAACGTCATACAATCGATATAATCATTCTATAATATTATTGTCTTTTATTGGCCACATAAGGGGTTAAAATATTTGAGGATACAAATTGATGAACCGGTGAACGTCTGACTTGGCATGTTTGAAACTGATGCACATCAAGGTCGGTTGTCAAGGCGATCGGGAAATGTACAGCGCAGCACCGATCATCCTTTCGCAGGCTGGAAGTGGAAGGTTAAGTTTGACTCACCGGTATTTCAAGTCATTTACTTAGTCGATGGTGGTTGACATAAATTATCCTGCCTTCACCTATACATCTTCCTTTTATCGCCGTTAATTGCGATCCCGTAGAAAGATAAACGTTGCACACTTGCCACTATTATCTGTCGATCCATAAGGCTTTTCGTGCTGCAAGTTTCGCTTGGAATTCAGGATTAATTGATGAAAATTATGTGGATCGGTGTTACTTAACACCATACCTTATTCTAGAGAATTACAATACTGATTAGGTTGTAAATGTAACGAACGTGAGTCGCATATCGACGTTTCAGCACGAAACTGTGACGAAAGAAATTATAGTGCGATTCTGGGCTAACTTACCACGTAGTTTGCTATGATGGTTACCAACGATCGACGTCTTAAATTTAATATAATCGAATAATTAACCGTACGCTATGTTAACTTTGATTTATAAAATTGCCCCGAAATTTATCGTACGAAACTGAAATATTGAGAGATAAATAACTCTTCTAATTACAATTGGGAAAATTACCTCCAATATTATAAGTATTTTTAAAGCTACAGCAATCTGTATGTAACAAAATTTCTATTGGCTTCTGAAATCGCTGGATCCGAGGAGTTAACAAATGAAAGGATATGATAAACCGCTGATAGCGTTGATATTAAATTAATAGTGCTACGTTCATCGAATTTATCGTGTCCCTATACTGATAACAATCAACAATACCGTCGATCATCAATCATGATATCTCGCGGACAAACAAGATTTGTGACAGCTGAACAAAAAATTCGCTGTGTATGAAAGCACGTTTGCAGATCGATCGAAAACGATTCATATCGGCCCAGGTAACAAAATACCATTCACAGAATTCTTTTTTTTCCTGTTTTTTTTTTTTATAATCATCACGATGAATTACGCCAATATACGAATTTCAGCAAACATAGCACGAATAAATAAATTCGCAAATGCTGTCTATTTAGCTATGGATAAACGATGAAAGTTGTTCGATAAACCGTCAACGGGAAACAGGAGGAAACGGGGTGACGCGATGATCGATTTTCACCGAGCTATTGGCTTCTGTCGAGGGTAGATCGGATCGATTCGCGTGAAGGGTTGGAGGGGTTGGTGGCAGTGAACGAGGGGATAGATTTCAATTGAGCAGCCAACATCGCCACGGCAAACCGTATCAAAAGCACTGGTAATTTTCAAGCACGACTCGATGAAAACCGGGAAAATCCGACGAACGACGGATCGTTCCGATCCTACGTTCGATGAACCGCAACCCCGTGGAAAGATCCGGCTACCGAGTAACCACGAGTGAAGGATCATTCAACGATAATTGCACTGCCTTCGCGCTGTATTTTAAAAGTGGAAGATTCATCTGTTAACGAAGTCAAGGGTTATTGCACCCTTCGAAACGGAACCGCCAATAATAGCCATTACGCTAAAATATCTCGGTTTAAAATTTCGTTTCTTGTGTTTCATTTTTTACTTCTTAGCATATATTACAATTAGCGTTAATTACAGTTAATTGTAAATTTCAGTGTTATCTTTGTCGTGAAATTGAGAAACGTTTAAAGACAAATGGATGCAGGGATAGTGTTTATTCTTGTCTCGTATCTTCGTCTTTAACAGGTTGAACATGCCTGTTTCGGTGTCGTGCCGCTCGATTATTGGGTTTATTCGATTCGGATGTGTTCATTAATTAGAATCTGTCGATGGTAATGATTGTGTGTGGTGTAACCCGGGACCGTATTGCCATATCTGAATCAAATTTACTGCTGATGGTGTCTAATGTTGTTTCAAACGGAGAATCAGGATTGATTCTGTGCGGAGAGTCGCTTAATCAAGTCGACGATTCCGTTGATTAACATACTGATTACTAAACTACTTTCACGCCTATGAACTGGATTTTGCGTTAATAAACCCATCAAAGCTGTCAACTTTATAGCTTAATTACGACGATTAGCAATCTAATTATTCATAGAATAGCATAGTTTATAATAAATTATTCGGAATCCAAAATTCCATAAAATTATACATAATTTGACTATAACGTGTCAAAATTCATTCACTTATTTAATTTTTAATCACCTTCAAGAATTGGAATTTATATTTTTGAGTATTCGGGAAAAATAATTGCAATTTTGAAAAATTTATTCAACTGGTTTTAACTTCTGGATCAAATGAATCAAACAGAATATCTATATCTATGCAACAGATCCAGCCAAAAGAAAATTCTATCAATTCAAATTAAATAGTCTAGATTGTACCTTTGTCAAGTTGGTAAAGATACATCGATCGAGATCCAAACAGGCTTATCGGGCGAAAATTATTCAACGTGGCCGAACGTTCGACTATCACGGTGTGTACATTGTTCAGCAAACGCAGGCGTGTCCTTTTGTTGATACGCCACGGTGCACCGCTCGGGGAGACTAGGATAACTCTAGAATTCGGATTAGTTCACAAAGTGACCCCGTGCATCGAATAATCCTCGGCCCTTTATTCGAGATTTAAGTCACATCCGGAAGTGGAGAACACGCGATCCCCTTTCTCTTTTACCAGTCTTGTTCAGTTTAGCATTTCAGCCGATGTTGAATATCGATCGAGTTTATTTCTGATCGGGTATGTGTGATGGAAATTTCATCGTTTGCTCTGAACAACGAACTTGTTATTATTTAAGATAAATGATAATCTTTGAAAAGTTACGTTTCTAGTTAGCAATTAGCTTTATAATATTTCTTTATTGAAATGGATTATTGTGTATTTTATTTTTAACAAATCTTGTTTATTATTTTTAAAATATTTAGTTATGTCTGTTATTCAATATTTCAGTATTTAAATTATACGTATTTATCATAAATATTAGTAATTTAAATTATGCAAGGTTGATAATCGAAATCAATAAGAGGGTTTTATTATCTTTATATTTTATGATCAAACAATTCTAACATTGCTATAATTCAAGCATCTCTTTGCCATATCAGAAATGCCTGACGGCAAATATTGATCGAACAATTTGCCGGTTATCCAGCGTTTAATCCAGATCCGCGTGCGTGTACGAACTCACGAGAACCTATTGTTCGGTTATTCAGGCTAACGGATTCTCTGGAGCTCTGCGACAGGTGTCAGTGTTTCAGAGTTTGCGAGCCCTGTTAGGTTCGAGATAGAGTCAGGTTAGGCCTGGGTTAAGATTAGGTCAAATCTGGTCTGTACATAACACGCCTCAGAGAGGCAGGATATTGCCACGTTCGTCTTCATCGCTTAGCACAACTTCACAGCTCGTCGCTTCTTGTTTCTCTGTGCATGTTCCCTGTGGGATGTTTTACTTGCAATTGGCTCGGTTTATGCATCGTTGCAAATTTTGTTAAACATAATATCAACATGATTATATACTCAGTGGCAAGAAAAGATAGAAAGTTGTAATAATAGAAGTGCAAGACACGAAACTTGAGGCGGTGTCTGCCTTTTATCACACGACGCTGGAGATAAGTGATGAGTCGTCTGAAAGTTCTGTTTATCATATGAATATTTTTCGTGAAACGTATTTGTCTTAGTATTTCTGAAATCTGTCCGACTGACCTGCTATTCCCTATAAATACTGATTGATTGTATTGAAATATCTAGGGAAACGCCGTATTGCGGAATATTCCGCTTCACGATGCAAATGAGTTAAAAGGATTTCAATTTCTTTACCCGTCACAAAGACAGATCTTGCCAACAGTACTGCAAATGATATCTAGGTACATTTTCTACGCAGGACGATTTGGCGAAGTCCATAGGATTCAACACGAAGTAGATTTACTGAGTTTGTCTTCGATTAGGTAGAGCTTCACGTGTTTGCCTCGATATTAGTATGAAGCAAAGGGTAAACAGGAATCATCGACCAGCCTGTCGTACATAGGGTGTACTTGCTTGTGCTTAGTCAGTTGTTGATGTATGAGAGTTGGCGAATACGGGATGGTGGGTTCCTATTGTTCGAACGGTTAGTCCAAGTGACAGAGACTCGAGGAGCCACGACAGGTGTCAGTGGCCTATGCACGCGGGACTGCAAATACAAGGGCCACGACGGCGGTTGTTTTGACGCGGCTATCTGTCAAACAATCGTGGTTCACCGTACTTCTGTCACATGGTCCACAGAGGGAATCCTCTGGTCCCACGGTGGATGATTAACCACGCTTAACCACGTTCTATGACGTGGTTTACGATTAATCGTTGCTTTCGACTAGGCAACATTTGTTCACCGGCTGGCGATCCATGGTAGGCTAATGTGTATAAATGGTGGTGGCTTGTTTCGTGTGTACCATGCTGTTGGAAATCTTGTATCAGCGTTGACGTTTAATCGATAAGTCGGAGTTCATTTGATTTCAATAGGAAGCTTGCGTTGGACACTTTGCCTAGTTGATCGCACGATTGTGTATAAGATCCGAGATCGATTAAGCTGTCATCTAAGGTAACTTTTGACTAGTTAATATTTAGACAACAATTAAATTCAGCAAAGTAGTGTTTCAGAATTTATGATATCTACGTATTTCTACTACGGAGTTCAGAAGATCGTTGGAAAGAAACTAGGAGTAATTTAGAAAAATGGAAATCATAATTTTCGTACGTTATGTATAAATCTTGACCTACAAAATTATTTCACGATTTCACGCGACAGAAATACCTTGGTATCGAGGGACAGAAATTATGACACGATCTCGTATTAGCAACACGGCTACTTTCCCTAATGTACACGTTCTGACACGATCTAATTATCGCGTTGGTGAACAAGTACACGGTTTAATGTATTCAGAGTGTCGGTGGTGGTGGTTCCCCCCGGGGGATCAATACACCAAAGCCCGGACTCGTTATTAAATCGCGGACATTACGAGTTGACGTTACAAGCGTGACAACTCGGCGCATCGCTCGGATGTCCGTGCACCACGTGCACACGGGGAGAAATACGACTGGTCGAAATTGCACTCGATACAGATTGCTTCGGTAAGTGGTTACACATACACGCGCACGGTTGACACGTTTCCGAGCATTCGAATTCGAAACCGTGTACGCGATTCGCTCGTTCCTCTTTTCTTTCCAACTCTGGACGTTTCGTGACCTTTGAGTCGACGCAGCATCGGATTGTAAAACAGAGGGTGAACTTTACGGCGAAGATGGCAGAGAAGGGTTCTGTGATCGTTACGAAGGAGGAAGTTCGAGCTGGCTAGGACATAGTTTCGTCGTTTGAATTTCTTGGCGTGCCAGAAGTGCTGGTAGATGTGTAGCAAGTTTCCAGCTCACTTTCCTTGTACTACATAGGACAACGTGGAATTTGCGGGTACATTTTGGTGCTCTATCTTCTTCGAGGGGAAGGATATGCGAATTAAATGTTTCTAACAAAAGAAGGAACGGAAGTGTCTCCCTCCGATTTTGATGAAACTTTGTTTCGTCAAGTCAAAATCGGAGGGGGACACTTCCTTGCTTTTCTTTGTAAGATTAATATACTATGGTGTTATTTGATCGCCTTGTTTTTACATCATAATGATAAAAAACCTTTCAGCATCAATCTGGTATTAATCGATACACGAAACTCATTCTCGTATTATTTTTACAACCGATAAAAATTTTACTGCGAGTCGTACAAATTTCACTTAGCCCTTACAACTCATAACTGAAAAATTGCTTTGCACTTTATTCAGCGACTACCAAACGCCTGGTAACGTTTCTAATCCAAGTTACGAGATAATTAACGACAACTATAACTTACACAAGCTACCCCTCCCGATTCTTTGCAACCCATATCGATTCGGCCAAGTGTTGCCCGATCCCGGCAGTATTTCTTCGAATAACACATAGCATTTTGTACACGTTCCCCATGCCCCAGCTCGTATTCTTTACTATCGAGCCGCCGTAAAAGAACTATGTTACGTTTTGCCCTCGATTGGATTACATTCCGCGGAGGGTTGCAGCTGCAACCCCGCTCAAGCCAGAGATAACCGTTGGCGGGGAAAAGGCAAAATAAAAAGGAGAAGAAAGGAATAAAAAAAAAAGGAATGACGTGGATCGATTCTTCGGGGTCGAAGTCACTTCTGGGAGTGGTATCTGCGGCAACACTCAAGGGCATTCCTCAGGGTTGCAAGCTTTAAAGCCAACGCCAGACAGAGTCGATCGGTCATCCTTCAAGGCCGAATTCTTGAGTTCGCGAGATCGCTCGTTCCGTTTGTGAAAATCCGATACACGGTTCTCAAGGGGTTACAGAAGCATCATCCCTCGTCCTTGGATCTCTTTCGTCCCCTCGCATCAACCCATCCTGACACTGTACACAACCCCGATGTAAAGTATTCCCTGGGAGAAACTGTTATTGCTCTCTTCGTGGCCTACATAAAAGCCCGCGTCCCCTTTTCGCGTCCGACTTCAATTTCCACAGTGGATTCGGCTTCAATGACGAAACCCTATCTCGTGGTCACTCTTCAATCCTTTAGGGTACTTCTTTTTTTTCCATTTCCTGTAGAGTTCTGACAAATTTGATTACTGTTCTTGTTTCATTCAGAAGTTCTCTTTCAACAGTAATGGTCACATGAAGTGACGGAAATAAGCGACTTGAACATTTAACGTTTTAACTTTAATTTAAAATTTGATGTTATTATTGTATAAATACATTTGTTGTATCGAATTAACCGGAAATACTATTTCTGTTTGCAGGTATGAAGACTTATTATCAGTACATAGAGAGGGCAGTTGAGGGCTTGCTAGCATTTATCGTTGGTACTTACCGTAAGTTACAGAAAAGTTTAATAAATTAATAAATTGTTGATACTGTATTTGAGAAACTACACAGTTTAAGTTTCAATACGTCTAATCAAATTCTAAAGGAAGAGAGAAATTCTTTTTATTTTCTTTCCTATTGTATTCAGAATGAGTTTTCTGAAAGTAATATTGTATGGTTTACAGTTTCATATCATCATTTCTTTGAAACTTTATTTACATTTGATATGCAATAATCTACCTATTTTCTGTCGTTTCATAATCCAGTTACCATTTCACGCGATTGAAATTTTTTATCAATCTCTTTGTGTCTATCTTTCTAAATGTCACCATATCGCCCCACGCACGACATTTACAAAACAAACCATTGCATCGAAACTTGTTTCATACTATAGAGAAGGTTTAATTAAATGGAATCCCGCTTGTTAACATGTTGCTGTTAATCGATCGCCTCGATTATCTGGTAAAAAATGAAGCTATTTACGAACACGATCCTTGATACTCGGGGGATAAGTCTCGAATCGATACGTAAACCGGGTGCAAGTTGGCTCTGGGGCCATTCGTTCGGTTGCCGGACCACAAATTGAACGGTTTGTTTCGAGCGAAGGAGAGGCCACCGGTACGGCTCGGCGCGGCCAGAAAACTCGTGAGCCTCCGGAACGAGTTCCGGATGTTTGCGATTTGTCAAGCCGTAGAAAAAATTTCGTCAGACAGCCCGCAAGTTTTCCAGGAGAATTTCGCGGATCGCAGTTGCAACTTTTGAGCCGGCTGAGTCGTGGCTGATCCTTCAGGAAAGTTTCTTGTATCGAGGGAGAAAACTTACTTCCTCTTCGTTCGATCTCTGAATTGCACGGTCGTTGCCGATCGAATCGTTGCTTCGATCCGAATAACTTTTAGCTTTTGTGTTGTAAATTCGAGAATCTATGAATTTGAATAATTTAAAGGATGTTCATACGCTTCATATTTTCAAGAACTAAGATACTTCAAGCGTGAGCCAGATTCAGGAAAAACGCGATACTATTTGCATTAAATAGGGGTAAAATAAAATAAAGTAACTAATCAAATAATAGGAAATAATAATAGGAAAACATTCTTCTGTATTCTTCAGACGAATAATTGGAACAGCTCTGTACGTTCAATTGACCAGCGATCAGACCCAGTTAAAATACGAACGTTTACATGTTCCATTGACCAAGTCAGAAGATACGCGACGCTGTTATATGATAAACGATCGTTCAACCAATCCGCATAATCTCTCGATTATTCGGTACAACCTGACTCCCATTTTAACCGCCACTATCGAAAGCGTCGCGTCGTTTCTCCTCGTTGAAAATGAAATTACGAGACAGCGTATATGTAGCGGCATCAGTTTCGATCGTGATCCATCTGTCCGCCGTAATCTCGGGCGTGCGATCAGTCGGTTTCACGGTTGGTTAAAGTCCGGCCAAAGGGATCGGTCCCAAAGGGTGGCTTTTCGAAACAGCCGTTCGTCGTGTTAATTCCTGTCGTAGCGAGCTGAAAAGTCGACAACCAATTCCGTGGATCCGTGGTTCGCCGAACGTGGATGGAACGAGTGGTAGATGCGAGGATTAAGTCGAGAGGGCAGATCGTAAATCAGAAGCTCAGCCAGCTATGTCTGCGGCGTGGGAGATAATAACCATTTTGCGCTTCCATAGGCGCCGTTCCGCCCCTGTCGTTATAAGCGATCTTACGACAAGGGTTGCAATGAAGACCGAGCGAGAGAGGGAGAGAGAGGGAAGCCATTCAATTAACTTCGTAAAACGTAAATCGAGACGCTTCTACCTCCATTCAGTGCATCCCCCTCTACTTTATCCTCTATCGTTTTCCTATCATTGCTCTTTCCGCCTCACTCCTGACGGCCCCTTAATTTCCTTCGTTCGACTTCATCACGCCTGGATATAGTTTGACTCAACTTTGGGACAGGCTTATTCTCTCATTTGCATATCCGAAACATGATACTGTTGCGTTGCTTGTTTCGCACAGATAGATTGTATAAGTTTCGTGTCTTTCTTTTTTAGAGGTTGTAGGATGGTTTGAGGGGGCAAGTTTGGTATTCGCTCGTTTAGCTTCAGAGGGTTCTTTAATTAGAGTAAGCCTGGTTTTATTTTTTTCATGCGACGCATCAACTTTATTCTTTTATTCAAACTCAGTATGTTTTACAACATTGTTCGAGCTTCCTAATGATCCTTAAGCTTTGGAGAATATGATTCCACGGGCCGTGTAATAGGAACTCACCCTCTGTCACGTCGTTTTCACGTACGTGACGCCATTACGTATCCACCCTCGTCTCTCGCGTATTTCCTGAAGAATATTCGTTCCGTAAACCATGTTGCTCGAACCTCGTTAAAAATTTCCATTTTTCGTCTATCAAGATCGTTTCAAAGGAACAAGAAAATTTCCTTCTTAGAAAAAAGAAAAATTGCATAAAAGCAACAGTTAAGCATAAACAATGCCTCGAACATTCCACTGGAAGAACGACTGCAATTGATACATCACAAAGCCATTACGCTCGCATAATTACCCACATAGTCATTATCGTGGCCGGTCACGACATTATTAGTCAGCGACGCTTAAAGTTTGAGAGAAAGAAAAATGACGGTGCATAATCATTGTCCAACACGTTGAAACGCGAGAGTTCGACAAACTCGCGCGAAACGTCTGACCTTAAAGGCAGTGTTCGCGGAATCTGGCATGGACGAAGGCTCGTTTGGTATTCAAACCATGCCCGTTGGGTTAGCTATCTGCTTCCTTTTTGATCCTCGACCGCGAATATGATATCGAAAATGTGATAGGGGGCCAAACAGCCGCTGCATTATGTCCTATAAATTTCTACTCTGCCGCTATTGCCAGCCGAAATGTCTTTGAATCGTCTTTGATCCCGATATCTCGTTCATAGATGGCTGTGCGAACGAATCCCGTGATTCGAATACGATTTCTTGATAATGGTACGGTATTCGAAGGATTAAGATCAATATATATGTCAATTATTCAATCAAAAGGGTGTTCAAATTGAAAATTCAGTAACGATAAGATCAGGCAATTTTATTATATAAAAAAAGAACCCAGGATGGAGTATACCGAGAGTATAGTGCACAAATTGTCCAGGTCTGCTTTGGAACGTGTTAATCTCGCCAGCAACGAGGGATGACTCGTTCCTGGAGGACGTACGGTGTCCATGCATAGTTTGCGGTGATTCCATTGGTTTGGGTCGGTCGACGCAGGTCCTGTAGGATCCATGGTTGCATATCAAGCAGCTCCAGACACGGTGGAAGATTAATGCGAACCCGTCCCGATGGTCGTTACGGAGTTAAGACGATTACATCCTGCTTAAGTTCACGAGCCGTCGTCTGTGCCATCTTAATCGTTGGGTCACGTCGGATGTACGCCATTCTAATTAGTTAATCTACCCTGGACCACGTCCGCGAGAACGTGTAGCTCCTGGTGGCGACCGATGGAACAGATGTTAACACGATACACGTACCAATTAGAGATGGCAAGCTAGTATCCGTTTGACGAATCCCCCAGGTCGTTCGCCAGACAAGCATACCGCGTTTTGATATTCGCTTGATACGTGCGTCGCCACTAATTAAGGGGTCGCGATCGGTTCACCTTATTACGGGTAGCATTATCGTGTAAGGGATGCCGCAATCCGTAATACTATTAGCATTAATTGGAATCGAGTAATTAACCTTTGGCGGTCCGTGCTTGGTTTCCCGACGTAGATAGCAACGAGTAATATAGCGTTCTCAATGTAGGTGTGTGTATGTGTTAACGGAATTGGGAACGATAGGGGTTGTTTTCGTCGTTTTTCCGTAATCTTTCCGTTGTTCTTCGTGGTAGGGGTCTGTATACCGTTCAATCTGAAATTGCCAGGTTTTATGAACTGAGCGGACATCAAAAGTCTGATTTGACGATCTAAAAGCATACAAAATATTGAAAATTTTGGTCCTTTTTACATTCAGCAGTACATGTACATTTTTTACAGTCAAAAGATTTCAAATGTAATAATTGATAATAATTAGTTGATTGCACTTGGAGATGGAATGCTACATATGTTCGCCAGGAAACGGAGTAGGTGATATTAAAATTCTGACGTGGGAAGTTGGGCGATAAAACATGACGAATGGTTTGAGATAAGGTCAGTTGGATTTCACTTGCAAAGCAACCTGACAATGATAGCTTTTGCTCCCGTATGCTGTAACTCTGGGTTCAATTACAAATTTTGGTTCTACCGAGAATTACAGTGATTCAATTCCATTTCGCGTGACTGTAATAATAGGTTACCAGTTGCGACATTTCGAATGTCACTCGAAATCACTCGTGAAGGATCCAGAAGTGAAATTTTTGTGTTTTACAAAGAACCGACTTTGATGCAAATATTGCCAGTTGCACTTTATGGATTAACCCTTTGCATACGAAACACTTCCAAGCTTGATACTTGGAAAGTAGAATAAGTACCCTTAATTAGCGGCGGTTGGTGGCTAAAATAAGTAACAATTTCCTTCTTCAACATATTATAGACTTCTATTGCCCAAATTTTTAATTATCATCATAGTTCTGTTTGCACGTATATATGTTTCGATCGTCCGCGTGTTTGATGGAGTATAGCAAGTCTTTTGAGCGATCAGGCATTTTTTTTCACAAGTTTTGCAAGGAAATTTTCGTTGAACAGAGATTAATTGGAACACGGCCGAAGTTCGATGATTTTCCAGTCGAGGTACGATGTGGCAGCTGTTTCGTCGTCGGCGTCTTACGGATAACGCGTTGCCGTCGTGTAACACCCTTTGTTTCGCTCGAACTCCCTTGCCGAACGCGACGCGATACAAGCAGCCATCGAAGTTTCGTATCCGACAAGAGATGCGTGCCGTGACTATCAAGCAAATTACGTATTACTTCGTCGAGCGAAAGGATGACAGGAATACGTACGCAAATTGAACTCGCTCGCGATACATTCACCCCACCTTCGTAGCTAATATCAAGCCGAGTCTCCTCTCATAGGGGTACGATTCACCATTGAATCGTGCGAGGGAAAACGATGAAATCTTGAGACGCTCAATTAGCGCCGGTAAAGATACTTAGCTTCTAAAGTAAATGATTAAACTGGCGATGATTGAAATGCAAATTCTTAGGACACTTTGCTGGAAGAATTCTGTTAACCCTTCCTCGGAGCTCCATAAGATCATTTCTTGAAGCTACTGGTGAATTCAAGATAACAGAGGATTATGTAGATTTTTGAATAACTGTGTCGACACGTATTGAAGCACTTGTAGCGTAAAAATAAGGGGGAAGGCCTCATGATGAGAATTAACCCTTTTATCATTAATCATTAGAGAGCGATATTAATATTTGTTAATTTCAACGCTTTGGCCTTTGCATTTATAACTTTGCTGATTGATAGTAAAAAAAAAAAGATTTTCTAGATATTCTAGAATTCTAGAAAATATTCATTAGAGATCTAAAGTTAAGATTCATGGATAGTTCAATAATTTTTCCAATTTTTTTGAGCGCTATTTTACTATTATGAAAAATCTTCAATTTATTGTAAGTATTCCTAGAGTTTTCTCGAAGATCCGTGGTCAAATATTCTGTAACGATTTTCTTCGAAATTTTTTCGCACCGTGTATAACAAGTTTCGCCGACTGTTCCGGCTTAAAACATCAAGCCGGTTCGTACTTCATATTCATCACTCGTACCATTCATTTCCGGGATATTCTAACGTAGCCGGGGTTTCATTCGTCTTGTTCCGTATCTCGTGCCGCGTTTCTGTTATTTCCTCTTCTACGTTACGCTTATTATCTCCATTTCAACGTGGCCACCATCGAAAGGGAAAAATCGTGCCAACCGCACGGACAACAACCAAAATGTTTCCGCTCGTTTGCTCCTCGTTAATTAACGAAGTAACCGTGCTGAAGTTGTAACGTTGAAGTTTGCCAAGTTAATTCAATATCTGGCCGTGTGTTGCTTTAGTTCTGATTACGTTTATAAAAAGTCATCGTTGTTTTAATGGCGAATATTCCGTGCCGTTTCGCGGGGAAAATTTAGTCGGCTCATTTTTAACAATGACCTGTTGTGTAATACAGTGGTCTTAATTTATCTGTTGGATCTGCTTCAAAAAGTATTTTCAGCGGGTAATAGTGAATCAAGAACGTGGCAGGTTTGTTGGGAAACGTGTGTGACTAGAATTATGAAAGATACATTCGGACGGATGAATTAATTATTCAAATTATTTTTTGACAATTAAATTTACGAACTTCGTATTCGTTTTCGACAGAATTGTTTATTACAATACTTATTTCCGTAAGTAGCTTTTAACCTTTATATGGAAAATTGATGATACTTTTCGATTTTCCGATAAACACTGCAAAATACACTCTATACACGGGGGATATAAGATGCTCTTGTAAAATCGTGTTTCAACTCGTTTTCTGAGCATGGATGAGCTCTTGTCTCTTCTCCCATGTCTTATCCTTGTTACTTCACTTCTTCAAGACCGTAAACCGTACACACACAGTTTGCAGACTGAAGGAAGATCTTGAATTGAGAATTTTTCCCTTCGCAATCCCACTAACGTTACTCCGGCACTTTATTTTCTTCGTCGCGACGAACTTCTAATTAATTTTCTGCCATCATTTCTTTCGACGAGGATGAATCAGTTAACGAAGTTAAAATTACATTAATAGTTTTTAATAAATTATAAGTAAATATTTTCTGATAAAAGTTGGAAAATTATGTTAAGTTTCTTTTAAGGCGTCGATAACGATACGAATCATTACTTTATGCTGTTTGATATGCAAGTGTTGAAAAAGAGATTATCAGTTCACGAGGTAATGAATAGATAATGCCAGGAACGAATAATGGTATATCAGTTGTTCTCGTTACGTAGATAGAGTTTTTATATGGCTAATCAAATTGATATGCTTGCAGCTGAAGCGTCGATTAAGTTATCTTCATCTGGTGCTTCATTTTCCTTTCTAATGGACATCTTGATATCATTTTCAATTCGAGAAACATCTAGTCATCCTATGAGAAATTGATGTGTTAATTGTGGCATTTTGTCTATATTTATTTATATCATGGTTCTACACTAAATCCGTCTATTTTTCTATAATTAATTAGCAGTAGGTTTTCCCAATTCATACTAAACTTCCAATGTATTTGTCTTCATTTTCTATAAAGTATTACCTTTTCTTCGCACAAAAGGGGTGATCTAAAGGATGTCAGCGATTTCAGTGAATTTCGTGATATGCAATGAATTATATGTACAACGCGACAGTTGATTAATCGAACAATGATTGTGTGTCGATGGCTTTGTAATGGCGATATATTAAATGGCATGGATGCACGGTGCTTGAGTGCCAGCGACCGGAAGGACAATCAAATTGGCAGAGCGTATAGAGTGAAGCAGAGGGTTAAATGAAATTAATCCTGTATCGGGGTGGCTGCGTATGCAACCATGCATCAGTTGGATGGATAAAGGTGATGTCAAATCCCCGTTCGAAAGGCATCAGCGAAATTGATACGTTCGGTCAATATTTCTTCGAATTATACCGTTGCATAATTAAACTTTATTGAACTCGTTTTATTCGGAAAAAATTTCATATCGCGATATTGGAACGCGAACGATATTAAATATTCCGTCGGCGTTAAATGTTATGAAGTAATTGGTGCTTTTATTGAATTTGAATGATTGACTGTTATGGAATGTTTGAATTTAGTATGTTTCATGAAAATTCACTCGAAAATACATGAAAGTTTTCCTGATACATAAATTATAAACAATGAACGGTGACAGGTCGTCGACTATTTTCATCGAAACGTTTTGATGGAATTCTTATGTTTTTGCACGCAAAGCTAGTTAGCACTTTTTACTTCGATAAAAATTTGTGCGAATTTCAATTCGTTGACCGACTGTTCAAAATAAGCGAAGAAAAATGACTCGCTATTATGTTATGGACACGGAGAAAGTACTATGGAATGAAAGAGCAACAAGATAGATCACTACTGAAATACGTGTGAAATTCTGAAACAGAATGGAGACAGGTCGTACATTTCTCGCAAAGAGGTTCGTACGATTACCACGATTGTTCGTCCCGTTATGGTTAACAGCATATTGACCGTGTACACCGTGGCCGGTATCCCATTTGGCGAGCTGAAATAAACTGACAAGCCGTTCGAACGACGCGATTTCTATGATACGAACATACATTATTTGCGTAACAATTCAGCAACAGCGTGAAAGTCGCGGCTGCAATGTTTAATGGCTCGTTCCGACAACAACGATATGTCATTTCAGCCCGTGACAAATATTGGCACAACCCCGGCTCTTTGTCAGCTTAAAATAGAGTCAGTTACCGACGATGTGTTCTCAAGTTCGTTTGGACACTTTAATTGCTCTTCAATTCGTTACTAGACGCAAGAGATTTTTCTTTCCTTTTAAACCGTTACTTACGTTTCGTATCTATTTGGCAAAATTCGAATCTTGTTACGTTAAAATAAATATAAATTTTGATACACCATCGATTCGAAATTGAATATTAACTAAGGGAAATTATTAAACTAAAAATTTCTTTTGTTAAATACAATTTCTAAATCGAATGCCAGATCGATAGAAAATAGTAAACCGGAAAGGTCTAATTTAGTACTGGTAGTAATGCGTCTTCAGGTTTTAAGATATTCCGTGAAATATTTACATCGTTATTTTCGTCAAGCTTTATGCTTCAAATTGACCTGCCACAAGGGATATTTTTGCGGTACTTTGATGCCATCAAAGTCATATGATACATGACAGTCTAATACTTCAATTTCAATCCTTCAAAATTCATGTCAGCATAAAATCAATTTCTTCTTCTTTATCGAATTGAAACAGCCGACACACATTGTACATCAAAATTGATTATAGTTTGTCATTCCTTCTTTTCCTCCGTGGCTCTATTCCGTTCGACTGTTTGGCCGATGATATCTACTAAATAGTATTACCAGTTTGTTGGCGAACATCGATTCTTCTTCGTGCTTACAAGACCGACCAGCCTTCGTCTTTTCCCATTCCCCTTTCTTCACACAGAACTTTTCACATCCTCCCGCATATTTTCCGTGCTTCTTTGCCGAGCACACGGAAGGTAACGTCGTTTTCCTTCCAGGTAATCCATCCTGATTCTCTATACTGTCCTCGGATCCGCAAACTTTGGTCTTTCATTACTGTCATCTGCGGGAAAACAGTCTTCCCTTACGTTTTCAGATGATATTTTTAGATTATCCAAATATATTTTAAAATGAAAGATATGACACCACCGCGTTGCAAATAAAGGATTTTGTAATTTTGATTAATTTTTGAAAGTTGAAATTTATATAATCCTATTTTTATTGGTAATTTCCAAAAAATTGAATAGAAAATTTTTTGTTTATTACATTGCTATCATCTAAATTTGTTATTAATTATTATTGGTTAACATTTTGATAGGAATATCTACGGTAAATCGTGGAACCACAGTTTCCAGGGTAAGGAAAATTTCACTGCTGCATTTCACTCCGAAAGTGGAGAAAAGGTATTATTCTATTGTGAAAGCTATTATATCGATTCTATTTTTTGCCAATTATGTAATAAGCAATTTGCAAATAGAGGGAAAAATTGCCGGATAATGAATCCATACTATTCTGGTCTGAAAACGAAAAAGAAGAAGAGAGAAATCTGTAAATTTGTTCAGTTGACGAGTGTCCTGTAACGTTAACAACGTTTGATCTCGTCAGAGATAATTCTCGCGTTATCGATATCGAGCATTGTGTGCTCTCTCATCACGGATCGCTCTATTTCCAGATATTCGAATATTAATGTGGACAAACGGACAGAAGATTCGCGGCTACCGAGCGCGAATTCAACTCCCCTTCTAATTCCAAAGCTTAATCCAATCTGCATGCAATTGTCAACGAGGTCGTACCGACGCGGGACTGCTTGATTTTAATTAAACCGAATGCAGATTAAATCTAGGCTATAAACGTGCGCCGACTCGGAGACAGATTAGAAGCTCGCCTTGTCCGCATAAATTAATAACAACTGCACGATGTCTGTTCAACGGAACTTGAATCGGCCGATTAGTCCTCAAAGGGACCCTTGAAATCGCCGAAAACGCGGAAGTTCTCTTTGGCGTCAGCAAATATTATTTTCATTCCGGAAAAGTACCTTTGGTAATTCTTTTGGACGGGTTTGACAAAATTATCAGGTTATTTCAATGAATCTTTGAGTATCAGAGTGACAGAGTCTGCCAGATTTCTTAAGAAATATATCCTAATCAATTTAACAAATTTTTAAAAATTACACGTTGGTAATTTGATTCATGCGTTCATTAATAATTCTGCAAGCCTAAGTGTCCATCTTTTACATAAGTTAGCGTTATCAACGTCTTACGTTATCGATGGCACAGAAATAGCGGTCGTCGTTAAAGTGTTAGGGTTAACATTTAGCGTGCTTCCAGCACAGGAAAATCTATCTGCTGGAGATATATTCGTTCCGGCATCAAATTCAGCAGCCAGTTTCGCAATAATCAAGGGAAGTTGAATCATCCGCGGAATGGAGAGCGGGTGCCGGTACATTTGCATGAATTGTTCGAACGGTAAGGGCAACGGCAGAGAGCAGCAGGAACTTCAAATATAAGCGGTAGTTCGAGAAGTTTCAAGTCCCGCGAGAGGCAGGCTAATTAAGAAGGATTCCTGGTAATTAATTTGTATGCCGGACGTTTGTTTCTGCTTCAAGAATCTCGCTAATATTCAGCGCGGCAATCACGGATTAACCAGCCTCTCTCCCTTCAGCCGACGAAACGATTCGAGTTCCAGCCAGATATTTCGACTGTGCGGCATCCGGTTTTGGTCCGTTAATGGGGGCTGGGGAACAATCAGGTTACCTCTAAAGACCGACTCAAAACTGGACATGTTCCAGTGAACGAGCAATCGTGCGAGCTCTGTGTGTGCACTTAGTAAACCCGTGGATCGTCTTCGGCGAAAACGTGACCCTATTATGAGGCCAAAGTCGTCAACGGTGCATTAAACGACCGTAAAAAGGCTGTCCGGATTGAAAACGGGTCCGCTGAAATGGCTGAATCGTTCAGTCTATTTCTTCTCGAATTCTCTTCAACGTTAAACCAATGCTTTATACGGGCTGGAAGTTGGGAAATTGTTGGATGATAGGTCGTCAATGCATACTTTATTACTTTAAACTTTTCACTTTAAAATTAAAGTATGTTATGTCTACTACTATTAATACTATTAATGTTACTTAGAATTTTCTCTAATATTATTTAGTACTTCGATTATATTAAATTTGTAGCGCCGGTTACTACTGCTCCTCACAATACTTAACGCGTTAATTAAGGGTAAGCATAGCGAAACTTTGAGTACCATTAGTATCGCACTAATCACGTAAGGCAGTAAACTAAAAAGGAGAAATATTCATATTTAAGAATAATATTGTAGTATTTCGTGTAAGAAGGTGTTAAACTGTACCTAATATGTTTAGATATTTGATACAAAAATTTAAATTCTTGGTATTACACTCTAATACTTTTTTACGCAGAATATTTCAAAGACTCAATTTATGTAAATAAAAAGAAAAATTATGGAATTCCATTTAAGGGAGAAAGGTGTATATACATTTGTATGTTTATTGGTACAGATTGCATGGGAATCGATGCAAGTACAACTTTTTAATCCAACTTCTTACACCTTTCTTTGACATGCTATTTAAAATTTAGTGCCAGGTGAACACGCACTATTTTAATTTGCATTTGTAACAACACGCAGTGATACGATCGATGATGAATATGTATCGGTTAAACAAGCACAACAATTCCGTCCCTTTTAATCAACCAATGCATTTTTGTACGCTTTTACTCAACACCTACACGATTGCATGTATTACTATCACGATTAATTACTACTTTCTATTAAATATCGTTTACGTTCACGCAAACTCGAAAGCAATAGAATAAGGAATAATTCTAAGCGATTTGAATCAAATTCCATATCACTTTCAGATTCATTCCAATGCTTGAATTTTGAATTAATATTACTGTATTGTATGAAAATAGTCTTGGATTCGAAAATTGGTTTATTAATAATTACCACGATGTAATATTGAATTTTCGTAAAAAACCACAGTATTTCAGTTTCGAAAGCTTCTCTATTAATTAAAGTAGAGATTTTCGCAAATCGCAACGTTTAAGCTTCGAAAGGTATCTTAGCTGTTACATTACGAAGTTTCCTTCAGTTTTAAAGTGTAATGCTAAGTTAACATTAAAATTACAACGTTTCGAAAGGTGGTTTATTAATTATGTTAAAAACTTTTCCTTGGTACCAAGGTATAATGCTAAACTCTTATTAAAGTTACAATCTTTCTGCTTCCAAGTTCTAAGTTCGTTTTTACCTTGCAGGGTCAAAAAAAAAAAAGACTCGATATTACGTCATTGTATTATATACATGTAGGAATTACTATTAAGAATCAAGAGATTCTTACATAATCTCGTGTAATTTTTCATCCCTGATCAATGAAGATAAACTGCCGTTTGGAAGATTGCAGATACGCTAATTTTCCGCAAGGAATCTTGCACTCCTTGCCGTTTCAACGAAGCCGTTCTCTAATTGCTAGAACTATAAGGAGCTAACAGTATTAGCACGCCAGAGCCTCCTGGCCCTGGAAACAATTAACTTGAAAGGCACGTCGAGTCTTTTAGCGAGATGAGTGGATTACTTTGTTAGCCCGTTGGCCATGTTCTACCTATGCGATACTTCTTCCTCTCTGACCGACGTTTTTGTAGACGATCCATTGGTAAACAATTTCATTTGGCTTTGATTGATAAGAAAATACAGGGACTTGCGACGATTAACCATTCGCCTAGCGATTAATACTTAACTTTGATATCACTCTCGTGAATCACTATAATTATCATAAGTAGGTCTTCTTCCTCCGTGTCTGGCTCAATCTAGCCTAGTAATCTAACCCTAACCTAATAATGTTTATTTAGCTTTTAGAATTCTTCCAAAATCTTTTTTACAGAGATATTGGGTCGTAATATAAATAACTTCAAAGCGTTTAGTTTTTTGAAATAAAATCTTTTTCTATTAATTCGGTAATTCGATTTTATTTCGACGATTTAACCCACAATTATAGGAGACACCACATCGAGTTTTCAGTAACTTTTCAAAACGGGATTGTCATGAAATTTGAACTAATTCGCATCTCTCGGACACAGTTTCGGCGAATTTCAGAAGCGAGCTATCATCAGCGTGCGCGAAGTTCCGGTTATCCGATTTTCGTGGATTTTCCGAACTGGTCGTTCGCGATCACCACGAATAAGCCGATTGCAACTTTCTCCTCTTGACCTCCGCGGTCGCATTTGTCTTCCACTTTGACCCAATTTCCGTGCCCAGTCAAATAGATTTCCGGCCGTTTGTTCACGCGCTGTTTGCTAATTCGACGATGTTCCCGACGGCCAATAAGAATTCATTCCTCTGCACCATTTCCTGGCTGAATATCATTTCCCGTTTTATGCCGGCAACATTTCGCCAGGTTTATCGCCGTTCAGCTTTAACGGGACGATAATTGCGGTATGCCGATTGCTGGGGATTCTCTTCAGGATCTGCGAATATTAAGTGCCACCTGAACTGTCAGATAATTTACGTACCAGCTATTTCGAATTTCTGGAGTAATTTTATCGGCTTTCATTTTCCTTACACGATTGAATTTAGATCTGCCTTTGTGAATATTCAGAATTTTTTTGCTATATTATTTTCCATGAATGTTAAATATCTCGCTTTTAAATTACCGTGGGAATATTATATTCATAATTTAGAATTGCTGTCGACCGTCGCGATATTAATAAAATATCTTTTTGAAGCAGTTTTAGTTATTTCTACTGTAGCAGCTGTCGTAAAACAGAATTTCGGAAATGTTTCATGTAAAATTTATAATTTGCGACTCGTGTCTACCAGCTCTGGTGGCATCCGGTGAAAAAATATCAATATTTTATTTTTATTTTTGTCTTTACGGGTACTGTGATACAGGCGTTATTTGCTTTTTATTTAAAAAATGTTGTGTCGTACACAGAATATATCTAAGCTCTTTTGAATATTTATAATATTTCTGTTCTCCATAATTTAATTATTTACCACTTGCTGCAATTTGAAGTACGAATGCTGTTAGAATCATCGTACGTTAGTAGAAAATTATATTGGTTTTTAACGACTACACATAAATATTTTACCAGTTTTGTTATTTGTCGTTTATGAATGAATTTCTAAATCGTTCGTTAACAACTCCTTCCTTCTGACATTAAATGATCACTAAGTATGGCATATCACGTTTAACGTTTACTCTTATCACGTAAAAGACTTCTAATAAGCAGTTACGATTCGAAAATGTTTGACTACATTACAAATAGAGGACGAGAACCTGTTCGTTAAGGCGTGCACTAATGCGTTCAACTAATTTGCGTAAAAAAACCACGTGCATGCAAAGATTCAAATAGAAGGATGAACTTGAAAATTAATTAGCTAATCATTAATTATAATCTTCCCCTCAGTTTTTTCTAAATTCCCATTATTCGCGGCAATAAATACTTGTTGCATTGAATAAATATTGAATACATTTCATAAAACGTTACAGAAATATTACAGAATAAGATCGTTATTCCCATTTCAATATATAAATATTATATGAACGTGGATAATTGAATTATCCTAAATTTAACTTGTCCATCATAAGATTTGATAAGCCAGAACAGGAGTGTAATAAAACGTTGAATTGAATTACAAACATCAACCGAATAAAATCTCAATCTTGTAATTTCATTCGGTGCTACCCGTCAAAATTCAACAGGAATTTCCATCGAGCCATTAAATTCGATCCTTCACACAATTTTCATCGAAATTTGATTAGAAGCTATCCTTGGAACGACTTAACGAACCCTTTCGCCTTGACGTGACTACGTGACATCAACGAAACGACACAGGATGAAAGTGGATCGAGGAAATCTGACGGACAGCTTTAATTACGATCGCTGTCATCTGCTATACTATACGCACATACATATATTGTCATATACGTAGGTGTACGCATACACGCGCGGCAGATCGACACGTCGGGTTTGTATACGAAAGTGCTGCTCCGTCGAAGAAATTAGCATAACGATCCTCCCGGCTACATGCATTTTTCATACGTTCGTAACGACTGCACGAATTCCCTTTTTTTTTTATTCTTTGTGTTTTGTTACGTTCGGAAAAAAAGCGGTAAAAAAAGATTGTAAGCTCGAGTCGGCCCGACTGCTACCACGGTAAAATAATTTGCGAGAATAAAAGTGATCCATCGTGTTCACACCTTTCGCGTATCGGTTCCCGTTGTTTTCGCAAACATTTGCATACCTTTGTGCCCGGTGACGCGATATTTAACGGGACGTGGCCTTTAATATTAATTGACCGACTCGAAGGAACTTTTACGAACGATGGTAACGCGGCAATATAGCCTGATAATGATACAGCACCGAGAATTAACGTAACTTGGTGTTCTACCATGGTGGAAAACGGTCGTGTGTGGCGAGACACGTTACAGTTGCAATTATTCGAAACATGATCGCTTCATTTGATAAATTAAACTTTTTAAATATTTTGGGGAAGTTGGAAATTTCGAAATACTATACTTTCGGGAACTTACAAATTTCGGAATGCTATATTTTTAGGAAATTAGATGTTTCGGAATATTATATTTTTAGAAATTTAGAAGCTTCGAAATAGCATATTTTTAGGAATGTAGGAACTTTGAAATACATTTTTTTATGTGAGCGTTAATTTTTTATAAACGTCGGGACGTTTTTCGAAATAACGACTGCGGGTATACAATATATATCTTCGTCAGTTTACGGTGTCCCAGGCAAAGATAAACTAGTGATAATTATACGCTTCACCGGCATTGCGAATGCATTGTAACGCGACACTGGAGCCTCGTGTAGCGTTAATTATACGGGCTAGTTGTGTCGCCTTTAACGTACGATTATTGCATTCCACGCAGAAATGCCGACAAGAATTAAGACGTTAACTTGCGAAACGATCGATAGTTTCTGTAATTCAGTGCCAGACCCCATTCCCTTCCCTCCTCGGCCGGTCTTTGAAGATTCTGCACTTCATTTCCGTTTTCTCTTCCACAGCGACGCGGCATCTCTTGCTCGCGAGTCGAGTTATTTTACCGGTCGTCGAGATTAACGACCCTCTAATTATTCGCCTCTAATTGCCGGAGCTCTCCTTATTACCGATACGCATGCATTATACGCGTTACGCGTATCAAGCTTGTCTGGTTGATTCATCTAATTTGCCTGCTCGCCCAGCCTTCTTATCTAATTTGTAACAGTTGGTTTCGATCAGATCGATCCCATCGCAAACTCGATTGTTTTCGGATCATTCAATCACAGATTATCTATTCTCATCTTATCAAATACGAAATAGCCTGATTTCTGATCGTGTATCTCGTTGGCACATTTTTTCGATAAAAAAATTCAAAGATCTTTCCAAGTTCACAATTTCGGCAAATGATTTTTTATTTCCGTTCGTTGCACCAGTCGCTGTAAAATTCCGCCAGGATAAATACACCCTTCGAGTTTCGCAAGCAAAACTGCGTGATAATTGTCCGGTTCGTGCTATCGATGTTCGTTTACGACAGAATTTCATTATAACCATGATGGAGTTGATTTTATGATGTTACCGTTATCAGCGAATAGGGTTCCGGGTGCCGTGAACGGTGATTAAATTTATTCGATGTGTTGGCAGGTACGAGCTAATTGATTTTCGAGTCGCGCCATCATTTGTTGGGTCGCGATGAAAATGGAGATTCTTGTTAGTACCGATTGCATGCACGATGGAAATATTGAATATTTTCCCGTACAAGAAAATTCCGATCTATTAATTATCTTTTTCTTTCCACTCTGTAATTGATGGTAGAACATTAAATATCTTTAGATTTGATTGCGATAATTAATTAAACTTATTTATATGAAATTCTACTATCATGTTACCATATCTGTGATCATTTGTTTTTTTTTTATTTTTGTGCGGTTTTTTAGATAATTTTAAGGAAAATTTTGAAAACCCTCCTGTTGCCAATTTTAATTCTTACATTTAGGGATACGACAAAAATATTAATAACCTTTAAGTACCTGTATTTTGAGTAACTTTGAAATATAGGATATTATATTTTTAGGAACTCAGAAACTTGGGAATATTGTATTTATAGAATCTTTGAATATGTTTAACTTACTTGATATTTAAGTCAGGAGTTAAAGGGTAAAACTGTTTCGTAACAAAATGGTTCCCAATCGATCATCTAGATCGAAATCAAGCGACCACGTTTTGAAAGATGATCTTTGTTTCAGATTTCTCCATGAAACCGTGAATTTTACATACAAAAGCTCGCCAGACCTAGCTGGTATTGATTTACGCTTCTTGACACTTTATCAAGAGACCAGCTTTACTTTTTCTCTCTGGTGTTTTTTTTTCCTTCCACCTGTCTTTCTGGCGCTTTTTCCACAGTCCACATATAATGTCACGCGCGCATATAATAGCTGCTTTAATAATCGTCGGCGCACCGTGTTCCGCGTGTACACGCTCGGCCAGCTTATTTTCATGTAGTTTGTAAAGCGTGCTGGCCGCGGCTGAAAACACACTGAAGAGTTTCGTGGCGAATTTACGAAGGGCGAACCGAGGAAATTTCAAGGTAAAACATCGAGGTGGGGAAAAATTGTAAGGGCCACGGGACGAAGGTGTCGACGCGTGTGTTACCGCGAGAATTCCTCAGAAAATGTAACAGAAAAGCGTGAAACAGTCGGTGGAAAAAGCACGTAACCGAAGGGGCTCGTGGAAAACCCGATGCTTGACGTGAAAATTGGAGGACGAAGAAAACGTCTCGAAAGAACCGAGAAAGTGGAACTACTTAGTTTTTGAAAAAAGCATTTTTGGACATAAAGCGGAAGATGAGGCTTCAGAATAGAAAAATTTTGAAAATGTGCGTTAAAATGAATGTTTTAAATTATTTTTGAAAAAATTCAAGGATTTCAGGATTAAGAGCAACATGTGCAGAGTTATCTGTGTCATACAACTCAACAACATCTATAATCTAATTAACAGTGATACAAAAGTAATTGAAATTGACAACAAAATCCATACACGTGTAATCTAATAGAATGCAGTGAATTCGTGAAACAATGGAATAGAAAGGATACCAATAAAAGTTACAAAATTAATCAAATCAAACGGAAGGACGATCCAGTGTCCACTGTTCGCACATTTCAGCCATGTAGCCTGGCTAAACGCGATTTCGAACGCGACTCGAAATTAATTATAACGTAACGTTAATTGCGGCTGCAATGGAGCCATTTCTCCGTGACCATTACACCGTGCTACACACGACTCCAGCGTTCGTGATTGCATCGACGTGGCTGGTCGCAATTAAAAAATGATATTCGATGAGAACAGTCGGTCGATCGACGTCAGTAAACCGATACGAGACGTTGCTCGATCGCGTGCCGTTGATAATTTTTCGAGTGTGAATATAAAACGCAAAACGATAAAATATTGCACCGCGTAAGTAATTATTGTTTTCAGTCGCATAAGATCACGAGAGCAATTAATTTTTATCGGGACTCGTTACGCCAGTCAACCACTTCCGACTAAAATATGATAAGTGCTGCTATGAAATAGTTTTCCTCTCTTTCTTTATTCGGTCGAATCGTGTAACGATTTGATTGCGTTACGCGCAATTGCAGCTTTTGCGCAATGTTCGTTCGCCAAGTTTGCTGTAATCTGAGAAATTGCTGAGATTACGGGACACTGGTGAAAGCTAGAATTAAATTTCAAAACATTGCACTTATATTAAGTTAATACCAATAACGAGTTACTAAAACTTAATATTTTAAAATTACAGAAATTTGGAAAATAACAATAATTTCTAAATACCAAAACTGTTTGAAGTTTTCAAGTTTTTTTCATTTTTATTTTGGTAGAAATTTCCGAAAGTTGTCTTGGTATAATAGGGTTAATATTCGGATACCACGATATTGAAATAATTATTAACCGATATGTTCATTCAGAATTACGGTAAAAGGGTTCTCGTTATACAGCACGGTAATTAAACGATTTATAACGATCGAAACGAGACGTTGGAACAGGTTTGCACGGCATGATATCAACGACGGTGAAAATCGATGCGTGAAAGTTTTATATTATCACGGAAACATTTTGCGCTAACACGAGCGGGTAATCAATTATTCGTGGGTGGTGAAACACGGCAGCCAGACGTAGCAGGATTTATTGCGAAAAATTACGAATTGCGCCCGCCCATTCGCGATCAGAAATGATCCGGACATCAAAACGTATTTCGCAGAACTCAGTGAAATTTGTCAGATGGATGTGAAACACGAGTCTCCTCTTTTTTGCGCATAAATTATCTTTATACGTTTCGAAATAAAAACCGAATCTGCGAATAAAACTGAAAAAACACGATGAATATATTGTATGCGTTGATACATGCTTGTTTTTTATGGCCTAGATACAGGTTCGTTGAATAAAATCTGTTATTATCGTCGTTTCGAGTTTTTTTTATCTCGTAATTGATTCTGAGTAACACCTTGAATGCCACAGGACAATTTCGTCTATAAATTGACTGCAGAATAAATTTTTGTTCTACGATCAGAGTTGTGGATTTATTTGTATTAGTAAGGATTGTTCGGTAGCTTTATGACACCCGATATTATTAATTTGGTTTCAGGCTCTTTTAAGTACTTGTAAGGTCTCCTTCACTGATTTCTAGTTAAAAATTCACATTTCAACCGCTACTGAAAAATATTATGAGAACTTTCAAAGCTTAGGTAGAACATTTTACTTTAGTATGGTAATAAAATCTTATTAGTAGTCATTTATTAGTAATAGTATTTTATTGTCAGTAACTTTGGTACAATATTAAACTAATGTAAACAGATTATAGATAGATTTCAGATTTTAAATTTTCTTTTCAAATATTACCTAATTATTAAAATGGATTTTAAATTATCCAGCATATCCTCCCTCCAAGAATACCTTTATTTCTTAAGTTTAATATTTTAAACGATAAATCAAAAATAGAGTGCATCATAAAATTTTAAAAGTTTTCTGGTTACAAGCTTTCATAATATTACGGAACATTGTTTTTAATCTTCTTTATCGTCGACTTACATTTGTCCACTGATAAACAAAAGGGGGGGAATAAAAATTGTTTTGATAAAAGTGGGTCGCTTTATAAACCTCTTCGTATCTTTTGCTGTAATATACGATCGACGATCTCTTCCCAAACCTTCTAGAATCCAGATATCGTCGACAGCTGTCGATAATAATCGATTCTCGTTATTTCCGGTCCTGGGGACGATGTTTGCCTTGAAAAATATTTTGGTCTATCTGCGCTCTCAATTACAGTTTTTTAATTGAGTTTTCATCGTGACATATTGTTCGATGATATTGACTCGTACTACTGTTCGGTTGTCTTTTTCTACCTTGTTTCCTGTTTTTCAATGGATTTTATGGAAAACAATCCTGTTCTTTTTTGAAGTAAACTCTTCGATTAATGGAAAAACAACATTTAAATTGCTTTTTTTCCAGTTTCCACCAGTAGTTTTTCATTTTCAAGAAATTCAACGCTGCATCATGAACATTTCGATGAAATTCCTTTTTCGCAAAAGAAGAAATATATTTTCGGAACATTTATATTGAACGAAATTGGAAAATTTAATTAAACTTAATGAAATATCATGGAGATAAAATTTTCAACTTTTGTATAATTTTATTAGGAAAGAAAAATCACTTTTGAAAGCTTGTTGGATCGAATTCAGTTCCTTGGTATAAATTATACATTTTTAATTTTAAACGTACATTTTATCAATCTTCTTCGAGCCTTTCACTACGGTAATATTCGCTCAAAAAGTGCTCACATTATACTGTCGTGTTAACACGTTGAGTGCCACAGTGAAAATGAACATTAAAAGGCATATTAAAACAGCAATTATAAATGACACGATCAGTCAATTTTCAAATCTACACTTTCAGCATGGTATATTACATCGTGATTAACATATGCCATATTACTTGTTCACGAAATATTTCTAATAAATTTTAAATGAGCTGACAAAAATAAAAGAATTAAAAAAATTAAACAATTATCAAATACAAGGTCTGAGACCGAAGTGCAACCCTCTCACAAGAGTTGCTACTTCCGGGGGTCAGTATAATAGGTACATTTCTTTGTCGGTTCTAAAGAGAAGGAAGGAAAGGAAGGCTGAGAGCATGAGAGACGAATGAAAGTTTCTGTCGAGAGGGAAAGGCGTGGATTTTTGAAGAATAAAAGGGGGATGAAACGATCGTCTCCAGAGTGCTCGAAGGTCAGGGATGCCTTTTTCTTCGTTGCAACCGAATTCCAAGTTCCATTCCTGGTTCGACCATTGTCGTCTGCTTTTCGCTGCCGTTGAATTTTTAACGCAACACCAGCCATCGAACACGAAAAGAAACTTATTTCCTCGTGGACAATGCTGGCCAATAATCTCAATGAAATCTCGAGCTGGATTCTCCCATTTAATCGATTACTTTTCTTTCTGTTTCAGACTTGCAACGGTCGAGAAGCTTCATCGAAGGAAGTTCTGTGCTGGCTACGAAACGGTAAGTACTTGAAATATTATACATCGAGGACAAGTCCGGTAGAAACATAGGATTAGTCTAGGACAGTGTTTCTCAAACTTTTCGGTCCGTGACCCCCCCTATTACGGATATTTTCTATCAAGCTATTCGCCGCATTCCAATATTTGAAAAAAAGATTGATACGTCATCAATTTTTCTGCGACCACTTCTGGACGGGTTCACTTTGAGAATCGCCTGGTCTAGGAGTTCTTTTTAACACCGGTAATCAAGCAAAAAGGATACCGACAAAGTCACCGTCAAAATATCTCGGAATTACCCAAATTTGTAATTCTCACCTGGGCAAGATAACGATAATCACCCACTCGTGGAAACGTCACCCCTCGGCTTTCATCGAGAAAAGGGTCGGGATGCAAATGGATCATTTCATGAAAGATCTTCGAGACGGTTTTCAGTTCGTTAAGCGCTCTTGTGCTACCAGGGTCAAGAGAACAGGGTGAAGTATTATATTTCGCTCTGATAGTTGCTCGTGCACAACGACTCCGATAACACGACTCTGTGTTCTTCAGCATCGTTTCATCCTCATCCCCACGTTATACACCTGCCCCCTCTATCTTTCTCCTTTATCATTTATTCCAAGCTACTGGATTTATTCCGCGATACCTTCGTATCAACTTGGGTTCATTATCAAGTCCCCTCCAGTGGCCATTCTAGTCTTCCTCGGGAGTAACGTTCATTGTTCCTTTGTCCAAGAAATAGAGATCCCGTTGCTCGATTTATGAAACCGAGGGATAAGCTCGTTGGTTGTTCGTCTCACGGGAGTTATAATAGCTGGTTTACTGCACCAACGGAATAAGTTGCTTTCTACTAAATAACCTTGCCCAGGAAGAAAGTACTGCACGGAGGCAATTGTGAACGTGAAATCAAGGTATTCGACGGGAAAAGATGGGTTACGAGGTGCTAATTGATTTGGGGAAACCGTCTTTTATCCTTTCGATCGCGTGGCAATTCTCGCCGAGTGATTTCTTAGTCAGCAAGCTTTAAATTTAAGTGTTATAAATCTTTTTATCAATATTAATATTAATAAATCAGATATTGAGAATTCAAAGATTTCTCGTGGTTCCAGATTTACTTAACGATTTGATGACTCTTGCAACTTTGTATTCCTTTTTATGTCTAAAAGACTAAAAGAGTACTGTAATTGCGAGTGATATGCGAAAAGGTTTAGTATCTCTGAAAATTTTGTCAAATACTGACGTTAGAAATATTCGTATTAAGCATTTGGAATTATAGATAATAGAGTTAATTAAATATTATGAAAATAATAGATCGAAGTTTTAAGGAATAAAGGTGCAATTTTACGAGACTTTCAATTTGTTAATCAGAGCCTGAAAGATCAAAACACAATTTAGTGGATAAATTGTAACGCGAACATCAACGAGTCATGGGATGTCATTATATTAAAATGACAGAGGGACGTGTTAGGAAATAACTTTGAACCATGTTATTTTGAACATCGTTGACGCATCGTAGAAAACCAACCTATGAACCGGTATTGTCATGGTAATTCGGATCAATTTACACAAAAATCGCCCATAAATTCTGAGCTCACAGTTTCTCGTCCATCAAACGCGAAGCATCGAAATCACCGTGCTCTTTTTTTTTTTTTATTTTTATTTTACATCAACGTTGATCGAGGAGCATGCAAATACTACACGTACCTGCTATCCCTTTTATAAAAATTTGATGCGCAGAAGAAAGGGATAATACGGATATTTCATACGCTGAATATGAATATTAATGACAATCTAGGGAATTGGTTTTCAGTTTAAAATCATTTACATCCCATATAATTCGCTCAAATATCATCTCTTCTATATGATTTATCGATTTTTCTTTCGCAATGGAGATGCAAATACAATGAATTTATTTACGATATTATGATGATAATAAATAATCATTTGTCAAAAATTACTTATTGCACGGGCGGGAAAAATTAATGAAAGAATATATGAATGGAATAACATTTAAAACGGGAAAATATCATTTAATTTAAATATATATAAATTAGATCGATGAGTAATTTTTTACTTGGCATTACTGTAACAAAGCGATCAAAATACTATGATTAAATAAGTGAAAAATTTGAGTAAAATCTGGAATTCATAAAAATTCGATTTCTTGAAAAATAACAAGATATTGACAGTGATATGTTCGTTTGTCACGAAACAATCATATTTCACGATCGGTTGGGACACTGTAAAAATGTTTCCACGGTGAGAAATGAGGATAAAAATTGTCATAAGTTTGCGTTAAAAATCGACGGCCCATTTAATAACGTTCTTGCAGTCCGTTCCGGGAAACGGGTTTCATTTTGCGAGCATAAATCTGCATGATGGCGTGAATTTTTGTACCGAGTTCCGCGAGAAACGGGCGGATAAGAGTGATAGAGCCCCGCCAGTCGTCGAGTTCATTAGAGTTCTCCCCGTATCGTCTACCATGGAACGTCGGCGGTTAAAATAGGGGCTGTAAAACCCTGGCCAGCTATGATCGATCGCGAACATTACTTGTCGTTATAGAAGACACATCGAGCCGTTCCTGGAAGAAATTAACGATTTGTATTCGTGAAGGGAGGACGATTAAACATCGTTATCTTCTACTGATTGCGTGCGCTTCCTGTACAAAGTTCGACGGAATTCTGTTCTTTCCAAATGGCTTTGTTTTAGTTAAAAAGTATTCAAAAGAAATATAACTGTTTATGAATTATTCAGTTTGATATTTTCTAAGGGGTAATTTCGTAGCATAACATATCCAAAGAAAATGGCAGGTATTGTAATCTTAGGAAAATCGAGTAGGTTATACCACTAGTTTTTCTATCAAAAAAATTGATTTAAAATCGCAATTAGATTTATTGGGGGTCTTTCATTAGATATCGTAACTTCAAGCGTATATCATTTGAATAATTTTACCATTACAACCCTAATGTAAGATAGTAAATTAAAAATTTTAATCTTAATAAATACTGTCATAATACCAATTTCTCTAAAATTCCCTCAACATACAACTTCGCGTTCGGAAGCCGCGAACGAACGCGTAGCTTTTACATTTCAGTAAATAAAAATCCTTCAAAAGGGAATAATAATATAATTTACAGTTCATATATCATCACACTTCTCTTCGAAGACAATTTTTGATAATAAAGCGAGTCAAGTTATTCATGAACTCCTTTGGCGACTTCCGAGCTGCGACGTTTCCCAACGATCGATTAATCTTTCAAGCAATTCGTTTCCAAATATCCGGACGTTCGCCATCCGGAGAATTCCTGTTCTTTCTAACTCGTCATTAAAATATCATAGGTGTTAAGGAAGGCGATGGGTGTGCCCTCGATCGTCATAAACGCGATACTACATGACTGATGAGCCCCCCAGCTTTTATCGCCCTTCCGTTCTTGGTTTCTTTTTCACCCAGAGTCGTTCATTACACGTGACATCTTATTCATTGGGATCATTCCGGGACAGGTGAATTTTTCAACAGGAATGATTCATCTTTTGTTCGACGAATGTGAAAAAGAGTAACCTCCATTTATAATATTCCATTCGGGGAACTCTGAACATATTTTTATTCAGTTTCTGCATATCAAATATTAATTTCTAAAACATTTATGACAGATCAATTTCAAGCTTAACCTACATAAATATTTCATCAATATCCTTTATACAAAATGGTTGATTCTTCGTTAGAACAATCATTGTCTATTAGCGAATATTCAATTTCTATTAAATGAAAAACCGATCATTTTGCATTGAAAATATTAATAAAATCTTTATGCAATTATTTGCATCAAGTTTTAACCTTTCAATTAATATGTCACAAGTACTACTTTCTGCTACTTTTAAGTCATGAAATAATATTAGACTTTCTATATTTCAAAATCCGTTTTCTGATATGCAACAATTTAATGTAGTTTAGTAGATTTTACTTCTTTCTTTTATAGAAAAATTTTATTTAACCCCTTGTACGCTTTTGCACTCAGTTTCAATCCAAGATAAAATATTTTCTTATTTTAATTATTTCTTTTTAATAATGAAATTTATATTGAAGAGAATAAATGTTGGCAACGACAATTGCATATCCATTTGTTTTAAAATGTTTCCCGTTCTTTCAACGATAAAAAAAACTACAAAACGTCGTTTTTCCTAACAATAGAATGGAAAATGAAGTTCGTAATATATCTCGCACTGGTTTTTATTAATTACAAAGAGAGCAAGAATCGCTTGTAGTCTGCGTTTTAACGCATGAGAGAGAGAGAGAAAAAAAAGATTCTTTCATCCTTTGTTGCATTATACTTTTATTTCATCGGGGTTCGTTGCAATACTTTTGCATTAATGAACTTTAAATGTTTTTGCGTGAAGTACTGCACCGTGCCGTTCTCTTCTTTTCACAACTTGCGTTGAATTTTATCGCGGTAATTAACTTTTTTTCAAATTTCCAATGTTCTTACAGGACCGTCATACAAATTTGTTACCTTGATGCAAAGTTAATTGCCACCAGGAAAAATGAATTTAATTGCCAATCCAACACTGCGCTTGTTTAACGACATCGTCGTAGCTGTTATAAAATATTAACTCTTCATGATTTATATGTTATCAAAAAGAAATGGTGAATAGTGGTTCCATCACGATATAATTTATTCGTTACGTTGTACGTTACAAAATAAACAAAAACCAGCTGCAAAGCTTTCAGCGGCGGATCCAGCGAAGGGGCGGGGGCGATTCAAAAGTTATGAAATTAAAGAGAATTTATACTACAGAATACAGTTGCTGTTCGTAGTAATTTCTATTATTCAACAATTCATCGTTTGTAGTAAATTTAATGTAATATAAAGTTTAATCTTGTGTCACCCGTTACATTTTTCTTTCTTAATACTGCATAAATATTATAATTGATGCGAACCTGATTGTTTGGGTTAGGTTTCTGGACCTACCATCGAAAGTGCGAAAGGAAATAAAAAGATTCATAGGATCGTAAGAAGCTTCGCGCGTGACTCGAATCAGGAGAATTTCAAGTGAAATTAAGTTTGTAGGTCGATCGATCGTCCGGAAGAGGAACGACATTCTGCCGGATGCTCTTGGCCCATTTCACGCGCATTTGTTTCAGACTCGGGCGCCGGGGCTGGTCTCTCCCCCGAATTGCGTTCTAAATAATGCATCATTCGTTGGAACGTTTGGCCGGTATGAAATATGACAGGCATAAAAGTGATGTAAGAGCCCGGGGCTTGTTCGATCGGTGCTTCTATGACAGCGCGTGGCGAAAAGGCTTTCATAAGGCGGGAAAGAGATAAATGAAGCTCGATCCCGGTGTCTGTTTGTGTATCCGGCGAATTTGGTTGTCACAGGAAACTGTGATCGTTGCATTTGTCGCAGGATACCGTGGCATCGTTATTCTTTCGGTCAAAATCGAGCTTATTTCGTTGTGCCGTACGTGTCGAGCAATTCTGATCGAAGATGATATATCCTGGATTCCCGTACACCTTTGTGTCGGTATTTTATGGTTTCTGAAGACAGTAAGAGAAGTGAGCTGTTCCCACAATGTTTGTCAAATATTTGGAACACTCTTAATTTAACGATCTTCACAATATTTGCAGCAGTTATTAAATTATAAGATTAAGAAAATAATTATGAAAATTAAATGCACAACTCTATGGCTTGTCCATTTCTGAATTAAAAATTGCATAACTCTATGCTGCTAAAAATTTGGTATTTGGTTATTTTTAAGCCTGTCAACAGAATATTGGATAAAGAATGACAAGAGTAAAGATTGAAGTGCGGTAAGATTTCGTGCAACAGCAAATTCTCGCAGTCGTTTCTTTTGTTCCACGAACGTACGTTCATTCTCGTTCATTCGTCTTCCATTGTTCCACCAACCCTCTCAATTATGACAGTGATTTAAGAGGGGCCTGTTACTCGATCGTAAAGTTAGAACAGGTAAAAGCCGTCCATCCCGATGTGTTCGGTGCTATAAATCTTCTAAGATGACGGTGTTATCCCTTATTTTGCTCGTTGACAAGCATCCTACGATCTTATTCGATCGTTGATACAACGATATTTTCATAGTAAACGTATCGACACACGATATTCATCGTCCCCCCCCCCCCCCCCTCTCTCTCTCTTTTTTCTTTTTTCGGAAGAGGGAAAGTTGGGCATCGAAGGGTTGACGCTCGTGTCGATACGACCCGTCGAATATTGCTGTAGCAATTGAACAGGTCCGATTTTCCATCGATGCTGCGACCAGTCGCGATCATTTATTTAAACAATTTTCACGGTTCGATATCCATTTTATACAGTGGTGAACATGAAACGTGGGAAAAGGGAATTCATGCAGATTTGTTCCCCAACTGTTCTTCGTTTTTTTTTGGCCGCAGAAAATGTCGCATACGCGTTTGTTGTTTCGTTGTGTGCTCTGTTCTGTTTCATTTCGTAGGAATGTTTAATGCATATTCGTGAATTTTATGGCTTTTGAAAGAATTAAGTTAATCTTTTGGAATATTTTTTAAATTTTATTTTGAACGATAGAATTATTATTTCTTTGTAAAGTATTGTTATAATTAAAAGAATCGTTTTGATGAAAGCACTACTTACAAATCTTTACTTATTAACATAGAAACTACTTGTTACAATGAAATTCAAGTTTCATTATGTTTTTGAGATTGAGGTTGCCTGTAAATATATAGGTTACATATATCATCAAATTATGCAAAATCTCGGTTTATTTAAGAATCCATAGCAAAACGCCAATCTTATAAAATTTTCATTAAAACCCGTTAATTAACACCACGTTCTGGTGAGTAGAATGCCAAGATTGTAGGATGTCGAAACGTCCTTCGATCTTTTCTCGCGAAGAAAGCGAGTCAATGACGAGTGGCAAAGATAAAGCGAGAAAGACGAAAGAGAAGTATCCGGGTAATTGTGCAAAGTTCAGCAGAGGAGAAAGTGGAAATCTTGGACGGCGATTAAATAAACGTCTTGTAACAGGCAAACGAAACAATGGGGGAGGAGTGCTTTTTAAAAGGATTGCTCCTTTTCAAAGAAATCTGCCAAACGGTCCCTCGATACTCCCGCTCTTCTAATGATTTATTAATTACCTCACGATGGACGCCGGGAAATCGACGGTCCAGATATGCAATTAATTATGAAATTCACCGGTTCAACCGAGAAACGAAAAGATATCGCGATTGAATTTCTTGCAGGAAAAATTTCGAATACCGTGTTTAATTCCTGAAAGGGGTAATTGATACGGTGACTACCTTGGGGGCATCGGTACAGGGTACCACGTATCATATAATTCAATAACTGAGGAACAGACAATTTTAAATAACATTAATATTATATTAATCAGGCAAGGTATCGAGTGCAAAGCTCGAATTGCAAAATATTGGATTGGCAATAGAATTCGAAAAATTTGAAATTGGCAAAAATTCCATATTACCACAAATATGGAAAAATTATTATTTGTTGAATTTGAATAGTCTCGCAAGGGAAAAATGCAAAGTCACGAACCTAATATAACAATGGTGTCCATTTTATAAATAGCCATTTTCACTGCGACGCTCAATGCTTTGGATGATGTCACGGGTAACTGTTATGAAAGACTATATTGTCTACGGTTAATAAATTATTGATGCGAATGTAATACCGGTTGCAAAGTGTGACGTCGTTTCTTTGAAATCCTGTTAGCCGTTTCGTTGGCGACATTAATGGTAATAGTCTTGCGTGGCTATTATCGGTGAATCAAAGACACGATATTATGAAATTGATTTTACAGCGTTGGATGATTAGTCTCCCGTTAACCATTAAGCACTAATGCCTCTGATTGATTGCTTCTTTGTAGCTCGCAATCGACGAAAGTCCCTGCATGAAATATTCTTAATAGAGATGTAGCGTTTTCTTCGATTGGTATTGCATAGTTAAATACCTTTATTAACAAACCTTGTAAATATCAAATTCAATCTTGTACATTCATCTGTTAACCAGATTAAATTCTCTTGGAACTCTTAGCTTTATTTTATACTTGTTTGCACTGCTTCTTTAAATTCAACGTTCAATTATCAATTTCTCTTCTTCCAATCACGCAAAGAACTCTTGCAATTTCTGTCCATACCGATCCGTGTATCAAGTATACGAAACTTTTTTCCAGGATAGGAAAGTCCGTCTTAAATTGGCAAACAGAGAGAAGCTCTGTCCAGTCGATTCGAAACGTTCGATCTTCGAGTTCCTCGAGAACGAATCTCGGGAAAACTTTTTCACCCCCTCCCCCTCCCCGCTCTTGGTTGGCCCGAGACCGAACGATAGAGGGTCTCAAACTCTCCTCTTCGTTCGTAGATTGCGTTTAATCAGAATTAAGGATGTACTTGTAGAGCATCGATGGCTCGAACGGTCGATGATCTTCGTCTCATTTGCCCGATTCGAGAGAGTTTAATCTGTGGAAGGACTTCTTGAACGACTCGTTCCTTCCAGCTGGGCTTAAATTCTGCCCGGATCGATATCAACTTTCGCGAGGAACACGATTTACCCTGGGGTTTAATGTCTCCTCGATATTTCGTCTATTTATTTGTCCGATAAAAAGCTTCGTCGTAAACATGCCCCGGTGAATAACGCGAGAACGACAGGAAATAAGTTGGCGGAAAACGTTTGGAACAGACTTTTCATTTTATTCCGAAAGTTTCTTCCTCTTACGAGCAGAGAATTAGTTTCGAGAAAGTTGGAATCATGAGGGGAGTTCGGTTTATCTTTTTTTACTTTTCAAGTTATTTTCGAAGCGACTGATTAGAGAATTATATTGACACGTGATCGCAAGTATTTTAGTTTATTGTATTACTGTACATTGAATTATATGTAGTTTCTGCAGGTCAGACTTTTAACACAGTTAATTTGGTTCGATCGGAGTACAAATTAATACTTTCCTACTAACCGTGGTGTTAAGTTATAAATGTGATTTCATAGAAATTCAACGCAATTAGACTCATTGTCAGGGCATTCTTTAGATCAATCGTTATTAGCTTCATTGCAATGTAACTAAATTATCTACATTTTACTTTGTTCCTTTTCTTGTCGTTTGCATAATAAAGGTATTCACTGTCTGTCGAATTTCACAATAAATTAGAGTCAATCATCCTTCATTCTTCTGTATTCGAATATAAAATAAGGAAAATTAAACATGTGCTTCTAAACATTTTTTTATCTCTATAGAAGACAGCATAAATTTTGTCAATATGTATTAAACCAGTTCCATAATTTAATATAAAAATTTTGACAGATTTGGTAGTTTTAGCGATACATAAAAATGCCATCTATGACCCACGTCTCACAGAATGTATTAACTTGAAAATTATTTAAAATATAATTACCTCGTTATTTTAATTATCGTACGTGCAATCGGGTATGTAGATTTTCAAATTAGTTCTTCCCAAAAATGCTATTATCGATTACCAGTTTCAATAAATATTTCCAAGCAAAATCTTTCGAATTTTGCTATCCGTTTTAGAACACCTTGTATTCCGGTACCGGTTCAATTCTCCTCGCACGAGTTTCGATAACTTACGATCGCTGGCCAACGAATTCCGGCCGACGAATTCCCGAAGGTGGACCGATATTTATGGTATCCGCAATTCTAAAACCGTATGGAAGGAAGCAATTTGTTCCATGGTCGACACAATACAGCAGCCATACGGTAATGAAACAGGGAATCGTTTTTTATCTTGCACCAAGCAGCCTAGCCCTTGCATTCGACATTTTCCCCTCGTCGGATACGTATTTCGACATATTGCTCGTTACAACTAGTTATAACACCAGCATATGGTAATTACATTCTTTTAACGATCGTAATTTGGGACTGACGATCGTTAATCAACGGTTGTCGTTAATTGGATCGAATTTGCGAAAATTAAAAGTTTCCGTTATGGCTTTAAATAGTATTAAATTTGACAAATTTATCTATGGCATGTGACTTGTTTTTCCAATAATTAACTATTGTTTTATGAAGAAAGTTAGAATCTATTATAGTTAGTATTGGATGCAAATTTCTTTTGAAAAGTTATGAGAAGTCAATACAGGTTTTAAGCTTTTTATAGTTTTCAAATCTATAATTTTAAAACAACGAGACTGAGACCTTTAAACTGTAGATAAATTCGAGTATGTCGTATTCAGTGTTAAGCACACTGAAGGTTTCTTTAAGAAGCTATACGAAGAAATCCATAAAGACATCAATAATAAACGATCGGTGTTATCAAACTATTTTCTATTAACAAAATAATACATTTCTCAAGTCAGGGACAGGTTGTTTATACGAAGTAGCTGGAATTGCATTCTAATTCATTCCTTGGTGGTAGAGCATCGTGAAATGTTCGAAGAGAACGCTTCTTCTTCTTGATCATCAAAGTTTGTCGTATACAGTGAAGTTCATTGTTTCGAAGCTGACTCGTCCCTAAGATAAATTATCTGCCGACTGTACCTTCAACAGGCGGAACCGTGACGGTTTACGGTTTAATTCCGGAAAGTGTAGAGAATGCAAGGTGGTTTCTTCTGCGTTATTGGAAAGATTGCAGGTTGGGAAGGTCTTCGACTTTAGTGCAAAGGTCATCCGGAACGTTGCATTTCTCCCATCAGGAGAACAGGTTTGCATATTTTGTTCGAGCTTCTCGTCGATGTTTTTCGTATTATTTTCCAGAACGTGTTTCTCTCGTTCATCTTTTACAGCCCTCTTTTATATAGGTGTGAAAAGAGTACTATTTTAAATCGAATAAAATTTCCAATATGTATATAATTCGGAGAAAAATAATGAATAAAATTTGTTAAAAATCAAACTACTATCTAATCAAGCAGAAATCTAGGTAATTTGATGGCCCATTTACATATTTATGAATTCTATGCCTTATTGGTTCCTAAATTGCGTGAAAAACGCCTCTAATAAGAGAGCAGCTCTGTTGTAAATAGTAAACAAATCAGTTGCTCCAAAATTCAAGCCCCTTGGTCCCTCGATTAATTCTCAAACAGCTGTTGATCGCGATAAACATATTTGCCGCGTAAAGGTCACGGGTCTGTCTGTATCTTCTCCTTCTCCTCGTCTTCTCTCCTACTCGAGTTCCCCGTGGCATACAGGTGTAACCGGCGTCCGCCATACGCTTTCAGTAAACGCCTGGTCGTCGCCAGGTATGCCGGTTCCCTTCTGGGTCGTGGAATCCTCGTCTTTCCTGGCACCCTTTGTTCGTTCGATCGTGTGTCCCGACCTCGTGGTGGTCGAGTGATTTCGCGAGTTTTGTGGGTGATTTTAACGCGTGGACGAGGAAACTGAAACTTCTTGAAAAACGTGACTGTGCGTGGGTGTTGAGAAAGTTTGAGGATCTCGAATCGTCGTGGCAAACAGAGGGACACGTAAGTACCTTGTTATTTAAAACAATTTGAACGATTCAATTTGATTCGTTTTCTGTGGAGTCTCTTTTATTATTTCTGTTTGAGATCTGAACGTTTAAATTTACATTCGTTATGAAATCATAGGAATTTTTATGGAGCACTTTTTATTATTCATACTTGAACTTTGTTGGATCGATTTCAATATTTGCATTCGTATGATTCGTGAGTTATTTGCGAAGATTATTTATTTATTATTTATACATCAATGAAACGTTCGAGTTTTATCAATGAGTCATAAAAATTGCTCGCAATATGCGTTTTCGTTTATTCATGGATATTCTCTTTGGTTTTATTGAAAAGATACAACGAGGGTTTGGGTAACAGCTTTTTATCAGCTTCTTGATGAGTCCTCTGGTTTTGATGTTTGATCTTGAGTGACGTAATTTAGGTGTTTGACGTCTTTACGACGGAATTTTGTTAATTCAGAGCAAGCTTACGTTTGTTGAACTGCAATCTCGAAAGAAGAAAAGTATTATAAGATACGAGTAATTTTATTTTAGAAGACCTTGCTAGGAGAAATGGAATTTGTTTACGGAGCCTAAACAGTTTAATGTTGAGGACCATTTGTACGAGATTTTGAGGCCTAATGATACCGCGACAGGGATTTGATTTACGATACTGTTTAGCTGTCAAATCTGTATAAATCATATCCCGAATACTTTTTTTTTTAATCATCTTGTAATCTTGAGAATGTGCGGTGATTTTGCATAAAACTTGTTCTGATAAATTGGGTATATAATTCTACAAGATAAGAATTTTGTTCCATTTGACTTTGACTTTTTGCAGTATTCAATCTTCCTCATACATTTCGAATTGTTTTTTGATTCCATAAACAACGGATAAGCAAATATTGAAAATTTCGTCGGTCAATTCGAATTCTTTTTGCTCCAAATTTTTTAAATTCTGTGAGCCACGTGTTTAATAAATTACTTCTATCGTTATCGGAGCAATTGTCTTTTAATTGAAATGCAAAATGAATGCAACATCTAAATCACGTGGTATTTCGTAAACAAAATCATGATACTGCGGGAGAGTTGAAATTTAAAATATAATTTATGAACAACGTAAGCAGTGGAAAGAACTGAGTTGGTGAAAGGAAGTCAATGATTTACTTGATCGATGTTAAAACAAAAAAAAAAAGAAAAAGAAACAATAATGACAATGATTTCTATATTTTTAGTAGTTGAATTCATTGACGTGCTCTATGAATCGTAAACGGTCTATCCGGTTCAATTATTCCATAGCCGAGTCGTTTGATCCTCGTCAAGGTTTCTATAGTTGTTCGACCAGTGGCTTTCCTCGATTCGATACGGGCTCTGACAGGTTTATTTACATGCGTTTCTCTCAAGAAAAAAAAGACTGTATTAATTGCTTACCTCGAATCCCAGTTTCTAAAAGTAGCGATGCTGTTACCTCTTCTAGTAAGCTTCTTATCTGTTCATTGATATCGATCGCAAGCTGAATCAACAATTATGACAGAAATTTGATGAATTGAATATTCCTTTTGAATCCTTAACTATCGTGGTTTAGAGCTGAAATCATAAAATGAACTGTACTATGTTGTAATTTTTATTTTCATTCCTTACCTAAACAATTAATAAATTCTGTACGACGTATAACACTATCTACTTTCAAGCAGGAAAACTACAGATTCAATTTTGACAGACTCATATGTAACATGGTACTTGAGGGTTAAATATCTTCTGAAACTTCTGAAGACTTCTGAGACTTCTGAAACTGAACGCTGGCAGCTAGCCTGATAACTTTGTTTAAATAATTGATTTGATTTGCATGGTTACGAAATGTTTGGATCAACTTATAGGAGTACATGTATCGTTGGAAAAATTGGAAATGAAGGACTGTTTGCCTAAGGATATAGATCTTATCGTTAATTTATCAAACATTATCTTTTTCCAAGATCACCTTGGTCTTCTTTTTCTGCTATAATTCTCTGATTGCTCCTTATCAATTGTGTACATGGTTTTGTATTGACTAAATTTGGTACAGAAGAATAAATCTGTGTATAAAAATGTAAGAGTTGCGTTGGATTCAGGTTAACGTGCAAACGAATCTAAAGATAGCGTAATTAATGTAACAAGTGAAATGTAAATTAATAGGAATAAGAGATAACATTGAACTCGTTAATTATTGCGTAGCTTGATTTACATTGTTAATAATTTCCATCGTTACGAATCTGTGTAAACTGGGTTACCTTTTTATTCATTAACAATTGAAATCCATGCAACACTTTTTTTTAATCATTTTTTATTCTATATCAAAGGGAATACGTTTCTTGGAATAAAAAGTTATTTCACTGTTCTTATAAACAATTTTAGTTTCGATTCTCATGTTTTAAATTACAAAATAACGCGAAATACCTTACCGTAATAATGTGAACACTTTCTATATGAAATATATCATGACATCTTGATTAATTCATGAAGAATGTTGCTCTTCAACATCACGTTCTATCCGATTGCAGAATAATTGAACACACGTTTCTTCACGATTATTTGAAATCAGTATTCAATAAATGCTTCTTTTGATACAAATATTGTTTAAAATAATTATTGCAAGGTCTCACGTTTGGAAAGTGAGACGAGTAATAAAAACAAAAGCAAATATGTTCTATATATAAAAAATACAAGAACCATTATTTTAAAATGCTATTTTTAATCTTTTTTTCATAAACTAAAGAATAGGAAAAATATTTCTTTTTTAATTATTTTGTATTGTTGTAGTATTACCTTACAAATATTCAAAAATCTGTTTTTGCCACTCCTTTTGTTAATTTGTTTTAATTTCACTCGGATGCGTTAATGAAGCACAAAGGATTAATTTCGATCCCCTTCCCCCAAAAAGAATGATAAAAATTTCTAAAACCCAGGTGGATCATTTTTGGTACATTTACCTTACACTGTTAAATTTGTCCACAGATCTTTTCTGAAAGTAACTAACAGAAGTATGTAATTATTTGAGTAAAGCGTTAAGAAAGTCTCTTTCGTTTAACGAGCAACGAGTAGATTCATCTCTGCGTCTTCATCGGCGGAGAAGATGACTGCGCCGGAATACGCTGTAAATTCGAATGCTCGCGTGTCTGGAATGCGATCGTCGAAAAAGCGAATGGAATGCCTGTACGGTTTCGTCGTCGACATCATCATCCTCGACGGGAAGCGTTTCGAGGCGTGTTGATTGCGCTGCACTCGCGAATCCTCGTCGCCGCGCCGCGCCGCAGCGATAAATAAGCCGCTTATACCGTAATCTAATCCACGAAGCTTCTTTGGCAAATTCGTCACGAAATAGCGTATTCGCACGGAGAAAATTAGATGATAAGGCTGTCAAGCTGACAACCGCCACCTTGACGAAAGATACACCAGGGTTTGCTCAATCTACCTTCTAATGATCTTGCTAAACTCGACTCAAGTAACATAATTTTATAGGATAACATTTCGAGGGTCCTGCGATTTTGAGAATCTTCGTGTTATCTTTGTTCGACGAAGATCAAATCGGATTCGTTTTATTGTATTGACTGTGCGATTATCTGCTATATAAACTTTCGAGGCTTCGAAGCGATAAAACGCAAACGAAAAAAATATTCCACAGGAAGTAATTTGGTTGGGGGCGTACAGTGTCAAATCTGTTTTCTGAATTATTTGCTAAGGTAAATTAAGCAAACTCTGGTGACCCCGGAATCTTTGATTTCGTCGGTTAAAATGGAGGCGTTCCCGATCGTTTTATACATAGACAGATTGCTTTCCGCGGCCATCCGTTCTCTACAATGCCAGGCTGATTGGAATTCGTGCAATTAAAGCAATATCCGTGGATACAGGATTTCGATACCTACAGAAGATTATATTACAATCATCGATTCGAACGTCTTATCTATATTTGATATTTTATATCAAGTCACTTATGGAACGACGAATAACGAATCATTTTGTGACCAAATTATTCCAGATTTCTTTTTCCTTTTTTGGATATCTTACGTCTGTTTGTGTTTTCATAATAAAAATTCATATAACAAATTTTAAATATCGAAATTTAAATTTAAATTGATCGCTTACTGAAGGGTTGAATTTGAATTGAAACTATGGTTACGCTTCTCACAAATGAACAGCGAAATTGCAGAAAATTCGAAGTGAATCATTGGCTGGCTCGTTGAAAACAAATTGAAGTAGAATTGTAAATAGACCGGTTACAGTGTCAGCATTGAAATTCATTTGTGCCCGGGAGATGGGCCAAATCGACCACGCGAAACGATCGTCCGATTTCAACTTGACCAAACGATATCTCTTGTCCAAGCACAAGTAGATAATTGATGTTGACGCAGTGCGGCTTGTCTTATCACTCGGTTTTCCGCTTATCGTATCGATTCGCTAACACTGCCTGCCACAATCATGGCTACAAACTCACAAATACCCGGCACAGATTTTCGTCCGATGAAAACTCGATCGCTCGGTTCGAGGACAGCTATCGTCTATCTGAATCTTGAATCTTGATTCTAGCTACTGTGGGTATTTTTGTGAATGTACTATTCGTTATTTAACACCTTTATCAACAACTATATTATTAGTAATGCTACATTAGTTTATCATATTAGTAGCAAAGCAATATTAAAACAAAGCAATAGATAATTGGCGTTCGGAATTAATAAAAACGTTATCGCAGCTGTATCATATTTTAATCCGCGTCAAACAAACGAACGTTTTAAATTTTCTATTTAAAATACCATCCTGTTGTGATGTTGAGTTGGCGTTGTACAGACCGTGTCAAATTTATAATGTTTCTTCCTTTATCAAAAGGCGCCTATAGCAATGCAAATTCTGTTCATTCAGTCGGTTCGTTGTAACACGCTCGCAAGTATAAGTTTATGCCACCTAGCTAAAGTTAAATTTCTAGCGTCGTTTACAATCACGACGTTGTTATCGCGGTACGATCTTACGACATTATCGTCACGTACGGCATAAGCGTGCAATGAAAAGGGAGTTTACCGTTTGCCCTATTGCCCCTATTATGCCACGATATCAGCCGAAATTTAGTTACCCCGTTCCCTTTGTATTTCTCTGTTATTTTTATCGTTCGTCTCTCTTCTGGCACTCCACTTTACCGCCGCTGATCGTCTGATACTAGAATCTATATTGCTTTAAAGTGCCTGTAATATTTCAGTTTTAGTTTATCGATCTACAGACGAGAAATATATATTTGTGGGTATAAAGTTATTGCTTTCGATAGTTCCTGTTTTCTATGTTCCTCGTTTCGTATCGAGTAATTTTTGTTTTACGAAATTAAAACAAAAACCGCAATGAAAACTTAACAATTATCAGCGGTGCCTTAAATATGTTCGATGAATACGGACCGTCAGCTTCGTCGCTACGTGCGAAACATAAAATAATCCGTTGTATAATGCAAGGTAACGGGTTTTGTCTGTCGAACAGGTGGTCAAATCGATCGTAACTGTACCTTGATCGAACCGGACGAAGTAAGTTGGTGCGAATTGTACAGCAAGAAATCAAATTGAAACATAATCTTCTCTTTTATCCTCTCGAGGGTCGTTTCTGATCGCGATCGGTTCATCAAACGGCACTAATTGCGTTCCAATGACGAGCTTTTAAGACCCGTAGAGACGCTGGTAGCTCGACCGCGGCTTAATTTGTTCGCGCAGAAACTAGGATTATGATCTTAATTCCCTTTCAGATTGTTTCTGACTAGGAGCTCGACTCACGAAGCTGTGTGCGTGCATCTGTATGCTTGTTAATGTGTATTTCAATCGATAGGAAGAGGCGTTGCGACGTACATTTCAAATGGACCTCGAAATCTATGATAACGTTTGCCAACAGAACCAATCCGTCTTCATTCAATACGGCAAGTGCCATGTTGAACACTTTATAGTTCAAAGTAATAAAAAAGATAAAGAAATTGTAACTAGAATTTTTGTTAGTATTGGAATTTTCAAATTTTGTGGGAATTTGGGAAAATTTAGATTCTAGTCAGAAGCCCAGACTTCAACTTCTAGTCCTTAGAAGTGGGACCATTTTAGTATTCTATAAATGAATTTTTATGGTTTTAAAATTGCAGAAAAAACTGCCTTTGAAATCTTGAGAATAATCCAAAAATCTGTTTCACACACAGAAACCTAAGTCATAAAAACCACTCGCACAATTTCTATTCTAAAATTGGAGTTTTCATAATTGAACTTGTTCGAATCGATGCACTCGGAAAATCAGAGAATTTGAAATTCGAAGTAGCGTTCCCGTGTCGACACGAAGTATTTTTCAAAATTTTTAACCACGTTCAGAGAAGTCCTCTTTGAGCGGTGGTTTGCGACCATGTAGTATCCGGTTCCGTCCGGAAGAGGACGGTCACCATCAACCGGGTCGCAGTTTTTCGCAGTGCGCGAGTCCTTTGAAACATCCGACCCCACTGCAGTAGAGTTTTCCTACGGTCGTTCCAGTTTCTGGCGGATATCCAAAAAACCCTGGCCCTTTTGCTAAACTTTCTCCCACCGTCGCGTCGTCGTCCTTCTGTTATTCTCGGCGTTCGTTCGTGACATCGAGTGGCCGGATTTATATCCGGCATCGTGTCTCTGTTCGCGTTCCAGTTGTTTGTTCCGACGGGTCCCCAGACGGTTCTCCTCGCCCGGGCTTTACTGCGGCGATTCTTTCTTGATTAGTTCGCAAAGTTACTTTTATTCCTCCGTCGAATGAAACTTTTTGCACGACGAAACGCTCGGGATAATTTGAATTTCAAGAATTCAGCCTGCGAACGTTGATTATTAGCTATAAACTTAATAGAATAATGAATTTTTCTTAGAATTATATTGCACGGTTATAACTAGTCCACGATATTAAACTGAAATTATTAGTAAATTTAGTTTAGACGGATTACTTGCAACATAAGAAGGTATTTAGAATGGTAATTAAAATCTTATCAAACATATGTAAGTTACAAGCATATCAAATTTCTAGGATAGAGATAAACGGATGATCATTTGAACCGAGCAATGTTGTACGATGATTACCGCAGCGGTCCTGCTAATTGCATCGCGCGGTGAAAACACGGTATGAGAAAGATTACTCTGCGAGGCTCGAAATTCCCTGGCGAAATTTCCCCGTTAATAAACCCCGTGATCCGTTGCGATGCAACCAGCAGTTCGCGTGTAATCCCAATAATTGGCACAAATTCGAGGCTGCTATGCCGCTTCTCGCGCGTTCGCCCGAGACTTCTGACATTTTCGCGGCACACGATTCTCGAGACGAAACGCGAAATATCATGTGTTGTATCGTGCCCCCCTCCTCCTTATACGAAAACCATCCACGTGGAATTCTATTAATTCCAAATTACTTTGTTATATTGACGCGTTTGAGACATTGGCTATGGTGACGACAGGATATTAACCCCTACTATTAGAAATTAACTTCTTTGGTGCTATAGTCGTCCGATACAAAGTGTTTTCGTTTCAAAATAGCAAGTGGCAAATGTAGGAATTCTTATGATAAAAAATATTAAATGTATTACAAATAAAATTTGACAAATTCGATTTTAAGCGCCACCCTGATGCATTTGCAACTTTCCAGAGCCGTATTCACTTTAGTATAATATAATTTTATAAATTAGCATTATTTTTCTAAAGTCATTATACCTTTGTATCAAAAGCTGTGCATTAAATCAAATGCTTTAGGCGTTTATGTAAATTAATGGGAAAGCATGGTTTTTTTTGTCTGTCATAATTCATTGTTCCCACGAAAACTACCAGTAAATTGGATGTACAAGTTTCGATTACACGAATGATAACCTCTATGAAGCGGAGACTGCATTGTATACGAGGAATTCTGTATTGCGATATCTACTCGAAGCAGTTGCTATTGTTCTTACAGGCGAGCAAGCAGAAAATCAATTTCGTTGATCCGAATGATAGTATCCGTTCTAGATCTGCTAGGTATGCATCCTGATAGTAATCAAATTTTTAAGATTTGATCATTTCTCGTGTTACGCATGCGCGTTTCTGAGAAGTCAAAGTTGATCAATTCTGCGATATGAAAGGTGGAAGAGAATGATGGTTTAATAGATGTTGTATTTCAACATTCAGCTTGAATTGTGCGAACAAATACAACTTTATGATTGTAATATTTTTGGAATTATTTGATTGTGATGTACATGCAAGTAGATATTGTTATACTCCTATTTCATTTTCCATATTTTATATATTTTGCAATTCTTGCCTAAACTAAACCTTCAGTTTTTATCAACCCTATGGAAATAACGCCGTGTAGTTATCGATAACGTAAGCTTCATCTATTATCTATTTCGTCTGAAATAAATATTACTCATTATTATATTTATGCCATATAAAATAAATTTTGTCTAAAGATGTATAATCAACGCTTCCCAGATTCCAAATTCAATATTCCATGGAATCTATCTATCTCTCAGATTCTCAAGATTCTAGTATAGTTAAAATAAGAGCGTCCAGTGCGTGATTTTTCATTTATTAACAGTTTGAGATGCAATCGTTCGAATACTTTCGCGCACGACCGCCTATATGTTTAAAGCTGCATTCTTGAAATATAGAAAAGAGAAATTGCACAACGAAAGAGTGTTCGGCCCGTCGACATTCCTCGGGACTTTCTTCGCGGTCGAACGCTTCCTCGTAAAATATCGCGAGATACGATAGGTTGAGTGTTGAACTATGTGTGTCACGTGGCAAAGAGGATACCAGAGGTCTGCACGAGAAGAGACCTCCGTCACCAATGGGAAAGTGTGCCATCGAAAGGTCAACGTTTACTCGTTCCCCCTCAGCAAAAGGAAACGTTTTCTTCTTCTTCTTTCGTCAGGATCGAAAGATCTTTGTGCTATCCGTTCTCGTGCTTTTGTGGACATTTATCTGTGTGTATGCGCAAACACAGAGAGGGGTAGCTTCTGCCGATTCCTCGCAATCGATTGTTTTTTTTCCCCCGCCAGAGGGATCGTTGTTCCGTTCGATGATTCCTTATTTGTTCGTCCCGTTCTGTGTACCAACTTGGGAACGATGAAAAATTGAAACTTGTCGTTCTATGTCTGCTGTTATTCTTAGACGGTCCAAGGTATTTCTGGAAATAGTAGTCGATAATTATAGAATATGTTTCCTGCTATTTACATTGGTGTAAAATTAACTCTTAAAAATCTTCTTTTTTCTATAAATATACGATTTAAGATTTAAATCTGTTTACTAGACCTTTTTAATATTTCTTTATGACAGTCTTTTTGTAGAAATGATTTTTCTACTTAAGGTGTGACCTCAATCTCTTCCCAATACGCGACACACAAGATGCGTCGTCAATTTGAGATGTTCTAAGACGAGCATCGACCGAAAAAGGGAATACGAAAGATCGAAGGAAGAGCGATGCAGAAATAGAACGAAGGCAAAGGTCTTTCGCAATTACCGTGGTCCACGATGTTGGAAGTGATCTGTTCTCGAAAACTGGTCACGTATCTTCAACTGGACACTCGATCGGACTCGGGTACCACTGGCCGTGTCCACTTCTCTTTCTTGTCCATTTCTTTCGTGGATCAGGATTAGAGGAAGAGTCCATTAAGGGAGCTACAGCTGCAAAGCTACTCGAGCGTGATCGTGATCGTGATTGGCGATCGGCCAAGAATCCGCGAGTAGGCTCGCGATATTCTTCGTCGATTTGTCCGTGTGTGCCCGGTACATCGAGGCATTAATAAAGGTTTGTCGATATCGGGTCGCGTTTGACGGTTTCACGAGCTCGTTCCTTCGCCGTTTCAAACGGCACGTTCCACGGCTGTTTCGATTTTAGATGGCTGATACGGTGCTACGTGAGCTTTAGCAAGTTTCCGTCGATTCGACGATTCTGGATGCAGGATTTTCTGCGACCAGCAGACTGTTTAATTCGTTACCAGTCGGGGTATTACAGATCTTGTATCGCTTAGCTGGCCATGGACGCAACAGATTTTAAGCTTCTCGCATAGATATCGCCGTATTCCAGGTTATTTCTAAATTTAACAATGATACTTTTTAACTTGACGAACTCGAAGTATTATTTCCCAAGGGTAGTTGTAATTTTTTAATGTTCGTATTTTTTAAAATATCGCGCACCGGTTATCGTAGGAACCACTATAAAAAAAATCAAGTATAATACCATATTGACACAGATTGAGTCTTAGTAAAGCGTGGGATTTGACATTTCCGTTTGAAGAATATGACTCGCCAAAAAGTAATAGTATTTTTCTTCGTATTTGCCGCTTGCGTTAGTTACAAATTGCTGTTTATTCACAGGTGTTAAAACGAGAAAAGTTGAGTTACACAAATGTATAATCGTATAGGTATTATTATACGAAAGCGTAGTTTTGATGAATTTTCGCTGTAAATCGATTGAAAATTTATAAACGAACGTCATGTAGGGATATTTGCAAGCAGCAGTTGGTTGCAAAGTGTCGTTTCACGTGTTGGTAATTAGCGTAACGATGCATGCACGCGTGCAACGGTTACGTGCGTTACAAGCAGATTGCACAGAATGTGGATTTGTCCGAATTACATCGCGAAATTATTTCGATGCACCCGATTAGTACTGCTAATCAATAGCGATAATTTACACGGGGATCGTAATGGACTGTGTCCTGTTAATCGGTGTTTGCTTTGATCGAGATCTTCCATCGTTGAAAGGGACCTCGTTACGTAGCTTCGCTTCGATTCGATCTATATTCGATGATTATTGATACACCGAGTTTAATTTAACCTTTTAAATTTAACAAGCAACTTCTCTCGCTTTGATTGAAAAATTAATGGTTGAAAATTTTGGATGTTTTTGAACCAATGATATTTTAATTTCGTTTATTTGCTGGAATTACATTATCGACGGGAAAGATAGATTCGGCATTTAACCTCGATTGCGAAAGAAATCTTACTTTAATCAAATAATTACAAGCTATTTCTGGCATCATCTTTGATTTTCGTAATTCGACGGTATTTTTCGTTTCTCTGTCACGAGTTAAGCAATCCTCGCGTTAAAACGTCTGTGCGATGACACAATGATTCGAACTTTCTCCGGTGTTACGAAGATTTCATTAATTTCTTGAAACATGGATTATAAATGAACGAACGGTTAATTATTTTAACATTATGAATGGTCATTGGCGACACCGTTGATAATTAATATTACGTTTGTATCTTGTAACATCTCGTTTAGCTTCCCAGTTTTTCCTCCTTTCAAAATTGACACTTTCAAGATTGACACTTGATAGTATATGTTATCTATCTTTTTTTTAAGATGTCAAGTATATTGATTTTGAAATATTTGCCAAAGTTGACTCTAAAAATAAATAAATAAGGCTTCTTTTTCATTTAGAATAGGATACTAGATTTTTGTCATGGAAAGTTTCAAATTAATTTCCTAAACAATTTACATTTTCTACTTTCGTCACTGTTGTACATAAAAATACCCTGAACAAAGTAATACCCTAAACACACATAAAACATAAATAATTAAGCAGAATATTTTTACTAAAAGAATGTCATATCATTTAAAATATGTTAAACTTTTCTACAACTCTAACATTTGAAGATCATTTCATCTTCTCTCTTGAAAGTCCTAAAAAACACATCATCCTGAAAGAATCCACTTAATTCCGAAGAAACAAAAGAACCTTCTATCTCTTCTGTTCCCTTTTGTAAGGGTTAATGATTTACATTGGCCGGGAATTACCTTGTTCGTTCTGCACGTAACACGCTCGATTTTTATTCTCGTTTGAGCGGCTGTTCAAAGAGAGACACCGTAGTTATTTCGCGTTACACGAAGTGCTATCAACCTCGACTCATTGTTACAGTACAGTGAACGGCAAGAAACATTCATAAAGATCCGATGTCCCCAGAAGCTAATTAACTTTAACCGGCAATCAACTCACCCGTAACAAATTTGCGATGAGGAAACCCCGTAATGCGATCTCTGCTCTGTCATATTGCTTCATTTTCTCCCCGGGAACGAAGCGTTTACGAGCAGAAGAGCGGTCGAATCACGAGGATCCTCTTTTCTCACAACGTAACGTGAAATTTATTATAAGTTTGTACAAGTTAATTGTATCATTTGCACAATATTTCTTTAAGTTCTTTCGTTGGTACTCTTCGGTTTATAAAGATGATTTTTAAATCATGGATATTTATAAAAAAAAATGGAACGAATTGTTTAAAATATATTTAATCACGCGAAATTCCATGGAGCTGTGTTTCTTTCTTATGTAGACAAATTCTTTAGGGAGTGATTTTGCGTAACTTTTCTCTTTATTTAAAGAAATTATTTGAAGTAGTTGTAACAATGTGTTTTTTGTATACTTGTAGGCTATTTCGGGAATTTCAATACTACAATTGCGAAAAAAAAAATCTTTTTTCAAAATACTCGGATAGAAGGAACTTTCATTTATCACAGAAACTTTTATAATTCCGAACGTTCATTTCCCTTGAAATATTGGTATGTTTACTGTCAAGCTTAAACAAGATTAAGTTAACACACGGCGGTGTAATTTATTGCGGCCGATGTAATATCTTTTGTTCTCGAACCAATTGTGGTTTGTCGTGAAACTTCATTAGAACCCTTATTTCTATCCTTTGCCCGTGCCGTGTTTCGTTATCGTGCCACGTAATTAATGCTCTGATATAACAGTTTCATTAAAATGTGAAATGAAGAACGGATTTGGATTGTTAAGTCGGTCGTTATTCGATACTGACAACCGCACGATATTCAATCGCCCCTTTCAATTTTGCAATAATTTTATTGATGGCGATGAATGACTTTTCATTCGTAATTACATTAAGAAACAATATACAGCGTGGAATATTAATTTATCGTTATTATCAATTTGGGAGAAATAATCGCTAAAAATTCTTAAAAATTCGATGGTGCCGAAACTTTACATAAACTTTCATTATATTAGTCGCTTCTAGCACATTTCACGTACAAAAAGTTCCTTTCGTTTCAGCTGAAAATATTTAATCTTTTGATAAAAATTAAGGAAAGAAATATTATATTTTTTAAAACTTAAATACTTAGGAATATTATATTATTAATATATTTAATGCTTTAACTACCAATTTTCAAGTTTCGAATATTTTCGAAATAACCTTCTAAATTTAACGAGCAGTTGTTCTGTTCATAATTGAAAAATCCATGATCCACAATTGTAGATAAGTATTTCTGAACTAACAAAATTTTTCACTTCACAAATCTTGTATGAAGTAACTTTGTTTCATTTCAATCATTCAAATGTCTAATTGTCACCCTTAATGTGTCTCACCCTTTGCCTTCAACAGACAAGTATCTAATTTATTTGATCAACAAAGAAAACTGCCAGGATTACAAGTTTCTTCGGTTTCTCGCATTCTTCACAGCGCGATATTTCTCGCAGGAAAGTGAAGCAAGAAGGAGAAGAAGAAGCTTCTTCCTAGTACAGGCAGAATCTCCGATCCTGGGGGGTTGTTTCGCGGAAATAAGATGATCTCGGCGTTTTACCTTCTTCGGTTTGTGTCTGGCTTCTTTCGACAAAATTTATCGCTCTCCTCACCACCGTGTACCTTGCGCTGTTAGGAAATTCTGGCCGCGAAGATAAAAGCAAAGTTTTCGTAGGTCTCCGAAGCGGCTCGAGTTTCTGCGCCACGTCGTTCTTTACGTACACGCATAAATCTGAGGATTATCGCGGTTTCATATGATCCTGCCAGTTCAGGTTTAACCAAAGAAAGACGGTTTTCGTGGCATACCATACATGGCTGTTGTTGGGGTTACTAATCCGAAGCTTAATTCGACCGGGAACAATATTTGTCGAAGAAAATGAAAACTTTGATCGGGCGGATGAGAGCGTCTGTAGAACGTTGTAACGAAGTTTCTCCATATGAGATTATTTGAAGTTGTTATCAATTTCCCCTGTGTATTGGTTAGTTGGGAAGCTTTCGAAGTTAGATTGCATTCACGTCACGACTGTTATACGCAACAATCCAAGAAAATATGACACCTTTGTAGCTAAATCACTTGTTCTCGATAATTATTAGACTTTTTGATAATACACGGCGAATAGGGACGAAGTAAAAGAATTCTGGGCCCTAGGAATTATTGTTTGAAGTCTAAGAATCCATTGGTTCGGAAGTTATTTACTGGTAACTCTAATTTTACAAAGTTGTTTCATCGAATATCACAAAAAATCTGAAATGTCATAAAAAGGTAGTATCCTGAGATGAAGTTTAATCCCTTCGACGTTCATCCGACGAAATACATAGATTGTCAGAGACCCTCGTGTCGCCACGAGTAACGCCATCGGAAGATGCCACCAGGAAATAGCGAGTGTTGTAGCTCGTAAGTTCTGACAGACGGGACGTCAACCTGATGGTACGTCCCCCGAAGTGCCCGAGGGTGTTGGAACAGACCCGCGTAACCGGAAATATTCACCAGCCAGTCTTCTTTATCCTCAGCCAGTCGTTTGCTATCGTAATATAGTCATCATTCAGCCGGGCATAGGAAGAGCGAAGAGATTAGAGTCCATTTTCACGGGAATGTCAGAAGGGTGGTTGCCTGATGCATTTCGCAGTCTCGTAAAGCGAGTTTCTTTCGCGAGGCACGAACAAACCGCCCCATAAAATTAGCATTTTAACAGCGATATCTCTTTCGTACGGCAAACTATTTATATACCGTAGACTTGGCTGATATTTGGACGAGGCAAAGGGGGAGGATGCTGTCGTTGGTTTACGAGAGCATCGACTTATTGCGTGAACGAGGAGGAGGCAGCTTCCATCTGGCTCGGTGCAATGATCCGTGTGATTACGTTATTGTGCAACAAGTTCGTTGGGGCATCGACGTCCTTCTTTTTTCTTACCTCCACGGATTTGAATATCGCTGGGAAACCGATCCCGTTTCCGGATTTCTAATTCGTCTCTCGAGCCGAGATTACGGCCTTGCCGGGCAACTGTTGCGTCCGGTTTTTGGTCGGCTAATAATAAGTTTTCTTCAGGATTTTCCGGTGTTTGTTTTCTACGAGATCGTTGGAAGTTTCTTAATTTAAATGACGCCAGATACGTATGAAAGAGTTTGGTTAGAATTTTGGTGAAAATGGAATTAAGAGTGTAACTATAGGAATTTGTCTTTTAGAAAGAGCTAACTATCATAGCAATAAATAAAATTCTTGGAATTAGTAATTTTAAGTTACTAATAAATGAACAATTTTTTATTTAACTCGACATTAGAAATCGCCACAATTTTATTAAAAATAAAGTTCGGATTTCCGCTTTTGCCTGATCCTCTGCGTGAAATCTCATTTCGAATTGTCAGGGGTTCTTTTGTCTGTTTAGAAAAGCAAAAAAAACAAAATGAAAGGAGAAGAAAGACACACCCCCTATTCAATGACAGTGAAGGCTTCGTGCATTAAGGTGGGGCACGTTAGCCGGAGAAACGTAGATCATAGAATGAGATGCACCCTCGAATGAGCCTCCCTGATTTTCATTTCGCGTGTTCACCAACCGTAGGGTTGCCGTTTCACGAAGGTCCTTCACCCTCTTTAACCGTCCCTTAAACGTGATGTGGCTAATTACCGGAGTGATTGTGACCCCGCCAGAACGAACGGCAGGAATTAAAAGAAGCCGCGTGAAAACGTGGAACTTGATTCAATCCTTGCAATGTTCGTTTCGTGAAAACCCTCGTTAAATCGTATCACTCCGTTTGATAACCTTCAACGCAACGGTAGACATGAAACGCAACCCCTTTTTATGGATAAATTCTCTTTTTCTGATCGGGGATCAATTCGGATTCACAAAATGTTGAAAACGATCCCTTGCGTTAACGTGCGCCCTTTTCAGCTTGAAATTTCGTTGGTTTTACGTTCTTTACAAGAACGTAAGGGTACAATTTTGAAAATTTATTTTATAGTGCTTAATTAGGTAAAACTACTTTTCTTTTTATTGCAAAATTATATTAAAAAATAGCTTTCATGTGGCACATAATGATATTAATTCTTGTCACACGAGGGATGTAAGTAGTTTGAGCAATTAAAATTTTTCATAGAAGATAAATGGTTATTAAATCACCTGTAATTAATAATTACCAAGTAACAAAGTAATTTTTCACTGTTTTACCCCTCAATTAAGCAAAAATTTCAGCGAAATTGCATGTTCAGTCAATTAACCGCAGTCTGAACCTTTGAACCTTAAAAATTGCATCCCTTTAACTCCACATCCCCTGTCCAGACCGCACGGTCCGCCAACAAAAAAATTCCGTTATTTAATTAGGTGGCCGCAGGACTCGCTCTCGAACCGCCGAGAGAAACCCTGAAAACCCAAAATTAATCTCTTCACCCGTCGAGGAGAAAAAAAGGATACTTGGACGTCGGTCCTGTTTGTTCTTTCACCTAGGCGTAAAAAACTTCCACCCTCTTCTGTCCGACCTTCATTTTCTCGCGTTCGTCGGCTCACGATCGAAGGTAATCCCTCGGCCAGTTCGCCGCTGAAACCGCGACAAACGCTCGGCCACCCCTTTTAAAAAACAGCTTCGAGGGGTGAAATGTAGTTAACAAGTTCCCTGGATAGGCCAAAAGGGTGGGCAAGTCTTAATTAACTCGGTTCGTTGGTAGTTCGTACGAGCCTTTGCCTTTTATCCCTCTCGACCCTGACGTTACCCCCCGGCCTCATAAATCCCTCTTACGTGGATAGTTTTGTAATCGGGGGCCAATCTGGAAACATGATAATTATTCACGAAAAATTAAGATGACATGATTAAACAATATTTCCTTTTTTTCACGAAATTATCTTTGGAAATCTTCGAACCACGTGGAAGCTTGAGTGATCTGAACGTGTTCAATCCTCGCGTTTGAAATATAATACATACATTTACCATTTGGCGACCGATAATTGTAATGATTGCGTAATAAACCGATTTCATAGGATTGCTTCGTCCTTAAATTGCCATGGAGATGTGATCGGTAAATTTTGGCTCATATTTTCTCATTACCCTCCATGCTCACGGAGGAATCACTGTTATTCCAGTCGTAACACTATTATCGAACCTCCTTGTACATCCTGGACATGTTCCAAGGTCGTTTTTCCTTCCCTAAGAATCTTGACGCAAACAAAGATTCGTCTAGCTTTCGGTTGAATCGTTAAATCCATTAACTCATGGAAACGTTCCTGGGGATATCGAAGGAAGAGGTATAAGGAGAGTCGCACGTGCATCGCGTGCCAAGTTAGGAAAGAAACTTCGTTATGAGAAAGCTCATCGTTGTACGACAATCGTGGTCGTGCGATGGTTCGGGGTAGTTTTCCATTCGAACATCTCTCGTTCCCTTTCGACGAAACTGTTTCCTTGTTCCATGTCATCCACCTTTCGCCCTTTGCTCTCCTTCCACCTCCGCGATTCTCATTTCCAGGGAATTTGCATTGATCGCGAGTATTGCGTTTCTTGCCGGTGTTCCGGCTCGACGGTGTAACGCTAGGCATCTTACGGGGTTTATGGTTCCCTCTGCACATCTGTCAGAGGCATCGATTATTCGATTTCGAGGGTAGGCTGGGAAATGTAAAAGGAAATTGAAGAAATTGGGAGCTAGCTATTTGCTAGAAATTTATTTGTTCTGTTATAGATTTTTATGAAGATTAATACATTTGACAATCTTCGGTGGAAGTTAAAAGTATTATTTTGAAAATGTTATTATTTTCAGAAGTTTCGCCTACCAATATCATCGAAATTAGATTAGTAATTCAAAATACTAAACTGAAGCGTTACAGCGCAGAAATATTAATTTAATTTGTCTTATAAACTGTGAAAATTTTTGCATATTCCTAATATTATAAACAAAAGCACTTTGGCTATTAATACATTAATTCGTGTACACTTGCAACTTTTCATACAAACACGTCGTTGTAGAAATGTTTCTCGGATGTTTATACGAAGGACAGGAAAGTTGTGATCACGGTTACAGGCTGGATTGTTTATACTTTTATCGGAATTTATTGAAATCTCCAGGATTTCGTTTTAAGCCGGGATTATAGACGAGTGCACGGGATAGGAGAGGTTAGGTTATATATTTCGAAGGAAAGAACCGGCTGCTTGAGACGTGCCGGAAGTTATGGGTTTAATCTGTAGTGAGCTTGCCCTACATTTGTTGTTTCATTGTTAATCGCTACGCGATGTATTTCTTAGATTGGATAGATCGAGAAATTGCGTTCCAGTTTGAATGAAATCGAATCAAGAGTTATATAAATTATTGACTGTTCAAACTGTTTCCAATTACTGATGTTAAAATTTCATACGAATTACGAAATATAGTTTGATTTAGTATTAGTACAATATGCCAGAAGTAGTCAGACATCCTTCCAATGGTATTTATATTAAATGTTACTTAAAATTTGGTCTGTTTTATTAAAAATCAGTTGTGTAGATTATTTTGTTTCATATCTTCTGATAAGCTATCTGATATCAAATGAAATCAACCTTATTCATATTTAAAATTTGCAAGATAATTCTTGCAAATTTTATTAAACTCTGATTCATATTTAAAATTTGCAAGATAATTCTTTTCTTTTAACTTGCAAAATTCACGATTTTAACCAGTTTCTCTTGCGTTAATATATTAATTTAAGGAATTTAATATAGAAACGTGCAGCGGTTACGTAACGAAGGGGATAACAGCAGAGCGTAATTGTATACTGTTCGTATCAAAATTCACGCGTTATCCTTTGCACCCAGGCAGCTGGTAACTTAAATGTGAAGGCCTCGGCTGACTCCTTGCATGGAGAGAGAGGAGAGCAGTCTTTGAAAGGTTAATTTCGCGTGGTTGCGGAAGAAGCCAGATTACATCGTTCGAATTACTGGGGTGCGAGAGTTGGTCCCGTTTGAGAAAAACCGGGGCTACAGAGAAGAAGAATAAGAAGAAGGTGAAAAGGAAGATGGGGAAAAAAACGAAGAAAAAAGAAAGGGAAACGGGATCTCGTTTTGCAACGACCGCCATTGTTGAGGCTGTGCGCGCCGGAAAATTCTCACTACCGTTTGCGGATCCTCTTCTCGCCACTTTTCCTTCATCCCCTTTCCTCTGGCTTGCTGTTTTCCCCGTTCTTTGTTCGCGGGGCGGACTTGTTTTACGACCTTGTAATTACGGGACAGTTGCCTGAAATGGACACGTGTCTGGAATATTTGTTGGATACTGGACCGGGTGCAGGGGATGTAAAAACCCTCCTTTTCTGCTCGAAGGGCGGGGCAAAATTAGATACAACGGGAAATTATGAACGGTCGGATCTGTTCTGGCGGATCAGCAAATAATACTTATTGTGTTGTTTCGATGTTTTGAGGAACACAATATTTCAGGTTTCGGATCGCGGTTTTAGAAGGCTTATGGGAAATATAGTTTGTTATTATCCATGTTTATCACCGTGATGAAATTTACTTGCTGTAAAACTTTTGAAGCAATTTTAAACGAGTTCAGTGATTTAAGTGATCGTACAGCGAGTTTAGTCAGACATTATTATTTCGAATCGCTGCTTCTTCGCTAACAGCATTTTATTCTTTTTCTTGTACGTTTTGGGGATAAATAAATTAATTAGAATCACATCTTTTTCTTCGTGCAAATGAAGTACAATGAATAATTAAGAAAAAGACTGGAAGCTTACGGAGGGAAGCTTTTAAACAGCGTAAGCGGATGACAAGAATGCAAATTAAGGAACACTTTTCGAAGCGGAAAGTCATTATTGTTGCAGTTCCAAGCTGGAAAATTCTCAGTACGGTTTGTAGCACACTTCTGAATATTTTCTGGCCGCTCTTTTCCCCTTTTTGTCTTCCTTCATGGACGCTGTTTCGGGTTGCTTCACAACGCTGTAATTGTAGGTTCGTCGTCTGGAACACGTGCCTTGAATGTTTCCACGAGATAGAGGCTTTAGAATCTTCATTCCGCTTTGGATGAAAATGGTCTTCGAAGCGTTAAAAAACAAAAAAAAACAAAAAAAAAAATAAGTACGTTTGTGCCACTCTCGAAACAATTTGAAACAATTCGAAAAACCGTAACGAGAAAATGAGGCATATCAAGTTGTAAAACTCATTACAATTCTTAAATCCTTTGTTACCCTTTCGTCTTTGATTTACCAATTACCTTTTTAATTAACAATTGATGATATTGAGAAACCTACTAACAATTCTTCACTAAGTCATTCTATAAGACAGATATTGATTGTCATAATCTTGGTAATATATTCGTTTAAGAGAAAAAAGAAAAAAGAAAAAAGAATATTGATTATCGTGTCCGCTTCTTACGAAGAAAGGATAAGAACTCATCAAGTTATCAGGTCAGTAAGCATCCGGCTTAAAATCATTCAAAAACGCCCCGGCAAGAAAGAGGAGCCCACGCTCGAACGAACAAACGCACAGGGTGAAAATTGACGAACGAAGCGTTTTCCTTCGCTTTTGCTCGTTTCCAGTTCGCCATCAAGTAGTTCGGCAATGTAAATTCGGCATTGTGTCCCCTTGAAAAATACCCGGCCAGACTGCGTCTCCTTTCACCGCGTTTTCCGCTCTATTTTCATTCCTCCCACCCCTCTCTTTTTCACGACACGTCCCCTTTCCGGCGTCCTTCCCCCCGCCCGTTCCCTCTTCACAAACCTTGAAGCGGGAACGTTTGATCGTTCCCGGCATCCGGAAACTCCGCTTTTGTCCACGCGTTACCGGTTACATCGAGCCAACTCGATCGATTAGAGTGGCTGGGCTTTGAGGACAGGTAACGTCGTTTTTCACCCGTGCACGACCCTTACCCTTTTTCCTCACAAGGATCCGGTAGGAAGGGTCCTGAAAGCCGGCCACAGGAACTGGCTTAGAACGTTGGATCGTTACGCGACACGCGCTCGATCTTGCCACCTTGTGCTTGGGATTCGGAGACGAATGGGACACGAATCCCCGGAATATGTTACGGTTGGATTTTTTCGACAGCTTTCTTCGGAAAGAATCGGCGTCTGCGACGGGCAGAGCGATCGTCCCGAATACTTTAACCCTTTCGAGTCGAGCAGATACATAAATTATCTTTAAACTATGTCTCTGGTGCACAATCAAAAGAGCATGAGCCCAATTTTGATCAAAACAGGGTGGGTGTGCAAAATATATTTTACAGTGTTGTTCTTTGCTTAGAGTTCTGTAGGTAAGTGGTTCTCAGCGAAACTAATAAATTCTTAGTAATAATTTTGATTTATACCCTTTTCCCTTTTTTTATACCAAAATTCAATATTATATGTATTTCTTGCGGTATATAATGTACATGTTACGAAAATGTATCGGTCGTGTAAAGTGTCGGATTGGAAGATTAACTCTTTAGAGTTGAAGTTCACGCAACGTGCAGACTTCAAGATATTAGTGCGTTTCACCGACTCTAAATCATCTTAGTTTTCCATTCAATTTCTTCTTTAAATTGAATATAGCTGTAAAGAATATTTAAGAAACTCGGTCCTGGTAGATTTTATATCGTTCCTGAGTAATTAACGAACCTTTAGGTCCTTGTGATCAAATTATGACAGCTTGGTATTTTCAACACTTTTTATCCTGAATTTATTTACCAACCTAATAACACGATGATTCGTCGTCAAAGAAACTTGCATCTTTCTCGACGCAACGAAACGAAACTCGAAACCATCCCACTCGACTGCCAATTAAACCGACGCGACGGTGTCGATTCGAAGCATTTGATCGGCTAGCGAGGCAGCGACGACTAATTAGCTGACTCGAGCTACTAAGTGGTTGCAAGTACTTACCACTAGGTAATTGCCAAGTAACTGTGATTTCACTGTTGATGACGGGACATAGATGAAATCGTTGCCAGTAGCTTTCTGCTCCTAGCATCAACGCGTTTTCTCGTTTTCGAAGCGGGATCTCAATTTTCTTAAAGCTTCTCGGCCTTAATCCTGGGAATATCTGATGTTCGAGAAACAACTGTATAAATCTCGACGGGATTAACGACGTTTCGCGAGATGTACAGAGAGAAGGAGAGTTCAGGAGAGGATTTCGGGAGGCGATCACTTGGAGGGCTTCTATTTTTGAGATCAGCTTCCCTGCTCGCCGAGTTTTCGTCGCTCGTGTTGCGGCTGACCGCAAACGATCTTGCCGAAGCTTACGAGCAAACACGAATCTCTTGAGCCAAAGTAGTACTTTTCGGCGCAGCTGTCGAAGTTCCCTCCGCGTGTTGCACAACATCCATCCTGAATGCCGAAATCTCGAGGCGTTGCTTTGGATTAAGATTTAAATCATTCCTCGCCGTTTGAGCTTCTTCTGGGCTGCGGCGCGGTTTTAAACACTTAGGAGCATGCAATTTGACGAGATAAAGGATTTGTGTGAAATTGGTTTACCTGTTCTTCCAATGGCAAGTTTCCAAGTAACTGTGTTATTGAATTTCCATAGGAATCCATGTCTGGCTGACGCTTAGGTTTCTACAGGAATCCATTAACCATAACATAAGAAATTCTTGTACTCGATTAAAAATTCTCGTACTGAGCGATTGAAATGAGAAATAATAGAAATATTGCGGAAATATTAAATAAAATTCTATTCATTGAAATTTTCAACACTCAGATTGTTAAGTAATGTCTCAGTCGTAAACTTGAGACCGCAGTAAGGTGCAAAAAGAAACATAATAATTCCAAGGGAAGAAGAGTGCGGTGTGAATAATTTTCCGTAACGCATACGAAGTTTTACTGCCATAAAACGTCCGACCTGAATATGTAATGTCGACGTGTGGTGTGTGCGTGTAATGAGATTCAGGAGACAACCTACAACCCTAGGGCGGTTGTAACTAAGTAGGATTGAGTTAGGTTCGGTCATAGAACAAACGTGATATGGTACAAGAAGTCACGTAGTGCTTTATCCTTTTTTATCTTGAAATCTGCTGCTCCTACATCCAATCATAATTACCGATCATAATTACCGTCTATCATGTCAGATCTACGATTGTTATAATTTCATTAAGTTCATCGAGAACGTTCCGAGTCACTGCACGCTCTCACGATGATCATTATATCAATCATTGTCGATCAAAGATGAAGCAGACAATTAAGGTGAACAATACTCATTTGGCTACTGTAACAATTAGTAATTGGCGTTCCTAATTTTAGCAAGAATTTATAAAAATCGTACGTTAAATAGTATTTTTTAAAATATCTATTTATTTACCTAACGCTTTTGAACAGTTGAAACAGAAAAATAACGAAGGCGTTATGAAGAAATGAAAATTCGACGCGATTACCGGAAATTATTAATTATCGAAATGACGAAACAGATGGATCATTGAATGGATCATTTTAGTTGTAATTTCTGTTAAATTTGCAGCGCCCTTTTTATTTTGTATGGGTCGGCGATGTTTAGAAATTAATTCATATAAAATGTGTCAATACGGCTTTAATTAAATTTACAGCTATGTGGGATTATGTAGGGACACGAAATTACTCACTTTGTTGGCTTTGTTTGCCCATGGATTACATCGTCGGTAATAATTTGTAGAGCGTTGGTAACACGTGGTTTTATATTTTAATTAATTTCGTATCATTTTGCGTATCAATTTAACATAAGACTGAAAAGCGTTAAATTGGAATAATTTTGTTTAACAAAAGAATCGCTTCAGAGAAAATAAAAAAAATGCAATTCAGTGGTAATAAAATTAAAGGATGCAATAAATACCGTGAACTTAATACCCCAGAATTAACACCGACTGCTCAGTTTCTTTTTTGTCGAGGTTGTAAATTAATTGGTCAAAAGATATTTGTCAAAGACAAAGTACAATTTGTTTGACTGAGACAGTCATCCAATTATTTCGAGCTTCGCGACGAGTATGCTCGATGTTCTCACCTCTCTTAAGCTGGCAGGACCAAACCAGCAGAATCACATCGGACCTAGTGGAATATTTAGTACTTATTTTGTACTAATTTGTACCACAAACAATAATTTTGTACCTCTTGCCGTTTTCAAAAAAATCGTGGCGCTGCTAGCGTAATATTAAGCTAGCAGGACCAAACGTCAAAATCAATCAAAATTAATAAATCAAAGCGGTTATATTTAGTGCTGAATTTGTACTAATTTGTACCACCAAAAGAAATTTTGTACCTGGTACCGTTATCAAGGAAATCGGGTCGACGCGTGTTTAACGTTAAGCCGGAGGGCGAAAATGTTAAAATCAATCAAAATGAATAAATCAAAGCGGTTACATTTAGTGCTGAATTTGTACTAATTTGTACCACCAAAAGAAATTTTGTACCTGGTTCCGTTATCAAGGAAATCGGGATGACGCGAGTTTAACGTTAAGCTATAGAGTAAAAATGTTAAAATCAATCAAAATTAATAAATCAAAGCGGTTATATTTAGTGCTGAATTTGTACTAATTTGTACCACCAAAAGAAATTTTGTACCTGGTACCGTTATCAAGGAAATCGGGTCGACGCGTGTTTAACGTTAAGCCGGAGGGCGAAAATGTTAAAATCAATCAAAATGAATAAATCAAAGCGGTTACATTTAGTGCTGAATTTGTACTAATTTGTACCACCAAAAGAAATTTTGTACCTGGTACCGTTATCAAGGAAATCGGGTCGACGCGTGTTTAACGTTAAGCCGGAGGGCGAAAATGTTAAAATCAATCAAAATGAATAAATCAAAGCGGTTACATTTAGTGCTGAATTTGTACTAATTTGTACCACCAAAAGAAATTTTGTACCTGGTTCCGTTATCAAGGAAATCGGGATGACGCGAGTTTAACGTTAAGCTATAGAGTAAAAATGTTAAAATCAATCAAAATTAATAAATCAAAGCGGTTATATTTAGTGCTGAATTTGTACTAATTTGTACCACCAAAAGAAATTTTGTACCTGGTACCGTTATCAAGGAAATCGGGACGACGCGTGTTTAACGTTAAGCTGGAGGGCGAAAATGTTAAAATCAATCAAAATGAATAAATCAAAAAAGAAATTTATTTATCATAAATTGTATACATTAATAGAACCGGGGTTACTAAATAGTTCCCTTTCATATATTTTTCCTTTTTTTCCAGATCATTATATTCCAGCCATGCTCCTCCTCTTAAACAGATAGCAGTGTAATGTCCAACTGTGTTTATGCCTCTTGTAACAATGGGCTTTTTGTATGAAACAACCCCAAGTAATTGATACATCTTTTGATTTAAAGGGTTTTCGAATGTTTTCGTAATGTCATTTAATTTAATTTGCGGATCGACATTTGTCGAGGAGAAAATTTCAATCAGAACAATATTTCCTGAAAAATGAATAAATATAAATTAAAAATAATGGTAAGTAAAATACTTTCATAGAGGATATTCATGTAAAACAAAATGTTTATGCACGAAAGCTATAAGTTCCAAGTCGTGGGAAAAAATGTTATTTAAAAGGCTCGTCAATTTGAAAAGTCCATGTGATAGATTTTTTCAATGTATTATAGTACGATTTATACTTTCCGAAATATTGATTTTTAAATGTAATAACAGTGAAAACTGTTATCTGCTTCATAGACATCAGTGACTAGACCGAGCGTCGTTACCAGGCAACCTTGAAACGCAACTTTTCATTATAGCAGAAAAGAAAAAGTAAAGAACATTTTAGGTATTTTTTTGGTGGTACAAATTAGTACAAATTCAGCACTAAACGTAACCACTTTGATTTCTTCATTTTGATTGATATTAACATTTTCGCCCTCCAGCATAACGTTAAACACGCGTCGTCTCGATTTCCTTGATAACGGTACTAGGTACAAAATTTCTTTTGGTGGTAAAAATTAGCACAAATTCAGCACTAAATATAACCGCTTTGATTTATTAATTTTGATTGATTTTGACGTTTGGTCCTGCTAGCTTAATATTACGCTAGCAGCGCCACGATTTTTTTGAAAACGGCAAGAGGTACAAAATTATTGTTTGTGGTACAAATTAGTACAAAATAAGTACTAAATATTCCACTAGGTCCGATGTGATTCTGCTGGTTTGGTCCTGCCAGCTTAAGAGAGGTGATGTTCTCACAATCGTTTCTGCGATTAACCTTCTTCTTCTTTTTTTGTTTTTAATTTTATTTCCATGTTTGTTCGCTGTCTTACGTTATCAGTATTTTCTCGAGATCCTCAGTAAACCACTGACGTTTTCACGAACAACAGCCAACGGTTGGAAGCGACGTGGTTGCATCGTGCTCGTTTCCGAGTTTTCTATACATTTTCAGCGGTATTATTCAAAGAACAGGCTCCAAGTACTCGTTTCATTTGCAAGAAAGCATCTGAATGCTTCTTCGACGGTAGTAGTCCTCTCGGTTTTTACCGTGGCGGAAGCTCGTTTAATTAAAACCCTGGTCATTATCGTTTCGTTTCAAGTAAACTATAAATAATAAACGGGGATACTATTCTTCGACGCAAGAAAGGACAGGAAAATGTTAACTCGTATACATTGTCAAACAATTTTCCAGTCCAATTTCAGTGTTTTGCGACTGAAACCGAACAAAAGGTGTCGTGTGCTTTAATCCTTTCGTTACGTACATCTTTGTGACTAAACGTTCCTGCACGTTTTTGTATTATATTTTTTAGTTTGGTATACAAACGCGAAATAAATTAATTTGTACGTGAAAATTCGTTCGCAACGTGCATTTGTACCTACAAAGGAAAGCAAATGCAATAATTTGAAATTTTCAGGTTTCCAAATATACATATAATATTCCAAAGTTTCTACAAATATAATATTTATTTTCTTAATTTGTATTAAAATATATAGTATTTGTAGACGGAAGGAAAAAATGAATTGTCCATAAATTTGCCAGTACTGGCTACAGGCATCGATGGTAGAATAATTATTTTCATACATAATAAACAATTCTACATTCAGTACTACTCTGCAATATTATTATATTAGAAATCATTTCAATCGCTATATTAGAAAATTTGTCATTTGGGATGAAATTCTTGAATAATTCTACGACACGTAGGAGACTTAATATTTCGTCCAGGTGTAATTGAAATGAGAAATTCAAGTTGAAATTGACGTCGGAACTGTATTAAGCCTTCGCTAATAGAATTGATGCTTTATCTGTTCAGTCAGCAGCCACCCCACCATTTTTGTCCTTATCAGTGATCACGAGCGAACGGTGCCGTAATTATTATCCCCCCCCCCCCCCCCCCCTCCCGTCAACGACGAGCTTTTTTCATCTTCCCTTTATCCCCTTTACTAGCCGGTATCACTAACAGCTCAACGAAAGAAATTTGATTTCTTCTCTTTCTCTTCATTACGAAGTCCCTTTTGCTTTCTTCTTGCTTTTCATCGTCGCTTCTTTCGCCCCCTTTTCTTTTTCTCTCATCCAGCAACGTCACGTTCCCTTTATGAAAAGAATCGCTCCAGTTAAATGTTCTATGCTCTGTACGCGTTGCGACTGCTCTAATTACCGTAACACCTTATTCTGGCTTCGTAGTTTGTACAAAATAGTACCGAAAGGTAATCGTTAAATTTGATATCCAGAGAATTTAATGGTTCGAAGCTACAAAAATTATATTTACAGTTGAAAAGTCCAAAATTACATAAATTATGAAACGCGAGGATTCAAAGTTTGAAAACTGAAAAAATTCAGTAGAATATTAAATGGTACCAAGTAGAATCTTTCAATTGAAGACTCAGAGGTTTAAATGAAAACAGTTTCAACGTTTAAAGTTACTGATTTAGATCAAGCAAAAAATGGACTTGGGTTAATTTGATTCTCAGATACAGAATTTTTCTAGTTAAGATGGTGCATCCGAAGGAATGCCGAGCTTAATCGCGTTACAGTTCTGCTCAGGAAGAATCGTTCTTTTACTTTCAGTGTCAGCGAGGCGTGAGTGTCTACGCGAGTAACAGTTTTCCGGCTCGATTCCCAAAACTTTCACGGTTATTCGCTTGAACCCCGACGACTTCGTGAGAGATTGTCTTCTGCCGTAGAAAACGAGAGCTGATGAATAGCAAACGGAAGTCGATCATCTAGGCGAATCGGAAGCTGTGAACCGAGGACGTTCTCACGGCTCGAAGGTAAGTTTCACTCTTTTTGAATTCTTTGGTTATCGTCGTCTTTCCGTTGCATCGTCTTATTCGCATCCTGCATGCGGAAAGATTCGAGACTAGTCGTTCGAAACCATACATTTTCAAAATTCATCAAAGAACATCAATGAACAATTTAAAAAATAATTATTCATTCGTTGATGCTTTAAATTTAAATTCAAAATTGCCATAAATTACTATTTTTTACTCTATATACTAACTACTATTTTTTTTTATTTCTTTGCGATAGAATTTAGAGTAACTTTGAAATGGAGAGAACGTAAATTTATTTTTCAGCTTAATATTTTAGAAAATTTTCGATCCAGATAGTGCAAATTACTTATTTATTCTTTTCGTCTCTATTCCTTGTTGCATTTTGTTTTGTCTGCGACAAAGGATTGATCCTCGATTTTCTTGATTAATTTCAATCGGTGCTTCCTTTATACCTGTGCGCGACTAGGAAACGTCGTGCTTCTGTAGCCGATCGAGAAGTCGTTTAATTAACCTGTTAAATCGCTTGATAGTAGAGCACAGGGTGCTTTGACAACCTTCCTCGCCGATAATTTCTCTAGCATCGTCAATTTACGTATCTTAAAGTAACAGGTCATTGCTTACGTAAGTGCATCTTGATGCACTTTCGACTAAGCAGAAACGTGCCTCGCCTAATTGCATTGCCTTCGATTTAACGATCATCGTTTGTCATTTCGTGCGAGCGATATCACCGGTACGATAATAGGATATTGCAGGGGTTGAAAACATTTCAACACCACCTGTGTTCATAAAAAAAGAACACAATCTTCATTAAGCGAGAAAACGAACGTTGTTACGAATTTACATTGCAGTATAAATTTCATAAATTTTAATCTTATGCACTGAGGATGTTAATTTTTCATCAGATTCCATTTTTATACGTGAATTGAATTTAATATTAATTTCATCGAATGCATATCACCCACGTGAAATTTATTTTTATTAAATTATTTCTGCAGTTATTGATTGCAGTATAATTTAACATTCATTTAGTAATTTAATTATTTCATTAGTAGCTGCAATACAGTTGTGACAAGAGAACCGAATACATTAATTTTCAATTAAGCTCGAAGCAAATTAATTAAAATTGGCTTCAATATTAACTTCGTAGAATGTGTTTTATTTCCAGTTTCTTTTTGTAATTTCAATTCTGTATTTGTCAACTGCAAACCAACACAAGATTTCTATTGAAATAATGGATTGTAATATGGGTAAATCTGGTGCGGTAGATGCTCAATAATTTTGACGAAACGTTTATTTATTAAATTAATTCGGATACTAGAATTTCATCGGTTCATTGTCCGTCAAATGTGTGCGTTCCAATGATACTAATCTCAATCGTATCATTCACACCCCTGTGCAGAAATAATAATAGCATGCTCGAACTGATGCATTCAGGTGCATGTGCAAGGGCGTTTCTCGATCCATTAGTGGATTCGATATTAATCGCAATCTGTTGTAAAATAGCATACCGGGGCGATTGCAGTTCATTTCTATACAATTCATGCTTTATAATACAACCTATGTCACTTCAAAACCTAGAAATTCTGATATGAAATTTGAAATTTAAGATTTTATAAAAATGACTACACAAACATCAATATTTTTAACCCTCGAATGGTGAAGCCTGAGTCGAATTGTGACCCACGGCTAGAGGAAACACAATATTTCGATTAAAATTAGATAAAACGTTGAAGCATAAATCTATTTTAAAAGACTTAGGCTCCATAACGCGTCCAGTTACAGTTCCACCTCCACGTACAATAATTACAAATTAAAGGACAATCGGACCGGCTATTTGAAGAAAATTATGCTAACACCTAGCGTCCTCGCGCGAGTCGACCCTTTGTGCATCGAGCACAAAGGTTTTACACTGGAAGAAGGTCTCAGCTAGAAAGAAGCTCGGTTCTTGGAAACGTGGAGAACGAAATTCTCGCGAAAGCTACGTCGGAGACCCGGCAAGAAACACAGAAACGGTCGGATCCACGTTGGGCATAATTTTCTTTTACAAGCACAGGCGAACCACGGCTAACTTGATGCTAATCATTCCGCCGTTCCCTTTGCCAGCGGCTCGTGCTAATTAGCTTTAATAAGCTGCGCAGTCTGTTGCAGAGATTCGGTCCTCGCGATGCTTTACCTACGACGACGACTAGCTGTTCTTGATCCTCTTTGTACGGTTAGAAACATGGTGTGTTCGTTGCCACTTTGTTCCCAGGCTCCAATTATTTATAAGATATTGCATTATTGTTTGCCCATGCGGAAATACATCACAGAATGATCATTATACTTTTGTTGTACAAGTTCTGTAGAAAAAGTTTAGGACACTTTGAAAAATTTAAGTAAATTACATCTTATTTGTTCAACTCATCCTAACCCTAGCCCTGGTAACTTGTTTTCTTAAAACAGATTTGTGTTTTAAATGCATAATATTTATTTTGCTTTATTAAAAATTCGTAAATTACTAACCTGTAAATTGGAATGAGTAGATAACACGATAGACAGAAATGTATAAAAGCTTTTTAGTATTTTGAAAAATCGTTCGAAACAAGGTGTCTGCCGAGACAGGAAGTTAGAGCGAGATCTAGGCAATCATAAGCAGGCTGATCCTCTTAAACGTGAAGAATGGTATCATCCTTCCTCTCGACGTGTCGTCTTCAAACACGCTGAGTCGTCCGCGATGAAAAAGCGCCCTTAGCATAGGTTTCTGAGGTGTCTGGGAAGGTGTCTGAGGTTTGCTAGATATCTTGATGCACCAGCTTCTACCGAAAAAAATCTGTTCTCCAACTTGCCTCTTGCATCCACGCTATTTTACTTTAACGACGTTAAATGAATCCTCAATTCGATCCATCTTTTTGATCACATAGAATTTTACCGTCAGAAGATTGAAGTTTACGAACCGTAAGGTCCAAGAGGGTGGATGAGTTTTTGCAAAATATTGATCGTAGGTTCTACGACATTTACCACTAATTTTTGGAATTTTGTATAACCATTATTTGCAAACAGTTTCGTTTAATTTACGATTTTTCCTCGATGACTGTCGGAGTAAAAAGTTACTTGTTATTTTTCAAATTTTCATTGGAAAATTATTCGAACGATGCCCAACTGTGGTTCATATTTCCGGTTGATCGAGATTCGAAAGGGAGAGCGGTTTGTCAGCTTCCTGGACGGTAATTTTGATGACGCATTCCACGCGATGCATGCAACCGATTGCATCGAATGCAACCTCGAAGCCGCGATGCATACCTGCGTACGCTTCAGGACGCCACGCGTGGGCGTCGAGCACGTGCAAACGTGCATACCAACGACACGGTGTTCGCATGTGTTTCTGTGTGTATGGTACACGTATATTTGTATCGCGAAAGTCCGCATTCCGGACTGGTGGGCGGATTGTCGCAGATCTGCGCAAGGTCGCTTGATATTCCTGCAATGAATCCTGATAAACGAACAGAAGATGATCATTTGGAAATGTTGCTTATGCGATTCATATTATTTCCGAGTAATTCAGAAAGCAAAACAAAATCTTATATATTAATTATCAAACATATAACGGTGCGTCGCTTAAAATTAAACATAAAAGGATGCACAAATCAATTGTTTGAAACTTATAGATAAACACACACGTCCTAAACACCATAATCCTAACTCGAAATAAAAAGAACTGAATATAAAAGAACTTTTATATGGAGTTTTCTATAAAACTGGGTGTCGAGGTTTAATCGAGTTCGAATGAATTTCAGAATTGACCCCTTCCCCTTCCCAATCTCATCGCAACTGTACTTATATAATAACTGAAAAGTGAATTTCTGTAAAAATTTTGTAAATTAGGAACGTGATTTTAACGACTAAAATACTAACTCCTTTCTTTCTAAACCCATAATTTAAAATCTGATTACATAGTTAAAGATTTGTCTCATCAGCTCTCAATTTCGTATTCTTTGAGGTGGAATTAAAATAAAATTCAACAAATCAAAATTGAAAGTTGTGCATCCGAATTATTCTTCACCGAACGTTTAATATTCATCGATGCAAATTGGAATCTATTTATTTCGAATAAAAGGGAAACAGCCTCAACTTGCGCAATCCAATATACTGAATGTTTAATTAACCCGATCAGAGGCTCGTTCTTCTTTCTCGAAATAAAAAAAAAAAAAAACCCTGGAATCGCGTCAAATATTGATGAATCATCGATAACCGTTAGCCGCGGCATTGAAATAACCGGAACATTAAATCGCCTGCGATCGTTTCCGGTGTAACGCAGCCGGCTTTTGCCTGGAATTATATTTCCATAACTTTTCTTTGGCCGCGATATGCAACGGTATTTGATATACCGGTGCAATCTGCATTCGAGATTAATCGAATCGCAACTTTTAACCTTCCACCGATAGAACCGGATGGAATTCAAGCGAAGTTCTCTCGTCTTCGTTTTTGGCCAACGTCAACCTTTCAGTCTGTGGAATTATCGATGGACTGCCGCGATAGAATGCTAATTACCCATTGAACGTATAACAATTATCGGGTTTAAGCGATTTCCCCCTTATCTCCTACCCCCTCTGTTCCAATTATTCATTATTCCCTGATCCATCCAGGAGTCGCACTCGTTATCTAGGACAATCAGCGGTCTATTTTTTGTTTTATCGGACCGCGTTGCGAGATTGTTCTTTCTCGCAGTTCGATGGTTTTAAACAACCATTTGCTGAACAATGGGGTGGCTTATTTTCCAGGTCCGGCTTTTTAGTCTGACTCGATGGCGAAAATATTTCATTTGCTTTGCGAAATTGTTTTTCTTTTTATACTGTTCAAAGAATAATCAACGGTTAATATTGTTGATAATTTTAATATTAACAATATTTTTGGAATCAGTATTTAATATTAGGTATTTTTTAACGAAGTGTAATTCTTTTTGCAACAATCTTTTCGGGTTATATTTTGTTTCCCCACAGTTCTCGAGGTTGCTTTTAATAACAAAATTCTGTTCGTGCCGTTCGACGGTTCAAGAATTTTTCATATACATCTCATTTCACGGCGAATCTCGTCTTATTTGGAAATCGAACAATGTTGCTGGATTTAATTTAATCTTTCGACTAAATGTTAGATTATATCATGCGTTATTAATCAAAAAGAAATAGCAAAATATCGAATTTTAATTATATACGGTACAATGACTTCGAAACACGTTTTATTTTCTCGCGATCAAGAAAATTTCCTTTTTTAATCAATCCATCCTGAAGAAACTTAATTACGGGATGAATTTGTTCATTACAGTATCACGATAATTACCTTTGTTGTGTCGTATCGCTTCCGATTCAGGCTGGTTCGCATCACCTTCGCGTTTCATTTATCATCGAGGTTCTCCTTAATGAGAAAAACCATCGTGAACATGACTTTCACGTTGCTGTTAATTTTACAAATCGTTAACGTTCCCGCGATCATTGATGTTCATGCATGCAGGAAAAGGTTGTGTCTTTATTTTTATGAAAATAACGTGTCGAGAGTTTCTAGCTGATTTTGTGTATCTTGTAATATGTAATAATCTTGTAAAAATTTAAATATGGAATGCCAATATAGTTTTACTAAAAATTTTCTAAAATTATCGTTACTCCTTATATTTTAGTAAAGTATACTTTTAGACTTTTTTGCGTCAGAAAATATAGAAAATAAGAGTACAAATATAAATAATAAGGTTTCTCTGGAGATAATTGTAGTTTTAAATCGAAACTGGTAATTTACGCACAATATTTATTTCATTATTCCATAATTTTGCTTTGTGCAATTAACGTATATTACAATTTTGCATAATGAAAAGTTTAAGAAAGAAAATTTTCAATTTACCAAAGAAATTTGATACACTGCCTCGAAGTTACAAGTGTACAGAACAGGGTTAATACCATTCTTCCCCATTCTTTAATTCACTACGTGAAAAACGACTGAACTGTAATTAGATACTATGATCCTTGTTTGCACTAAAACTTTGTTTCTTCGAGCATGCAATCGGAGCGAACGTTTAATATCAAAATGAACGGAGAACTCGAGGGGGTTTATCTGAAAAACTAGTCTCGCGTTAACATCCCGAGATCCCGGGGTTTTATGACGAAACTTTTCAAGCGTAACGATTAAATGTAACTTTTATCACCGACAATTATCATCTCCGTGATTGTTGTCCGGAGTATTTTTATTGCACCGGAACACGAGCTACTCCGTAAAAAGTTTCGTGGTTGTTCGATCGTTTTAATCAAACCGTTCGTTAACAACAGGTACATTGTCATCGTTACAACGATGGTTAACCGTTGAATCGATGTTAAAACGTATAAACAGCATATTTTCTTGTACAATTATTGACGGTTGTTACAAGTACAATGAAGTATGTTGCAATGAACAGTTTTTATTAGTAAAATAAAGATATTGCATCGATCTGAATTGAAGCTTTAAGGTTCGGCATAATACGGTGTGAAAGTCGCGATATCCTTCGCATAACACAAATATTTCCATCGTTAAGTTAACGCGTTGAATGTCACAGTGAAAATGGACGTATATAGTCAGACACGGTAAAAACAATGCAGTTAATTAATTTTCAAATTTTACCTTTCACTTTGATAGCCAGCATTATTAGTTTAGTATTAACACCACCCGCGGTTTATTTTATCGTTTCTTTTGTTAATTATTTAATTGTGAAAAACTTCGGGTGCCGGTCACCGGTGACCCATGTGGTATTCAACGCGTTAATACGATTTTGGTATAATATGGAATGAATGAGCCGTGTTATAGGAGGGTTGATCGAGTTAATCGATTGGTGGGCTTAAGGGCGGTTAGAAGAACGATATTTGCAAACGAAAATAGAGCCATTCGACGATAGGATCGAAAGTTTTCTCGCGTCTTAATCCGACAGGAATTCTCTGGGATTATTGAAAGCGATTCTCCTTCACCTCTGACCTTCCTGGCGGCAACATTCCTGTTTCTCGGATCCTCGCCACTCCAAACTCCTCTCAAGGATCTCTTCTCTCCACGAAGAATCGAAATGGCTGGCTGGTCCACGATTCTTCCCTTTCGAGAATATATTACGCGAGATGAAAGCACTTTTATCTGAATTTCTAGTGGTCTGGGGGATCGCGGCGGATGGGAAATTCTGATGACGTCTGGGATCTCTGCACGGTTACCCGAAGAAACGGCCCGATGAATTCTCTCGCTGAATATATATTTATTAATAATTTCTTCTTCCCATCTACCGTATGTGTTTGATTTTAAAAGTTCCATACAGGGGCGGTCGTGAAAGTTCTTTAAAAGTATCACTAGTTTCGGTTTACAATACTGACATGAGCGAAGGAGGTCTTCAATTAATTCTTAAATGATTATTTCAGCCGTTTGTAGAAACAATTTCAACAAATTTTAGGTTTAATAATCAGAGATCGATGATAGTATATAAATCAAGTTGGAAATTTTGTAGAAATTTGTTATCGTATTTTAGAATTTTAAAATACTTCTGAGAAAGAGATTGTTTCAAAGTTTTTCTTTATCGTCAATGTTCTCGAATCGGAATCGCAAAAGAAAATAAATTGAACCTCACGCAGAATTCACGAGGGTCGTTCCAGACCTCGTGGTAGCGAGATACGGGTCAAATCGAGTTTCCGATGTGGAAGTGAGACAGCAAGTGGACTCATTTGCGTCAGATCGAATTTAAATCTCGTATCGGCCACAGGTTTTGATTGAAAACTGGATCGCTCGTGCATCGGATGTGAATTTCGAAAGTTCCATTTATTTTTCACATTTCTTTTCATTCACTCTTTTTATCTTCTTCTCTATTCTACGAACTGAATTTGAAAGGGTTCCTTTTGTTTTATATTCCGCGCAGGATATACTGATGTATAATATACATTATGTTACGATGGAAAATAATATCGCTACCTTCTCGAGAATTTTTCTTTGAAATTGTTTAAATTCTACCGTAGACGTTAATTAATTTTGCTTATTTAGGACACTTTATCTTGTAATATTAATAATTCTGCGTGTAAATTTAACTTTTCAGCTTCAAAAATTTGTTTATTTATTATACACAATCCACGAATGATTACACCGACACATCACTATTGTTTTTAAAATCAGTTTCACATCACGGTCACCACTTATTACGATTTTACTCTAGAACATTTTGCAAACTTTGTGCGCGTTCATCGAATCGTACTAGACATTCAGGCAACGATTAAAAGTCATCAAATCATATTTTCGCAATCGTTGGCGCGGTTGTTGAAAAGAAGAATTTATTTTGCCGATTTATAATGATGTCGAAATTTAAATTTAAAAATGTCCAATCGATCTGTTGCTCGCCATGTTTCATTTCAATAAAAGAGCAAAAAAGAATGTGTATGCATAAAAATGTTCGATTCGAATTGCGCATTCAATCGGCGGCCATTATGGTACGAAATTAACGGCATATCGACGATTTTTGCTTACGATATTTCGCAGATTCCATTGCATATTTATGTGCTTCGAGCATTTCGTTTTCATGATTCTGTCAGCCGGTCAGTTATAATTAACAAATCGTCAGACAAAGATATTTTATGGTCCAAAAGCTTCTGCTTGTACTGATAGAAAAAAAAAGGAGAATCGAATAATAGAATTTTCACTTTATTGTAATTTGTTTAACGAATCGGTGACTTTAATGTCAACTTGTGAAAGTTTTAGCAAAGTGCTACGTTTTGAAGCGGAAAAGAATTATTGGTATAAAATTTCGAGTATCTGGACCTAGAATATTACGTATCTAAGATTATATTTGAAATTAGAACACTATACAATTGCAAATATAATAGTTTGAAGTTGTAGAATTTACAGTGTGGGAACTTAAGGCTTCCGGTTTGCTAATTTACATTTCACAGTTTTGTAGTACTAACGTTTTTAATTCCAAAGTAAAAGTTATCCGAAGGAACTACTAATACTTATATTTTAATAATTAAATGTTTATTATTTTAAAACTGAAAGCTTACGATTCAGAAATTTCGAGTTTTCATGAATGTATAATCATCTAATTATATTTTCTTCAAATTATCATCAACTCAAACCATAACTACCCGTTTAAATATAATTCATATGCATGCTTTTCAATCAAGGAATTTAATATATTTCGTAATTAACGTGGAAAATGTGGTTCGATCGATGCTGCAAATGAAATTCGTATTTCTGGCGGAGAATCGTGTACATATTTGTCTGATCGAAAATACAGATACTCGGCAACGTCATCGTGGCAAAATCGAATTTATTATATCCCGGTAGCTCGATTGTAATTTCCGGTCTAATAAGCTGTGCTGTAAATCCGACGAATTTCGTTAAATCGTCGGATAACGAGATTACAAAACGGGATCTGCCTAACCGTTGAATCACAATTAATGCAAAGAAATAATGGCCTCTCGTTATTCCCGTTTAAAAGCACGACGTTGTGTCATTAACGCTCGAAATAGTGCCAATGATCGGCTGTTCTAATAATCTTGTTATAAACCATTACGTTGTTTCATCATAATATAACGTTCCCCATTATATTGCGCGTAACGGTACGTGAAAAGTAACGATATTCTGTTCCAACTCATTTACGTGATTAGCATGTAGATCGAGTGCAATTCTAATCGAAACTCAGGTGAGAACAAATATGTCTCTGTTAATTACAAATAATTAATGCTATTATTAATTAAAACATTTACAAATTCAGTATCTTCGATATTATAAATTCTTATTACAAGAACAATGAATCGTGTTAAAAGTTTTGGAAAGTTGGAAATTCTCTTACGTCTTTCTTCTGAAAACAACACTTTTCCATTTTCACGATGGTTCTTTCAAGAAGTAGCACGAAGTTGCTGATCGATCATAATAATGAAATCATTGGGGTGTGAGGAGGTAATTCATAGATTTTTCCTTTGACACCTTTAATCTTCAATTTCTGCCAGTCAATTTAACTTGTGGAATTCGGTATTCGATTCGTTCTTATAAAAATTCAACCACCTCGATAGTAAAAGAAGTAATACCGAACTTTGCTACACGGGGATCGAAAAATAATTAAATGGTACTTACTTAGCTAAAAATTACTTGTTAAACTTTAATAAATAATCTCACTGAAAGAAAAGGGGTTCGAAATTTATCTCTTAACTTAATAATTAATTTAAGAATTTTGAATCTCTAAGCTGCAATAATTTAAAATCAAATTTAAGCTTTATTTCATTAGCCTTTACTAAATTTTACGTCACCACTTTAAATATTATATTTCAATGCATAATATTCTTTTGTTTAAAAATTTGTACATCTAATTTTAGTCAAAGCAGCTTGTATTCTTTTCGTAGGTCTGGGTCAAGACTGACCTAGCTATGATTATACAAAACATAAGATATTCTAAGATTTAAGCTTTCAATTTGTAATCTTAAACTTTTCATTACAATATGGAGTCTTAAATTCTTCATTTATAGTATTTACTTCCATTTACTTTCAATTTCTTCGACTCGACCTCTGGATTTTCCGAAGGATCGAGTTCCGAGGTCGCTGCGAGTCGCTCGCAGAAGGTCGCGATCTAGATCTTGACTCGCGCGAAACCAGTTTGCGAGGGTAGAAAGTTCGTTGCAACACCAGGATACTGACCCTTGTGTTTTCACTCGCTTCCAGAAGAGTATGAAATTATTCTTACATGGGTCGATGCAATGGTAATTAAAAATTAAACGATCAGACTCAGAGATTTGTCGGTTACAGTTATAAATTTTTCAAATTTCTTGCTCTCTATTAACTTATGTTAGGTAGAAAATGCTTAAAACAGAAACATTCATTATTTCTTAGGTCAAAAGATCGAGTGGCGTTGACCACCCAAGTTTAATAATAATAATTATTATTGTAGTATTTGATGTTAATCACAGAGTTGCCACGTAACGCGTACACGCCCATTCCAAGATTAAATCGTCGGATAAATTAAAAAGTTTTAATTATATTACTTACAAGACTGTTTTTATATTACTTTAGACTGTTAACATCATAAACCGGTGGAAATGATGGATCACAGTAATTATTACGGTGCTTTTGTGGAGAAATTTTTTTACACATTTGATTCGTGCTCGTTGCAAAAAGTTTGATATCGAAGTTAAATCGACCGTAAAATTGAAAACAGTTATTCCACGCGAATCATCGACAGAAAAGCGAAAGAGCGTAAAAAAAAAAAAAAAAGAACCTGTTCATCGCACATCTTTCGCGATACGAAATTTGCACAAACCGATTGCAAATGATAATTTCCTCCATCCATAAAATCTGCAAACGCAACGAGCCACACTCAGTACGATGTGAAATTCTCGGAAAAAATAAATATCAATGGCAGATTTGTTCGCCAAATGAAGTGCCATAAAATATCAATCCCTGTAGGATCAGACCTTCCAGTCTCGTGATCCTTAATCGACGAATCTATCGGTTAATAAAACCGACGTGTGTTTATCGATTCCTCGTATGCTCGTGGCGACAAAACGAGCACGAAAGAGCCGCGTTTCGATGAACGACTAAATAATCCTTATCGAAATAATTCGCACGCGTGCAAACGTCATATTTTGGCAATGTTCCTAACGGTACCCGTCTCCCCGGAGGGGCAGATTCGCCGATACACCTTTGAAATGTTCATTTTTCGATGCTTTTATTGACCGATAGCATGCAATCAAAGCACTGTCAATTGCGTTAATACATCGAGTGGTTTTTTTTTATGCAAACACATGTTTTTGTAAAATATCTTCTATTTTGTATGTTTTACAGATTCACAGCAGTTTGTGTGCTTTGTATACAAACGCATGAGTTTCTGAAATTGAATTATTTATTAGATATTTCAGACTCTGGGTATGCTTTCGTTTCAGTAAATTTTATTCATTTCTCGAAGCAAGTTTACGCAAAACATTTCTGTGGTAATAAATCCCAGATTATTTTGCAAAGAACGTGGCTTGGTGATTAGTATCAATTTTACAGAAAAATTGTGATTAGAAGTTCGAAAGTTCAAAAGATTAGTTTTCTTAGGACTTACGATTTAATATGAACTTAACTTCTATCCTTCGATTTTTTTTGCAACTTTGGAAGTGATCTCAAAGTATTATTCCTTTAAGTCGGATCAATCGTGATCCACACTTCTGGAACTTCGCTCATGAATGTTATCAATCTTTAAAACACAATTATCGTTCCTTAAAATCGAGAAAGAAAAATCAAAGTTTCACGCAAATAATTAAAAGTAGAGAATTTGAAAGCCTCAGTCCAATTTTCTCAGGTCTACCTCGGGCAATCACAACCGTCGATTATACGTGACATATCTCGTGCTATTCTGTACCAATCCTATCACCTTCGTAACCCTTGAAATTCAAGTATTTCCAATACGAAATCAAACTGCAATGGCTGAGCAAGCAACTGCTATCTTCCGTCGGATTCGACGTCGTGCTTGAATTCCATACTAACGAATTCTCGGAATATGGAAATCTCAGAAATTGTCTTAGTCCCCAATCAACTCTCGTCCCTGATCCGCGAGAAACCAAGAATCCGAGTCTCTGTAATTACTGAAACGGAGGCAGGCCACAATTGACGAGGGTTATGCGATTAGAAGACACTTAGATGGCATGTGTTCGTGGCGCCTGTTCCAAGATCCTATTATCCTGGATTCTTTGATGGGACCTGGAAGGTTTCTTCTTCATTTTGTGCTTCGGCAGGGACGTCGTACGTAGAAGTCGTTAAAATGCACCTCTCTCAATCTCACGGCCCGTTCCTCACGAGCAGGGACCAACAGGGTCGAAGTGACGTGGGTGGAAAAGATAAATGAAGAATAAGAAGAGGATATGATGAAGGGTTCGAGAGGAGGTAATGGAAGGAGGAGGAATGAAAATGTGGGGGCAGGAATTGTATTAACGTACACTCAACCTTCTTATAACACGATACTTCGGAAACAGGATGCAAAAATTGAGATAGCTACGGCACGATATTCTTATAACACAATTTCCATGTAGCGTGATTTAATCCTTATATTATTAAAAATTTGTGTCACAAATTTAGTAAAAATAATATTATAGGTCTGGGCCATGATTGCCCTAGAATTACGCCAATCCAGAGCGAAAACTTAATTTGGAACAAGGTTTAGGATTAAATATTAATCGTTCCAATAATTAGAATCTGCATGTGGTGGTACAGAAATAGAACTGGAGATCGTTAAAGATAGCGAAAGTTACACCCCGCGTCGTGAGCTCTCTTCCCGAGTATAATACGATCCAAAAGGTCAGGGCGAAGAAAAAGGGTTAAAGACAAGAATAAATGGGAGAAGAGGTAGAGTGTCGGGCATCGAACTCCCGACACAAACATGAGAAGAGAACGTATTACGACGGAAAGAGGATCCAGCAGCGTGCGAGTAGGTTAGGTGTCTTTTAGAGATGTCGTGAGGGCACGCGAAATAGACTCTCTCGCGGGACTTAACGGTGCTCAAATTGCTCGGGATCGTGCTAGGCGGATATCTCTCTTTCTCTTACTTTGCTCAGACGTTATGAGTGATTTCGATCGCGTCTGCACGATCCTACGTTTTATTTGATGGCTCTTTCTGCTGCTCTCTCACGGATCTGGACGATCCTCGCCCGTTTACCGGCACTAGGTCGCCTGGAAACGAGACTGGAAAGATGTTTTGTGGATGATAGTGATTGCTAGGATAGTTGCTGAATCGTTTGATGGATCATTTTGTAAAAACCGTAGGTTTCTTTTTCTTATGGTGAAATTGCGCTCCGTTTCTCTCAAAGTAATTTCAACTCTTTATTATCGAAATTGATTTGTACGAACAGTTGTGTCGATTCTATAACAATATGGAGATGGCGATATCATTTTGGTAAAAGCAAATGTCTCTTATTTAGATTTAACATAAACCAATCTGAATGATTCCGATGCAATTCGGTCGCTAATTTTTGTAATTAGTAAATTTCGAATTGGAATCTTAAATAAATGAATATTTCAAGTGGTAGTGCTGTAATTGGGACTATTGGGTCTTTGACGCAATTACAATTAACCCTTGTGTGAGGGCTTTTGTATTTCGAGAGAATCAGTTGACTTACGTTTGCTCAAAGAATATAACTTCGAAGCATCGTTACAGAAGATGTAGAAATGGGTAACGCAGGTACCCAATTGCCTACAAAAGGGTTCAAAATTATTTCTAAATCTTGTGTTTGGTACACAATTACTATCGTGGCTCGGTTACATACACAGGATCAATATTTCTGAAGGAATTACCGCTGTTATCTCCACCGTCCGTCCTTCGTTTGTGTCCCTTAATTAGGATCGTGGAGATTTCCCGGCAAGAATTTGTTAATTGAAGCTGCACGATGCATCTTCCACCCTCCCATTTAGAAATGTGGACGGGGGTGGTCGAATTAGATCGGGGGCGGGTGATGAAGGGTGCAAAGGTGCGCCGCTTATTAGACGGCACCATCTGGCGCCACTTATTGTACCGTGATTCGTCCGTGGATATTGCGACTGAACGTGGAATTTAAATGCGGCTAAGCCGACGTTTTGCCATCAACGGGAAGTTTTTTCGAGGCCGGAAAGGCCGTTGAATTTTCATTAAACGATTACTCGTAGCTTGGCCACCGTCTGTCGCGGACAAATGTCACGGAATAAATTTCACGATTTTCGTCAGGCACTTGTAAAATGCTCGAATGGCACGATGAAAACGTGCCTCTGTCTTTATAGCTTTTCGAGACACTCTCGAGAACCGTATGGTGGTAGAACCATGAGCCGATATTTTATATGAAAAGATAAAAATAGAAGAAAATGGTGATTTTAGATGAAAAGATTCATGTTGATGGTTGACGAGGTGTAGATTAAAGAAAAATAAGATCACAGGAGTGTCATTTATTTATTTATTCATTCTTTTTTTTGAGTAAGAAGACAACAGTTTTAGAAACATAATTTTTGCAAAGTTATTTATAAACATGCAAGATTTTAATACTAAACTTTAAATATAAAAATATAGTTTATAATAAATATATTCTAGACGATTCATTGTTACGCGAATCTTATAGAGATCAAGTATTTTCGAAGAAGGTTACTTAGGAAGCAGTTTTGTTGAGATCAGTATTGAATTTCAAGGCGAAACTCGAAAGAGATCATACATTACACAAGAGAATAGTAATTTCAGTCTTACCCTCGAGCAACGACTAATAGACTTATCGAACCTGTTAGTGGCAACTTTACACTTCCGTTACAGAACTTACGTAATCTTCTCGGATGCTTGGGAAAACGTGGACATAATAATTACTCCGGGTGAATGAACGTTTTGCTAATGATACAAAGATATGGGAGCAGAGAGGGTAGTAAATTCTGGAGATCCGTCAAATTTATTGAATTTATGAGGGTCACTGAAGATTAGATTCCACAATTCGTAACTTTATGGTCCAAATTTAAATTTATAAATCGTTTTCTTAATTGCTTTGACAAATACCAGTCCTGAATTACTCTTTAATTTGTTACTGCTGACAAATTTATGATGTTGACTAGTAGAAAAGTTTAACAATTTAAAACAAAATTTGTAAGCGCAAACTTAAATTCCAAGTAATTGGAATTTAGTTTTATAGTTAAAATTTTCATCGCTTCCAAAGACTCGTAATATTTCTGAAAAATAGAAATCCAGGAACATCATCATCATCGTCCTTCAATTTTCCTGAAGCATCAATCACTTGTTTCAATTCTCGAATTTTCCGTATCCACTCGATTCAGCGTTTCGAGTAGAATCAGCGTCAACAACGGGCGCGATAATCAATCAAACGTCAATATTCCTGAGAGTCTAGCGTGTTGGAAAAAAATAAAACGTCTGCGTTTTTCCGCGAGGATTCAAGAATCAGCGAGTTTCACCAACGGAAGAAATCGATATCGGAATTACGAGTTGGTGGCAAGTGGATACTGTGTTGAGGGTGACTGTCATCGATTGAAAATGATTTTCAACGCTTACGACAATAACTTCTTGGATAATTTTTACTGTCAAACGGACATGTGTCTCGATGTTATCGTCCTCTCTGTCGTGACACCTTCGACACAAGCGCAGAACACGATGCCAACAGTATCATCGGCAATCAATAGATAATGATGTTAATCCAACATGTGGAGTATCGATTCCTGAGGCTTACCCACGAATCCTCGTGGTTCCTCTCGATCCTTGAATTCTGGTGGGATGCCTTCGACATATGGAGCGTGAAGATGCCGGCGGTGTCACGCAAACATGTCGTCCACCAACTGAAATTAGACGGTCCGACCGCATCGTCTGGGGCTAGGAATGTTTGCTCGCCGGGTATTTAACGAGTTTCGTGCGGTAATAGTTTAATAAAGTTCGCCACCACGTGTCCCTTGTTCCCGTCTTCTCTTTGTTGCTCTTTGACGGATGCTTCTGATGCGGGCGCACACCTTACGACAGACCTTCTTTGTCGAGTGGCCGCGATGGTTAGCCGACAGCGTGGGATAGTATGGTAATTCGCGGTTGTGAAAGCTCAACGTGGCTGAAAGATGAATATTTCGGTCGTTCGTTCGCGAGCCGCGGTCGGGAAGGTGTTACATCTGTATGCTGATGGATGTTAACGAAGAACGACGAGTGGTTCAACGGATTGACGACACGATGTCACGTTGGTAGTAAAGTCTTTTGAATGACTGATGAAGCTTGCGCATTTGAACGGAGATTTTACGAATGCGACTCACGGTTGTATGAAATTGACCCTTGTGTTCTGGGGCTGTGCTGTTCTTAATCCTTTTACATTTGTAATCATCGCACACACTAAAATCCATAAAAATTGAAAGATGAATGTACCTTTCAGGAAAACTGACTTCATGAAGTATAGGCAGTCTTCTTATAACACGGTTAATTCGCATTGTGTGATACCTAGAATTAGGATGGGAGATATTCGTGCTACGTGAGAGCCGTTAACGTTCATTAAGTTACATTATATGGAAACCGTGTTATAGGAGGGTTGTTGCAATTTTTACAGCAACACGTTATAAAAGGGTTGAGTGTACAAGATTCTATAAAATACGTAAATTTCACATAAATTTGATTTAGGTTTCTATACCAATAACTGATGAAACAAATTTTCAGAATTAGGACAATTAAGTTTTCATTGAAATAATCTTCCGATAAAAATTTATATTGGACAGGTGCAGGTAATTAACTTTTCATTCGTTTCAAAAACAAAGAACTGTATTCAACACAGAAATAAAACAGCTAAATTTGTCCGGTTCGACAATTTAATGGTAAGTGGTCATCCATTGTAGTTGACGGATGGCACAGTATCGGTATATTATCTTGTGCTGGATACCGGAAGTTCTGATCTATCTCGTTCACGTTTTGTCGTTGAGTTGGTTGATCACGATTGAAATCGATACCCAGGAGAAATACAATAACGTTCGAGGATGAAGATACGATCAAATGAAACATCTTCGAACGAGCTGGAGAGGTTTCTATTTTTTCAATGTCTTAGGATTTCGTCCAGTCTCTATATTGCAAAATCGCGTACAATAACTGGTACTTGAAGTTCAATTCAATACTATTTTTATTGAAGATTTTGTGATCTTCAGGCACCAGTAGGGTCAGTTTCTCCTCCGTTCAAAGTTAGGTGTTACAAAATCTTTAAAATATTTCACTCATTGGAAAAAAGTAAAGGATTAAACTTAAATTGTCGCCGAACCAATGGTCCATTGCCAAAGGTGAAAAATTATAATTTGAATTTAGAATATCGGTAATAAATTCTTCTACTTCGTCGACGAAGACACAACTTTTCTCCATGAAGTTGTTATGTAATTCGCCAGGAAGCAGATCATCACGTCACGATTTCCGACTTTTTGTCGTCGGTTCAGTGAAAGCCGAAGGATCATCCTTCCTGGGAGATCCTTCAGCGCCATAAATCGCCGCGATATCGATGACGGCCAGACACCCCGGACTTTTTGCTCGTGATTCAGTAGGAAGATCGAGACCTCGTAGAAATTGCATCCGGCGTTTTCCGTTCGATTTTCTCGCTCTCCATTTTCTGCGCACAGCTTCGGGCTAGGTTAACGGAGCACAGTTAACACGAAACACCGCATCAAAGCGATAACGAAGTTCCTTTTTCGCAGCTCGTTTCCATAGGGACAAAGCGACAGTTTCGCCAATCAGGTTTTATCAGGAAAACAATTTTTTTTTCCTTTTCATTTCGTTCGTGGTTCTTTTAATTTTCTTTTCTTTTAAATGCTTTGGTTCGCTGCGGTCCTTTCGTCGCAGACGATGTACACCCTGTGCTAATAGCGTGCAATAATTAATAGAATTGTACGAAGTTATATTGCAATTATATTTTGAAGCTTTTGAAAAGTAATGGGTGGAATGTGTATGAACAAAAATTGTACGCTGAAATTTTCGATAATATTTAAAGAAATAGTATGAAATTTGGGAAATAAGTATGAAGATAAAATGTAAAATTAAATTTAAACTGTAATCTGGGGGTTAAGGGTTCAAAGAATCTTTAGGAATTTATTTCCAAACAATAAACATTTTTATTTCGAAGTGCTGGCAATTTGTTACCTTCCAACCAAATGTTATACCATAGACAGTTTACATTATTTTAACAATATCCTTTTAAATTAGCCAATGTACTGTAACCCGTTAACTTATATTATGTAGATTCTACTTTAACAATCCTTCGAGTGAATTATTTTTTATAGTAAATTACAAGCTTCATTCGTTAAAATGAAAAAATTGAAGGGATTGTTATAATTAATCAACGAAATCAGTTTATAAATCCCGAGGGATGTTCTACTCTTTCTACCCCGTTTCACCGTCAATGGAACAACGTTGAAAACGATCGACGACCGTTAGCAAGGGGTTGAAAAAAAAAAATCGTTTCCACGTATTTCGCCAACAATTATCGGACGTCGCAGCAGTTTATCTGATCGAGGAAAGGTCTGAAGTTCGTAATTAATACGAGAAAAGGGAATTACCCGTGGGGTCCGTGATTGCTTTCCCAGCCACTAAACAATTTCACCCACCCACTCGTTCCTCTCTTCTTCCTCTTTGTCTCTCTCTCTCTCTCCCTCTTTTTTTTTTGTCGCGTCGAGTAGATCCAGGGTAAATTGCATCCCGATCGACCCAGTTTTTATTTCAATTTGTCGTGAATTTATGTGCGAATTATCGGGGTGGCGAGAGGTGAAAACGGGACGGACATGGGACGAGAAAAAGAAGGAAGCTCGTCGTAAGGGGAGGAAGAGGCACGATTTGCTCTCGTTAACTACCATTCAATTTGCATTTCACCCGATAAATCCGTCGAGTCACACGCGACGACCTGTTCTCACCTCGAATTCTTCCACGTTCTGCTCACGGAAACTTGGAAACTTACGGCGCTGTGTGTTTTAAAATCAAACGATTTAAAAAAATATTCATGATGTTCTGTGTATTTGAATACTGCAGAAATTTTCATACATAATTCTACCAGTAATCATCTGTCAGATATGAAGAAGCTACAGTTTCAGAATTTTATTTTCAATCGAAATAATAATATTCTTCGAAACTAATTTTTCTGCTTAGCGATTATTTCTGGTACTTTGAATACTTTTTGCGAGATACATAATCAATGTATGTTAACGTTTTATTTTGCAAAACTTCTGGTGATCCCGAAAGGGGATCCGCAATTTGGGAACCACTGGTTTAGTGACTCGCGCGTAATGTGAATCAGAATCCGTGGATTCGTATCGTAAGTCAGACACGCAGAAGACGATCGCTTCTGCCAGCTCAGCCGAAAGAAGCCAGACAAGGCAACAAGCCTGGCAGATTCTTCCGCTCGAGCGAAGCGTCGAAACACGATCCTGAAACATCCAGGTTGTGTGTGGCTTTTCCACAGAACCACGGTTTTCATGGGATTTCGCTTTGATTTTATCCCGACCGTTCGCTGAGGAACGGATCACCTGGTGTTATCGATGTCAGAACGGATCACAAACCGCACCCCCTTCCGCCCCTTTGCCCAGCTTAAAATTGTTATCGAATCTGGCTTCAAATCGTTTGATGAACGCTCGATCGAGCATCTCGCTAATTATTTCCGCACGTTTATCGCCCTTCTCTAATGATTATTAGATTTGCGTTTTTCGATTATCCTTTGCAAAATTGTATAGCTTTTCGTAAAAACACTGATGGATCTTGATGAAATTTATGAATCTTTAACCCTCTAATATTTCAATTTAATCCGAATTTTTATAACAGTTAAGGTAGTCTCATTCGAAGCACTAATTATTCCTGTTATTTTTCTTTTTTTTTTACAAAAAGATATAGAATACGTAATTTCATAATTTTATTTCTAAGTAAATTTCTTGAGCAATACAAATCTTGTATTATCTGGTTAGACACTTATCAATCTTTGTCACTGTAAGATCATTCATGTGATAACATTAAGAAATTTGGAAAATTCAATTCTATTGCCAATTGTTCAGATTGATCAGTGATAAAAATCGATCTTTCGCTGCTTGATTGCGAAAACACGATATAATGCGGACTTTGTATCATTACGTGAGCAGTGGATCGAACTTTAAGCAATAATTTCCCCGGTTGGTTGAATTGGCATGTTTCGTGAATTGCTTTGATGAAAGGAACTTTATGTATAATAATTTACATACCAGTAACGTATCCATGTTGCGATTGACCCTTAACTGCTAATGAGAGGTTTTTCAGTTACCCCATATCGTCAAACGAAAAATGATACCGAATTATAATTTATAATCACATATCGATGAAAATATTGATCGAAAAATTTTAAAGAAGTAGGTTTTAGGATATCTTTCCAAAACGTTGAAGTAGGTTTCTCCTAGTTATTTAACCCCCGAACGACAAAGGCGGGTCAATGACAAAAAATGTAGAAAATAGATATAAAATTTTTAAAATTTCCGTATAATACGCAATCTTTGGTTTATAAAATTTAAATATTAAGGTATCGCAGCCCAATATTTCAATTACCTCCAAAATTATGATTTACATGTGACAAAATTTCTATTAGTCGTTGGAAACGCTGTGTCAGAAGGATTAAAGGAACGCTTCGAAATTTCAGAAATGAAACCGTAGCTGTAGGTTGGTTCAAAATTCGATTAAAACCTTTACCTCTCTCCATGGTTCGTCGTCTCAGGAATTGGTGTTTGGTATCGAAATTACACCTCCGGAAATGTTTGAAGCAGAAATTGACGAGATAATTACATTCGCTCGCACGATACAAATCACGGCCAACAAAATATTGCACCGGATGCTATAAACCGTACATATTGCAAGAATTCCCAGCTGATTCGAGAACGATCATCCCCTCGTTTGATCTCGGAGGGCTCGAAATCGACCCTTTTCCAGGGAAACGAGCCACTCAGCCGCTCATCGTCGCATTTCGATTCTAATCCGTTGGCTCGTCACGGAAACGACGGGTAGTGCGATAAAAATCGTTCGATGCCCGAACAAATGCATTTATCCGCGCGATCGTGCGTTTACATTCCGTTACGATAAACGTCACCGTTGGGACGTAACGATATTGTGTTTTCATCGGCAATCTCGTTGCACGGATGACAAGCCATTTCTTGTCCTGCTTTTTTCGATAACCAATTCTGTCAACGAAACGAGTCGTGACGCGTTGGTACCCAATACGAGAAACTAGGAATATAAACTTAATATAGTGAAAATTTTGCTTTTACCCTTCTAAAATCCATATCATTTCGATCCTCCACGTTCCACGACTCGGGTAACAGTTGTTCGATAACGTAAATAATTATACCAAAACGATAGAAAAAGATTAAAATTTTGTATGTAATTATAAAATTTGGAACTTGAGTAATAAGTCCTGCTTATACTTTCCATGAAAGCTGCTGTTGAAGTCTTCAAAGGTTGTTTCAATCCTTTAAAAGCACACGTTTCCCCAGTTTATATTGCAAGCGAGTGTTTGATAATGAAAGAGTTGGAAAATGAAAAGGTAACCCGAGCATTCGATACTGCGAGCAATATCAAATAATCATTTAAAAATACAAATAAACGCAAATGACAAGAAATGTCCTTGGTTTCTATGGAATTTTCACACCGTCCACCGTTCACGAACGTAATGGCCACCATAGAACCACCGTTGGAAAAAAAGAATGAAAATCCTGGTTACACACGAAGGTTTGAGCTGCCGCGCCGTTTCGAGCGTTTCTCGTTTCATTTTGCGAGCGTCGAAACGATTCTCGTTGCAGTTCGTGCAAAAATTCATAACTCCTGAGCCCGGAAGTGTAACGTTTGAACGTCGAATCGACGTGTTTGTAAATGTTCGACGCCGCTGCAGCGGCGGCTCGATCCGCGGTGAAAAATTGCCCGTTTCGTTGCCACCATTTTTCTACCCGGTGAAAAAAAAAAAAAATGTTCTCCCGTCCCTCGCCGCTTTTACGAATGTTCCAGTTGCTGTTCTAGCTGTTATGCGATTCTTTTTCTGTTTCCAGTCCGACTTGTTTAATTTGCGATGAAATTTCCCATCGACGCACATTTTGCCCGCCCTTTGGCCATGTTTCCGCAGAATCAATTATCCGCGTTCGAGCGATTAATCGAGCTCGAAAAATGTGTCTATTCTTTTGGAGAACGAACGAAAGAAATTTCCGTTTCATTAAGAAATTCGAAACAGCGACTTCTCTGGAGAGAAATAAGAGAAAACCTCGATAATTTTTGATAATGGGATATTTGATATTTTAGAAATTTCGTGTTCTATTGACAAATTTTTTATTACAATCGAAAGCTTTGAATTTTCTATTCCTATTTGAAGTTGTTAAGGATCTTGATACAAAGAATACAAGAAACCAGTCTTTATTAATTTCCATCACGAATTCACTGCTTTTTTTTCATCAGAAGATGTTTAAGCATCGCAAAAAGTAGATGCAAATTAAATATTTTATGCAGGATTCCTTTTTTACGATAGACTCTGGCTAGCAGTTTCTGTTTCTCTTTTCTGCCTGCATCGCTCGTTTCTGTATTTTTATGAGGCCCATAAAAGCATGGTGAATAGCCTGTCAGTTTATTGCTCGGATATTTTGATGCGCACCTAAAATTTCCAATAAGCGACGCACGATTTATTAATTCGGATTACAGGTAGCCCATTAAAGTCAGAAGGTTACAAATTTTGAATCAAGGTTTTGTGATGCAATTTCGAGAGTATCTTTTATAACAATTAACTATCGCAGCAAATTCTTCGCATTCCATGAAGTAGAAAATGAAATTAGATCGAGGAATAGAAAATACAATAAATAATATATATTATCGCTACTGCTATTATTTTTATTCTCACAAATAGAATTTTGGTAAAATAAAAGTTTCTCACACCAAATATATTTTATCAAATTCCAGAATAATCATATAAGCAAATTCTGTTAATTAATCGCTTTGGCTGTAATATAATATAACAAGTTTTTATTACGAAATATGCTCATCGTTAAGCGTTTTAAAATTATTACTCAATTTCGAGCTCGGTTAACACCGAAAGGATTACCTTATTGGCTTTCAGTTTGATTTTCTCCTTTTCTCATCTCCACTGCTTTCTTATAATTTCGAATTTTCTCGTTATCTGGCTCTTTATGGCAACGACCGAGAAATAAGTTGTTCTCGTTAGGATAACAGTGATTAGAAACTTTCCTCAGAAGTTGGTTGGCATTCAGAGCAGGAAGCATCCTTGGAAATAAAACGAATTTAGTTTCGCGACGACGGAAGAACAACGGGCAAGATCGTCGATGCAAATTCTACCCTTGGATCGAGGTTAACTTCGGTTGCATTATTCCATTGGATCATCCGTCTTTTCCCTGGTCGCTCTTATTTCTCTTAATTTAACCATGACCCTCAGAAATATTTTCAAGATCTTCTAGGGTTTGTGGCTAAGGAACGGGACGAATTGTCCTCGTCAACGTTCCGCAATTCATTGTCAAAGCCTTTGTTATCGTTTCGTTAGATTCAATCCTTTCGTCGTGGAGAGGGAACACGTTGTCGGAAATAATTCGTTAATTGGAAAGATGGATTGTGACGTGAAACTAGTGACTGTGGACGTAAAAATAATTAATAAACTTATGAAGCATTTTACTATCTTCTTTTTAATTGATTCCTTGAATTAAATGTAATTATGAAAGATATCCTGGGGAATTTCGCGCCATCCTAGAAGGGTTAATACCTTGACGACCGAATGTTCTATGGAAACACTGGATTTTGTCATTTTAGAATACAGAATGCTAATAGAATTATATCTGGAAGCTTCGGTTGAGCTGTATCGCAAAATTATTAATTTTTTAAATAGCAAATAGAAATAAGGCAGATAATAGTGGCAGTATGTTTTGGTTTCACTTAATAGTACCTGGAATTTGATATTATCAACGTAGTACATCGCGTCATTTTTTTTCACCTGGTTCGTAGAATGTTAAGGATTGGTTGGCACTTGGGGCGCAGAGGAAGCACGATTCAAAAAAGAGTTTTTCTGGAGAATTAACGGAACGAGGTCATTATACGAATGTCAGAGACCCTTGGAAACAATGAGTACAGGGGGTTCTGTGCAATAAGAGGACGTTGTAACGGCCGCTTACCTTGAAGACAATGAAGTTTATGCGGCGCCGAGTGCCGTTATCTTATGACGTCGCTGAAGATTAAGTTTCGAGCATCAAGCCCCTTGCACATCTTGGTTGCTTATGGCGAATGCTCGGAAGGGTATTCGTATTCAAGGTATTTCTCTGACTACCTTGTGTTTCCCTTCGGGGATATTATCGTCATGATAAGGGTTGATTCTTGTACTTCTATTTTTGCGAAACGGTATCCTCGAACGGCCGTCTTAACACGAATTTGCAGTTAACTTTAATTTGGAGATGATTCTATTTCCCGGCGAAATTTTGAAGCGGATACAATGTAACATTGGAATATGAATTTAAATTAGAATTCGCAACTCGTTCGTTAGAAATTGGACGGGAATCTAAATTGAAGCTAAATGCAGTTTAAAATTCAATTTTAAGTATAAAACTTGGCACAGTTAATTTTTTCGATATTAAAGGTAAAATTTGGCTTCAAGGGTCTGGGACGTTACCAAACAGAGGGTTATTTTATAAATATTTCTCATATTATAAATAAATTTTATATTTCATTTACTCCTTCGAAAGCTTCGAAGGTAAACACGTTGAGTGCCACAGTGAAAGCGGACGTACGTAGTCAGACACGATAAAATCCTAATTATTAAGAATGCAGTCGATTAATTTTCAAATGTTATCTTTCAATTCGATAGCCAGCATTATTAGCTTAATATTAACGCTATCCGCGGTTTATTTCATAGTTCCTTTTGTCAATTATTTGATTCTAAAAAATTTCGGGTGTCAGCCACCGGTGACTGACGTGGCGCTTAACGTGTTAAGTATCTTCCGAAGGCAATAATACGATATATATTTATAAAACACCCCTCGTGGGTATCGCGTTAAGGTAGAAATCTGTTAATTACTCTGAGGTAATTAGGAGAGCCTGTTCCCCTTATCTTCTGTAATCACCACGAAGCATATGCCCTCTCGCGAGTTGAAATATCGAACGAGTTAACCTTTTTACAAATTTCGAAGCAAAGAATGGCCGTTTTAATGGATAGGTGTACCGGGTTCAGTGAAACGGGTGAACACCGATAAGGGAACAAGGGGAATGGAACTGTGTCATTATTAAATAAGGCGTGGCGAAAGAAACGAAGCAGCTAGTCGCCGGTTATCATAGACAGGCAAAGGAAGGAGGAATCATGCATAATTCAGCGAAAACTTCAGTTTCCTGCCTGGATACCAAACGAACGAACGGCTACGATATCGGCGCATCGTGTCTCGCGGAGAATAACGGCACTCTGTCCTTTGCCTCTCGTCACGAACTGCTCTCCGTAATCTTTACCCGGCCATTAACGTCGAACAACTTTTTATGATGGTCAGGAAACTTGCCTCCCTTCGTTGAATCAGCTTGTATCCAAACGCGCTTCCATGCTGATCGCTGATCCTGCTTAACCCTTTGCTGGCGGTGTTACAATCCTAACATCCTATCGAATTGAATAATTCTGAATTATGAACCACTTTGTTTCCTAATTTATTAGAAACATCGAGTGTTGTGTGAAACAAGCGATCTGCCAGAACGAACAAAAAACCCGGGTCATCGTGCAATCTTTAGCATGCTTTGGTTCGCGATTCTTGCGATACAAAGTGCAGCACGATCAAAGGAAGTTTTTCAAGCGGTATCGTAAACGCTTAAAGAGTTTCCGTTCATCGGGGACAAAGATGGAAATTTTAAGCTTTCGCCAGAGCCCTCGCTGTGTCGTGCAATTACTTTAAAATTTTTAGTTTGCATGGGAGCAACTTCAAACGTAGCTTGATCATATTCCTTTTGTAGCAGTTTAGACAGTGTTTGCTACTTAAATTCTCTTGTTGAACACGAACTTGTTGCTTTCATTTTCTTAATCGTTGTTGTTCACGCTGCTCGTTGTACCTCTTGAGAATCGGATCTTTCTTCCTTCTGATCATTGATTCGTCACAAAGAGCGGAATTCTTTAGTATCATCGAATTATTTTATCGACCCGATGATGTTGTTTGTTAATTTTAAAATAGAATTTGCTTTTGAGAGTTTGAGCGCCACGTTTTATTTAACTAATTGCAAATAATTATATTAAATACTTAATAATGCTTTGTGCTATAAAGTATTTGATTGCGAATCGTAAAAATCGGCTAAAATTCTTATGTTCGCCCCACTTTTCCCCATAAAACATTTTGACTACTGGATCGAGACGTCTGGTCGCAGCGGGAAAAATCGTTTTTCGGCCAAAAAAATGCAGTTGCCCCGGGCGTTCAGCTGGATTTACAAGCGGGATTAACCTAATGGGTTAACCGTGTAAACGCAGATTCGAGTCACGAGAGAGGAAGATCGACGATAAGCCGAATGTGTCGTGTTCGAGTAGACTAGCGTATATATCCTCAGGGATAAAAGATCGTTTTCAGCTTTGGCAGAATGTACCGGAGCCGCTATTAACACTGATGTGATCGTGTGAGTTACAGGCATGCCCTTCAGCAATCAACGATAGAATATCAAATATCACAATTAATCGTGAAATAATTGTCAAGAATTCATAAAATTTTTCTCAGAACACGATCCATTTTTCACTTTCACTATATTAAATCGTTTCGCTCAATTTAGATTCGTTTTCGGGATTTCAACGCGTCCGCAATGAAATGCAAATTCGTGCAAATGATATTTTTTTAAGGGCAGTCAATCGTGCGGGGGGGGATTCATTCGTTTGCGGTCGAATTTAATTTGCCAATTTTCTGTTCGAAATTACGATAAACAAGGAGGATCGTCGATACCAATGGCTGCTTTGCACGGAAATTACAGGGAATAGGTATCAAACGAATCGACTACCTTTTCCGTGCGCAAACAACCATACAATCCGCGGAACGTTAATAATGCAGCTGAAATACACGTAAAGAGCGGACAATTTATGTTCGAATTTGATTAAGAGATCCCCGCCCGTTTGCTCTTTCAACGTTTCAGTGGTTTGCGAATTCCTTTTCAGCTCGTATTCCTATCTTGTTTGAAAAGGAAATTGAAAGTTGTCATTAGAAGACTAATATGATTTTTAGAAATACTAAAAGAAATCTGATATCATTCTAAAAACCTTCACGAAGTTTTTGCAACTGTTAATAAGCGGAAAATCGTTTACAGCTGCAGGATGAAAAATAATTCTATTTCGGTCGAAAACATCGCGGCTCGTTTACGAATCGTTCGTCCCAAGCAGCAAATCGGAAGGCATCGATGAACTCGCAAATAGTATTAGCGAAATCGTTCGGAAGAAGCAGGAAAGAGGATTTTCCACAGTCGATCGGATTCTCCACCGGTTGTGGTCTTCTTTCAAACAGGGGAAAGAATTTAAATCTCTGCCTTTCCTCTCTTTTTTTCTTTATTCTTCACCCCTTTCGTGGAAACTTTGGTCGATCGTTTCTCTCGGTCCAAATAAAAGAAAGAAAAAAAAAAAGCACCAGGATCAGCGCGAATCCAGTTGGATAGAACGAATCTCCATGGCCAGTTCTTAATCGGTTTGATTTGCAACGATGAATGCGACAAATTGTCAGGATCACGTTCGGCAGCAGCCACACGCTCCGCAGATCCGCTTTGAAACGCGTCGGACAAGAGGAGGAGGATTGCGGTGTGTCCGAGTTGAAAGAAGAGGAAAAAAGGACTCGACGAACAATCGTTTGACGATGACCCTGTGTCCAGGCTCATTTTTGACGAGCTACTTTTTTCCTCGCTATTTCGTCCTTTCTTTGCTTTCTGGTTTGCGAACGAGGGTGAGAGGAACGCTTGTTGCGTCTGGCTCGTGGTCACGCTTGCAGTCATCGCCATAGCAAAATCACTTTTCACCATTCAAAAGTTAAAGAAGAATTATTTCAAGGCAGTGTAAATATTAGTTTGGCAATTAAATTCACGACCTTCTCATTTCTTTTCCCCTACAGAGTTATTAATTAAAATTCAGCAAATAACAATTTTCCCAATTAAAGCTAGCATCGTCCAAATTATTCTCTTGCAATATTTGTGATAACTTTCTAATTTTTTTTGCGTTAAAATTCGAATAATTTTGACACGAATTTAGTTGCCAACCTAATATTTGCTTTTGGGGTGCTTTTTTAACATGTGGGTTAGTTAATCGAACCATCAGAAAGCGCACTCTTGAGATAATAATTTATTTACATTGAAGTTTAGCCTCTATTTTAGTTTTATTTAAAAAATTTTGACTATTCTTTTAGATATTATTTTCTACAGTTTATGATCTCTTCGGTCAAAAATGTATACATCTAATTTTAGTCGAAGTGTACTGTATCCTTTTCGTGGGTTTAGGTCATTATAAGTTTATTAAATACTATGAACATTATTTGGTTCATAAGCATGATATTCGTGTTTAATCGCCAATTCTCGTTGCAAGTCGTTATTTTCGAGCTCGTTGCAAGCGTCGAGCTTCTTCTTCAGTGTGAAATTATAAGCGTCGGCATGCGGCAGCATTTTACACGAGAAACTACAGTTATTTCGTCGGGCTTACTTAAGGGATGGAGTGTGGCGCGGTCGCAATTTTTCATTTCTCAAGGGGAAGGGGACGAAGAAGAAAATACGGAGAGAAAATACGATGAAGAACGTTCCGGGAAATCGAGGAGGCCACGGTTGGCTGAATCTCTTTCGCTTGTCGCGCAAGCATAATTTCGATGCGTCTCCCCGTTTGCCTTTTTGTTGTTATTACTTCCCTGGTTTTCGGGTTTTCGCAGGCCACGACCGTTTAATATCCGTAGGTTGCATTCAAAGAGCCCTTTTCAAGGCGAACAACCACCATTGTTCACCTTCTGTCCGTTGAAGTCAAAGCTTTCTTCGCGGGGCTGCATGATTTATACGGTTAAAAATTAATATGGAGTTGGCGCAGATTAAACACTCGATTTATTCCGGAAACCTTCAACAATTGCAGCTTTGTCCGAAACAAATTAATTAAATTGTTGATTTTGAAACTTTTTCAATTATCCTTTTCATCAACCCCTTTTTGCTTTGGAACGTAATTTTGAAACGTGGCTATAATTGCACTTTTGAGAACAAAGTTTAATAGATTAAAGATGAAAAAAGGAGCAAATGTTTTAAGCTGTTTTTTTTTTTTTTTTTTAATATATAACCCCTTTCCGATTTTTGTATAAATGTGTAATAGTATGTAATAATACAGAAAAAGTATGAAATTTGAAATTCAAAGCTCATAGTTAGATTGTTCCTTTACTTAAATTTTTGCAAATGTTAATTCTTCGAAGTACACCGCATTTTTGTGAAATATCATGTTCATTAATTGCTATTTTTATACGTACCAATAAGTTATCGTAGTAAATTGTCGGATAATGAAAATATGAAAAGTAGAGTGTTTCAGTTGTTGCGTTTCGTTTGCCACGAATATCACAAGGAAATAAAGGTATTAAGGTGTTCGTGAGACACGTGAGTGATCGTCACTCAAGATTAAGTGCTTGCACGCTTGAAAACGTAAGATCACAGAACATTGGCTGCGTATTTCGTATGCTGGCTGCATTGGTACACGTTTTATCTATGATAGTTTATGACCGTTTAAATCTTAAGAGCGAATCAGACCATGACGTTTTATACCTTCGTTCTGGATAGGAATATATTTTCCAATCTCGCGAGCGTTTTTCTGACAACATACATTGTCTGTTATAGACGCACGTGTTTGTTCTGTGATTTGTCACTGCGATACCTTTTCAAAACATGTTCAAATGTCGGACTTACTATCATGTAATTTTTCATAAAATACCTATTTGTCCAAAGTTTGTAGAAGATATTACACATATTTTCAGTTTACAATTTAGTAACCCAATGTTAAATTTTCAAGATACCATTTTGTCCAAAGCCGTTGGACCTCAAATGGTGCTTTTATTGTTTCCACTATTTGATTCCTAGAGGTGGAAAATGTATTATTTTCTAGGCCCTACTTTTGTAAATTGGTAATTAAGGTAAATAGTTAAAAAATTAAGAATTTTCCCAAAATTCTTAATATTTAAATAGTCTGCTCATCATTTTCGTCCGGAATTCTCCGACTCAAACAAATTGTCCGTTAATTCGCGTGTAACCGGATTACCCGCGTTAGCCCCCCTTTTTCAACATCGGCATTCGCCCCTATCGCGTTAACCCTTGAAAAAGGCCGGGACGCTGAATGGGGCTGATAACAAAACTCGTCTGGACGGGGGAGGATATTAATGCTAGCGCGAAGACGGCTTTAATAAGTCCGCGATGTAATGAAAACCATTCATATAAAAGTTTCCTTCGCGAGGTGACGCTTTAATTGAACACGGCCACGAAGAGGTTTCGGCGACCCCTCTGCTTCTTTCTTATGCCGAGCTGTAACAAGATGTCAGAGATTACCCTGGCTCGCTTTCTCTCTTCCCTCTCTTACACCATCTTTCTTTTCTCCGCGAATTCACCATTACTCTCTTCCGTTAGTTTAACCCCCTCCCCTCTTGGCTCTGATTTTCATTAAAAATTTTTTGTTGGCCGAACCGGCGGAGAGAGAAAGAGAGACTCACTTCCACTGTAACGTTTCAACTGATATCGAGCGTACCATTCAATCGGGAACAAAAGGTGGTGAATGGTGGTCAGGGGACGGGAGTTGGGGGACTTCATCGACGAATTCGAAACGAGGGTTTTTCTTCTCTGACCGTCAGGTATTAAAGGATCCTTCTGATTGAAGGTGTAAAGGCAGGCTCGATGGGAAATTTTCTGATGACGCGTGAACAGGACCCGTTGGTTTCGCGTTAATGGGGACCTTTTGTTTTGACCGGGAGTGTCTGTAAGTTGGACGAAACTACGAGACTCTTTGGCGATTCGGGTGAATGTTTTATGAATATGTTACATCGGGTAATTTACGTTATACATTTAGACAAAAATATTTAACTTCTTTTGTCTATTTAATCTAGGATAGGTCGCCAAATGCTAGTTATCATATTTTCATCAACTTTCTCCTAATTACATGTTTGTCGCACTGGATTAAATTTACTCTCCTTCATTTTTATATTTCAAAACTTTTATGTTGAAGATTTATATTTTCATAATGAATCCAGTTTTGTAACGAGAAGTATAATAAATATTGATTCAGAGTAACGAGAGTCAACTTTTATGAATTTCTGTAAATTAAGTACCTGGTCTTAACAGTATTATCTTTGGCTTAATTATCAACCGATTAAATATTTGTTATAAAATAGTTTAAGATCCGATTAAAGGAGTGCTTGTAACTTTATATTATATATCAATGCTTTAAGTAGTTAACATTCAATTTTGCACTTTCTCGACGCTTTCCTTCCCCGCTAATTTATCTCCTTCCTTTCACAGAAATTTCTTCTCTCTTTTATACATCCCACTTTCCCGTTAATTAATTAATTCCACACACTCTTTTTCCTCGTTTTCGGTGGAATGTCCTCCGGCTTTTCCATTTCTGCAGCTTCACCTCGCCCATCTTCTCGATTTGTCACGGCCGGATCATTAATTTTTCATCGGTCGATGCGAAATGAACGAGGTTTACCGATTTTCACGTCCACCGTACCGTTCGTGTTCGTTTAATGAGCTCGATTTAATTACGCACTTTTGAGACTGTTCACCGGACGAACTTCTTTCGTTTCAATTTGACTCGCGACACTTTTTGCCGTTCGAATCGTTTCACATCCCTCGTCCCACGATTGCTTCGTTTCGAAGCAGTTAATTACTCGCAGGAAAATAATATTTGCTGCAAATTATTTCCCTGTGACGAGTGAATTTGTCGATAATTCATATTACAGTGTGTCTTACCACGTATGTCAATATCCACTGTGGATATAATTTTCTAACGCCAAACATCCGAAAACTGTTTCAAAGAATATTTGAAGGAGTTGAAATTTGAAAACTGGAAAGAAAGCTTAGTTCGAAATTTGATTAAAATTTTTAACTCTCCCCATTATCCGTCGTTGGGGAGTTCATGAAAGATTCGAATATGTGAAATTTACAGTTTTAAAACTTGGATTGGAAATTGATTGCGACTGTGAATCGAATTTACATGAAATTGTTCGGTGCATCGATAATCATTTGTATCGATGTGTGCGCTTTGATACCCTCCAATCACTCGTGTGTTTCGAGAGATACGTACACGATACGCCCACTATAGAGTATTAGTGTTTGCCAGCGACACGTGTTATTCCCTATGGGACGTTTGCTAACCTGCGTATCTCTGTGTGGGTACGATGCGTTCGAAATTGACAATACATCAGCTCGAACGTTTGGCTTCATTGAATTACTCTTTGTGACTTGAATGCTATAAAACGGTACTATTAGCTGGCGTTCAAGTCCGTCCGAGTACGGTAAATCAATTTCATTTCATTCGATTCACAAGAATGTACAAAAGAAAATTGTATCTGTAAAGCCGTTTTTTCCTTTTATTCAATGGAGCTGCATATCTGTTTTGACGAAAATCGATTCTTCGGAATATTCTACGTAAAGAAGTATAATATATAATAAACCCACGAACGACGGACCATGGAGGACATTACGAAATTTCAAAGCATTGCTTAGCAATCGAGAGGTCAAAAGTTTGGTTATCATCTAACCCTAACCTACCCTACTTCGTTATTTGAGAATTAAGGTGCGATATTAAAAAAATAAATGTTTCGTGAAACATTAAATATTTAAGAATAAAATATCCCGTATTTCAAGTGTAAAAAAGTTTCAACGGGGACAGTTGCGGCTGCATTTTTGCAAGCCGTGCGTTACAACAAAGAAGAACCACGAAAAATATTAAAAACGTGCCGCCGGACGTGGCTAAACGTACAATTCGCGCCCGTACCATCTTTCTCCATTAAAGAACAGAGGGGTTAATTAAATTGTCCGAGCGTACATTTCATTAGAGCGTCAGATAATAGCCTGGACGTTTCTCAGTCTTCCGCTGTCTTTTAAACACGCGTAAATAAACCGTTCCATGAGTTGAAGAAAAAAGAAATCTCTTTGGTAACCTCAGAAAAATGTTTGATCAAGGGTCGCCAAAGGGATTCAGGATTACGACCTGGACGTGACCTGCTTTTTATTTTTTGGATTTGGATCGATCGTGATCCTTTTTCCTTGGTTGATTATTTTCATCGTTTTATTCTTTCATGAGGAGAAGAATTTGCGCGTCTGATCGAAGTTTGAAGAATTTAGAAAATTTTCTGAAAACTTTTGGGAATATGAAATTTTACAATGATTTAGAAATTGTACAATGAGAGGATTCAATTATTTGCAGTGCATTTTTAAAAATTGTTTGAAGATAACTAATAACTTTCTATCATATGGTATACCATATATGGCATAAATCAAATTTTTATATCATAGTACTAGATAAATGGATCGAAAGAGTTTCGCGTGTACCGTAACAAAAATGAAAAGGAGAAAAGAGAACTGTAAATAATCCGGTTGAAAATTAAATTCATTCGTCAACCGGTGCAAGATTTCTAGGAAACAGGAGGTACAGGTATTCGGGGTAATAGTATTAAGCAAAATGAAATTTTTTGACAGAAATTCAATTTTATTGTGCGCTGCTCGTGCTGTTTTAGCGGTGCAAAGTGGAAAAAAGGAAAAACTTTGTACTGAAACTGGACATATGATTCGTTACGTTTCCTGTATTTATGAAATGCTATCAATTTTCAAAAATTGGTAAAGCACACCAAATAATTTAAAAACCTTAAATAAACGAATAAAGAAGCTTCCAAATTCTTATCGAAATCGTTATACCTCAGAATAGTGGTATCATTTAATTATTCGTATGCTTTGAATCATTTATCACGTTAACTGTCATACCAATGCTAATTACATATTTAGATAATCAAATAATTGAAAGAAATCAAACGTTTCGAATAAAATTGTTATTAGATCAATAGTGTCTGTGTTATAAATACAGATTTTAGTTTGAAATTGAAAAAATTGGTTTTACTGTGCCTTATCGCACACGTTCGTTTTCACCGCGACAATCAACGCGTTAGAGAAAAACTTTCTGTAATTACAAAACGCGCAGTTTCAACTTTAAAGTGAATGGAAAATAAGATTAAACTTTTCTGCTTTGCCAGTGTCGGTGTGGATAACGTGGTTACGCGTGTGACTGACAGTAATTCTGTCCTGTGAAACGCAATTCATTTGGTAGCGAAACCGTTCGTTTCGGCGTATTCGTTAAAAATTTGCGATTTATTTCTATCCTTACTCGATCACTGAACCATTTTGCAGTTATTAACATCGTTATCGAGGATTTTTTAACAGATTGAAAGAAAAGTGTTTGGAAGTCTCCTTATTTTTTCATTTTGCAATTATTTGGGTCTTGGACGGCAAACCACTGAGACTTTTCACTTTAATTTTCATTTCTGAAATTTTCTATCGTTTTAAACATTATTTCCTAATGTTTGTAATTTTATCTACGTCTGGGTCACGATTGACCGAAAGTTCAAGGGCGAGGGTTAATCAAATTATGTAATTCCATTAGCAATAACTGCAAATATTATTAGTGCAATTTTCGTAGGACTTCGAATTTTTCCTGCTTCGCTCGGAATGCCTCATAAAGAATTGATAAGCACGATAAGCTGTTAGATAAATCGAATTCGAACGTCGCATCGCGTAGAATTGGACATCGGAAAAAACGTGCAGCCTCGGCGTGCATTGGCCAACCGGAAATGGAAAAGTTCCGCGAACTGCGTCCGCTTCGCTCCGAGCAGCTGGGTATCTCGTGTTTATTCGGAAAGTTTTCGAACTTTATGCAAATCCAGCGCGTACCGAGGACGGCCAGCGATGGTTGTGCTTCGTTACCGAGAATCGTCGAGATATACCCAACCTCCTTCCCGAGGGTACACTTGCAATTTCTATTGTTTCGCGAAGGAAACAGGGGCCGAGGAACCGGGAAACGTGCTGGAACTTCTTCGACATACTTTCATCCGGATTAATTAATTGCCTCTTCCGTTTTACTCGCTCCGTCGCTGCTTCCGAGGGCTCTCCTGAAACCCAAATAGAGAGGGCGGGGGGGGGGGGGAGTATCTTCGTTTATTTCATTTTCTTCTTTTCCCCCCTTTCGATTCGTCCGATTTTCATGGAATTTAAAAATTTTTATGGCAACATCTTGAAAGCGTCGCCGATTAATTAGCCCGCTATACCGGGGAGGTTTAATTAAATTTTGGCGAACGAAAGTGTTGTGAAATTTCGATTTTCAGCTATTGATGGTGGAACTAATTAAACGGAAAATCGAATCGAAATCGTCGCCGGCTATAATTGCTCGGCGGCAGTATGAATTATTTAAAAGGAGATAGGGAGAAATTCGCGTGGAACGAATTTCGAGATTCTCGTCGTTAAAAAAGATTTTTAAAGAGAAACGATAGCGTTGATCGTGTCTGTTTCTGAAAGGGGATTTTTAAGGATTTTTAATTTTCAATTTTATCGAATCCTTTTTTCCTCCTTTGCTCGCAAGGATTTTTCATGAAAATAGAGCTTTTGATCGGCCGGCGAAAGCATTATTAGCGTGACGGTTGATACGATAAATTTAATTATGCAAAGTTGAGTGCCGTCTAATTTAATTCTAGATTTTATTACGTTTATGAATTCGGATGGATTTTTGCAAAAATTTGTACGCAATTTTAAAACTTTCCGAAGTGCTGATTTTACCGTATTCATAAATGTGGTGAACCCATCATCGTTCACGAGTTAATATTAGTCATAATATATTTATCTTTTTACAGATTAATTTAAAGATACAAATTGTTAGGGAACTGATGAATTCTGTTAATATTGTTATTGAATTAATTAATTTGCGATTTATACGGAATATGTTACATGTAATTATAATAATTACATAGTATGTTTAAATTATTAATGCAGTACATTCGATCCTTTATTGTAATATTAACAATTGGCACTTTTGAAATGTTATAAATAAATAGACACATAATAAAAAAGAAATGTTAACCCTTGAATAAGGGTTTCGAATCCCGATCCAACGTAAGTTTTATAAATTTCATAAATTGAACAATATCGTACTATTTCACTGGATTATTTGTTTATCAACGTGAAATATTTTTCCTTTGAAGAATTGATTTGTCCAGCCCCGTTAGAAAGGAATAAATTCGAAGGACGAACGAATTTTTTAACAGAAACACCATTCTGCGAGGTCCTTTTTTGTTTCATTTTATAAATAGCTGCTCTGTCTGCTATATCCGGGTGCAGACTACTGCGAAAAGTGCAGCCCTGTAGAATAGTACAATGTAACCAGCGAGGTGTATCTCCTAGTGAGACGAATATTGCCTGTTCAGCCTGTTTCGTATCCACCATCTATCCACCACCCCCCTCCTAACCCCCCCCCCCCCCCCTTCCACCTTCGTCTGCACTATTATCCTTCGGGATTAAAAAACGTCCTTTGCTCCCAAGTCATTGTAATCAGACAACAAATGAAAATGTTTCTGAAAGCTTTTGTTGAAACGACCGAACGATTCTGATGAAATCGTTATCGACGATTCTATTTTTTCTCTTTTATCAAAAATAACCCATGCCGTTAGCTTCATTACCCTTTGCTTCTGTGTCTGAGTGGCTTTTAGTGTTTTGTCAGAGGTTAGTAGCAAAAACCACGTCTAGTCAGACACACAATAGTATTATAATATTATTTCAAATATTATTTTCTGGAATTTTAATATAATAGTTTTAATCATTTTTCTACGATTTTTGACACATATGAAGTTTCACAATTTTCAAATATTCTAATGCAATTTATAGGGTTATTGAAGTCATAGCGGTACATAAAATAAAAGATTGCTCATCGCGCTCAAAGAAAATTAACATCGTTGGATGGGACACGTTAATTGGATTAAAAGACGGAGTGACGCAGGTTTCGCGTGAAATGTTCGAACGATTTTCATTGGGGCGAGAGTTCGCACGGGGACGAGGAAATTCGCGCGCACTTTCCGCTCCGCAAAGTGACCGAAGTCGAGTGCATGGCAAAGCCAGCTGAGTGCAAGAACGTCGTTGAATATTTGGTCCGACTTCGAGTGCAGTTTAGAACTCGAGTCAGCTTTGCTCGTTCGTTGGTTGCTTTCGCCAAACGGAGCGTTGCGCGTGTACTTTTGACGAATTCGAGCTGATGCCTCTCTGGATTCGTCTTATCCTCTTCTCTGTTTCAGCGAAATTTTCCGGAAATTGGAGTGAGCAGCGTTAACTGGAAAATTCTTCTTTCTTCCCGAACGTTTCGTTGTAGAGAAACGTCAACGTGTCTTACGTTCTGTTCGATATCAGCCATTTTGTATTGCGAACAACGATGTATAGTTTATGTAGACGTTTTTATGAAACTTTGAGCTTCAATTTGGTATATCATACGTGCAGTTTTATGATACTTTTACGTCATGAAATTTATGTCGAACTTTGTACATTTCGAAATCAGATACTCGATCTGCAACAACATAGTAGAACCCGGTTGACGGCTACAAGCAACAGCCAGTTGTTTTGTATTAGACGTATCAATGAAAAGTTTATGTCATCATATTCTTCGTTCTTTAAGCTTGAAATTGATATACCATATTTGCAATTTTATGGTACTTTTATGTCATGAAATTGCTGCCAAAGTTGATTCGTTTTGAAATCGACCATTTGATATGTAATAGTTTGCTACAGCCAACATCCAGCGATTGTGTATTAGGGATACCCAGGAGAAGTTTATGTTGCCGTATTCTTGAAACTTTGAGCTTAAAATTGATATACGATACGTGCAATTTTACGATACTTTTATGTCATGAAATTGGTTCGACGCTTGATACGTTTCGAAATCGACCATTTGATATTCAACGACCCAATACGAATCCGTAAGCCGTTTCACTTGCTCGGATCGGCGTCTATCGAATTCGGTAGCAAGGAAAATTCACGAATGACAGCACGTCGGGACAGGTGTCGTAAATTCGGCGAATCCGATTGCGAGTTCGAATCACGTTTGGGACCATAGTCTCGCGAGTAATCAAAACGCTCGACGTTGAGCGAGCGACGCCGTGCCATTCTGTCCCGGCAGCGATTCTTATTCGATTTCCACGTGTTTTCCGTCAGATCGAGGCTCGATTGACACCGTCATCAAATTCTTCTCGCGGAATACGATTTCGTCTGGCGACGGGTAAGCGTCGATGAGATGTTGACGCGCAACGTCACGCGCGGAAAATTACTGGCGGCTGTTGCTTGATGGAAAAGAAATACCGCGAAAAGCCTTTGAGTGTCGCGCTTCTCCATTTCCTCGAACATTCGTCGGAGGGGTTGAGAAGCGAACGGGGTGCACGATTTTGCGCTTCAAACAGTGGGCGCGGATTTCGTTTAAATTGATCGAAGATTGGCGGACGCCTCGAGTTTCGTTTTACCGCCAGTACCACGGCGGAAGTGTTTGAATTCAATGTTTGTGAGTTAGGTAGATTGCTTCTGAACGGTTTTCTTCGATTCTTGTGTATTTTGCGAGTCTTCGGCATTATTCCTAATTAAATACTGATATTACTATGTTTTATGGTATGAAACTTTGAAGAAACGTTAATGCAAAAATATCATTCTTATATTTGGTAATAATGTTTAAAATGAATAAGAGCCACAGAAAATTCAATATACGTCTTTGAAACGTAACAAAGATATTGAATAATTGAATGATGTTTTCCTTAAAACTCAATAAAATTTCTTTAACAATTATCAACATCGATCGTGAACTTAATGATCCATCATGTTCATGAAATAGAATCGGTTCGGGTAGTCGATTTCTGGCCAGGACGTCAACCTGTCGAACAGAAACGGTCGTCGTCATTATCACCGTCCAATATCGTGGTCGTAAGTGGCGTTAATTGCACAGGACTAATAAATGCAGCCGGTGCATCCTTTGGGGAAGGAGTTGCATCCGAGAAGGATCGTTTCGTCGCCCCTTTGCCTCTCAATTCACGCTACGCCGGTGTTAATTCAACGAAAATTCATTAACGTCGTGCTAGTAGCTCTTCGAGAAGACAACGTAGCTCGATGTGAGCTTCATGGCGGGCACAAGGCGGCGGGAATCTGTGAAATCGGGCACGAATGGTCCCCCGGGCGGAAATTTGATTATCCGCGTCGAATCGTCGCGATTTGTAGTCACCCTCTTTGGGGGAATTTCTACTAAAATTAATAGTTTCAAGGTTTAACGTAGAAAGCCCTTGAAAACTAAAAATATTACGTTGGCAACTTAGGGGCCTTCAATTAACCTCGGAACCCTTAATTATTTTTTGTATTTCGAGGTCATATTTTTCTCGATTTCATAATATTTGCTTCTTAAACAAATATTGTTCCATCGTTTATTACAACGTTGAATACGCTCATTTAAATATAAATGGACGATTACATATTTTCACTCGCATGGAAATCAATTATTCTCACTGGATCCTCATGATCGAATTATCAACTAATTTCATTCGCTGGAGCTCACCCGTAGTTCCATTACCGGGATAAAGGATCCAACGTAACGGTTCGAAATAATAAAATTATCTCACGTTTCGATTGTCCCCGCGTGAACACGTGGAAAACGTGTTAGAGCAATCGAACGTTTTATTTTTTCTTTTTCTGTAAAACGATCGCGATTAGACGACGGAATTTCCGGGATCGAGGCAAAACGAGAGGAACGTGTCGACAAGCGGGCTTAAAGCTCTCAGGTCACGTAAAGACTTCTTGTCGTCGGGTTCACAATGGTCCCGTGACCTCTGACCTGGAGGCTCCCGAACATGTGCCTTCTCACGCACGTTGATTTTACTTTGAATTTTCACATCGTTCTGCACACAAAGTGCTGAAAATCGAGTCTCCGGCTTGGGAAACGTTTATCCTGGGATCTGGGACGCTCGACTGGACGATTTGATGAAACGCCACTTCAATCCCGTAAAATTATGTTAAATAAATACGAATTGTCGACCATGGTAACGATTCTTGCTGTATAACAAACCTTTCTGTGGGTGGTTTTTAGATTTTCAGAACAAGCAGACCATGTTGCATTGAAATTTATTGAATCATCCTTTTTGGGTCAATCTTGACCCAATTTGTCAAATTTGTGTAAAGATTCTTCAATTGAACATAGTCACTTAGATTTTTAAGCGAAATATTTCATTATATCGAACAAATAATTTACACATATATATTTCAAAGTTCATCAAATAAAAATGAAAAATAGATTAAATAAAATATTTAACACAATTTCTTTTATTAGAAACGTGTCCTTGTTGAACGTTAGATTGAAAATCAAATATTACTCGTCGAATTTCCTTTAATTCGCACGTTAAGGGGTTGAACATTCTAAATCTCATCCCGTATTCACGTTTATGCTTCAGTTGCATGAAATTAGCATGCAACTCATGGATGTTCGCAGTCTGTACAACAAATCCAGCCGGGTGAAAGGTGCAAGCTAGATTAGGAGGGGGTGGAAAAAGCCAGCCGGATATATTCGATGGAAAGTACGTATTTGGCGATGGTCCAGCCGCTGTCTGAACGCTTGGCGTGTCCATTATTCCATTAGCGGTTACCGTGTTAACTCTTTATTGCCCGTCGGTGTATGAGCCACCGTTCTTCATTCTCGCCGAGAGGACGTTTAATGTCCACATTTTCCTGGGATTACCGCGAAACCGTTCCTGTACCGGCAACATGATTATGCAGACAGGGATTGTTCCTTTTGAAACACACACTTGCTCGTACGATTGAAATTCAACTTTGTTGAATACACGAACCAAATGTTATCTTTGTTACGTGATTTCGTTTATTTGCTTGGTTTACGTTCAAATTCTTAAGATAGCGTAGGAATTATATTTTGCTTCTGAACTTTGAGCACGATCGTTCAGTTTACAGTATGTAAGGTTAACACTGTCGTATAATTTCAATAATAACATAATATACAAACGGGGATGCATGGTCTCAAGCGATAATAATTTATTTTGTATTATTTTATTGAAAAGGAAGTGATCTATTATGGAGGGATTTCCAATTAAACGTCGGTAGCGAATGGGTTGAGGTTGGTTCGTTTAAAATTGATTGGATGTAATGTATGGAATGATAATTATCGATATTGAATGGATCGAATTATTTCGATTGTGCAGTTACACGATGCGAGTACAGTTTGTTTGATGTTGAATAAACAAAAACAAAGCGGAATTTGTTCGAAGAGATATTTAATATTATTTTTATTCTTTGATACATTACGATCAACAATTAGCGCCGTTAAATCAGCCAGCTTCATTTCCACACATCAGATTCGAACAAAAGGTACAACATTTTGTTTTCAGATATGTAATTTTGAAATATTATTCAACAATGGCCACGGATGCTGATCTATCTTAATTAAAAAGCTTTTATCGATACTTATTAAACATAACTCGGACCAGTGAACGTATAATATAATAAAAGCACTATTTTTCAACAACAGTGTTTGTCAAATCTCGAGAGAATAAAGTTTCCGCAGTCGAACGTTTTAATAGGTATAAACACCGAACAATAATTCTTCATTAATCAAGTTTCCATTTTCCAAGTGAAGCTTCCCTTGCCTTTTTTGTTTCTCCGTTACACGAGCCATAAACCACATTTACACGAACAAAAAATGTCACTGCATTCTTTTCTTTTCATGATCCCAGATACACTCATTTTCAATTCTGAACAATCTTTAAAACAAAGTGATATACAGGTGTAATTTTAATTTAAATTTAGTATTCATAAAAGTCATTTTAACGTTAAATATTCGATAGAACAGGTTCGTTACATGAATAGTGATTGAATTAATTCGCAATAAATTATCAATCAAATAAGCTTTTAGAGTAGTTGTGTGCCATAATTTTCGTACAATTACTACGATGTTTATAATGAATGCAGCATTCGGAATAATTAATGTCAGTAGCAGAGTCATTGAAATTCACCATGAAAATTAACAATATTAAACCAGAAACATGATGATGCTATTCGTAATGGTACTGTTGGATGCAATAATTGCTTCGGGACATTTTCTTGCATGAAGCGGTTAGTTAATTGTATATTCATTAAAATTAGCCAATACATTAATTTATGAGTAAGATTAATTAAATAATATTTGCATTGGGCATCAGACATTGTTTAAATGGCACTTATATTTAATTTTGTCTTACGTTACTATGCCAGTTGTTATCTTTCAATTCTAATTATTATTTACGTTTACATAGTTCAGTTTTCATAAATAACTCTGCAAGGTAACATCGAGGAGAGTTTTAATTTAATTTGCAATCTAATGAATTAGAGTTTTGTAGCACAAGCAAAAATCAGTACTGGAATAACAAAAGCTGTGTCGCTGTCTCCAGAAACAGTTACGCTCTTTCACTGAATTAGCTGAAAAGGGGGACACACAAGTGGCCCCTTTACTTCGCTAAATCAAGCAAAAGAACGATAGAACAACTAGCACGCGTCCGAAAGAATAATATTGACCCTTGTTTCGCGAACTTCCGTCGAATTAAGAGGAGGAACGAAACAGAAGCAGGAGAGGCAGGCCGCAAAGAGGGAGCTTAAAGCTTTGACTATAGAGAACAAAAGAAATAAGAAAAAGAAAAAAGAAATAAAGAAATCCCTCGGCTGCTGTACGCGCGTTTTATGCACGAACCACCCTCGAACATCTCTTCTCCGATTGTTTTTTCAATCTTCCTTACATCGAGGTGGCTTCTCTTACAGATTCGGAATCTCTTAGCCTGTCTTCTTGATTCGCGCCCTCGAAGACAGTCGGCTTATTTCCTTAGTCGCGACACGGTTCCGCTCGTTCTGCGCTTTCTCCGTTCGAATTTTAAATTTTCAAACTTTTCGTTCGTTTTCAGAGAGAATTCTTATTTAAGTCCGCGCGAGGACCGAGGAACCCGGTTTGTTTCGATGAAATTTTTATACTAAACTTCTGGAAACGTTATTGCGTTGTTCGATCTAGATAGAGTTTGAAATTTAAAAAATCATGACATAAAAGTACTGGATAATATCACTTACGGCATATCAGTTTAAAGATTAGGGGTTGATAAACATGCCTACTTAAGGCTTTTGTGAATATTTTTAGTATAAAATGTCCGATGGTTGGTTCGCTGATAGCGAGATCTCATATCTACCTCAAATAACCGTATAAAGTTTATCCGAAGTTCACGACAGAAAAGTATTGCAAAATAGCAATTGTGTCAAGAATTGTTAAACCTGACCGTATCAAGATTTTTATGCAACAAGGTTATTTTTTAATCAAAGGAAATAATATTGTGATATTTAAACTTTATAAGTAGTTTTATATTGTTAATTTTTCCAACCGTTTGAATTAATTCCACCCTCATTCCGGTCGTAACCGAAAGTTTTCCTCGTTTTTCTTTTTTCCTTTTACCTTCAATCAACATCGTCCCTTTTGTGTTTCGCGAAGTTCACGTTACACAGCCACACCCGGGATAACATCTCGGTTGCGTGTCCTGTTTATTTGACTCGCCTTCTATTTTCAACCAGCAGTTTTCCTACCCTTGTTACGCCGCCACCCTAATGGGCAGACACGCTGTGGTCCGAGCAGTTTCGTTCTCCACCCCCGTGTCTCACCCTCCCTCGGTTCGCACGATTTTCGTCCGCTAGAATACTCGAGCAAGTTCCACCGATATTCAACGAATTACAAGAATCAAAAATAGGGAACGCGCGACGGAATTTATTCATGGTTTCTGTTCGAGGAGCGCTGCTGGGGTATCCTGCGAAACTGAATGGAAACTCGTTCGATTGCACGAGAGAGTTCTCGAACGGTGTCGGGAAACAGTGGATAGAAATTGAAAATTTGAGGATATCTGGAAACGGTGCTTTCTACCACGCCGAAGGAACATTGTTTTATTTTCAGCCGGGTATAGAAAATTAGATGGGTTTCCGTGTTTTCGAATCTGCTGTGATTGTTTCGGAATTGTTTGACAATTTTGCGGATTACTGACACTCTGTTCAACGGTGTAGCTTTAAAGCAATATTCAATTAGTTGGTTAAATTCGACAAATAATTATCTTTGTGATATGAATATTATAGGAATGAAGAATCTTTTGTTATATTTTTTTTTTTTCAGTATTCGATCTCTTTAGTAGAATTCGGACGATTTTAAAACAGAATTCATGGGATGGTCACGATCTTATTATAATTGCTAATCTAACAGTTGTAATGACTCCCCAAAATTTGTTAACTTCACAGTACAAACTAACTGTGCCGAAAAATATTATTAACCGTTTCGCTGTCACGTCGGAAAATTCCGTTTTCCAGATTATACTGCTACTTCTATGATTACGTTTGTAATTTCAAAAAGTTATCTTCTTCCATACGGACACATATTAAAAATTTGTCTGGTCTATAAATAACTTCTTCCTTTAATTTTGCAACGCAAGGGAGGAAAAGGAAGGGAATCACGTAAGGTTTTGTCAGTGATTCGAACAATTTCTTGCGCACACGTGCGGTTGCTCGAGACACTGGTACCTCGACTTTCCAGGAAATAAAGGCTCCGTAATGCTGGAAAGTAAGGCACTGTTGGCTTGCGACGAGAAATTGTCTGGTTCGATTTTCAGAAATGTAATAATCTGCGGTGAAGTGCAATCGCTTGCACTTCCCTCGGCCAGCATTGTGTCGGCTCTTATATAGGTCCGATACTCGGCCAATTCCTTGTAAATTGAGTTTTATTCGATCGTTCGAGCGAATCGGACGGGCAAACGAGTGATGAGTCGTTGAACGATGGCGACAACGAAAATAGCACTATTATGTTTTCCAGATAGATTGTTCTGAAACTAGTCTACAGAATTCTTGGCTATTTTAAAGCCATTTCGTTGATTCTTAATCAACATTTAATTGAAATGTTCAGGTTCTTTAATTGCATCCCCATCTTGCTGATTAAATTCAATTTGGATATTTTAATTAAATAGTTCTGAACATTTTTGGAGGATCTTTGTATATATTTCATAAAAGTTGAAACGTAATATTGTTGATTTATGGATACTCCAAGGATTAAGTACTGAGCTAGTTCTCAACAAACAATACTTAAACCTTCCAGTGCTTATTAGAACAGAAGTGTAATAAAATTTTTCTATGATAAATAATATGAACATGTCTATATTTATTTTTTTAATTTTCTAACCTTCCATGTTGCACTCAAATGGTACAGAGTATAACACTATTTACTTAATTAATTTTACATAGAATTTTTTATAAGAAGGTAACTATTTGAAGTTCTATAATAAGAATTTAGTGTCAGTGACTATACCGCGTTACTGATCCAATAATTCTTAACAAAAATTGATTTCCCGACGTTAAACGACTCCATATTCCCGCAGAGAGACTCGTTTAAACGACGAACTTGGAAAAACACTCGAATGTCCAACATCGTTCGTGAAGAAGCTCATTGTCTTGTTGCAAATCCGCGGAAGCGTAGCCGAGGGAATACGTGCAGGTATGGCACTTTCAGTGGCGTGCTTAGGGTCGAAGCTTTTCGTATCGAGAACCTTTCCAGAGGTTCTCCTTTCCATTTTGAATACAACGCTCGGCTCGCCGATATACGCCAGACGACAAGTTCAGACAATCGTCGGGATTGCGTGCGCGGCGAAAGTTTTCCCGTGGAGCCGCGAACAACCGGCTTGTACACCTACTTACCATGAACAATTCCGATTTGTGTCGCGATACGACTTCGTGGAAGCGATTACTCTCCGTTGAAATTGCTCTCCGCGGGATGAACCGGATATCTGCGCTGTTGCATTGTAAACGCTACTTGAAATAAATTCGCACAGTTGATGCTGTTGAGGTCTTTTGAGCGCACGACTGGCCGGTAGTAATCTGGATACAATTTATTTGGACTCTTTGAAGCTGGAAGCTTTTCGGTCGACAATTAATTTACGTACGTTTCAGAAGTGATTTGATAAAAATAAAATAAAATTGAACAAAAGTACGACGGACCTTGGAGAGAGCCAACTCTTTGAATTGAATTTTGGAAAGATTTTTCCTTCTATATTTCAAATTTCGAGGCATTCTTTTAAATATTCTTTCGCCCGATGTACGAAAGTCTTGCGTTTGAACATTTGATTGCCTAACGATCGATCGTTTCAGGGTAATTAACTGACGACCGATTAATAAATCATTATAACGTAGTCGAAATAATGAAAGTTAAGGTGTGCTACAAACGGAGGGAAACTGAAAGTAAAGGTTACCTCCCATAATCTTTAATTATCCTATAGTTACGAAGTGATGGTGCTTATTTGTTTCACGTCAGAACGATAAGTAATGTTAAGTACAAAATGTAATAAATCAGTCCTGGTATTCGATCGAAGGTGATTCGTTTCTGTTTTACGTGTTACTTCGACGTATCACGATTTCATCGCGTCTCACGAACGTTTATGTAGGTCATTTGCCGATGTATCGGTGTGTTCTAATATTTCACGTATGAACGCTAAATGTCGTATCGATTAGAACGATCCATCGAAGCTGGGACGCGCTTTCCTCTTGCCTCGTTCTAATTAAATCATCTCACACGGTATCGCATTCGAAACGCAATCAGCTCGAAATATCTAAAAAAAAAAGTGATGGAATCTTTTTCCCCTCTTTGCGCCGGCACATGAATTAATCTCCTCTGGGATATTTTGGTTTCATTTCTGGATAATCATTCCTCTTGTGTTTAACTTCGTTCGATATTAAAGATCCTCCGCTTCCACGTCGAAATCGAATCTACATTAATCGTGGTTTATTCATAGGCTCTCGCGTGTAGGTTAATTAAATTTTACACGTAACACTCCGAATCTCATTAGACCGATCGCGTTTGAACGTGCAAAGAAATAATTAAGTTGGAATCTCGTTTAATCTCGTTCCAATATTCCTATCAATTAAATGACTGACTTTTAAATCGTGTTTCGACGAATCACCGTAAATGATTTCTCATAAATTTGTATTATCCTTTGTTCGTGTATTATCTGATTTCATGAATTGTGAAGAGTGATCATAATTTCTAGCAGTGTAACGAACGGGTTAATTTATAAAACACTCGTTCAAATGGTTGTATGACGCGAACATCCTTCAACAAGACACTTCAGAAACAACTTGTTCAATTATGAACACGAAATTCACCACAATTTCACGTTCACGCGTGGGTGCGTACACTCGTAACGACCAATTTTGAACGCTTGAAAGTTTAACAATCTTGTTAACGTCGCTGGTCGCGCCAGGATTCTCTCGGTGTCTGTCGCATAGTCGAAATTTACCGGGATTTCTCTGGTTTGTTTAATTGAAATATATCAAAATTACCCGTATCCCCAGCGTCCTATCAAGCGGAATTAAATTTCATCGCCGATGCGACAATCCCGCTAAAGAATTAATTTCGTTTCAACGAAATGAAATCGTGTAGGTTATGCTCGTCTCGTTGGATTCTATTTCAAGGAACCAGAACTGTCGGACGCTGCCATTTTTAGAACTGTCAATTTATTATTCAAGATTGACTGAAATTTGAAGTTGAACATTATATGGCGGTTTATTTATTGACTATTGTGATATTAGCTTGGCAAATAAAGTTGATTTTTATATTTTCGCACTGAAGGAATGTTACTAGTTTTAGGTAGAATTTAAATAAATTTCAGAAAGAGAGTACAAAAGGTGTATTAATTATATCATTAATAATTTAATTAATGGGATTGAAAAATGGCATGAAACATGGAAAGAATATTTGAAAGATAGTCAGATTGGAATTTGGATATTGGATACCGATGCAAGGCAGAATTTTTAACCGACTTCGAAAAGGAGGAGATTACTCAATTCGACGTGTATGTTAATTTTCTTTAATGTATGTTTGCCGATTACGCCGAGATGGATGGACCAATCGGAACCAAACCTTTTGCATCTTGTAGAGTATGACCAACAGTTGGTCCCGTAAAAAAAACCATTTTGGATTTTAATTTATATTTCGGAGACGGCGCACAATTAACAATTTTCTACATTGGAAATTGTCAAAATTCTTTAATCCTTTTACATATTTTCACATTAGCAACATCTTTCGTTAACACAATTTTTAATTTTGCGCCGTCTCCGAAATATAAATTAAAATTATTTCGTCCTTTTTGGTGCATTCCGAAGTCGGTTGTGTTTTTTTTTCCAAAATTTTTTTTGAGTACACGACAGAATAGTTAATAATGCGTGTGATAGATATTTATAATAATATTCTATTGTTAGAAGCAATTGAAAGTCAGAAACTACGTTAAACTGCATAAGAAACGCGTATTAAAATTACTAAAAGTTCAAAGGGCTGCCAACAAAGTCCTGTTTCGAATTTCGATATAAAGTTAGGCTTGTAAGAAAGTAGAAACCTTCCCCTTTAATTTGGTTTTTGATTTACATCGATATCTTTATCCGTTCCTGAGATATCGTCGTGTAAAGACAAACGTAATTTTTGTAGAAATTCGCTGCCGCCTCACGCTTGGACCCAGACAGTGAGTGTCTAGCGTAGCGGTCACGTGGTCATTGTCTACGTCTAACCCTTTACTATTCCTGGAAATGCGCCAGACGCATTTCCTAGAAAAAAGTCTACGGCCCATTCGGGAGTACCCTCGTACGCGCCGGCCGCTATACAAACTTTGAAGCCCTATATCTCAGGAACTAATTAAGATATCGCCTTGCAACAAATTGCGTTATTATGTACGTACTTTCCTCTATCTTCTGAGCTACCTACTGCGTAAAATTTTGGCATGTTTTTTTTTTATATTTATTGCCAGTAATTTCGCCGCCGTTGAATGTTTCGCGTTGACCTGTGGGGTCCTTAATGCGTCAAGTGTTTCCTGTTAATTTATTTTTAAAATCTGTAAATGATAAGTTCCTTTATATAAATGATAAAGTCCTTTATCAAAGCGTTCATCGCTATTAATATTTCTAATTTTCTTATAATTCTGCTTTCTCAGTCATTGGCTCCTACCATCCGTAATTCAAGGATTAACAAGCGAAAATACTTTGTAAAAATACCACAATATTAATAATAGAAACGATTAGGCCAAAAGTGGAATTTAAATGGAATAATTTCTATAGGGATTTGCAAAGCTAAAAATTCTTTTTGATGAACAAATTCCAGTGCAACCAATGGCAAGGAAACCGTAGAAATTTTTGGAATGCAGCCGGTTGCATTGAACGAAACGTAATCTTCTCTCGGTAACGGTACACAATGTGCACATTGAATACGCGTACACCCAGTGGCTTTTATTTTCCAATGCCGAACGTGGCCATTTTAATGTCGGATTACGAACGAAGATTGCGCGTTGCTCGTTCCTCTTTCCCTTCCTGTTTTTCTTTCTTTTCGCAATTCACGTAATGTTTCGTCGGGCCCTGGCACCATCAGCACGTTCCTCGTTTACCTTGCTCCTTGTCTTCGACCACGGAACGTGCTCTCCGTTTATTAATGAAGGATTCAGTATGTAATTTAAAGTCGTACTGGTAATACAACGATAATGACTACCAGCTGGTATCGTTAAATACCTTTCAAACAAAACAATTTCGATGGTGCAATTTAGTTTGATTAATAATTTACATACTTGAGCGTCTTGCAGTCTTATCAAGTAAATTCTCAAATGCAAATTGGGAAATTTGAGCCAAACTCGAGTTACACAATTCTTTTCCCGGAAATTTGTTTATATCTTTGCATATCTGATAAATATTAATAATTTGTGTACTGTTAATATCTCAGTACTGACGTTCATAATTTCCTATAGAAAATTTTGGTTATAGACATATAATTGACGCATTAGTTATTTAATCTATTGTCGAACAAAGATATTAATGAATCAACCATCGACAAACTGCAAACTATACAGCAGAATATTCTACATATAATAGACCCCTATATTTTTCACCTTTCCTCTAAAGAAGGCTTCTAAATCTCCCAAGGTTTAAATATTCAAAGGAATTAAAATATTTTTCAGTTTGAATTTCGACTATGTGTAAATACAAACATTCACGTAACTTTGAGTGGTTATTCCGGAAGACTGGTGCATCCTCAGGTTGCACTAAATGGTGCATTTTCGTTCGGGCAACATAATCAGCAGTTTGGCCACAAACGAAATATTAAATATTCCTCGGATGATTTATTTTGGTTAATGAAATCCTAGCCACGATCTATTGCTCAATTACTTCGTGTAAGTTAATTTATGGCTGTATCTTCCTTGCACGTTGTTGCACGCCACGTGTCTAATATACGTTTCACCACCTCTCTATTATTATCCTTCTCGTTTTTCGGCGCGTAATTTGGCGCCACGATGTAACGTGTAAAAGCGAGCGATTTTTGCATCGATCGAAGCTCGAAGTTTCTTCGAGAGGGCAAGTTTCTTCATCAGCCAGATTTTAACTGGATTAATAAAACTTTTGACGGCGCCAGCCGACTGATTAATCGAGTTCCATAGTTCTTATCGTGTTCCGACTACACGGTCGTGTTTCAACCGCGTTTTATCAACCCCTCCCCCCGTAAATAAGAAGCTTGATCTTTCCACAGTACCTCGTTGTTACGTTGCTTGAAATTGAAACGAGCAAGTTTGTAGACATTTGTTTTCAAATTGAAACTCGTATTAAGTAGCGTTGAAAGTTGAGGTTATTGTGCGGTCGGAAATTCTGTGAATAAAATATGAACATTGTGAAAAATAATCTACGAAATAATAACAGTGGTTCTTTTAATAATTAATTTTGTTGATTAAATGTTTTCAAAAGCATGAGATTAGTCCAAACTGTTCTCCATATTTTTGAAATCTTTTATTTGGTGTCTGAATTATAGTGTGGTGAATGTGTGTTGTCTAAATATTTATGAATAACATGAAATCGTGAAAACTATCGCAAAAATTTAATATTCAACCGATGCTAATTGTTTTATTAATCATTCAATTTATTTTGCCGTTGCATTTAATTGAATTTCATTATTCACATTCGTGCTGTAATTTCTATCGGAGAATCGATTGAAGTTTCAGTTTAATTTACAAACTAAACCCAGTATCTCTGAACGTTGTCGATAAACGATATTAATTATTGCATCCTAATGATGCAAATATTACATCGGAAATTCCGTTTCAAAGTTACCGTTTGATGTTTATATTTACCTTTTAAATTTTCTACCGCTCGATTAATTAGTTAATCGGTCTGCAATCGCCGTTTCCCGGTTAATCAATAAAAATATTCCCTAAACAATTTTCAAAATCGATAACCATACCACTGTAATTAAACTTTTCGCGCTGGAACTTCATTCCGGATCGAACTACTTTAATTACTCTGTCAACTATTTTAACCGTTATCGGGCTATGTTTACATGGTATTTAGTACGGTATTTTGAAATTTATGAAATAAAGAACTTATTCACCTGTAACTACCATGGTTTAGGGTTAAAAATATGGCATACAGGATGTGGTAGGTCCAACGTTGACCCCGTGACTATTTAACATATAATATTCATTCTTGTTTTTTAAATAAAGAAGCTTGCATTTAGAAAAGCTGTGGATTTAATCCCGATCCTACCATGGTGGTTAAGGGTTATTATTCTCATGCTCTAATTATTTCATTAAAATAAATTCATAATGATACGATATCCCGTAAATTTACAAGAATCTTTTACGCTCTCAAACTTCCACTGATTGTTCACCTTTAATGTTTCAGATCCAAGCATGCGGTGATACCCGAAGAAGCCCCTCAAAAAATACATATCAACTCATATCACCCTTCCGAAACAAGCTTCAAAACCCTAAAAAAACATTCGACCAATTCAACATATCGATCTTTCTTGCACCGGCGGATATCAGTCGAAGATGCAGGAGCAACGATGATCCATCGTTCACGAACGTGTCGTATCGAATGTCGATCGAACGGGATCGACAAGAACGGTCTGTCGAACAATTTCTCGTAACCGGATCGTTTGTAGCCAACTTACGTGGAGGACTTCGAGCTGCATCTCGAAAAGAGAAACTGGTGCGCCTACTTGACGGAAGTTCCGGACGAAAGAGGAGAGCACCAGGACGAAACGAGAGGATGTCGCTGAGGTAACGCGATCTCTCGAGCCGGCTGAAAAACGATCGTGAATCGAACCGTGCTCGAAAGGAGAATATCGGGTGAAGAAGAGCCGTGGTCTGCGTCCTGGATAGTCAAAAATGGGTTTCCCCAGAAGAAGATCCCTTTGGCTGAAGGTAGCCGTGGTGGCCACCGCGGTATGGGTCACCGTGTGCTTCCTGTTGTACACGGAGGATCGCGCGAACGCGGCTGTGCAGGGTTTGGCGCCATCGGGCGTCGCGGCGCCTCAAATGGCCAACGGATTCGTGCCTGCGGTCGCACCCCTCAGGAAAGAGACGCCCCTGAACCCGCAGGCTAAGGCGAAAGCCGCCCAGGCTGGACCTGAACAAGGTAAATCGATTGCATACTTATACAAATAAATCGATTGTATACGTTGCATTAGTAGAGCACTTCCAGTCAGAATATTATGAGGAATCGGTGTTAATCGCACGCGAGCTAGCTATAAAAGCCATACGCAATATAAGAAAATAAGACAATGACATTAGCTTCTCTATAATGACTTAACTTTGCAAGTTACAATCAAAACTGAATTTAATATTCAATTGCGGTACAAATGCAATGTAAAATCGTTAACCTCGATTCATATCATAAGGGATAATTGTTTTTGGTACGAAACTCTTCAGTCACATAAACTGTTAAGGGCGACAGGATGCATGGTTGGGCCTAGAGCATAGGGTGGAGTCAGAATTTCGAAAGAGGAAGGTAACAGTGGGTGGCACGGTTGATGCACGAGCCGAGTTTCACCGCGGCGAAGTTCGCAACGAGCCGGTCGGCAGTAAAGCAATTTGTCGTTCTCTTTATTGCCATATCGCGCTCACATACACACGCTGTAGAAGCAACTTGGTCGGCCGGGATAAAATTATTTTCAAGGCGAGCCAACACGCCGAGAAAACTGGGTGAACTCGCGGCAACCAGCCATTTCGTAACCTGGCTACTTACCCCTCTTGATATTACCTATGGCATGCCAATATGGCGACGGAAAATAAAACTGCAGTTTATGCGGAAAAGCTCTCAGAAAGGAGACAGCCTCGCCTGCATACGCGAACGCTGTGAAAATTCAATTTCTTCGTCGACTCTTGTCTCGTTCGTGTTTCGTTCGATTGTTGCTTTTTTTTAGGGTAGAATATTTTCGGGGTGATTTTGTTGATGCGAATGGAGTGCGAACGAGAGAGAGATCTAGGTGCTGTTTTAACCCTTTGAGCTCTGCGGGATTTAAAAGTAATCCTTCTTTTTGGATATTTAATTATTTTGTTTAGCTTCGACGGCATATGATTTGCCGGTAATTATTTAGTTTAACTGCTGATTACCTCAATGAAAGCTATGTTTCGTTTAATTAACACGTTCCGTGCCACGTGTACCATGGATGGTACATTCTGACATATTTATTTAATTCGCTAAAAACATATATTTTATAATAAATATAAGTCCGTGATGGCACATTTATGTATCATGAATGGTACACCACGCGATAACTACGCTGAATAAGCTAATTATTTACGGGTTGATGATGTAATGAATATTGTGTGATAATATATGAGAAAAAATGGTTCGACACGGAACGTGTTAAAATTTATTTTCCCTACGAAGTAAACTATTGCTTTATATAAAATAGAGTGCCTTATGAAGAACAAGGGACAATTGGTCTTCTTAAGGACTTGACGCAGAGTTTAGTTTCATAGTTGTTAGTCTTTCATAGAACACGAACTTCAATGAGTTATTCTAATAATTATAGCATTATGATACATATATTCACAGCTTGTAAGTTATATTTCACTGTATTTCACTGTAAAGATTACAAAAACTGGACTGAATTATATTCTGTCGATGAAAAAGCATAAAAGAATCCGCAGAATAAATGAAATATGCGAAATAAGGTAACATCTTCAAGTATTTCGACGGAGGAAATATTTTTGAGGAGTTTTTTGAAAGAACAAAGCTTACGTTTTATAGATTCGCCACGAATTTTATATACCAAGTTACATTTGTGCATTGAATGAATGAATCCGAAAAGTCGTGTGCTGCAATATTTTTTGCATTTTTTTTTCCTTTCTTTTTTTTCCCAGGCGGTGGTGTACTCGTTGCTCCTCGTGAACAGGACTCGAGTGCTCCTGGCGAAATGGGAAGGCCCGTAATTTTACCGACAAATTTGACTGCTGAAACTAAAAAACTCGTCGACGACGGATGGCTAAACAACGCGTTCAATCAGTACGTCAGTGACCTGATTTCTGTTCACAGAACCCTGCCCGACCCACGGGATCCATGGTAAGTGGGAACTTTTCAAATATTTTTAACAATACCTGCACATTTGCCAAATTCCTCACAACATTATTCATTAATTTTTTAAATATCGTATAATTTCTCAAATATTTTAAGCAATATCTGGACAATTGTGTCATCAGATTGATAGTGTTATCTGTAAAATTCAATTTCCTTAGTTACTTTATATAAGAAACTTTAACACGTGGCCTGCCACGGGGGTAACCTGTGACCGGCATTCGACATTTTTTACAATCAAATAACTAACAAAAAAAATTATGAAATAAACCGTAGATAGCGTTAGTGTTAAGCTAATAATGCTGGCTATCAGATTAAAAGGTTAAACTTAAAAATGAATCAACTGCATCCTTAATAATGAGGTAATCATCGTGTCTAACTACGTACGTCCGTTTCCACTTTGGCACTCAACGTGTTAATAAAGAATTTTCGTGGACATTATGAACAAATTTGAAAGTCAGTTGTTTAATACGGCTCGTCCTGGTTTAATTATAAAAGAAGCGATGAAGTCGTCTTCGGTGACAATGTTTTTTTTAAACATTTTTTGCTGAAGTCACCGGTGTATTCGTTTCCTCAGTTTCAACAGACGTTAAAATAACTCATTGTTCCGTCGGAACGCTGGGGAATCTCGAAAAATATGCGGCAATTTCTAGCGTCAAGCGACTTCTTCAAAACTGAAGCTCTTCCTCTGTTATTATTTAATTAAATTATCGCACGGTATATTTAGTTTGAGTTACGTCGGAATGATGTGTTTCATTTCGAAACAAAACTCTTCCCCGTCTCTCTGCGGGGACGGAATGTGAAGTAGGAGAAGATTTTTTGGAGTTCTCGTTGGATAGCATAATGCAGAAGAGAAAACACCTATGTTTCGTCGCGTTTTATTCGCGTTTCGACGTTTCGCGAGCTCAAAGAGGCAAAAGAACGTGACGTTTGTACGGTTCCGGTCCCGGGATAATAGGACGTTATTGCAGTTTCTTGTTAACAAATTGCCTGAATTACTTTTCGTTGACGCGAAGAAAGCAATTTCACCGGATACGAAACGCCGGGCACGTAGCACGGTTTAATCAATCGCATCGCGACTAATTTGTCGTGTCTGCAAACTTTGCAACGGGTTCGGAATGAAGACGAATGGCGCTACGATTCGATGATTTAATTAGTTAGCAACAATTGGACGACGATTGTTGTCAGTTCGTTTTTGTTGCTATTCTGGAATGTAGTTTGAGTTTCGATGGCAATTAATTGGCGAATAATGTTAATTCTTTCTTTTAGTAAGTTTAAGTTAAAATTCCAATGCTTTAAAATGATCACTTAGCTAAACAAATAGTCATCTTCAATTAAGGATGAACAGAAACTTTCAAAAAAAGAAATAAAATTGAATTCAGACATCTCTTTGTGAACCTATCATTCGATCGACAAGTGAACCGATCTTCCTCATGATCGACCGTTGAAAATACACAATTCTTCAAACATGAACCAGCAGAAAAAAAAACAGCTGCCACAAACATCGTTCCCATAACTCAGAGTCCTCTTCCCTCCCTCTCATCAGAAAAAAAAGCATCGAAAATATCAGTGGCACAAAAGCGGGGTATATTTCACATGTATCAAGCTGTCGATCGGCAAACAAGAAATGTCTGTCGGCTACGTGAGATCCGGCAAACACCGCGGATGAGTTGCAAATCCCTGTCGGGATCGTTCGACGAAATATCAAAAACCATGCTCGATTTATCGCCTTCAAGGTAGATCCCATCCATTTCTCGCCAGATCGTTCTTCATAATTCCACGATAAATCTCTGCGGTTGCCTTACGACTAGCGATTTATTTTCACGACGAATCCGGCCAGGTACGTAGCCATCGTGTATCTCGACGACGATCACGGATCCCCGCTACCGAAATATGTTGCCCCGGCTATGATCGTAAATTCTTGGTAAAACTTGAGCGCACCCGGCGAATTAACCCCGCGAATATTAATTACAATTTACATAATATCAAGCGACATTATCAGTGCAGCTGGGATAACTTCATGAACGTGGAACACCACGAACTACCCGATGGAACTCGACTAAACGATTTAAAGGGTGAGACACTACAGGCTGCACAGGTGTCGGCGAACAGGTGGCCCTGATTTACAGGCTCTCGACAGCGTTCGACGAGACCAATCGGTGGCCACGCTAATGCCCTGGCTCGATTAACGGATCGCTGAAAGTTTTTAGGGTGAACGCTAACTCGATTTCTCTGTTGGAGTGTAGCGTAGTCAAAGGACACTGTTCTGTGGTATCCTCCGATAGCGAAGCCTGGGTCAATCGTGCCAGAAACCTAAGAGAAATACAGCAGTTCGATTACAGTTAATTATAGAAATTTTTAAAGAAAACAGTTTAATACACCGGTAAAGTAATATTGAAAATAATGGGAGAAAATTTGGAAAATGGAAAAATCTTCGCTCTATATTGTAATTCTTTGTGTAATTCGCATCACAGTTATCAGTTTTAAAATTGGAATTAATACGGTCATGCGCAGCTTAGACTTTCTGGTTAGAGGAAGCATAGAGAATAAATTGACCCACTACTCGCCTATTTGTCCATGTTCTTTACGTTCTAGATTGGGTTCTCCCTAGGCTCTCTTCAAGTTTTTCCAAGATTGGTAGGAGGATTCGCCTCCTGCTTTTTCTTTTAATCAATAGAAGTCTATCTTGCACTGGAACGTGCATAATATAGTAAACATGAGTAAATTAAAAATGCTTACGTATCATAGTTACTAATGTGTAATTATATTGTAGTTGTCCAAAGAAAATAAAAATGAAAAATTTAAAAGTAACAATTAATTATTATTACGTTGCAAATAAAATTTGTTGGATACAATTAGGTAAAAAGATACATAGTGACAATAACAGCTAAATGTGACTTTAGAAAAGGTTTAAAACAATTCGAACCATAAAAGGAATATAACGTTAATGGTCTTCGATTAATTTAACTAATAATTGGTATCGACCACGAAGATAGTCATAAATATGAAGAAATGTTAGAATATCGGATAACTCCGCTGTGATTAAGAATTTCCTAACGAACTTAATTCGACCTCTAATGTCGATTAATGAGCAAATTCAGTATAAAGGATCTCGTTTAAACGGCACCGTAATTCTTGAATATTCAATCAGTCGGTTCCCGACATATTCATTAAGTCGCGGGAAGGGAAAGTTTATCCGTAACAGATCGTTTAATTGATTTTACGGCTCGACGACCGTTCAAAGACGATTCCTTGCTTCGCCATTGGGACACGAGTTTATCGTCACTCCTCGGGGAACCCCTTTCATTATGGAAAGCAAACTCGGTTCTATCTTACCTGTGAAAAGGAACCGGGACGAACAATTTTTATTTCGAAAATTCCACTCTAGAATATTCTATTTGATGATTCTCTCGAATATTTTTACAATTTATTTAAGAAATTCAGGATTTCGGGGATATAATAGGTTTATCATTTTTTCCTATGGGATGCTTTGAAATTTTAATAATAGAACCAAAAGGTTCGATTTAAATTGCTAGCTCTCTTCATGGTCCTTCGGTCAAAGAATGAAAAAAAGAAATTTCAATCATGTTTCAAGTCATTCTATAACTAATTCATTCGACGATTTTGTAATGTTTAGTCGTTTGAGTATAAAATAAATTTTCTCCCTCTTAATTTATATAGATATTGTTTCGATGTAAAGAAAATGAATATCGGTTTGATGATCTTTCCATTGATCTTTGAATGCACGCAGCTGCAAGCTTCCGTTCGCCGATGAATCTCGAATAATGAAATAATTAACTCGAAACTGTGTTTAATTTAATCAGTTGTACCGAGAACTTTTGCCTGTTAATGCGATCATAATTGACCGGAGATAAGTTTGGCAAAGTTCGAGGAGGAGCTCTCACAAAATTAGTTTCTTTCACGTTCGAACGAACAAAGTTGCGATCTATTTGTTATTTCACGACGTTCGGAGCTTACAGTTATCGATCCGGCGTTGAGGGATGCTCGTTTCAGTTGTACACTTTGTGAGGAACAACTTGCTCTCGAACTTTCAAAGTTTTCAAGTATCTGTAGCTTAAATACGCGTACAAATAATATTTGTACTGTGCATACAATTGTACTGAACCTCGGTGGTTGTACGTTGGGTCGGGTTGTAATTGAAAAATATTGCTGACGTTGCGAAACAGAAATCAGCCAGGCGGCATATTTTTTCATTATGCGTGTCTTGTGTTTTCTCCCCGCATCCTTGGTGTCTTGACCGGTCTAAATTACGGCGTGAAGTTGCCTCGTTTCCAGAACAAAAGGAGGATCTCCCGAATGGCTGAGCGCCGGTGGAAAGGTAGAAATAAATAATTGAGTAGGTTATTTAAGAGGGACCTTCGTTGCCAGGTGAGGTTGGTCTTTTTTTCGGCCAGACGATGGAGGAAAGCTAAATCTACTGCTCGGCCAGGTCGATCCTAATACGATTCCCCTTTTCTCCAGGATCTTCTATTTAAGAGCTTGTTTTAGTCGGATTTTCGTCAAATAATTTGATCACCTATTGTATTATTTTATACAAATCTTATTCACGATTGGGATGATCTTTCATGGAAATATTAAAAATTGTGTTTATAATTACCAGTTATAATAAGATAATAAGAGTTAAAGAAACATTTAAATTCCTAACTTTTTATTTGACAAACATTGAGACGGTTCTTCCTACGGCCATTCATTAGCAGCCGCGATTCCAACGCAAGTATTCGAGTGGAAACAGTTTTATCGAATGCTGGGAAAGAAACTTGATAGAAAAAGATAGTCTGGGCAGGTTGAGAATCAAGGATACGTTAAATGACAAGCAATCAGGTGAACGATTTTCGATCTATCGCTTTGTATGCGAAAGCAATTTCGCTTCTTCGCCGACTTATTTCTTCCGATCGGTGGCTGGGTTCTCCTATGAAAGCTGCAGCTCTCCCTCTTTTCCTCTCCATGGAATAGCTCAGAGTCAAAATTGCTTTTCTATTTTGCCAGCAACTCATTACACATTTTCCCCTTTTCGTTGCTTCGTGCAAAGGCATACCTTTTCGAGGTGGATTAAACTAGCGTGCTTATCGGACAGAGAACGACCCTACAAAGTAGCGATAAGCTTCAAACGTGAACGAAGTATTTTAATCAAACGTTGAATCGTAACTAGTCAATACTTTTTGATTTTTGTTGCTTTCCTTTTACATTCGAAAAGTAACGAACGTATAACATGGAATTTCGTTCAGTTTTATCGCGTGCAATAATTTTCCGAATCTAAAACACTTTGTTATTCTTAACACACTTTTTTACTTTTATTAGATTTTTATTACAGTTTTAGCCTTCACAATAATATAATTTTTGTTCAATATTTCGTTACGGAAAACGAACGAATAAAATTCTTTGCAATAACGAGGACGAAACTCATCCGTGGCGATTGTAAACGAAGATTCAACCGGGACGATCTTGAATAAAAGCAAGCCGAAACGTTGACAGACGACGAAATTATTTGCGAAAGAGCAATTTCGACGCTCAGTTTTCAATCAAGGTACACGGCCAGCCGAGTTCAAACAGAAACGATATCAAAATGTCAGAGAATACCTTGATCATTGACCCGAGCCGGTATAATTTTGACGATGGAACAGCTGTAATTAAATACACGAGAGGATGTTTCCGGTACGGTTTTAAATAAAACAGAATTCACAAAATTTGAATAATATAATTATCTTATTCTCTCTCGGCTAGATTTGCTTGTTTCCTACTTTTCTATCGTGAAGTTGTTATTTGTTACTTCTCATTACTGAAAATTCTCTGTCAAATGTATTGGTCTTTTTGTTAAAAGAACGTCCATAGTTTGTAATTTCTTGTTATTTTTATTACAGCACGCAGACGCTCTTTATTAAAATATTTTATCTTTTTAAACAGTTTCTGTCAACATATAGAAATATGAACAAAACTGACGGTATAGATGAAATTTGTCAGTATCGATTAACTTGACACGTAAAGTAGATACTTATAGCCTTCTCATTACAATTTATAATAATTACTATTAACAATAAAATCCTGCCATCGCTCTAGCGAACAGTGCAAGCAAATTCTACTCGCGGAGCAGAGATTTTCTCGTTGGTAGAAGCTTTCGAACAGTTCGTGGCCGGAAGAAATAAGTTGGGATGGAGGCCAAATCGCGCCGCGAATGCATAACGATCGCCCCGTGTGCCATTGTGCTGTTGGAAATCCATTCGCGGGGTCCTATTGTGGTGTACTCAGCTTCCTCCGGGTCTTGGTCCCTTCCGCCGAGGTGTTAGCAGCAGACCTGGAAATGGCCAGCGCCAAGAACGCGTTCCGGAGCTGCGAAGATACGTCCAGAAGTAGACCGTGCGAGAAGGTAACACGATTCTACGTAGGAAACCGGCTAGTTTACGTCCTTCTCGATGTTGTTGTTTCTGAATACCGACTCTTGGTTCAGAACGATGTTAACGCTTTGTTTCACGATATTCCAGGGTTGCCTTCAACCCATTGTGTTCGATTCGTGTCCACTATGCCCACTCGATATTTTTCAACTTACCCCTTTCGTCATATTAATGCGAAGTCAGGTTCTTCTTTGAATAAGATTTTTATTTCTGAAATTTACTTGCTAACCTAATACATAGTATGCCATAAATATCACTCATGTAGCTGGTTGTTGTTAAAATTGAAGCGTATTATAATACAAAAAGCCGTTGCTTGTACTACTTAAAAAGAAAAGTAAACGATTAATTTAAGGAAATTATGAGAAAGGCCTCCAAAAACTGTTTTGTGATAACTTAGCACATGTTTCAAGTTCGAAATTTATGATTTGAACCTTCACGTTTGTAACTTGAAGAACCGAGATCCATTATTTGAGCGTTAATACTGAAATTTCGAAATCAAGTGCTCAAGAATCCAGTTTTATATCTTGAAGTTTGAAGTTTGTAGTTCGACGTTTAAATTGGAAATTGGAATTTGAAGTTTTGAATATAGGAGCTCAGACTGCGGAATTTAGACCATAAAATTGTATACATGTAACGCGAAGCTTTGATTTTGAGCTTAAGTCTTGACAGTTAATTAAAACTCAATATTGGAGATTAATAGTATTGAATATTGTAGTAATTATTTATACCCTCGTGAACTTTCTACCTTTGCGAAGAAAAAGGTAAACGATGGAGGCATCTTTAAGAGTCCTTGTATTCTTAAATCACAACGAGGCTTAGAAACTCTGTATTTGTTCCATTACTTTATAATTTACGGTGCACGCAAGCCGTAACAGTGTTCGGTGAAAAAGATGAGGAAGAAAGTTTCGAATTTACGACAGAAATTTGCCGTTACCTTCCAAACGCAGGGGAGTTCATAGAAAGTTAGGTTCGGTGCATTCGCGACTATCTTCGCGAAACACGAATCGTAACCGAGTCACATCACCAAAACCTAGAGAATCTTCGTCGAAGCGTGGTTGGCAAGCGTTTCTCCACAAGCACTTATCTTTTTGTTGTTGATACAAGACGCAGGGTGTGTATTAATTACGCCAGTTATGCGCGTCTTGTGAAATGATACAGTTTACAGTTTACGAAACTGTGTTCGTGGCTGGTGCACCTAGCTAGATACGTAGCTTTCAAGTGAACCGGAAATACTAAACCCCTGTGTGCATTGCTGTTTGCGTAGCTTTTATCGACTCGCCGTCGAAGCTTGCCTTTGCCTCGCTTCAAAACCAGAGTGAAGTCTGTTACGAACATCGATGACCTCTTTGGACTTCCATTTTCTGCCCTGTTGTCTGAAAATATAGACAGGTTAATGAGTGGACCTGTATTATTCACAACCGTGCATGTTGAACTGTTTTTATACCGAGTTAAAATAAATTCCATATAAAATTTATACGACCGAACGTTATTTTTATATCGTGGGCCTGCTTCTTGATGCGTTTCAGGTTTCGAATGACGATTTCAGAAACCTAAATATGGAAATGCATAATAATTTCTGCGCCCAAAGTCCCGTTACGTCTGGTCGCATTTATGAGTCTACTCATTTGAAAAATTGCCAGTAACGTGATCGCTAAACAGTTTCGCGGTAAAGTCTTTCAGTCTGTTTCCTCGAAACGAACGTACCATCCCGATCGTGAAACAACGCGGACTCGTTTCAGCCCTTCCAAGAGTTACAGACGTATACCCGAGCCAACTGAATGAAAATTAGCCTGTAGTTAGGCGAACGTAAAACTCGCAGAAACTATGAACAGTCTTGCTTTGTTCTGGCAATTGTTGACCGAAATAAACGATTCTTGCCTGGTTCACAAGTGTTTAAATTTGTAATCTGCTTTTAGAAGATTGTTAGTCTTCAAATTTAATTCTCTGCGTCGAGGAGTATTCTGTTGTAACGCTGCAGGGTCACATTCCTCGTAAGGCAAAGGAATATTAAAATAATTGGTTCGTTTAAATTAGGGCTGTAATGGAAATTTGAGAATTCAGGTATTCGGTACTCCAAATATTAAAATTTACAACCTGAAGGTGGAGTTATCCTAATTTTTAGAGCTCCGGTTCGAACGATCGTGCTATGAATAAATACCAACACTTACACAGTAACTTTGAGGAAAAAATTCGTTTCTATATTACGAATCAAAGTAATTTGCATTATTTAAAGAAAAGCTATCAATTTTGCCGTTTCTGTCCACTTAACTCTTTATTTGCAAAAAGTTTAAACGCAACCTCACGTGTACACGTTTTATTAATGATCATCTGTTATAGATACTAGTCGAGTACCACCTTTTGATCATCCTTTCAAATTGGCCACATTATTTTGCCTTGTAACCGGAAGAAGAACACGGTGTAGTTACTCAGCAGAAGATCACACAGTGAGGAGCCTCATTTACCGGTCTCCCTTGCAGGCCATTTCCACTTTGCTGTAGTTTCTGGCGTAGTCGATTTCTTTTTACATCTGGCTGAATTACTTTGCTGAAGCAACTTCTGGCTGGGACCCGTTTCCTCGTTATCCTTACATAAGTTTCGCTAGCTTCTTGCGACCGACGAGTTTGTTGGCTTGTTACTTTTGATTTATCCTTGCGGCATCGTTGAATCGTGAGAACCGCCATTCATGATTTCTTTAGGGCGTATTCGAAAGGAAATCGATCGGCAATCTATGAAAATCTATCGTGAAATAGGGATGCAAATCGTACTTGAGAATTTTTTATCAACGCATACTAAAAAATGTATCAATTTTTACCGAAATTGGGGAAATTATTGTTTCAGTATCTTGGCGATTAAAGTGGCAAACTTTCTTAAAATTGTTGGGATAGATGATTATTATTAGAAACAGGACATAGTCGAAAATGGATACTTAAAAAAAGTAATTATCTTGGAAAAATAATATAAATTTTTAGTTCGAGGATTGCCAATTCTATGATACTAGTATCACTGATTCTTCCAAATCCTTATACATTCAATTCGGTCAAAATCTTCTTCGATGGAGCAGCAACATCCTTTAATAAACCAGTTCAGCTTAATCCCCGTTAGCCGCTTGGATTAAGTTAAGTGAAAGTAACTTCACCTTAAGGATGATCGACGTCCAGGATCTTAGGTTTGGATCACTAAGTAAGGTCTTGTGTACGACCAGGTAGTGGCCACGGTCCTTCACGAAGTGTCACCATTGGCTGTCGCTTAACTATCGAAATTGTTAAGTCACTTTGGGAAAAAAGGAGTTACAAACCGTCTGAAAAACTCGCAGGAGAATTGTCAGTGACAGTTTGCTGCAAATCTTGTTTATAAGAAGATAAGGTAATTTCATAGAAACGAAAATTGTATCAGTGGTGTCAAAAAATTTAATTTATTATCATTTTAATGACTTTTGCGGCTTTTCAATGACCGTAGAAAATTGTTTATTGAAATTCAACAAATAACAATTTCTGTTCGAAGTAATATTGGAATCGATGATCTTGTATTTAATTTGTGATAAACTTTTGGATTTTCTATGGTAGAATTCGGGAGTTTTGGAGCAATATTTAGGGGAGGGTCGCAAGTTTAGCTCCGACCCTAATAAAATACACAGAGTACTGTAACAAACGATTTTAGATTGGATTTCAAACTTGAAAAAAGGTTACTTTACTTTTGTGTAGTGGCACGATTTCTTCACATTAGAATAGCAAAACGATAAATTTTAGATTGATCATTTTTAGTTACAAAAATTACTAATATGTTTTCGTCGAAACAGAATGATTTATATTCCATTCTTAAATTATATAATTTCCCAATTTATTTTCAATTTTAACAACAATAACAATAATTGAATCATTTCTTAACTCTTTCGTATTCAAAATCAATATATTCCTCGAATTTCGTGGAAAATCTAAGCTTGCGTTCCCTCACCGAGTCCCCTTCGAATGCTTCCATGGAAAAGATGGTGGCAAAAGTGTGACAAATCAAACTTCTATATTTATTCCTCCCCTTTTCTCATCTTCTTCCGACATACGCCACTCGAAATCCTTGATGTAATTGGATCTACCACGATGCCAGGAATCTTCTTCCTTCCCGAAGGGAGAGAGCTTCCCGACTTGTGTGCTGTGGGGATACCTCGAAATCGATGGTCCACGTCGAGATGAGAATCCTCACGAGACAGGGAACGACGAGGATACTGGCAAGGGTGGGAATCTGTCAATCGACGGGGTAGGAGAGACTACTGACGAGGGTAGCTCGTATCGTAATGATCGAACACCTCGACGTTTTCGAAGGAAGATTTGTGGACGACGAAATTGAGCCACTTAAGGGGAATAAAATATTACCCTCTCGTTCGGTGGTGCGCCATTCTGGGGTGAATTGTACGGGGCCGAGTTTTCTTGCGGAGCAGGGGATGCTTGTTGCGTCGAACCGTCTTCATTTCAACTCCATTTTCGATATTTCAATGGATCTAACAAAATTCTGTGGTTCTCAAAATGTTACATGTTTTGGATACGACAAATGAATTATAAATTCAGTTTGATATTCTACATATTAGATGATCTATCCTTTTCTCCTGTAGAATTATTACAACAATATTCAATTCTTTCGTTACGTTTGTGAATACTTTTCGTCTTTCGTATTCAAATTCAGATGATTTTGATTTAAGATTCTAGAAAACCTTCCCAAACGAATAATATTTATTTCGTGATGTATTAACACAAAGTTAAGTTCCAAATTGTTGTAATAACAACGTGTTATGGCTAAGACATCTAAAACGTAAAGTGCAATTGATTTTCCGTGTAAAATTCGTCCAATATCTAATAAATAAATAATCGTTGGGAGTTGAATTTTTCTTATTTTGTATTATTATAATTTGAGAGGTATTAATCTTTGTACAATCTGAAAATTTTATTTAATAAAACAGCACGATTTTGTATTTTTTCCTTGGGATTCGAGTTGGCGAACTGTAATCGTATGTTCGATCAATTTAATCAGAAAACAGGTTGAATTCTGATAACGCTAATAACCCCAGACGTCGTTGCTTTTATCGATTACCTTGCTCGACATGCACATGTTAATTTGTTTAATTATCTAAGCTGCGGATCGAGGCCACGATGCACAAAAGACTTTCTTAATTGAATCAGCGAGCGTAATTCAGTTTGCAAGACTCCTGTAATCCCATTCCTTGTGCACCAGCTATCTCAGACAAGAGAATAGTCCTATCGGAGAAGTGAAAAACCAGCGAGCTGCGTGGATAAGGTGCAAACTGATTTCGTTTACGAGTAACGGATGATACTATTTCCTGTCTTACTCGAAGAAGTCTGTTTTAAACAAACGTGGACATTTATTTATGTTAAGTTGTCCGTTTGAATAAAGAACATGGTTATTTATTGGGGGAAATTTTTTGAAGTACTCAGAATTTTCCTGAAATTTATTTATTGGGTTATACATTTAATTATTAGTTACATAGTTAAATATTTTATATTACTAAATTTAGTCTACCATTTAAAAACCATTTAAAAATATCGTAAATTCGAATAAAACGGGATACAGATATCGAAAGTTGGAAACAAACTTTGGCGTTTCGGTGTTGGAAGTGTAGCAGGGAACTTGACGGGATAGTACAACAGACCGGTATTAAATTCCAATATAAATTTCATAACTCAGAAATCGATTGCCACGTTTGAAAGTTCTCCGAGAGAATATTTATTAATGTTTTATCAAATGAAAAATAGATACAGCAGAGTGTGCTACAAAATACAAAGTTCCGTGAAGTAGCCGAAGAATTGTGTGCTTACTGCTTTTGTGGACGTTAGCATTATATAAAAGCACTCGAGTCTTTTGTGCAACGTTTGCTTGGTGTCGTGCCCAGCATTTGCTATTTTCATTTCTGTTATAGACTCTTTCTTTGCTTACAAATAGAAACATTTTTGGACAATAAATATCTTCAACTTTATACCGTCAAACAGCGACGCGAGGAACCAACATCTTCGTAATACGTATTTTACACCTATTTTGTTCGTGAATATTATTTACGAACCGCAAACGGTTCGAAGTTAACAGTCGAGTACGGTTTTGGCCGCGAGGCAAAGTCGCGTTCCCATCAAAAACTGTTCGCATTATCAATGCAACGGGTCTTTTCGGCGTTTCACTCTCGCGGAATTAATCCAACGTCGGCTAATTAGGATTATCCGTGGCCCGTCCCGTGAATTTACACTGCGAAACGTCCAATTAAGCCGGCACACGATAGACAATGGGATTGCACAGTCGCGAAATTATGTTGCCAAGGACGGTCCCATGTAAATAGTCTTACGTATTCCCGACGACGCGACGTACGTAGTCGCGATTCGGTCCGAGAGGGAACACGCGCTTTGCTCGTTTGAAATTGGAAAAGGGAAAAAGGAGGAGACGGGGCACGGGGGTGAAACGTCTTGGTTGAAGGATTGGACAAGAGGGTCGATGTAGGGCCGCTCGTTGTTCGCTGTAAAGGAGAAGAATGGCGTGGAATTCGTGATAATGCAAGCACGAAAAGCTCTCCCTCTCTGCGGGATTTGTCCGCTCGAAAGCCTCCGCCTCGAGCGATACGATCTCGATGCTGATGTTAATTGCGAGATTAATTGCTTGGGCTATTTCTGGTTAATTGTTGCGGTCGCTTTCCGTCTTTATTTGAAGAAATATATTAAACTGGCGACTTCCTCTTTCTATGGAATTATCAAAATTCCATAAACAATGATTTTCAATCGAAATCCACCATTCGAGTCATTAATTTTTTTTTACCATGTCTGTAGGAATCTTTTGCAACGAAATTTAGGAGAAGATAGTTGCGAATTTAGTTGCCAGCTTAATACATTTTCTATTATAAATAAGAGAAAATGGGTAGTAAGGTACATAAACATATTCCAGTAATTTCACTTGCTTTTCATAGAAGTAAATTACTTCGAGAAGGAAGTATGGTTCGTTCTGAAGATAAAAGTGTGCGAAATGAAGTCATTTAACGAGACACCGGGAATTTATTTCGAGGCAAGTAGAGCAAAAAGAATGAAAAGAATGATAGAAACGACGCTGTAGATTTTAAGATACACGAAATTCTTCTTTCTGTATCTTTGTCACCGTTCTCCTGCTTTCATCGAACGAGTAACCCGGTTTATTAAATAGACGCGAAAAATCTATTACTTCTGCCCTTTTCGTTGTGCAGTTTTTGCTCCAATAATCTGTGTCTGCATTTCCTTCACAAAAAGATTTAAAATGATAAGAAATAAATGATTTGTAAGATCAAGGACACAAAAAAATGTATAAAAAAGAATATCCTGAAGGAAGGGAGTAAAATTAGAAACAAAAGGACGACACGAAGATTGCTATGAAACAGAAAGAAAAGTGAAAAATATAAAGATTATTTGTTAATTTAATACATCATTTAGTCGGATTCTGTGCATCTCTTCTTCTCGCATCCATCACAGTCGATGGTTTTTTTTATCGATAATACTCCATGGTGCAAGCGTGTAATATCGATGCTTCAGCAGTTTAGCAACCTGCTTCCTGTGTGTGTCGATTCGCAGCTTCCGATCGGGCGTAACGAGTTAACTCGAAGCCAGAGATAAAATTCTTATTCGTTCAAGATTTTCTATCCTTGAGAAGGCACTTAAATTGATTACTTCACAAAATTTTTTATTTAGTAGTATTATCTTGTTTATTTCATTTTTTATCATTTTTTCACACACAGCAAAGGATTAATAAATTAAAGTATGTAAACGAATACGTAGATCACCGTATCATTCATTCGACATCAAATGATATATTTAAAAAGTTTGCTATTCACTTTCCATAAGAAATGATTACCTCCAGTTTCAAGCTAAAAAAGAAAAAGAAAAAAAACCGATCGTTTATTCAAGCCGGAGTAATTTTAGTCAGTTTTCTATTCCACTTCGAAACTTTAACTTCGGGGTGTGTAAACAACGAGCCGACCGTTTTCGTTCCTCGCAATCTTCCGATCTAACCATTATTTTCGATCATATCAATCAGCTAATGGTGGGAGGCTCGTAATTTTCGTTTCTGTGTGTAAAGCCATCGTCGGGGTAGCAATTCCCCGCCTGTGCACCGGCAATCGATCACCGTAAATCTAACCCTAGCGAACAGGATCGTGTGTTTCGTGGTCCATAAATGGTGCGCATTCATATCAGCAATAGAAACAGCAGTGTGCACAACGGTCGTGTGAACGCGTTATTCTTCCGTGTCGGCGATGCGAATAAATGAACACTGTAACACGAATTGATTCTCTCCGAAAAGTTGAGCATTCGTCTGTCGTAGTATACGGCGAAAATTGTTTTCCTTTTTGACAATTTTAACGTCAAATATTCAGTTTTCGTTTTTACACATTCAGTGTTGTGCTACTTATATTCTTTCATTCAACCTATCGGGTAACAATCAGGGTTCAAAAACGAGTGGAAAATTTTATGATCTTCATATTTTATCCCTGTACAAAGTGTTTCTTATATTTTGAACAATTTTTCGATTATTCTGCTAGAATTTCCACGATTTTTAAGCAAACTGTATAAACTGGTCGTAAATTTATTAAAAGTGCCTGTGGCAAATTTTTTTTTTATTTGCAGAGCAATCTTTTTTTTCTTATTAATATTTCTACACTGCCATGGGTTAGAAGTCTTAGACATTAATTGGTTTTTAATTCAATGCCTCCGTTTGATATTTCAAAATAATTGCAATAGTACTCATAAGGCAATGTAAACATTCGAATATTCTTATTAAAATAATCAGTCTACTAATTTCGTATTATTTTGATTACCCTATAATTAAATATGCAGTATTTTTGTATTAAGTACCAAAGCGAAGGTACCTATTTGAAACTGTGATAAACACATTAAAGAAATATAAGATCAATCGAATCATAAAGGGACCGCCGCAACAAGATAGATGATAAAAACTACAGGTCACTTGGGTTCAGTAAGAAAATTTAATTTTCAAGCATCAACGCAATAAACGATTACCTTGTTTCTTTGATAAATTACTTTCGAACGACTCGAGAAAACAGCAAGTTGCTTTTGGAAAGAGGGTACACATAATTTGCCGCCTTCTTACCTGGCTACATTTCTCTTTTTTCTCCATCGGTTTCTTTCTGTTTTCCTTAAAGTTTTCTTCCGGGTAGCATCGGAAAAAGGGGAAAGGCGTGGTCCCGTTTCATTTCTTAATGGCCTTGTCGTCCAATCTCTCGCGAAGTCGATCAAATCAGCAAGAAACTCGGCTGGATCCAGAGTTTTTCTAGATTTTTAATAACAGTTCGAAACACGGGCCGTGTATGCTAATGGCCTTTGCAAAAGCGATACGAAATGAAAATATTTAAAAATGGTCTTCCTTCGAAGATAACTGATATTGTTAGTTCTTCAAAAGTTAGTTCGTCAAATCTTACGATTTGATTGGAAAATTCTTTGTTCTCCATTTGTTACTCTTTCGAGGGTCACTAGAATTTGCTGGTAAAGTGTCTTTTTAGGATTTTCCATCGAGGATAGCATTTTTAACCACAAAATATATATTCAATGCCTACCTTCTGTTAGTATAAACGTAATGTGAAAGTTCGATTCGCCAGTGACAGTATTGTGAATTTTATTTCTGATTTATGGTAATATGTCACATTTAACCCTTGAAAAGTGATTATCCATCGAAATATTAATAGTTTTCATTTTAGTTTGAAAACACATTTATAAGTGCTCCGAAAACAGGAATTCGAAGCACTTTTGCAATACTCGTGAAAACTCCTCAAAATTAGTGAACAGGTATCGTAAAACGAATGCGATTAAACGTATGTATATTTCATGCCTCGGCGCACAGCGTCGAATCAATTACCTGAAATTATACCACAATTCCTTCCCATAATATATCTGCTTAAGACTTATGCATCACCGCAAGACCTTCTCACATAAAATTCTACTAAACCGCCGAAACATGCGAACTTTTTCGTACGATGCCTAAGAAGGGCTTATTCGATTTTCCCGAAAAGGAAAAAACGTATCGTTCGTAAACGTTTTTTTTTTCTTCGCGCAAGCGGTTACCCTCGCATTTTCCTCGAAATCTTCCTCTCCCTGCCGGCTTTTACGAGGCATTTGCAGTTTCTCGGAGCGTAACCATGGGTACTATCGTTTTACTTGCACATGACGTGAACGCCTCGTAAAACTCAATCGGGAAGAACGTCCTCTCCACCCGTGTCCCCGCCCTGTTCGTCCAGAAATTCAACAAGGACAATTTACTTCTTGCCCCGGCTAAGATCCCTTTCTTCTGCGAGCTTCCTGGCCTCAATTTTCGTGATCGTCTGGAAATATCTTTGGTATGGAGGTTGAAGGTCGCACTCAATCTGCCATATCTCAATTTTTCATAATATCGTTTAAATTTGTCTAAATCCTCCATAGAAATATCTGAACATTCTGTAATAACCTTCATGGTTTTAGTTAGCAATGCATTGGCAACAATTTTCAATCCCAGTATCGCTGGATGGTTCGGTTTCACTTTGAATCTATAATTTTCCAATTACCTCAAAGACGAGACTCCCTCTGCTCGTCGCTGGCGAACGCGTCGAACCGAAGTTCGCACTCTTAATTAGCTAATTACTCGGCTCGCGCGGAGAAGCTGTTCCATTCTCGTCCTCGCTCGAGCTCGGCGAACGCGACACGTACGCGGTTGGTCCCATCACAAATCGGAAAACGGCGAATTAATTCCGAACGCGTGATCCTTTTCCGCGTGATAAGTTACGCGAAAGTCCCCCCATCCACCCCCCATCTCATCCTGGTGTTGAGGAACCGTGCACCCGAATCCGTGTAAACGTCATCCCGGCCTCTCTGTTGTGAACGTGGAATTATTCGAAAGTTTAGTTCGTTGTCGGCGGAGAATTGTTTGGTAATCTGCGTTTCGTGTACTGTGTGCGTTGGGCTCTGTCTCTCGTGAAACAGAAAGAGAATTTGCGATTCGAAATACGTATGCTTGAAATGTTATTTCCTCTTTTGTCTTTGTCCGTCGTCAGATTTTCGGGAAAAAAGGAAAATTTGTTCTTTTACAATGAAACTTTTGAATGTTGAAAATTGCATTCTGCAAGAAGAAGTTAGAATGTTAAATGTTTGTTTTGCATTTGATAATTCTCCGTGGAGACGCCAATCGAATGCAATTTATTTGCAACAATGGCACAGAAGAAGAAACGAGGCTCATAAGGAAAACATGGAATAATGATTAACTGATTCGCGGATCCTTGTTTTGCATCTTCATAGTTCATTAGAAGTCGCGCAAATCACTGGCACTTGTTTCTATTCATGAAATTGAAATCTGCATCTCGAGGCAAACTTCTTACCTCGTGACAATTACTTTCTCGAGAGAAAAATCTTGTCGGCGGAGATAGCGAACAATAACGAAATTTGGAGCACCGATCAGTTTTGACAACCGCGACGAATCTAAATTAAAATTGCAACGAAATTGCAACGAATGCGAACATCGTAACATCATCGATTAATGTAAATTCGAAATGACAGTTGTAACAATAATTGCAACGAACGCGAATTAAAATGAGAAAGAATTCAAATTGCTTTAACCTTTATAAAGTTGTAATAATTACAGTGTTGGAAAGGTAAAAGATGTTATAATTAAGTAGTGAATCTACTGAATATCCAATGAGAAAAATCACAATTTTCCATCAGCTTCATTCCTCGAGAAAATCCACTTCAATCTCATTATACATTTTCTGATTTTTTACTCTATAAAAACAAATATATAGTTTATGTAATGAGGGACTGTTGCAAACGTATTCTCCGCGAATGGCAGACGTAAAAAGGTGGCAATAATAATGCGACAGGAAGAGTATGGCTGCGATGAAAGCCAGCTCGTAAAAAGCATTATCGCCAGGAGGTAGATATCTTCGTGTTACGGCCCTGAGCCCTGTATCTTCGTAATCCCATACAATTTTCTCAGACTGAATGGCAAGAAGTACATTTCGTCGACTGCAATTGGAAGTCAGACGGATATGATTCTCACGATGGAACGTAAAAGCGATACTGAAGACGAGGATCGTTACGATACAACTTTAAAAGGAAACTGGTGAGAAATCGTTAGACCGTCGATCTTATGCATTCAATTTTCGTCGTATTTTGGTGCCTAATTAAGTTTTTATTTCAAGAACGAAATACTGCAGTCACTGAAAATACATCAAGTGGTCAATTTCAAAATATAGAATGTCTGGCGTGAATAGTTATCAATTATATAGCAATCGATGATAAATTTTACAGCGTAGCATCGAGTTTCGTTGCAGGATATCTTGTAACATTGATTCCTTTTCCATAGGAACTGAAATATTAGATAGAAAGTCTCTTTTATATTTTTTCCCCTGATAAAGTATGAATAAAATGGGTCGGCGTAGATCAAAAGAACAGGAAACTTTCGCTCGCGATCGTGTTTCTATTATGTCCCGTTAAAGAAACGAACGAATCGCTTTGAAAGGAGATCGAATCCCTATCGTTTTTCATTCTTCTCTTTGTCGTTAGCGAATATTAGAAGTGGTTCCTTCGTATTTTCGAGGAAATATACTGCACAAAGGATTAATAACTGTATAACTCTGATAAAGGAAATACATATGGAACTGGATCCTTTACCATGGAATGCTTTGAGGAACAAAGTATCGTATATACTCCCCTATTGCGTTTATAAAATTTATCAAGAAACAATATCAAGTTTTCATTTAAAAAACAGTGGTTTAAACGAAAGTTACTTGTAAAAAGTTTCGTGTAAACTGTTGCAACGATAAAATAGTTAAAAATTCGTTAAATTTTGTACGAGAAAGAAGCAACATTTTTCATTAGCTTTAATTAGAACAGTCCATAAATCATTATACCTTGAAGCATTGTTGCTTGCGATGAATCCCTTTGAAACTCTCTTTTTCTTATTCCATGTTTCATACTTATACAAGTAATATTTATTCGTTAACGTATTTGATACTAAAGAATCAAACTTTTTAAATCAAGGCGAATAATTTTCTATTTAAAACATTAGCACAGTAGCTAGAGTTATTTTGTTCAAATTAGACATTTAATAATTACATACAGAATTATACAAAAATAATTTTGCCAAATCTTAGTCATTATTGTTCCAATGCTTAACTCTCTAATTTATATTGTGTTCGGAAGTATCTGTTAATAATAAGGATCCATTTCTGCCGAATTAAATTTTATTATTCCACCGTCCTACTTTATTACTCAAAAATGAATTAAAAAATTTCAACTTTGAATTCTTTATTTCGTGGCGGTGCGTGATGTAACCTTTTAAAATCATCAGTTTTGGACTGCACCGTAATCTTGCCGGGTTTGCACGACATCGATATTCCAAAAGGGTGCACTTCGGTAAGAAAAAAAAAAGTAGATGTCGAGTTTATCCGTCAGCGAGGAACACGAAACGACGAAGAAGGAACCCGGTGCAAGCTAAAAATTTCTCGAATTCCCCGATAAAGGGTTGAACCGTGGCGTCGCGACGGATTTTACATGGCGACGGGGGTCGCGTCGTCCCTTTGAGCACGTCTCGCTCTAATTACGCGATGTAACTACATCCATATGTATACTAAACTCAGGCACAGACATCGAAGGAAAGTGAAAGAGACTCTGAAGGGGTTGGACGGGTTGGTTGGGGGGTATGTTCACGGCGTTGCAACGTCGAATGGAAGGGGCAGAGGGTGCACTTGCTCTCACCCTCTACTTTCGCGCCGTGTATGGGGTGGGTGGTGCAACTTCTCTAGTGGATACACCGGGTACAATCGACTGCAGAAGTTGGTTCTCGTAAAAGTAACGCTACCGTGAAGTATCTGGCAAAATATAGCGGGTGGGTCAAAAAACGTTCGAATGATGGTTCAGATTCAACAGAAGTTTATTAATGATTTCAAATTAAGAACGGAGTTTGGTACTAATTACTATGACTTCGGAATACATATATATTTCATTGTGTTCTTCAGAAAACTCGTCAATCATTTGGATTACGTTGTACGCTTTGATCGTATCTCTTCTATAAAATGACCTAACTTGATTATTTTAAATAAATGCAAATCTTATTCGATTTGAAATTTATAAAGCTCACGCTGCAATTAGCACAGAGATGATATCGTATCGTGCAGTGGCGAATGATTAATGTTAACATTGCGTATCACTTATCTGAATTCTTTTCCCTCTTTATTCCTGGACTAAAATAAAAATCCTTAATAACTTCGGGACGCGTTTTCGCGATTATGCCGAGTCATTTAACGCGCACCACGCGAAATGAAGTAACTCGAAAACCGTCGTGGTTCAAGGTTGAATTTCAACTTTAATTACTGGAGATTGCACGCTCCAGCGTGCCAGAATTCCTGCTGCGTTTCGGAGCAGGCAACATTTTATTTGTTTCTTTTTCTTTCCGCCGTCGTAACACGCAGTTTCTGCAGTGTACTCGTAACGAGCCACCGGTTCATCTGTACATACATGAAATTGATAATGATCCGTTGAACCATTCAACATCTCGTAACAGGTTCCGTGGAATATTTGTTACTCTGTTTGGCGTTGTTTGATGAAAAATTTCATCCGCACGGCGCTGAGGTTTGAACAACTTTCTGATGCACGTGCTTTAATAATTTCGTAGTAAATTGTTCGCAAACTTTGTAACGTGTATAACGTGTACCTGTGTACTGGCAGCTTGAAACATTTGCTAAAATTGTCTGAAATTTATCTCCATACCTGAAATTTGTTTCATTATTTTTCTATACCTGTTCGATTATTTCAACGTAAATAAATCCCTGTCGTTCTTAGCTTTTGCAAAGTTTTATCTACCCTGGAACAGACACGATCGCTTCTCTCGCTCAAAGATCATCACCCTCGTCGCATCTCCATGATGTCACGATGTACAACGTCTGTATCCAGTCACCGTGGTGGATGCAAGTGCGGATCCACTTGTCTAGAAGCACTCAGGTGTGCGCTCATTAGACACCGGGTCAATGAGGCGGTGAATCCTCACCCTTCGTCGAACGAAAGGGTCTCCGTGAGGGAAAGTGGAGAAGGAAAGAAAGGTGGTAGCGAGCCATTCGAGAGGGATCGGCCGTACTTCGTCGTCGGATCTTGCCTCTCTTGTTAAGGAATTTCGCGTAAAAGAAAAGTGCTGTGTCGTCGCGGATCGTGGCGCGAGTATCGAGACGTTAGAAATTGCTTGGAATGCAAAAAGTATCGATCATCGGGTCACTCGTTCGACAATGTTCCCACTAAAATTTATTTCATTTCGTTGAAATTATAAATTCGAAGACCGAATAAAAAAAGGTGATTCAAATTAAAATTTGCAAATAAAAGTTTTGGATAATAAAAAGACTCAATTAGGTAAAATGCCTCCAGAATAAAATTATCCTTTTAATAAAGGAAAACTGATTGATAAGATTTGAATATTTCTTCAGCACTTCCGTTTTCTTCTTTTCTCATACATATAAAGATGTAATACCTGTTGGCAGCCCTCCGTGAACGCCGTCTTTCGAAACAATCGCCTCCCTTCTTCTCGTATCGTTATTTCCCGCCGCGCAAATCCCGACACGCGCAGATTGAAATTTCCGGTAGGGTCGAAGCTCGTTTCCGCGGCAGTTTGATTAAACCCCGGCGGCCTGTTATCCCAGGAAAAATTTCGGAAGTACGCTTAATTATCCGGCAGGAGGAAGTCGAAACAGACCGGCGAAACTTCCGTCGATATTAATATCATACGATCTTGAGCTGAAGGTTGGTCCCGTTTCGATTTCGAAAGTTTCCACGTTGCGAGACGTTTCCGGCGATCTGTTGAAAGGGAAGTTTCTTCCTGTTGCCCGACCAATCTGATTTGCAAATTGCAAAACTTGCCAGAGGATCGTTCGTTTCGATTGGAGAAAGGGTCACATTCGATGTACAGAGGGTGGTTTAATCAAGGAACAGATTTTATTTACATTAATCGAAGGAGAACGAGTTTAATAACATCCATCGATCAAAATTCCGAATTTTTTTATTATATTAATCCTTTATGAATCTTCAGTTCTTTAAGTTTCGTAAATTTCTACGATAATATACATATAATATGTTTCAAGTACCCGATACGAGTGTTTCTAATTAGGTAAGTGAAAGAATTCCTAATAATACGGATAACGAATTCCTATGGAAATGTCCACATACGGGTAACGTGGTGGCCAGAGTGGTAAAAAATTATAAACGCTGAAAATTAATCTCAAGGGTGATCGATTAGTATTTCCGCGGTGTAAGGGATTAATATGTTATTGCAAGTTAAGGATGAAGATAATAGAAACTTCCGCGAGCTTTTCATCTGTAACACTCTGTGAAAATCTCCGCCCACTTTCCAAACTTCTGAAAAGGAAGAAGTTGTACAACGTGGAACGAGAACAGAGGAACAGTGGAATAATCGAATTAACACCTGGTGCACTGTACAACGTCGAAGAGGAGCATCGAAGGGAATAACTGACACCGGGTACGATCGACTCTATTCTGATAATCCGACACAACGGTGTCAGGGTACTGGTCCTCGATTTTACGTCCACGACCACCTGTACGCTTTACTGCCACCGTGGTTCTCGTGCGACTGATCGGTTTCGGTGGTGATTTTGCGGAAAATCTCGTCTGCAAAAAAAAAGGTTCTGCCTGTCCGTTAAACTATACTTTATTCTTTGAGATCGAATATGGACGATCGAGGCCCGGTTTGATAACATCGCAGGATTTTTGAAACGTGACAACATTCAATTCTTAAAAGCACAGCGTTGCCACTTGACAATATATCTATGTACTTTTTAATAGAACGGAAATATAAATAGCGAGTTAAATGGTAAGCAGCACCCTATTTGACGTTAAATTCGTGTCAAGAGGGGAATTTCGACGTAACTCTCTCGGTACTCCTACTTTTGATATAGAAAAGAAATCTGCAATTGAAGGAAAACTGAAAACTTAAAAGCAGCATAAAATTCCTCATTATAAGCTACCTTTTGGGGAACACGACTTAATTGTTCGTGACGAGCTCTAGCGCTCGGGGCAACTGAAATAACTGGCCGGTTCTCTTGTAGCCCTGAAACAACCCAAAGATCGATAAACGAACGGGTAACGGTCGAATCTTTTATTTCGGGAACGAAACAGACGATGCGAATTGTTCAGAAACGCATCGATCGTTAAAAGAAATAATTCAGCCGAGCTGAACTTTAAAATTGTATCAGGCGGCAGAGGCTCGGTGGTAGAAGAATCGGAGGATGAAAAGGGGATCGCCAGGGGCTTGGAGGGAAAGAAGGACAAAGGGTAGGGTATGGTACATAAATACTGTCAAAAGCTTGGGGGGAGGTTCGTGCAAGCGACAGTCACTTTGAGGTTAATCCAGAAACAATGGAAACCTTTGCTACGCGAGGACAGTTTTTCTTTCCGCTTTGGGACGCGCCGTTTGCTTCTTTCCGGTCTTGAGAAACTTCCCCCTCCCCCAGATTTTCCAGTCCGCTAAGTGACCCTTATTTGTCGAGCGACTTCCGTTGAAGTTTTATCGAAATACGATTAAAGGATCCCGAAAACCAACGTGAAACATTCGTGGACGTAGCGAATATCGGGAAGCAATTAAATGGAAATGATAAATAATTGAAATTGTGGATATATTTTTAGCACGATGTTAGAAAAATAGAGTAACTATACATTGGTAATATTTAAATTAACGTGTACAACCGACATCGGAATGCACCAAAAAGAACGAAATAATTCTAATTTATATTTCGGAGACGGCGCAAAATTAACAATTTTCTACATTGGAAATTGTCAAAATTCTTTAATCCTTTTACATATTTTCACATTAGCAACATCTTTCATTAACACAATTTTTAATTCTGCGCCGTCTCCGAAATATAAATTAAAATTATTTCGTCCTTTTTGGTGCATTCCGAAATCGGTCGTATTTTTTTTTCCAAAAATTTTTTTGAGTAAACGAAAGAATAGTTAATAATGCGTATGATAGATATTTATAATAATATTCTATTGTTAGAAGCAATTGAAAGTCAGAAACTATGTTAAACTGCATAAGAAACGCGTATTAAAATTACTAAAAGTTCAAAGGGCTGCCAACAAAGTCCTGTTTTGAATTTCGGTATAAAGTTAGGCTTGTAAGAAAGTAGAAACCTTCCACTTTAATACAGTTTTTGATTTACATCGATATCTTTATCCGTTCCTGAGATATCGTCGTGTAAAGACAAACGTAATTTTTGTAGAAATTCGCTGCCGCCACACGCTTGGACCCAGACAGTGAGTGTCTAGCGTAGTGGTCACGTGGTCATTGTTTACGTTTAACCCCTTACTATTCCTGGAAATGCGTATACGAATTTCCTAGAAAAAAGTCTAGGTCGCGTCGCGCCCATTCAGGATTACCCTCGTACGCGCCGGCCGCTATACAAACTTTGAAGCCCTATATCTCAGGAACTAATTAAGATATCGCGTTGCAACAAATTGCGTTATTATGTATGCACTTTCCTCTATCTTCTGATCTACCTACTGCGTAAAATTTAGGCATGTTTTTTTTTTATATTTATTGCCAGGAATTTCGCCGCCGTTGAATGTTTCGCGTTGACCTGTGGGATCCTTAATGCGTCAAGTGTTTCCTGTTAATTTATTTTTAAAATCTGTAAATGATAAGTTCCTTTATATAAATGATAAATTCCATTATCAAAGCATTCATCGCTATTAATATTTCTAATTTTCTTATAATTCTACTTTCTCAGTCATTGGCTTCTACCATCCGTAATTCAAGGATTATCAAGTGAAAATACTTTGTGGAAATACCACAATATTAATATTTTACTCTATTTGGGACGCCATAACGTTATCTGAACCACCAGTATTATATCTTTGAACAAATATAACGAATACTTAAACTTTAAATTCTATACCGAGTATTGTGGATCGGTAATAGTTCTAAGAATATTCATTTATAGTTTGAATTGTTAATACTAACGTGGTAATTCAGACAAGACATTTAAATATAGAAAATTTTCTTTCAAAGTATTAACATTTCATCAAGATTTGCAATTTAACACACTAATTACTGCAACGAAGGTACACACATTTTTTAATACGGTATTATAATCTTTACTTTATTCTTGACGTAAATTGGGCCCAGAATGTTAGGACCGTGTTAGGTTCGTGTATATTTGTTGATGGATAACGGAATCCAGTTATCCAAGCAACGCAATCATGACTCCGTAAAGATGCCTCTGTCGCCAGTTCACTTTGTCCCCGTCTTCTGTTTCTCAGCCGCATTTCCATCTTTGAAGTTCCGCCGCAAGCTCGTAGCATGGTTTTCCATCCTTTACCACTTTACCTCATCCGAAAGCTCGGTTCCTGTAACCGACACCCATCTAGGCGAAATGAAGTTCATTATCATAACTCGATGTCTTAATGGTTTCTCAGCTGAACCGCGAAATGCGCTCTTGAAGTTGTATTAACTCTGGCCGAACTTGCCAGTTACGTTAACCGATCAAGATATAGACGTTATAAATGAAAGACAACGGCAACACGCTGACAGGAAACGAATATGTTTGTAGTGTCCATCGATTTATCGCTTTTTTAATTTAATTTGATACTTTCAGAAGTCAGTTGCGGATATTTGCAGAACTTTTGAAGCATGGATTACCGAATAGTTCACAAAACATAGTTAGTTTATTATAGAGAAATCGTGGTAACTATTAAAAACAACACACTGGTAATAACTCAGCTAATATAAAACATAATCGCATAAAAGTTTCACTCCGCTTCCTCTTAATTTGTCAAGAAATCTTCTGTTACCACGATGTTAACCAATTCTTCATTTTCTCATTCAGAAAATGGATAGTTTCACCCCCGCTGCACACAGCGGGGTTTTTATAATCTTTTTTTGTTTGTTGAAAAAAATCGTTACTATTACTCCGTGACTATAGACGCAGCCCTAGACTGATGTTTGTGGTCATCGGACAGTCTACTGTTTCCCAGGAAATCGATAGCTTCAATTTCGCTTCGTACGCACCACCACGGGTAGCTACATTTTCTCTTTGGGAACTGACGGTTTTGCGCCTCACGCGGATATATCGCTGTCATTTTTCGTGCTCTTTCCAAACATATGAAATTGAAATTATATCTCGTGTTGTGTGATAACGAAGCTTGTTATAATTACTTCCAAACACAGAAGGTTGTTAACCAGCAGTCCTTGCTGACTCAGGGAAAGAGAGTTCAGAGTTTAAATTTAATTTTGAATTCTTTTCCACCCTCCATCTCTAAATTTCGTATCGTTTGCTTAGGGTTTTAATTAAAAAATGGAATGGATCTGAACGAAAGATCGAAACAATGCCAAAAAAATGAATAATAGTTTTTCAATAATTCACTGCCCATTTAGATAGGTTGGTAAACAACAAACATGGAATTTCCATATATAATAAAAATTGGAATGTTTGGCAGTCAGACTAAAATATTCCCTCTTTTTAAAAATCAAGCACGGTGAAATTTCATTTCTAGGACGATTTTCTGTTTCTCCTAGCGAAATATTCGTCTGTTGAAGTTTCCGATTCGTACGAAATTAATCGAACAAAACTGCGGAATGTACGTGCGAAACAATCGATCATCCGATGCAGAAACAAAGTTAGGAAGGGGGACAGACGGAATAAGATGAATTTTATAGCGAGCCCGAAAAGTTAGGAAGTCCGAGCTTTCAGTACACTTCGGGACTGCATTTCCCGTTTCCCGAAGTCCCGTGAAATATACATATAAAGCAAACCTCGTAAGGGAGCGGGGGACGACAAAAGAAAAACCAATAAAAGTGCAAAAATAACTCGCGTACGCGCATCGCGCCGGAACACTTTGTGCCGAGTGGTTCGCTGCAATTTAAGGCACGTACGAAAAAACACCGCAGAATTTTGTCTGTCTTTACAAAGGCAAAGAGACTGGCGAAAATACGAGCAAAAGGTAACAACACTGTACGATCGATTGGACGTTCGTTCTTTTTTTTTTTATTTTCGCTACTTTGGTTCCCTCCACCAGTGGGAGCGCGAGTCAAAAGGAACGAAAAATATAATTTGCCTCACTTTGACTTTCATATTTGCTTTATGACTGGGTGTTCACCCTTGAACAATCTTTAGCCGAAGCCTAAACTTATTACCATATCGATATATCGTAATCTTTTGATGTTCCATCAAAGGGAATGCTAAATCTTCAATTTGTCGAATTTTCAGCTGAAATGTTTCGTCGGCTTCTTTACTCTTACGTTTCAAAAGTAACGGGACTATATCGTATTTTGAGAAATTCGTGTTATTTCTTTTTAAATAATTCCACCGTACAGATCACTCCAGTCAAGTGGAATTCCTACAATTTTAAAATTGAGACGTGCGATCAGTCACTCCCGCGATTTCTTTTCAAATATGAAAAAGGTAGATCATATTTATCAAATTTTTAAGAAACGACACTCGCCACAAGAGTATCGCAAAAGGAAATCCTTGGAGATCCTGGATAAGGCACCGAACGAAACTTGAAACATCAGAAAAGAACGGTGAAGAAACGGGATGGAAGCGAGCGGCAATAGAAAAGATTCGAAAAGAAAGGCGATAGTTCGCCTTATTTATGAATTACTCGGTACACTGGCTTGTCGGGATAAGCTTTTAGCTGATTGCTGTTTGCATAATTCATTTAATTATTTGTATTATATTGCCTTACATGGTTGATTACTTCGCCTTTGTAATTCATCTTTCCTCTCCCCAGCTTACATCCTGGTTACCTTTCTGCGACTTAATTTTAATCTCACTTTACATTCTGCCGTGCAACTTCCGCCCTTCGAACTGTTCCCCAAACTTCGTTAATGGCTTTAAGATGGGTTTTCGCGGGAAGGGGAACTCGATCAACGACGCTTCGATTCTACGGCTCGTACACGATTCTTCAAGATAAGAAGACAAGCGGAAACGCGACCGTAAAACAGGAGAAAGCTCCGCACGCAACTTTGAACATTATCGAACGTTCTTAACGAAGCTGTTCCTCATCGGTGGTGCTTGAACGTATTATTAGTGTGAATTAGTTTTGAGGGCTTTCGAAAGTACGCTTTTGTTGCAAGTTTCAGCTCACGAATCCGAATCACACTTGTTACACGCTCAACTTTAAACATTTATGCCTATTTTTGGCAGCACCGAGATGGAACTTTTGAAACTGTAGTTCGTTAACAAATAGTCATTTTCCAAGTCTCTTTAGTGGAAATGTCAATAAACTTTCCACGTTACGTTGCTTAACACGAAAAATTACAATACACATTTATAACAAATAAGCGATTTATTGTAAATTTTTGACCTATATTGTACAAATATTTTTCTAATTTACTCGAAATTGAGGAAAAAATGCAATTGCATCCCTTTGATTCTATTTCATTACTGGTTCATCAAATTTTACCGAACGATTCATGGAATCGCGTTCGATCTTCTTCATTTCTTCTGCGCTACGTGTACAGGAAAGACGATGGAATTTTCGGGCAAACACGGGGGATGTTTGGTTCGATCCCGTATCCGAGCTTCCGGTTCGAGTTCTGATACGGGAGGGACCCGTCTTTCATTACCCGCATTACCGATCCGATCACTCGTGCATGCGGTCCACGCGAACGATTTTGCTGAGTCTGTTCGACGTCGTTGGCGAGTTTGCTCGAATACGAAGTGACTCAAACTACAATCCTTTTCTCGACTACTCATCCCTGTCGTACGGCTTATTTTTCGATGATTCGACGGATCCCATCTTTACCGGTTCGTTCGAAGGTTCCTGGAAATGTTTCTGCCACGACCTCGTCGAATCAGCGTCATCTTTTATAAGACACGATAGTTTGTTAGCTCGAAGAAAGAGAAAGATTATTCGTGCAATTTTAAATCACAAATTTGTAACAGAAAAGAAACTTAAAACTCTGAGCTTCTTAGTCAAAATTTAGTGAAAATTTTAACCCGAAAGGAAATGGAAATGCATAGCACAAAATTTCATTTTGAAAATGTAAAGAAAAGGCGGAAATATTTATGTTAGCGAAGAATCAAGTTTCTATTACATAACCCGTCACAGTAGAATTAGCAATACATAGTCAGACGCAGGACAACGCAGCCCGTTATTAAACCTCCACTCCTGAATTCGAATTTCGTTTGTATCTTACTTATTGTTAGTGATATTCGAATCTTATTTGCATCTGTCATATGTAATTTATTTATCTAAATTAAGTTTCTAGCACAGTTCACTAATAATCTTTATGACAATCAATATACCTGTACATATTATTTAATATTTGCTACGTTAAATTTAAAAATTAACCAACAGTGTCCCTACGAAATATTGTCTCGTATTTCACAGTACAATCTTTCCTCATTTCTCTCCATGAAATATACCGACGAAGTACGCCAGAAGAAATTCGAGATAACTTGAATAATTTGTTATGCCAGAACGAGATCAGCTCGCGACTGGAAGCTAAATATCACGAATAAAGGATCGTTGAAAGTTTTTGAAACATCGCATGCGAACTCTGGCGCCAGGGCTCTCAGACAACAACGGCAACAAGCATGGGCTTCAAGATTCGGGTCGCGAGCTCGAAGAATAATTGTGGCTATTCAGACGTAGTAGGGCAAGAACTAATAAAACTCACGGCATCTTTTTCCCTGTTATTTCTTCATCGGGCCGAAAGAGGCGTCGCGATGCCGCTGGACACGTTCCACAGCCCCGGGCGGCCGATATTTCACGGCGACATTTTCGATAACAAAAGACCGCGGTGTATTCGTGCTTTCATAACGCCAACGTCATTTTATTTTTTCCATCGATATCATGAGGGTTCCGTCACGTTTATTAAACGTCTCGGATGACGTGCGCCGTTGAGAAAAACTTCTGTTACTCTTTGTGTTTTAACTGATCGCCGTTGGCCATTTATGTTCAAAGCTGTGGGTATATCTTTGTTTTTATTAATTTTCATTTCTTTCAACAAGTGTTTACTTTTACTCAATCTTTGGGTTTCGTGCTTGCGGTATATCGTAAATAAATTGTAAGTACATACGTAGGTACTTAGTATATTATACTATAAGTAACCAATTATGTACCTATTTAAATATACATCTACTTATAATAGAAGGTACTGTCTAGATAATAATATATCTATTTCTATCATCATTTGGGAATATTTTGATAGCAATTGAATACAAATATTTATCGATATTTGTTGACGAAGTTTCATTTTGGGAGAATGGTAGATTTTTAAGTTATACTTATCAATTTATATAAGATTGAGTTTCTTGTTTACAAAGTCACAATGCACGCGCGAAACTAGCTTTCGACTTTATCTTGAAATCGCTTCGTCTCTTCTTTGAATGCGAATCGAGAGAATATTTAGACGTCACTTTTTGGAAGTGGTTCACATGGAAGATATTTCTTGGAGTTGTCGATGCATAGATGATTCGCAAATACAATATTCATTGGTGTACAAAAAATTGTATTTCTCCTCTGAAATATGCAGTTTCGAAATAGGAAGGAAATGTACGCTTTAGTTACTTGAAGGATTTAATGGATTTTCGTAGATTTCTCGTCCGTAGCGTTAGAACACTTTGCGCCGCTTCATCCGTTAATGGGAACGTGCAAGCTTTTACATCGAATAGTTGGAAACAATAGCTTGAAAGACGGATATCGATTTCGCCACTGGATACTACCGTCGTTATTTATTTTTCCCATCCACCGACGAATTAATTACTTCGTAGACGTTGATTTACTGCCACTCTGTCCCGAGGATGTCGAAATACATGTAAAAGGAAGAAAACGTCGGGTAAACTTCTTTCTGTAAGATGAGTACTTATTTCTCGTCTTCCAAGAACATGGGAAAGTTTCATTTCTTTAAGCGACGATTCATTTTGTTTAGTTGTCTTTGATTCAGTAGAAATATATAAGGAATATATATATGCGAAATATATAAGGAATGGAAGGAACTTTACTAAGGGATATAAAAGGTAACTAGTGATAAGGGTGGAAATTGACTGCCAAATGGCGAAACTTTAGTCAATCGTGACATAAAGCTAGGAAAGTTTGAAAAACGTTATTAGTTTAGTATCAATATTCGAATTTCTTTCTTTTCTTTAATAATTTTCTTTAATAATTAAGGCGACCACCGCGTCATCGAATGTGTTAAATAATTCAACGCAGAGTTTGTTTATCGCAACGGATCTCCTTTCCGTTGAACAAGTTCTAAGCGTTGACGTTTGAACAGGTGCTTTTGTAACACGTAACGCCTCGAATAACAGACACCATGGAAATTTAAATTTAACCGCACGTCGCCAGTCGACTTTAAATTCATACCACTCCAAGTTGGGGTCGAGGCCAGGGTGTTTGCACGTGAACGCGTTAAGTAGACGCTACCGGTACCAGTCAGACGAACGTAAATAATTTTACGCCTGTGGTACAGTTGGTGACCGAGACGCCTCGCTTCGCGCGTTAACCTGCTTTTCATCTATTTGCATGGACGAGTAACGTGCGCCAACCAATTTTCCATTCGAAAATTAACGCCACGGAGGAAAATTCGACCCTTTGAATATGGAAACAGTTTGCAGTTTCGACGCGTCGCTTATTATCGAGCTTCCCTGTGTTCGAACTTGCCTTTGTACACTTCAGTTATTAAAATCATTAGTGATTTTGTTTTTGGAAAAATATTTTTTCAATTCTATAAACGCAGCTGAATTTGATTAAAATTTGTATGGAAATATTTATTAATTCAAGCGTAACAGAATACAACGTTTGACGTACTTTGATTTTGTAAACCGTGGCGTACTTTCATCGACCAGCGCTGTATATTCAATTACGATAAATATATTCTATTCCAAATCAAAGATGCTTCGATAATCCCTTTGTAATAACCGCGCCCTTCTCCCTCGTTTCAAGAAATCCATGAATTCCTACGCACCAATTCCGGATTCCATACCTTTTTATTCGCACGGATACATAGCTGGCGGTATTCAAACCACGACGTGTACACAGTTTGCACAGCGTGATATGCAGTGATTAGCCGTCGGCGTAACGCACACAGCCCGAGTAAATAATTCCGTGTACCGAGTGTCCGTCGTTCTTCGGCCGACGATGTTCCACGTCCGGCGCGGAAACTCGCGGCGTCGTTTAATTAACGTATGGATTATACCGTCGCGGCCGAACGACGCGTGTTCCCGGCCAAAAGCATCGTATTAATCATAAACAGTGACCGGCTCGTAATTCGCGGGATGAATTGCAGCGACGAACCGCGTGCGTGTGCCACGTTGGCCGACGCGCGAAATTCATCGGCGCACTTAAACGCGCGGCCGCATGCATGATCGAGTTTAATGCAGACCGAAACGGTAGTGCATAAATGGCATAGCGATACCCACGGGACACGGTTTATTGCCGAAAGCTGCGGACGAACCGGATTACGGAAATGTCGGTAACAATGGATCGTTTGCACGGATCGATGATCGGTGACACGACGGCGGGGACGATGTCTTGTCAGTAAAGAAGACGACATTTTGCTTGAAAAGATAATAGATTTGGATTTGTATAATGAATACATTTTACTTTTTTATTTGTAGGTTTTTAGTGTTAGGGTTATGTCAGTTGTTGAAAATTCATAAAATCCCTTTAATTTTTCGTATTGAATCAGTTATTAAAAAGAATACCTCCTTGAGCGTGGACTGATTCTAATCCTAACTATTATATAATCTAATTTTAGTCCTGATTTTAAGTGAAAGGTTGTTTACTGGTCAATGAGTCAGCAATACCTTTTATATTTATTTGGAAAGAGTTATTGAATTGATATTTTAATATTTCTCAGATTTATACAATCTATACAATTTTCTATTGAAATCATTAATTGCAGCAACGTGATTAATCTATATTAATTAAGGGATAATATGATTCTTCATTCGATTTATCAATTTTAATTTCGATTCCGACGTTTTCGCGCGATTTCCCGTTATTGTAATTAAGGTCAGAATATGTCGAATTCTTGGCAGAGTTGGTGCGGAATTCGTATCACGTTCGTTTCATTATATTCCACATTCTAATTCCGCTGCTGTTCCTTTTCTTCTTCTCCATAAAACGGCGTTAATTACTTCTTAAGCTGTCTTCCGCAAATGGTTCTCGTTCCCTTCGGAATTTACGGGGTATATATCGAATGCCAGCCACCGCGTAATTTCGAATGCATTAGCCAAACGATTCTCTCATTACTGACAAATCATTTCTGTGAATTGTAAAAAATACGAATTCATTAAAATTATATATATATGCCATTATTTCATACTAACAAGAATTCAGTTTTAAAGAAAATTAAATTATTTAATTTGAAAATGATAATTCTGGATGGGAAAATAAAACAAAAATGCAGTACTATTGAAAATACTTTCGAAAGCATTGTGCTTGATAAAAGAATATTGAGTGTTTTATTAAGTTTTCTGATTTATAATAAGAAATGTGAGGCAAATAATTTTAACTCGTTTCGTAAGTTCTGATCTTAACGATCTTCTAATAAATTCTGTGTTTCCTTCCAATATAACGAAATCCCGTTTTAATAAAAGTATCTACTTATAGGAAAGTTGGTAAAAGTATTGCTAACGTCTTTCTGGTGATCAGTTGTGAAAAGTGGAAAATTTATCGAAACGAAATAGTCTTGAATCGAACGCGCATAATTCATCGTTCTGTCGGAACAATGCCGTGAAATTGCAGAAACTGGTGCGTCTGGCAATTTAGGAAATACGTGGAAATATAGGAATTTATCCCGGTGAGACGTACTGTCGTCGTCGTCGTATTAAAACTCCTATTCCGACTGGTCTTGTTCGTCCCTTTTCTGTCTCTCTCTCTCTGTTCATTATTAATCTTTCGTACGAAAGTTGGCAACCCTGGCATATTAATCATGCCTGGGCATCGCGGTAATTCCGTGGGACCTACTAATCACGGACCAGGACCAATTAATTCGTGGTGACGTGCAAGAGGGTAGGAGGGTGATGGGCGGAGGGTGCAATGGACAGAGAAATAGCAACGTTATGTGCGTGTACACTTTAGTTGTATTTCCTCCGCTCTTTGGGAATATATTGCTAGCAAGATTTTCTGCCTTTACGCTGACCTTCTGTAACGTTACACACTACTTATTAAACATCAGTTTTAAATTTAAAATGTACATTTCTATCGTTGCAGCTTTTATTTATAAAGATTCTAAATTTAAGTCCCTTTCGAATTTGTACGCTGTTAAAGTCAGGTTATGGCTAAAAAATTTCGAAACTCTATCTTCCGTGCTAAGAAACTTCAAATCTAATTTAAAATAAAAAATTTCGTAGCACTTTTAAACTTCCCCATTTTCTACAAATTAAACTTAAAACTTCGAGACTCGTCAATTACGTTCGTCCATCACGTCAAAAGAGTGTACAGTAGCAAAGATACAAGGTTCCAGAGTTTAAATCGAAGTTTCCAGTATTGTACGAATTAAACTTAAGAATTCTTCAATTCTCTTCAATTTAAAAAGCAGAAAGTTGCAAGTTGAGGCATTCGTCAATCACGTTTGTTCTGCCACATCAAACGAGTCCGCGGTAGTCAAAGACCGGGTGTCCCAGGACTCGGGTCGAAATTCCCTCGATCCCATGAACGTCTCTGTATACCAAGGAGTCCGGAGTTTTCATCGTTCGAAGATTCTGGTTGACGTGCACAGCCGAGAACGGGTCGATGTCGTCGTGTGTCTGTTGCTCAAGGTCCATTAGTCGGAAATCTGCTGCGGTTCCAGAAAACCGTCGGACCTCGATGGCTGTTCGATGTCGTCGAAATGACGTTAGCAAAAGAAGAAAAAGGAGAAGACTAAGGAGGAAAAAAGGAGAGAGCAGATGGAAAAAGTACTGTCGAAAAGGGAAGAGAAAAAAGAGAGACACGAACGAGAGCTGGCCTTCCAATAAGCAGCTGGAAACTTGGACCAGTTCCAGACAGGAAGTAATACCAGCTTCCAGCGGGTCTGGCAACGTCTTCGACAAACTGTGCGCTGTCTCTAGCAATAGTTTCCTTGGCGGCTAACGAACACCATTGTCTAGAGATGCCGACAATTATGTTAGCTCGGTTCTGTACCGTGACAATTCTGGACACGAGCAACGAGGGTCTTCTTCGTTATCGGTACCGGATGTCACTCGATTTTCAAATCGATCCTTGGATCGATCAGCAGTTTTTCGAGAGCCTCGAAGGATATTATTATCGTCTGGAAAACTCATATCACTTTGGATACTTTGATTTTGTTCATATTTTTTCTGTAAAGTAGTCATGTTTTCCTCGATTTTGCTAAAATTTTTGAATTTAGCTTTAATATTCTATACACAGCGTAGATGCTATAGTTTCATAATTACAAAAGTAATGGTTCTCAGTAAAAATAATATATTATTTAAATTTGGTAGTAATGATACTGTTGTAGATTAGTAATAGTCGGAGCAGCCTTAAAATTATTTCTTTTGTATAAGCTTCCTTAAATTATTGATTTTAAAATTACACTTGTTTCATATAGACGCTTATATTATCGAATTAATTTGAAATCCGTAATAGATGTAAAATAAAGCTTCCATTACAAAATTTTATTGAAGTTAAGAAGATAAGGAATTATAAGAACATCGATAAGTTCTATATTTCATTTTTCGACACCTGATGCCCTGTTTAATTAACCATAGAAGGAGCCAGCCGCGATATATTGCAGGTCTCCAGGAATATTTTTCGAAGTATTAAATGTCTGCCCATAAATGGGGCCAAGATCTCGAAAAGAAAATATGAAGCCCTTAAAACATTATCTTTAAAAGCACAGTAAGGCTCTCCGTGATATTTATGTCTCCACTGGTCTACAAAGTAAGCGATAGTCGAAAAACACGCGAGAAAATATTCAGACGCAGAACTTAAAAAATTTAGTAGTATTTTCGCATGAACTTTACCTTATCACGCTATCGCTTTACCGGAAAATAATCTCCTTAAAATTTCTTGTATCTGTGATTCATTTTTTTTCCATATTAAAAGATATATCGATAATCAAAATATTTATACTGAACCTTCCAATTAGAAACATTGTAGTTTTATTTATCAAACGATTAAGAAATTCTTAAGTATTTCGTAATACTATTTTGTAAATATGTTTCTAGCAGAATTATTGTTTTATCATTTTCAGCAGGAGCTATTATACATGTAATTTAATTAAAATTATTTGATTCCAATTTTCTCTAATTGTCTGCTGAAATTTCACGTTGCACAGCTAAGACCGGTGCCCGTAGCACAGAACATGTTTGAAAATTTATTCTAGACAGAGAAATGTATCGTGTACCGTGTTAAATCTTACAGATAAAATCTTTTTTGAAGGTTGGTTTTACTTTAACTGATTGAGGCAGCATCGGAAATTCAGATCGTGCGCAAGCAGAACGATTTTTCTGGGACCGTTGCAAGCAGACGTGAACAGCGGAATCAATTTTAGAAGTTGATTCTAATTTTATTCGACGGAAACGTGAATTGTATGAAAATGTTGAAAACAAACCTTGCGTGGATTGCACGTAATTCGCGTTTATGAAAGAATTATTATCCTTATTCTAAAGAAATATTTACTACAAACAATGCACTTTTATTTTTGTCATCGTGATTCAATTATTTCAGATTTTAAAAGAAATTTAATACAGTTTTAATGAATTAGAATTTAATTGCTCGATCAAGAAGGCCAAACCTTTGTACTTAAGGTAAAATTGTAATAATTGTATTGCTCGCAGATATTTCTGACACGTCGCGACGATGCAATAAATGGCCAATAAATTGCTGTATCAGATTGTGTTTCCTGGCGACAATTCATTGAAGCCGGTGGGATTTTATTGATTTTAATCAATGCGATTCAGCGGACCGTGTCGTAACGACATGGACAAACACACGAAGCTGGAAATGTATTAGTCTCGTCAAATATTTATCTCTACCTTTTTCATTTTAATTAATTGCCCCGCCGTTTAATGAATCACCAGGTGGTGATACAGGAAATAACACTGATCGAATTTTTACAAAATGTGCGTGCAGGACTACCACAAATGTACCGTACTAAAATTCTTTAAAAAAATAGAAAACAAAGAAAGTTTCATATAATAATTTTCATTACTGTTGGTCCAATTGAAGATTTGTGCCACTAGGTTTTGTTATATTTATTTGGTTCGCTTTGAAACGAAAATCCTTAATCATGTGTTAAACTATGTGCATTGGTCAAGGGTCAACCCATCCGTTCTTGAAATACCAGCATCGGTGATGTCCTCGTACAGATATACCGTTCAGTTATAAATTTTACAGGAGACACATTTATAAAAATTTCAAGCCTTCTCTGGCTTCCACTCATTTTGAGATATTACATTACTAATGCTGACCGTCAGACAAATAGCCTATGTCGTTTCTAGAAACTGCTGTTACTCTCTTAACTCTTGTTCTGTATTGATCCTTGGACGTGTCATTTTCAGGGTACATTCTTAACACCTTACGTGCCACGTGGATCGCTAGGGACCCACGGCATTTATCACAAGCACACCCTTAACCCTCATAGGACCCTACGTGAAATATCTTTTCCGGTATAGCTTCATAAATAAGTTCTTTATTTTTGTTTCCATTCTCTCGACTATATTTTACACATTTTTTACGTACCATAAAAGAAAGAAAATTTCCCTGTAAAGTAGGAACAAAGCATAAGGCACGTATTGTACGGGATATGCATAATTTAATTTGTTTCAGTTTTCAATTAAAGTGTAACTGAGCTACAGCCTGCAGTTAATATCAATATTAACGTTACATATTTTTCACAGCGAGTGTTTGTTATTGCGTGTAATTTAATACAGTAGAAATATTAAAAGCAGTGCCAGGTATATTAAAAATAAGGGATACAGGTTCAATTTTAGCATAATTAGAGGAAAATTGAAAGTAATATAACGCTAACATATAAAATATATAATATATGATATAAGTAATATCTAAAGTTAAGTATTTTGTTTGTTTAATCACATTTGAAAGATGATAATTTAGAAATTTTCTTTACAAAAATAAATAGAATTCCCTTCTCTAGGGAACGTAAAAACGAAAATTCTAAAAATTTCATCGAGCATCCACAGCAATTTCCTTTGATCTCAAAAATGTAAAATATTCTTATGAGCGTTCGAAAGTCACAGGATGTAAGTTTATTCCTAAAAAAGTGAAAAAGGAAAACAAGGAATACCATTCTGTTCTGGGGTTATGTATCGCAAAATCGTTTCGATTCGACGTTTCTCAGGATCTCGAAGCTCGATCGGGTGGTTCGGCCCGGAGCCAAGCTTTCCCAAGGAAATCCTAGCGATTTTCACGCCTGCACGCTGGAAAATTTAAGTGCGACAAGAGTCGGCTGGCAAGAGCCAGCGTGACTCGAACGACGAAGTTCCGCCGTCCAATCTCATGAGGTATTTCAACTCTCTGATTGTGGATTAATGTTGTTAAGCTTTCGTTGAAAACGTCGACCTAGCCAGCTTTACTGGGGAACTAGATGAAGTTGCCTCTTTGAAATTGGAATTTTTATTTCTCTTTTTATTATTTTTTTTATTTTTGTCCAACGACGAAAGAGATTTTGCTTTCGAAACTCGATTACCGGCCGCCTGTCTCGTGTCTTATGAAATTTAACGGGATAGCCTCGCCGACGCTCCTGTTCCCTGTTTACTGCAATGTAATTTCTGCTCTGTGAGCGTGCTAATGTAATTTTATGGAGATTTTCGAGAACGTCTACCGGGGAAGAAGAAAACTGGTAGAAAATATGGGATCGTTGCTGATTCTGTTGCGTGGTGGAATTGTTCGGGGCGTTAATTAAATTATGTATGGAAGTAGGAGATTCTTAAAAGAAAGCAAGAAATGAGGGCAACGGTCTGGGATATATGAACGAAGAAAATAGGTGGAAAATAATGCGGTGGTATTAAAAATTGAAAGGTTGATTTTGCCCAAATTTGTCGAGTACATTTTGCTTTAATGGCTTTTTAAATATTATAAGTGGTTCTGAATAGTAAAATAAGGACCATCGTACAATTGAACACCGTCGACATTATTTAAAAGAAACTGTGAATAATGAAAAACTCATTACACCAGAAATATTTATAGGATCGATAGTCCTTTATATTTTCAAAAGTGTAAAGTGTTTCTGGAAAGAGATTGGTAATACGAGGTGTTAAAGATATTAACAATATAAAAATCTCGAGGAAAGTAAGACATTATTACTGTAACAAGAACTGTTGTTAAATTTTGTAATAAATAACGCAAGTTCGAGGGCTGATAACCCAGATTAATATTTGAGTTAAAACGTGACCGAGAAACTTTCTGTTTCGCTGTAATTCCACGATTCAGTAGTACGTACCAATGCATGGTCAGACGGTGTCAGCCTTATCGTTAGCGTGACTACTTAGAATCAGTAGATAACACCGAATGCTGTTTTATTATTTTCTCTGCGTATTTCTACCGCTGATTTTGCACTTATCTAGTATTAATAAATTCATTATTAAATATTAATCATCTAATATTTTTCATTGCAAATGATTACGAAAATATTATATGAATATTGGCTTGGAAATATTTTTTCATTTATTTAAATCGTTAATACAAGAATAAAAATTGAAATCAAAATGTACTTAAATTTCTTTTCTAATATTAGATTTATATTTCCTTAATTATTATTTAATCCTTAAACGGCCGGTTGGGGTATTTAATTTTAATCAAAGCATCATTGTGTAGGTTCTGTAATAATGTAAGTCACGATTTAAACAGGAAAGTAAAATAGACAGAGGAAAACATAAGATTGTTTGTGGAAGGAAATTTTAAATGGTACTTTGAACAACGAATCCATTCTTTAAGGTATACATGTGTAAGGGAATGGGTATACCGATGCACACAAGGATGGAAAACAAGAAAATTTATTGTTTACATGACCTGTTATCTGCATTAACTTTATTAACTGATACTGTGGCCCGTGAATCGAACGCTCTTAGAATCTTGGCCTACAGGGAGCTTAGAAATGTGTGTACACGGTCCCATCGTTTGTTGTGCTAACATAGTAGTTTCCAATCCCATTACCGTATTTTCACCCCCGCTATCTTTCCGTGGATATCTCAGGCTCATAATCCGTATTTTCCGGACGATAATGGGATTAAGGTATTAATACGACTGATTCGAATTTATGGCGGACCGAAATACTTACGTGGTCGATTTTGATCATTCTTCTGATTCTGTTAGTAATGCAAGTTAAGAATACAATGAAATTTAACTTTCTCTCCAAATTTAAGAAGTAAGATTTTTGCAAATAGATGAATCGCTTTTGTTTTATTTTCACAAGTTTTAGCTTTACGTGAAGGTGAATAAAGGAGGCGAAGAATATTCTGGAGCTTGGATAATAAAAATGTATTATTAAATTCTCCATTTATACCGTAATAACACAAATTAGAAGAAATTAGAATTTCTCAATATTGTATCTCATAGATAGTAATAAGTCGTTCCAGAACCTTTGGAACTTGCCTACATAATTTTATTCTTCTTCCTGTTACAGGTGCAAAGAACCTGGAAGGTACCGGAAGGATCTTCCGCCCACAGCAGTGATTATTTGCTTCCACAACGAAGCTTGGTCAGTATTGCTGAGGACAGTTCACTCTGTGCTGGATAGGTCACCGGAACATCTCATACAAGAGATCATCCTGGTCGACGACTACTCTGACATGCGTAAGTGAACGAATTGTTGAATAAACACAATGGCTCTTATAATTCTCACAGAATTTTAAGACAATCCTCAGACAATCAATTAATTTAAACTTAAACAATTCTACGCAGATCAAATTATAATAATAATATAATTCGCCTAGTGTCTGTCGCGCAGACATATTCTGTTTAAATTTTCACCGAAATATACCGAATCGAAGCAGTACCAAACAGATCAAAGCCGGTTGCGGGAACGCGTACAAATCCCAACACGGATTTAAGTTGAATGCATGCAGAGCTTTCGGTAGCTTTCGAATCACCGGAAACTTGTCTAGTCCATCGTAGAAAAGCCGATGAACATCTGTGCGGTTCAAATAGAAACTACGGTTCGTTATGCAGCGCAACTTGTTCGGCCGCAAGCATATCCCCATTCACCCAGGTGATTCGTTATCGTCGATGTTCCGTCGTTTCACGATAGATCGATTAATCCCGATCCATTTCGCGCGTGCACACGCTGGTTCAATCTGAATGGTACACTTGAGAGACTCTGATTGGTTGATTTATCCTAACTCTGCCGAGACGCTGATATCTTCCATCAGATTTTAGTTTAAGCAATTTTACACCGTTAAACTGTTGAAAAACCGTTAATCCTTTACGTCTGACATTGATTCATAAAATTGTGATGGATTCCATTGTGTGATATTCGATTGTTAAGATATTGCACGCTTTCAATTTTTAAGAGCTAGAAATCCAAGAAGATCCTGATTAAGGCACAAGAAGAGTAACGCGAGTCGAAATTTCTCGAATTTCGTATTATGTAATAGAAGAAAATTAATATGCGACACGTTGGCAACTAAATTTGCAACTTTCCCAAATTTTATTTCAATATCTTTTCACTACTACCATGAAAATATAAAATAATGAGTTTTGGGGATATGCAAAAATTTTCCTCACCTACCAATACTATCAAAATTGTATTAATGATTTGAAATATCAGATTAAAACACTAATCCACAGTTTCTTTAACGCGCAGCACAGCAGAAATCTCGTTATCGCGAGGAATAAAAAAGTGCCTTATCATCGGAGATGTTAAAGTCGTATTAACGCGTTAGAGGTGAAACAGAGGGATAAGGAACGGTAACCACAGGTAACAAGGGGGGGGGGGGGGGGGGTTGTAAAAAAAATCGTGAGGGCGGAGAAGCTGGCGAGATTAACCCTTGACAGAAAGGGAGTTAGGGAAGCGCAACGTGGTGGAAACGATATAGCCTTGGAAACCCCAGCAAGCACCTTTAAAAGCCTCGAGATAAGCCTTGCCACCAACCGGAAGCGAGGCTATAAACATAGTTTAACCAGCTCCGTGAAGGGCACAAAATGCGTCCCATTACAAACCGGCTGATTGTTTTATCACGAGGATGAAACAATGAGCTGTCACCCTTCGTTCATGTTTCTTCTTCTTTTATCTTATAGCCAAGCCAGACTCGACAACGAGATTGCAATTAACGCTGTCTGATTAATAATTAACCGGGACTTGACTTGTTTGTTATTACCGTACGATTAGATTACAAGGCAATAACATGGGGGGTGAAATGTTGGTAATCTACTGTTTTATGATGTACGAAGGTGAACCTGGCAAGCTTTTAAAATGGTGGAAATTTTTTAATGGTGATAAGAAGAAGAGAAATTGTAGGACACGTTGAAAAGTGAATGATAAGATCTGACGTTGGTAGTTTATTCTTCCATGAAGGCTTGATACATGAATGATTGCTTCGAGGTATAGAAATTTTTCGTAGTGTTCTTATGTAAATAAATTTTTATACACTTTGCATAGAGAAAATAGCTTTACTAATTTTTGGATTAAATTGGGTATTGCTGTGTTCTTGGAATCGTAAGGCAAAATTTTAAAATACTTCCGATCGAATATCAATGCTGCGAACTGTTAATTAAAATTATTTCGTCCTTTTTGGTGCATTTCGAAGTCGGTTGTGTTCTTTTTTTTTTTCAAAATTTTTTTGAGTACACGAAAGAATAGTTAATAATGCGTATGATAGATATTTATAATAATATTCTATTGTTAGAAGCAATTGAAAGTCAGAAACTACGTTAAACTGCATAAGAAACGCGTATTAAAATTACTAAAAGTTCAAAGGGCTGCCAACAAAGTCCTGTTTCAAATTTCGGTATAAAGTTAGGCTTGTAAGAAAGTAGAAACCTTCCACTTTAATACAGTTTTTGATTTACATCGATATCTTTATCCGTTCCTGAGATATCGTCGTGTAAAGACAAACGTAATTTTTGTAGAAATTCGCTGCCGCCACCCGCTTGGACCCAGACAGTGGGTGTCTAGCGTAGCGGTCACGTGGTCACTGTTTACGTCTAACCCTTTACTATTCCTGGAAATGCGTATCTGAATTTCCTAGAAAAAAGTCTACGTCGCGTCGCGCCCATTCGGGATTACCCTCGTGCGCGCCGGCCGCTATACAAACTTTGAAGCCCTATATCTCAGGAACTAGTTAAGATATCGCGTTGCGACAAATTGCGTTATTATGTACGCACTTTCCTCTATCTTCTGAGGTACCTACTGCGTAAAGTTTAGGCATGTTTTTTTTTATAGTAATTTTGCAGTATCTTTTTTACCTTTAATTATAAGATCTATCGTTGCATTGAAAACCCCAGTAAAAAGGTAGCAAGAAATTCATCGATGACAGAATCTTTTCAGTAAAATTGAAATCGACAGGTGGTTCACTCGTTCACTTCCCTTCGCTTCGCGTTAGGGGCGTTAATTACGCAAAATGAAGTTCAAACATACCGAAAATGACACGTGACATAACGTATCACGTCAGCTTTTGAATCCGCAAGCACGACGGGACCGTTTGCACCTATTGTTTTGCCACGGAATATTCGATTACATGCTTTTAATGAATTCGTATATTAAATGGAAATTAGATCGCAGATAAAATGAATAAAGATAAACGAAACAGGTGGGAATATTTCGAACGGTTCTGGTTACCGTATTCGTTTGAATAATTCATTCGGTTTGTAGTATAAACTCGGAAATAATCATTAGCCTAGCGCGAACTGCCCCGGCCCTTGAAATCCCTGTATATTATCCGCAGTTGAGCCAAGGTTCACAAGTTAGGGTTCTCCCGAAGCCGTTTTAACGAAGAATAAATCACGAATGTCCGCTAATTGCTATCCCAGCCGGGACTTTAACACTATAATTCATCATATCTCGTAAATCTGAATTTCATGCCTCTAAATCTCCGCGGTTTTGGACGTGTCAGGAATACATTCTCGGCCAATAACGTAATCAAATTACTTGTATGGAATATGCGAGTTCATACGCTGTGACTGACAAATTTAATATAATTGGATGGTGTGGGATGAGAATTAATAGTGTTTAAAATTAACACATTTAGTTCAAATTAGTACTGATAAATATTTTGTAATGGTATACTATTATAGTATTGGTAACAATTTAATAATTTTCTAAATGTTTACAGTTTTATTATATTTAATCATTTTTGCTCTGCTGCCATTAGTATGTTTATATTATTAACGCAACCTACGTCTTATTATAACTAATTCTAAGATTTAGTAAATTTAGAGTAGCAAGTTAGCAACAATAGAATAACAAGATATTGTAAATTAATTAATACTTACTAATATAAATCAAGCTTGAGGACTATGTAACCAAGGATGAATTTTAAAATTGGATGCAAGATTTAGATCGAGTCAAAAATTAAAAAGCGAAGTACAGATTGAGTCATTAGTCAATTCAAAATTTAATATGTGATAAATTAGTAATTTATTTCCTCAAACTTTAATTATTGAATTATCGGAGGTAAATTCTAATGGATTCTATCGTTTCACAGCACACCTTCAACGTCAATTGGAAGATTACATGATGAACTACCCTAAGGTGCAGATCATTAGGGCACAAAAACGAGAGGGTCTTATTAGAGCACGTTTACTCGGTGCTTCAGCTGCTAAGGCACCTGTTCTTACGTATTTGGACAGCCATTGCGAGTGTACCGAGGGTTGGTTGGAACCGCTTCTCGATCGAATTGCTCGTGATCCAACGACAGTCGTTTGCCCGGTGATCGATGTTATCGACGACACCACCCTGGAATATCACTGGCGAGATTCCGGCGGTGTGAACGTGGGCGGTTTCGATTGGAATCTTCAGGTAAAGGGAATTCCTTTTGTTGTTACTTCGTGGGAACGGTAAACTATGGGTATGGTTTCCAATCTCTGGTCAAGTTCGCTCGAGAAATGTTGTAAATTCTAACAAAAACTTGTACAATTGCGTTTAAAACAGAAAATTCAGAGTTTTTCGACGAGTAAAAGGTTTTGTGGGAAATTACGGAAATTATGAAGAACTAATTAAACACTTATTTTTCTTAGTTTTAAAAATAAATTGAAGGCTGCACTTTGAAAATTAACTATTTCTATCTGTTAGCATTTTAAACAGATTTCAATATGTCAACGTGTTAATTACTGTATAAGTTTTTAACTACGTATTTTTATAATTATTGTTGAATCCAAACGTATTAAGAAGCTAATGGAGAAAACCGTAGAAAATAATAATTAGTCAAACAGATCTGTAACGCAGAAGGACCAAGAAGTGGATTACCTTCGTGGCTGTTAAAATACCGCAAAATATTTTAAGATTTACCTTGACTTTTACTTCGAGCCTTTCGAGTGTTCTCGATATCGCCTTTGAGTTGACAAGACTTCCTTTTTTATTTCTGCATCAGTTCAACTGGCACGCGGTTCCTGAGAGAGAGAAAAAGAGGCACAAAAATTCCGCAGAACCTGTATGGTCACCAACCATGGCTGGTGGCCTCTTCTCGATAGACCGAGCCTTCTTCGAACGCCTTGGCACGTACGACAGTGGCTTTGATATTTGGGGCGGTGAAAATCTGGAGCTTTCTTTCAAAACCTGGATGTGCGGAGGTATGTTCAATCTCGTACAAAAATTCGAGAAAGACTGACATAAAGATATTGGATTGAAAATTAAATTTCTGACTTTCATATTATTTATTAAAATCAGTAAGTGAAAATCCCGTTAAATATCTGCAATTAAATTATAAATACATGTAACAGGTTTATAGACTACGTAAATATCCCTTGTCTCAAAACCCTTAAACTCTTAAATAATTCCAAAATAACCAACCATAACTTCAAACAACAGCTGTAAAATCTTACAAAATTACAGTTCCCGACGACACTATCTTAAAACTATAAAGAACGCTCCAATTTCCTTTGCATAATAATTACCAGGGAATGAAACCGAGCCATCCAATCAACGTAACACGGGAATCCGTCCGGAATAAACCTCGCAATTTCCCTCGATATCTGATCTCGATTTTCCCTTTCTCGTCCCGGGCAAGGTTTTTCGCGAAACCTCTGCCCAGCTAACCGAATCAGAAGCTTCGCTCGTAAAGCTCGAAAGGCCAGGAACGTTTTAAAGGCGTGCCGTGGCACGTTTCCGCGAAATAAACTTGTTTCACCGCAATCAGCTCGTATCTGCGTTGTGGACGCGATGACATTCGACCGGCAATGGTTGATGTTTTTTTCTTTTTTTTTGTTTTCACAGGCACCCTGGAAATCGTGCCGTGCTCGCACGTGGGCCACATCTTCCGGAAACGTTCGCCGTACAAGTGGCGCAGCGGCGTGAACGTGCTCAAGAGGAACAGCATACGTCTGAGCGAAGTGTGGCTGGACGAGTACGCCAAGTACTACTACCAGAGGATAGGTCACGACAAGGTGAGCACACGCTACTTACCCGGTTGAGTTCCGCTTTTGACATGGAAACTCGTCCGTTGCTTGCTCGTCGATCCCTTTTCTTTCGCTTTCGATTCCGGAACGATTGCCCCGTCTCGAGAAACTCCGCAGTTCTTGAAAATAAAACGAAAAGAGGAAAAGTCGAGTGGCACGCGTTCCCCGAAGGGAGAGTATTGGAATACTTCGTGGTGCAAGCTATAATTTATGTGATTTTCAGAAAATTGAAGCTCAAAATTTATTCTCCCATAGACAAACGTTTGTCTCGTATAATGGTAAAAGGATAAAATATTGCAAAATGTGGCATTTAATGATAATAATATTGATAGCTAGTATATTTTAGAATCCCGAATGGGGCTCAACGAAAGTCAAGTGGACGCTACACTATTATAAATTTAAAGTAAAAGCAAATTTTAGGAACAATAATAATCTCAGATAAATTTTGTTATATTGAAACATTAATACTGCCAGTCGTGCAACAACGAAACTTCTACCAATTTCTAATTTAACAATTCTTACCACGAAAGCCTCCGATTATTCACGAAGGACCCTCGTAATGCTGGACTGAACGTTCTCCAAACCGAAGTACCTAATTATACGACGTTCCAGCTTTAATTCTGCTCATTACACGTCCATTAAAACTTCCATGGGTAGCATCGTTAATAACAGCATTGTTCCAGTCGTTTATTCCGAACATCCTTGAATTTCTATTCCGAAAACACGTTGAAACCGTGCGGGGACTTGTTTTTCCATTTTCGTACGACTTTATTGGCCACGTCAGAGTGTGTTCGGGCTCAGGTTGGTTGGAATAGTCATGATAAGGGACGACGATAACCAAGCCCGATGATGGAGAGTACCGTAGATCGTGATTCGTCGTAAAAACGGGCCATAAACGTGGCTAACACTCTCAAGGATCGTTCTCGTGTCCTGCCTTGTCCCTCCAAGACGTTTCTTTTATTCCTATCCGTAACGATCTATCCTTTATCTTGGCAGCTTGTCCCTTCGTAGCGAGATCCGATCGAGCCAGTTCTGTGATAGGATAAAAATAATTCGTACCCAACCGCGTTCGGTTATGAAGGACGTGGAACTCAAAGTGTATCCTTCGTGCCATCCTCGGGTATCCCTTTGCGAAAAGTGTTTTCATGTATAACTTGCTTCTTAGATACAGTATTGCGTGGTAAAACATATGATCGAAAGCAATTTATTTAAAGGAAATTTTACTCTTCGATTTTATCATTTCGACCGTTTGAACGGCGCTGTCGATTTAATTTTCAAGTAGAGATCATTGGACAGTAGCACTTAATAAATTTTGTATTAATATGTACGTAAATAATAATTTTCAGAGGAAATAGTATTCGATGTACGCGTACTTTTATACAGAAAATTTGGTTGAATTATATTCCATGACGATGAGATTGAAAGCTCAAATTGAAAAGTTGTTTATTGTTGACGTTATCAAAAGAATTTTCTGTGGGTAGAAATTTGTTAATTTTCGAGCATCATTCTTCGATAATTCATGGTTTTTATTCCATTACGCGTCGGTATGGTAGGATTATTTATAAGCTCGACAGCTTATTCGAGGACCATTGAAATCTGTTTCGCTGCTATTGAAAAGCTTTCACTGTTTGAGTATAATTTATCACGATGTGTGATCCGGTTTTCCATTTTCAGTGTACGAAACGTGGATTTTCACAATAACTAAAAAAATAATTTTCGATCGTGAAAAAGAGAAATATTAAAGATTAAACGAGAACCAAATTGCAAACGAAATTCAGTTACGATACTTCAAAGTCATAATGAGAACGTAATTTTATATAAAATTATTTAAACAATGTGTTGTTTACTTAATTTTGTGTAAATATTTCTTTCATGCTGGAATTTTGCATAAATTTCCTATGAATAGCTTCTATTCTTCCATATATCATCATGTTTTAAGTAGAACAGGTCAACCATTTCCACGCCTCAACACAATATTTTGACATTTTATGGACTTCAAATTATTTACAATGCAAAAAATAATTAACTGGTGTCTTGAGTGCGACTTTAGGCATTTCGAGACGTTTTGGATTTTTTTAATTTAACCTACATCTGATGGGATATTAGATTTTAAGTGATACAGATCAATCATTGTCGACTTTACATTTCTTTCATAATATATCTGACTAAACATAGACTTTCTCCCACGATATTCAATATCAAGTGGAACAGATCAACCATTTCTTCTCTCGTATACGTCAGCCAATATATCGTTTCTTGGCATTGATAGGGGCATAAATTAAACAGCTTCAGTATTAATTTTTTATTTATTAATTATGAATTCAATTAACACAATCCTAATATTTATTAACCTCCATTGACGAATAATCCATCATCCCCAACGAACTTACAACGAAACAAAATCACTAATGATCAAATACCTAACCCCTCTTCTCAAGAGTCAATTTCATCCATATAAATTGTCCCTTTGCCCCTTACAAGCTGCCATAGTTTCACTCGGAAACTCTAAATCCGAGTCCATCAAGGTTCCCCCTATATTTCCCCTCGCCCTTTATTTCCTCCACCCTTGCCCCGTGTCCCGCCCGTCCAACTTTTTACCATTATATCTCCCCATCTCCTTTCGTGTCTTTAAATCCGTGCCCCCGTAAACGACGTGCCTACGTCAATCCCTCGTAGGCAAAATTTCCGGACTTATGGTTCGCAATTTATAGGGTAACTACGGGGACGTATCGGATCGAAAGACCTTGAGGAAGAAGCTCGGCTGCAAGTCGTTCAAATGGTACCTCGACAACGTTTACCCGGAACTGTTCATACCTGGCGAGGCCGTAGCTTCCGGCGAGGTAAGAATCTGCCACGTGTCCCGTCCTATTTCTTTTGTTCGCAGGTATCCAGAATCGATGGAGCATCGCCGTTCGTTGTCCTTTTAACGACGTTACCATCACTTTGATCCATCAACGCGTCGAGCTATCAGACTCGGAGGCTACGCGATAAATAGACCTCAAAAGGTTCGCTTTTTATCTTTCTCCGGATTCTCTTTAAGACTGTAACGAAAATTTGAATGTACTTTAATTTGGAATAGTTGAAATCGATCTACGGTTTGCGTTCTCTCTTTTTTTTTGCGATCACGTACTGATCAAGGTGTTAAAAATGTGCAGGTATCGATTTTCCAGCTAAAGAAAACTTTCAGTAGCAATGCATGGTACATAACACAAACTTCAAAATAAAGGAATTTTGAACAATTATTAAACTATAAAGAAGTAAGTTTCTCTCGAATTATAAAAACAAATTAGTTTGGAACGAAACAGGAGATTTCGTTTATATTCCATCGACAATTTTGTTATCGCGGACGCGTGTGTTTACGTAAATCAACATGTATTCGGTGTTGGATGCGTACGTGTGTCGTACACGGACGGGTGGTCCAATTGTCGACGGGGTAGACAATGATTGATGTCAACGAGGCTGCGACATAGAAAACAATGCCTTCGATCGAGAAACAATGCAGCCCGCGGTCGAGGCAGTCTCAATCGGATCACCGGCAAAGGCTCGTCCGACATCCGATCGGAAATCGATTCGTCTCGATCGCGCTTGTTGAATTCTTGGCTTACTGCACCGAAATCGTGGCGGTAGTCGTCATAGATAATGGGGAGGCGAATCAAACATCCCTCCAGGCGAAGACGTTTCTCTCGGACATTCTCTTTGAAAACGTGTATTGGCATGTATTGGCTCGTTCGATTTTCGATTCTCCGGTTAAAAATCTGCCTGTCCCTGAAGGCTATAACCGGCGGATGTTTGTTTCCTGTATTGCTTTGCGCACGTTTGCGTGAAAATTAAATTCTTGATAGACGGACACCGTTGGCGTGTATTGGTTTCGTGGCTTTTTCTTTTTCTTTTCAAACATTTCTTGGATCGTCGTTGGTAAATCTACAAAATTATCGTCCCTTTTACTTTATCGACATTTCTATCGCAATTAGTATATTTCAGATTTGATTAAAGATAGAAAACTGTAAAGAACAGAAATGGATGGTATATGAAGGTTTATTTTTCTAGTATTTCTTTTCTTTACAAACTGCAAAACATCCTACGTAAAATAGTAATGGGATACAATATCAAAAGATACAACAATCCTTGATATATTTTAAATTGAAAAGTACAGTATCTATTTTCATTCCACATGACCATGTCAAGAATTTGTAAATTACATTTGGCATTCTAATAACGGTTCCACGTGTTATTATCTATTAATTTGCAACAGTGCGGCAAAATCAATGATACAGTGTCAAGAATGGAAATCGTGGACGACAGCGAGCTATCCGTTTTACCGTTGCCGCGATTGACAGTGCATTAATTTCGTTTCTGTGGAAGATTCATGGGTACGCGAACGATCAATCACCGATCGATTTTATTTCCGTCGTGTTGCAATCCCGAAACGCCGGCCCGTCGTCTGTTCGACCCCCTATCCCCCCCTCTGTTTCGGTGCATTCGTAATTGCGAAATGATCGTCGAGCTTGTCGCGCTTGTCGCCGATAATCTCGTGGCTCGTGGCTGCACTTCTCCTACGGGCCATTACATTCTCGAGCCGTGTAGGCTGCATTTGATCGATGTGTCTCACGCCTAGCGCGTTCCATTGTTATCGAACCGGTAACCAAGCTTTCTGGTATTTTTCACTTCAAGTTTACGATCGCTTTTCTATTTCGTTCCATTTTTTTTTCGTTTGGTTTTGGACGAAGGATTTAAAACGCGAGATTGCTCCGTTCCGTGGGGTGCATATGGCGATGTTGGAGGATTGTCACGTCCGATCACCACCGTGACAACTTACATATGTAACAAGACAACAGGTAATTTTCAAACTTAAGCCTTTGTCAGCACGATAATAATTTTTCGATTGAAAAATATCCAAGAAACTTCAGATTTTTTAATTATTATAGAAAATATTCAAAGTTTTTATATTTCGATATTTAAAGTATTTATAACATTGCGCTCTAATATTAATTTTACCCAGAACGTTCTCCATTTTTTTATTTATAATATTGTACAAATCGAAATAGTCTATTTGTAAAATTTGTTAGGAAAATTGTTACACCTTGTAATTTTATAAAAAAAAAAAAATATATATGTATCGTCTTGAAATAAAGGAAGTTTTGTTTGGAATATTTGTTGGTAAAAATAGGATGATTGCACGAGTAGATTAAAATCGTAGATCCCTGCGTATTCGCACATAAATATCCAGGAACGTGTATCTACGTGTGTTTGTCGACAAAAATCGTCCCCTTTTTTCATTAAGGTGGACGCTCTTGAAAGCCCCTAGGTCCTTTCTTTATGTATGTTAGTAGATTCGTGATAAAGTTACGGTATCTAACAACGGATTAAAGGCTTCCTGCTTCCACGTAAATTGCAGTGTCACGCAACTTGGATATTTCATGCTTTGCTCCGTCCTTTCTTCCCCATTCTCCTTCGGTTCACCGATTTTTGTCGTGAATTAACGACAGGTATGGTTGAACATTTTTTCAACGAATTCTCCTAACGAGCGGTATCGTTAAAGTTCGATCGAAATTCCAACATCATGATAATTATTGGATAACAAGATGTTTCGTGATCTTTAACGAGGAAAAAACAACTTGTAATTCTACGTAACTGGTTTGTTCGTTAAGCAAGATTTTTCTAGTTCAATTTTCAGCCGCGTCACAGCTGCATCGGCAATAAGGTCGCGTGCTTATTTCGTGGAACTTAAAAACTCTTTTCGAAAATGAAACAATTCTGAGTAATGTTTCCACGAAACTTTGAATTACCCTTTCGAGAACTTATGTTGGTTGCCGGCTCTGTTTTTATTTCTTCGCATCAAACTTCTGTGACTTTTTGTTATTAATATGATTGCTACTAAAATGCAGGAAGCTCAAATATTCGTTTATAAAATATTCCGATTGCATTGAGAACTGTTAATAATAACATTAATACTTCGTCAAATTTTAAAAAATTACAACACTAGATTTGTAATACTGAATATAAGGTATACTTATTCGATAACGTAATCTTGGAAACAGAAATTTTTTATTCATTTTTAGTTAATCAGAAACGATTAAAAATTATTTATTATTTGTAGAAATGTTCAATTTTGGTAAACGCGAATTCTACAAAATTCATTGCAAAACGATTCACCAACTAATACGATCTAAAAGCGAATTGATCTGCCAGCAAGACACGAGAGGAAATAAAATATGAGGAAGCAGCAATATCCTTCGTCTAGTTTCACGATGGGATCGGAAAAGAATCAAGTGTCAGGCTCCGTACCGTAGATATCGTATCGATCAATCGTTTTCCACCCTCGCGGATATCCTGCGCACTTTTCACCCCCGTTCGACCGAAACGGAATGCGTTTTGCCATATTTTTTCCTTCTCCCCGGCTGACACCGGCGTTCTCTCGGTGTTTGCTTCCCTTCCCGCCGAGTAAATAGTGGGGAAAAAAGGCGTGCGATGGGGTGGATGAAAAGGGAGGGAGGGAAAGAGCATAAAGGATGGACGGACATTTTCGCGAAGAAGCATTTCACGGTACGAGGACTTCGGAATGCGGTTTGGGTTGCATACGAAATAACTATTTCGCCAGGACAGACCGCTGGTTGGAGGCTTATGTTTTTGTCGGTTCGGCTTTCCTTTTGTCGCCCTTATTCTCTCTGCTCGGCTCTCTTTTTTCGGGGTTAGGGGGGATGCGTGTTGAATCACGGCGGACCCGTCTGGTCTGAAAAACGAAGGAAACGGGTGAATTTATGGCTCTCTTAGATTCCAAAGTAGAGTGATGCGTTCGTAACTGAAAAAATTATTGATAATTTTGGGGAATATATTAGTTATTAATATTAACATTTTGGTGATCGGCGTTACTTCCAAATTGAAAATTGTATGGCATATGGTACACAGAATTTGAAGTTTTGTGTTTTAAAACTACGGTGGTTAAAGTACCAATTCATTAATATAGAATTACTATTTTTATACGATAAACTAAGGAAAATCCGAATTCTCGTATAAGATAAGGAATAGTATTTTAAATAAGTGTAATATTGCTTTTGCAGTCGCACAGCGCTCGAATTAATTTCAATTCCACAGTAATATCCTATAGTTCCTTTTGTGAGAAACCATAGAAAAATAAATACGAATATCAATATTCTCGAGTCGATATCAATACTTTAAAAGAATGAACAATCTGTCCATGAAAAATTGCTATTCCTGTGAAAATCAATCGTCAGATGTATCTTGAGAAACTTATTTCCGTTCAAAGAAGCCTCCGAGTCTGTAAATAAAGCTCGCAAACAGGATCAAGTCAACGAACCATTCATAATTTTATCGAGGCCCACCTTGAACGATAAATCACCAGTTTTTATTCTAGCCCCCCTACGACGACGACTGGAGGAGGATGAAAGGGATGAAGATGCTCACGTTGAAACTGCAACGACCACAGAATTCTTGCATCCGGTGAAATCAGGACTGCTGACCGAGCTCCGTGACTGAATGCACCCGTTGCATGAAAACCTGCACACACGTACACGTGCACTCGCAGTATCTGTGTGTACGAGGTGCACGTGTATGGGTCGGTATGCTTTTCGTGAACAAAACAGTAGCTCGGCTCATTTTCGATTTGTTGCTGTCTGTCTAAAAAATGGCAGAGCATTGCTCTGCAGCGGTCCTGATCTCTTTGTCCCGTGGCAACTGTTCTGTGGTCGGAAATTTGACCAGAAATATAGAAATGGAGGAAGCAGACGGGAAAATCGACTGGGGTCTCGGTCTGGACGGCTTGATTAGCAGTTTGTTAAAAGAGAAGTTGTTGAAACGTTAGGTTGGATTGTTGTGGTTACAATTTACGGTGTGTTTATTGAAACGTAGTGAAAAATATTATTGATTGAAAATTATTTGATTTCCATAGGAAAGGCTATTCAAATTTAGCTTGTAAAGTTGGGGAAAACATGGTATCTAAGTTTAACAAAATTTTCTGTTTAAACTATCGCAAATATCAGTGTTCAATATAATTCAATAAGTTTGTTTTTGTGTCCAAATGAAATACAATCGAGTCCTCCTTCAACTGAGATCCCATTAAATTTAAATCATCCCGAGAAAAAGTATCGTGAACGGGTGATGATAAAGTGGCACCGGAAAAAGGAAATTGCTGGGCGATATATTCAGCGATTACGGTCGATGTATTATTCGATCGTTCTATTTCCACTGATTTGTACCTTTCATTTTTCCAGATTCAGCGAGCATTTCGTTGCTGTAAATATATCACTGGTCCGCAAACACCGTGAAAAATAACGAAAATTATTTCCTTTCTTTCAAATAAAAACACTAAAAATCATTACATAGTAACATAAGTTCGTGGCGTTCTTTTTAACTTGAAAATTCATAATTCCATCTTAAAACGTTGCAATATTGCAATATCCGGTCAAATATAATATTTAATATGAACAAAATCCCGTAGCAAAGCTGCTGTTGTTATATTATCAAAGATATAAATATTATTACTGCATCAAATCATTTTAGAAGGAAGAAAAATAATACGAACTTGTGTTACAACCCAATATTTGTCTCGGTGTTCGCGCGACGAACGCTTCATCATTGATAGAACTATTGCGGCGTACTAACGTGCCAAGCTAACGAATACTAATACAAAAATGATGGTACTAACTAATGAACAGGTACGTAATCTTGGAGAGGGAGGTAACACCTGTCTGGATTCGCCGGCACGCAAGGCAGACTTGCACAAACCGGCCGGACTCTACCCCTGCCATCGACAGGGCGGAAATCAGGTACAAATTGACGTGCGGAAGCTGAACGAATCCCGTGCCAGACATATTTTAGCCCCGTCAAGCCGTTTGTTTCTCTGTCAGTTCGTTTTCATGCAAGCTTCAGGCTCGAAGCGAAAATTCGACTCTCCTCTTGAAAAATTTAGGGGAAATAGTTGGAATTCGACGCGAGTTACGCTTTCTTGGTTCGTCAGCGAAATACGTTATTGATTTCCTTCTTATCGCAGTGTAACGATGTTTTATTTACTTGGAAATTGATGATTTTGTTGCATTTATAGATAGGGAATTGTTATTCCTTTTTGTTAGGTTGTTGCATATCAAATGACTGATTTAGAAATTGTAGAAAATTTAATGTGATTTGATGACATAAAAGTGTGATGAAATGACACTTGCAATATATCAATTTAAAAGCTTGAAGTTTGAAGAAAATACCAGTAAAATATTTTACGTAAACGAATCCTTGTATCCATAATTATTCAAAAAAGAAAAGCAGTGATATTCAAAAATACAAATAAAGCACACAAAAGCTCTTGTATATCGCAAATTCTCATTGTCGATAAAATGTTTCTTTAGAGTCGATTTTTCGTTTCATCGAGAGAAACACTAACCCTTTAACGCTTAATTAATCACGCTTGCATGCTTGAAACACTTATCCTAAACCTGTGTACGTGTTTACCGTGTGGCTTCGTGTTTTACACCATCCCCCATTTAGGATCCGAAGATAGGAAATAAAAAGACATTGAATGAAATCCTTACGTAAGATCTCCGATCAGTGGATCGATGTAAAATTGTTTTCACCGGTTCATAAGGTAGTAACCGTTTGCAAATCTATTGAATTTGAACGCAGGTCAGGCACCTGGTTAGCAGCATATGCATAGACTCGCCAGGGAAACCTGAAGACTTGCACCAGCCAGTGGGTTTATATCCCTGTCACCGCCAGGGTGGCAATCAGGTACAAGAATAGAACGTTCCACGAAACGAGAATGTTAATTGAACGATTTATAACAATTGAGGGGCACGCGGTGATTTAATTCGGCTTCTTTAGTTTCATCAAATTCACAGTAGGTGTGAAAAATATTCCGACGATTAATATCGACTAGAATTTTTGTAATTATTATTGCTAACCAATGGGTTGGCGTGTCCTTTGCCAAAATCAAGAGGAAGATTCTGTTAAAATTAAATAAGGAATGACTGATGTTAAAGTCAAGTTACAGTTGCTATTCACTTCTTTCGCAACCGAAGGGTTACAATGTTTTAGTCGAAATTAATTATTGTAAGATTATTTTCTACGCTTGCTATATGATTGCTGAAACTGTTGACTGGATCCTTGATGGTGATGGGATATTTAAAAATCTACTTGCTCGTGGTTTGTAATAAGCGAATTTGTTGTACAGTAATCCGAGTCGAATTGAACAAATATTATTAAGTTATATGACGAAATTTTCTTATTCTGAGAGACGCGAGCTTAAAGCTTTATTTGTTTATACTTCTAAATAAAAGAAATATAGAAAAGTCGATGTTTTCATTCTGTTAGGGTGACGTTTCCTCTTAAATCCATACCTTCTCTTTTCACCTATTTTACCATCTTATCAAATTTAAAACACAAAATCTGTGTTACAGGGAGTTAAAATTTTACCTAGTTGCAATGCCAAAACAAAATCGTTCTAATCTAATCTATTTTAAGCAAACACCATTCTCCTAAAACTGGAGACCGATCTCCTTTATGCTAATGTACATCATCAAACTCTCATTAAAATTCCGGAAAAGTATTTACACACTTTGCTCGTCGGTCCTTGTCAGCGATTACTTACGCTAATCACTCGACCAGAAGAAAACAGGTGCATTAACCGACGACACATTTACCGTTTAAACTTGCACGCTAACTCGGTGCTAAGCCCGATCCGTTTCACGGCAATTAGTAACCCCGGGCTAATCTGAGGCCGGTGGACATCAATCGTCACGGCACCGTTTTTCGCGATACGAGATGACCCCGGGGCTACTTATCCGTTCTTTGTCGTCATTTTTAGTTTCACGCCATTGTGTCGAATTAATCTTCCGGCCCGTGGAAACCGGCACACCTGCTGAAAATTATCGACGCCGGTGTAACTGCGCGCTAAGGCCGAAATAATGTTCGCTCACCCGGCTATGATGTATCTTTCAACGGCTATTGATAGCCAGGTACATGGAGGTGCTGATAAATGGATCCTTTCGCTCCCATGTCTGGGACTTTTAGCACCCTTTAACGCGTTCACCATCGCGTTCGATCTGTTGAAAATTTCTGCACGCGGATATTTTACTCCCGGCAATTTTAATCAATTGTTCCGGTGACATTGCCAACAAGGTGTCCCATAAAACTGTTAATAATTCAATGCCTCAAGCTCGAACGGTATATTTTTAATATTTTTGCATTTTTGCATCGTGTATTATGTTCGAAACGTTCCATAGGTTCGTTAAAAGGAAAGGCAAGATGCACGTAAAATAATTGTAATTTGTAGAAGTTATGAAGATTTAGGTATTGTTCAACTTCGTCCGACATAGTTTCGTATAAAGTTCGCGATAGCACTCGAGTAAGATTCCTTGCATGTTCGAAGTAGGTAGATGAGTAGAACAAGCGAGGAACAAGTCAGACGGGCGAAGTAGCCGGACAAGTAGAACAGGTTGGTATGTAGCCAGACATGGCATACACAATTGTATTCACAGCGAGTGAGAACCGCATTCGATGCATATTCAATTTACGCTTACACATTCGTTTTACTTGTTATCGTCTGGAATTCGATTCGTGACCACGCACAATCAATCTGTTTCAAACAATATGCGTATCATTCGATCGTCAACAAAAAATTCTATTTCTCTTGGCAACAAAAACATTGTAGAATCGTTGGAAATTGTATCGCTTTGAATTTTTTTCTGTCAATTCTTTAATACTCGAAATTGTACAAATACAAAACTTTGCTATGGATTTTGTGTCGTGTTATTTATATACTTTAAATAAACACCCATCGCTTTAACACTTGTAATAATATAAATAAATATTTATTTAATTTAGTACGAAATTTCTATCTTGTGATTAACATACTTTCGACCTCTCGGAATTACTGGTTTAAATATTTGATTGATTATAAAAAAATGTAATTCTCAACCGTTATAATCTTGAATCTTTCATTGTTCTTACTTTATCGAGCAAAAATCAATTCGATCCGTCATTACATCAGCTTTCACGTGTCCGTTATCGTACAAGAACCGAATCACGTTGTTCAAACGAATCGAATCGAGAATCCTTCAGGGTAGGAAGCCCGATTCATCTGGTCGCATCGTAACACGACGCATTCACGCGGGTCGTTCGTTTGGAAGCCGTGAATGAACAGCGATAGAAACGCGATGACCACGACTTGATCAGGGCAGAGGCAAAGCTCGTGGCAGCCGCGTAATTACCGTGAAACCGTGGCTTAATTGCTGGGGCAAATAGCTAAATTAAAGCGGCGCTTTACGGGGCCGAAGCGAGCGGCGACTGATTGTGTTTTTGGTTGTAACCGGTTGTCACGGTTGTTAAACCGAGTCAGAGCCTGGGGGAACGTTGGGCTTTTGTGACCCCACGACGTACCCGGATACGTCGTCTGCGTGATTTTAATGACGAAACGAGTGGCCGGTTACCAGGCTATCCTTTCCGACGTAATGGCGCATGTTTCGCGTGGTAACGAGCTTTACTTGTCTGCCCATTTCTTTTTTCCCAAGTCTCTCTGTGTTTTTCAACGTTTCCTTGACGCTTCGAATATGAACAGGGGTTTCAGGCGAGATGTTAGATTGTAGTACGTGAAATGTCCGATTTTGTGGTACCAGGTTTTCAATCTTCGGTACACGTTCCATAGACTTGGATCATTTTTGGGAATTTGTTTTGGCATTGATATTTCGATAGTTACACAAGAAGTATTATTTTCCATTTACCATTTTTCAATTGTATCATCGCGAAGGGAATTTAATTTGAAGAATGAAATTATTTTTCTGCGATGGAATTTTGAATCATTTTTCATAATCCTCTAGAACAAAGGCTACTTTTATCCTATTGTTTTTAACATCGTCCTAACGAACATAAGGATAATAAAGTGTTTGTTCCATGATGGTTTCCAGAAAGCTCTTTTAGCAAATATAATTTTAATTCGCAGGATGAAATTGTTCTCCAGAGTTGAATCTCTCTGACGGAATTTTGGTAATTGTTTAATATCAATCCTCGGCAAAGTGATATTATTCTGAAACGGAAGTCGTTCGAATAATTGCCGTCATTTTCTTATCGATCACGCTTTATGGTGGTTTGACGTATTCCCTGGCGACAATGTATACAGTAATGCTTGGTTGTTAACGTGCAGTGACTCGTGCATGGCGTTAATACCCCGCTTTTCATTATCTAGAATTCTGTTGCTTTTGGGTGTAACATGGTGCACGGCATGTGGGGCTAAAAACCTCTGCATCCTCGACCTGGATGGTTCTGATAGCGTTATTACAAACGTGTAACGATTTGAATAAGTACTGGCCACCGTACGACCCTGGCCATTCATAATATTTAATCAACTTCTTGCTTTCCTATCTGGGTATATTTGCCTTTATTCGAAAATTATTCTTATTCGGAGCTTCATTCATATAAGTACCAATTAATTTATTAAAATTATATTTTATTCTGTATTTTTCAAACAGAAATGCATTAGGTTGTTAGATATCAAATGGCACATTTCGATGGCATAAAAGTAGTGCAAAGTAATATTTATATCATATCAATTCAAAGTTTATAGTTTGATGAAGGTAATTACTTTATTATTTCATTAATGTTCATGGGCATTAACAGTGGATCGATCAAGTTTCAAAGTGAGTTTCTATAGCTTTAAATTTTAAGCCATTAGTGATATTTTATACTAAATTATCCGCAGTTTGATAATGAAACAGTATAATAGTTCTAGCAGCCGAGATGAGTTTTATGAAATTACTATGAATGTTCTGAATTTGAAAACGTGAAAACTCTTTGTTATGCTAACCATATTAATTTGCAATGTAAAATTTATTGCTTTTCCGAACAAGTAATTGTGTTGTATGAAATATTCTCAACGAAGATTTTACGAAAATCGTATTGATGTCTCTTGATAGTATTACTCATTTCTTAACCTGTGAATATTTATAATTCTCCTTATTCTATCATCAGAAAAGTAACTTCCCTCCGAAGAATCGCAAGGACTCAAAGTATTAACTAATTATTTTATGTGCTGATTCGAAATAGGTAGATTGTTGAAGTAATTAGGAACACGGAGTCGTTTCGCATTTACATTAAAAAGTTTGATGACTTTTCATGTAGAATGGAAACTCGGAGACTGTAGAAGAATCTTTTGATAACTCCTATAAAAGAAAGTTCTCGAATGAGAAAATCGGTTCCACTCGTGGATTTAATTATAAGTTCGTAGTGGTATTACTTATGAAACCTTCTATAAACAAAATTTGAATTTCATTATAATTTTTTATAGAACCTCTTGAATCGAATATTTCAGATATTTACAAAAAAAGAATCAGCATAATTTGATACGATACCATTGAGAATATTTTACACTGTACAATCGTTCCGATAAATCGAAATCAAATTCAAATTCAATAACAAATATTCCCAGAATCAGCTATAACTTTCCACGACTTTAAATTTGATTATTTGAGATATTTAAAAATATTATGTTACTGATCGTAGCGGGACAAGGGTTTTAATCGTTTTCTCGTTTACGGAATTCTTTGCGCAAATGTACACGCAGATTTGTACGGGGCTGTCAGAACCATCGGTCATAGGCAAACGTTGGAGGTCAAAATCCACGGGCATTAATCTTAATCGTTTGTCACAGTACTGGATGTTGAGCAAGACCGGGGAGATCCGTCGAGACGAGTCGTGCCTGGATTACAGCGGCACCGATGTCATCCTCTATCCATGTCACGGCAGCAAGGGTAATCAACAATGGATTTATAATCCTCAGGTATGTTATCCTCACGTTCGCCGGAAGTAGTGGATCAGTGGTTAAATGATTATGACGCGGCCTTTGTGACTTTGTTGCCTCGGTACGTCGATTATCTTGCGTGGTATTCGAGATTCATGAATATTCAATACATTAATAATCGATCGTGGCTCCAGAAATGATTAATTACAGAATTATGAGACGTTTTTGCTATGATAATATAAAATAATAACAGTAAATTTGTTCCTATTTATCATTCGTGAAATTTGGCAACAGTGTAGCCATTGGCCTTACTCAAAACTAAATATGAATGATACACTTTTTGATATTTACGATCGTATAGAGGTTTTGTGCACTTTTTCGATTTTTTTTATTGTAACGAACGTGAAAGCTATTTTTAAGCTTCGAGAGGGTTGTTTATTTTCTGTCGTACAAAGCTGTAACAAACATATGAAAGTTTTAACTCAAAAATATAAAAGATCGCGGAAAAAGCCTGCCTGTTCCCTAATGGTTACATCCGTAGTGCCGGTTATTAATAATCCCCACGGCTCTTAATCCATTAATCCTTTGAAGTCGGAAATTTTTCGGTGAAAAATGAAGTAACATGTGTCCAATCAATTTTCAGTAAAAAGAGGTTCATCAAGTTTTCATCAAGAATTCCAGCTTTCGACAACAAAGGTTTAACGCTTTGATTCCGACTTTATTGCTCACAAATTATACTTAAAAAGTTGCTAATTACTCAGCCTGCGAATAAAAAATTGTCCAAATTTTCCTTTTAGATGATTGATAGCTTGAACGACAGCGGTAACATTATTTCCCCAAAAAAAATAAACACCCGAAAGAAAATAAATTAGAAACTTCGTAAAGTGAAAAGCAGTTATCGGAGCGGGCATTATCAGAGGGTTTTGTTTTCAGACGAAGCAGATCAGACACGGTAGCAGCGACAAGTGTCTGGCGATCACGGAGAGCAAACAGCGTCTGATCATGGAGGAGTGTTCGCCGACGGCGGCCAGACAAAGGTGGTCTTTCGAGAATTACGATCCGTCGAAGCTGTGATATCGCGCCTTCTCGCGTCGTCAGTCGAAGGATCTAGGCCGGAAGTACGATCATCCCGGCTCTTGGGTATCTGTTCAGCGTTATTCCGTGGCCAGAACGCGTTTCGGTAGATAGGCTGGGTGGTTTCGGGGTTTTGAACGCCTCGAAACGTCATCGACCAGACACCCGGGATTCTGTGCGGGACGAAAAATCGCCGTGAAAATTGTGTGCAAGAAAGCGAACGCGACAAAAGCATCGAAGAATAATGCCTCGTACGAGAAGAGAAACGATCGAAACGCTGTAATTTTCTAACTGTAAGACAGAAGTGCAATAGAAACGTCGTTTGAAGGGTGATCGAGGAGAGAAACTGTCCTCTCGGATATGCTGTAATCGATGTAAAATGGAAGACCGACGGGACACTTTGTGAGTAATCGAGAGTCGATTGTACCTCGAGGAATGCTTTCGCTGGCATTGAAGGATTGAAAGCTTCCCCGAGGAGCGTGAAACGGTAAATAGTTGGGTGTAGGATTTCAATCTTCTTCGTTTTTTTCTTCTTCTTGAGGAGATTGTCAAGAAAGGGGTTGCTTCTTTAATTTTGTTCGTTGTTAACGAGTGTTTTTGTGACAGTTGGACGGACGGTGTTGCTCGTAATTGGTCGGATGATTTGTGGCTGTTCAAGTATTGATTGTTTAACGAGCCTATTGACTTTCATTCTTCTTCCTTTTTCTCGTTAATTTTGATTTTTCTTGTGTCGATCGTTGCCTATTCTCATAATTAGAGCGTTAACATTTAATTGGTAATGATATTAACAATAATTTTAGTAATCAAAATTTTATCAATCAAAATTCTTATTCCAGATTATAAAAATTATTAAGGTACTTTTAAATAGTAATTTCTTAACTTAATATTTTTATTATTTTGTAAATTTGTTTAAAATTTTGAATAACAAATCTCAGCTGAAAAAGTACAAATTTTTTCTTCCAATTACGAGTAACTGTATTTGTCCATAGATAGTTTATGAAGTTGAATCGTTGCGTCTGTAACGTTTTATCAGTTGAATGTAATTGTTACACAACCGAGTCGTACGACTTTGCACAAGTACTTACCGATCGAATCGACTCGTTGTTCGATAAATTTTATGATTTAAGTTAATGCTTAGACAACGAAGAGCGTATCAATGCGTGAATGACGGCGAGATACGTGTCAGAAGTGGATGATTCGTTCATTTTTATTCGAGACAGGCGAACGCAATTGCATCGGTCCTCGAAGATGATCTCGATCGTCGCTTTCGTTAGTAGATCATTGTTTCGAAGGAGGATCGAGCGATTTGTGTAAGCTACTTATGACGAGTGCCATCTAAGAGACGATGGTGGTAATTTGTTCTATCGAACGACGAATCGTTGATCATTAGTGACAGTAATAAGTACGGTTTCAAGGAATTTCATTATTATGAACAGTTAAAGAGATTTAAAGCATTTCATTGTTTAATTTAACAGTATTTCAGTGTTTTATTCTTCTGAAGAGGTAGAAACAAATTGATTGTCAAATTATAAGAAACTTTTTATAAATTTAACTGTAATAATATTTTATCATTTCTATTAGTTTTCATTCCGTTTGTTTAAATATAGAATTTGTTTAAATATATTTTGCTATCTCACTGAAGTCACAATAGGGGATGTAAGATTATCATAACACTAATTAGCATATCAGCTCAAGGATCGTTATTTTGTGACGTTCATTTCGAAGCAAATTACATTCAAACATTCAAAATCCTTTATACCATTTTTCTCGTCATAAAATTAATACGTTCGTTTCAAAAATCAGTTTTAACGAAACAAAACCAGAAATTTAATCAACCTGCGTTCTGAATACATTTCTACGTTGCGAATAGTGACATGTTGTATCTTAAAATTAATTTTTAACGTTCGGTCCTTGAAGAGCTAAGACTTTTATGAAACCATCATCGAAGTTTATACAAAAATATTGTAAGAAATATTATTTTATAATAGAGTATAGGGTTTATAATAGAAAAATGAGTCAGATGTATAAATTTAACGATTCGTTGTGCACCATTCGTCTCTTTGTCATGTCCTCAGCGCTTGCAAATAGCGTTTTACATTCCAATCGGTGGTCAGGAATGATCGCCAACAATTTGTAATTCCGCCACGACGACGGGGAAATATTGTTTTCTAATTAATTTAGCTCGTATGTAGCTCGTAGGGACGAAGAGACGAAACGAAGTTAAGGTACACATTCCGATTACGGTGTAGGAAGACTTTTGTACATTTCATGTAAAGTATCTCGATGCCAGTTTAGATACCGCCTAAATGTAAGTTTTCCGAGTGTATGTGGGAGAATTAATTTGCAGAGAGTGAGTTCCCTTCTGCTACGAATTCTTCTTTAAGTATTCGTGCAACCCTTCGCTGTCTAATGTTTCTGAAGCGAGCCCTTGACGAGTCCAACAGTTATTAAAAATTGTTCCATCGTTAAAAATTTAATTTTCTTTCAACGTAAACATCGATTTGATTAACAATTTTCTGATGTTTATGCTACAAAATTTAATACAAGTGTTTATATTAGTTACTAGTCGAATTTAACATCTGGTCAATTTAATTCAATTGTATCAAATGTATTATATTTGAAAATTATTAGTTCACAATGAAAAATACGTTTTGAACAAATTTAAGAAATAAGTATTCGACGGTATGTGGATCTTACGCTTCGAGATGATCGTAATTTTCATATTTTGACGAAAGACAGCAAAGGGTTAAAAGAAAAATTAAGATTCCATTGAGTAATATAATCTGCAGGTGTCTGTGCGTGCCAACGAAATTACAAATGCCTCTGCCCTTGCGTGGAACATTGTACAATATTTCGATTAATCTCGATCGCCATTGTATCACTTATCCGACATTACGGCGCACGAATCGTCGCCACCCTCTACATATCCGTGACTCGGCAAATCATTAAAAATTCATCGCCGGAAACCAGCAAGTTCGATCAAAGCGTCGAGTCGCTTTTCTTTTTAAACGTCTTCAAAAACTTCAAGACAATATAGAGAGATCTTAATCAATGATTATCAGTTAACGACAAAGCCAGCGTTTACGAGGAGTTCCATTTTCGTGTGTAAGTTGAAAATTCGATACATTGAATGATTCACTGCGGTTAGTGAATGATTACAACGAAGGCTCAACACGTTCTGTGCTGTTTGGGTTATGAGTTATCAAATATTCAAATGCACGTATCATATTTTAAATAGAATTCTCAATTAACCATATTACACACAGAAAAAGTTTCGAAGCACCGAAGGCATACCCTAACTCGAAATTTCAAGCATCTTATCGATCTTAAATCAAATTCTCAAGCATCCATAGCACAATTTGAACCAGATTCTCGAATATTTATAACAAATTTGAAATAAAATCATTATATGCCTATGAAATACCTAGAAAAAGCTCTCGCAGCACCCATGATATTCTCTAAATTAAATTTTCAAGTTTGCAACATATCCTAAACTCAATTCTGGCGTAACCAGAGTTCGAATCGAACCAATATCCGAAAGGTCTATAATATATTGTGAAGGAAAGTTCCAGTGCTCCATAGCACGCCCAATAAAAGATCTTCAAACACCCATAGCACACTCCAATCAAAATCCTCGAGTACCCGTAGCCAAGAAGGAGTACTAAAGGGTTAAAAGAAACTCCACAATCTTAAATAGCACGAAACGTGTTGATCGAGAACCGATTGATTGTCAAAATTTTCATTCCATCTGTCGGGAAGATTTTGCCGTTTTGTGGCATGGTATTGATTAAAGACACTGTGGAATTAGGAGAGTGTGAATAATCGAGCAGAGATGGAAGTATATATACATATATACATATAAATATAGATTTAAGATGGTTGTAAAGAATTCTTATCTTCGAAGGATGACGATGAACGGACGAATGCAATTCAACGAGAACGTTTATACAAATAGATATAGATATATTATATATATATGACATTTTTTACATTTGGTAAGGATGTTGCATATCGTGTGAAAAAAAAGAAAAGAAGAAGATACTACGATGATGAAATGATGAAATGATGTAATGGACACAGCCGAGCGACCCTGGTCGCACGTTAATTAATGTAATATCGAACGTGCCTTATTTCCTGTATATATACACATATGAATATTATTATCATTATTATCATTACTACGAACCTCTATCGTAACGTGCAAGTATTTGTGTTGAATAAATCGATGTTGTTTTACGTTAAACAGTGTGGGAAACGATCATTGCCGTCGACGTCTAATCATTGTCGTTATCTTATTTGTGTCCTGTGATTTAATTAATGATTTGTTGGAAAGCTTAAGTTCTCTTAAAGTTACTTTTGGTTGCTCAAACTTACAATTTCTAATTTTGAGCGCCGAAAATATATAATTTCTTATTTTGAGCGCCTAAAATTTTCAATTTTGGTATTTTGAGCGGTTAGGAATCGGGGTTTGAGCACTTCTGATTGCTCAAGCTTAAAATTTCTAATTTTGAGCGACTGAAATTTATAATTTCTTATTTTGAGCGCTTAAGATTTTCAATTTTGCTATTTTCAAAATAAGAAATTATAAGTTTTCGGCGCTCAAAATAAGAAATTATAAATTTTAGGCGCTCAAAATAAGAAATATTAAGTTTGAGCAACCAGAAGTGCTCAAACCCCAGTTCTTAACCGCTCAAAATAGCAAAATTGAAAATTTGAGGCGCTCAAAATAAGAAATTTTAAGTTTGAGCAACTAGAAGTGCTCACATCGCAAATCTTAACCGCTTGTTAATAGTTATGATTAACAAAAAATGCAAACTCTGAGTGGGTTTCGAACCTATGTCCTAAAACGCATGCATCGTTTCCGAGCCAAGATCCTAAGTCAATTCGGCAACCACGTTTTTGAAAAATCCTTTAACGCTAATAGTATATAAGCTCACCGAAAGGCATTAATCTGTTACATATGTACGTTAATTCCATTTCAGCAATCTATATTTAATCTACAACTTATGTGACTGTGAGTTTGTTCATTACTTCTTAGTGCATATACTGAAAAAAGAGGACGTACAAATTTGAAGTAAAAGTCGCTTCTTTTGCGCGAAGTAATCAGTTCTTGATTTTTTTAACTATGGCGCACTTTAGCATAAAATCTGAAAGAATTCAGGAATAGTAGTCATGTTCATACGTTGTTACCGTCTGCAATATACCATAAGCGCCCCTGACCGAGATTCCTTGAACTATTCTAGTATCAATTTCCATGCTAGTGGATGCGAACCGTAAATAAGACTTCACGTTTTCAAAAAGTGATAAATCGGCAATAACGTGTTTCTCTACGATTATGCTACTAATCCGCAGAGTAGTCTGGTCTGCTTTTAGCGAAAAAATGTGCTTTTATGCGTGGAAACCTAACGGTGAATTCTGTACCCCCAGAAACTTGATTCTTGCAATTATCGAAAATTTAAGTCTAATTTACGAAATCGTCTCTCTCTGTCGCGCCTCACGAATAGGAGCATGGCCCCATTTGTTTGTGTGAACGAACGCACACAGCTTACGGGCAAGCGAGACTCCCCCCCTTAAATTCCTATAAAATACAACCTTGCTTTTTTAATATTTAGATAATTATGAAAGCACAGCGGCATCCTTGGTTCTTTGCAGCATGTTTTTTTTCTTATTGCTTAGACATTGAAGCTCGAGGCTTGTTTTCCTTTGTGCTTGCATTCATTGTTGATGCTACGTGGACTCCTTTGACGCGTTCAAGCCGCGTAATTGCACATGATATTGAATCAGGAGTTTGCCATGAAACTCGGTCATGACACAGTTCCGATCGACCTTGAACTATTTTCGTTTGACCATAAATTTCCGTTTCCAATAGCTCTACCCAACGATTAATTAATTAGTGACAAATCATTAAACATTTTCGAAGCGATATTCGATCATTGCTGAACATCATCCTTATGAAAATATACGATTAAAAATTATTTTTAATTTTCTAATCGACGATGAAGTCGATCGATGAGAATGAAGGCTTAGTCTGTGTACATGAAAATCGAATGGTGATTGAAATTGTTCATTCTCTGTGAAATTAATCTTAAGATTAAGGCGTTGCGTGTGTTTATCGAACCGTTTACCAATTATCGAGGGCTGCCACGGAAACTAAAATGAAATCGTTCGTTATTCTCGCGCAGGCGTGGTCGACGTCGCGACGTCCATCGCGAGGATACACCACATATTACCTTTCGTTCCTTTTGGAAATTGTTAGGAAATATTCCAATACTGCACAGGTAAAAACTATTCTGAATTAACAATACTCCAAGTACAACACTCTAATAATCCCTTACAACAAGAAACATGAATTAAAACTGCGTATTTATATATTTGATCCCTTAAAAATAAGAATAACTAACCACATATAAATTAAAAAGGATCTAAAGATAAAGAATTAAAATTAATTCAAGATCTTGAATAAACACAAATTTCGTAACTTCGAAGTATATGTAAGTGAGAATGAATTATTTAAGGTTCTTTAAAATTAGAGAAAATTTATTGGATTTTCTATAATTAGGGGTACGTGTTGATAATGAAATTATTCAACATGGTTCTCTTTAAAGGAGAATATTTTTGGACAGTAGGGGTCGCTCCTTTTTCCCCATCTTTCAGCTGGGTTAGCTACTTGTTGCGGGGTTGGACGTTATTGATTAGTAGGGAAGGACGGGACCCGGCTAGGAGGGAGACGAAAGTTCCTCCACAGACATGAATGGCTGTGGTCCACAGAGCCAGATTTTGAGCTTGACCCGGATTCGTCACGGCGGAGTTCACGTTACCTTCACTTTCGTTGCTCGCGTTGTAAGCCAGCGTGAAAAATCGAAAGTGAACTCTATCTAGCATTTCTAAGCTACTTTCTATCCGGTCGGACATCATCTAACATCAATCAACTTGTAAAATTTCAATAAAAACCTATAGAACTAAACCACCGTTCATTAGAACCTTTGCAATCCTTTTTAACACATTTAACTTCACGGCACTGCTTGAAATTTCAAGATTTTCGATCCAAATGATTTGATCGTACTTGGAAATATTTCACAGAATTACGAAAATATAGCTTAGCCCGGTAATATTTGAAAATTAGCAATTTACCTCTGAAATTTTTTATTCCCACTTGGCAAACCATAAACCCTGAAATTCTATCATAGCCTCGATTTAATTTTTGCGAAAAGTCACAGAATAAGCAGAAGTTACATCCTACTTATCTTCGAAATTCGATCGAGGGATTATCCCACCCTGAACTTTCTCCCTTGCGAAAACGAAATCAACCCCCCCGTAGGAGACGTAATTAATGGTCTCGGGTTACCGGGAGGACACCGGTAACCAGGATGACATTTGAAAAAAAAAAATCCGTGGACGAAAGAAAGGGAGAGGTCCTTCGGAGGAGCAGCAGGTCGCACAGGCGCACCCGGCGTTCGGTCCGCGTGTGCGCAGTAAGGGTGGCTCGACCTGAGGGAGTGTTGGCTATCGGCGCAGTCGAGTGACACGTCGTGGCCAAAGCCAGCCTGGATTTTGTGTTTCGTACGTTCATTCACGAAAGCGACAGTGTTCGAACACCGCCACCCCCTCGTGTACCTCTGGGGAAAGGGTCGAAGGGGGTAAGAGACGAAAAATCGTGGACACGACGTCAGCAATACGAAACACCCCGTGACAGGCGTGTCTCTGGAACGATCCCCCGAATATTCTGGCCCTGAAAACGATCCCCGAGCGCGAAGGGGTGGTTGGTTGGAAAGGTTCATTCTCGGTTGTTGTTCGTAGGGGTAGTTTTTTGTTTTGTTTTGTTTCCTCGTTGTCGTTCATAGAACGCCAGAGACACGAGATGTTGTAGGATTGATTCTTGTGCAAGATCGTGGACGCGACGCGCGTGTGGTTGATTATGCGTGTTCGTAGAACAGAGGCAGTGAGGTAAAAGTGTTTTTTCGGGGCAAAAGCGGCCCGGCGAGCGAGAGGGCTCCGGGATTCGAGCAACAGGTAATTTGACGATTGCACGAAGCGTAGTTTATATTGCCTTCAATGTCTTTGACACTTGATTCTGAATCACTGTTTAAATCTTTGATTGCGGCGTGCTTTGATAAAAAGCCGGTAATGAGTTTGAAATTATATAAGGGGAAATAAAAATTTTACTTTATATCGTTAAATTTATTGCGCCATTTGTGTTAAATAAATGCTTGACATTAATTACCTGCTTGTATGGTTGTTTTTATTAACAATGAATATCAGGGGAAATACTAATTTGATTCAGACAGTATATGAGAAATTTATATTAAGATTAAAAAGAAAATGTTTACATGCCTATCTTGTGTTATAAATGGAATCTAATTATGAAAGAGGATTATTAAAATCTTTAGGTGCAAAGTTAATATCGCTCCATCATTGGATTATGAATAATTCTAATAAAATAATTGTCGAAAATTTCTACAAGCTTCAAAATTATTAAATTACCTTTCCTTAACTTACTAACATTTTCCAAGTTGGGGGAATAACAAAAGTTTGATTGCTCATCTGTTAATTATAAAATTGTGTATTCTTATAATTCACAATTAAATCTTTATAATTATATAACCCAACTTCCTGGTTAACAATGGCCACTTACTTTATTATTTTAGATTGATTTAAAGTGTTACAAACGTTTTGAATGAAAACTATTAATAATCAACTTACAATTAGTATAAGAAATAAAATCCATTAAAAGAAACTTTTACAACTATGAAATATAAATAATTGTACTTATTTTACACCAAGTGATTCACATTGTATCCCTGAATAAATTACAAAAAAAGAAACAAATAAATGAAAATTAAAATAAATAATTTACAAGATTTACCGTCATTTTCATCATTCTCATGCACCTAATTCGTCAAGTTTGATCTAAATGCTTTGTGCCTGAAATCAGAATCTAAATCTTAAATAATTCATGTTGCCTAAAGGTCAGACTTAAACGAAAGTTTATCGTCAGCGAAGAAACGTGGGTTAAAAAGGGGTCTCCAATGGCAAGTGGGTTAACTGCATCGCAGATAACATAGCTCGTTACAAAGAAGGGTGGTTAAAGTCTTTCGTCAGGGGTTGATTTATCGATGTGCTTGTAAAGGAAAGTGCATTTCGTCCATTAAAGCGTGCTTTCGTCCCGTTTTCTTTTTTCTTCTTCGGAAACCCTTAAGCCATTCGGCTCGGTAGATCCATTAAACTCGATCATGCGAAAATCACCTTTTCGCAAATAACTTTTTTTTTTATAGTTTGCTTCACGTAGTACCAAGGTACCGATAAGAAACCACTTTTGAAACATTTTATGCGTCATAAAAAATATAATTAACTAAACATTCTCAATGTTTAAACAACTATCAATGTTGAATTAAGGTGTTGTTAAATAATTTTGTGCAACACTTAGATTCGTAATAAATCGTGATTAATTGATCAAATTAATTTTATCTTCTGTAATCAAATGGAGTTTCAATATTCATTATGTCAACATCTCCAGCAATGTTGAGCATCAATCGATAAAAAAATGATCGATCGATGTTTACGATCCGAAAATGTTGATCGGTAAAAATCGCAGTTTATTCGATCAATCGATGAAATTAGTTGACTATCGCTAATTATAAATATTGATTGCTCATTCACGATCATCAGTTATTGATTTTTTATCAAAAATTTAATTGAAATTTTATTTGATCTATGTTTCCTGTTAAGCTTAGTTAAAATTTATTTTTGCCGGTTTATCTTCAACACTTATTTCGAATATTTTCGTTTCTTATCGATGCATCGTAATGATGCTTATTGGATTATGCCGGTGGCATGATGGTGGTTTAATGGAACACCATATGGCTGTACTATTCGTGCCGCTAATTTGTAAAAAGAATTATGCCGTCCCTGTGGTGCTGCACGTAAGTGGCGCTTCTCGTGTTACTGGAACATTACGATGGTCAACGATGAGGTGGAACGCGGAGATCTGAAAACTTGAAAGACCTGGATGTATTACAGATATCATTTATATTGTATCCATCACACAGCTTTTTGTTGAAAAGAATTCGTGTTCAATGAAATTTATATCAAACAGATGTGTTGTTTATTTCGGGAGAATTTAATAAAATTTCTAAGCTAAGTATTAAGCTTTATAATTAAAATTCTTCTTATTTTTAATATAAGTCTTATTAATAATGTGATATAGCTGATTAAAGATAATCTATTATTCGCATAACCGTGCTTGAAAGCTTTTACCTAAGCTCTAAATTAATTTCAGATATTTCAATTAAATCCCCTGTAATTTAATAATTAATAAAAAGAAAAAAGAAACGAACTTTTGAGTAATACTAGTATTAAACTGGTAAAGTAAGGTGGCTGTAAGCATAAATTCGCAAATTAATCAATTATATTGTTTACGTGATGAGCACTTAAAACTTTGAACAATATCGTAGAATTTTCAATTTTTATGAATTAAAATCATAGGTTTTCACAGGGTGCGTGTTTCGCGATGTTTTATTTGCAGGAAAATACAGGCTCGATGCCGGAGGCTTCAGGGTCGGGGGTGGCCGACGAGCCGGACTATTCTACTTTTGAGAATAAGACCGGCCTGGCCGAGGACATGAAGTTTCTGGCCAGCATGCCGGAATTATGTGACGTGACCTTCCTCGTCGGTGAAACCAGGGAGCCGGTTTGTGCTGTGAAGGCTGTTTTAGCGGCGAGAAGTAGGTTTGTATCTCAATTAATACGAATTTTCCAAAATGATACAGCATTTCGCTCTTAAATTTAACCCAAAAACAATTGACTTCAAATATAGAAATATACAAAATTAGGGTCACTGGTATATTTTTAACGCATTGACTACCATCAAAGCCATCTCAAATATAATTTCATAAACCGATGAACAGCACAGCGGAGAAAATTAATTTTGAAAATTATTATTACATGTATCCACTTATACTACGGCAACCAACGTGTGAAAAGGGTTGGACCATGAGTAAAATTTTTTGTTTATCACAATATTTTCTCCATATTTATCTTTGACATTATTCATTTTTGCTATCAAAAGCGAACGACGTATTTAGGTTGCGTAACTTCGGTAGAACACTCTGTGTTAAATTTTCCGTGTGATTACTGCAAACTTTGTCCAGTGTTTTTCTACTACTAAAAATAATATTAAAATGCCATGTAACAACGAATCTATATATATATCGTTTTCAAATTATAATAAAAATATGGAGCCTTGAAAAATTTTAATGTAATGGCCTCAAAGTCCAAGTATGGTTCACAGATTTTATTCTTGAGGGTTTAATAAATAGAGTGATAAATGTTCAGGGTCGTATTTCAATCGTACGATCATAAGGGGTTGAAAGACATATTTCGAATCGTTCGTTTCGTAGGGTGTTTCACAAGATGCTTTACCAAGCGCCGAGTCCCCAGCGTAAGAAAGACCCACCACCGAGGGAGAACAAGATCCGGCTGTTCCTGAAAAGGAGCTCGGAACCGCTGTTGAATTTGCAGAATGCTGCGCAACAGGTAATTCCAAAACGATCATTTCTCTGTAAACCTCGTCATTGATATTACACAGTCACAACATCTACAGTGTCAAACAATTAAAAAATAAACAGAAACGATACAAAGATCCTCGATAATGAATCGGATACAGGCAGTGTGTAAAATCGAAATTGCAATGAATTATAGAATAAACGAGAATAAATGTATTCAGAAGAAAAAAAATAAACAATTTAAAATTCGAAAAAATTTAACACGTTGGACTAAGGATCACTAAAAATGCATTGTGATTAAATAGTTAATGAAAAGAAATATTCTAAATTATCGGTATTACTTTGATAGTGGTAGCAATCAAAGTGTTAAATAAACTTTCGAAGTAGGAAAATGAAGGCTAAACTTCTTATAAATCGCATGATGCATATGTCTGATGGAATCTTTCAATTGGAAAAACATATACGAGTACATGTTTCAGTATAGTTTCATTCACGAGATATTATCATCCTGATTTACGTCAACATTATCTGTAGAGAACGATAAATTGAACTAAAATTTCACAGTTTCATTTTGTGTCTAACAATAAGAGAAACATCCAACTAACTACCAAAGCTTATCGCCTAAGATTTAGATGATTATACTTAGAAAAGATACCATAATTCTCATGTAAAAGAAACTTCGTCGAGCCCCTCTCATATTCCTCTCGAAACCATATTACATTGATGTAAATCTGGACGATAGTATCGGGTGAGCCTCCTCGTGTACATGTATTCTTACTTTCCAAAATACAACGGTGTGATTGAAAGCCGATTAGCAAACAAAAATCACAACGGAAACTTACAACTCTCCCAAATAGAATATGAAATCATCTTCGTACACGTGTTCGAACACGATCGATCGAATGATAGAAATAGTAAGTTTGCGTTTTTTAATTATGTCGTGTAGCGGTCAGGGTTCACGCAGCAGTTGGCCCCCATACAAGAGGTATTATATGAACGTAACTCTTCTCTATAGCATTTTGCATCTAATTCATTCTACGATTTCTCTCTTTACTTTTCTTTTACCTTTTTTACTCTATACTTATCGAGAATCTTTTGAAGGAAGAGAGAGGAACAAGTTCTCGATTCGATTTCAATGCATTCAAACGTTTCGATCCAAAGAATTCTGTCCCTACCCGGCTATTAGTTAGAGCAAATTGATCCGTTTCTTTTGTCTGACTATATTTAGTTGTCTGATTCGTAGAGGATACCCTGAAGAGATTCGAACTACTCTGTACATAGATGATTGCATGATGTAGATTCCCGTTGGTGTTGTGAAATTATTGATAAATTTCATTTTTATTAATAATCGATTCTACAATTTTCCTACATTGTATTTTTTGTGGAAAATTGTTGGAATAAAAGTTGTTTCGATCCTTGAATGGGTCGTTGGGACGATGACAATTATTATAATTTAATTTTACATCCCTTTTCGTGTGAATTTTGTTAATTTTAGTTATTTCTTTAGATATTATTATATTTTTGCAGTATATAAAAATTTGGATGCTAAAGGTTGACGTCATTCGGTGGTACAGCAATATAAATTGTTTAATTAAATTTGTATGCTTTTATAATACCTAATATTATTGTATAATTTTTCATTATTGCAGTTGAATTATTAAGAATTTTCATATCAGTGAATAATGATGGATTTTTTCGCAAAATACAGAAACATTGAGTCGTAGTATAAATTCTTTGAGTACATATTAATTATTCGAAACAATTTCTTTTCATTTCTTCTGCCGCAAACAATTTTATTTCAAGGAAGGGAAAATACTGCAGATTTCTGTCACAATTTTGTTGAACTGTACGAAGGATGTATCTGATTGCAGGAAATTAAGGTGCATCCTACGTGGAGCAATTTGTTGACGACATTAACGAGACAATTCAGTCGCGTCGATCTATCTGTTTCAGTTGGCATGCAATTTTGAAATGATATATACGCAATCTCGAAGATCCGTGTCGTTTGTATATCGACAAATTTGCGATATAGTTGTAGAGTGGCACGATCCCAAGCTATCATCCACGGTACAAAGGCATACTCCTCGGCACAATTTGATTTCTGCAATTCACGATCTTCGCACAAAGTAGTGGTGGATCTGGTGATGGTGTTAGTCGCACAGTAGTGGTTTGCCTTTGAGAATTTGCACCCACGCCACGTTTGTCACGAACGATCTCCTTCGTTCCGATATGAATAGGATAAAAATTGATAAAACGTTTCGTGTGTTCTCAGTGTTTTGAAAATGAAATAATTAAAATAGGATACAATTGTATTAACCCTTTCGTAAACATTCTAACATCTTTTGCGTAGAATTAAAAACTTTTGTCGTTAAATTTATTTATGCGATAATAATAGTTGTACTTCTAATTATTCGTACTGCTAACGAGGAGCATTCTATATTATTTAACACCATGCCTGCCACGGTGGTCGTCGGTGATCGGAGCCTGGAAATCTTTATAATCAAATAATTAAAAGAAAAGACAGAATAAACAGCGACAGCTTTGATATTAAATTAATGATGCAAGTAAGGTTAAATTTTAAAATTAATCAAGGTTATTATTAATTAATTAGAGTATTTGGAGTGCCTTATCGCACTTCCGTTTTCACTGTGGCAGTCAGTGTGTTAATTTACAAAATTGGCATAAGTAGAGTAATGGTGTAGATATTATAAACTATTGCATTATTTGCAACTGTAGTTGATCTGAAAATAATTTTATGCAACTATCTCGTGAATAACGGAAGGGTTACAGAATCAGAGATTTTTTTTATCAGAAATATATCAAGTTTATCACTAAATGCATCGAGCAAATCGCTTAGCATGGATTTTCAAGTTTAAGCAACGATCCGAACTGTCTTGCTGTTCGTTTTTTGTCCTTATGGATATTTCAACCCACAGCCGAATCAGCATCACACTTTGATCGTCGAGGAATTCGAACCGGACGTGTTCCGTCAACTGATCGAGTACATTCATACCGGATGCGTGACGTTACAACCCAGGACTCTGTTAGGTACAGAATTATCTATTCCCTTAGAAATATTATTAATCGAATTTTTTGACACTTTAATTACAATTGACAATCGTTTACTTATTTCACAGGTGTGATGAACGCTGCTGATTATTATGGTTTGGATGAGCTAAGGAAAGCTTGCGCTGGGTTCGTCCAGTGCTGTATAACAGTGGACACCGTCTGTGCTCTATTGGCATCGGCGGAACGATATATCCAGTACAAATGTACAAAATCTTTAGTTCAAAAGGTAACTTGTATAAATTAGCAGAGGTCTACGCAATTATTCTACCAGACACATTCCAAAATTCCAACTTACAGGAGTTAAAGTATATATTATAATTTGTGATAAATTAACCATCCAAGAAGGGAATTTTCAACCCGTAGAGATAATTATATACATATCACGCAATTATTCTTTTCCGAGGAAAAAGATTAGATTTCCTTGTGAAATTAAAAATAGACAAAATATTACCACACTGATCTTTACCGCAGTTATACGATCGTTGATAATGAAACAAGTGTAAACATTTTTATATTTTAACGATACTAATCACGGCTACGAAGTACATTCAAATCTAGCGATCAGTGATCGAATGACGACGTTGTATTTTTACTTTTTGGGCACGCGGCCTTATCAATAATTTCACGCGACTCGGCTGTGGTCTTCTTTGCGACAGATTCGAGGACAATGATTCGAAATAATTCAAAAGTATTATTATAATATCGACGATGAATTGCAAATATGTTATTTTAAAAACAACCTCTGTAATGAAATATTTGATTCTTTGATTCATAATGAAATTAAAGTATAGATTATATTATAATACTCTTAGAGAAATTTTCAGATGTACGTTACGGTATATTAAATTATAATTTTTGCATAAAATTGCACGATCTATACAAATTTTTAAGATACATTGATCTGTGTATGTTTGGTATTTTATTTCAAAGGTATTGGAGTTTGTTGACGAACATGGCAACGAAGTGTTGAATTTAGGATCCTTCACCCTTCTTCCTCAACATGTAGTTCGTCTGATCTTGGCAAGAGAAGAGTTACGTGCTGACGAGTTCACTAAGTTTCAAGTAAGTAACATTTGAAAATTTTTAGTTTTTATTTTATTCTATATGGTGTTAATAGAGATTTACATCGGTTTATGAATAATATTTCTTAATTTTCTTATCAATACTTTTCCTTTTTGTTCCCCTTTTAGTCGCCTCTTACGACAAGCAGGGGCTACTGTGGGTGTATTCTGCTCCCCTTCCCACAGGGAGTCTAATTACTTATATTGCTAATACAGTAATTATTCCTAATTGACAATCTAATTACTTACATCACCAATATGACGATTCCTTTATTTTTCCTGCGAACCTTTTAAAGATTTAATTTTTAAATATTTACTGTAAATTCCTAATTATTTACACTACTAATACGACGATTCCTTTATTTTTCCTACGAACTTTTTAAAGATTTAATTTTTAAATATTTACTGTAAATTCCTAATTACTTGTATTGCTAATATAGTAATTATTCTTAATTAATTCTTAAATACTTAAATTACTAATGTGATGATTTCTTTATTTATGTTCCCAACTTTTTAAAGTCCTATTGTGCTAACATTTACTATGAATAATATAATATATAGGCAAGGTTAATGCCTACCTTTTTGACACGACGAACTGAATATCGAAAAGATTAATTTATAATTGTTTTTATCATCATTAGGCGGCCTTGATGTGGAGTAAGAAATACTGTGACAGCAACCCGAACACGATTCTAAAGGATGTGATCGGCAACTTCCTGGAATACATTCAGTTCCATAAAATTCCTGCAAACGTATTGATGAGGGAGGTTCATCCTCTAGGATTGGTTCCGTCTGGAATCATAGTGACTGCACTGGCCTATCAGGTGCGTGTTACTTCGAAGATAACGATTGAAATTAATCATTGACTATCATCTTCTTCTTCTTCTCTCTATTTTTTTTTTAATACATTTTTATCGCCGCAAATTGTTGATCAGAAAGTTGCTTGGTTTCTGATAATTATCTGACGAAGTCCGTAGCGAAATATCTGCTCGAACTCGAGAAGAAAACTTTTGATCGTGATTAATTTCGAAACATACACTGTTACAAGCAGCACTTTTAGTGCAGACGTCCAGGATTGTAGTTTGTGCATTTCTAGCAAAATGAACTAAAATGTGTAACGAATCTCCACGAAGGTAATTGAAGCTTGTTAAGCTAAACAAAAATCACCAGATTCTACGTGTTCCTTCGGTTTACAACAGTGTTACGTTCCGTTTAAACATGATGACTCGTCCCAAGTGGCAATATATATGATCGTGAAAGATAATTGAGTTTGTATAGATATGTTTGTCGATATCGTTCCCCTTTGTTATCCGTTTGTGCTCCTTGTTTTCTTGTGGAAGCATGTATCAACTCAACATAATGAACAAATTTATTAAAAAATCACTTTTACTGTTTCAAATATTTTCATTTTATAAAGTGCAGTCTAAATTAATCGTGTATAGGGAGATTGAATTGTACATTTTTATAATTTTATCATTTTCCCGGAACAAATTCACCATTCATAGCATCGAATAAATGGTTCCCTGGTTCGTTTATTGTTTAGAAATCTATATTTTGTGTTAAAATTTGCTACACTGCACAAAATAATTGAAAGATCGATAAATTTGTTAAAAGCTTCTTTCAATTCCTTTGTGCAGGATAAGTGTAAAAATGTATCTTATCAGATCCATTTGATACATTGTATGTTGTGCATATGTTGACGAAGTTATTTACCTAAGTAACACAATTATCCTGTCATCAAATGTTTAGTTCCTTCTTTATTTTACCTTAGACGTTTCACTTTCTTGTGTTGAAAATGAAAGCATAAATCAAAATTTACTTAAGTGCCTCAGAAAGTCTCTAATAACGTGTAACATTCAACTGTAATAAAAAATTTCAGAATTCAAATATTGAACAGGACTGACAAATATGTAGATATTGGAGGCGAGCAAATTTCTACGATAAAATAATAATTTAATGTTTTAAGTTCATTGGCAAATCGACCTTATATTCAATGTACCGCACAGTAACATCCCAAAAGTCCAAATCACAAATACTCACTAATTTTATTTATTTCAATGTATAAACATAATCTGTGAAATATTATTTCCCTTTCATTAAGCACTTTATCAAACCTAATTGGACCTACATCCGTTGATATGAAGCTTTGTATTTTACTGTATCTATTCCAATACCCATCACCTCCTTCAGTACTGTGCAGAGCTGGAAAGATGGTGGGCGAGGTGGCGTAGGAATAAAGGCAACATTGTTTGCACCGTCTTCTCTTGCTACCTTTTTGAAAACCTACCTTCCGGTTCTTATTAATACACATGCTAACATGGTACTAATATAACCTTTACTTCGAATACACGAAGCGTAATATTGTAAGATGTCCATGCCCTCTCTTCACATTTCTTATGGTTCCTTATGGATTTGGCGACGATTGAATGATAAAAATCCTGACTAGGTCCTAACGAATCAGAAGGAAGCGATAAAATTACCTTGCACGACACCTATTATTCACACCGAGTTTAAGGTGCTCACGTTATTACTTTAAACGTATCCCATTCGCTCTTTTAAATCTTGGGTCAATAACCAAAAGGTACACAGTTGTTTTATGAACAGGATACCCAGGTATCCAGGGGTATTGTTTAACAGCAATGCTAAAATATGCGAAGAATAGAGATCTAGGGTGATTTTGAAACATTATTGAAATGGGTACCTGGGCATCCTGTCAACAACGAAGAAAGCGGGCCTGTAAGGTATCAAAGCCGCATGCCAATGTTCCATCTCTGCACGGTACACACCCAGTAGAGAAGATTCGTTCCAGTTCCGCATGTCCTGTCCGAATCCCGGGAGTCACCTGACCAGTGGATTTGTTGCAGGCAGACCCAACCAGTGTCGACCCCGGAAAACTGTCTCCCCACAGAGTGAGGCACCACGATCGTAGTCTGTCGGTGCAGTCATCTCTGCAGGACGCGTACGGTAGCAACACGTCACTGAGCTCGACCGGGTCCGACGAGGGCTCCGATGAGAAGCAGCATTCAGGTAGCAACTAACCTCCGGCCACGGCCGCACTGACCGCGGCCGTATCGGACCAGCCTCGACCCGATGGTATTCCTATTAACGATGCGGTCTCGCACCCGCTTGAAGGTAAAAACGGCACAGCTGACCAGCAACACTGGATGAAGCCGGACGAAGAGGAGTCGCAGCAACGTGCGGACATCAGGCTGGAACTCGAAGAACAGGGACAACCGGAGAGGATCAAGAACCAGCAGGAGGACCTGGAGAAAAAACAGCAGGAAGAAGGAGCGACGAAACAAGCCGAGAAAGAAGGTGCGGAACAAGAACGACCGAAGAAACAGGAAGACTCGAACAAGCAGGACGCAGAAGGGAAGCAAGAATCGAAGCAACAACAGGATGGACAGGAAGTGCAAAATCAACAGGTTGAACAAGCATTGCAAGAACAGGAAACGACGCAACAGGAGAAGGAGGAAGAACTGAGGAAGAAGAAGGCTGAGGAAGAGGCTATGCTTAAGCAGAAAGAGAAATTGCAACAAGAACAGGAGGAACAGCGAAGAGCTCGTGAAAAGAAGCGGCTGCAGTTGCAGTTGGAAGAGTTGAAGGTGCACTGGGCCTTGCAACAGGATTTGATAGTGCAGCAACAGGAGGAAAATCTGCAACGGCAGATCGAGGAGAAACGTCAGGAGGAGCAGTTCGAGTGTCCGCAGTACCAACAAGTGCAATTGTATCTAGAAGGCTGTAAACCGGAAACGGAGAAGAGGACCGAGCAACGACAGGTGGCCGAGCCGAGGAAGAGGAAGAGGGAACAGGACCGGGTGGAAATTCGTGTGCACGAACCGGAGCCGCAGAAACAGGAACAGCAACTGCAGCCATCCGGTTTTTATATTAAACTGGTAGTGAGGCAGGAGGGTCGTACTAATCTGGTCTGGTTGTTCAAAACGCACCGATTCTGAATCGTTTCCGTTCTCTTCTAGTCTGATTTGCCGTTGTTGAAGTTTCCGTAGGCGAATCGTTGTATTTTGGAACCTATTAAGTTTCTGTTTGGAAGAGTGACCGTACCGTGGTCTCGTACAACTGTTCGAAGGAATCTCACGTGATTGTTGAAGAGGAAGTGCTCGCTCACTCTGGTCCGGATTAATTTCACGGATGTCAGTGCAACAGGTTGTGCTAAACGTGGTTGTGTTTTCACGTTAATTAACATTCCTCCGTTGCTTTCGGTTGAATCGCCGACTCCTTCTGGCTTGATTCAACGCAGAATGTATACTGTACGCTGTGCTGCTCAAAGTAATTGATCGACGTTTACAGCCAAGTTATATTGTAGAAACACCGAACAATACATTTGCATTTCGTCTGTGTCTAGAATCACTGTTTAATTATTTTGAACGGTATTATCAATTATAATTTCGTGTCTTTATAAACGAAACGATCTATCATGTCCGAAATCATTTTTCTACTTATAGTGTCACCGTAGGAGTGCTGTCGGTTTTTTTTACCGATGTCTCGTTTGAGAACTTGTATCTATTTTAAATCCTACACGACGCACACGAATTCTCCGAAAGTTATTCACCGGTGTGCGGAAGAAGCGGAAACAATACGGGAAAACACAGATCTATATCGATAATGTTATTGCTGAACACTTTTATTATGCGTACACGACATATCCATCGATTACCGTGAATTATGTCAAAGAGAACTGCAAAGACTAACTATATACATATATAGATACAAATATATGTACAGGGTGTCCATGTCATAGGTAATCATATTTCTTATAAATGGTATAAATGGTATTTTATATTTGTGATAATTTTCAAGAATTAACCATCTGCACTCGAAGCATTTTTGGGCATAATCGGGTCTAACCTCATTTTCCAGCTATACTTCCTGAAACCAAATACACTATGTCAGAAAAAAAGTGTTACAAATATTTAAGAATCTGTTTATTTTTAATTCCTCCCTTAATTTTCTATATTATGATACCCCGATAAATTAGATACGTCGCCTGAGAGGCGCCATTCGAGTGCAAAGGGTTAAAAAATTAGGAAATAATTTTTCTGCGTCGGTTTTTTGGAATACCAGGAATAGCAACGTTAACAAAATAAAAAATTCCAGGAATACCTCGTTTTTAAGTAAACTTAAATCAACCTCACATCTCGAAAAATATTTCAAATATAACACGTATACTGTTACATTGGTTATAAAAGAGAGTAAAACTTTTTCTTCCTACATTTTTTCCATACACCTATTATTCATGAGAAAAATGCAAGTACTCAATGACACAGACATCCTGTACACACATATAAATATATGTCTATGTACATACAGTATCGCTCAGAAGTATTCGAATGATTATCATAGAACAGAAAGAGATGAAACAGAAAATTCGATCGATTGCTTTGAAGTTGTCGATCTTAAAATTTAAGCAGAGTATCTATAAACGTTGTTGATCGATGTTAATACTCGGCATTGGTACAAAGTATAAAACGACGTGTGCTAAACTTTTGGTTCGCGCAATCGATTGAATACTTATTATGTATACAGAATAAATAGAGAAGCTAGAGCGAAGGGAATCGATAAACATCGATGTAATTTCGTTAATAAGAAATCATCGTCAAGTTAGTTATTACCCGATTCACGCGCAAGTTGAATGGGATGTATAAACAAACGATGTATTTATTGTAAATTAAATCGTGAATTGTCGTCTTGTATGAACGCAAAGATTCTTCATTTAATTATCGCTAAGTTTCTTGTCAATTGCGTATTTTCATCTTGGATTCTTATTTATTTCTTAACCGCTTTGGTGAAATTTTGTGATTATTCGTATCGCTAGAATTTATTATAGGGTTGATACTTTGAATTCCTGAATTTATTCGTTGTGGAATTGAAATAATATTTTTTATAACACTTCAGTTAATATAACTCTATATTTTCTTGATGTATTAAATTCGTATATGATGTAGTGACGAAAGAAATACCTGACACCGTTGGTACAAAATAATTCAGAAGAATTCTTGCAATTCTCGTGCGTATCTGTTGTGTACAGTTGCTTCGAACAATTTGGCATGAAAAGCATGCTTAACTTTTTGATCATGACGTATTCTAAGAAGAGATCACAAGCAAAATTAAAAATAAGCTGGTAATTGTTAATTATTTTAAAAGTTACTATTTGACAGAATATCTAAAATTATATCAGCTTAGATAAAGAATCTATCGGACGTATATATACGCTTTTCCAAGTCAAAGGGTTAAAAAGGATCACTTAGAACAATTATAAAAAAATGAAACGTCGCCTTACGATTATAATTGTTGATCCCTGTGTAAGTTTCAATTTTCTGCAAGGTAGGAAAGTGCTAATAAAACTGAATTTTTTTCCCCTAAATTCATCGACGAGAGACAGTTCGTCATAAATAAGCAGAATATATTCTTCGAGGCCTCAAACCTCGAAAACTGTGTTGCTACTTTCGTTCCATGGAAGAACGTTTAGAACCGGGAAACTATCATTGTACTCGTAATACTGTCAGACGTAGTGTCGTGTAATTGTTAACGATAACAAGAGAGTCTAGCGAAAGAAAACCTGTTGTGTACTTCGGAGTTCTTCGTTCTCCTTTTCTACAGCGCCGGCGATACTTTGTTCGTGTGATGATGCAGCAACTCTTACAATAATTTGTAATTTGTAACAATTTATATTTTTCACCGCAGAAAAATTCTGCAACCATTTATCTAGAGCAATTCAGCGTCAACGAAGTAACATTTGGAAAACGTAGTATGCTTAAGTAATAAATAAGAAATTTAATTTAATCAGGCCAATGTAATCTGTTCAACATTTTCCGAATGAAATGATTTACCCTGATAACCGTTTCATTGTTTCTAAGTAATGAACGAGCTGATGATTTACAAAGATGAGAATTATCGTTATGACGAAGAAATGTAGCACGTTGTCGGTGACTGTGCCCGAAAAGGAGAACAACGGAACCAAGCATGAAACCGTGAAGATAAAATTATATCCGTCACCGTCGAAGATTGTATTTTATTATCGTCACGTTGTATGCAGCTCTGTTGCAGAAGTGTCAAGAGTATATTTATGAATGTGGAAGTACCCACTTAAATATGTGTATCGTCGTCTGTCTGTGAGCATCGTTACTTCTGCTGTTTTGTACGTAAAAGTGTGTACGTAAATTAATAAACAATGATAATGTCGTTGAGCAGCCTAATGGCGCTAACTACTCGTTACAGTGTTAACATCGATCTCGCTGTCGAATTGTATCGATTCGATCGAAACAATATATGAACATTTCTAATTTTGATCATTTTTTAAATAACAATTTAAGTTCTTTTTAACGAACTGGTTAATTATGTCAATTATAACCATATTTATTATTAATTTCTGTTGATTTGAAGGGGAGGGTTCATTAGACTGAGTATTAGACTCAGTATTTTAACACGTTGGCTGCCAACGGTGGTCACCGGTGACCGGCATACGAAGGTTACAATCAAATAATTAACAAAAGAAGCGATGAAATAAACCGCAGATAGCGTTAATATTAAGCTGATAATGCTAGCTATCGAATAGAAAGGTTAAATTTGAAAATGAATTGATTGTATTCTGAATAATTTGAATTACAGCGTGTCTGACTACATACGTCCGTTTTCACTGTGGCAGTCGACGCGTTAAAGATATCTCCTTATCAACTTATAGTTACATTAAAAAATGTTTAGGCGGTCTAAATTGGAAATATCCCTCTGTATGGAAAGCACAGTTTTAAAGTTTTATTATTTATAAAGTAAAAAGTTAAATTATATTTAATCGACTCTTTAATTAATATATGTTTCGATTTGATCGATATATCCTTCAGCGATCGGTATAATTCTATCTAAAGTTCGATCTCTATCATGTTGTGATATTCTGTAGCCAAATGAGTTGAAATAAAAGGAGAAGAAGCGTGATGTCAAGGATGAATGATATTTCTTTGTTTATTTAAAAAAATCCCACCTTCTTTCAGCACAATTCTGTACATTTTATTTTCAATCCCTACTAAACAAGTGTTGATAGAATTATATTTGAAGATGACTGTGGAAAATTTCCGTGCACTTATTCACTTGTAAATTGCTGTTAGTATCTGACAAAGTAAATTAAAAATAAGATAAAGAACAATGATGTACGAAGTTAATTATCAAGACCACGTATGGATAAATGATATTGGCTGTCAATCGCGTGATACTGTGTTTACGTTTATTTTAGAAGCGTGTCATCTAAAATTAATTAATATATTATTACCTGTCATTTTTCGATTGAATAGCGACTTAACTCGTCGTGTTTGTTTAATATGACTATACCTAATTATTTTATTTTTCGTGGACTAACTGGAATTTTATTTCTTGAAATTAACGCAGTTCGACAATTACGGTATCCAAGTATAATTAACCTTCGAATGGTGGGTTTTCGATGATATTAGACGCTTAATTTTGAACAAATATCTAAAAGGAATAGTTGAAAGTTTGGGAAGCTAAAATTCCAAATAGTATGAAATTAAATTCAGATTGTTATTACCTCAGAGGTCCGCAGTCTGAAATTTAAAAAACTTAAAATCATAATATAATAATCAAAATAAATAACTACCCCAATTACATGCTATAAAGTCCCCTCCATCGATTTCTCTTTGCAAATACATGTATCAATTCTTTCAACCCCAAAAATTATCCAAAATAACAATACGATTTAACACAATTCGCAAACAACTCAATACCCCGGATTTTTCCAAGGTGATTCCTAAAAATTAAAAGGGATCCCGTTGAACGTGCATTCCAGCGCGCGCAAATATGCAAATGAGACATAAACGGAGGATAGGATCGACGATGGGTCGGGGCAAGGCAGACGGTAGTCGAAGACTGATGACGTTTGGCATTAAAACGAACGAGCTGCGTGGCTGTGCATCGACATCGTGGCCGGACTCGTCTTGTAGCATTAATAAATGTTGGACATCAGCTTTTAATTACGCGCCTCGCTCGTAATTGTAACCCGCAGCGAAACGCGCACTGCCCTCTCGCAGGATGCTTTCTTCGTCGCGTAGCCAAACAGCAATATACTTCAAGCTTTTCTGGCCTGCTCGTTCTTGGCTGATATGTTGTTAAACCCCGATTAACGATCGCTCGTAATTATATCGAATGGCCCCGTTGATGTTCCTCTACCGAACACCTTTGACCCCACGCTTCAGAATAACTCTTGTCGAAACATCGTCCACCAGTTACAATTATACAGATGGAATTTGATTTTATTGCGATAAACTTCGGATCTGATAATTGATTGTCCTATTAACATCAAAACTTTTCATTGAAAATTGTGAAAATTTTCATTCTGATGGAGCTGACAATTCCAACACTAACACGCCGAGTGCCACAGTGAAAACGGACGTATGTAGTCAGACACGTCGAAACCCTAATTATCAAACACGCAGTCAATGAATTTTTCAAACTTAACTTTTCAGTTCGATAAGAATACTAACAGTATCCACGGTTTATTTCATTATCTCTTTCGTGAATTATTCGATCGTAAAAAGTTACTTGGCAATTGAACGTGTTAAAATTGCTACAATTGTCCTGCACCTATCTCCGCGACGGTTGACCTGTGAATAACACTTGAGCAAACATATCAAATTCGACGATCATAGAGCATCGAATTGGTCGACCAATCAGAATCGATACGTTCGATCGTAAATATTTGTTTCGTTCGCGTTGATGCTGCAACGATAAGGTTAACGTAAAGATCATGTACGCGTGGCTACGAATGGGAAATGATTTCATGAAGTAGATAAAACGTGACGGCTAGCGGAGGGGTACTGACCTTTGGATGTGTGATAAAGAGCAGTTACGAAAGGGGACACACTTTATATACCGTGAGGCTCATCATTTTAGTCACAGAAACTGACCACGATGTTGCTGCCACCGTTATTCTTCGCTCTGTTCTCGTTGGCAGCTAGCTTGTCAGACCACAATAATCCTCACTATGCACCTGGACACGACACTATGGTGCATCTATTCGAATGGAAATGGAAGGACATCGCGACGGAGTGCGAAAAATTCCTCGGCCCTATGGGCTACGGTGGAGTGCAGGTAAAAATTTCATTCATTTCCCAATCAATTAACGTTCAAACGGCGGCCTATCTTGACACAATTGACCAGATGCGTACAAGGATATTAGATGAAGAAGAGTATCCGCTGTTTCAACAGTATCCCATTCGAAGATTAATAATTTCTTTAACATAGTTCTCAATTATCAATAACATCAGCTACAATTGTTGTGAGCAACATTTTCTTTATTATTCATATTTGTATTCGAAATTGAATATAGATTAAATTTTCGTGGTGTTGAATTAACTCGTTGGCTGATATGAAGATGATTGCACATCACTAATACTACTACACGATACTTCCATACTAGGCACTGTTCCAGTATTAATACTGACAACCATTTTACACAAAAAACAAATAATTGGCTATAATACAATATTGATATTAACAAATCTGCGCAGGTGTCGCCTATTCAAGAAAACATAATAGCCAAGAACAGACCATGGTGGGAACGTTATCAGGCCATGTCTTACCTGTGGATCACTAGATCGGGCGGCAAAGAGGACTTTATGAACATGGTTGCAAGATGTAACAAAGCAGGCGTCAGAATTTACGTGGACGCTGTTATCAATCACATGACAGCCAATTATCCGAACGCTATTGGCACCGGAAACTCCAAAGCAAACACGTACGACCGTGAATACTATCAACCGCCGTACCACTCCGACCATTTCCATCCGCCTTGCGCGATAAACGATTACAGAAACGCGGAAAACGTGAGAAATTGCGAATTGTCCGCTCTGCACGACCTGAATCAGGGCATTGAATACGTTCGGGAGAAAATTGTAAACTTCATGAACGAAGCTATTGATGCCGGTGTTGCTGGCTTCAGGTATGTATCAATACTTTCCGGGAATAACGTGTGAAATAATCTGATCTTTTCTTCATTCTTAAGAAAATTGAAGACAGTTGGTAATTAATTATGTGTTTAGCAATTAACGAAATTATACCAATTTTTAATGGCAGGGGGAACACTGTAATAAGTATAACTGAAAGTTTCCTATTACATAAATAAAGAATTTTCCAAATCCAAAATTAATCATTTAATAATTTTACAAAATTTAGCAAATTGAAATGATAAAATTAGCAAAATTTTCCAAATTTAAAATTGAAAATGATATATTTAATAACTGTTTTTCAGTAACGAACACTTTAGGTTACTTAGGATACTCAGAATTAATTGCGAAGTTAATAAACTAATTCACTTGACATTTAGACTCTAAAGAACTTTGCTTTCTATCTTGATGACTAAAAAAAAGTTTGCTATCTATTGATAACTTCTTATCGAAGCAATTATTAAGTCCACTTATGAATGCAACATATATTTTGTTTTGTTTTTAGAATTGACGCTGCGAAGCATATGTGGCCGCAAGATTTAAGTGTTATTTACTCGCGATTGCACAACTTGAACACAAAACACGGTTTTCAAAAAGGTGCCAGGCCCTACATCTATCAAGAAGTGGTCGATTACGGTGGTGAAGCGGTCACAAAACAAGAATACAACAATATAGCAGCGGTGGTTGAGTTCAAGTATGCCAAAGAGCTATCGAATGCCTTCCAAGGACATAATCTTCTGAAATGGCTGACCAATTGGGGAGAACAATGGGGTCTGCTGCCTTCGCAGGATTCGCTGGTTTTCGTTGACAATCACGACACTCAGCGTGATTCGAATGTGCTCACCTATAAGGCGTCCAAACAATACAAGGTATTTTAAATATTATATTAATTTTGTAGAAAAATAATTACAGTTTTTAGCTACCAATTTCAGTGTATCATAGTTGAAAATAAGAATCATAAGTAGTTACTAAATTTCTCAAACAAGAAATAAGTCTAATTATTTATTCTATTGCAAGTATAATTTACTCTACAATTTAGTAGCTTCAACTAAACAGCAGTAACAAAACAATTTTTATGATTTAAATGAACAGAAGCGCGTGAAAGTTTATTTTCAACTAAGTATTGAACTGCAAAATAACTACAAAATAACAATTATTTTTGCACTAATATAATAAATTCATATTTGTTATGTTCTGCACTAACCCAATTATAAAATTCCAAGAAAAATTGTGGTGGGATTGAGACGATAACACCTCGTACAGTGAAGTTTCAGTACCAGCTAGTAGTACAAGTCAGTCTATGGTCAGACGCCACTCTGTAGTAGGCATACGTATCGATTTGTTGGTGCTTTTAACAAATTTACAACTTCCATCATACAGATCGTTTATTCACAAGTAATAATAATAGATTAACTAACGCAGTAGAAATATCTATGTCTGATACCGATCAGGACGAGCTACGAAGCATATTAAAGGTTTCATTTAGAATTTAACGCCCAGGCGGGGGATTTTTAGGCATTAACGTAATATTATTAGTATATGCAATTGTCTTCTTTTTCATTTTCCGGAAGTCTATTTATCACCCACTGTAGTATAGATTGAAGACATTACAATTTTTAAATCCACCGTAAACTAAGAAAAGCCCAACATTTATCCAGCATTTGAATTAAAGGCTTACCAACTCAGCCCTTAATTACACCCTTTTCCAGATGGCAGTAGCCTTCATGTTGGCCCATCCGTTCGGTACACCCCGTGTGATGAGCTCTTTCGATTTTTCGAACCGCGATCAAGGACCGCCCCAAGATCACCAAGGCAACATCCTGTCTCCCAAAATAAACCCAGACAACACCTGCGGCAATGGCTGGATATGCGAACATCGTTGGCGACAAATTTACAACATGGTGCGATTCCGTAATACCGTCAAAGGAACCAGCGTCAAGAACTGGTGGGACAATAACTCGAACCAGATCGCTTTCTGTCGTGGAAACGCCGGTTTCATTGCGATCAATGGCGATCAATCGGATCTCAGAGCTACCCTCAACACCTGTCTTCCAGCTGGACAGTACTGTGACGTGATTTCCGGCGATCTCGTCAACGGAAGATGTACCGGAAAGACGATCAACGTGCAACAAAACGGTCAAGCGCAGATTGAAATCTTGCAAAGAGAAGCTGACGGAATTCTGGCTATTCACCGCGGAGTAAGTAGATTATTTCTTTATTGTTTAAAGCAATTTCTTGTTAAAGTAGTTTTTTGATCCATTAGAGCTTACGTTTATTCTTTTATTTAGTTTTCGAGTCTCTGAAGAAAACATTAAAAATCCTGTGATATTTTTATTAATACCTGTTTTTCATTTTTTTGATATGATAAGTTATTGGTATTCGGGAATACTGGGTACCTTTGTTTCGATATTAATTAGTAATTTTACTGATGAGTGTTTATTTCTGTAACCATAAATAACAGAAGATGTATTAAAATAAAAATTTCTATTTTCAGTCTAAAGTTGCCTAATAACTGACGATCGATCTGGAGCTGCGAAAAAATAAAAGTCACCAATGTGTTCAATAACATTCTTCGTGTTATAAGATACGAATTAAGTCATTTTATAATGTTATATCAATTGTTTTTATCTTCGTGTCTGGAAACACTGATTCGTGCAATTAATGTAAAAAAAAAAGAAAAAAAAATGCAATAAACCACGCCGTTTAGTTCTGCTGGCAGAATTTAAAATACTGTTATCTTTTATTTCTGCACCGAAGCTATCCTCATAAATTATAATTCATAATTTTACAGCCTTCAAATATTCTCAAGCCCTTAATTTTATTCGATTAAATATCCACGTTAAATAATTTCCATCGACGATCAGGATACCCATAAAGAGAACAAAAGAATTCTGCCAAAGATATTTTTCAACAATGTTTATTTTAACAGAAACAATGTACTGTTCTTGTTCTCTTTTCACCATTAGTCTCTACTATACATAATATGACAGCTAATCGTAGAATAATACACGACAGAATCGCGATGAAGAAATAAAGAAAAAAGAAAAGGGTGTGCCGAAAGGATGAGGACCGGAGGGGTAAGTGATAACCGTCGAACGCGATCGAAGAAATTAATTGTGAAAGGAAACGAAGGGTGAAAATGGTTGGAAAGAAAAAATAAAACATCAAAGTATCACAAGATTGCCTTATCGTTCGCTTCTTTTACCCTCTTCTTCTTCTTCAAACTCGCTTATCACTTTCTGTATAATATTCCTATGATACTTTCTCTTAAATAATCTCACAATCAACATTCTCTATCATTTCATTTCTTTTTTTTTTTTTTGTTCTTCACACTCTTTCCGTTCTTCCTTTAAGATTTCTGTACACACTCATTCAGTGGTTCTCTCTCTCTCTCTCTCTAATTATATACGAACGATCCTGCTCTATCCAGGATAGATAGGATATAAATGATGTACGTGAAACCCGGCTACGAAACTAAATAAAATACTACGGGTCCATTCGTAAAAGCACGGTATAAATAAATGCTTAAGCATTATGTACAAAGTGATTTCGGTTTTAAGTAAAAGCCGCTAGCTCGGTTAATGTCCGCTCGTGCCTTCCATACTTTCCTCTGTAATCTCCACGCTATACCCTGGACCAAATATCGTCCACTACTGATTTCTTTTCCACGACGCCTTTTATTTGGGCTTGTAGATCCCGATCCCACAATATTACCACAGAAGGTTCAAAGTTCGAAATGACCTGTCCTCTTATCATACCAATCGTAAAACATACGGGTAATTAAGAATTGAATAATAAATTTTCTTACCAAGAGATAACAGCATCTGAAGGCACGAACAGGTATTGTGCGCGCACGAGCACGCCTGTAAGTGTATGTATGCATAATATTTATAAATGTATGTAGTCTGCAGTAAATTCAGACTAATGTAAATCTAAAAATACTGCTCGTCTTACGAACTCTCGATCATCAACTCGCGTTCAAACGACACTGTCATCGGTCGTCTTCGTTAACAGTGCGGGACATTACGGCTTTAATTGTTTATTACGTGAATACAATAAGGCAACGGTTTACTGCTAAATAAATAAACGTTAAACGTTGTAAATAAAAGATGAAGAAAAATTAATTTACAATTTCCTGTATGCCTATCATTATGGGTTTCGTCGCTCGTTTAATCTACACGTCGTTTCCTATCGTATGGTTTTTTGTTTTTTATAACACTTTGAGGGCCATTCTGAAATTGCAGAGAAATGATATTCAACTTTTCCAATCGAACGAACTGGTCAGGTATATTTATCAAAATTACCATTGATCGGTCAATTAAGAACTTTGCCACTGGAATAAATAACAAACCTTAATGAAAATTAATGCGTCGCCTAAACATGGTGCCCAAAGTGTTAATTCGTGTCCACGTGTGTACATACATACCTGTGTCTATGTGTGTGTGTGTGTGTGTGTATTTTGCGTTCACGCGTGTGCCCTGTGTACACGAACGTACGGATCCATTCGGTCGGCACTTGAAACGTTAGCAAAAATATAATTTAGTATACTTTATCGTAATAATTCATTCATATAAAAACTTCGTTAAAATATATAAAAAGAAACAACGATTTGAGCAAATACGTATCCACCTATCATATACATAGTTAAAAGTATCGCGTCGAAACGTTCCTTTTTCCATCGTTTATTGCACATAGATTTCCGCCGATCAATTGTTGTCTCGTCGACTATTTCACAATCTCGCATGCGGTCGATCCTTTCATCCTTTTTCCACATTCTCACCGACAACAATCATTATCATTCGTGTAATTGTTCTATACATATTCTAGTACGTATTCACGTATACCTCTTATTCAATTTCCTCTCATCAGTTTTGTGTTCTCTTCGCAATTGAACAAAGATTTCACTCGGCACGTCGGTTTGTCTAGGTCCTTGGATTCGTGAAATAGTTCGAATCAATCGTTCGTTTTATGTAATATATTATAATTCTGATTGCTGTAGGGTGAGAAGAGGAAGATAGTAAGACATTATAATTACAGTTACTTTGTAGTATACAGGTAATTGCAATTACCTAGGTTGTGTAAATAATATAACACTAATTCCATATCAATATTTTCTCATTTTCCCTTGTTTTAGATATTCGACAATATTCAATTGGTACATAAGTATTTGTTAATAAGTATAACATAAGTATTTGCTAATAATTCGTGGTGTTAAGTTAAAAATTCCAATTGGAGAATTAGACAATCATATTTATAAGTAATCATATATATCATGATATGTCTCACTACCTTCACTACTTCTACTAATTAATTTTCATCAAAATTGTTACAAACGAGAATTCGAACAATTTCAGCAATTTTCTTCGAAGAAGAAACTCGAATATCAGGTAACAGGATATAACAATCGTTCAACAATAGCAATTTCATAGAATCGCCTCAATATACATCACAAAACTCTATCGTTCATGCTCAATTTAAGAAGGCCAGCCTTTGGAAGACTTTTTTTTTTCTTTATTTTCAACATAGGCAGTCGTTTCATCGATCCTGAAGTTCCTCATATAATATACCTCAAATTCTACCCAACCTATGTTCAATTCACGATCGCTCGTGTCGATTAGTGTCTTATTCGCGCTATAATTATTCCAACGTTCATTTCCATTTATCCTTAGCCAGGTTCTTATTCGATGTTACGTTCAACACGCTAATTACCCGCGAAGAATCGAACATGTAATTCCGGTTAGCTCGTACAGCCAACAGACGCATCGCTAATTAATTCGATTATCTAGTAGTCATCTTCTTCCTGCTCATCGCGTGTCTATTTCTAATTTATGCGTGATAACGAGATTAATGCTCGTTAGTTATCCTTCGTTTTTTCCTCGGCGAGGAAAAAAAGGAAGCTTAAGTTGTGCAACACGTGTCTCTCGTCGTTAATAATTTCATTCGTTCCAGATTCTATTCTTTCTTCTTCTTCAAATATCCCACGATCTTCGTTTGGAATCGTAATTGAAACGAAATCGAAATCGTTCCGCCTATGTTTAAGGCACAAGTACTCTTACTTCAGGCACTGAGTATCGTATTTGTTTTAGAATAACGAGCTCGATAGCTGGTATGATAATTGTTCAGAGACAGGGTGTCTGCTTCTTTGAATATTTCTCGAGTTTCGAAATACGTATTCAACCCTTTGCACTCGAAAGGTTTTATTCTCTAACATTCGCTATTATTTCTTGAAAAAAAAAAAGTGGGAATAATCGTTTTATCAACAGATATTTTTATATCTTAGATATTTAAGTCTACCGTTTACGGAAATTTGGGACTTTAGTATTGTGTTAAGAATCATTTTTGAATAGCTGAAAACAGACATTGTAAGATTGATTAGAAAATATATCCAGGATGCCATAAACAAGACACGCTAGCAAGAAAAAAAAAATACTTTCAAGTGCAAAGGGTTTCATAGAGCACAAAAGTACGACATAAGTAACGTTTGTAAAGGTACCATTAATACAATAAAATGTTTACTTCAGAACTTTGTCAAAAAGAAAAGAAGAAATTCAAACTTCCAGACAACTTCCTGTCTACACTTTATACTCACTCACAAGTCGATTCAAAGAATCAAATTATCTGGGTACTTCATCAAACTCCATTCTACACAAAATTCTACATATATCTTCACCTTTTATCCCAACCAACTTGCACTCAAATTATACAGTTTCACTCACCATGAACTGCCGTAAAAAAAGAAATTACCCAGATGGAATCTAAGTACAACGCACCAAAATCAGTTTCTCCGATAATCTTGAGCGATTTTCTCCAGGTACTCGATATCTCAACTCCCTTTCGTCGCGGCTCGACGAACACACTTGAACAACGGGCGGAGCCTCCAAACCAGCAGTCACTGTTTGATGGGCTTCTTGAAGACCACTTCCGGCTTGCGTACGGGACGTGATACGCGCCGTTCTATCCTGAGGGCCCTGTTCGGGTCCAACGAGGGCGCCACAGCGCCCTCCATGCCCAAAGGAGTCTCCGCCATTATTTGTCAGTTCCCCGTGCTACTCGGCCGTCTGCCAGGCACCTGTTGTTGTTGCTGTTGTTGCTGCTGCTGGGACGTGGCTGCCACTGCTGCAGCCGTGTTCAACGCCGGCAGCGGTGTCTGATGACAGTGTGCACAGTGCAGACAGACCGTGCAAGCTCCGAGCTTCCGTGCCAACAGGGCGCGAAGCTTCAGAGCTGGGCCCAGCTTCATTCCTATAGGACCAGTCAGGTGATCCTCCGAAAGAAGGGGCAATGCTGCACCGTCGATGCGGTGTTCGCGGAAATTCTGGAACAGAAGAGGAAACTTCTGGGTTATTTTTAGATATATTGGGTACTAGATACCCTAGATACTAGGTAAACTAGTTACTAGGTATACTAATATTAAGTATATTAGGTCTGAACACGCTAAATATGGGTATACTAGGTCCGGATATCTTATTTATTATGTAAAATGATGTAATAAACTCGGAGGAATTATTGGAGAATTTGGGTAAAGATTATTTTGAACTTCTTTATTAATTTGAAAATACTTTGTTCTGTTATTTCCTGATACTTCCGACGGAGGAATTTGAGAATACAAGAATCGAAAAATTTTCTTATACCAATCACCATCAGTTTAATACCTTCCCGTTTAACGTCCCACACAGTACCAACATCAAAAGACATCTCCAATTCATCAATTGAACTTTTTCTATCTACATCTTCGTCTCCTCCTTATTCGCCCAAACAACGACACCCACGCACTCGGGTCTTTGAATCAGCAACCCACGCGAACCAGCAAACCTTCGACCCTCGACCTCAACAAACGTGGTCGAAATAATACATCACAGAATTACGTGAACATAAATTTTGCTAAGAAAACCGTTTTTCAAGAACATTGAGAAAGTAACTTTGAGCCCATAATTATGTGATGCGAAATAACTGATAATCTCATTCTTTTTTAATTTTGACTTAGACCACTTTCATAATTATGGGCTCGTTTAACTTTTTGCACTCGACAGGAATTATTTAATACGCGCCATTGATAACTCTTAGAACTCTATTCACGACGAATAAGTATTATACTTATATACCATCATAGTGAAAGGATTAAGTAATAAAAATTTCTGCACACATGTTTCCTAATTAATAATCCGCGAATATCCATAACACCTCCGACCTCAGGAGTAAATTCGTAAGTCGAAGCCACGTGAAATTTCACGAAGTTGGGCGTCGCGAAGCGCAACAAGGTGCGTCCTCAACGACGCGGAACGCCACGGCGCTAGCTCATTAAATCTCGGTTCCGCAAAAAGCCGGTCGAGCTGGCTGCCACGGATCGAATCGCGAGCGAGGAACAGAAGAGGAGGAAGGCGGCGTACACGGGGAAGAGAAGTACAAGCAGGTGGAACGGGAGGAAGAGGAGGAAAAAAGGGACGGACGGTTTCATTCACGGAATCGTGGGGGCCACGTACGTAATTGCAGCTGCAACTGCCGCAACTTACCCCCGGCTGCATTGCACACGCTTTTGCGGCCACTCACACCGTACTATGATCGTTCGCGGCGCGGAATAAGCTGATACGCTTATGAATGAAATATTCAGCGCTCTAATGCGACTCGTACACGCAAAGGCAGACCAGTCTTCTGCTTCTTCTTCTTCTTCTTCTTCTTCTTCTTCGTGCATACTACGAACAGATCGAGATCAGCGTAGATCGAGGTCGAGCTACGAGTCCTTGGGTTTCATGCAAGAATTCGTACGAGTTCTGCTGCTTCTTTTAATTGCGAAAGACGTGATAATGGTTTTGTTTCTCCTCTTTGAAACCCAGATCGCGATAGCTGAAGACATGACTGTGTTAATTTTTCAGTAGGAAATCTTGCAATTAGTCAGCACTTTTAAACAAAATTTCAGCCAAAATCAAAGTCCTTATCTCCAAGTGCATTTTATTATCTTATCAAAAAGTTATCTTTTAAATTACTTTATCTTACTGGTGAGTGTACTTAATTAACCGGTTCAAAATAAAGTTAACCAAAACCAGAATGTTCTGAAGATAAGCTGTTACATAATTAAAAAGTTTCTTGCACTGATCTACTTATCAAAATTATAATTAGTGTTTCGAAATATTCAAGAATAATAGGGACAAATACATTAAATTATTTCAATTGGGTTGGACAAAGAAGTTTGTCTAGGAAAAACCTTTTGACCTTTAGGAAAACTTAAAATGGTGGAGGTAGGAAAACGATGAAAAACTTTGTTGGCTAATTGAAATTTAATTTGATTTCAATGATAAAGAATCATATCGACCGCCGTATACTTCGTAATATCTCGAAGGAAGAAAAAGAAATCTCAACTAAGAAAGGGCAGTGCAGCTCCGTTACCTAACTTGAAAAGTTAGAACGTTTCACCTCAGAATCCATCCACCGTTTCTTAACACAACCATAACCACGATCGCTAACGAAGCAAAGCTCGGCAAACCTCTCAGCTCGCCGACTAATTACAAAAAAGGAAGAAGCATGGAGCAACGGGGCTCCCACAAATTAGCCCGTGCCGCGTCTCGCTTTACAAGCCGTTTACTCGCTTCCACCAGCCTGGCGTACACCTAATTATCCCGTTCTCCCTTACGCGTGCGCCAGCGCGCGATGCAGCTGACATCGCCGCTAAACGAGCGTCTCTCCGTGCCAGAAACGACCAGGAACACGGCCATCTATCACCCGGGACACGCTCGACATTGTTCGTTTCAAATTTCCGATAACGCTCGACGACTCTAACGGGATAAACACGCGTAAGAATGGAAGCCGGCCGAGGTCGCGTCACCGTAAACGCTAATTAACTAAATGTCGTTCTGTCGGCTGGAAGCGAAACGGGGATGAAACAGGGCCAGGAGACCGTTATTAGATCGCGAACCTGAAGCCAGTTTCGTGCAATTGACCCATATCTTTATGTCTCGATGTTGTGTGGTACCAAATTGCATTCAAAAGCGTACGGGTCAGAATTTCGTTTAAGGACCATGATATTACAGCGAAGTCAAAGAGGTTTTTGGAATTTACTTGGGAGTCGCGTGAATTCTTTATTATAACAGTGAGGCAGTTTCATTTGTCTCTTTAATTTCCTTTCATATTATTGTGGCTTTAATGATTCTTAGATCTTAAATCGACTTTCGTATATTATTACAAAATGCAAAAGATTTTAAATATCAAAGCTTCGACCCCTGACAAGTTACCTATAGTAGGTTAAAATCGTCTATCTAATTTTTTGACACATATCATAATTCCCTGAGAGGCTGATCGCAACAAGTAGCAGGATGCCAGGCATTTTTCGACGATTTAACGTCAGTCCTCGCAAGAATGATCGAGTTCGCTCGTTTCAAATCGTGTTCATCCAACGAGCAGAGATACGTCCGATTCCGGGAGGACTACGCTTTGCTCTAAATACATTTTAATGAAACAGAAGGTCCGCGTTTCTCTTCTGATGCAGACTCGCGAGACATCGAGCAGCAAAAAAGCCGCGTTTCGATCAACGAGTGGACATCGTGCACTATAATTTCGCGCTACTTGCGGACGCCACAGCTCGCAAGCATAATTGATACCCCTGATTTCAGACCTGTAATTCATAATAATCAGCTAAGAAATCGCGAACAGAGGCTACCCCTTCGTAGCAATAATCTATCCCGTACGGCAATTTAATCTAATAAAAAGAACGCCTTTTTCTTGTACACCGAGCTTGATACAACTCGGTAATTTCTCTACGAATGTTGCACACACGCTACAAAAGAAAAAGAAAAAAAAACACAACAAACACGGGGTTTTCATTTCTTCGGTAGGAGATGAATTACGTCGCGGAGACACACATACCTGCAATTTAACGTCTTGCGCGAGATTCAACAATGAAACAGGTTTTCAAGCTATATTTAAACTATTCCGGACAAGATTTATGGTGGTTAATGACGGTGCGTGTGTATTAGTTTACGGCTATCATTCGTGCGACAGTATGTTTTCAGGGTTACGACAGTATCGGAGGAAATTGAGACTCCTTCGTTGAGAGGAAATCTATTTGTATCGAGATACCTGATGCAAAATGATCGCAACTATAAAATAGAGGATTTTACGTGCAGCTGATGCTAGGAAAGGATAGGTTTCCTGGAGATTGTAAATTCGTGAAGTTATTGGAACAGTTGTCCAGAGACCTTGTTCAAGTTCTGATCCGGCAAAATATTTTTCTTGTTACAAACCCAAGTGGGTTATCATTGTCGAATAATCAAAATAAATTTCATTTTATGTGGCGTTAGAAATATTTTATTCGGGGAGGTAGCAATTATTAAACTAACTCGTTAGAACTCAAAAATGCTTTGTATGCGATATTTTAATATGGAGTTGGTGGCATTAAGTTTTTACCCCTCTTTATTCTAAGCAAACGCCTAGGGCGTTAATAGTTGAACACCTATTTACTTCATTATCTATTCCTTAATGGATTAATTATGAAAACTTGAAGTCTAATTTGACGATTTATATCGTGATATTCTGAACAAGAATTAACCGTAAAGTCACGGTTTACATGGTGTCCAGAAAATTTACAAAAATTTCGAGCAGAGATTTAAGAACCGAGCGTCCAGCCACGAATCTCGTCTCAACGCATACATTTCATTGTCTTCGAGCAGGAATATAAGCAGAAGTTTCATAATCTCACGAAACCCCGAGCCGGCCGTGTGTTGTCCGTGTGGTGTGCAGCTGCAGTTGCAGCGAATATATCATCCTCGTGTTGCACCGCGGGCGACCGCGGCCCTCCAAAGGCCCAAGCCACGAAGACAACCTATATTTTCTCCACCCAGTTCCAAACTCTTATGGGCAAACGCGATCCTGGACCGAGTCCAGCATCAATTATACCTTCCACAAACGCACTCTTATCTCGCGCGAAATTCAACCGTCCGCCGCGCCGTTCAACGCGTTCGCCGCCATCAGTAGAAACAGCTCCACCTAATCAGACTGTCGTGTTAAAAGTTATACTTTGCATGGTAGATATATGCAAAGATCTCAAATAGTCGCAGTATTGAAAAAATTACTGTTTTGTAATTTTGACGGCTCATGGAGTTCCCTGATTTTTAAATTAAATATACATTACTGATCAGTGGTAGCATAAGTTAGCCAATTTTGGAACTATCAGGGGATCTAAATGGAAGATCCAAGGTTTGTAAGAAATTATGAATTATGAAGCAGATACAGAACTAATTTTCAATCTAACATTTTCTCCAGATTAAATTTGTATCATCGATTACTGGTGATCCCTATCGACCCCTATTAGACACCAATCACACGTCGACAGCTTCCTACAGGTGGCAATCGCCGAAATGAATCTTGCAAGATAGAAAGGATGATTAATTTCGCGTATAGCGGAAATGAAACGTCTGATAAATCCGTAAGCGTTGAATGATGAATAGACTTTTGAATGGCACTCTACCATGTTAATAATCCTTAACAAAAGAGCATGATGAATTTCTACGAGTGAAAATTGCCAACATGAGTATCGTAAGATCGAAAAGACGATGGATATCATAAAACTTCTTTGTCAAAGTGTAATTTTCTCCCAGCTCGGATTCGCAACAAGCATCCACGAAGTGTATCTTGCGAGTGAAAAGGATCAGCGATCCTCGAAAAATAACGGCCTGGTTCTTACCGAGTTCGAATTCCTGACTCCGAATGAACTCGAAGCCGCGGTTATAACCTCGGAAGACCACCGACTCGGAACATCGTCACGTTAGCTGGTCGGAACGGAGCCGAGAAATCTTTTCCTCTCGGTCCATCGGTTTCTTTAACGAGAAAAACCGCTCGATGGTAACAGCTTGTTGCTTGCCAGACTCAGTCTCGATATACGGGAACAAAGTATTTTAACGACTGTCGATGTTTGATGCATTTTAAGCCTTGTATTTCTGATCAGTATAGATGGGAATAATTAAACGTTTGAAAACTTGCCATCGAAGTTATCGAAAGTTTCATTCAATTGTCACGTATTGTTATCACGATATTTCATTATTTCTATTATGGATAAGTAAAAGAGTTATTAATGGTATGGATTACGATTTCCTGTGGAAATCTCAAGGCTACTTTGATCTTTGAATTCACTATAGAAATCCATTCGTTTGAAAATGGCGAAACTTTGGACCTTTGATTCGTAATTGAATTGTTGAAGTAAATTAATTTGAAACGCAGAATTTTGTAAGAAACCTACAATTTTCTTAGGAAATGAAATCGTATTTTGAGCCATTAGATCAATACCCCAGGTTGTCCTGTTTTAACGATTCATAAAACATTTTACGTAATTATTCGATGGTTTCAAATCACCATGAATCAGGTGTGCGCGGAACCATCGGAAACAGGTCTGCAATAAAAGTCTGTTGTCCCTGGCATCAGGAAGCCTCGTCGTTACAGCTGTTGTGCAACCAGTTGACAAGTTAATGAGAATAACGTTTTTATGATATAAGGAAAAATGCTCGACCGATTAGCTGGTGACAAGCGACACTGACCCTGGTAAACGATCCGTCTGGTGTTAGTAGAACGAGAATTTAATATTCTTCATGGTGTATAATTGAATATGAATCACCATGCTCGGAAGACATTAAGAGAAATTTTATTGAACCGTTACGTGTGACTTTTGCCGTAATAAAAATTCCTGGCTAAGGAGGATTTAGTTACTTGAAGGTTTTTCTATTTCAATTAAAACCTAATGAAGGGAGTCACTTGAAGCCACCAAATTTTAATATTTCAGTTTAACTATTATTACAATTTTTCCATAATTATATTCCTAGTGTCGAAGATTCTTTAAATATTTTCTGGTTAGCTAAATTTCAGGAAAATTCATCGGGATCCCTAGTAACCCCACTTAGACCGTCATATTATACATTTGCCGTGCTATACTATCTAAGGATTAAAAGTCTTAAAAATGTAGTTAGCCATAAAATTCACAGAAAAGACTTTTTCATTCTGCTACTGTTTTTTTAATTTTCACCAATTGCCCATCTTTTTAAAACCCTGCGTGCGGTAGAAGCTTCGCTAATTACGGAAGTGAAGGCATCCGAGGTAAAGCGTTCGCGAAAGAATCGAACTACGAGGCAGTATCTTCGTTTTTACATTCTGACTGCAGTGTACAGTAGTGTGGAAGCTGACAGCCGGTCATAAACGTAAATTCCGAGCATCGGTTCATCCTAGTTCATCCAACGTCATGTTTTGCATGCTGGCAACACCGTACAAGGCGGGTACCACGAACGGGTAACAGCCCGAAGCAAATGCGGCAGCTGGATGCAATAGCGTTAACAAAAGTTATGACAACCGTTCCGATGCCTTTTTCCCGCCGTTTGTCCTAGATTCGAATCGGCTTATACATATCTCGTTCCATCGTGTCGAATAACCGTTTTATGGCTCGATGCAAATCGTCGATTGAAATTTACCACGAGCTACATTGTGCTGTACGAGTATATCAATTGTGTTAAGTTACTTCATAGCGGGGGGTCAGCGATTCAAGATCATTTTATTACCCTCGATGCTTTCAGTGCTTGTCTTGTTTAATGAAATGATTAGGTGCGGATGTAATTTCTAAGATTAATTTCTTCTGTAAAGTTTGGCTCGATTGGAAATCTTTCTTCGTTTCGTGAAAGACAATGGAAAAATCTAAAATTTCATGAAACCAAATTAACTATGATTATTATATATATTATTCGTAATATTTAAAAATTTGTACTTGTTCTAAAAGTGATGAGAAAAGAAATGAATCGAGTTTCCAGACACGTGGCATCTGTTGATCGATCACGATACAAGATAAAATAACTTCGTTACGCAGAATTTCGCTGACAATTTGTCGACGTTATCTTGGAGCATAGTTGCCGAAGTTCGTGTTAGTTTTGTATCGAAGATTCCGCGCGCGCGAGAAAACCGTAAATTCGCGAGGAATTCCTTTATGTAACGATGCTCGATGCTAGCTTCAACCGATGCCCGGAATTTGTGTCGAACAGGTATCTGAAATTCCGGCCACCTTCCACCTTTCGTTAATCGCGACCTTTATCTCGCACACGGGGAAACCTTTTACGTTTCCTGACCTTTGTTAATATTCAACGTTTCGGTAGAAAATTTCTCCCCTGCGTGCCGATCGTATGCTAAAGCCGATTGATCTTTAGAATATTGAATGAAATTGATTTACCGTCTCTGAAGGTATAAAGTGAATATTAGACTTAAGAGTATGAATTAATTAACCTATTAGATACAGGAGTTCCGAAAAGATAAATACTTCCTTATAATACTGTAGGAATTTACTTTAAACAAATAGGCAATAAAAACGCGGTAAAAGCAACTTTGGGTGTACTGTAATTATAATAAATACTGTAGGTATTTATTTTAGATAAACAGGTGATAAAAAGCAAAGTAAAATGCTTCCTACACGTAACTTCGGACGTATTGCAATTATAATAAACACCATAGGAATTTGCTTTAGATAAATAGGTAATAAAGGCGCAGTAAAATGTTTCCAGTATGCAACTCCAAGCATTAACGGGTTAAGACGTTGAACCAGCCATTTGGTATTAACGATATCAATAAAACTTTTACACAATCGTTTTTATTAATCCTTAAACTTCGAATTGGTATACTATAAGTACTATTTCACGATACTTTTATATCATCAAATCATGTCAATCTTCATATAGCATGTTTCAAAATTACCGCTAACTATAATATTGACACCGATCATCATATCTTTCAAATCACTCCGTCTAAATGACCCTGAACACTATCCTTCAAAGACAATAAAAGTACGATCTGATGTTCATTCCCGTTATAATGTTATCTTGGATCTCTTTCTTCTATTTGTTCAAACGCGAAATGTTAATAGAATTGGTGGACGTTTGTTTCATGATGAATCGCAGCCGTGATTTGGAAAAGTATGTCGAGTTAACAGAACACGGAGCTACCACGATCCTCGTCAGGCAAGAAATTCCAACAGGTAAATCCGATCGGTGGCTACGCCACTGTGCAACAAGAACCGGTGACCTGCCACGCCCTGTCGAGGTCGTCGCGCGCGCCTCTCGCCGACGACCGGCGTACCGACGTCGACCGCCCTCCTGTACCGACGACGACCGTTGCCCACCAGCCTAACCAGATCAACATCATGCCCCCCCTTGCATCCCGCTACGCTCTATCTCGTGCTGTGCTTCCGTCTCCTCCTTTTCTTCTCTCTTTCTTTCCCCTCTTTCGGCCGATACCCTCTTTGTTCATGTTTCTCCCACTATACACTGTTGTATTCCCACTTCCTCGAGTTATATTATACGTTGTACACCTTGTGTCATTTAAGGGTAGCATTTAAGAATACGATTAGGTCATGTTGAGTACAGTTCAGAGTTGTAAAGGTTTTAGTGTTTGGATAGCTTGAGGTAAGTTGGAATTTGAAACTGAGACTCCAATGTTTCGAACAGGTATTTGAAGTTTGAAAGCGTAGGCTATATTTGGAACTGTGTGTTTGAGACATACGGTATTTCCGTGTTAGCTGACCGTAACCGTTCTCAGTAGTTCTTGATAGATCCTAAGATTTAATTGTTTTGTTTAGTTGGATTATTTGAATTTTGAATTCTAATTCTACTGGTATTACAGTATTTGAATACTAAAGTTCCCGAGTATCGGTAGAATTCGTTGAGGACACTTTGGATCTGTGTCAGTTACAATTCTGGCAATGTGGGTACCACATGGATCCACGTCATATTCAATTATTCACAATATTACTATTAATATACCTAGCCAATATACCATATTTCTTGCTTCACAGTGAATATTTGAATCCTATATAGCCCAAATTTCCTACACTTTTCAAAAACACTGGTAAAGTAGCAGCAGAAAAGTTATTAAATCTCGAACATTACTTCAATGATACACGGGTGCACAAAGGGTTAATTGACGCTTCATTGCCCAATCCCATACGTTCATCTTCAGTGCCAGTAGCAATTAACGTGTTAATTGATCGGCTAAGTGAAATCCTTCAGCATCCAATTCCATCGATTTCGACTCGACATCATAGACGAAACTATCGATCGCTTAATTTCTATCTGCAAGCAACGAACGTCATGGAAACTTCGCTCGTAACGAACCTTTAAATTCCCATGAAACTAGGACAGGGTGAAAAAAATGCTCGCTGGACGAGAAAGCTCGATCCTGAACATCATTGCGTACGATGCTGCTGTCGCCGTGTAATTGAGAGACATTCAGAGTGCATTAGCACCGGTGGCCAAGGGGCAGGCAGGCGTATTAATTGCTCATCAACAGTAATGAAGGGTTTGTAAGCCGATATTAGCATAACTAACAGGTTTCCCGGTAATGAAGCCACGCTCACGGTCACGATGCCATCGATCCTTTATGTCCCCGAACCTTCTGGCGATCGAGATGCTACGGAGAAGTTCACATTCGGCGAATAAACATTTTTCTTATACAGAAAACGAGTTGAGATGTGTCCAATCTTCGATTTTCAACAGTGCATGATTTTAGAAATCAAGCATCGTCATCTAAACAAATCTATATATTTTTGTCATTTACCATTTCTAATGTTTAAACACCCAAAATTAACCCTTTCCATACGGAGGCTTTGTTCGGATCACCTACCACCAACTCTTACAAAATTCACAAAATAGTAATATATCGTTTCAAATAAAATGGTATAACATTGGAAATAATTATTCTATTCAACCCTTATATACGCAGTGCTGTCATTCACAACGAATCCATTCTTCAAATAAAAAAATAAAATAAACCCAAAATAGCGATACGAACAGTTCAAATTATTTTTCTACGATTTTTGACATGTAAATTGACAATTCTAAAATGTTTTATTTTGCTCGGAAAAGATTCACGCATTTAAGGGTTAAATGACTTAGAACTTTGAAAAAAGAAGTAAGTTTCGTATCTTCTCGGAGGATACGGACGAGTGTAAAGGGTTAATCGTGTCTGTAGATGAACGTTTACCGTAACAGTTTCTTGCGCGTGTATTCTGTCGCAACGAAGTTGCAGAATTTTAAAGCCACCGATAAAAAGGCGAATCGATGATCCGGTGGACCGGATTCTTCGATACGGAAAGCCGAACGATAAACCTTCGAATACTTTCGACATGAAAGAATCGGAATGCAGGCTAAACTTGTGTTCCTCGATTTTACGCTCTCACTACGAGGCAGCGTTCGTTGATAGCTAACTCTTAATTAGCCGGACGTGTTTTCGAGACGGTAGCGGGCACCAAGCCGTTTTTGCGGTGGTCTTCACGCGAGGAATGCGCACGCCGCAGTTTAGACTAATGCCCGTTGAAATTGCTTAATGTTCGCGGTGGATCACTGTGATTTCGAGCCGTCCGGTCGCTTGATGTTTGTTTAATGGTATTATACGGATAACATGTAAGTACAAGATCCAAGGGATATCAGTTGATTGATGGAAAAAAAGAAACCATAATGGATTGCAATCGGAATAATGAAATAGTAAGATTATACGCTTCGCGCGGAAGGTAAGTAATAACATTTAATATTTTTTTAATACGTACGAATGTAAAAATCGATACAATTTGCGTTTAACGAAGGGATAAGAATAACTTTGTGCTGTATAGTGAAATTTCCCAAAACGAAGTGTAATCAAGGGAAAAAAGATAATAAATGTGAGGCAAGAAATATCTAATACAACAAGCAATTAATGTTATTATAAATATCGAAATCTGAGATATAGTACTTCACATTTTTCCTTCACAAAAAAAATTATAATATAACTGAGAAATTAAATTCTGTGAAAATATAACAAAAATCAAAAAGCCTTCTACCATTTTGGGACATAAATGATTAAAAACTGAATAAATCTATTTTTAATAATTCTTAAAAAAAAAAGAACAGCATTTGACGAATAAAAATTTGATGCACAAGAATTCCCTCCTCGTATCCAAACGAAGGACCAACCGGCACCGTCGCAATACCATAACCTTTTTCGAGGAATCATTGCAATCGATCGAGGATGTTCAACAGGAACAAGTCTGACGTCCATGAAAATCTGCATGCAGATCACGCTAATCTGGATCTTCCTTCTCGAACCATAAACTACTATCTCCGGGAGGCCCCAGTATGCACGGGGCGAAAAAATATTCGTACCGTTAGGCGACGTTAGCAACAGGAAGCAAAAGTCTCTCGTAAATGTATAAAAATAAAAAAAAATAAAAAAATAAATAAAAAAGAAACGCGAACGACATCCATTCTCGATAGAGATTCTGTCCGCTCTGGGTCTTCGCTAATTGCCCCGGTCGTTCGACGTGAAAGTGCACCTATCTCGAGCACTCTTAAAGTGAAATTGATGGTTCTTTTTGTGTTTGAGGAGAATTATAGGGATCGAGCTTGTAAGAGATGGAACTGCAGTTAATTCTGAACATTACAAAAGGAGTCGTAGAATTTTTATGACTTCTTAGAAATCAAAATAATGACGAATGAAAGATTATGATCGTTTAATGTTTTAATCCTTAATCCTGTGTAACTTGGAGATTCTACGTTTTACAAGAACAAAAGTAGTGCGATATTTTCGGAGGTGTTGGTACTTTTAAATAGCAACAGGATTTTAAGATATATAATTTATTTATTACAGTGTCGAAGGTGAGAAAAGTTGTGAATTTATGATAAAAATGTGGGGAGCCAGAGTACCCATTTTCATTTGATAATTTTTTATATTTTCGTGGAAATATCGCAAAAGCATCATTAGAGTCACTCTTATATTCTCCAAAGAATAATTTGAAAAAAAAAAAGAAAAATGAATTAAATATCAAAGCCTTGATTCGAGCACCTAAGTGCCAACAACAGGATTAATTTGAACAATTACCATGCTTTATACATAGCCACGTTTATCGCAATCTCGTTATCGATCGACCTTTTGTCAACTTTTTCCCTCCTTCCCGATACTTTCTCCGATTGTTCGCTCTGGTAACAATTTATTCCGCTCACGTGGCGTGGCTTATCGATATCTCGAAACGACCTGTATACAGGCGCGGATATAGCCCCGGGTGATCCGAAATCTTGCCCCGAGACACGATCCGAGGCGGGTATCGCCGGGTCCCGGCAATTTTCTTCGCGGTGGACGGTAATAGCGTCGTGGCGCCATTCGGCTGATATTGCCGGCCAGATCGGTGGCAATTTAAATTCTAAACATGTCTCTTTTTGCTCGTTCCCGCGATAAGGGCGCGCTTCTTTGGTCCCCTTGGTAGGTGACTTTCGAGGGGATCGATAAATATTAAAGGAACTCGGTTGTCGCGTTGGTGTTGGTTCGTGGACTTGTCCTGAGCTTATCGAATTGATGTCTTGGTTAGGTTGGTATGTTTGATGGAATAAATTGAGAAATCCAGTGCAGGAGGCAGTCATGCCGCAATAAGTATGATTTGCAGAAGTAATAAACTTCTACGTATCAAGGAAACATGGCAAATTTCATTTAAAGAACACTAACCATTGAGGAGTTGATACGTCGCGCGAGTGTTTTAGAAGTTGAAAAAGTATGTTTCTTAGAAAATTCTTGATTTCGAAGTAATGTCATCGTGTCAATATCGTATGGGAAGGTGTATGCACATCATGGGAACCGTATCGATCGGCAACACGTTATTTTAATAAGTCGCGAATGTGGGAACTCGCACGATATGCCGGCTTAAAACGTGCAAACTCGACGCTTCACGTGTTTTAGCCAGCAGCTAAACACACAGCCGGGATATAAACTTTAACGTTGTTTCAGCTACGGTGATCGATAACACACGAACCACACGGTTGTAGACACAACACACACGCCCACGATTCTGCGGCCAAACTAGCTCCGGGCGTGTCGTCATCGATCAGACGATGTCGATGATTAAATTTGTGATGGTACGGACGATTCGCGAACGAAACGTAGGAAGATTGCACACCTCGAGCGTTATATTACGAGAGTTTGAAACGTCTGCCTAGTTTTAGATAATACAGACATTACTGTATTGTATGTTTAATTTTACAACCCTTTTCACAAAATTCTCGACCCTTAAAGTCTATGAAGTCATCAACGACTAAATTTAATGTTTTCTTCAAAAAAGGTTTCGCAAAGATTTGTATGAATGGATTTGTAAGATTTAATAAAAGTTTAAAAAAAAAATTTGAAAACTCAGTGGAGTAAATGAATGAAAAATGAATGAGTGGTTGGATGAATTATGTTTACACATTGTAAACTTCGCGTAAAAGGAAACAGATAACATATAATATATCTTTATCACAGAAAGTAGCTAAAAAAAAACATCGAACAAATGTTATTCGAGTTAAAAAAAAAAATGTTACTATTCGAAGAACATCAAAGTGATAAATTACTGTTCAGCTGATATTCGTTGTAAGATAATGTATTTTATAAGATGTTGAACTCGAATGTATTCAAATCCAGCCATTTTCGAATCTGTCGACCGTGGTTTGTTCATCAATCATGAATCAATGATTCATTGATTTGACAAGCATTAATATGTACAACGTTCGAAAGAAATTTGATAAACACCATGGAACGTTACGTCGGACTGAAACGTTTCTTCTACGTCTATTTATTTCTGATATCGTGATTGATTAAGACTAATGAATTTTTTAAACAACGAGTATTTGATTCCTTTAATTCTTAGAATTTCAACCCTTATAATCTATGATCCTAGGATAACTGTACCGATGCAAGGTGTAATTGTCATCTATTCTTAGTACAAATTTTTCTCAGAAAATAAATTATTATAGAGTATATCGTAAGAAATCGATAATCTTCCACTGATTTTACAATTATTATTTTTTTTTTTTTTCGTGTGTCCAATTTGAACGAATGCAGTAGGTAAAGAAAATTTAAATTGAAATTTAAAATGGAAATTGTAAGCAAGAAAATGACATAACAAAATTAACAGGAAACAAAAACTAATTTGAACAAACTCTGATAGGAATTCAATGATCTCCAATCGAGTCTACAACTGTTTTCCCACGTGTCGAATCCGAACGAATGCACTTTTACTCTCGTGAAAACTAATTCGCAAAGAAAGCGTAATGCGAACAGACAGAATTACGAGGCTGCTTTTCCTTTCACGGTAGCCTTCCTCGCATCGAAAATACCGATCGACTCGATTTCCCCGCTTCGGTCGCGAGCCTATCATTTCCCTCGATCTACGAGCTGCTTTCCACGTTGCTTTTCGTCGTGCACACGCACCGACTCGCAGCAAGTTGACCCTGAACTTTCTAAGCTAATTTAAATTCTCAAACGGTGCTGGCAGGCGCGTTCAGACCTTTGGTCCCGACCTCGACCGTCTTTACTTCCGGTGAAAACTCCAGGTGCACGACCGTTCAGCTCCAGCCCGATCTGATTATCAAAATTGACGACTGTCTGTCTAATAATTGATAACACTAATAGACAAACCTTGTTGACTAGAATTTTAGTTAATTCGAATAGCTTTTACGGATATAATTAACAATGTCATTAAAATATTTTTATATCTGTAGAAGTTGGTTTAATTTTAATTTCAGAGTAGCAGTCACGCTGTTTACTAATTATATTGAATTTTATAACTTTCTGGTCTCCTATTAATAAATAAGAAAAATTATAATCTCCAAACTTCCAGAGCCATTGCATCACTTTAATTAAGCAACTTTTATTCATTTCTCTGTTTGATCATTGAACTGTATTAAATTCGTGGCATCCATCACCTTCGCGGCAGTGAACACGTTAAATAGCCAATTTAATTTCACGCCTTCATAGTTTTCATCCTCTCGGGGAAGTTCGAGCATGTTGATTTATGCCCGTTTTGGAGACCAATTAACAGCCTGACGTCTTATTCTCAAGTCCCGACGTTCCCGTATAGAAACACATATATTATCCGCGAAATTCATCGTGGAACCGATGTTTCGATCTTTTCGAAGTCGGCACCGGCACAGAAACGTGCGATCCTATCGACAAGGTGTACAGTTAAAACGGTATAATGGATGAAATATAAATTGTCCTCGTGATTTATAGGGAAAAGGAGTCTCTTTGATATACATATATTTTTTTTATTTATTTATTTATTTATTTGACAGACTTTTGAATTCCAAACCGTAAGTTTCGATCTAAATTCCAACCGCACCGTAAAATGAACAGCCGGAAGAAAAATCTGAAGAATTTTCACGAACAAACCAAGCAGATCTGGTCTTGGACAGAAATTCCCTGGATTATTGTAAGCATATTGATTACGGCGGGGCATTTATGATTTTCTGTCATAAATTCATGGGGATATGAATCGTTCAGATAAGATAGAAACTGACGTATTTGGGACAGGTTACTTGTCGGTTCTAAATTTACGACAGCATGGAATTTAATGCCACTGATAAGTGTACACGCGTGACGAAAGGATTAGAGCAATAAATGAAATACTGTACAAAAACTGCGGATTTATTTAGTAATCCGGTTCCATTGGTTCGTAGCCAGTGAATGTTGGACCACATGTCACAGCGTCATATTTAGAAGACGTGTTACTTAAAATTGAAATAAAAAAATGATGCTCTGAGTCATGGTGGAAGAGAGGTTGTAGATTTTTAAATACTTTTCTTCCGAGTATACGTTATGGCAACTTGGACAAAGAACTCAGGATGCTGAAAATACTCTGAAGCAAACAAATACTCGATGGAACCAGGACAAATCATAAGATTACGCAAAAACGTCAAATATCCCTTGAAGTCGACATGCACCCCTCGAACAAGCATCTAAGCCGTAGTTGCAGCCAACAACAACCCGTAAGAAAAAGGTCGAGCTGAAAGCGCATCGACCTCACCGCCGGCTTCACCTTCAACCTCGAAGCTCCCTCGTTGCAACACTCGAAAGAGCATAGCAGGGTGATCAAACGGGGAAAGTGGTCGCCCGGAGCAGAGGCTCGCCTCTTCGAGGCGGTCTCTTCGAAAGGCAACCTTGCAATGACCTCAACTGAACCCGGGATACTAGCCGCTCGCAGCCGACCAAGTACGACAGACAAAGATGGAAAGGGAAAGAGAGAGAGGTTATATTATACAGCCATAACCGTGGCTCTCACACACGCAGCGAGCCAAGAGGGAGGGCACCTATGGCCACCGGCGGACCTCCGTGCGGTCGCCGGTTATCTGCAGGAAATCTACTCTTGTAGGCATGCCAGCAGATCTGGGCGGGGTGCAGAGGGTGCAGCAGAGAGCTAGTGGCCCCACGACGCCCTGGTGTCCCCCTCGGAACCGCCACTGGCATCCGCGGCAGAAAGGCGAATGGCAGCGCCGCGGATAGAGTAGAACAGCGTGCTACCAGCGGGGGATCGCGGCCCCGATACAAGATACTGCCACGTGTTACACGCTGTTCGCCACCAGAAGAAACGCTCTCTTCGCCATCCCTTTTCTTCTTTCCTCGTGTCCTTTCGGTGGTAGCCCGGATGTCCTGGCCAGCGGCCGTGCCGGTTGACCACCTCGAACAATGCGCTCCCAGCCTCTTCCGGGTGTTTGAATAATGGCCGTTGGGACACTCGCTGGGTCGCGTGTAGGGATTCCGACCCTGGGCTTCGGTCTTGCTGCTGTACGGATTGAATGCTTGAGACTGCATTCTTTTCGGCCTTTAAACGCTGGATGATTCTTACGAGCAAAGGTGTCTGGTGGGACTCAGTGCCAGTAGATGAAGATTTGGTGTTCAGACAACACTAAGATACTCGCTGAGTCGCGTGTAGGGTGTCTTGGTGCTGTGAGTTGAAAGTTTCAAAGACTGAACTAGATCGATCACGCACGGTGGGATTGATTGACAGTAGATGAGGGTCTAATGGTCAGCTTCAGTTCTTCGTGAACATCAAACCACCCCAAACGATCAAATCACATATCTCGTCTTGCTAACCTAATTCAAATGAAACGGCCAATACAGAAGTTCATTTTGCACGCATCAGTTCTTAATCCACAAACCATTTCCTCCTCCTGGCATGTTCAAGAAGCACACCTGTTCAACTTTCGCCTCGCCCCATCTTGATTGCACCCTGTGGATACATTAAACCGTTTACGTAACCGGAATTTCGGAGAACTCGCGGGATGGCCAGTTCCTGGAAAGCAGAAAAAAGATCTAGGGGCGTGCTAATGTCGGCGTACCGAGTCATTACGTGGCCATTCGACACGCGAGGGGTCAGAAGGAACGGCTACCATCGAGCAACCGGCGCGGCGCGCCGCGTTCAGCTTTCTCCTCGCGGCGGCGCGCGGCGAGTTGTCGTTAATTCGTCGCCCGGCTGGTTTATCTCGCGTTTATCCCGAGCTATGTAGCTCGCGAACAGCTTCGTTTCTCGTTATCGTCCCCCGATCGGTTTATATTGTGCCCGCGGAAGCGAACGCCAATTCAAAGATTATGCAAATGCGAGTCGGCGACTTTTGAGAAGGTCCCCGGCTCGGGAAATTGAGATGTTCGCAGAAGCTGTACAGCTCACGGCGACAGTAGTCCCTTTCTTTATTGGCGGAACCGCGGCCGGCCAGTCCGATAAATGAGGCCTTTCAATATAATCTGTATCTACCAATTAGGTAGCCGTATCGGGCATGCAAATTAACCCACGGCACCGCTGTCATACGGACACGATTATTAGTCTCGTTTTGCTCCTCGAGCCTGCTTCTCATCCTCATTTGCATCGTTCTCAATCAATTCGATTGGTCCAATCTACTCCATCAGAAGGACTATTAAAGCTTACCGATAAGTCCAAGTATAATCAGGACGACTATTAGACTGACTGGTTAATTTTATTCATTAGAGTATGTTTCTGCAGGGATACACAGTCATATTATTTAAATATACTTTTGGACAAAAACCGTTTCACGTAGTCGATGTATTTTATAGGATCGTAACCCCCAACCACTCCTGCATTGCTGAAATTCTTCCTTTCCAAGTAATTCGTAACCACGACGTAAAACTGTATCCTACGAACAACCAACGACTTTGGTTACCGACGAAATTGAATCCATTAGAAGGCGGCTAAGTTTGATCTATCGTAAGTCCCGTGATACCGATTGGACAGCTAATATCTCACTCGGATAGCCATACTGTTTGCATGTCTCGTGTGCCATGGCGTACTAAGGATTGGAAAGGTGGATTTATATATTCATTTCTCCCGTGTCTCGCGTGATGTATGCGAACGTACACTGTCGGGCAAAAGTTTCGGTAACACCTGTCTGTGTGTGCCGACACGCAATCTTTTACCAATTAGATTTTCGTTTCCTCTTATTTTTATTAGAATTTGCTTAACTTTCGGTTACCAAGAAAAAGCGATTAAACATGAAGCATCCACTGATATTAAGCGCCTAAATTTATAAAATAAAAAATTAAATTTAAATTACCACTGACTCAGCAATCCATCATCCAAAGGTTAAGTGGAGGCAAATTATAGATGGTAACTCCCAATTAAATTTCCAATTAAATAAAATTATGCAACAACATGGCGGTAAATTGTACTCGTAGATTAGAATATTATTCGAGAAGGTTCGCAAGTGATTCTTCAGGCGCAATTAGAAAAATAGAGTCGATTTCTCTTTCGCCATAGTGGCAAGACAGACTTCGCCGGATTAAGAGAGAAGTTATATGGCAAAAGGTGTCTGTGGAGCAAGGTGACAGCTACGTGTCAGAGTGTTCGAGTAGCTACAAGGCAATATCAGCACGCTAATGAGACAGCTGCTCTTTTCGCCGGCGAATCGCCCATTTCGCGGATAATGAAGCCTACGCTGTATCACAGTGTTAACCACGTCATAAGCTGTGTATGTCACTGAAAGAAATACCAGCTAGATAATGGCATTGTAAATTATCCTGGTTCTCGGTGTACCTCGTGCAAAAAGCAGATTGCACTTATAGGAATCGAGTAATGATCGATGAATCATTAGTTCAATCCTTAAGCATATTGCGAACAAAAGAAAACGTGTAGAACCATGTGAAAATAAATTCTTGCGCGTACCTTTAGTTTTAGCCTTCAAAGAAAATATCTTTAATCTTTCAATCGGTTACTCTAGAACGATTATATTATGGTTCAAAGTTTATCAAACAAACAAACAACATTATTTAGCATCAAAACTATCTTTACTCAAAACAAAGTTCCGTCTTTGCGCATGATCAGATTGCTTGAAGATGCTTCGAACATTTTTTACTCCCAAATGAAGCTACTTTAACGTTCAACGCACAGACCTACGACCACGCAAACTTCCAAAGGTCAGAGCCCATAGTTTTCAACCAAAATGGCCACTTTCTGTGAGCTGGCTCGGTTTATGGTGCATTCGTCCGTGCATTCCTAAACCGTGGAATGCAGCTGAAGATCGTTCTTTCTCGTTGTTTCACGATGAAGTCGAAGCTTCTCCGGTCGTTCCCGAGAAAAAGGAGGAGAAGTATTCGTGCTTCGACAGCGAATGCGTAATTCAACAGTATGCTCTCGGAAAAACTGCAGTTGCAGTTACTGCGTACCTTAACGGCATCGTTATTACCGGCCACGTTGCATGCACTTTCAGTGCGTCTAAGATTTCAAAGAATTATAGCTGCCGCTAGGCGATCTCGGTGATACATCTTTGGCTACAGACTACAAGCGAAAGAATTTTATTGTCGCTAATAACGTCTAAAGTTACCGGAAACGATGAAAGAAACCTTCAAGCTCCTTTGATCAAAATTTAACATAACAGAGAATCTTGCTGCAAATTTCAGATCAGATTCTCTACATTATTCCCAGTTGTAAAATGAAATAGCGAAGCACCGAGCATCGTTAACGCAAATTACAAAGGCCACCAAAGATTAAAATAAAGATCAGGCAGTCAGAACCACGTCATGTCTGTCTGACGAGCAACTTCCCGTTCTACGGCGAACACGTTTCGATGGCCCCCGCACCAACTCCCACGTATCACTCGAACAAATTTCACGCGTCGAATTATTCAGAATCTCTACGAGTGTCCATATACCTCGAGCGAACAAGGGCTGGGTCGGTTAAAAGGCCCCGTCGCGAAAAGAATCGCGTACAAATGTTCCGGACGAAAGAGGGGGGTCCCGAAGGTTGGTGTGTGTGTTCCACCCAGGAACGTGCCGATGAAGGGGAACAGGAGAAGTTGTTCGACGAAGAGCCGAGACTAGAACGGGAAGCGCGAACAAGGAAGGAGATACGAAGTAGGAGGATACCAAGGGTCGAAGGTTCACCGATCGTTCGTGTTATGATAGGCCGCGGGCCCAATAAAAGCATAAGGGGGAGGGGGGGGGGGGGGGGCAAGAAAGAAAAGGGACCCCCGTAGAAATGGACGGAGATCGTACGGAATTAGAAGGAGAAGGGCAGACACGAGACGGAAGGGGAATAAAATGAATGATAGACGTACAAAGACGAAACGAAGGGCGGGTAGAAGAGGGGAAGAGTAACCGGAGAGAAATACATCAACAGAGATGGAGAAAGATGGCCAGGCTGAGATAAAGAAAGAGGGAGGGAGGGTGAAAAAGTCAATCGGATACCTCCATTACCATACATTATTGGCCGGCTTCGGGCCGGTCAGTGTTTGCCATAACTCCAGATAAATAAACCCCAGGGGCAGATAAATCTGCGTGCACGCCGCCGCGTGTATAATGCAAATGCAATCATGTCCGCGATCCAACAGTCCCACGGACCTTAAAACTTGGACGTGGCCCCTTAAGAGGATCGCCTATAAAGGGCACGCAACCGAACCGCGGGCGAATTTACAACTTTCGTTCCGAGCGACACGCTGTAACCCTATGCAAACGAAAGAAACAACAACGAGAAGAAAGGGAATCGTGGTGTTGGTAATTAAGATAAGGAAGGAATGATTGGGGTGCGATGTGGCAAGGGAGAACGATTTTTTGGGGGGTAGTTTTGGAGGACGTTGAATTTCGGACTACTGATTAGGGTCTGATGGTTGATGAATAGTGTTACGGGGTATTTATGATTCTTTATTCTTTCGTTGTTTAAATGACATGTCAGTACAACGCGTTTCGTGTCGAATAAAAATTAAAATTTACGGCAAATATTTAAAAATGGCGCAATAATAGAGGAGAACAATACGAGTTTTTTAATTACGGACTGTTTAGTTATCTCAAAATTAATCATCTGCCAACTTAAAACAAGTAATTTCACCCGAAGACTATGTGCGGATAATTAAAGAAAAAAGAAATATTTCAATGATAAAAAAAAAAAAGAAAAGAAGACGTCTGCATTTATCTTGGAATGGTATTTACTGGAGGGCACCAGGTTACACGAAACGTGGAATTGAGAGAAGAAGGAGAACGTACACGCGACTAGGTATCTCTGAATCTTATCGAGATCAATGAAACGATTTATGGGTAATTATCGGTCGGACAGATTTGACTGGGACACCGCTTTCGATTATGCAACAGTTCGATTACCAGAGTCACGAATATTGCAGCCGGTAAAAAAAAAAGAACGTCACGTTTCTGAATTGTGCGATTCCGTTTCACGTTTTAGATCGGCTCGAAATCGTGTATGAAAATCGAAACGATGCGTTCGATGTCGTGAGAATCTAGGAAACCGAGGGCTGCCACTGTGAACGTGACATTTATCTAGATAACACCGTAGAAACTACATTCCATTCGTTATCCTTTTCATAATGTTTTCATCTGTTTCACGTTCCATCTACTTAATAAGTTCAAACATTTTTATTTTTATTGTCAATGTATCAAAATAAATAGTGATAATTTCTTGAAATAAAATATTAAGGTCGTTAAATGTGAAACTTGACAAATGGCTACACGCAAGCTTTGATATTTATTATTTTTTAACCAAGATGGATGAACCAATCGGAACGAAACCTTTTGCATCTTGTAGAGTATGACCAACAGTTGGTCCCGTAAAAAAAACCATTTTGTATTTTTTCATTTTCGCAAAAAACGTGGTATTTCACGTTTATTCGGCCTGATGTCGATGAAACCTAGTATTACATTTTGCGGCCCGGGATGTTTCCACGATGATCCCATTTGCAACATTCCCTTCACTTCCATGCCCTTCCCTTCACAACCCTTCCCTTCCCTGCCCTTCCCTTCCGAAATATATTAAAATTCAACTGGTCGATGATATTTCAAGCATTTAATATTTTCGTAGTTTTTCAGAAAAATATAATCTTCAAGTTTGTATATTACTTTTCCTATCAACTTGATAGGAAAAACTTGAAAAACTTGACGCATTAAGGATCCCACAGGTCAACGCGAAACATTCAACGGTGGCGAAATTCCTGGCAATAAATATAAAAAAAAACATGCGTAAATTTTACGCAGTAGGTAGCTCAGAAGATAGAGGAAAGTGCGTACATAATAACGCAATTTGTTGCAACGCGATATCTTAATTAGTTCCTGAGATATAGGGCTTCAAAGTTTGTATAGCGGCCGGCGCGTACGAGGGTAATCCTGAATGGGCGCGACGCGACCTAGACTTTTTTCTAGGAAATTCGTATACGCATTTCCAGGAATAGTAAGGGGTTAAACGTAAACAATGACCACGTGACCGCTACGCTAGACACCCACTGTCTGGGTCCAAGCGTGTGGCGGCAGCGAATTTCTGTAAAAATTACGTTTGTCTTTACACGACGATATCTCAGGAACGGATAAAGATATCGATGTAAATCAAAAACTGTATTAAAGTGGAAGGTTTCTACTTTCTTACAAGCCTAACTTTATATCGAAATTCGAAACAGGACTTTGTTGGCAGCCCTTTAAACTTTTAATAATTTTAATACGCGTTTCTTATGCGGTTTAACATAGTTTCTGACTTTCAATTGCTTCTAACAATAGAATATTATTATAAATATCTATCACACGCATTATTGACGATTCTTTCGTTTACTCAAAAAACATTTTTGAAAAAAAAAAATACATAAATGTAAAATCACGGGTCGATTCCACAATTAAAACAAATACCACCGATCGATTGATTTATCGCAGTCATTGTTGAAAATGCACGCTCTTACAAGGCTGTCTGGTCCCTGGTTTATTAATGACGATCTTCCGCGAAGCAACAACATGCTCGAACGTTATGTACACCATAATAACGAGAATGATGATCGCACTAATGCACATAATTAAAGCACGGCATCGATTCCATGCATGTCTGTGATAACATGTCGTTCGTGCATTAGATTCTCAGCCTCGTTGGATCTGGCTGTGTACCAGGAATCGATATAAACGACCAGGAGAGATCATCATTTAGCTACGTACCTCGATGAACATCGGGCGATAACAAGTACGTGTAAAGCTGTTTATCAGTCGTTGCGACACTTTTTCGTCTCGATCGAAAATGAACCTTTATCTATACGATTCCATTAAAGTTTGCTCGCCTTATCGGCCCTGGAGATTGCGGAATGAAATTCAACGTCGAAAGCTCGTCCAGCTTCGACAATTTAATATCTTTACGATTATTTATACGCAACGATCTGCATCATAACGCTGCAAGCGGTAGAATTAACGAAATTCGAACTATAAGATTGGACAGAATATGAAAATGTTTATACTGGAATCTATTTTACGACGGCAAAACGATAACCGCGTAGCAGGTACCCGAGGTCGGATATGAATTTGTAGTTTAGAGATATTTATGTAATATTTTTAACGGCGGGATCACTGAGATTGAAACGACGAAGGTAGATAAGGTAGTATCTCTCTTTCGTGCAGAAATCTATCCTATTAGTAGAATAATTATACCTACGGAACATGCATCTGTAATTATCTTTTGTCACTTATAAAGTTGTATCTAATTCAGGGACATAGTTATGAATATCGTGGTATTTAAATAAAATCTATTCCGCAGAAAAGCAAATGTACCTTTAATGATTTATAATTGCGCAGTGTTCAAATATAATTTCAATTAAAAAAATATCAACCCCTATTTAAATCGTGAGAATTTGAAAAAATACTGTCAGTATTAATTTTACCACCGATTAATAATCCTACACTGTACTTAACATTAAAATATTGAAATTTGAAGAAAAATACTCCACCTTCTTATTCCTCCAACAAATAGTAAATAAAAATTGTCAAAATAAAATAGTAGAATTTTTATCAAATCCTTTCAAGATACAATATCAAGATTAATTAAGAAAGGTTCGATGTTAATTCAATGAAACGAACGAATGAAAACTGTCAGTAAGGTCAAGAGAGAGTGAGAAGAAGGTGCTTCATCACTAAACCGAAGCCTCAAGCACCATGATAATTACATTATCCCTGATAAGATCACGAATCGACATCAGCCGTCATTAAAGTAACAAGAAGAGTTAATTTTACGATTTGCTAACACCCTGTGTCGTCGTGACGATCGTTCGAGCTTTCACTAAATTCATTTTTGCCACTGTCAAACGCGTAAATGGCATTCTCCCACGTTTCCAGCCTCGACGTGGCTCGTTAAGGTCTTTCTTTGTCACAAAGTTGTTTGCAAATGAATCGTAAAAATTATGATAATTCCTACCTTGTGAATGGAAGTTACTATCATAGGGCAGAGGTTGTACGGGAATTGTAATTGTTCCTCAATCATGGGGCATGGTGAACTGTTTTCTTACCTGAAACAGAGAAAGATAAGATTTTGTTAGATAAAGAAAATTAATGAAAGAATTGATCATTTTCAGAAACTGAGTTCTATAATAAAAACGGACACGCGTGGTAAAACATATCGAAACTTTAGTTATTAAAAATACACTGAACGAATGAATAAATGTGTATGGTACGTTATATTTATTATTAAATTTCTATAATTTCTGAATGAAAATTAACCAAAGTTCCAAGTATCAAAACCGCGTTAAGACCAAAACGTTTCATCGCCGATAATGGAGGAAGGAATCAAAGTATCTTACGAATTCTAGGACGAATTCTTCGACGATCGACGCAATCGAACGCGGAGAATTTTTCATCGCGATTACATCGACGAATACAATTCAAATTTAACAGCAGTATGAAAAATTCTTGTGGAATCAAGAATGTTCGCGTTGGGAAATTCCATACAACGTCATTCTTCTCGCAAAGTAAAGAATGCATTCCTCTGCATTCGAATCTAAGAAATTTCCGATTATCCGCTCGGTTAATGCAACAATCGTTAACCCAATTAAATAACGATTCTCCTAGGAAAATTCCAATGCTTGATGTTGCAACGATGGTTAACGATTATGATACCAAAAACTAGCAACGCTGATCAAAGTAATTACAATTCTGTCTTAACACAGTTCACCTTCGACATACTAGACAACCCGTTAATTCATTTTGCATGGAATTCAATCTATAAATACAACCAAATTGACAGCCATTAGATTTATTTTATAAGATTCTCTATGCAGGAATTAGAGTGGGTTTGAAATACAATTTAGGGGGATTTGATTGTCTAAATTAATTGCATTTTGACGATGACCTGTCTGTGTGACTCATCATTAAATGTAAAGTGAGGGATTAAATAACTTTCATATTGTTATTTTAATTTGTGCAAACGTATTCACGCTGTATCTAAATCAGAGTACAATGAATCCTACGTAACAAGGGAGTGGCATATGTCAAGAATGACTGACAATGAGCTACCATGTAATTTCCAATTAAAATTGAATAATTCAACTACAACAGAGTTATCAATTCTTTAAACTATCTTTATGGTTGTTTTTCTTTTTAATTTTGTTTTTAATTGAATTCAAAATTAAACTTCGAAAACAAAACACTTTCTCATTATCCTTTAGCAACATTTAGAGCATATCATTTGTGCCCTATTGCAATGAACATTACATTGCTGTAACATTCTAAACTGTAAAATCAATCATCTTAATTACACCTCTTTCATCAACCAAAACATTGTTCTATTTTTTTACCATCAAGGAAGCAATCTATCTCCTTCAAAGTTGCAAGAATACTTGCCATTTGATTCGCACGAAAATGATCACGTGAGAACGGGTTAAGTTTCCCACTTAATCATGAAAATAGGCAATACTGCGCATAGTATAAATTAAGAAAAATAAAAATGAGTACAATAAAAATGAGAGTTCTTTTAAATATTTCCAGCTCCATCGTTTGGCGTTAAAACCATGGTTGGTACAAAAATTATGGAAGAGGCACCCATAGTCCTAAGAAGGGTTAAACATGCCCTCGTGTTTCGTTCAGAAAACTGAGTAATTCGAGGCCGAGTACCGATTAATTTCGCCACGAGGAACATTCTGGGATCGATGTAACGATATTTCGAGGACCATTAGGAGAGGAAGCTCTGTTCACGAAGCGGAGCGACGAGATAAACGAGGTACACGGGTCCCTGCCAGACAGAGACAGCGAGAAAAGGGAACTGTGCAACATTAAATTGGGATTAGCCGTCGGTGGAGATGGCTGTAAGTACAGGGACGTTGGAGATCAGCACGGCGACAAAGCCGTGAGCCTTCGGTTAACCCCTGATGGGCACTGCGGCACCCGTGGACGTGAAACAGAAGACAACGAGTATCAAGATCGCGACGTGTGTGGCCGCCTTTAAGGATGCCTCGAAACGCGCCACGTACTTGCTGATCATCGGTGCCCGACGCGGGACCAGAATTCTAACAACACTACAAGATTCAGACTCTTTTTCTTACCAATCAGTTCTTGTTATAAAGTGATCCTCAAAAATTCAGCCTTCTTTCGCTAGTTATTATTGGGCTGATAATTGAATTCACGACATTTTCGTGCAGTTTTCATAAAAAATGTAACACATACTCCAGTCCCATCGCAGAGGGATACATGAATTAATTAATTCGAATTGAAAAGAGGATTATTTCGATTAGAAATTGTCATCTGTTGAATTATTAACGCCTTGATGGGTTATAGAATTTACCGTCCTTTGATTATGTTAAATAATTTATTAACACGTTGACGCTCACTCTGAAATCGGCAATTTTTTTGTTTGTTAAATTATTTGATTCTTAGGGAGTTCGATGAAGATTTCAAATTTACAAAGTAAAATGATTACTTTTTCTAACAAATTTTCCTAAGAATATAGGACGGCCATAACCGCCATTTGCTTCTACAATCGCAATCATTGGACGTCGATAGAAGATATTTACGTCAACGTGTTAAATTATGTTTTCCAAGATCACAATCAACCACCAAGAACCACTATCGACCACCATTTAACAACCACCCCCTGAAAACTCTTCGAAGCCTCATTGTTCGAAAGCATCATTCCATTCCCCCCCGTCGCTTATTCGACAACCGGTTCCTTTTTTCCAATCGGTAACAATCGATGCACGCTTGCCCCACGTCGAACGGGCCGCTTCCATTTCGTCGATCCCGATTTATAAACCGGACCGTTCCATCGCGCGAAATCTTTCCATCGGACTTCCGAAAGCTCGTACCTGCGTTCCAATAACCGAGGCCCATAAGTTCAGACGAAAAAAAAAAGACAACGTCAAACGAGCCATCCCTATTGTGAAGGTAAAAAGAAATTTTAAACTCTTATTTCCGAATGATTATTAAGGATAATGGTGGGGATTCCTTTTAGGGGGTGCTAGACAGTGTTTCAGCTTTGCTTTTATATATTTTGGATACCTTGTTAGCTGGTACCTCGGTTGAACTACGAAGCTGTTACTCAAAAATAAAAAATTTCAAATGTATCAACCACTTTTTAAACCAACATGGTAGTGTTAACGCCGGATGGCTGAGGGGTCGCTGCTGGCACGAAGCATATACGAGGATCAGGGACGATCAGGGAGAGGGGTACAGAGCCTCTGGCGCGATTAATGCCGATTAAAAAGGCAAAAGTCCCGCCTCTGATCATTACGCCGATGAAACCGGCGCTGGCAATTCCGTGGCACGATGTAAGGTAGCCGTCGCGACCCTTCTTTTTATTTTCTCCTTCGTTCTTTTACCGTCTTTCGTTCATCGTTTTAGCTTCTTCATCCTGCGCGGTTCGTGCTCGTTGTCTCTTTTCACTTCTCGTCTCGAGGTGATCCCGGCTAAGGTCGCTGCCGTTCGGAGCCCCTCCGGGGACCAAAGTAATTTACTTCTAGTCCGGCGCTGAGCTTCGCCGGCGGTTCGATAGCCAAACTTATAATTTAATGGTTAATTATATAAGGAGTCCCCCGCGATTCGACGGAGCCACTGGGCGGACACGGTGACGTGCAGGAATGCTCTCGATCAACCGTACACGAGACTCGTTTTCCTGGACCCCTGGTCCCTTAGGAACCCCTTGATACGACCCGGTGTTTGGCCCCCTTACGGTCCAGTTTTTAATTACTGAGAAGCTACTCGGATTTAAGATCTTCCATCTTGCCACGACTCGTCCAGTTTGGAACGGAATAAAATCAAGTAACAAATTTCTACAATGCGTTATTTATAATCGTCTGAGGTAGGTTTAAATTCGTTTCCGTGGTGCCGGAAATATTACGTTCTGCGATATTTACGTAAGAATATAAAATTGAGTATTTGTTACTTTGTAACTCTTTTGAGCTGATGTGTTGTTTCGTGCGTCAAGTAATACACTATAATAAATAACGATTCCAACTGTACATAACTGATAATATCAGAAAGTAGTCAATCGTTCGCAGCTCCATATTCGATTAAAACCTCGATCCAAATACCGCAAAAACTTGACATCGCACGAGTTACTCAGCCTCTGGTAAAAATTGACGAAAAATGTATGCATGCCTCTTTAAACCAGTTGCTTGTTCGACGTAGTATAAATACCTTTGGCCGCTTGTACCTTGGTCAAAATAAACGATCAAAAGATGAGGCATATCAGGAATTACGAACTACCGGGGCCAGAAATTGCTACGAGCCAATGGAGTCATCTTTTTCTCTTTTTCGTTTCGTCAAGGTATGCCGAACGAAAATTATCTAAAATCGACGGCCAACAATCAGGCCGGACAAATTTGGTCAACACGAAACGGCGCACCAGTACACGGCCGGTAATCTGGACAGCCTCGTTTCTGAATCGGCCACGCTTGATTGATACGTATAACATGGACAACCTATACGTTATGAATATCGATAAGCCGCCACCAGTATTCTAACCCACGTCTTGATCGCATTCCATCGCCTCCAGCAACGGCTTACCAGCAATTTTTCTCAGTCACCTTTTTTTTCTCTAACAATTACGACTTTTTCACCAGTAATGTTTTCCAATTAGATTTTGAGCAATATTTGGATCACGACATTTATTCAGCAATAAATTTTCAACAACGATTACAACATTCTTAGTTTTATCAGAAATACTTTCAAAGAAGGTTTCAATCAACATTTTAGGCAATTTTTTTTTTCAGTCCTGTTCCAGTTATACTTTCCAATGATTCTTCTTCAGAAATAATTCTTTTACAATGATTTTCCGGCAACGTCCTTCGGGAACATTTTTCTAACTTCATACTTAAGTCTTGAAGAGAAGTATCTCGAATGAGAAACTGAAAGTATACTTAACCTATAGATCTTTCGATTTCGGTTCTTATTGCGTAATTAAAACTCCGATTTCTGTCCACCTAATTTACCAGAAACTTTGAAATCCAGCCAACGAACAGCGGAGTCGAGGTAACGGTACCCGAAGGGATCCCATTATAATCATCGACGATGAAGAAACAAGGTCGAAAGTGGAGCAAATCGATTACCCACGGATCGAAGCCTAGCTGATACGCATCTGTCCACTGGACAACGTAATGAGTATGCCAACAAAAGAGGATCACGATGGCTGTTTCCAGAGGAGAAGGTGTCCGACGCTGGAATCAAAAGATTTCACGATGAAGCTGCAAGCCTCGTTCCGCGTCCTCGCACATCAGGCGTGTCTCTTCTTGGTCCACGGACGCCTCGGAGCCTAACTTGCTCGATTTCTGTTCATCTCGACTGTCCATCAAAGCGTGTCCGTGCGATAGATTCCTCGTCACAGTTTAAATTGACCCCTTCTATTCTCTATCCGTTTGCGTGGCCTCGATTTAGTCGCTCGAAGAGAATAGAAACCATTATTCCGCCAAAAAGGGATGCTTGGATTACTCGGTTCAAACCATTACAAATATTGCCCATTCTCGTTCACTCTAATTTTCTTTCAGCCCATACAAAGCAGAATGAAACAATGAAAGATTGTAGAAATTATTACGACTTCCATTTTTCAATATTTTAATTTCCAGACAGTTATATATGATTTTTAATACGCCCAAGCATGAATTATATTCATAAACGTCGGGTTAAAAAATGGTGTAACTTCTAGATCCTATAAATAGATCATTTGGAAATTTCTGACTTCGAGTTGCCAATAAACTAAGCAGGAAAAAAAAATTTACGAGTGGTTAATTAAGCCTCGAAGAACTACCGTTGCAGAATAATAAGTGATTTTTTATTCGAATAATGCAAATCACTGGTTCATTTATATTTATCGGTAGCGTCACGCGTGACATCTCGGTTTACGACCACATTACAACACGTTAATGAGCGTATATTCCTAATTATATAATAGAAAAACGGAATTCTATGAAATTTACGATCCATTTTATTACTTTCGTGGGTGGGAGGAATCGATATGTCAACTTGAAGGACGTTTATACAATTGGAAATTATATATTAAAATAGAATTGTGCCCCCGTTGGTCATCGTGAAAAAATAATTGCATCCTAATAGTGATTATTTAATAAAAATCGTTTGATTCATAAAAGTACGTTGCCCGCGAGTCTCCAGAAATAACTTTCAAGCGGTACGGTACACCCTGACCGATTCTATCGTGGTTCCCGTTGACAACAGGTTCCATTCTCATCGAGGACTTCGAGTAACCACTCGCGGAACACTGGATCCCGCGACGATATCATCGTTTCGTGTAACCACTGCTGCATGAGAAATCGAAACAGAGAAGAGCCCGACTCGTTCCATGCAACCACCACCATGGGAACTTCTAATCAGCATATAGTCCTCTCGTCACTCCACCAATAATTACGGTGACTTCGTACGGTGTGTATCGTTGCGAGGGGATCTTACGAAGAAATCGAATCGGTCGTTTCGATTTCACGTCGTCTACACGCGACAGAGAAAAATTACCTATACAATTGTTACAAACATTTTCCTATTTTATCTCATTTGGACCATCATCTTTTTTTTTCAGGAAAAGGTCCTGACATATTGTCTTAGGGAAAAGTAATCTCATTATTCGTTATAATACTATGAGGTTATCAATAATAAAGTCTAGGTTTGGTCTGAATTAGGTTAATTATGGGATCAGGCATAAGAGCCTAGCAACTTTGAAGTATAGAAAGAATAATCAGATCTATATCCTCTACGTCGCTTTTTTTATTAGGGAAGTAACGTTTTAGGTAAAACGTTATTTATTAAAATATGTAACTACTTTACTAACTATACTGTTAAATTTACAATTTAAAAGTTACTTATACGTTATAGCTAGAATTTTTCCATCTTCGATTCTTATGATTGACAATCTGAAATTTTGGTTACTGAGATTAAATGAATTCGCTTTTCCTCGAAGGAGAAACGTTAGAGAGAAGTTACCCCGTAAAAATTACTCGATTCACCATGCTAGTTCTGCATTATGAATAATGCATCCGTGATTGGCACCGCTGATACAGAACGACTGCATATAATTACGTTAGACCGTGATAATTACACGGAACGCAAGAAGGGACTCTGTGATTTGGGCTTGAGCAATATTTCGATGCTCAGGACCAAGAACATTTTTCGAATACGATTTTAACTCGATTCCACTTATAAGATTATTTGAAACTATTATTTTCATTATTTTCGATATAAGACTTACGATTACAGACGTAAGATTTATTATAATTACGTAAGTTTAATTTTTGCGTCTATTTTTAATAGACATCAAAAACTTGATATTGTGATTTTATTTCTACATAAATACTGACGTAATGTATAACATAACATTGCAAGAAATGAAAAATTTGAAAATCCAATTTCACCGGATAATTGTTAATTGGAAGTACCATGGAAGCTTTGTGAGAAGATAGAATTTCAACAAAGAAACATATTTTACCGATCGTTTTGCTAATAATTGCACGCACAAGTTTTCTTCCCATGCATAATTCACAACCGGCGGTCATAACTCATTGCTGAAATTCGAGGAACGTGTCTGCGAGCGTGGCAACAATAGAGAAACCCGCCGCAACCGCGCGATAATTAGCACGATCGGGGTTTCCATAAATTTACAAGTAGGATATCTCGTGCAACAAACGGACATACGTACGTACAGACAATTGCATAATTCATAATCGTCGGCTAGCATCGCGGAATCAGATAAAACCGTCACGAAATCGCATTCCGTTCGAAAAGATATTCGAGGAATGCCAAGCTAAGAGATCTCGACTAATTTGCCCGGGCGAGGAAGGTGCAATTTGTACCTGGCCAAATGACCGATTTTCTACCGTTCGAACGCTCTAACTACGATAATAATTGCACACGCGTGTTCCCAGTCGCTTCGTTTCCGATGCTCGGTATCAGTCTCTTCTTAATTTCTGTTAAACGACCTTTAATAACATCTTTAAAACCGTCTGCAATTAAATGCGTTTGAAGCTGAATTAGCCGAAAGAGGAACAATATTTAAAAAAGAAAGAATCTTCAATCCTCTTGTGCTATAAAAGGGTGGTCAAATTTTTGCCTGTTCTATCGAATACTACTACAATTCGAAAATTACTAATTTCGCAGCGTATGTAAATTGAAATTCTTGAATACAATTTAATGATTAATCTCTAGTCAGATGCAGAAAGCAGCTTTTAAAATTAAGTTCGTGACTTATCCCAGAATGTGTTTCAAACCTATCCAAATTTTGTTAAATTCTAATAATATCGTTGGAAAGTGTAGTTCGATCCACAATTAACAATTAGGAAAGAGAAAGAAGAAGACTAATATAATATGAACGACTTTATTATTTTTAGTTAAAACTCAGGTTCAATATGTAAACACTGGCAATGATTGTAAATAGTCCTCAAAGTTCTTTCAGCGAGGTCTAATGAAAGTTTTCGGTCCGGCGCCTTGAGTCCACGGGTCGATCGTAAAAAGATAATGAAGAACGACCGCGGGTGTATCCGAATAAATCGAGGGGGCCGTTAAATGGGAAGCCGAAATGCCCTAATTGTCGATACAGAGACCCCCTATTGGCTCCGCGGTACGTATAATTACACGAGGATGACTCGGCGCGACGTAGAAAGATCCTTTCGGCTCTTATCGTCCCTCCCTCGCCGCTTCACGATCCGCTCCAAGTCATTTAATCCCGTGACGACGATCAAAGGTTCTGACCTTCGGCTTTCGTAACTCGTATACCAGCCATTTTGCGGGTCATACCCGTTTCCTTTGTCGCTTTAACCCTTTCAATGCCCTGTACGCTGTTACACGGGCTCAGATCCCTGTTACTTAGAGAGATTGCCATTCTTTTTGAAATTTAATGGCGTTGTTCCTTTCTCATTTGCTTTATGGCATGTTGAGGAAGTAGAAGATGACAAATCTTCCATTCGAAAGAGTAGGAATCTTATCAATTACGGAAACAATACTGAATTTTGGAAAATTTTAGTTTTAGCAGAAACCAAGATCCCCCCAATTATGTAACTTCACGAAGACGTAAAAATCCCTTTATTTGACAGTCACTTATTAACTAAACACAAATAGCCCCAACACTATAATTTTAACCACCTCGAAACATTAAATGAAAATTTAAGACACTGACATAAGTTAGTTCAACTTAGCGACCCATGACCCGTTTTCAATTCCATCGTTTCCCTTTTCCTAGTTTCAAAGTCCCAACTCGTTAATCACAAAGGAACGGTCAGAAAGAAGTTTTAAGATTTGAGAGCAGAAGTAAGATTGATCCTTTTTGAGATCTGCATTTTCATCAAAGTTGAAGGAAGGTTGAAACCGGCATAAATGCGAGGATAGGTCGACCGAGGCGTGCACCGAAGCCACGTGGCGTGTGCGCTCCTGTGATTGCACAGTTCGCCCCGTCATTACCTGACCTCAGTGTGACCTTTTCACGAGAGGACTTCGAGGTTCAGGCCAACCACGTACGTGTACACACACACATCCACACCGGGCCACGTGATATCCTGGAGAAACCGGAACGCGTGTTCCAAATCGTGCATTGATAGAACCTTGCACGTGGTCTGCTTGTTAAAAGCAGATATCAGGTGGATTAATATTACCGTACGACACGAACATCATAGCAATAATAAATATTGTTGCTTTGATTTCAAGTAGTATTTTAATAAGTTATTACACTTAATATCAATTTCTATTTTTTTCTTTTATTCGATATACAAAGGTTCTGTGATGAGGAACTGCAAAACACTATGATTGGTAATGCTGGATGCAACGAATCATATACGAACCACACGCAAGCAAGAACCAAAAAGGAGAAGAAAAACGATGGCCATTTTCATCCACAACGCAAACAGCATCAGGATCTGCGATTACCATAAGATCGTCAAAATATGCAAGACATCGTTCGACGGTCGAAAGAAGCGTGTATCCTAATTAAAGAAAATTATGCAACCGCCGATCAAACGGTGGTACATTAATTCCTGCTAAACGCTGCCGCTGATTATAATTTTAAATCAGCGCCCGTAAATTTCGCCGAGCGACCAGACCGTGCCATAAATCACAATCGAATACAAATTGACCGTATCCGCGAGACCCAACTACCCCTTTTAATCACCCTGTAGCTAGCCAGAAAAATCTAGTAATTTTTTCATGGGTTTCTTGTGTTGATCCCGTCTAGGAAATAAATTTCGCCATATAACCCATTCCTTATAACTATAATTATCGCAATTAAATTATGAAAAATCGCCTATCAACCCAAAAATTATAATTTCAATAATTTTCTCACTTAGCTAAAATTCTCAATGAAATGGAGAAATCATCCCTTAAAATTTGCCAAATCTCTTGTTTTTCGCTACACGTTATCAGTCTATATGCAAACTTTGAGGGATAATAATAATTTCCTGGGAAAACAGACTCTTTGGTTTTGCTTCTTGTAGTATATTTTATTTCCTAAACAAAGACTCGCTAAGAAGCACAAATAAGACGGCAAAAAGGGGGAGGAAGAAGAAGAAGAAGAAGAAGAAAAGAAAGGGGACCAGGGTTCGGCACGACTACCGCACCGAGAAGTCGAGTGCATTTGTTTGCCGTTTCCACGAGTTTCGACCTTAAAAGCGTGCCGACGGAACCGAGTTCGCGGATATCCTATCTCGCGAAGGGATCTCTGCGGCGAAGATTTTTGCGGCTGTGACCGCCTGCACCAGCAGGAATGCGTTTACGCGCTCCTGCCTCCGAGTAAATCTCGTTAAAGGCTTCCCGACGATCGGGGGGCGCGAGCTGGAGAACGAGAAATAAAAACAAAACAAAAAGTAACGAAGTATCTATAGGCGTATAGCGGTAGGTATATGCATAACAATTTCGCAGGAAGTTTCATGCATCAGCTGAAAGAGAAATTCAGCCGAGGTAGATGGTAATCTGATGTTGCGTTATCGGGGGAATGCTGTGAACTTTCTTCCACTGATGTTATTTAGTGTATAATATTCGATGACGTATGCGACGAATAACAAGATTTATTTATACGTTTCTGATGACGCTTGTGATGATGTTTGTGATAATGTTTGTTTTCAATAGATAGCTTCGACGGGAGTTTTATAGATATCCAACTTTCGCCAATAGATGTCACCACGTTACCGTACCGAAAAATATAATCTTCAAGTTTGTATATTACTTTTCCTATCAACTAATGTTATTTCAATTTAAATTAACAGGAAACACTTGACGCGTTAAGGATCCCACAGGTCAACGCGAAACATTCAACGGTGGCGAAATTTCTGGCAATAAATATAAAAAAAAAACATGCGTAAATTTTACGCAGTAGGTAGCTAAGAAGATAGAGGAAAGTGCGTACATAATAACGCAATTTGTTGCAACGCGATATCTTAATTAGTTCCTGAGATATAGGGCTTCAAAGTTTGTATAGCGGCCGGCGCGTACGAGGGTAATCCTTGAATGGGCGCGACGCGACCCAGACTTTTTTCTAGGAAATTCGTATACGCATTTCCAGGAATAGTAAGGGGTTAAACGTAAACAATGACCACGTGACCGCTACGCTAGACACCCACTGTCTGGGTCCAAGCGTGAGGCGGCACCGAATTTCTGTAAAAATTACGTTTGTCTTTACACGACGATATCTCAGGAACGGATGAAGATATCGATGTAAATCAAAAACTGTATTAAAGTGGAAGGTTTCTACTTTCTTACAAGCCTAACTTTATATCGAAATTCGAAACAGGACTTTGTTGGCAGCCCTTTGAATTTTTAGTAATTTTAATACGCGTTTCTTATGCAGTTTAACATAGTTTCTGACTTTCAATTGCTTCTAACAATAAAATATTATTATAAATATCTATTACACGCATTATTAACGATTCTTTCGTTTACTTAAAAACAATTTTTGGAAAAAAAATACAACCGACTTCGGAATGTACCAAAAAGGACGAAATAATTTTAATTTATATAAATCGAAATACCACATTTTTTGCGATAAAAGCGGAATAAAATGACAAAATCCAAAATGGTTTTTTTACGAGACCAACTGTTGGTTATACTCTACAAGATGCAAAAGGTTTCGTTCCGATTGGTCCATCCATCTTGGAGTAATCGATGACCATACACAACGCGGACGAATTCGTACGCTTTGTTTTGCAATAAAAAAGGGGCAAGCGGTGATGAAATGCAAAATTTCTTTTTTATTGGACCAACTGGGAGTCATACCCTACAAGATGTAAAAGGTTTGGTTCCGATTGGTCCATCCATCTCGGCGTAATCGGCGAACATACATTAAAAAAAAAAAAAAAAAATTAACATACATGTCGAATTGTGTAAGCTCCTCCTTTTCGAAGTCGGTTAAAAATGTAACAAGCATCATCCTATTGAAGCTTAATCTAAATTCAACAATTATCCAGGGATAATTAGACTTTATATCTGTGTTAAATTGCGCCACGGTGGCGGCCAGCCGCGAACCAGAGGAACCCAAAGACAATGGGGTTCTCGAGGAACAATGGCTGTCTCGTAGTCGGTGCACGGTTCAGCGCTATAAACAATACCGTAGAGAGGCCCGGCTGATAGGGTCAAAGGGTCAGCCCCTGTGGGAGCTCATGACTCTCTTTACTCCTCTTCATCCACCTTCTAAGACCTACCTCCGCCTCCACGCCGTGGCAGGTTCTTCCTGAACGAGGTCACGAAATTAATTTTTCCTTTCTCACACGAGAGGGACGGCCACTGCCTTCGCGATTCTTTGCAGGCTATGTTAACTCGTTTTGCTACTATGTATTTGCCTCGGTGTGCGATTGCACTTGCATGTTGCGGGTGTAATTATAATTGTAAGGAACCACGGTACACGTTACGCTGTGCTTAACAGTTGGAAAGAACCTTGCGGTTAATGTTTTTGCTTCTTCAGGTGGAATGGTATCCGCGCCGGGTGTTACGAAACTGATCCTTGGACTTTTTATAAATATATATCATGCATTTATGTGAAATAATTATATTTTCATCGGTCAAAGTATTATGTATAAGGAAGATGCAAAGACAATTTCCTTCGTCAGTTCTTTTTTATATAATCAATTCCATGATATTTGCTTTATGTCGAGTTACAATCAGACATTTTCAGTGTATTTTGATCAGACATCGAACGAAATTCAAGCCGAGAAGAGAAATTCCTGGAAGAAAGACGGGACAAGAGTATCGCAGCAACCAAGCAATCAATATCAACAGAGGAAACCGTTCACCTCCCTGCTTCCCGTCCCTAATAAAAGGCTTGTTCGCGGAGCGGAAAAATAGGGTAGCGTGCAAAGCGAGGAAGACAGCGTAAAAGTCTTCGGGTACGTTACATACATTGGCACAACCGCATCGACGACATAATCACTGTGATCGACGTAACGTCGGCAAAAGTAGAGACTCCGGTGTTCCTCGAGGACAAATACCATCCTTCTTCAACTTTCATCCCCCCGACAGGATAAATTTCTCCCCCTCTAACCCGGTGTGCCGGGTTTTTCTCGGTCGAGCCGTTCTCTCGCGCAGCTGCGCGAGCGTATTTCTGGCGCGAGGGGCGGTGTTCCAGAGACGACGAGTTTGAAAAGCGGCGTCGCGGCCTACCTCTAATGACAATGTAGATGTGAATCAAAGGTAATGATGATGCGTGGCTAGGCCGACACGGTGTACAGGTATATGCACGGGACGCGAGCGCATCCGTGCGTAAATCGCGGACAGCTGTTGACGTGTCACGAGATGCGTTTCGGGCCTTCGATTTCCTGTAATCATCCACTTCACGTCCCGTCCTCGATGCTTCGAACTCTTCTTCGAATCCCCCGCGCTTCATGATTCCTCGTATCAGGGTCGGTTCGTGAGTGACAGTCGTTTGGATAAGCTGGTCTTTGACATGTTTTCCTTCTCCTCTCGACTTGCGAATGTTAACCCTTTTAAGGGCGGCTATAGCTTCTCGACACGAAGCGCGCACCGTTTAAAGGAAACTATCAAGCGGCAATTAAATATAGGAATACTTATTGTAAGATTCTTGAGTATTGAAAGACGGATGGTACAACATTCTTCTTTCACGGTGTGATTTTCTCTAGAGAAGCCTAAAACGAACAAAATTGAACTGAATATCTACCCACGAGGTTAATGTTTTACGATAACCGTGAACCCGATTGCGCAACACGCTCGAAATCGATCAATTTAAACCTGTGAAGATGCGCCACGAAGTCGATCCAGTTTTCATCTGATTCGCCGATGGAATTCTTTGTTGCGTCAACGTTGCACGACCCCACGTAGCGAGCCATTAACCTCGGCGCAAGGAACGAGCACCGTTGAAATTGCGCTTTTAGTTTAATTATGGTGAAAGTTCAGCGCGTACGCAATAGCTGCGTTTCTATTACGGAGAAGACCACGTGCCTTTGTTTCCACGCGCCTTCGTTCCTTCTCCTTTTCTTTTAATTGCGATCGTTCCAATTACGAGACGCGTTTTCACCGTCCATACAACGAAATTCGCGGAATCTACTGTTCCGTTGAAAACGATCGAGACATTCCTCGATCCACCGTGATTTTAAACGATCGTAACAGACTTAGCTAGAACCGATCACACAGTAATACTTGAAAATGAAGGAATTACATATTTGATTTTCAACGTTTCGAGCGAAATACGGATAATATTTATAGTATATAAACACTTATATTAATACCCAAGAAATTAATTAATATGTCTAATAATTAATTCTACATCTTCAGCACTTTATTACTGGTGCTATGCAATCACTGCCGGGTATGGTACTCTTTCCTAGAGAAAATGACGCCACAGATCTGTCTACCTCTGTTTATAACGTTAAAGAGATAGCAAACATGATCTCTAATGAACATATTTTCGTATTTGACAACTGAATTTACGATTACTAGATAAAACGCGTAGTAATTCTATATTATCACAGTGAGTGGAGAGGTTACCTTCCTCTCTGGCACCATTTTCCCTACGGAAACGTATCGTAACCCAACAGTACGTATGAACTATCTGAAGTTCATCTAATTATATTAAAAAGAAAATAAAACAATGATTAATTAACTAATGCATTGCAACATCACCACATGACAAAGTTTATCAACACATTTTATAACTCTTAACAAAAGAAGAAAGAATAGAAGATCTCCTTGATGAAAATTACTCCAGCAACCCTCACTTAACACAGTGGCGCCGTTCTAATTCAACCTAATTAGTGGATTTCTTAGTTCATTCGCAAAAAGCACCCGCACAAAATGCTGAAGTCACGAAGGTAGCTTCGTATCATCCATTTACAAGCGTCAGAAATTCTCTTTTAGCTATTACCACCAGGATGCTCGAACCTCGTCCGAGAACGTGTTAGTCGACGGTATAACTCATCCTCGCGTTTACGTGCAAAAAAATTTCACCAGGCTACCGTGCAATGTATCCACCTCCGACTGTTTACATAACGCGAAAAACTTAATCAAGCCGGATCCGCGAACGGCAAAAAGCGTGTAGCTCGGCTTATTGCCGCGTAATCGACGATGCGCGTGAATCGCTGGCCGCTGGAATGTAGAAAGTGCAAGAAAGATATTGAACGGCGTCGGACGAAAGTCGCGAATCGGTCATCCTCTTGTCGCTATCCCGACTCCGTCTATCAGCCGGGATTGTAAAAACAATGATTGATCTTAATGGATAATAAGGGAGTTGCATGAGCGCACCGAACAGTATGATCGCCGATTAATGTCGTGATCTGTTACGCTTCACGATCGCAACACATCGCTTGGTTTATTTCACTGGCCTGCATCAAGAACCGTCATTGCTGGTCGAAAGAAATAAAAAGATTGCGTTTGATTCGTTCGAGCTTTCCCTCGCCGATGATTTAGTCAATGTCACTGATGGCCTAGCGGAAAGATTGCGTTGATGCGATGTCTTTCATTCGAGACTGTTCGAATTCTATCGCAGCAAAAAGCCAACGGAGTATCCGACTTACAAAATTTCAAGGAAACCATCTAAACTTCGTCATCCCAACTCGCGATTCCAAATCAAGCGGAAAAATCTCGACCCAACCGATCAACTAGCAACATCCGACCAAATCTGATCAACGATCGCGCCTAAGCGGGCAAAGGAACACGCATGCCCATCAAATCGGTTCTTGAAATCCACCATTCACCCGGTAATAACCACCTTTTTCAAGGATCCACGATCCTTGAAAGCCACCTGGTACACGTCGATTTACCATCCTTCTATTCCCTCGCGACCAGCACCGGGGTCCAGCTCCTCTAAACGTCTTCGCCGATGCCCAGGCGTAGGCCAGCATCGGAGCGGATGCTTCGACTTCGAGATATCTCTCGAAACGGGCCCGGGGCGGTGTTCCAGGAAAGGTGAAACTGGGAGGATTTTACAGGAGGATGGTCGAGAGCGACGCACGCGCCGGGGGCAACCAGAGGCTCGCGCTCTGTAATCACTTTTCCCTCTTTCTCTTCGTCTTCCTCTTCGACCATCGTCCCCCCGTCTTCTTCTTCTTCTTCTTCTTCCTTCGCACACGTGTGCTCACGTAGAGGGGAGGGCTGTCAACCACACACACATACACACACACAGATACACATGAACGTATTACCCGTGTGGTGCATGCTAATTCTGGACAGGAGCATATGGATATATGAAAGTGTGTGTGTATGTAGATGTACACGCACGCGTGAGCATGCCGAGGGTTGAATGCGGATCGAGAATCCAGAAGATGCACGACACGCTCACGCGTACCGTTCTGCCAGCCACACATCTGCGTAATTGTCCCCGCCGGCAGCATCCGACCGAACGTTCTGTCGGACATGCTCTTATCGTACAGGCTCGGTCAAAAGTGCCGAGCGATTTTGATTTGATTCATGGCCGATGGTCAGATATGCTCGTGCTTTCAGACTTGAGGGGATAGTACACGTTGGTGGATACTCCATCGAAGATGAATTGTTGAAAAATTTGCATATTCCTATCTAGGATGGAAGATTGCTTTAACGCGTTGCCTTAAGACAACTTTAGTTTTCCAATATGTAAGAATGTTGCAGCGAAGAATATGAGTGCTTAATTATAGTCGAAGCTTTCTAGTATATATTCCGTAAGTTTAGGTCATGTCTGACCAACCATCCGCCGTCCGAATGTTAATAAATAGTAATTGATATAAAATAAAGAATAGTCTTATTTACATTTTGACAGCTTCCTGAGTAGTAATAGACGAGTAATACCAAAAATCAGTTTAATTATTGAATCACGCTGTAACAGTTTGACGATTCTGCCGACTAGAGTTATTAATAATTCGAAAAATCATCTTCACCTTCGTGTCTGGTCGACTTAATAGAATCTTTGATCTATTAAATCCAGCATTGTCATAAATTCAATGAAACCCGTGTAGGAGTGGTTCTATCGTGTTCTAAGCGGTGCGGAATCCGTTGCAGAAGATTTATCAGGTTGTTATGGCAGCATTTATCTAACAGTATAGTGGATAATTTAGTCCTACGGTACGGAGGTGTAATGTTCTGATTACATATTGTGATCCAGAGCGTAGGTCGATGGTGGGACGGATTTAATTGATAGTTTCAAACAAATTTACAGGCTACCGAGCGGATTGGAGATCGCAGGAGGTAAGCGAACGAGATAGTACAAGAATCTAAATGTTAAGAATAATCAGCTCTGTTACTGAATGCAGGGATCATAAATCTACCGTTTAAAACATTAATTGTAATTTGGTCGAATACGGTCGACGAACGTACTAAACGTTCTCAAGATTTGCATAATTGAAACAGTGGCTGTTATCAAATAGAAAATAAATATTAACAACTTTCTTACAAACGTTTGCAAGTATCGCTAATTAATCTTTGGACTGCAAACCTCCGAGGCATTGGTGCTTCAAAATTTGATCTCATTATCCAGATTTTTCAGTATTATTTTAAATATTATTTATCAATGTATGAAACCTTTTTTTATTAAAAGCTGGTATCTAATTTTACTCAGAGCATCATTGTATTTTTTCTGGGTCTGGATCAAGACTGACCCAGATTACGAGTATAATAGCTAGAATTTATCGTAATAGCTCTCAGAATAGGGCAATCTCTTCAAGGTTCCATGGCCATCCATCGAAAACCACCCCCGCCTCATTTAAAAACTTCCGCAGGACCGTACCACGTTATCGAGCCGCAGGTATACTAAACGAGTTTTCGATTCTCGCTAGTATTCCTAAGTATTCGATGGGTTGGGTAACTACCGGCCATTCGCCAGCTAACACTGTCTGCATAATTCCTTCGAGCCACATTGGCCTTTCTTGCCGATCCCTAACGATCGCCGTTGCGTGATTTATTTTTGGAAATCGCCCAGTCGACGCGCCCTTCCTCTTAGATAAGAGCACGCCGATGATGATCGATCCTGGCCGAGCCTCGTGCCCGGAAGCAACGTCTAGGGACCGTTTTACACATTTTAAACGGGGCCTGAGAACCAGACGAATCCCTCTTTCCTGCCTTTTGTGCCAGAAAGGAAACCAAAGTGATCTTCCGTTGTTGGATACCGTTTATTGAGTGTAGCTAGAGATGATGGATAGGCTTGGATATAGAATCTTAGTAGTTAAAATAATGAAATATTGTGAATATAATAAAGATAATTTGTTAAAGTAAAGCTTTGCCAGTGTACTCTACCATTGCCAGTAGTAGAGTAGCAGTCAACGTGTTAAGGTAAAGTGCTGTTTGTAGTGAAAAGGTTATCGATCTTTAATTTAGAACAAATTAAAATATGACTTTCAAGAACTTGTTAAAATTATGTGAGTGATAAACCTGTACAGAAATTACGCTTCAGCCAAACTATTAAACAATCACTTCCCATTCGTATTTCACAACCTCAAACATCGATGAACATATCAAGCTTCGCTTGTAATCCCGCTGGTAGCATCGCGGTCTACACATTGTCTTCCATCGCAGACCATAAACCGTGCCATTTCGAACGACAAAACTCGACACCATGGACCGTTAATCAAGCATACTTGTAAACGACCCGTGATTCGATCGAGGGAGACACGTACCGGCAATAATCTAGCCCCTTAGACGGTATAAATTTTCCGGTAAAACGCGGTGCCTAATTGAAAAATCCCCGATAGCGATGCATCATCCTCGCTTTCTAAATTATCCTCGACGGGCTTTGCTCCGCGAGCGTGTGCACGAGAAATGACGCATTAACAGGCCGAGACAGCATGATCACGAGCTCACGATCCGCGGGCCAAGAAGAGATACAAGGCTGACTTTATGCGCCGAGACAAACTGCACACGTTTCTGGGCGGCCGCGAGCATCCTTCTTTCCAATCCGCGGCTTCTTCGGTTTCTTTTCACCTGTGTGCAACATGTGTTACGATTTCGACATGGTTCGGGGGCCCGGCTATCTCTGCCGCGTTTCTAAATCACATCGTCCCCGTATTCGTCGCCGTTTGCTCCCATAGATCCACGGAAATCGAGCCGGGCCGCCGTCACGATTACCTCATTGTGTTCATACTAATGGGAGATCGATACAGCACTCGACTGTTCCTCGTGTAGCCGGGCTGCAGGTTGCCTCGATATTCACCAATGCAGTTTTTCGTTTGCATTGTGACGCAAGCTTGCGGAGCAGATATTTCATATAGGCTTTGACAAAATTTTACAGTATTTGTTGGGTGCATCACTAGTGGGAAGTTTACTTGACTGTGATGCAAGTTCATAGAGGGACGTTTGACAGGACTTTGTATGTATACATATATAAAATTGTATTATAAAATATTAAACAAAATATTAAATCACCAAATGTCTTTCACAGTATCGTTAACGCGGGGTACATGTAGATCAGCTACTCCCCCTTGTAGAATTCGTCATTCTGGACAACCCTTTCCTTCTAGTTGCCTCGCAAACAAGATTTTCGCAAAAGGAAAGAGTTGTCCAGAATGACGAAGTCTATATCATATGTAAAAGGAATCCAAATCTAAGTGGGAGTAGCTAATCTACAAATCCACCACATAAACCAGACCTGTAACCACTATCATTAGCTATAGGCTCACAATAGCAACTTGACACATTGATTGCCAAACTTTATCTATTATTTCAGCATTCCATAACCTCAAGTACTTCGCATAAGCATTAATAATTAGTCGAGTGAACGAAATCCTAAAACCTAGCATGGGTGATGGATTCCTATAGAAATTCAAACGTCACTCGCGTACGAGTGACGTGACAGCTGACGCGTTAAGCACACCAAAGCCTTAACAAAACTGTCCTGCAGTTACTCTGGTCATAGAACACACAATAGCGAGCGGATTCAAAGAAGATATACATAGGTGTCAAAGATGTCGTGAAAAGAGGAGCGGGCGAGATGAAACACGAAGCACCTAGCGGTCTGGTTACGTCCGCCAGGGAAAGTAAGCGAGTCGCCGACCGACACATCGAGCGGGTAATAAATCTTCGGCACACTCGAAGGTGGATGGCTCGTCTATTCGGTCCACGGTTCCGCTTCGTCTCCACGGTTCCCTTATGACAATCTGTTCTCCCGCATCGTCGCCTGTCGCGCGGTTTCTTACTCGCGCGCGATCGCGCGATTGCGACAAGCGCCGAGGGTGAAACGAGACGGGAGGGATGGCTGCGAATTGCGAGACGAACGAACAATTTGTTAACCCCTCTGCACTCCCGTCACTCTTTTTACGCTCGAGCCCGGTAATGAATGAGATTTATTGTTCGCGTCGATTAAGCTGCTCCTCTTGTCTTATGCGCTTCTACCAGGCTCGGCTCGTTGTTAGGAAAGCTGGGTCGGTTTCAACATCGTTAGCCTTTGTGATTTACACCTACTAGCCGATTTTTGTCGAGACCGTCTGCAAACGATCACAGCCAGTGTTGTTACTTGGCAACATTTATGACGAATCCGGGAATTTATGGCCGGAATATTGATTGCACCGGGATGCACACTTTATTTAGCGTAAATTTTATTAAAACACTTTGACGATGTACCAATTGAGGATACTGAATAAAGAAATATACAATCTTTAATATCTTTAATACGCCACGGCATAGAAATATTAATAAATCTTATTGAATATGAATTATTAGCAAAGATTTAAATCGAATGATGCTTATTTTGATTGAAAATTGTTGTCTGTTGAATTTTAAAGAATATTTCCCCGTGGAACAAATATTTGAAAGTCGTCAATTTATTTGTCAATGTAACGAACGGATTTGACTCGAGTGAAAAGACTCGTTGAACGTAAGATAGAAGTTGTAATCGCCGTTCAAATGAATTTCACATAATTGCAATCCAATCTAGACGTTCGTTCGTCAGACTAATTCGATCCCACAGTATAACGACTTCATTCAAACTCGTTCGTCGGGATTAATCGCTGCACTAATCACGCAAAGGTTCGTTTGTCGCGCTCGTGTTGAGCCGAGCGATTTACGCAATCGATTCATTCGGATGATGAAAGATAAAGCCGAGCGAAAGAACGCGAAACGAGCGTCACGATCTTGATGAAATTTACCGTATCAAGGCAGTGCACCTTCAGCTTGGCGCAAAGTGAAAACTGTGGCGCGGGGGTACGTTGAAAAATCGAAACAGCGAGGAATTTCGTTTAATTGCAACATCGGTGGTGTTGGAAGTTCAATAGGTGAGTCGGAGCTAATAAAAGTGTTGCGTCAATTCTAGCAAACCTGAAAGGATCTATTGTTTCCGTTCTGAGTTCCAAACAAAAATTCGCTTTTGCCTTGATAATTGCATGCTCGATCCAGGTTTATCGTTCACCTGGTTACGTTTGTTTCTTCATGGTTCGAACGGTACCGTAATTTCAATAGTGTAACTTAAAAATATTTAAATCAGGAAGACTTATTAATTATTTATAAATTAATAGATCTTCGAAGGAAATACTTTCAACATTTCTTGAAATTTTGGAATTTTGATTCAGGAATTGGATTAAAATTGAACTGAACAAAGTTCCAAGTGATAGATTATTTCCTTAATTAACGAGAATGGTTAAAGGAGCGAGTAATTGCGAGGTACGTGAGAATAGAATGAAGCACATTTACGCGATGACAAGATGTTTATCTCGGCAGCGTCTTACTCGCTATAACTGGTTGGAACAAGAAGAAATACATCCCCTTACAAAGGCAAGAGAAGGCTATCTTGTTTGCATTCAAGCAGCCAACTAATCAGATGGATCTTCTCTGCGAAATGTTCGCCTTGGCTATTCTTTGAATCCATCGTTCTAATAAAGCTACGATAAACTAGAAATAAGATATTGTTCTACCATGAAGAATCAAACTCTATGATCAAACATCGTACAACCAATTAATAATCAAAATCTAAACTTTTAAAAGCAAATTTCTGATGTCTTTAGTTAAGATTTGCTTTACAAGAAGAATTTGTAGTTTAAAAAAAGTATAAATTGTAATTTTACAAAATTATTTCCGTTGAAATGTTCTATAATTGTACAAAGTTTGGACATTTGGTCATTTTTGCGATAAAAAAGAAATTGCCTTCGAAAGTATATAAAATTCTACTCCATCATGTATCACAAATCTTGATGTCCTTCTGTAATTGATATAAAATACCATTTGCGTACCCGATAAGAAACACGCAAACACGTACCGAACGTTCGAAGATTGCGAAAGAACCTCGAGGAAAGAAAATGATAGATAATAAATCAGAAAGGATCGACTGATCAACCTGTGTGTCTACGAAGCAACCTCACCTCAGGGTGAACAACGGTTTCGCAAATTAAACAACAACTAAGTCCGTTCATTAAACAACCGGACCAAGTGGATGCTGGTGACCGTGTCCCGCAGGGTTATAATCACCTAGCTGGACCGAACGGTAGGGTTCTTCGAACCCGAGCCTCCTGTTGCAGGTACCGTTCACCAGGGTCAACACCAGGGAGGAGAACCGGAACGGTAACGCCGTAGTAGGTGACGTTATTAATTGGTTAATGGGAAGAAAAAGAAGAAGGAACCGAGGAAGGGGAGGGCCGGTGGACGAGAAACAGGAAGAAGAAAAGAGTCTCGTGGCTGACCTCAGCCGAGTACACCGTTGACCAGGCGAGGTCCGGCTGAAAGGAGCGGTCCCTGTTGGATTAATTATCATTACCCTGCTGGAAGGAATGGGATCGTGTGTACCCCACCTAGCTTCACCTTCGCCGTGACTGGCTACCGCGCCCGTGCCACGACCCACTTCTCTTCCTCCGGGTGTATAATGAGAAGAAGTCCGTTCGCCAGACGAAGAAAAGAGGACAGGGACCACGGAAAGAGAAACAGAGACGTACAAGAACGAGTCTGATGAAGACGAGAACAACGTTCTTCTTTTCTTTTTCCTTACGACGTGTGTTTCGACGTCTGACAGAATTCTGTGATTGTATATGGACAGAGATCAAAAATTGGGAATGAAACATTTAAATTGTTGTGTGGTTTTTGGGATCTAAGATTCTTGAGTTACTTTTCAGGAGAAAGTAGATGTACTATTCGTCTCACACTCGAAAGCTACTTGATGTTTATGGCTAGGCGTGATGATTGATGTAGGCTATCATTACTGAATTAAGCAATTCGCTTTGAACTAAATTATTAAATTAAACACTTGTGTTAAACCTAATTCAAACCTAACCTGGTAGTATAGATAGATATCTAACGAGATATCTCCATCAACAGCGCCATCTTCCTTAAAAAAAATCTATAATACTGGACACTGTTAGTAGCGCCCTCGATTTCCAATATGCGATCTTAATCTTTTGTTTAATATGCCTCAAAATGGATGGAGCGACGTACAGTTTAAAGAAGAATACACAAATATCGAAATTCAAAGGTTTGGTAAAAGTTTGACTAATCCAGCAAGTGCTAATAAAAATCAACGAGGCTGTACTATTTCCAAATTGATTGATCTTCTGTTCAAAATTCGCGTTTCAAAATATTACCATCAATCCACTCCGGAACAAATTAGCAACCCATACATCGAACGAATTAATGCACACGAAGACGCACCGTCAGCTTCACTGGACCTTATCTCAAAATTAAGATCCTGAAGTCTCCAATTCACCGTCTATTCACCTCTTCAGTGTCCATCAAAAAGGGAACCAGCCAAAGAATTCAGAGTCCCATGCGGAGGACTTGGACTGCTACCGGTGGCCATCAAATGGACCCAGTGAGTTCCTTCGGTTCCCGCGCGACAAGCAAAAAGGCCGAAGCATTAAAGAAGAAGAAAGGGGGGGGGGGCCGAGAAGCTTTCTCGAGAGGATCTCGTTTCCATCATCGTCTCGTTAAAACCCATCGATCCAGCGGGTAGCATCCGGTGACGCGCTGGAAATGCGGTAAACGAACAGCCGCTACCTTTAAAGGGTCTCCTGTACCCATGTGTGCCCTCTCCCCCTTCTCTCTCCTCTCTGTTCGTCGTCTGGCCGCGTAGCTGCACGTCGCTCGTCCCTGTCGTATCGAAAGGTATCTCTCTGGCGACCGGTGGATCCCTTTGGAGGCACGTTTCAGGTCGTCTTTAAAGTCGGACGTCATAGACAGCTGGTATCTTTATCGAATCGATTCGGCTGACAAACTGGAGGATACCGCAAGACGAATAGCCGATCTGCATGAGCTATGGAGTCGTGTGCATTGCGATTAGTCAGGAAGACTCGAAGTCCTCGTGCTCTAATGGGCATCGTTAGCCGTTCACGTAAAGGAGAGGAGCGTGTCGGTACGCTGCCGTGGCAGCCCCCTCGGTATCTACGGTCTAACTTGGACAACGAGCAAACGCAAACGTACAGTGCACGGTAGAACGCTTGATGAACGAAGAGAGCAGACACGTACCGATCCGGCCAGAACGCGTGTACCTTCGTGCCGATCTACGTGTTCGGGGTGTCCCGGCTAATCGACCCCGCCGATCGTCATCTTCGGCTTGTGTACACACTTTCCCGCTGGTTAAGGATATGGGAACGGTACGAGACTTTCTGCGATCTACCCGTTTTTTTTTTTATCATACGAAGTAAACGATTTGAACAATAAAAAGGACGCTAATCCTTTATAACTTGAATTGTCTACATTTTCGAAAAGGAATGATAGAGTATTTTCAAAAGTACTTATCCATCATAATCAAATTTTAGTATTTCATTTGAAAGTTACACGAGTGCATGTAAGGTTAAACAGTACAGTAGAAATGGACATGTGTAGTAAGACATGAGGCAATCAAAATTATTAAGGAAAGGAAGAATTAATTTTCAAATTTAAACTCTCAATTATCTATCTGGCATTACTAATGGTAGGTATTCAATTCTTTTTTTCTTTTTGTTTTTGAGAAATTAAATTCCTCGTTCAATAACAATCAAAAGTCAGATATGCTCGTTAAAACTCAATCAAAGCCGAAGCTGATTGTAAGAAGGAGCTCGTGCCATTTGAGAGCGTCAGCTAATGATCGTGTTGCAAGTGTAACAGGGAGAAAGGCGAGAACAGTTTACGAAGGATCAACGAATGGCTCCACTTCCTTGACGATGATCGACGTAGATCATCGTCAACTGTAACGGCGAGATGAAAATGCCGTATGGAAGCGACGCCCCCGCAGGCAGTGCACGTTTTCTATGTGCCACGATGATGGGGGTCGATCTTTGTACAAACTATGGTGGACTTTCATGTCGTGCTCGAACACCTAACCGATTTATTAATGTATACATAGCAAGTCGGATAATGTATGCAAAACAGCCTCAAACGGAAGCATGTTTCACAGGGTAAATTGATTTCTTCTATCGTGGAAAATTGCTGTTGCAGCTTGATTCTAATAGGATAGTTTCCTAACGCGGGAAGATTGTATAGTTCTTGTTTTTACACACAATTTCTTTGAAGGGGGTTTAAACAATTCACTACGTTGGTAATAAATAGTAATTATTGCTAATTGGTAGTATAGTAATTTAGTAGTAGCTTTAGTAATAAATAGTAATTACTAAGAAGTTTTGGCGTTCTTTTCGCCGAATGGTATGTTAAATAGTAATAGCAGTATAGTGAACTAGTAGTAATTACTACGTATTAATTATTAGTTAGTTTGATAATAAATAGTATTTATTAAATAAATTACTACATTACTAAATTACCAAGTTACAAAGTTACTAAATTACTTAATTACCAAATTAATAAATTACCAAAATTACCAAATTACTAAATGACCAAGTTACTAAATTACTGAATTACCAAATTATTAAATTACAAAATACCAATAAGAAATATTATAAAAATGATAGACTAGCAATACTAAACAAAATTTCCAACTGCACTACTCTAGCTGCGCGATAACTTTTCTCAAATCAATTATCAAAGTGTTAGTATAATTTCTCAAAGATCTAATCCTCCAATTGCTATGTGCATTCAGTTCCTATTTCAAGCACCTCGATAAAAGATTCCATACGTATCAATCCTAATCCAAACCGTTTCGTTTGCCGGCACGGACGGCAAAGGAAAATATAAAAGAGAAACACCAGGAAGAAACGGAGAAAAACGAGGGTGACGCAACCGTTGGCAACCCAGATCTGTCGCCCACTAAAGAGACGAGGGAGGATCGTCTTTGGTAGTAAAGAACAAACACGAGAGTCGGCCATTCATCAGGTCTGTTACTCGAAGAGGGAACGGTTCTAACAGAAGTATCGTTCGGGAGATTGAAAAGCAGAAGAAAGGATCGAGAAACGGGTCTAACACAACCAAGTAAATAGTTTCGTGATTTCCAGACCTCATCATCACGCAATCATCCGAGCGAACGAGGCCTAGCCGGGTTTCGTAATCATCCTTAAATGATAACAAGATACGCGGCGAACGAGGCGAGGAATCTATTCGAAGGAAATAGACACAGGTGTGTCTATCGCGTGCCACTGTAGGAAACCAGAGAACTCTTTAACGTGAATCGAGTATCACGTCAAATTGAGATCGGGCTACGGTGTCTGTAATTCAAGGACACTCCCTTCTTATGGTGTTTCATACGCTTCCGGTTCGATTTCTTTTGAGTGCGCCGTGATTAAATGGAGTACTGAGCTTTCTTCTAGTTACGCTCGTAATCAAAAGCGATTTGAAGAGGTGTTTACTTATGTATCTTTTAGGCAACATGTAATGGGGAACAAAAATTAGCCAATGGAACTAACCGTTTAGGAACTTATTAATTTATATGTTAAATTATATTTTGAAGTTTATGGTAGGATTTCAAAATATTTCTACGCCGTAATTAACTACGATTGTGTTTATTTCCAATGGAAATTTTATTTTGGGTATTCTGCATAATGATTAATTCATTTTGAAAGCTCGAAAGCTCGAAAATATACAAAATTCCTATATTAGAAGATTTGTGTCTAAACCAAGATCCTAAATTCCTAAGTTCCTAAACTCAAGTTAAAGTAAAGCCCTAAGTTATAATTGATACAATGTTCTAAAAATCGATATTCCTGAAAATCGAGGACAAGATTCTTCTGAGCCGTCGCGTCGTTCGATGTCGAATACTGACGGGTTGCAAACGAAAAACGAACGAAAAGGATCGAGATCTAAGTACCAGTTGCATCTAAAAGGAGATACAGATATCTGTGCGGCTATTTCAAGTAAGCATCGGCAGTAACTTAATCTGTGGCATGCACCAACAACGGCGTGCACCGCTGGAAAAGATGGGACTGGTAGATGTTTAGGGTAAGAGAACCGCAACGAAGAATTTCATGAAAGCAAGAGCGTGCATCTGTGCGCTACCGTGCAATGCAAGGACGTTCCTTTTAAGGATGATGCCCACTGTTTTATGCACATGTTTCTACAATGGTGCACTAGTTTAATGCTGATGCCGCGATGCACTCACTTCCTACTGCAAACTGCGACCGTGGATTGTTCTCTAAACACGTGTCGTGCAATATTATCGAGTCGTGGGTCTGCACGAGTTTATTTGCACCGGCAAGAGGACACAAGTTTTCCCGAGTGAAAATTTCGAGAACTCGAAAGATTCACAGAAACAATTTTTAGTCGTTTAAACTGCAAGATTTCGTTATAAATAGAAAATTATCTGTTGTGCGATTCAAACATATATCATATTCTTATAATTGAAGTTAAAGTGAATTCTCTTTCGCATGAAATAATTCACATATCATCATAAATCTTCCGTAAAACAAAGTTAAGAATCGAACCTGTGATCATCTAAGAAGAATCCAATTAATCATTCTATCATCTTCGTTGAATCTAAATGAAACCGTTCGTTCGATTCAGTAATTTTCACGCAGTAATTAATTGAAAAAGCCTGCCGGACTCTCAATTACCTAACAAAGTGTTTAATCGATTAATCGTTCATTTACCGGCACAGAAGCCGCTTTCTATTTATCGTTTGTCTAGCAAGAACGTTACACCGATCGCAGAAACGTAATTACAGTGGAAGCTAACAGAACGACAGATCTACCGACACCTAAAGGCAGCTATAAGGAGAGCCCGGTGAATTCGAATTCAGCGGCACGACTCCGTGACACCATCGTGGAAAAGGTTAACAGGCTCCACGGATATTCGGTTCAGAAGTTATGGTAAAATCGAACCAGTCCGCGGCAGAACCTGTTGCCGTGTATAAAGATCGAGGGGTCGATAAGACTCGAAAGAGCGGAGGTGGAATCTCGCCCGCGGTGTAATTAAGCATTGACCTATAACAAGCTATAATTAGTTATGTTCCATCGAGCCGGATGGAAATCGATCGATAAATCGGCCGATAACGTCCGAACGCCCACGCTTCTGTTGCTATAAATCCATCAAAAAATCACTCGCCTTATCTCAAAAAAGCACGCCAGAAACTTCGGAATTTTGGATAGCGGCAACAATAAATATTCGCACAATTTTAAGCTATTCCTTATAATAGGTACTTATCAATATAATTACTTGCAAGTTAATCCCAATTCACACAAATGAAATTTAATACGAATTAATGCTTCCCAGCATTTTTAAATTTATTGGGTAACAATATTTAACGTTTGACGTATGTCGTCTTCATAATCCGAAAAAGGGTTAAATATAATTTTGATAACGCAACAGTCACCGATGCAATCATCATTAATAATTGCAAGCAGTATGAATTTTTCTATTACTACAATAGTTACTTCGTTTGTTACTGAGAAGTTTGAAAGAGGTGAAATTAAAGCACAAGAATAATTAAAATAAGCCAAACGTCGTAACCCTGTCGACAACTATAAGAAAAACCAGTTCGGAAGGGGAGCACACCAATCGATCACCTTAGGAACGAACAGTGAATCTGATAACGAGGCTATGGTTTTCAGTGATTCTCCTAGTAAAAGGATAAAAATGCATGGTTGAAGATATGGAACGGTGTAATTCAGTTTGTCGTACCTTAATGATGTATTAGTACGATGGATCTGATAGGAAGTGATGAATCGTTTCTACGAAGTTCATTGAAGCTTCGGAACGGTCTTCGATCACTCACTTAATGAGGAAAAAATGTTATATGATGCTTCTAATTGAATCATGTTTCAAATTTTTGAATCTTAACAAAAACCATTCATCCTTTTTGCAGTTACATAGACAGTGTTCCTTTTAACTAATTTTATATTCCAAAACAATGGAAAACTTTACTATTTTTTAAGAGATACCTTATTAATAAATAATAGGTATTGTCCTTTCGATATTCATTGAATACAGTTAATCAAACTGTAATCATAGAATCGAACGTTATGCCATCATCATTCATTGTAACTCAAAAGTACAGCCATCCCTGAGGTTACTTTAATATTTATTTTAGCAAACAAAAAATTCGAGTTATAAATGATCGAACTCGGTAAATAGAAAAGTGAAATATTTCGACGATCCAACGACAGACGGAGGATTAGTCGTTTCGCGAGTAGGTACGGTCGATGCAAGGAGGATCATGGGATCAACTTCAACTTTGTCACCGGGAACGATCGCGCTAACGAGGAACCGGTGGATCGACGGTAGCCGGAAGAAGTGCTCACCGGTGTTAGCCGAAGAAGGGCAACGAGAATTATAGGCAAAGACAGCCAGTGGAACCAATAAGACGTTGATTGCGCCTCGGCTTCAGCAACCGGCCTGTCGATATAGCAAACGCGCGTGTGCCTCGTATACACGTACGTGTCACGACCCTGCTCTTTCTCTTTCTTCCCCCTTCACCCTTCCCTCTTTCACTCGTTTCACGTTTCCTACCTCTTTCTTCTTCGGCTTGTTTTGTTCGCCGGTCAAACCGTAGGATGCCGGCTTAAGGCCTTAACTAGTCGGGAATATGTGGTAACCCGACGTTTAAGTCGAGGGCTTATTGAACCGCCACGTAGGAAACGTGAGTGATGGCTCGGCACTGGATCATATCGATCCTCGGGGAACAGGGAAACCGGCACGAAAACGCGGATACGTGGCTTTGAAACCAATCAGACGGTAATTGAAACTATAGCAAACTGATGGTTTGTTTTTCCGTGTTAATTGCGATCGGGCTACTTTTCTGCCTCCATCTATCACTTCGGAATTGCGAATTTCAGGTTTCTTATTGTCAGATCACGGATATTTATAGCGGGGCACCGTAAGATCCTGAATAACAAGCTTTTGCTTAACTTCGAAGTAAATTTGAAAAGTAAACGTCTAGGTCACCTGGAAAATCTAGTACAAGCAATTTTGATTCGCTAAATTATAATTAGACAATTTACTCGTCAAGGCCATAATAAATAATTTACGATTTTACCAAAGTTTGAAACGATGCACACTGGAAGGATGACTTCGGTTGCATGTTAACGAGTTTATCAACCCTGTGAGTGAACTTAACACCCAACCACTTCATCGTTGGGCAAAACGTTCGGAAGAAATTTATGATCAACTACCCAACCGCGCCTAAGTGTCCCCTCACCGACGAATACCATTCATTATCACCTGTTCCTGTCTCTGGCAAACGGGTTTCAACAACGTCGCGCGGAAAAAAAAACTGCGCCGTTCGAAACGCGTTATCAGTTCAGGTGTCAGCTCGATGCACGCGACACCTTGATGTCCGACGAAAGAAAAATGAATGGTTCCCCGATTAAACGCGTGTGTGTCTTTTCATTATCGTAATGAGCTCGTGTAGAATAGGACCCGGTTAATGTAGCCCTAATTACACCTACGTTCAATTAACATATCAAGAGACATTTTCATTCGGAAACGACAGGACACGAGCGCTACTGAAAGCCTGTACTCCAGCCTTTTATCGCGTTACACGTTTCTAAACGAACGGTAGCGATCTGTCAGTCGAAGAAAAACGGTCTACGCTCGGCCAACAGTACATATCGCCTTACATACATCTACCTACGTGTGCCTCTGTATGAATTTCTCTCCTCAAGCTACCTGTTTACGGTACGTACGTGTTCCCGTGCTAATCGAAACAGAAACACGACGTTCGGGGTCCCGGCTTGTTCTCGTCGGAAAATGAGTCAAGCTTCTAATTGAGATCGTTGAACCAGCTGGTTATTGGAAAACGTGTTGAACGAGCGTGACGCAGAACGGGCGAAGAACGAAAGAAAAACGGTGATAAATGGATATTTAAAGTGTTCTGTGTCGCGTGGGTTGCCGGTGATCCGCGACATTTGTGTCGGTGTCACCGGAGCAATTAAATCGAGAAAGCGAAAAGGGGCCACGAGAAATGTAATTTGCAAAAATTTCCAGAAATCATCCGTTCAATTATTGTTGCTTGTAAAATAAAATGATAAACATCGATTTGAAAACTTCCTTCAAACGTTAACTCGTGTACCCGGGGTGATCGTTTCGTGGCAAGCGAAAGGATTGAAGTGTTAAAACAAGGCGCATAGTACCTTTGGATATTATAAATTCATTATGCGTAACAAACATATCATTACTTTCCCAATTTCAATTTTTCCACTTCCCTTCTACGTTCCTGTTCTAACGAACTAACGATTCAATAAGGACATAATAATAATAGCAATAAGCCGATGTTGGCGGGAATTTCATGAAAACTAATTGAGAAGTATTATTCCCGTGGTCAGGAGTGCTACAGATCACCGTCGTGAAGTCCAGGTGTCGGTGTAATTACACGCACGCATCGTTCGTGGAGAAAGCGCGCACGTGGCTCCCTCGGTTAATTAGCTTTCCGACGATCCGGCTAGACACGTGGCCGACCATTAAACCGATCCTGAAATCGTGGAGATTCCATGAAAATCTTTCAGCTGCGGACCGAACGCTACTTTCTAGCCGTGATTTGCCATCGACCGTGGCGAATCCTGTCGAGCTTATCGTCGGGATAGAGTCGTAAGTTCGCGCAAACGATCGAATAACCGTTTCTATCGGTACACGACTGCCTTGAATTTTGATAAGGAACCCGGTGCCTCTTATCGAATCAATGGACAACCTGTATTTTTGCCGAGAACGTACGACGTGCCGAGACACTTATCAGCGTTGTGACTGCTGGGTGGACGGAGACGAAAGAACTTGTCCTTTTGGGACATACAAGACGTTCTCTATAACTATACAACCTTCGCAGTAATTGTCTGTCTTAAAAACGATTTCATTTAATTTTCTAGATTTTGAAGTAACTGCATCTTTAACACGTTGAATGCCACAGTGAAAATAGACGTATGTAGTCAGACACGGTAAAAAAACCTAATTATTAACGATGCAGTTAATTAATTTTCAAATTTAACCTTTTAGTTTGCTAGCCAGCATTATCAGCTTAATATTAATGCCACTCGAGGTTTATTTTTACCGTTTCTTTTGTTAATTATTTAATTGTGAAAAACTTCAGGTGCCATTCACCGGTGACCCCCGCGGCATTCAACGTGTAAAAGAATTTATAAAATCATAATCGATAGTTTGTAAATGATCGAATGACAAATAAATTATCGATAAATTATTATATATTCAAGAAATTTAGATTCCTTCAAAATGAATTAAATCAAGAATTCCAAATCAAATAAATAATAAAATAAGTAATGATACTTTGTCGGATACAGGTTTATCAAATACCTCGATCTCTGTTCTCTTCGAAAAATCGAATCACCAACAATGAAAGCATAATAGGAGTCAACATTAGCACCGATGTTAATCAATATTTCTCAACGAATTAAATTGCGAACCGTTCGATAGCGAGGGAGAAGAAAAATGGTGATAATCGATAGGTAGAATCGTCAGGGAAAAAGGAAAGACAGATCGTTAGAGTTATTCAGAGCAGACTTTCTAACGATTCGGTGCGAAGCGTGATATGACCCGTCTCGACCTCTCGCTCACGAAGCAGAACCGGCGTGTATGTGCGCACGAACGATTCGCTCACGTAAACATCTGTTCAACATCGGTCAATTAATCATTAATAGGCGATAATATTCATCGAGGTTCGCTGTCGATAGAGAAGCGTGTCGAATGATCCGTCGATTCTCGACGCGTCAGAATCGTTCCAGATTCGAGCCACCTAAACGCTCGACGCGAAGAAATCGATGCCGGAATTCCTTCGTTGCACATCGATCGAACGATTTACGAGGAATACGCCGGCCGTCGTAACACGACTCGTCGATAATTGTACGCCACGGATGCAGATGTGCCTGACGGTTCGACATTTTTGGAGCGGGATCGGTGATGAATGATTTGCATGTTGGGCGATACGCGGAGGATGCCGCTTTCTACCTCGATCCGCTCTTTAAATAGATCTGCGTAAGCGTGTCTGACTCGTTCCTGGCCTCTCTACGATTTTTGATGGAATTTATGATTTTTGATCGTCGACTGAGGAGGAATTTTGGAGGAAACAGGACTGCTACTGCTATCTACTAATATATTATTATTATTATTATTAAGGTTTATTATTTTAGTAAATAAAATTAGGAAAAAATAAAGGAATACTTCTGTAATACATATATTATTCTTCTATCATTAAACCTTGGATGGTGAACCGGTGAGATACCGATAAATAAAATTTGAAAAATCTAAGCGTGCTTAAATACCCCTGAACGCATTTGATAGATTGAATCGTGATGGTCCCTCCGTCAACCGACAGTGAAACATCTGAATTGAATATCAACTGAAAATTCCAAACAGAGAAAGTCTAACACTATAATTTTTACACTATATCTTTCCGGAGTTAACAATCAAGTTTTAAAGTTATTTTGTTTTATTTCGGAACTCAAGGTAAGGAGGATTTCGAATGACCGCATTGAAGCATTCTGGTTAATGTGTACCGTGTATGTCTTCACGACACTTGGGTCCCAAGTCGTTAGAAAGTCATGAATGTGAATCGAATCGGTTCGTACGTCTTTCTTGATGTGGGCACACAAGAAGATATCGTGTCTTCACGTCCCACGCATGCTCTTCATGCGAAATCCTCCGTCGTTCTTGCTCGCGTTTTATCGGCCTCGTGCTCGACGGCCATTTCGCGTCTTTATCGGGCTTTGTTAGCCGTCCAACGGGCAAAGTGCCAGGATTCTTTTAACGACGAACAAAATCAACCACGAATGGCTTTGTTTAATGTCAATCGTGTGGATACTTGTAACTTTTAATTCAACTTTTGACGATTCAACGTGAATAGAATGGTTGAAAATACTGCGACGACCCAGTCACTTTATGACTGTCAACGAAATATGTATTGTATTAAAAATATCTTGTCCATAAAGTGATATTTGGAAATATTTTTATTTATTTTGCAACAGCCCGGTGTCTAAAATCTGTCCAATTTTAGTGTTAATGTTCGTATAAATCTGAAGCAGGTGTAATTAAACGGTAATTAAAACACTTTCCTCTGAACGCACGTCTTCACCAAGGATCATAAATCGGGGCCGTGAAATGCGTCGCGATAATTAGCCACGGCGGGTCCGCGGGGCGATTATTTTACGTTTTCTCGCCGTTCGTTTCGAAGGAAAGCGAGTGTACGGTATCGTGCTGGTACTCTCTGATCCAGATAAAGATCGATGCTATATTTCCACGTGGATCTACCGAAGGATCGCTCTCACCGTTGATCAGCTGGCTCGCGGTATCCTTTATAAGATAATCTGGCGATTCAGCGACGCGGTTCGCTATTTACGAACCAGGAGAATCCTGTAAATCGTATCCTCGTGCGCTTCTTCTATCTGCTATCCGTCACGAGGACCCCGGTACGCCGATGCGCCTTTAGATCACCGGTGAACTTTAAGTTCCAACACTTAACGAAAGCAAACGCTTTTCCAACGGGCACGATCGATCACGTTCCGTTTCAGATTCGCCATGGGATAAGGTGACTTGATTCAATATCTGTGAAAATCGTTCCTGAAGAGGTGATTCCATCGGCGAACGGTAGTATACAGATCTTTCGTACAGTGCAAATATTGTTCTGATAATAATGCAGGTGAAAATTGGATGATGTTTGAAGTTGTACCGATCGTAACCACCTTGTCTTATAATTTTGTTAGGGATCGTGTCTGTTAGAGTTTACGATGTTGGAGTATATAATGAAAATTGAAATAATTTACATACGTTGTTTTTAAATCTTGTCCTATGACGGAAAAACGATACTGTATGTTTCTATGTTAATCTTGCAGTGTCAAGTATTTTTCTTTACATGGGTTACCGAGGGGGAAGGGGTACTTTATGTCCACAAAATTTCTATAACATAATCTGAAATAGTGAAAAGCAGCGCCACCAATTTGTCAATAAAAAAAAGTCAAAGCAAAATATTAAAATCTAAGGAATCCTAGTTATCACGTTCTATCTAACAATAAAGGGTAATCTAGACTAGCGACTTTGAATCCAAGCAAGTAAGTTAAGTTACCAACCGTATCTGTGTCCAGAGTACGTTATTTCGAAAAGGTTTCCATCTAAAATTAAGTTGAAGCTCACGCGATCGTCAAAATTCAATAAGAATCTGATTCATTCGATCGCAAAAAGTGGTTCTTGATTCATCAGCAACAGCATTCGCGTTTGGCCCTTCGTCATCGTCCGATGGTTTATCGAAATACCTCTGGCTCGCAGTTCGAGGATTCATGAATATGCATGACTAGGAAGGAAGGTAGCCCCCGCAAAAATTTACGACCCTGACAGGCTGACGTCTCGAGGAGCGCAAACGAGGGGACCCAACGATAGCCTGGATATAATCGGGTCTGACAGTCCTCGAGGAACCACGTTACACTTCGAAATGGCCCGAAAGGTGTTTTCAGAACGTCACGAAGGTGTGCTCCAAGTGGTTTCTTGTTCTTGCTGGTATCGAACATGTTATCGAAAGGGGGCGCCACGTGAATAGATAAACAGTCATGCTGGAGCATCCTTGGATCCTCCGGGTCGGTGTTTTGAATTCTATGAGGATGACGTTGGAGGAACCAACGAATGCTCTTGTTTTTAATGAAAACAGAATTTATGCTCTTAGGTCTTTGACAATGATCGTAGGCAGAAACGAGGGAGTTTATCTTGGAAAATGATTTGTGATTTTATTGGAAGCTGAGGATTCAATAGAATAGGTCATAAAAAAGATGTTTTGGCACTAATTCTAATGTTCGATTATACTAGGTTGCAATAAACAGCTATAGAAGTTATTTATTTGGTATACAGGCGAGACAAATAAAAATTCTTCTATTTTTTAATTTAAACCTTTCGCTTGACGTTAGTATTAAAATTTTCTGCAATTCTTTATTCTCATGTTCCCCGCATTCAAAGTGTTAAAAGATACTAAGGATGTTTATAACGTGACCAAATTACAATTTCAACCAGCGTGAAAACAAGGAAACAATAAATCGTGAATGAGAATTAAAAATAGTAGAACGTTTGTCTGGCAAATCGCATTGGCAACAACAAAAAGCTGAACTGCATCGGTAATTTGATAGAAAATTTACAGCCAAACGATTTCACAATAATACAAAAGATTTCATCCAAACAAAACATCCGCGAATAATATACGAACATTTGCATAATCCGTTTGTCCTCGAAGAAACGAGAATGCCAAAGAGAAAACGATCGTCAGAGAAACGAGTATCTTTTGTGCTAAGGACGAGCGTCAGAAAGATTCAGAATCCTTGTGTTGTCTGACAACCGTGAATGACCAATGTGACAGGATAATAACTTTGGCAAGAAAGAAAGAGAGAGAGAGAGAGAGAGAAAAAAAAGAGCCAACGGACGCAAAGAAATTGAAGAAACTTAGAAAACTCGTGACATCGCGAACGTTGAAGGAAATAAAGAACAAGAATTGGCACGCTAAGTAAATTGGCAACGTTTAATTGGCTGAAATTAATTTGCCTGGATCGCTATCGGTCTCGTAATTAAGGCCTCGGTTTCAAGCTCTAATTATAAAACAATTTATCGTGTCTCTGACGATGATGAAGCAAAAGGACCGGGAGGGGGAATCTTCGGTGAATGGATAGCTCGTGCGGGCAAATGCAACTCGGGAAAAAGTAACTGGGAAATTAATAATTGAACTGGCTTATTTATTACCACCAGGATTACCTCAATTAACTGGTGAAAGAAGAAGCGAACTTTAATGATCTTGAAATTATAAAGGAAGGATAATTTGGGGTTAACATGAGCTTATATTTAATGTGTACTTTTGAAATGGCACAAGTTTACTATTTGCACGTTCGATCAAAGTACTTATTATTAGCTCGAGTACTATATTATTAGTAAAATAAAATAATTCTATGAAGCTATCTAATTTCACCGAAAATTAACCAACACAAATTCCTTCTGAAAAACTTCGTATTAGCCCTTCGTGGGCAATCTGGGTTGATGAGGGTGCAAAGGAAATTTTTGTTTCTATTGTTAAGAGTTTGAAACGTTAACGCAACAAACGATCGGACAATGTGACAATAAAAAAAGAAAAAAAAAATTGCAGATGACTTAACTTACTTATGTACGAAGTGTGAAAGAATGTGTTTGCCTACGAGGGGTTAGTTGCGTTTCCAGAAGAGACAACTTTTCCGTTCTCGAACGAATCCTCTTGAAAGGACGATGAAAAACGCGTCGGGCAAAAGCGATTACGAATAACATCACGTTCGCCAAGGAATTTCGACCGCGGATAGAAACGAGACAGAGCTCGCGAACGTTGGAAAAGAAAAACGAAGAGGGGAAGAGAAAGTGTGGACACCGAGGATCGAGAGGGATGGAGGGTCGATTCTAGCTTCGAGGGGTCATTATAGAACTCTTCTTGAGCCGTCTCCACGGCTGATGCCCGACTGTCTGGATTGACTGATGTCAGGTCATTCGAAGCTTCCTAGACCTCCTCTCGTTGGTTGCCTCACCAAGCTACGTGGAAGTCGAGAAACAGGCTGAACGCTTCTAAAGATATTGCCCCGACGGATCTCGATACGCCTCGTTACTCGAACGACTTTCAAAAGCAATTAAAACTGGCACGCTGAAACTTATTTGCTCTGTCCGATAGCTACGGTCATTCGTTTTGGCTTTGAATTTATGACGTAACGCGTTTTTTACCCGTGTCTCGCTTTCGTCGCCACGCCTTTGTTCGATTAGAAGTGTATCTGCTACGTTTTGGTCTTATTACGTTTTATTCGTTTCAACTTTTATCGGTTATAATTGATTTTAATTACGATCAGAAGTAACTTTATAGATGTTTAATATTTCAATTCGGTCTAACAGGTAATATATTATATTTCAAATTTTTCGGAAATATTGAATCTAACGAAATAGAATACTTGCACTTACCTGTGCGTATTCGGCGCAGATGTCGATCGATGACACGTAATTGACGACGTCCTCGATGGTCCACCGATTCACCGCCTGTCCATCGCCGCATGGCATGTGTCCGCACAAGGATGGACATTTCACTGGGGGTGGCGTTGCGGGTCGAGGGGTTGCTTTAGGTTTCGGTGACACGCTTCCTGATCTCCTGGTTTCCGTCCTCTGCCTCTTGCGCGGTGCGAATCCTCCTGGACTCGACAGATCCAAGGGACTCGTCACCCCTGGGTCTCTTTTGTTCGCGCCTGATCAACAAAAAGATATTCAATTATGTAATGATTATTATCGTGCTGTTTATATTTGATCGACTAAGACCAAACAGGCATAATTAGTGTCAAAGTACCGTTAGAAAATTATAAACTCTATATCTTAAGTTCCTTTACAGTAAATTATTGTATTTTACGAATAAAACGCGTTACACTATGTTTGTAATATATAAATTATAACGGAAACGTAAAATTACCTTTAAGGTACGATTCCAACTCTGCTGCGTTCTGTGCCGCGTTCGCAGTCCTCACCATGTGCAACAATGCTTGCGTCGACGACATGTCCAACATCGGTGGAAACACAGGGTTACCGAACAAACTGTCCTGCTTCTGTTCTTTCGGATCCTTATTGGAAAGGGGCGAGGTGGTAGGCACGGTGGGCGGTTGAGGTGCACCCAACGGTGCCATCAAACCAACGAAGGGTGTCGCGGCAGTTTTGAACGCTGGAAACCTTGGATCTAAGCCAGGGGGATAGCCGTTTCTAGGTGAACTGAAGTAGCTGCAAATTCAAAATGAAACTTTGATCATGAAAATTGATCGCCGAATAAGGCATGAAAATTAATTTAGGATGAAGGTAATTATACATATTTCTGTTTCTAAGAAATTCCTAAATATATCCATATTCCTTTCACGAACAAAAGCTTTAACGAGTTATAATCCCCTACGAGAGTTCAAATAAACATCAAATGAAACAGATTTCAAATCCAATCTCTAACATTTCCTCGTACGTTTTAACTCGCCTGTCCTCGAAACCCATCAACTTCCTTATCCATCCTGACGAACCGATCGAACTCGTCGCGTTTTCCTCGCGTCACGTCAGGTGCAAACACATCCTGCTCGTGCGTGGAAGGACACAGACATATTTATCTAGCGAATTGGAACGACGAACAAGCCACCTTCTCCTCGAAATGCCATGGATCGCAAGCACGCCGAGGCTTCCAGCGTCCTCGTCACGCGGATCTATCCTCGGTACTTGACTGATCCGGCGTTGTTTGCTCTGTTGCTCGACCCGATCGTGCCGGAAGCTACACGCTCGAAAACCATTGGGCACTTCGGTAAACGACAACCGGTTTTTCACGTGACAATATTGCCGCGATCGGGACTGACCACTTTTGTCCACCACCGGGTATCAATATTTCGAGACATGTTACGCGACGATCAATATTTTCCCTCGGTTGCTTGGTAGCCTCGTCGAAGCCGCTTCTTACGCGTTTCCAGTATTCCCACGTATGCACACGGAACACGGAGATCGCACGAAGAATGTCAAGGCGAGCCTCACGACCATCAAGGTCCTGTGCTCCTTAACATATTATGTACGAGTTCTGGTGAACGTCTTGTGCATCACATTATGAGATCGTGAAGAATCTTTACTTTTATTATTTTCTATCGTGTCGCTTTCGAAGGTTTTTCTCTTATTATATTCGAACGGGACACTTATTTTATATTTACTGTGTTATAAAACTGACGAAGTCAAGAGAAGTAAGTGGTAGTGTGAGTATATTGGTTTGAAACTACTTGCTATGTTTGAACTACTACAGTTATTGCGTGCGGAGAAAGAACTCACTCATTAGGATTGGCGTTATTGTACTTGGCAGCGAGACTTCTCATGAAATCGCTATAATTTCGTCCCATCATCTGTTCCATGTTTTTGAGGTGATGGGGTGGTGGTGGGCCCTCGGGTCCACCCAGAGGGGTAGCATTTGGTGGCGTTCCTGGATGGCTAGACGACGAGGGCGTCACGCTCCTCGACGAGGTCGAATTATTGTCCGGAGTGAGTCGTTCAGTTTTAACCTGAAGCACAAAAAATCAAATATTTCAAAGCGTCATAATTTCGTTGTAATTGATTAAAAATTTGATACGAAATCCGAAAAGGTATCAGAAAGTAACTGAAAAATGGTACTAATATCCTGATAAGCCAGATCACTTTTGAATCAATGTGCATTTATAACTTCTACAATTTTTGCAATTCTTACAATTCTTGAAAGGATAATAGTTTAAAGCTATGATAGCAACTAAATACGCAACTTCCATATCGGGATGGTTACAAATTCACTTGCCGATCCAATCGATTCTTTTTATCTTAAATTTAAGAATACCCTTTCAATTTCATTCTCAAATTCATTGCCGACCACAAGCATGATGGTGTCGCGAAAGGTGGTCAGAAAGACAAGGTAACCATTAAATCTTCCGTGAAAGGGAGACGCGAGCGAAACGAAGGAGCACCCTCGTGACCACGGTCATTGAAAGCATCACCGAGAGGCCAGTTCGGGGTGGAACCGAGCGAGCAAGCAGGAAATATCTGCGAGCATTAATTCCCGGGAACAGATTGCATCCGAGATATGGTAATGAAGGCAACGCGTGGCGTAAGAGTTGACTCCTCTTCGAGAACGGTCGCGACGTGACACCAAGAAGAACGAGACTCGATTGGCGTAGAATAGGGTCCCCGAGGAGCGACCGAGCAACCGCGCCAAGAGGCCACGTAAATCTCTTTCTCGCCTCGAGACACCTCTTCCTGACAAGGGGCCCCCGACTCTGGTCAACGTAGACACGATCCAACGTGTACACGTTTCGAACGGGCCCCGTCCACTTGGTCTGTCAGTTTCTTGCGAAAGAAAGCCGTCGATTGGGGAACCCGAGTACCCTGATCAATTACTCCTTGGCATAAAGGGGTCCCTTTTTAATCTCATCAAGTATCTTCCACGAATTTTAACCTTAAATCTCTAGGATCTACAGTTAACTTAGGTCCCCCACATTTGAGCATCTTTTTCTTTTTCATAAATAGGTTTTTCATAAATACGATTTTGGATGTATCTAGAAAGCTAAGTGTCTTAGTAGTTTCATTTTGGTCATTTTTATACATTTGTAGACCTTTGGTATGTAAGGGTTAAATTGAACAGATTTAATGTTCTATCTAGGTGGTACTATTAAAATAGATGACTTCGGGTGTAAATATTATAAGTACTATTTCGAATACCAAAGCATACAGTGAATTAACGATCGGCACACAGTGTATAGTACAATAATTATCGTATTAAAGCATCTGCGACCATCGGTCACACAAAACTCACAACTTGAACTTCGATCTCCACGCAAGAAAACGAACATTACTGTAAATTTGCGACCCTACTTGACTTTCAACGAATTCTCGACAAATTTTCAAGTGTTTAATCGCCTTCACGAAGAGAAGCCAGCCGTTCGAAGTGGTACGCGTGGACACGAGTCCCGTTCAAAGTTGTTCCGACCGGTGTTCTATGACAGCGACGTCAAGCAAAGCCGCAGTGTCATTCCACTGCTGACAACCGTACGGCCGCTGGACGCTTCTGTAAACGTGATCGTAAAAGCCAGAAAAAAAAATCAAACCGTCCAATGGTCAGGATATATCGATGGTCATCGTTCGGAAAGAATGCTCGTCCAATGACACGTGGAAATCATGCTCGGCTACCTCATCTTTCGTCGTGACTATAATAAAGATCTCTGTACAGGGTCAGCAACGGCTGGGATGACGGAGATTTAAATGGATAGACGTACCTTACGTCTCAAATCGTAACTTTACATCAAATTAGAATTTAGAGTTTGATGCATAAAACTCTTCATCAAGATTTTTGTATAAATGGCTGGTTAATAATCATTTTAAGTTGATAATTACACCGAACTTATAATTATAGGAAATTTGACGAATTTGTTTTCAACTGGAAAGTTTCAATAATTTCGAATTAAGGACCATTCAGAACATGCTTGTTCAGATACAAATAGAAAATGATTAAGGTAGCAAACTTACTTGAGTAGTATCGAGACCATTCTGATTCTGTCGCCTTCTACCCCGTGGCGGCCTGGGGGTGGCCGCACCGGAAAGGTGGGCACCCTGAGGGCTTCCGCCCCTCGCGTCGACCGCTGTATTCGCGGCCAGGGTGGCCCCGTCGTTGTTTTCCACGTGTGTGCCTAAATCGGTCGCTTCTCCACGATCTCCACGTGGTCCAGAACTAGCGGACACGTTTTCACCTGACACCTCACCTGCAACACCACGATAACGAAAAAATCAATTTTACGTTCCTTTCTCTACGAAACTCTTGTACATTTTATCAAACATACTAATAACCCGTTTCATTATTAACTATACCATAAAAGAAGGTTATTCTATAATCTTTCAAGTTTGATAAAAATCATTTATTATCCTTTGTATTTGAAATGAGTTTCTAAAGCACAACAAACTGTTGCACCACGTTTCCCTTAGTATTGTCAGCTGTAAGAGACGAAAAATGTATTTCTTCTTCAAAATTGGAAAAGTTATGCAACGAGGGGTTAACCCAGCCTCTCGCAGAGATCAGATAATCTATGAAACATTTGCCTAGCACGTCGGGACGGTACGTTTCGTTTCCAAGTCAATGCGATCTGCCCTTTAAGAGGCAAGTTTCCCGCAGCTTTACGTTGCCGCTGGTAATCCGCTCGTATTTTGGCGCGTCGTCTGTTCGATAAATCCGCGGCTCGGCTCGTACGTTTTCCACGTGCAAACCAGGCGACTGGAGCGTCTAACAGAGGTTTCGTAACGAGGCGGTAGCCGCGTCGTAAAGCTTCCTTAACGTCGGCCCCGTGTAAACGGTGTCGAAAGACACCCGGAATTTCGATGAAATACGCTTAACAAGGGATCAGCGATTACACAGTGGCCGGAAAGCCGCGAACGCACATGAAATTCACGCTTAATAAATGAACCTATCCGCCGAAGACTCTTATCATTGTGCTCGATCAAAGGAGGCGCATCAGCTTCGGGATTTGTACGACGATCAGAATCGAACTTAGGAACGTTCGAAAATTTCAAAGCGTATCTTCTCTTGTTTCCCCGCTGCTTAAAGGTTCGCCCCTGTCGGCGCATTTAAGTAAAATAAATTCAACCATGAACGGGCACGGAGCTGCCGCGAACGCACGTGTGCATCGATGGTGAAATCAAGGCGATATCCCATGATCTCGGATCGCATGCAACGATCTCGAGCCGCGGCCGATCGTATCGTCCAACAAATTCGGCCATGTGCACGAGTTACAACCGCCATAAAATTCCGACCATTTAACGATGCCAAGAATTTATTGGATACTCCTGCTGGTGGCTAATGCGGCCATTGACCTCTGTCTTCTACCCTCTTTCTCGTTTCATCTTGTACAATCTTCCCTTTCGTTCATCCTTTTGCATCTTCTGTATCCAAGTCTCTATGAACTCGAATCTTATATGATTTCCAAAAGAAATGCTGTGGTGTCTTTAGAAATATCGTATTTATAAATTACATTTCGGTATACAATATTTATTCCGTTATGTTGTAATTTATTTATTAGGATATATATTCGTGATAATGGTTTAGAGCAAGAAAGGTGGAAAAGAAAATTTTGAATTCGATGGAAATCATAATTTGTTATTTTTAAATAAAAAGATAATAGCAAATACAGCAATAAATCTACTTTCACAGAGAGTTAAATTCTATTCCTTTTGTGTTTCAATTGGCTGTATAATTTTGTAATTAACCTTGTTTTTTATAATATCAAATTGCAACTAGTCGTTTACGATACACAGTGATTGTAACCGAGAAACTGGTCGCCTGAAATTATCAGATTTATGGTACGTTCGAGAAAAAGAGGGATACAAAAGTCGATCGTAAAAAGCCATTCCTATGACAGTCGTTATCCAATGGCTTCATCGTTTTCAAGAATGATATTTATAGCTTGCCATCAAAATTCTATTAAGAGCTGCTTTTAATAGCAAATCTACTATTCGTTTGTTCTAAAAGTTTCAAGATCATGAGAAATTAATCGTAAAGGAAGTCGAATAGTGTTATAATATAACAAATTGTCCATTTCGGTTGAATGTAACTAAGTACAATGGTAGAATCAGATATTATGCTGTCAAAATTGAATCTATAGTTTTTCTGTTTAAAATAGCAAATAATAATATACATTAACAAACACGTGAAAGTGAAATGGTGTAAATTATGAATTAGGTTAAAAGCTCCGATTTATTAAGCAGCAAAGTGGATTAATTTCTCGAAAGGCAAACGTGTAAAGTCAATAAATAAGAGGGAATTCTTCGAGTCCACGATAAAAGTAAAAGACAAGTGTGAACGTAAACGCGAGCATCCTTAATTAAAACTTTCTATCGCGGCTCGAATCGACGTTTGATTTACGGCCGCCGTAAGGAAAGCTCGTAAAATTCTATCTAACCGTTTTCATTGCATTCCCTCACGTCCCCCATTAGAGGATACGCATGGACCGCAACTTTTATGTGCACGCGGTAGCACCGGCTCGAGTCACGTACGACAAATATCATAACTCGAATTCCGGAACCGCCGATGCACCGAACTATTGTTTGCAGATCGTTTCTTGCTTCGCTCCCCGGTTATTTGCGTACCGGAGGAAAATCGTTTGCTGTTGCGCTCGTCGATAGCGGAGAAAACTACGAGCCAGCCTGTGAATTGCTTCTAAATCGTCGACAGCTTCGCTTTGAAACGTTTGCCTTCGCCACTTGTGTATCCACCGAGAATAGTTCGCACGAAAATAATACAGCGTTCAAAATCGTCGGTCGAACGGGTTTGCGTGTCGTGTAAACCTAATTTGTCACTTGCAAATTTGTTATTTGGAAATATTCATATTTGTTGGTAGCTTGACAACTTTACAGCGGTAATTTCTTATAGAAATCCATGCTTTCTAAACGAAGCTTTGTAATATACTTAACTTAATTTTAATCGATTAAGAACTGAAACGATCCATGTTCACTAGGCTACCTTTAACAACTTGACTGTCACGTTAAAGACGCTGGAAACTTGGTCAGGCATCGAAATTTCTGTTATTCAGAATTTTGAGTACCTAATAAGACGATTTCTAATTAAGTAATTGAAAGGATATTAATAATGCAAGCGACAAATTTCTATGGAAATTCAAGTGTCACCCACATATGGATGACGTGGCAGTCAAAGTGTTAAACGGAAAAATCGTCAAAGAAGTTGTAAAAAATATTGTCACACCAGACAGGTCGAAAAGTTTGAAATCATTCACTTACCAATTCAATTTAGATTATTTGTTATTCTTTCACAATTCTATGAAACCTATCGAATGTACTCATGAACTGGTGTTAAGGACCCACAGTTCTACGAGTTTTATGCACACAGAGCCTGAGACAAAACTGACTAATGCAACCTCAAACAGGTAAGGTCCCACAACGTACGACTTGAACTTCAAGGTGCGACGACACGCTATTGTTAGCTGGAATTAACACGTCGTTACGATATTTCGCACCAAGAAAACGTATTGTTTCCAGGATAAAATAGAGAACTCTTTTGTTTTGTACATACGTCTGTCAACCCCTTATAAACGAACTGAATTATATAATATCTCTGCTTTCGTTGTAAATACAGAAAATGAGTTTTATTTTTCAATATCTCACGATACGTATAATAACCATTTATATAGCGTTTACAAAAAAAGATTGAATAAAACGTGGAAAGTTGATACGTAACGACTAATATATTTGTTCATTTACGCTTGAATTACAAAACAAGCAATATTTGTACCGTTAAATTGACAATTACTACACTTATTGTTCTCGTAAATTGTCATGCGATTGGCAACTGTAGTGCAAAGTTCTTCGAGTTATTGAAAATAGTAGATGTTTCTTTCCTTGAAACCAGCTGATTATTATGTTCTCGTTGAAAATACGGCTCAAACTCGAGGATGAAAAGCGAGGAACACCCGGAACTCACGGATATGGGTGCTGGACATAAATTATTTCCCGAGACTTGCTGTTAAAACGAACTGACCCTCGAGGTCAAGAATAGAGCGGCTCGCGACAGGAATAAAGATGGCAGCTTACCTTTCCGTCCAAGATAATTATTCGAGGCTCGACGATCTTTTTCGACGAATCACTCGCAAACGTTTAGAGCAGAGTTCTCTGTTGAGGATACTCGGTCCTGAACGAAAAGAATGATGAAAAATTGACAGGTGACAGAGGAAGATCGATCATCATTCTTGGTGATATAATATTGATGAAATTTGTGATACTTGGTGCTATCATTTTTTTTTTTTTCGTAATTTTTGCGAATTCGGCCAATCGAGAGAAACTAAATGAATCGTAGAAATAAGTATCCACTTTTCAGAATAATTGAAATTTAATTTGCTAACAGGAATAAATAATCGTTATACATAAAGTACGAAAGATGTTAATTAAATCGATATTTTCGATCATAAAGATTAAGTAAACAGACCGTTAACTGTATTACATTTACATTTGAAACAAAAATTCTTGATATCACTTGCAATCTGACTTATGTTATAAAATGAAAACTATTGAATTATTCATATTACGTATCACAAAAAAAAAAGGGAAAGAAAATGAATGAAATAGTTTCAGTTACGCTAAGATTTCGTGAATTCCAATTCACAATTTGCATTAAATAAAGCCACGAATTTATGAGCGCAGAAAATCTAGCATGAATCTACTTAACATACCCGTTATCGATACGAACAAACTAAATTAACCTGGTTTCACGAAGCCCACTGAATTTTGCAGTAAAAAATCGTGACGCGTAGGCAGCACAATATATTTCCCTTCGATCTTAACCGATTCGGTGTGACCGTCGACGTATTCAATTTACCGTGAAACGAAGGAAGCAAAGAAAAAAAAAAGAGAATAATCGAGGCTGTTTCTTGCAACGAACGCCACGAACCAAACAGTGGCACGATTTCTTAATATCCTGATCGCAACTTATCCTCGGCGTACGTACGTATGATCGAATTAAGCATGAAAATCAGCACAAATTTCCAATGTTACGGTGATTTCCAGGTCGGCCGGTATAATCGAATTACGGAAAATCTATATTATCCTGGCTCAGGTATTTCGATCGAGATCAAGAGATATGGATGCCAAGTTATTAGACATGGTACGTGCATATATTATTCGTCGCAACCACACCCAATTCGCATTTGCATTCGACATCTTCCCCCCTGTACTTCCGTAACGCAATACATTGATATATCTTTTATCGTTAACCGTGATTTCTTTGATTTTCATTCAGAAACGATCGAATTGATTTGGATGAAGGATATAGCGCGCCGTGAGTTGAATTGATCGCAGATTACACTCGACTCATTGATATATTCGTTTCTTTTTTTCCATCAGAAAAACAATTTCCGGTAATATTGTTTATAATCGAGATGCTGGTAATTTGCGGATGTTGCACGTTTCTTGTGACAAGTAAAATTAATAACTCGGTATTTGATTATTTACCTTTTTGGTATATAGGACGTTTGTTTATTAAAGAACGCCAAGATTTGATGTATCGCTGCTTTGGATTTCTAATGAAATTGTTTTCTTATTTACCAGGTCCATTATCACAATGGTCAAAGAAAATACCTATTTAAAAAGATTTTTATCTCCGCCACTTCAAAAGCACTAACCGAAGCCACTCAGCGCTGCTAAAGGTTAAAACGCGAGAGCGGAAGCCGTCGTTTCCTCCATTTGTGGCTTCGGCAAGGTTGGTCGCTTGAAAAACCCGGCGGATCGCCAGCGAAGAAGTGTGCACGCGTGCTGCACGCGTGCACGCACCTTCTTCGTATATATCCGCATCCGGGGTTAACATGCTATTTAATGAACGATAAAGGTGGCACGGATGCGTGCAGCCCGGTCATTACAAATCCCCCAACGTGACGAGCCATTATTTTAGGAATCCACAATGCCCCCCTGCTCCGGGGAAGAAATGATAATCCTCGAATAAAGTTGTTGCGGAATGAAACTCGTAAGCACGGAAAATGTTCTACGGGTTCCCTTAAAAAAAGTGGTAAATTTTAGAGACGCTATTATTTGAAGCATTCATATTTATAAATAAAAATTAATCGCCCCACGGAATTATTTCATAATTCTGTTTCAAAATCTCCCTTTTATCACGGAAGGATCGAAAAATTATCACAAAAGTTTATCATATTTTCCTAACACAACTTTTTCCTCTTAAACTTGAGTCAGTCTCTCGGACACACCTACTACGGGGTTAAAATGATTAAATACCCCGTTGAACTTTGACCAGAGCTATTTCACTCGCCATATACGGATCCCTGAATCGCACGGCGAGTGTTCGAAACCCACACACGTGTTCATAAACCCGAAATGGTTGCGCCGAACCCTTTGGTCCAGGATCAAATCACCGGGCACAGGCTTAACCAACTGCAATAATTGCGAGCGTAACGACCTTTAAAGGCCGGCTATATGGGCAGGGTCAAAAGAAACACGGACGTAGGAGGAAGGGAAAGGAGATTAGTGTCACAACGTTAACACGATCAGCGGCGTCAGCGTGCGGTGTTAACTTACACATAACTTAACGGGCGTGAGTTATGCGCGAGGGCCGGCTGGTGCCATTAAACCGGGTTATGCCCGTTTCAAGTGGAAAATCATAAGCACCGCAGATACGCCGTTATTACTATAGACGTGCCACGAGAACGCCACTTACTTTGTAATCATGACTAATGCATAATGCAGTAGCCGACGCGATTCGTGTGCATGTGCGTGTGTCACATGTTGTCTATGTGGATGCGTGCATGATTGTTCGTGCCGACGATCATCGTGTGTGTTCGCCTACAAAATATAAGAGGCGCGCGTGCAATTAACGGACGATTATCGTTCGCGAACGATGCCATTGTTGACTGAGAATGTGTGCGTTTAGTATAGCATCGGACGATGATTGCCACTTTTTTTTCTTTTTTTTTTTTAATCGCAAATCGGTATTGATTTGAAAGAACTTCTTTTTGTTTCATTTCTCACAGAGAATTATGAGTAATTAAGTTGGCTGTATTACAAAGGCATTGGGAATCACTTTCAGGAAGTTGATTAGACTTATACAACTAGTTGAATTAATACAACAGATACTTAATTTAGATTATTAATTAATTAATATTATGAAGGTAAAATAAGATGGTTATTAGTGGGAACGAAATAATTATATGGAAGGTTAGATGCAATGTAATTTTACGAAGTTGTCTCACAAAATGTATCGTTTAAAAATCATAAAAGAAAATTTACGTTCACCCTTGAGGATACTATATTCCTGTTCGTTAACCAGGAGAATCAATAAACGAAGAAAATTATACACACGGTAACGAGAGTAAACGTACCGAGGATACGTCTAAAGCGAATCCGCTACTCCTGTTAAGTAGGTGAAGGCACGCGAACGAGCATCCCAAGGGAGAGAACGTCGCGACGCACAGTGGGGTATTTGCCCGGAAAAGCCGGACATGAACATTATAAAATTTACTGAATGTTAAAACTGCTATAACTCCGTTAAAAATTATCCGATTTTGATAAACAAAAGACCATTGTAAAGCTTAAACTTTCTACTTTTCGGCGCATTAAACATCTATGATTAAAATCTGCGTTCAGAACTTAAAATCCGTAGCTAAAGATCAATGTACAAAACTGTATATTTTCTTGATGTTTCTTTTCTTGATCGTAGACAATATATGTATATATTACAGAAATACACACAAAAATACACGCACACACACACATATATATATATATATATAACGTGCGCACGTGTGTATGTGTCTATAGTATAATATATGAATGTACGTGCAAATATTTTTGTGTATATGTAGATATACTTAAAGCTGTAAAACTTTAAAAATTTATATATTATTAACTTCATTTATTCTAGTTATACTAAAGCAAATAACGATATATAAACTTCAGACTTTGAGGGCCTAGAACTCAGATATAATTAATATTGATAGAAGATATGTAAAAGTAAAGAAAGAAACACAGCACTTAATGAAATTCTTAACTAATCACTACTTAAACATAAACTTTGAATAAACTATAAAAAACATTTATTGTAAAACAGAATAAATAGAAATAAAAACGAAAATATTACGTATAAGAATTAAAAGTTTTTCAAATAATCGCTGTGCACTCTATGAAATCGCTGTTCGAACTGAATGCAATCAGAACGTTGAAGACTTGGTCGAATGCATAATATAAACATTGTATGAGTGCGCTTGTCTCTATAATCTAAACAGTTGCTTTAAAGAATTCTTTCGCAGCTAACAGCGAAGCGAACGCAGCCACTTGGGCTTGTATTACATATCATTTCACGAGAAACGCAACTCTCAATAATCACTAAATTAATTATAAAATCTGCATCCGGGCAAGTCCGGGATCAATTTTTTTTTTATTTTAATCAGAAATGTTTAACGAATGTAATGAGACAAGATTGGGCTTCGGGACTCACTGGGAAGTGTAACAAAATCATTATGAAAGTTTTATAACTGTAAAAACAGTTTCTGAATTATTGATTATTTTCAAACTTCAATAAACATGTAAATATAAATGATAACCAAGTATGCCCTGTTTGAAGATACACTATATACCTACCTATAAACCTTCCATAATGAAAAACTAGATATACTTTAGTTAAAATTCTTAAAATATCACTATACGTGAATCAAGTTTTAAGACGGGAATAAGAAAGAATTACGTGCCATAAAAACTCCCAAGTTCTAATGAACTATATTGCTTTGTGAGTTCAGGAATGGAAAAACACATGCTGGTTTATTGTTCTTTATACATTTATCTACCTTAAGAAACCGAAATTTTACATTTTACGTAAAATTTTCAAAATCGTTATTTGGCCGCCTTTTCCGGGCAAATACCCCACTGTGCGACGCTACTATGCAGAAGGAGATCCTGTGGTGTGAAATATTGCCGCGATGAGGTTGGCGTTAAGCGACGACGAAAAAAAAGTTCAAATAACCGACGTTCCGGAATGCTCGAATATCGTCTCGTTTGCGAGCTTCGGACACGATCCGCTAGCTACAGATGACGCCTAGACATTCCTTCGAAAGACTGTGTAACGATCGACACAGCTTAGGTGACATTGCATCTTTCACGAACTCATAAATCCGTGCCATCCGACAGATATTTTTGGTATTTTTGGCATTTTATCATAGTACTGTACACTCCTTTCCTTTCATGATATCAGGAGGAAGAATGTCAATTTCAGTTTCCATTAAGGTACATTTAATTAGTCTGGCGTCTTATAAGTTTGGAATCTGAAGTCTCTAGATTTTAAGGTTGGAACACCATGTGTCGCCGACATTCCGGACGATTTCCTCATATTTATAAAAAAAAAAACATAGTTCTAGAGAAGAGTTACAGATCAAAATTTCTAAGTCCTTATTTCGTCAAATTGGCAAAATAAGGATTGGGAATTTCAAGCTCTGGAACAGAGCGTCAAGTACCGCGCGTCGACGACTTTCCGGACGGATTCCTAGTGTCTGTAATGAAGCATAGGTAAAGAAGTTATTTAAGGGCGAAAGAAAATTTTCATGGATATGTAGTATTCTATGCCAAAAGTAACGGTATGGCTTTTGATTTAAAACGAAATCGAAGGAATCAAAGAATGTGTTCATTTAGCAATATTCTTATTAAATATTTCGTTAATCAGCGAATGCACGATCCGATTAAATGCTGACGTTAAATCGTGCAACAAAGCTATGTCATTCTTCTGGTGAAGTCGTGACCTTGGTCGTGTGGAGAATGATAGAATCAGCTGTTTCAGCTGGAAGATCTGATGCACAATGGACTGTCTCGTGACTTGATGAAATTCTTCGAATTTCTACTATTTTTCACATATTTTACCATTCATGTGTACTTACAAAAAATTCTTCCAATCGCAGGGTAAAAATATAGAAAATATACAAACGATATCTAAATTGACAAACGTGCAAATCATTGCTGACAGTTCTACATATAATTACGATCTCGTCAACATTCTACTTTATATAAGAAAATAGAGTTAACTACACAAATGATAAAGTTATATACAAGCAAACCCTCTTGTTTGTAATATCTCTCAATTAATTTGCATAAAGTAACCTCAAAATGAACTGTCAATTGTTTTAATAATCCATGAAACCTTGGCAAAATAATACGTTCAACGAGTTTAATTATTTATACCTGCTTTTTTGTTTGTTTCGTTATAAGATGCGTTTTTTACGCATTCATTATTACCAATCTCATTGAATAAGAAGCCGTATTTCGCATATGTTGAAAGTAAACTTCTGAACTTTCTGTAAAAAAAGACCTTTTTGTTCCTTTGAACGTCATCTCAACAAATTATATACACGCATGTGTACTTCCGTGACACGATCGTCGAAAACAATCCATTAATAACCATACTATAATCCATTTAGAAGTATAATTAGGAAATCTAACCAGTTAAATAATTTTCTGTAACGCAATTTAACAAAACACGACATTACGTTTTATTTCATCTTTTATTATAACAATTCAAGTATCTAGAAGCTTTTCTTTTATTTACAATCTAAAAGAAAATTATTTAAATCATATAAGAAATGCAAAACGTCCTCAAATCTACAATAAAATAACTGTGGTTAAATAAGTTAGTGTATCCATTCCCTATGAAACTTTGTTTCAGGGTGATCGAAAAACAATACCAGCTTAGTTGAATAAAAAGTTACATAACATGAAGATCGCGAATCGAATTAATTGTATCCCAAGGTAATCAAGAAATATTACTTTCCAATATTGCCACAAATTAATCGTTCAAATGCAGTTCACTTAGACAGAAAATTACTTATTGCATTAGCACCATTGACTACCACAGTGAAAACGGATGTAAGTAGTAAGACACGCTAAAAACCAAATTATAAACTACGTAATCGGTTAATTTTCAAAATTAGGCTTACCGTTTGGTACCTTACATTATTAGCTTAATATTAACACTGTACGTGGTTTATTTTATCTCTTCCTGTAGTAATTATTCAATTACAAAGAACTCCACGCTCCAGTCGTCGGTGACCACCGTGGGAGTCAATGTATCAAAGGTCGTGAATTTAGCTACCAACCTAGCACACCTCTTCCCTCCCAACCCACACCCATGCAAACATTGCATTCCATCTAACACAGAGCCTATTCCTTTAAAAAAAGAACCACTCAGCCCTCCTTCCGCGGGCAAACCAAACACTCCAACCGTCAAACTGAACGTACCCTGTTCAACCAAACAGACACTACCAGAAGAAGACTCGAAAAGCTCTTTCACTTGGCTGTTATCGGCGCAGGTGGACCGAACACGAACGCCCCAGGAACAGAAGCACGCTGTTTGTCTCCCTGGTGAACTTTAGCTCCAAAGGAACATAGGAACTTCGAAGAGACAACGACGACCAGAGGAGAGAAGAAGAGAGGTGCGTGCCTGCGTGACGTAGCTTTCGCAGGCCATCACGCATATGTTACCCCTCCTGGCAGAGGGGAGAGGAGGCCTCGTACGCGCTCACAATACGATCCGCGGGGTCATTCCACCTCAGCCACCTTCTTCGGTTTCTTCGTATTCGTCTGCGACTCTTCCGCCATATCTGGCCCGAGAATGAACTTTGTTCCATCGTAGGTGTCCGAGGCTTCTTCGGGCGAGGGTAATCCTCAGGGTCGACGGAAGGACGTAGGTGTCAACGATGGGCGTGACTCGCGTGTCACCGGGATCCGGATGGACACTGATGCTCGTTGAAAAGAGACACCAGATAAAGGGAGATAGTCGAGTCGCATGGGACTTGATAATTGTTGAAGATGTGAGAGATATGTCTGTGAATTCGTGACGGTGCAAAAATTCGGAACTTTAGAAACAGATGAATTATGATCGACAAAGTGAATATTAATGGATCGTGGAACATTTATATTCCTCTCAGCAGCAACGATAAATCGAGTTTCTTACCTATCGACTTGTTACGTAACCAGAAGAAGGAGTAAATATTTGTGTAACAAGAAAAACTGCAGGTATGAACTGCGATTCTTACATAATAAATAACAAAGACACGCTTTTCTTCTACTAAACTCTGAAGATGGTGAACGAAAATTTCATATCCCTCAAGTAATAAACGATGTAATAGTTAAATTTTTTTCGTTTCTGTTAAAAATTTTCATTTCTGCCACTTGCACCGCTGTCCTATCAGCTTCTCAATGCAATCACGGTGTGTTACGCCGCACACGGCCGTTTTACTATGACAGTTAACACGCTAATAAACATGAAACCATTACCCAGTATCTGAAACCTACAAATTATCAGCATGTCCCGATTTTGCGCTAGGAACTGATAAGCACAAAACTGTTACGCATTTATCCGCGTCTCCGCAATTTTATGCCACGGCATTGAACTGAAAATGTTTGATAAACGATCAGCAAGAAAATCGCGGGACAAGCTCGAATAACAAGCGACTCCCACGACTCGGTAGCTCGTTTCTCCGTCTGATCGATATTCCTTTGCAAACGGCGTTACGCAATGGTTTTATCACGGCCAAAGGAGACCGTTCTACGAAGGGCAGAAAAAATGATACCTTTCGAATCGATCGGTCTTCCAGAGACGCTTGGAAAATCGTTGAAGCAGCGCGTGAAATCGTTTTGCATCGTGCGAAGATAAAACTGATTAGATATGCATCTAAACGGATTAATAAACCACCCACGCGTCGTTGCACAGCCAGTTGCGACGGAGTCTTACACGCCCTGGCACCGTTTCCGTTTACCTCGTCCACTTTTATTTCTAGGTGACCCTTGATCGATCCAAGAACGATTGACCAACACGATTCTATCATCTGTCGCGATGAACCAGTCAAAGACGAAGTCCAGCAATAACTAAAGTCCCTGGTTCTTGATGAAAATCTCAAGTAGTCTTAGCAAAAATCTTGAACTAGAAACTGGAGTGTAAAAAATATGTTGTCGAGGTATTCTTTATCAAGTTTGTTGCAGTGTTATCGATGTCAACAAAGGAATTCGGGTTCGGTGGACAAAGAGCAAGGTGGGTTCGTGCGCGGGAAACGATTAGCGCTGACAATCCTCGTTGGTCCTGTGGCTCGAGGGAACAGAGGGAGCCTAAGGCGGACGTTGCAGGAGGAGTGGAAGTCAGGTACGTGGGTCGACCAAGGGTCAAAGTCGGACCACGACGAGTCACCTGCGGTGTGACCGATGCGAACAGCCAGCGAACGCGCTCGCTATCATCTCACCGAGTCCCTGGCCTTCTTCGTCATCGTGGCTAATGCCAGCTGCCAGCCTGGCTGTGTACAGTCGTTCGAAAAAATTACTGACTCCTCGAAGCCAGCTTGTCGATACGTTGAGCTTCTTAATTAAGTCGTTTTTTTATCATAAACCCCATTTGAATTAACCCTGTCACTTCTATCAGTACTTACAGGTGCAAGTAATTTTGCAAATAATTATTGCTTCGTCAAGTATTGCCGCCTGTAATTAAAATCTTTTATCGGCAAATTGTAAAGATTTGCCAATAATTGAGTTACAAAAGGATACCCAAACGCTATTAATTAGCGAGGCCATTTATCCCCGGGTATCGAATACTCGTGGCATCGGAATCAATAATTCCCACAATTAGCCCCGCCACCAATCAAACCGTATTGTTCAATATTCATCGACGAACATCGGGTCCGGTTACGTCACGTATGGAGTGTCAAGGAGCACGTCAATAATTATTCCAGCGACAAGAGCCGCGTTAACGAACGCAATTAGTGTATAGAATGGAATGTCATTGATCAACTCGTCGTTCTTTCCAAGGACACGACGGTACCACGACTGAATTTTTTATTTTCCCTCTCTTGATGATTGTTTATGCGCTCGTTCCCCCGAGGAACGAATGAACGTCATAAAATAAAATTATATTCCATTTTCCAATCGTATTTTCTAAAGATATATCTAAGAATATTAAATAACACAAACAATATTGTAATTAGTCTATTTTTAAATTAGATTCACGTAGAATCTGTAGCCTAGAAGGCAACTGCGAACTTCACAAGGGCCTATGAGGATTAATATGAATTTTTAGATTTACCGGCAGACATTTGTCCACAGATATCAAATAATGTATTATCCACGAGTGTCATCAGGAAACGGTTATGTGACCCTCGATGACTGCCTGTGACCAAGGACTTGGTCACCTTTTCTACGCCTGTATTTTACTCGACTATCGGTTATCCGGCTTCTCGTGCATGTGACGCTTCATAGTAATTGATGCTGGCTTAGCAGTAATTACCGACGTAATATATTGCCATTCTGAGAGTAAGCATCCTGCTTCTTGCGCGAATGAAACGTAGCTAGAGTCAGCTCCGCAGTGTTTGACTAATGGGTGTCTTTCGTGTTCCTCGAACGGACCTTTGATCCTACGACTCGCTAAATGACTGGTGAATCGAAGGGAACGCACTGATGGGCTCTAATATTTTGAAGATACGAGTTTGGTCATTTTGATAGCATTATTAGTCCATCAGAAAAAAATGAATTTCCAATTTCTGTTCTTTAAAAATTGTTCCTCTTACCAAAGAAATACTCCAGATATTACAAAACTTAAATTAAAAATTTCAAAAGATTCTCATTTAAAAATCCATTCTCATGCTATAAACTCGCCAATCAGTGCAACAGGGTGCAATCAGCAAGATCGGCGAACATTGGGATCGCATAGTCATGGCCAAGCCGAAAAGCGTGACCGATCCGCTCGATTACAGTTTCGCTCGGGCGATATCGTTCGTTTGCTAATTAATCGCGAGCATGTCGCGGTATTCGGTCGGCAAAGGGGGGAATGGACGAGAGATGGTTGGACATATCGTACTGTCGTATGGAAGGAGGCGGTGCGATGGGCCACCCACGACAGGTCCGCACGGTATCGTCCACAAACGTAAATTAGCGACTTATCGTATCGAGGTAGTCGTTAAGCGGTTCGATCCGCGCGAAATTCGAAGACGTTTTCGTGACTCCGTGATACAGTGTTGCTACATACCACTTTTAAACTTCGTGGTGTCTTTAAAAATTGAATGCCTTTACCACGATATCACTCTTCAAAAGTTGTTTTGTAAAACTTGATCGAAGGAATTAATTCTACAACTTTAGCACGGCACTCAAAGTCAAAATATACCAAAGTACAAGAAAGATCGTCCTCGAAAAGCAACTTTATCCATCAATCCTTCCAACATCCATCAATCCCCATCCCTAAGACCCTAATCCTAAGAAAAAACTTTATATTCGCAGTCGAGAAAAACTAAATACCCTGAAAATCTTTGGATTGCTTCTCGCAGCTAGGGATTGTAGCTAAAGGATAGACGATTTTTCGACTCACCGGGTAGAAAAAAATTGCTCGAAACCTTCCGTCGTCTCGGCTGACCCGGACAAGGGTCCAAAGGTCGACAGGCGAGGAATGCCGACCGCTGATATACCTCGCTAATGAACCCTCCGCTCTCGTCCGTCCCGTCTATTTACCGATGGACAGGGAAACACCGTGCAGTCGAAAGCTTTCTATCGCTCTTTCTCTCTTGGGTCGTTTTCGACCGGCAAAACGTCTTAAAAAGCAATCGAACGGCCAAAGGCCAGCCAATGACTCCGTCTGAACACGCTCGCCGACGGCTTCGATATCTCGGGGACTACGAGGAATCCCTCCATCCGTTTTCTGATGCAGCACGCTCTGGCCAGATTAGAAGATGTTGCGTAAAGTTTTCGCAATTACCGTTCACGACGAGTCAATAAAAGCTCTCGTTGGCCAGTTAATGGGTTGTTCGAAACGGTAAACTTTAACCTCGGTGCCTGGCTCGTTCGTGGACCATCGAGGGAATTCCATAAAACGCGCCAGCGCACGGTGTCTTTACGATAATGTACATCCTGATCGCTGTTACCACCTACTAACGCGACTATTACAGGATTCATGCGGCTTGATATCGTGAAAGAATGCAATCGAGGAACGTTCGAGCAATTTGCGACACTGTTGGACGTGCTGTTCGTTATGGAACTCCGTTTAAACGTTTACGAACCTTGATGTACAGACAATGTGTTGCTTTGTACGAATTAATCCCGTTGAGGTTAACTGTTTCACCAATTTGTTTCAAATAGAAAGTATTAGGTAAACGATAAAACTTGCGACGTTCATAGTTTTATCCCTACAGAAATTCTTTATTAAAATTTAACAAACAAGAATTTGTAAGTTTTCGATTCTTTTTGAATAGAATGGTTAGTGGAAATTTAGTTAAAAAGTAATAAGTAACATTCGAACGATCTTTGGTTGCATTCAATTTCTTATGATGCGTATTCCTAACACAGTGACAGATCCATCTAAAACCATAAAATTAGTCCAGTTACCATCAAATTTTCGTGTCTTGAGCAATGCACGAGATTCGTCGATAAAAATCCCATTAACCATTACTTTTAATTGCAAGGACACCGTGAATACGTCGATCACGCCTTCAGATCGGATCTAGCGGCATAATCGCGGCCAGATATCAGGGCTGCGATAAACGGGGAACGCGTAGGCCCAATCGCTTGCTCGTTCGATCGTTTTCAATCAGGTTCCGTTAGACGCGTTTTTTAATTGCCACCGCGACGAACGTGCCACGTAACCGAACCAATTAGCGATCAAACCTCTTCGTCGATATATTATCGATCGCCGTTTGTACGTGTCAAGGTGTCGAGACCCTCTTGTTGCACGGTTCTCATGCATAAACATCGTTGTGACAATGAGAATTATCGGGGAACGGCACGCAAGTAAATCGAAACGCGAAGGCGTTTCTATTCTTTTTTTTTTATTTTTTTAAGGAACAATAATGTTGCATGATTTCTTCGTTTGCAGCTGAATGTAGTTTGAAGCTTCAATTCTCCAATTCTTTTATTTTTAAGATCTTAGGTTTAGCTGTTGCCATATTTCTTTGAGTAGTTTTTACAGAATTAGTAATATTCTGATTTCTATTAGTTTTTTGTTTGTTTTCGTATTATTTTATATAACTTCTGTATGTTAAATTGTAAATGAGATTATACAGTACATATAGGAGGCAAATCTGAACGTTTGAACAGAATCAAAAGACGGAGTTACTTCAGGTAATCGTTCCTTGATTGAACGATATACCCGTTATCTCGAACAAAAACGCACATTTTTCAAACGCTACCGTACAAAGCAACACTTTAGACGATTGTGTAACACTTAATCAATCAGATCGATACAACGCGCGAGAGAGATTAACATCGTAGCTCCGTACAACACATAAATGTAGTATAATAAACAGCAAATCTTATTCTAATTGCACGCGATCACTGAGAGAAAAGAATCCTACGGCAAGCAAAGAGTTCAAAAAAGCGCTGAAACCGCTATTCAATTTACCTCTCCGTGCCCGACAAAGTGACCTTTCTCAAACTTCCCCCTCGGGACAGAGACAAGAGAAGCGAGAGAAGGAAGAAGAGACAGAGAGTAATAGAGAAGCGGCCCGATATGGCCATGCTCTCCCAATGCAAATGAGAGGCGAGAAGTGTGTTGCTTCAACGGTAGGCGAACGAAAGCTCGAGCAATTAAATTCTCATTGGAAGGCAGACACGTGTTGCCGCGTGTCTGACGAGGCGGTCATGGCGATCGCGACCTCGAGATCCACGATATCTCGCGTTACGCGACAAATCGTCGGATCTGCTTCCTGTCTCCCTAACGACAGATCCATTCGAGCGATTCTCATTGGCCCTTGATAATAAATTCTTATCTGTTCTGACGCTACCTCGATTACACGAGGAACATTAACACATCTTTTGCGAGCGCGGTCTGGGCTGCGCGAACACCGAGAGCCGGCATATCCAGGTAGCAATAGCAATAACGCGAAATCGAATAAAAATCGTATACACCTTCATAAACACCCAAATTTTTGTTATATTCGAAAAAAAAAAGAAATGAAAAATATTGACACTCACCATTTTCTGCATTTTCAATATTAAAAACTCAATAATTACAGTCTCCCGCGTTCAACGGTTGGCCGCAGTAGGACTGTGATTCGCGTCACCCGCAAAAGATGTGTTAAGGGTATGTGTCCACTTGAGAATAAAAATCACCGCGAGCGATTATTGACAGCGTTCGTTGCGAGTGAATGCTATTCTAAGGATTGGCTTTCAATGCGAAAAATCCTGTCGATGGTTTCTGACGCGAAGTTTATTGTAAATGTACCTTAACCTGTTTCACGGATGTTATTAGAGATACGGGCTCGTAATGTATTCCTTTCCCCATTCCCCAAATGTCTCGTAATTGCCGCCTGTAATGAAAAAGAAACAGCTTCGAGGGAAATGTGGCCGCGAATCCCACCTTGGGTGGCATAAACTGTTCGGTTCTTAATGCGGTCGAGAGTTGCTGCAGTTGGTTCGTTTAAAATTGTAATTGCTGGGTGGTCGTCGCGATACAGATGAATCTGAAGCAACTTGCGGAGAGAAAGTAACCGGGATTATTATTGCACAGTATTGATCGTTGTTTGCTGGTATTTTCAATTATTTAAGCTGAAGGCTAAACCTTCTATGGCTTGTTAATTATTGTTATTGCTTTATTTAGAGGTTATACATTTTTGTATCATTTTTCCATTTGGAAATATGGAGAAATCGTGGTCTCATCAAATATTTACTTAACACGTTGACTGTCGCGCCACCCATATTCGGATGACACTTGAATTTCCATAGAAATTTGTTGCTTGTATAATTAATACTTATTAGGTATTTCAAATTCTGAATAATAGAAATTACGAAGAATTGTAATATTAATAGGTAAAATTTGATCAAAATAAATGCTTTGCTTGACGAAGTTTTGAGCGCCTTTAACGCGGCAGTTAAGGTGTTAAACATGTTTGAGGAAAGATAGGAATTGTATTTAAAAGATAGGTTATTTTATGGAAACTTGAAGATAAGCTGATTTCATATTATTCACTTATATGTATTATCATACAATTGATTAAACTATTTCGACAGATACAGAGTAACACACTATGTTACTTACCAATCTAAAATTTGATAAACTGTCTGATGGCTGTCAACGATATCTATCACTAAATCGTTAAGTTCTATATTATATGAACACTAATATGCTACATTTTAGCAAGTTAACAATAAAAGGATATCTTCAGTATCCTTAAATATACTAATCAACCGTGTGACCTAATAATCAACAGGTGCATCAGGAAACTGAAATTGTCTTGATAGTGCAAATTATACTGACATACTAAAAATATAAAGCGTCCCATCACTTCAAACAATTTTGAAAATCCAACAAACAAATGAATGCAAACTGCCGGTAAAAATTAACACGTTGACTGCCACGGGGGTCACCGGTGACCGGCACCCGAAATTTTTTACAATCAAATAATTAACAAAAGAAATGACGAAACAAACCACGGATAGCGTTATCATTAAGCTAATAATGCTAGCTATCGATTTGAAAGGTTAAATTTGAAAATTAGTTGATTATATTCTTGATAATTAGGATTTCAGCGTGTCTGACTACACACGTCCGTTTTCACTGTGGCAGTCAACGTGTTAACAGTAAGGAAACAACGTTCCATCCCTCGTCTCAATATACAATACATTATGCATTTGGATAAGTATTCATTTCAAATGATTTTGGACGATTTAATAATGAAATAAAATTGACATATCCCCATTTTCCCTGCAAGAACCTCACATGCCGTACCGAAGAGGTTAAATCCAGTCATCCTTCTTGATCTACCAACAACTTAAGTCAGAATGTTCTATTTCTCAGAATAAATTGCGTGTTACGTTAATCTCGTCCGATGATTAAACAACCGCTGTAGTGACACTCTCCGACGCAACAACGTTAACAGGCCGCGTGTGTCGGCAATGGTACGTAAAACAATCGCAATAATTCAAAATCCAACGTTCCTTATCGAAGCGTCACGCAAACTTTCCCTTAGACAAATCGCCGTACAGCCTTATAACGTCGTTATCGTTCGGTGGCTGCGAGTTTGCCAGGCCCCAACGGGCAGCCGTCCATCGAGCCGACGCTAAACGAAATAATTACCACCGTCGATGGTGGCGGCGTACCGCCGCGTATCGCCGACGACCCGTATTCGCGTACGCCACAGCCGCGTGTCGTTTAAAAGGAATTATCACGACGTACGTCCGACGTGGACGATTAATCTTCAGCGGAGCGGCGCGAGAAGCGGCCTTTTCGTCGTGCCAACCGTTCCACGGCGTGGCAACGAGCGCGGGAGGAGGCTGCCGATCGAGAGGAGGAAGGTTTTCGCCTTCGCTTATCTCGTCACGACGATCTGCCGACAGATACATCGCGCTCCTTGACACGTAACAATGCATGCATGAATTAATAGCAACCGCTGCCGTGCTCGTACTTCTCCTCGCTTACAGCCAGATTTACATCTTTATCGTGGCCTGGGAGGTGTCGAACCTCCGCCGGTCGAACAGCCACGGGTTCCACTGCCTGTTCCTCTCTTTTTATTTGCACGGTGCGCGGGGTTTTTCAGTCGACACCTGTGTGTCTCTTGGATTTATCGTCGTATAATAAGTACCGGGAACTCGTGACGTTTGATTTCAGCCTTCTGAGGAGACTTAACCCGTTTGCATGATCGTAACGTTACCGGATTGAAGGAATTAAGGGAAAAAGTGGTATAGTTAAGGAACTAGTGACGTCATCGCTTGTACTATGAAGAAATGTAGATGGGGGGATGTAGAATGATTGTGTTTCGTTTTGTATTGGACGTAGGACGTAACTCGCGTCACGTGACACAAGCCACCAGGTAATATCCTTCAACGAAATATTCCCTTATATTTTAACGTTTCAGTGGCGACAATCAATTAGGATTAATAAAGAATAATATGTGTTTCAATTGGAATTAATTATAAATGAGATGATAAACTATTGTTGACAAAACATGGTCAGTGGTGTATGCCTCGGTGACACGAGCCCGTCGTTAAATGGAAATCGGCGTTTCAGTTGGCAACTAAAGCGACCTCCTTCCGAATTTCGTTTCAAAACAGTGATTAATTGATCTGAATGCTGATCACTTCGACTGAAAGTATAGAATGTTAAATACAGATTGGATCTCGCGTGCAATCAGATGAAGGTCTTTATATACATATAGCGCAGTTTATCGGCAACCTTGCCTCCCCAGAGTAATTAAAACAAGTAATTCGTACAATTAATTGAATCAGCAATTAATTAACACAGTGCACGCGGTGTTTATCGATGCTCATCAAGATTCATTAGACGCGTATTGTCAAGCAGATATCTACAATCGATCTAGCAATAAAAAGAACCATCGTCACGAATTTAATTAATGCATCGATCTTGGCCGATCAAAGAGGATTTTTGTAAAAAATTGTATAAAACAATTTTCCGTTTTGTTACGTGAAAATTGATAAACTTACATGTAAAATTCGTTTATACATTTTTCAAATAGGAAGCCCACAAATTGTATAATTATGATAAAATATGCAGACAAAATTGAATGGAATTTTTTATAATTGAAAAAAGTAGAGTTTAAAACTGACGAGGCCTGACACGAAAAGCAAGAGGCGTGCAAAAAACTATGAGCCAGGATAATAATAGAGCCAGACGTGATTTACATTCGACCAAACGAAGGATGGTAATTAAAACAATGAAAAATGACCAGACGGAAGGAAGGAATCCGTGGCGGTCATTGAACGAAATTTTGCCATGATTAGCATGCTATAATTAAACAACGGTCTTCTAACCATACATGTAAAATCGATATACACGAGTAAACGCAATGTGTATCAAATAAACGATTTTGAAACCTTGAAGATCTAACATAATCTGACGACATAAAAGTATTATGAACTAACACTTAAGGTACCTCAATTTGTGACTTGAAGTTGGTCAAAAAGAATTATATTAACATTTTCCCAATATTCCCAATTAAAAATCGCTGACACATGGTCGAAACAAGTAACGAACTTCAGATAATTCTCAGTAGAATAAAATTTGAAATCACGCAGAAATTTAGACTTAGTTTATGGGATTGCAGGAAACATCATTAAAAGTATTGCAAATGTCAAATAACCACGATTTTGAAGCTACTTGGATACTAAAGGTTAAAACTTTCATAAATCTGTCTGCCTACGTTTCTTAAGGCGATCGGACTTGCTCGATTCTTCCGCGATTTTCCTGCGATCAATCATACGAAAGTGTGAGAATATATCGTGGTACCGATGGACCACGTTATTTGAAACAAAAGCACTTCATATACATCAATATATTTAAAATAAGTGTTCATGCATATATACCTTTAAAACGAATCCCACGAAAGTCTAATATTTTTGTAAGAGCGGTACTTTCGCGAAGATTGGTATCCAGGAGACAATGTTCTGCTTACCTGAAACAGAAAGGTTCAATTCTGATTAGAAAATATCTTTTTGAATGCAGTATGTAATTGAAACACTGAACACCTCGAACATTCGGCGTTACAAGTTCCCTTGACAACAAAAATTCTCGTTGGAAATGTTAATTGAATTCCAAGGTTAGCGTTATCCTTTTTTTTTGTTGTTAATTAACCAGCGCTACATTCGCGAAATAAATGTCGGAAGAGCACGAAAAGTTTCGCCGCAATTTGGCTCGGAACGGTTTACACGCGCCAAGGGTTTCGATGGTCCGACAAGATTTATAAAGTAACGGAGTGCTTTAGTATTGAACTTAGTTATCGTATTCCGCGGCTGTCTGTGCCGATAGAAAGTTTCGGATCCAAAGGTCACAGCCTTCGTTACAACTTGCTCGGTCAAACGTGCATCGTGTAATTCATCAAGATTATAATTGGCGGCTACGTAACCGTGTGCATAAATTATGAGCCGATAAATTGAATCCAACGCAGTTTTGTAACACTCTGGCGTTACATTAACAATGTTGCCCGTGGCTAACGTGATCGATCATCGAAACCGATAAGAACGAAGAACTGCAAGAAACCTGGCTGATCTATCCGTTAAACTTTGCCCATCGATTCAACACGGTATAATTGAAAAATCGATTTGATACGTTCGAAAAATCGACTTCGTAGCTGACTAAAAAAATTAACCATATCTTGGGTAATTTACGACGTGTGGTTCGTTTGAAGAATTCGATGATACTCGATCGATTCATTCGTCAGATCTGATTATGTAACCGTAGCGAACGATGTTTCGGTTCAAACTTACACAAACCTGTTTAATCATTAAACGGATTAAGGATCTTTCAATAAATATCTTTATAGATTACAGGTAAGATACTTTGACGTGGACCGAGTTCAATTGCCGTCTAATAACACACCTGTCTTCCTATTAAAACACTTTTCGAAAGGTTGATATATGTACTAATTCATTAATTATCTCACTAGTAACAGCCTGTACCTCCTGCTATCACTTGTCAGTTAATTAACAACAATTCACATTTCTTTATGAAAATATTTATTCTAGTGAGAGATGAGCATGGTTATAAAAAATGATACATACAAAGGTACCTTAGCCCTCAACTGAATGCCAATTTCAACTACATCTTGAAACTAAAAATCTTGGAACAAAAATTACCAAATTAAAATCCATAATGGATCCAAAAATTTGGATAAAATCAACGAATCGTGTGGCAAACGTTGGAAACCAATTCTTAAAATATATCTCCAAAGGTCATTCGCCTTCAGCAGCGTGCAGACCACCGACTGCACGGTTGCTACGTTCGAAACAGTCCTCCCAAAGGCTGGTTCAGGCCTCTTCTTGAAAAGCGTCTGAATCGAATGCGACCCAACAACCGGCACCTCGGTCCCGGTGCCATTATCACAACTCGTTACCAACACGCTCGCACATCCACTGTATCTACGCGCAGTGGAAGGATTCATGGGGCAAACGTTGACACGAATGACGACTCGTACGACGGTCACGTGGGCAGGACACAATGCAGGGTGCGGCCTCACCTCTGACACGTCGAGGTCCCGACCTATTCCCGTGTACACGGGCCTAAGGTGTACCATTGTGTGGGGGGCTCAACGTGGTGCCCAACCCACGTGCAACGCCAACACGCGACGAAGCTCTAAGCTGAGCCTCCTTGGAATTTCACCGCTCCAGGAATACGACGACGACGGCCAACTCTAAAAACCTTGGCTACGTGGCACACATCGAGATACCGACTGGTCTCAGCTGTAACTGGATTCGACGAAACGGAAGAATCGGACACTTCTATGGGAGAATGTTCGACCGACTGTGGGTGGAGGTGGAAGTTGTACCGGACGGGGGATGAAAGTTGGACCTAAACGATCTCGTGCATCTGTTCGATACTTTCAGAGTAATTTAGGAACGACGACGCTTATTTTTAATCGTACGCGTGGCTTTTGATCTAAATCATTTGATGCGCGCCACTTTTTAAGATAGATCTGGTCAACATAGAACGGTTCAGCACCAAAGCGCCCAATTTCGTTTAAAATAAATATGTATTAGATGCACTTCAAGCTTTTAACTTTCTTTAGCTTAACAGTAAAATTAAAGTAAAATTCCAATAGTCGTAACTCAAACATACAAGTGCCCTTTTTCAGGGAAAAGGTTGCCGAGCTCTTGTCCACACGTCTATCATTAGTCGCTGAAGTATGCTTATGCTGTGTTGGTTTTATAGACTTGAAGATTGCAATGAATGCTTTGTATATGAATCTTGATGATTATTCAGTATTCTGCATCAATGATGTTATAGAGGTGTCTCATCATGAACCCCAGTGCAATATATGTAGAAGTGAATTAAATGAATCAAAGACACGAAAGTCACACTCTACATCATGAATTTCATCAGAAAGTTGAATAAATCTGGTTCATGCATCTTCTAATCTGGACTTCCGGAGTTCTTACTACATCGATGAAATCTGTATTAATGAGGAATTACTTTTAAGTGCATCATTGAAAACGAGATAGATGATGAAGTAGATTCTGATAAAACTGAATAGGTGCCTTGTTTTTGATGATCGTCGATAACGAAGTGCTTCCAAGTGCACCATGTGAAATCAGATATACACGATAAAATAAATTTTGATTAAATGAAATGAAGATCAACCGAACACGTGCGCTAGACACGTTTGAAGTCTTTGGCTTAAGAGTTCAACGTGTGGGATGACTCCAACGCAAGGAGTCAACCTCCTGAAGCTTTTTCTTCTAAAAGTAAACTCTATTACGAGACTGGTATAGACAGTCGTAAATAAATTTTATGTAAAATAGTAACGAAGGGTTAATTTACAAACAAACTGCTAATTACTATACGTATTGTAAGAAAAATCCTTAATACCGAAATTCTCTTTTCATTTTTAGTTTCCAATTTTACTTATTTCATCTTGTTTCAAACGATTCAACTTCAGAGATGGGAAAATAAATAATAAAAAGTAAATATAATAAAATTCAACAGAAATTTCAATATTAGTAGCCGAATAAATCCTGTAAGTTGAAATAAGACTTTGAAATCCGTCATTCCAGTAAGCTTCGCCTCAACATCCGCGGCTATCGCTACAATCCTCAAATCGCTCGAACCAGAAGCTTCACCAACCATCAGGAATTTTATACGCGGAACCCAACGCGGTTAAACATTCCAAACAAAAAAGAAGAAAATTTATTTATGCAGTACGCAACAACAGGGACGCAGAGTATTCTGCCGATTATCATCGCGAGCGTATCCAGTTGAACATCCTCGTCCTAACGGATTATTACGAGACGTATTGCTATGGTATCGCAGAGGCTCCCGTAGGAAAGGGGTCGTTTGCAACCTGATTATCTCCACGATATTCCGCGGCCACGGAGAACCTCGTTTGACATCTTCCTTCCCTGTTTCCTCCTCACCTTCACCTCCGCTTCTTTCCGTGGAGGTTAATGCGACCGAAAGCGGTGTCCACGCGAGCCGTGGACGCCCACGGTATCCTCATATCTTACGGATGAAGACATTTACGAGAATCCTCGCACGGGGCACCCCACCCACCTCTCCCACCAAGCTGTGCACAAAGCCTTTCTGATGTCACTGTTCTCCTCCCGTTGCTCGTCTTTTGAATTCTTTCCTCTATCCGCCGCGATTCCGTATGCCTCGGTTGAACGTCACATTAGCAAGTTACTTCGGACGAGGAAATGACGTTTAGAAGCTAATGTTATGGATGGCCCAGTGAATTTGCATGACCCTATAGTAAGTTCCAGAGGAATTTATGGGTGGTCGAGTTATATTTCTGAATTTGTGGAGGAATTATACCTTGGACCATGGTAACTGGGCAAATTGCGACTCAAAGACATGCGATATTTATAATGGTGTCTTGATTAAAATTAGGCATTCAAATTTCTGAATCAAATACATTCGTATATCAGAAAAATAATATCTAAAGAAATGGAGTAAGAATTAGAAAATGGGAATCGAGGTTGATTAAAAATTAAAAAATCAGGTATATGAGATTTTGGTGAACATGTAGATTAGCTACTCCTGCTTTGATTTGGATCATTTTTAAATATGTTATAAAACTAGATATTTTAAGTAACTTTTTCCTCGTAGGAAAAGGTCGGACACTCTTAGTTTCCAAGGTACGAGTATAAGTATTCCTAATACGAAAGAAAACAGAAATTGAAATTGACGAAACGAACGTGCCTCGTACAGACGGTACTTTCACTGGCCGTACAATAAGTAATAAATGCCATGCACATAATGAAACGGATAATGTATCAAACGCTGATCAACCATTCTGACGCAACACGCCTTTTTCGGGATACGTGGAAAAATATTAATCCACGGCTTTCTAATATGTTAATAACAAAGCGAAGCGTCATGACGGTATCGGGCATTTCACGATCGAATAATGAACACTTGTTTCAGACGTCGAATCAAAAGGACAACGCTTTTTACGAGCCATCGTCTTCATCGATCCGTGTCTAGCGATTATGATAATCCTTTACGACTTCACAGTTTTAATTTAATTGGCGAACACTCGTGGCTCCGACATCGGCGCGAGGATTCAAGCTAATCCAGCTTCGGACGCGTTGCAAAACTGATGGCTGTGTAATTGAACGGCGACTTAAACGTTCGCATTCGTAATTTATTGCTTTCGATTAATACAAATGAGTAAAACTTATATTTAGCCGAGTAATGAGAGCTTCTGGTGTTCGTTTGCCAACAGGATGAAACTCAAGAATATTTTGTTGACGTATGAAAGTTTCTAAGCTGAACGCTTTGATCGCCTACTGTGTAAGTGATTGATAAAAGTAATTCTGTAATATTGTAGGAAAATAAAAAGAAAAAATTAATATTTAAGGTAAATTTAATCTGCTTCGACACTTTACCTGCCACGTCACACATACGTGGGTGACGCTTGAATTTCCGTAGAAATTTGTCGTTAGCATTATTAATATCCTTTCAATTACTTAATTAGAAATCGTCGTATTAAGTACTTGCTCCAAATTCTGAATAATAGAAATTATGAAAAATTGTAAGAATAATAGGTAAAATTTGGGAGAAATAAATACTTCGTGACAGTCAAAGTGTTAATGCAATAATTTCCTATGCAATTCGATACTTTCTTTTAACATCCTTGTATGTTCTTCCGAAGATATCGCAAAAGTAATCCCTATGTCCTTATAGAAGAAGGAAAGTCCAATTGGCAATTCCAAAAGAAATCTCAGCAATACAATAACAAGTTGTAACAACGAAATTCTGTCGAGATCGGAACGGCAGAAGCAAGTTCGAGCAGAAACAACGTGCCGACCGGAACAATGTCGCCAGAATGTATACGCCTCGACCTCGAACCTCATGGAGATCTCGTTCACACGGCGCAACGTTCATGCTCATGCGGAAGGATTTGCATTTTACAAAAAGGATCGTCGAGTATTCTATCGAACGGCTCGTGGAATACGTGCGGGCCGAAGCCTAGGAAGCGAAACCATCGTGGCCGACCGCCGTTCTTGCGAGGCACAGCCTGGACCAACCGTGGCGTGTACGACCCGAACAAGAAGAGTCTTGTCTCGTCCAGGGTCGTAGTCGTTACTTATTTACGCAAGCTGCATTGTCGGGAACAATTGCGTAGGCCAGCCCATTAAATCTTCGACCTTTGTGTAATTACGTCTAGGGGTCAGGTGGGCCGACCTTTCGGCGGCTAAGTCGGAAGAAAATGAATTGCCTCGCGAGACGTTCGCCATTCTGAATCGTTTTGATTTGAAAAAAAGAACCGCTCGACAACAGCTCCAGCGAGAATCGTGAAGGGTCTTCTCTCTTTTCTCAGAAATTCGTTTCCGTTTGTTGGATGAATCGGGACTATTCTTAATAATTGTTATTGAAACGTTGAGAATTATTGTTTCGTGACGACTGGACGGGCTTTGAGAAATTCGTCTTTTGGAGATGTATCATAGCAAATGAATAGGGATTATTATTAAGCATCCTTTTTATTACTGTCACCGAGTCTCTTAATGATGAGAAACGAAGACTTGAAGAGTTCGCTTGCGATTCAAGAGTTATTATTACCATTACTTGGTTTCACGACCATTATTGACTTCTAAAGAAATTTGTCCCTGATCGAGGTATCCTTGTAGATAAATTGAAATTATCCTTATGAAATGTTACTTCAAAAAGCTGTCTTCCTTCGCTGTAATCCTTTCGGCGAGGTTTAAGACAGAACTCTTCACCTGACCAGAGCAAGTTTCGCACATGCTAATCAGCCAAAAAACTTGATGACACTATTGACCTTATAACGTATGATCTTCGTCATGAATAAAGATGCAAATTCTATCTAAAAACCAGCCACTTATCCGAGACGACAACGACTTGCGTAACTCGGTACTAAGGTTACATATTTCTTCGATTTTCTATAACGATCTGTCAGCGTCGATTTTAATAACGACGTCCAGAAGCTCTACGAAAGTATTCTGGAGAACCGGAGAACAAGCAGAGTTTGGAAAGGGCAAAGGGGACGGAATCTCAAGAACCGAGACTTTTCAGACAGACAAAGATACGTGCCTGGTCGTAGATATGCAACGGTGCAGATTAGGCCGTTTCAGGGAACGTGACCGTAGACGTGCGGCCACGTTGCAGCACGTCGCAAAAGTCAGAGGTGACGTGTCACCGAAGGTGACGACGACTCGACACGACGTTGTTGTGCAACAACGAAACAACGGCTGCTGTTGCACGCGAACCAACGGACAAGTGAATGATTTCAATGCGCTTAATGGATACGTTAAGCTCAAAGTCCAATGACCTTTAATGAACTCTAGAGATGCATCCACGACATGAATTTTCACATTCTGGATACCTTTTTTTGATGTTTCTGGATTGATGGTTTAATACCCTTCACTTTTCCCATTTTAATGTACGACGTCTAGTATCATAGACTTGCCTAGGAAAAATGACGCCGTGGGGTAAGGTGCCCTACCATTCACTATAATACTAGAAGGTTTCCATCTATAATGCCTAAGTTAGATTAGGTCAAAAGCGACAAGGCGAGTTACTTAACTTACAATTAGTAACGAGGTATGCCTAGTAACTATCGAATATAAGACGAATGAGTGGGACTTTCTTCCCCTATGTCGAGATTTTTCCTAGCAAAGGCTATACGTTTTAACCCTGTTTAATTGGAATCGCAAGAGGTTATTACATAAAAATGATCTTTTGCATATCAAAAAAGAGGAGCTCCAACGACAGATAGGCGTAGTCCAAGGATGAGAACCTCTGGCCCGCATAGAATCAACGCGAGGCGGACCGGTTCAGGTCACGGAGGAGCCTTCGATCCTTGCTCGTGTCCTCTTGGAACGGAAACTCCCTCTTCAGCCCTGTTCGCGTGACACGCGCGGTTCGTGCGTGCGCCTCGGGACGCCCCCTGGCTTCCTCGAACATTGAAAAAACGACGCGAGACGACACTCCCCGAGAAGCGTGCATCGTCTGTTTAAAAAGAATAACTGGAAGGTTGCGATACAACGATATCGTCGATCGATGTCCTCCTGAATGTCAGCCTAGCGAGATCTCAACGAGTCGATAGAGGCGGGACTCGTGTCCTGCCTCCCATAAACTGACACGCGGCCCGATCGCGAGAAGACGTCTTGTAAAGCGATATTAAAGGATTAGTGTCTCGATCGTAGGCCCTTGAAGAGCTTTCGACCGGTTCGTGGTAGGATGATCGCGATATTGCTCGATCTTACGGAGAAAGATCGATGGTCACTTATTTTTGGACACGTGAGGCTTCGTGTGAGGATTAGTGATGGGAACGAATATGACTAATTATTATATATATAAAGGATAATATTACAACTTCGACGAAACAATCGATGTACAGAGTGCTCTGCTTAATATATAAAGTTGGTCGAATTAAATAGAACATCCTTTATTATATTACTTCAAAAGTTCGCCATGGTATAAGAAGAATGGCACAGGTGAGCTAAGAGACATTCTGTGGCTCCAAATGATAATAAAATGTATGACGACATAAAGGAAAAATATACCACCAATTTTGTTCATAATTAACTACTAGTTTCCTAACTACGAAGAAAGAAAGTGAACGATCAATCTTTGTTGAAATGAGGCTTAGTTTTTGTACCCAGCGTTAATCATAATCGATAATGAGCTACCTTCTTAATTAAAGAAGAAACTGCAGATGATGTATCGGTAAAATAAATTATCATGTTAGGACTATTTTTGAGATAATGTTTAGTCTTTCTGAGAAGCTTGCTACATATGAAGAATCTTTCGGGTTATTAAATTATTTCATGGTTGTGAAACGGAAGATGAATTATTTGAAGCGATTTGTATTTAAATTTCTACTTGAAACACGCTCGTTGCTGCGGGCAAACTTAATACCCCGGGTTACCGATCCTCTGTGTACAAATTGACGATTAATCATCCCTTTGAAATCATTTTTAAGTCGAGTGTTGATAGCGGTTAATAGCAATTACGTTGGTCTTCTTTTTTCTAAAGAGAAAACGACCGATGATTTATTACTCTTCTACCGTGAAGAGACACTAAATGCCTCGAGGTGATTTTATTTTGGATCCCAGCACGAACACATCCGTAATCTCAACATACTATTGATCTAAGAGCTGTGTCAAAAATTTCAACGGAACTTTTTTTTTTGTCCGACAGATCAAACCGAAGAAATTGCTTACTGCACTGTTGAATAAATGCATGAAAATGTCGTTCGAGGTTCACGTGTCCTCGTATATAATCCACAAATGCCCAGGACACACCCAAAGTCTTATTCCGTTGCATGACGATTTCGTTAACCCACTTGGTGGCCATTCCTTTTTTCTTTTACAGGAACAGGATGTAGCATTACTTTGCAAGGTGCTCAGGTGAGTCCCGTGAAAGTAACAAAATCGGCTGTTAAAGATTATCCTCGCTCGAATTAGGATAGCTTCTAACTCCATTTGTATGACATTTGACGTCATCTGGTACGAAAACCACGAGTGGCCATAGATTCGCTAACAGAGGAGAACGATCCACTCGAATCTCTGAGGGACCGTCTCGATTTCCCGAAATAGCCATTACCCAAGAGCCAGCGGTATCTAAGAGAAGCCGGGTCAATTGATTCCTCCTGGCTGGTCAGCTTTCGTAACGGCTAAGGGATCGGGCATGGCGTGCCAATCAAAAAGCCCACGGGGGCGCTTCAGGGCCGATCGTTAAACCGATTTCGAGAGCGTGGAGATCGTTGGCCGTCGGGCAGGTTCCCGTCGAGGCCCGCGTAGAGAAGCCCTCGGGGATCCTGGCTGCCTGTGTGTTTCTCTTTCTTTTCGAGCGAGGTCGCGTGACCCCGAAGCGTAGACGCGACCGCCAAGCTTCTAGGTTCAGGCCGGTGCCATGCCGGTGTGCGTGCGTTTCTCGAACATGCGTGTGGACGCCTCGTAAGGCGATGGAATGCGCCCGTCCCCGGCTTCTCTCGGATGGATGGCTTTGTCTTCGTGATCTGACGGCTCGCTCTGAAAGCCACTCGGCCGGCAAACGTGCGCATCGTCGGCCCTGTTCATCCTGCGACCACAGGATCCGCATCGACAGGACAACCCTTACCAACCCCCTTCTTCTTCATTTTAATCGATCGTAATCGAATTCTTCGGGGATTGTCTTCGTTGAAGTCGTTGATGAAGATATCGTTGTAAGAGATTTCTTAAGGTTGAACTGAAGTTAGTTCTGTGGAATTACGTGGACGATTAGGTAGGTTATCGTTAGTAACTTTCTAGATTAATGGTGGCGCCACCTTCGACTATAGTGCCATTTTCCCTATAGAAGGCTATCGTGCACAATAGTGTTACTTATTTAACTTCATATACGTAATATTCAAGATTCTATAGGATCGAGTCGAAGTGAGTGTTTAAAAAAATTCACACCCTAATCATTAAGCTAATTTTTAAATTGAAGCTTCGAATTATTCGTGTTATGTTACTAGTAAGTCATTTGTTAATTTTAACGCGTTCGTCATCAAATGTCTACCGATTATATTTATTCCACAGAACATTTGACAGTCTCCTAGCAAATTATGACTCGTTATCCAATCAAAACACCTATTCATCCCATAAACATGGAACGGAACTGTCCTGTATTCGACTTTACCGTCTTAAATAATGCGTCTAGACGAAAATGTCGACGGTATCGATTAAAAAATAACGAATGTTATTTGCTCGTAATGATTTGATCCAAGTAAATGTTTGCCGCGTATCATTATGCCACGGGTGAATATTCATAAGCTCGTCCGACTGAATAATCATCTCGCCGAAATGCCTTAAATCTCATGACGTCGTTCGCGCAATACATGGAACTCGTTAACCCTGGGTCAATCGTTTCATCTTCGATGGCCTGTTGGAAAGTCGACGACAAAATACGCGGACATGAATATGCAACAGAAGCACGTAGAATTTCAATGAAAGCAGACCTCCGATCAACCGATCATGGGACATTGATGTCTATAGCGACGAAACTAACAACGAACAAATATTTTTCATTCAATTATTAACCAAAATCTAACAGCTGCAATATATCCATCCTGTCTACGTTATAAAATTCGTTTGATTGTTCATTTCTTCTTCGTGGGACCCTGAAGAACTCAAAGAAGAACTCTACGCAATAAATTTATTCTACTTTTTGCTATTTAAGTAAGAAATTAAGGTTTACTTAATGAGAATAGTGGGTAATGTAACAAATAGAACCAGCTTTACGATCTGAACACTTTTGTGGTCCCGATTTCCAATCGACCGCAAGACCAATTAATTATGAAGTCAATTAACGTTAGCCTATCTACATATCTACGGCAAGCAATAAAGAACTCTGATGGTTGTTTCATATTTTTTTTAAATATCGCTGAAGGAAAATTAGAAACGTCTCCGCACGGTCGATGTCTCGCAATCAGTAAGATATGAAATAATAAATATCGTATCCAGTGTCTCTGAAATTGCTTTCAGGCTCTCGATCGATGTAAAATCACCGTCGTTGGTGGCTTAAATAATACCGCTATCAGTATTCGATTGGACTGTCGTTAATATTCAGTAATTTGTAACATCCACTCGAACCTTAGCTTCTCGGGGACACGTAGTTATGATAATGACCAGTTGGATACGGTGTTTAAACAAAAATTATTTCACATAGTCATAGAAACGTTGTTTGAATCGGTGAAATTTGTCTGTGATACAGAAATTAGGACACCCGTCGCTACGACATGTTTATGAAAATTTGATGCAGGGTGGACCAGTCACTAAAATTATGATTTTTGAAAGGAATATTCAACGGTGGCTCTTGGTAGGTTCGACCCCCTTTCACCTAGTAGATTATAAGTCACTTCGGGCGGAGAAATATATTATTTACAGTTTTCTATCTTATTATTGGAGAAATAGCGACGACAACGCTATGAATAAAATTTTTGTAACGTTACACTCTTGCATACCGAACGGTCGATTTGTGACATCATTTGATGAGACTAAAGTGTTCTCAAGGAACACTTTAGGTTTCAAAGAAATTACTATACAAACGTATTGGTAATAATTTTAATATAATACGACCGATTGCTAATTATAGGCAACAATGACGGATTTTAAAACATACCAAGTCCAACACGATTTATTATTAACAAACCAATCGTAGAAGTATCTAACGCGTGATCCTTGTTATCTCGGCTCAATTTTAACGATATCGTCAGCTGGCACGTAATCAATCCGCGTTCTGTCATCGATACGACCCTGGGCCTCGTTGCAAAACGATCGTTTCGTCTTTTTCACGGGAGAAAAACGAACCCGTGCACAGTTCCCGCAAGAAATTGATTGATTTTCTGCATACGGTGGCCGGCCACGAGGCAACCTGGCTGTAATTAATGGATTGTTCGCACCTCGCCCACGCTATTTGTCTCCGTTTCACTCTTTCTGCGCCCGTTCATCCTTCCACGAACAGTTTGCACGGATCGTTCGATAATTAATCACCCGATGGCGATCACCGGCTACCACACTCCATTAACGGACTGATCGTCTTCGGTTTCCTATTATACGAGCAATCCCGACGTCTGACTTCGCCAAGACATCGAGCACTCGAGGTGGAATCGCTTGCAATCTACATATTCAAACACCAGTCTGCTGTACTTCTGCATGGAAAACGGAAGTCTTAAATCATTTCAATCTATCGTTCTCCTATGATACTTTTTTTTTTATTACACCGTTACGTTGGAACGTATGAAATGTACTACTTTGTTGCATCATTGTTTAGATTTTTCTTCTTCGATTAATATTCATATCTTCGTGACAGGGCCAATCAAAATCAAATCTCTAGCTTTTTATTAATAAAAAAGTAGATAGTAGTATACGTTATTCGGTGCGTAACTATGTATTTTTATATACCAAATACGTAAAAGGGTACGCATTATTTACCAAATACAGAAAAGTATAAGAATAAAAATACAAGTTACGAAATAATATTAAGTGTATTAAGAATTTTTCCGTTTTTAAACCGGGATAGTTAAGGGTTAAATAATCATAATAAATCTTCATTTTTTTTTGTTATTTTTGTGGATTGAACGAGTTAACTCATCGTAACTCACAGAAAGTAGAAATTGCTGATTATTATGGTTCTTAATAATCATGATTAGAAAATGGTTAGACTTCTCCGACAAAAGTATCGATAGAAACGCATCGAAGGCTCATCGACGCAAGGATGCTAATCGATCTTCCAGCAAGAACCAGCCACGACCATGTCGAGCGGATTCCCAACAAATCGCGCCACGAATTAATTGTCCTCTTCAATTTTTCTTTTCTCTTTGTCCACGATCTCGAGGTGGTCTTTACATTACGTGTCGAGGGAAAAGAATCGATCGTGGCGGGCTGATAATGCATGCGCATATTCGTCCGGGAATGGAAGCTGGCGCAATGATTAACATTGCGAAAATCGTGGCGTGTGTCGTTCGTGAAACGGCAACGTGACTCTATTCAGAAACGGAATAGCAACGAGAGACACGTCTGCCCTTTTGCCGACGCTGTCAATTCCGTCTACCACGAAACGTTCCAGCAAATTTGTCCGTTGAGTCCGTGAGAGTTATTGACTACGATCGATACGATTGCGAAGTACACTTGTTCTTCGATCTTTCGTGGAATATTTGTTGAAAATTTCGTAAATTCGGCCATTCGGCGCAAACAATTCGAGCAAATGATGAAAGAAACTCTTATACGTTATAAAAATATATAAAGATTAATATTCTTTTTCTAGTAATATAAAAATAATATTTGAAATGGCCAAAATTGGAAAAAATTGTAATTTCATGACTAATTTTAAAAAGGTAAATAAAATTTGCTGTAAATTAAGTTAAGTTAAGTTATTATTATTAGCAATAGCCGCCTTTTATTACTATTACAGTTATTACTTTCTTAAGTTCTTTCGTCCGTTCAAATGATTCAAAGTTTATATTAATTCCTATATGAGAAATCGAGACTAATTATAAGAGCATAATTGAAGTGTCGGCATAATTAGTTATATCAGTCTCCAAGATAAGTAAAACTGTATCAATCGAAAGTCACACGATTCGACGTTATCGCTCATCAATAATCAATAAACCAAAAGACAGAAAAAAGAAACGTAACCGGCAATGAATTAATTGCAGTCACGATAATATCGATCTTTGTAAACACCTGTGCGTAAGTAAATTCCAGTACTGACACTGAGATTAGCTATCAACGTCACGCGTGTAAAGGTTGAATGTTAAATATCGGCACAAATATTACATTAAACATTAAGAGCCAAGGACGAGAATTCCAACTATATATGCCACCCACTAGACACTTTCATTTAACCTGTCCGTCGAACTGCAATTTCCTTGCAAATGGTCATTTTTATTCAACTGGAAATGTCACACACCGATAATTACTTTAAACGTTTCCGTTCGCTCATATCTGTCATTTATAATGCCGTTGCTTTTAGTAATAATATTTCACTGGTGAATTTATTATCGAGTATCCTACTACTGAATTCATTATCGCACCGCACCGTGTTTTTATTACCGTTTTGCAACGAAGTAAATAAATCGGCGAACGAGGCGAAAGAAATCAAAGGTGCAGTGCAAAATACAAACGTTAAGCCTTTAATTTGCATTTCAAGAAATACAAATTTTATCGCAAGTTTAATATGTACAGTAATAGAATATCGAGGAAAAACGGACATACGCTTTTTGATAACACCAGAACTATGGAAAATAAATAGAACCTGACTTACTGTATAATAAATATATCCTAGAAACTTAGCAAATTATTTTAATTGTTTATAGATAATATCGAACGTTCCAATGCACCCCCAGTTATTGTCACGTCGCAACCCTTCTGCCATTGTGTAAGAAAAATTGAGTTCCTATACGAGAACAAATACGTAAATCCCTTTATAAACCACCCAAAACGTGTCCACGCACCCGTCTCAGTAAAAAGGTTAATTAACCGATACGCGGCTGGTATCAAAACGACCCGAGGAGCGCAGAGGAAGCAAACAGGGGGAGGGAAGAGAGGGGGGGTCAGTCGTTGGTCCCGGTTCGATTCGAGTCGCGTTTATGCTCGTCCGCGGAATAGTAATCAGCCACGACAACGCTTTTACTCATTGTCAGCGGTGGCTTCGTAGAAAAGCGCGTGACTGCCCTGACAAATTGGCCTACTACTCCCAATGGAGGAGGCACAGCACCGCGGGATCTACGGCCCTCGATCGCTCAAAGTAATTAATTATCGAGCCGGCCTCTGCCTCCTAGGAGAGATCGTGCCGATCCTCTGGGTGTCCGCGAAACAGAGAGAGAGAGAGAGAGACAAACGGCGTGGGCGAGGTGCGAACGGTCCATTCATTATACAACATCGCCGGCCTTCTTGCCTTTCAACGACTCGTCGATGATGCTCTTTCGTTATTGTCACGCCGGGAACGTCGCTTGTCGTGGACAACGATTAACGGCTGAAGGATAAATCGTTCGAAGAAGGAACTGACTGTCTGTCATCGACGATCTTGGGTTTTTGAAAATTGAAGGATGCGAGATTGATGGAATTTTTCGATCGAGATGGTAGATACGGATTCGTTGAAACTGAAAGTCTACTTCGGAACAATCGATGCGTTTTCTTCGTTTTAGCTTTGTTAATTAAAATTGGAATGGTGCACAAGGGCGAATTCCATATTGTAGTGCAATTCATCGAACTCGTTAACAAACATCTTGGAATGATGAAGCAACTGGTCCCTCAACACCTGTCGCTTCTAACTACGAGATTTCCGTACCGTTCGATTATTCCAAAGAATTCGTTTCCCGAGATCGATGATCGAGACACACGATTCGACTCGGCCACGATCTCACGGACGTTTTCGGAGGCGTCACGTAGCCGGGTGGCCCTGTGCCAAGAGGCCAGGCTGCCCGGTGCACCTGCCAGGTCATTAGGGTACAAACGCCAGGTAGAGATCGACTTGGATGAAGAAGAAGACGGGACATGCCGACCTCTCCTGAAGAATCGAGAGGGAAAACAAAAACTAGCGGGTGGAAAAAACAGGAGGGCCGAAGATTGAGCTACGTTGTTGCAGCGAAACAAGCTGGACGTTGAAGGAGAGAGCTTGTGATGCGTCTGTTGATTCGTTGTTTGATAGATTTTCTTTAAATTAGATTTCCTTGAGTTAAGGATAATTGAGAAATCTAATTCGGTTCAAAGATTGAGTGAATGTATCGCGTTAGAAAGGAGCTGCGTGTTTGAGAAGAAATTTATGAAGAATTTGCTGCTTTATTGATTCGTGGAAGATTCTTCGAGCGACTTCCTAGTTCTCTGAAGTAACTAATTAGATGAACATCGCTCTGGCTTGATGGTGTTAATTGAGAAACCTGGTTTGAACATTCTGATACAGGGACCGAGCAACATTGTTGCATTAGATGAAGCTGAATGATCGAAGCAAAGTTTATGAAATTGCATGACAGAAGATGTTTCAAATGACTAGTTATAATTTAAAAATATACTTCCATTAAACCTCCATATGGTCAACAAAAATTCTGTAATACACAAATTTTCATAACTTCAATATTTAAGAAATAACATTTTAACTCAATGGCTACAAAAACTCAAACTTCATCCCTTGTACAAAACAAAAAACTATAATCAAAGTACATAAAAGTGTACAGCTAAATAAAGAACTTCCCAAAGAAAAGCCACCAACGGTGATGTACGCGAGCATCTCGGCTCGGCTAATTTCTCAAAAGCCAGCGAAACACGGGGAAGCGACGGTTAGACGACAAAACAGCATGGAATCAGAAAGGGAAGAATAAAAAGGGGGTCGAATAAGATGGAAACGGAACCAGGATACTCGGTGGTAGACCTTGCAAGAAAGAAATAATGCAGAGGGAAGAGAATTGCGGTTGGCTAGTGCAGCCAGTGTGCGCACGGCGTGGACGAGGAAAGAAAAGAAGAAGGAGAAAGCCGCATCCAGAGAGGACCAAGAAGGAGGTGCCCGTCACGAACTGCGGGCTAATTGTCCGGGAGATTGCTCCTGCAGCCTGCTGTGCGCTGCTGTTGCTGCTGATGCTGCTGTCTGTCCTGCACGTTGTTTCCTCGACCTCGAGGCAACCTCCGGGCGTCCTTAAGATCTTGATCCTCTTGAAGATCGACTGGATCTATGCTCGATTCGTGACGAGTGTTGTTATTCTACTATGACGAATCACAGGAATTTCTTTTATAAAATTCTATTGATATCTATCGATTTGGTATTAAACTGGCAACGAAATTCATGACGCGTGTTATTCTTTTACTATAACAAATCGTAGGAATTCTATTTTATAAAATTCGATTGGATTCTGACGATTTGATATTACGTTAGTAACTAAGTTTGTGGCTTTCTCAAGTATTTTTGTCCAAATTCGATCAAGTTCTACCGTAGGGTAATATTTCTTGTTTTAACTGAAAGTTATTATATTTGAACTGTAATGAATAAGTATTTTCCTATAGAATTTTATATTTTAATTAAAACACGTGGATAGTTGCGAGCTTAGTTATCACAGCTAATAATTAACCCTTAGATCGTGAGATGAAAAATAAAAATAGTGACAGATAATAAATATCACAGAAATGATTATTAATTCCATAATAATCGTTGGTATAAATAACAAGAATAATTCAAGTCATCCCTGCGTTTCAAATCTAACCACGAATAAACAGAGGTGTTGAAAATTCAACGAAAATTTCTCAAATGACATGATAAAATCATTGTTGAAGAGTCACGAAGAAATGTGGTCGATTCAAAAGCGACGATTACGTGTGTTACGTGATCGCGCCACACAGGAAGATAACGCGAGCAATTAGCCGCGAAGGCACGAAAATGAAGCACAACAAGCAAAACGACGCAATAAAACAAAGAAACTGAATCATTATAAAAGACACGAGACGTAATGAGTCTTCGAGGTGAACGCTTCGACGAATAACTTTAAACACGCCGAGACAATCTATGCGATTTCAATTGGCTGTAATTTTATCAAGAATTACGCAACAAAGCCGCACAATGCTCGATAGATCGACGTAACGAATCCGTGATAAAAATCGTAACAGGAATCGAGCGTGGAGAATCTTCAAACGACGGTATTTTTTTCTTCGCGATGGTACACGTTGATTTCTTGTATCTATGGTTCGAATCGCGTGTCTGACGATGATTTGGAATCTTTAGTCGACTAAAAATGAAGGTAATGTGATTTAGGAGACTGTAAATAGTTATATGGATATTTTTGAGGGAGACATTACTTTTAATTAAGATAAGTGTAGCTGATACGGATTAAATGGGATTTTCTGGTGGCTTGAAATTTCTTAGGTATGCATTGTAATATTTTCACCATGAACTTTTATATACGTGAAAGATTCAATTTCAACTTCCCACATTCAAAAGTTAAGGCATCGGCAGATAGTATAGATAAACTATCTTCGTCCAAAAGCAAATAAATCTCGAGATATCTAGTCCGTGAATAAAACAATAAATAAATAAAGTTGTACGTGCATTTCCCTTGCCAGAAGCAACACAGACGTAGCCCCAAAAAGTTCCAATTCCCTGTAAATCGCCTCGAACAAAGACTAGAAAACAAAAAAAAAATAGAAAGAATCTCTGCTCCGTAACCAGCGAGCTAATTATTCTACACGTATTCCCCTCGGTCGTTCGTACATGCAAGTCGGACAGAAGCGAACGATCCTAAAGGCTCCGTTAATATTCCCGAAGAAATTTATGCGGCCCGTACCGAGTTCAGCTCCGCCATAAGTTACGTAATTCAGCGCATGGTAGCACGTACAGTACTAGCCGAAGTAGCGGCGACGATAAATCTTCGAAACGCGGTAACTCACGATGTTTCTCGCCCTGGAGAGCCGAGACACACGAGAGCTTCGTTTCGAACAGGGAAAAGGTCGAATCGGATGAGTTACAGAGGTAAAAGAAATCAGACTACCAGCTGGCAATCATTTGGATCGACGTCAAAAATCGAACAACGAAGTTCAAAGGTTCCATCGTCGAAGTTTGCGAGGCAATTAGAGTGTCCCTGGTGTACGAAACGCGGATGAACGAATAAATGAGCGATCATTCTTCGAGTTTACGAAACAATTAGAATGCCTGAGAGTGATTCAGGGACAGGAACGAATCGTCAGAAGCAAAATCTATTTTCGGGTTAGGTTGGCAATTGAAGTGTAGGAAAATTTCCGAACAGATGACAGATTTATTTGACACTGTTCTGTATATTATATTTCGAAGCCACGATGGTTAAAAATTAAACAGAATTCTAACCAACCCGATAAATTGAAAAACGTCGACCGATCGCACGAAGCTGCCAGGGACACAGAGAAATTTCTTGCCAAAGCACGTTTCTCCTTGTTTTACAGAATGACACGACGTTCGAGTCGACCCAGCACCGCTGGTATTAGTTGTGCACTCGTTCTTGCGATCGTTCTTACATTTACCCGGAAATATCGACTATCATTCGTCACTGCCTAACATCAGCGATTTACTAATCGACTGCTTGATCTTGTACCAAAGTTTTGCAATGAACTGTACTGAAAAAGATTAGCTCGAAACACAAATTTTTATCGTCTGTCATAAAACGCCATCCTTAGACAAACATTGTTATACGAGCGCCTACAGGAATAAATATGAAAAAGTCAAGCTATGAAGTCAATTTTCTTGCGCCTAACTGCTTTTCCCGCTCGATTATCAGTCGAAAGTAGTCAAACCCGAAGTACTATTATAAATTAAATTATAATGAGTTGTAAAATGATGGTTCTTCTTCTTGGAAAAAATTCCAGGTAATCTGTGTGTAACGTGAAGATCACAGATCCGTATCGCGACACGAAAACAATTTTGCAGGACGACCAGAGTGCTTCTTTTAGTCGAAGAATCGAGAGCGATGCCCCGATAACGAGCCGCGACTCGCGAGTCTGATAAAACTTCTAGAAATCATCCAACTTCTTCAATTATCAGCAACGTCGAGGCACGGGAGAACGCCACGTCTCTACACCGGTTATTTCACGTGCACGATAACGTTGAATCGTGATCGGCTACCGAACAGCGAGGATACAAACACGAGAAGTATCGCGTGTAGAACACGAAACACGCTCGTGTTCGTTGCCAACGCGTAGGACGGTTGCACGTATACATGTGGCCACACGTGTATGGAACGTATCTAACGAAAGTATACGATGCGTGATACGAGAGCACCACTTTCCAGGGGCTTTCCGTTCGTGAAACCGGAATTTCTTCTAAACAAATCAAAACCAGTACCTTTTGGCTTTTATTCTTCGAGTTACGTGTGCAACAACTACCGTTGCACGAGCGGCCAGAATGGTTTTTCGGAAAAGAAACGAACAGAAAACGACACCGTGGGCGTACGGTGGGTCTGCGTGCTCTTTATGGAACGAGAGTCTCTTATCGCGGTGAACACGAAAGAAATCAAACTTGTAAAATGAAACTTGGTGCAATGATTATGAAACTATGGATTCTGTAAAATTACGTACGTTAGTTAATTATTAGCCACGTGTTGACTGCAAATGTTACATTAATTTCGTTGATTTTATATTCACTTCGTCTGTTTTCTATTAAGAACAATATAACCCTTGGATTACCTCAAGCCTTCCAAATAAAAACTCATTTCAGCAGAAATTCAGTTAGTGCAGTTTCAAGAGAGAGGTTGGGAAGTTACCAGAAATCCTCAGATCAAAACAATTGGATTTCAAGTTTATGCCTTTATTGTTTTACAAATCAGATTCAATTAAATTCCATGGATGGACAAGTAATGCCCAGGGTCGACAATTAAATACTTGACGCCAAAGACGTCGCGAATCTTCAGACATCGTGCCCCGTCTTCGAAACGTCCAAAAATCGATCGTAAGACGGGAAGTGGCAATAAAAAGCGTGCCATTTACGATCGAGGAAAGAAAAAAAAGTGGCAATTAACCGATCCAGAGCTCAGAACCAGTGCAGGTTAGAGAGACTGGATGAACGAAGAGACGGTACACGAAGAGGGACACGTGTGGACACGAATGCTACAGAGAAAAGTACAACGTCGGATCATCGAAGGTACGATGGGTGCAGAGCAACAGACGCGTAGCAGGAGCTCGACCCAATGATGGAGCTCACGGCCAGTCAGCCAGTACTAATTAACCGAGGAATGCTGTATCTAGATTGAAATCTGGGTGACCCGACGCCCTGGGGCCACCACCTCGACCGAACCTTCAGGCTTCGTTCTCGAGTCGTGTTCACCGGCTCGGTGGTCAGTAGTGACGGCCACTCCATATTCTCCATCTAATTTTTTACCAATTTTTAAACATCACGACCTCTTTGATATTATTTCGTGACTAAGAATTCTTTAAAATCCTTGAAAAATGTGAAAAACGTAATATTATGTCAATGGACGCAGTTTTTGGATTTTCCCTTTTATTTTTTCAACGTACGAAATTTTCTTGTTTAAAAATACCACGCCTAAGTTTAGTTGGAATAACGTTGTATACGCTTCGTAGGTTTGAGCCACGATTGACCCAGCTTCCCCATTCGAGGATTAATTGCTTCGAACATACTTGTATAGAAAGTCATATGCTTCTTAATCTAACGAATTAACAAATTTCTAATGTCGAACGACATACACGGGTTGGATATTAGTGCAGGTGCTACTTTCGTACGAGACGCTACGGAATGTACGGTGACACGGTGTTTATTTCTAGACAGACGGGTCACATCTGTTCCTCGATATTCCTTGATTTATACTCTCGGATGGTCTGACATTTTGAATCGCGTTCAATTTGAACGCTCGTGCGCATATGTCACTTTCCGTACGTGATTGTTCGAAACGAGAGGTTCTTAGTTTCGACCCCCTATGCACGCGAGCTTCTTCGAATTAATACATTCAATTTCTTAGGCAAATATCAAATTTCCATTCTTAATTTTTGCACTGTGTAGTACTGTAACTTACATCTGCCCTGATAAATAAATTATGATTTAATAAAACTAATCCTGTGTTTTGTGAGCCTTCCCTGTGAAAATTCAATTTGCACAAGTAACACGATCTGAGCTAGCAAACTGAAACATTAGATCATAGAATCACTTAGGCGCGTAATAATAATCATTATAGCAGATAACGTGTTATTCTGTCGAATAAATTCGCAACGAGCGCCTAAAATCTGTAAATTTCGAGATCTGCCAATCGCAATCGATGTCACAAATTGAATATAACAAGTAGTTAAATAAAAAATTACACCAACAAGTCGAGTTATCAGACTGAAACATATTGCACAATTAATCCCTGATGTCCATAATAATAATTCGTAATAACTTGGTAGGTAACATGCTAATCCGTTCAATCAATTTACCAAAATGACCAAGCATAGTTCCCACGAGCGACAAAAATCGTGGTCCAAGGTCCCGGCAAAAATTCCCAGGACACCAGTCACAATTTTACATTTCCAAAAAGGTTAATCGTGTGTCGATCGATTCCAGGAATAGATCGTAAAATCGACACCGAATTTGCATGGTTCCCAAATAAACCATCGCATGCTTACGAGATGATGCATCCAGAAGTTGGTCTCGAGAAACTCGGACAGCCTGGAGGAAATCGTTTCGTGGAAATCTAGAGCGGTCGTGTAACGCGAACACGGATAACGAGAGCGTTTTCTTTTTTTTCCAAACGGCTCGTGGAAAACAATGAATTCCAAGAGACGATTGCGTAAAACGAGGCGTTTCACGATCGATTCAGATAAATAAGCTCGGTCCGCGTCGAACAGGCGAATAAAAAATCGTCTGAACGAACTGCACCCCGTGAACATTATACCCGTATCACACGGCCGATCGCGAAAGGTCACAACGTTATTTTACCCTTTGACTATCTGCCGTCTAACCTTTACGATCGATATCAGTGATCTCATTAGGAGTTAACAATAAAATGTCGTACCGACTCGACCTATCGCTGTTATTATTGAATTCGGATTTAATCGTTGCCTCGATTGCGGATTCGCTTCGGAAATACGATGGATATTAATATTTTTACGTTCAATTGAACATACGTTGGCTTTAAATAATCTGGGATGCCAGTCGATTTGTTGTAATAAATTTGGTTCTGTTGGCCATTTTAACGGATACGTTACTGGCCAAGAAGGATTTTTGAGGATTTACACGAGTCTTGTAACTAGGCCTCGTATGAGACACATACAACTTACATATATAAATAATCCACAGCCTTCTCAATTTTTCAAATGGAAAAATATCAAATGAAAACGAAACAGTACCGTAAAAAATTTAGATTTGTGTCGTTAAATCTGAACGTGACCCCTCGATCGTTTCCTTCTTGACACTTGGCAGACCGAGCCGATGTTGCGGACGCTATTAATCCGTCGCCGGTGATATAATGAAGCCTTTTTACCGTGAGGCCTTGCGGTACCGCAGATGGCAAAAGTGCAGAGGTTGCTGCCCGAGGTGAAGCCGTGTACCGGTATTTTTTTCCATTCATGCGTCGTCGGCCACGGGATCAAAGGTCGATGGACAGATCGTGGAATTCAACGATCGTCGGAAACCGCACAACTCGCGGAACCGTGTCCAGTTCTCAATCCCGGCATGCCAGATCTAATTCATCATCCGACGATTCTACACTGCCGGCCAATGGAGACCGGTAATCGCGTGCCCGCGATAACGACACGATTCGCGGCGGCGCATCAATCTGATCGGTAATAATCGGCTGCCAGCTGGCCGGAAATCCATTACCCGGACTGCGAATGATTTACCTTGCTACGTAGACTCGTGCACGTTTCCCATTTTCTTTACAATTTTGATTTACCCACACGAGTGAATTGAAATACCTAATTCTTCGTTGTTAAAACATTTGATATGAATTGAAGGCTGGGGACATTCGAGGCGCACTAAATAGGTGTTATTAACATTAACTGTTATAATACTATTAACTTAACGTGACAGGTGTTTATCATCAAAATCACAGTCGACCCAAACGTCTGGCGACCACAGCGATAATGATAATGATAGAAATACTATTAACTACCAAATCCTCTGGAGACGTACCAATTACCAAGAGAGTCCGTAGACTATTTAAAGCTATTAAATAACAAACATAGTCGGTGATTAGAATTTTATCGCCCATAAAGTGATATGATTCAACTTCTTTCTTTTTTTACAATAAATTCGCAATATTAATACAGATAGAAGCGAACAAATTTGAATTATAAACATTGGGAGATTAAAATGAATATTTCGTGAACGGTTAACGCGCTCGTTCAAGCTGGTCCGATCAGCTCGACGCTTCGACACACTCGTAAAGCCGGATCCACGGGTTAAGTTGTCACCGTGGCCGGTCGGTGGAGAGGCTGGACCCGAGAGGCTTGGCATTAAACGTGGAATCATCCTGAAATACGGTCAGATAAAAACAGCAGGCTACGAGTTGCGGGGACTTGGTCAGGTCGGGTTACGCATCGGCTTTACGAACGACTGACCTCCGGCCTACCCGGTTCGTAGGAGGCTAAAGGTTGTTTCACAATGTGATTTACGTTATGTCTATGATCTCGAGACATTTCGAATTCTAGTTTTCCATTCGAGAGCCAACGTACACTTGCCAACACGCTTTCACCTTTTTATAATCGGTCAACTCGTACTCGTATCGAAATGTCATCCGAATAAGTATATTTACTAATATTTTACAATTCTCGAGTAATATTTCTAAATTTTCAAATTTTCAATATCAATCATTCAAGTGGCAAGCTATATTTTGAGGAGTCAGTACAACGCACTCAAGTTCAAATATCATCGGTTTTTATAATTATATAAGGATTTATAGAAAAACTGAAGCATCTCCAGCAGACAAAAATGAAAAATATATGCAACATTTCAAGTGGCATCAAATATTGGTACGAGCAAATCGTCTGGATACAAAATGAAAAAAGTACACAATCGAAAAAGAGCTAACCAAGCATAAATCTTGCTTAATTCTCGCTCCAGACTTGCGAATGTGCAAACAGTTACGTTCTGCGGCTTGCAACGAACACGTAATACAGCGAATTTATTAGCGAACCATTCATCACGGCTAATTTTGTCGAGACTACTAAAAGCACATCATAATTGACACTAACACAATCGGTTACTAAAAGTCGTTTTCAAAAATGTTCCAGTCTTAAAAATATTTCATAATGTATCACTCTGATAATTTCATATAAATCTCGTGACTCTGAATTAAATTTTAAATTAAGCTGTAAAGGTCATGGAATGGAAGAAAATTTCATCTATATAGTTTCTAAAATTTCTATAACGTTTACATGTTTAATTAGAAACAAAGTCGAACTACCATAAAGGTACTCGCACAATGCTGTAACGTCGTACCAAGTTATGAATCATCAGGACCAATGAATTGAGAAGCCGTCACCTTACCGATGTCATCCATCGTGCGTCTCGATCATCGCGAACAGTGCTTCGAGAGAAGGTAGTAAACCGTACACGAGGATTATCCGCTGCACGGATTCGCCCCTGTCCATAAAATCGCTCCATTTCCGCGGCGCGAGCAAGGTCAAGCCCGTTTCTTTCGAGAGCGGAATAACGCTCAGCGGGCGTACGTATACGCGGCCATTCGCGGCGCAGGATACGAAACGAGCGTGTAAACGTCGCGTATTTCACGCCAATGAAAACCGCACGGATCATTACGGTCGATCGCGGTCGGACGAGGAAATTCTCTGCTGCGGTCGACCCTTCGTATACGGGGTGTCCTGTAACTCACGCCGCAAGCGAAATCCTGCTGATTATGTTCAAGAAAATAATGTCGAAAATGTACGATTCAGTGGGCCGGTACCGGGGTTTTTATTTGAGAAAACCGATTTAAAAAATTCGAACGCACCCCCATCCCTAAAAGAATGATGAGAATCCTCAAAGTTTAAGCAAAGCTGTATCGAATATAGTCATCTTACAAACTTGAAATTGAACGCAAGTATGTCCAGCAAATAGGTTAAAGAGTACGCAAGAACGTTCGGAAAAAAGAAACGAACGGGCGGTTACCTGGAACCAGAGGGAATTAAGCAACGTTAAAAGGAGAGAGGACCGACACTAAAACGAGGTAAGAAGGGTGGAGCTCGAATTAACGAACGTCCGGCGAAATGCAGCGAAGAAAACGAAGGGGAACCGGGGTAAACGAAAAGGAACGAATCGCGGCCAGATTAAAGGACAGCTTGATAAAACGAGCAACAAGATGGACCAGATGGAAACGAGCGGTGAAAAGAAGTCGCAGAAGGAAGCGGCGTTACGTTTACGCCCATCGAATCGTAGCAGGAACGACACCATCGGGAGAGGGAAAAGGTAGAAGGAGACATTTCAAAACCTGTACGGGAATTATACCTTTATGATACCGTCCCCCGCCATAAACGTCACGTATCTTTGGCTAAAGAGTGGCGCCCCTTGCACACTCACCGACCTTTTATTAACGACGTGACTCGGCTGACTTCCGGGACTGGGAGTGAAACAGACGGAAAGGGTTGTTGCACTTGGTTCATCTTTTGAAAGATTTATGCATGAGAAGGGATCGGGAGAAATAAGGGTCGTTACTGAAAGATGGACCAAGATTGGTTTGATGTTTCAGGAATGATTTTTGCAGCAAGATAAGAAAATAATTAATCACATTAACCCTCGGACGATGGAGTTGGGTCAGTCGTGACTCACAGATCTACGAAACTTAAAATAATATTTCGATTAAAGTTTAGTGTACAAATTTTTTGACCAACGGGTTTAAGGTAAAGAAAACTAATATTTGAATGAATAATATACTGAATTGTCGCTGTTTGTAAAGTGACGACTGTTGCTCTTGGAATATCGGACATTTTTCATAATAAAATAAGTAAAGAGTGTGAAAGAAGGGATGACACGTAAAAACTACTCACATTATTAAGTTGAATACCTATTGCTCGTTTAATAAAGTTGATTCTTTGCTTATACTTCACTGTCAGTGTCATACCTTTCCTTTTTTGACAATAAGAATCAGTTGTATAATTAATCGGATAAGCAGAGGTTATAAAATCATACTTCGTGTTTATAGAAATCCCCATAATAATGTTCGGAATATTTCAAGCCCCTATAATGAAAGTGCCGATGCGACAGTGACTTAATCAACCTAATCGGATTAAAGACTACTTATTGCGATAATCTGAAAATCTTGATATCTCATTTAAAAAAAGATTAAATGCAAAAGTTTATAGCATCTAATAAACATATACGAAATAATGTCATATAACATTTTACGATTTTCCGTTTTGAATATAAAGAAATCCACACTTTAACACACTTGTATCTTTCCTGAAGAGATTAAATTATAATTATTAGTAGTAAGTATTCAGAGTATTTTCAATTTTTTTCCAGTTTTTCCTCAAAAATATTAGAACTTAAACGATTATCAACTATGTCTATTCAAATTCTAAGGACCTTCATTTTCATCCGCTTAAAGGAACACTCAACTTCCCCGAAAACTAAGGTATCCAATTTCCATCCTCCCCTTACCCTGCCAGCCTCTCGAAAAATTGATCACCCGTTATTCCAAAACGTCAGTTCAAGTCCCAAGCTGACAATCGACGCCCTGATCCGATTAAACCTCTCCAAATCCAGTTCCCCGTCGACCCATAGCTATCCGGACGAGTCCGCGATTCCTCGATCCGAAATATCGACGTGAAATCGTGGTCCGACGATTTCTCGTCCGAGAGAAGGAAAGAAAGAGGGAAGAGGGAAAGGGTGAAGTTCAAGAAAGCGGAGGATGGGCCAGCAGCCCGGTGTCTCCGATTAAGAGCGAGCTTGCGTTCCGAGGCGGTCGTAACGTTGCCCTAAAAGCCCGTACCTGTCCACGAGCGGGTAATACCTGAAAACATGTCTCTATCACGAAGGGGAATCTCCCTCGTCCGGTAACGCCTTCGCATAAAACCGACGTTTTATCCCGTCTCCGACTGCCGCGACGTGTTTACGGCGTTTCTATAGTCGACGGTGCAATAACCAACGTCCCTCGCCTCGTTTGCCGCGTCCACGGACGACCCAACAGGGACACACTCACAGCCCGAGTAAAGGGGTTCCAGAAGAGTGGGGAGAGAAGAAGAATATTTTCACGGGGCGGCGTCTAAATTAAGAGACCGAAGGTAAGCGTAAGGTGGCGCCGTCGAGTATCGGCTTTTTCTGGCCTTTTCCGGTTTCGCCGCACCGGCTACCAATACCGTGATTCAAACAGGGATACACGACGAGACTTAAGTGCCTCCCTCTTTCTTCGTCTTGTTTTTCGTCTTGGTCCCCCTCCCCCCCACTCGCCCTTCTTCTGTTTCTCTGTTTGCTGCCCGGATGTCCTTGTCTCGGGTGTACCCTTCCATCGGACTCTTTCGTCCTTTTGCTCGTTGTTCGCCACTCTGGCAAGCTCCGCTGATCACGTTTCAAAGCAAACTAGCCCGGCGAAGCCTGATCGATGCAGTTGTCCGATTGGATATTAATTAATAGGCCCGCTAATTATGGAGCATATTCGCGCCGGACACCGGATACCGGCATGATACGTTCTATCGTTCAATAGTGGATGATTATTTCAGGGAATTTGTTGGACATTCTAATTCTGAACCAACTGATTGTAATTATGTTTGGATTGTGAAGACACGAAGAATGTTATGAAAAAGAAAAAAAAAGAATCCTTGGTCAAAAGGAAGCACTGGCATCTTTTCGATTTCGCAATTGGCTAGGGGATACAAAGGAAAAAATTGAAAGGCAATTGTCGAGGAAACAAAAGCACAGGTGTGTGCATAACTCGTGGAACGAGTGGATCCATGACTTTGAGCATACTTAGCCGTCGGGTTGGCACGTCTGCCTACCAACTACGTACGAAGACGTTCGTTGGTTCGTTGCTGGCGTGTCGGTATGACAACCCAGACGACACGCCGATGGAATACGAAACGTTTGTCCTTCTTGCGAACGGCTATAACAGAAGCCGCGTCGCCGTCGTCGTTCACCGTTTTTCTTTCACCGTGTGAATTGTATTTTTCGAACGCCTCTGTCGGTTTACCTTCTCCTCCCGTCGTGAGATTCAATTGTGAATTCACGTTCGATCTCTACCTGCGGCTTTTAATTCATTTCGTTTCATGGAAACGCGAATTGGTGCTTCGAAGAAGAGTATGGCCATACTACTTAGATCCTCATGCTCGTTTCGTCTGACATTTTTAACTCGTTCGTGGACGAATTGAATCGTAACTAATATAGTAAGCTCATAATACAATTGATGACAATATCGATTATTTACATTTTAGAACAAAGCTAAATGCCACAAAATGTAATAAAAATATGGGCACTTTAGCTCTTAACAGTCGAAAGATAAACAAGTAAATATAGAACTTTGTTACGCTATAGATGATAACGGGTAGAAAAATATTAACTTAAAATTCAATCTTAAAGATTTTAGTTATGTATTCATCACATACTAGACAGAAGTACCATAAGGACTTTTATTGCTACAGTGATATATGCCGTATGTGGTAAGACTACATGTACTTAATTTTTAATTTCTCCTCTTATCTCGTTACTTTATATCTTTTGGCTGTGCTCGTTGCAGGAAACCACTATCATAAAATGTAACGGCTGTTTTACAAATAAAAGTTATTTTGCAATCAAACTCTTACGTTTTCCCTCACCAACGTTGAAAATGAACATAATCTTCCTCAACGCCTGATATTAATTTCACAAAATCATAACAAATCACCCTTTTTTACGCCTCACGATATCAAAATCACCAATAAAAATCAAGAAGCTTTCAATCTTTTCGTGAACCATCGTCCACAGTAATCAAAGCCGTGCATTCAATCATCGGACCGATAACGATCTCGATTCGGCTTCCCCGGCCTCGTAAGTGGATCGATAAAAATGCCTGGGGAACGTCGATCGATCGGATCGTCCGATCGGTACGACAACGATCTCGCGATTAAAAGATTGACTTCCGCCGGCGCATCGAGCGTTCGCGCGACTGAGATTTGTCGGCGGATTGCGACCGTGAATCGGTCTGAAAAAAATATCGTTATCTGACCGAGGGACCCGAGTCATTTGCATTTTCATAGGGCCCCGAGGTGTAGTTCACGGCTCGTTAGATCGGCACTCTGCCACGGGAGCTATCCTCTGCACGCGCTTCGACACATTTCACGCATCTTATTCTACTCGTTAAAGTCTGCGCGATCTGCTCGAGCGCGCTCGACCATTCGACCGACCAGACTGCGTGTCGGAACAATGAAATCATTCTGAGAATGAAATATCACATTGTATGTGCTGTTAAGTAGTGATTCTTTATTTTATCTTTTTCTTTTAGCAAATTGAATGGTGTAGCAAAGCGGGCATTTGTGGCAAAATCATTAAAATATCAATCATTAACTCTTGCTACTATGGACGACGATGATCATTCGACAGAAAGCAGTTATAGTTGCAAATAGTAGGCTTGATGAAGATTCTTTCATCACGAATGAATATCAGAGCAGCCAGAATTTTGGATATTGTATTGAAAATAAAACTTTCGACGGAGAGGACCATAGGGAAAGTAATTTATCATAAGCTTGCAATTTTTGATGAATATTATGCCCTTCAGCGAAATAAATAGCTATGAATTTCCAAAACTTGCTTGCAAATTTATAAAGACAAATCTTGCAAACGGTCGCGTCTTAGATATTTCAAATATTTCATGGAACACCAGAACTTCTCCATTTCCACTACCATTAACCATTGCACTACCTGCAACGAATCCGTAGAAGTCCTCGAGTAGCCAGTAGCAATTATGCTCGCTTTTATCCACGCGAGAAAGCTTGACCAGCTGCCGGTCGGCCCGATTTTTCTCGGGAACAATCTCAACCCGACTCTCGTTTCATCGAACTCGAATAATGTTCCGATTGCTCGTTATCGAAAGTCCCAGTTGGCCGTTAGGCAGGTAATGGCGCCAGGTAGATGAAACGTTTTCTTTCCACGAGTTTCCCGAAAGATAAACGCTCGCAGCGATGCGCGCAGCAGCTATTCAATGATTCGTGGGGGCAATTAAGCGACGTGACTTTGCTCGATTCACGGTATGGAAACGTCATGACGCGATTAAGGACTCCCGTGTCACCTGTCGGAGCGACAGGGTGCCAGCACCCGTTTGCACGCGCCAGTTTCCTTCAGGAACGGTTAGTTCTTTCTTCTATCGATTCCCGGCGCCATTGGTTCGGAAGTGTGTTTGGTTTAGAAGACCACGAACGTGCTCGTCCGATCGTGGAAGATTGATTTGAATGATAATAAGGCAGATATATGTATAGACTGTGAAACGTGTCTCAATTTAACTTACAAATCAAGATTGAGTTTCCTCAATGAATCCCAAATACATTTAACGTGTTTAAGTCAAGACTTTGGGTCTATTAAATAGAAAGTCAACTAAGTTGAGTATGTTACGAGGTGTGCCGCTGATAATTAACTTAACACCAAAGAATCATTGAAAGAAGGAAAAAGACGAAAGAGGGTGAAACGAGAAAAAGTGGCAGACAGCACCAAGTTGCCTCGAGGTGGGAACAAAAGTCCCCTTCTACTCTTCTTCTTCTTCTTCTTCCTTTTCGTCTGCAACTTCGTCGAAGGCTTTTGGCTCGCCACGTAGATGGATCATTCGTTCACCATTGTGACTTCTTGCACGTATGAAAAACCACAAACCACCAACGTTATTTCGCGGCTGCGAACACGAAGGGTCTATCCTTTCCACGAAGTCCAGACCGCGTAATACCCTGGACCCGTTTTCGTCCCTTCTCCCCGTTACTTTGTCCCTTTGATCCAACTATCCTCGTCTCTGTCTGCCCATTACCAAGATACCGAATCAGTTTCACGTTTGATCGACAGTCGCTGGATCCGTTCGTGTGTCATTATTGTGTCGTTGTGACGAAGGAAACGTGGCCGTTTGAAAAAGTTTCTCGTGAATTTTAGCGGCCACGAAAGCTTCGACGCCGTTGGACGAAAGGAGAAACTAAACGACATGGCGTGTTTTAGACGACTCCGGAGAATCGTTTCTGACACCCTAATCTCGCCCAGAATGGTGGCTGCTTTCTGATATTCGAAAGAATTCTCGTGTAACGAGGTGCTTTTCTTCTTCTTTGTTTCTTCGTTGGTGCCTTCGGAATTGATATCATTAAGCTTTGTTTCTTAATAAGAATTCTCTGACACGACGGATCAATTTCACGTTTTAATTTCACGTTTGATGTTTACACGTGGCACACGAATTATTTTAACACATATTTTACGAATACCCTACATTTAAATATCTAATGTAACGAACAAAACTGATTGAATCCTTAAAAATTCTTAGATATTCAAGTAAAACCGAGACACTCTGCTCTACAATACATACGAGGATGAAAAGAAATTGATGATTATTTCATAGAAAGCTTCTTTTGACGGTTCATCGAGTTGGCTGGCGATCCGTCAACCAGTCGCCCTCATCTTGATTCCCTTTTTCCACCATGTAAACCCAACTCGAACCGGAAACTCGGCTCGGTTACATAATCGAGGGGACAAAAATGATTCTCTCGCGCACCAGCTGGACGGGCGTTTCCAGAAACTGCGAGGAAAAACGAACTTGTCTTCGTCGATGGAGTTCAGTTTCCAAACTGGCCGACGACCGGCGACCGGCGACCGGCGGGACAAGTTTTCTCGGGCCTTTCAGAGAGAAGGAACTCGGGCTGAATGGATCGGGCGTGTGGTCGGGAGGAATCGTTTCGCCTCCATTGTGGCTGACAGTACACATAAAGCGAGCCTCTAACTACGAGCGATCTCGCCCACGTATCGCCGCCACCTTGTCATGTTTAATTTGTCCACCGGTCGACAAGCGGCGGACGTAACGATTCGATAGTTTGTCGCGGGACACGCGATCGTCAGCTACGATTAACGTCAACCATCGACCGCGATTTTCTGCGATTAGCCTGGCCTCCGACTATGAATCAGTTTCGTTCGAAATGGAACGGAACGTGATAAATTTCAAACCGAAGGTGATTCTGCGGCATCGTTCGGTCTGCAAGTACCCCGAATAATTTTCTCGATCGAAATGAAACATTAACGCGTCGAATGCTGTCAAATTATTATTATTTTTATGCAAGAAGAAATCACCCCTATTTCCTTTACATTCGCTCAGAGTAAATTGTCACACTATTACTTTCACGTTTGTACTTTTTATCAAACTTTTAGATGAAGATGCAATAATAAAATATATTTTTTAACCCTTACCCGATTTTTTGATACAATATCGTATCACTGCCCCTCGTACCTATAAACGTTAAAAGCTAATAAGGTATCCAAGTGGAAAGTTGCAATTAGAAAATCGTAATGTGGATAATTAAAACTATGTAGAATTTGCACAGTGACACTTAACGAGTCGAAGGAACCAAATTTAATACCAAAATCGAGAAAAATACAATCGTAAGCGCAGATAGACCCATAAAATGAATCCTAACCAGCGGTTAGCGTGAAACGCTTGGCAAAGCGTGGGCGGTGCGTATAAGTTAGCCCGGTGTGCTGTCAGAAACAATAAAAACGGGACAAAGCTCGCTCATTCACCCGCCACGAACATCAGATTTGCTTTGTGGCCCATAAACAAGTCAATCGACGATCGCCGGGTAACGTAGCGCGTTCGTATTTTGAACGACAGCCAATATTTAACCGCGAAGACAAGCCGTGTTCCACGAGGTAGAACGAAGCTCGAGGATCGTCAGCCTTGCGTGTACGAGAGATTTCCGCTGGAAGACCCTACATGGTGCTTTCGACGATACAAGGATACCACCAGGGGATGCTTCGATGAAGATCATGATTTCTTGGAAATCGTGCAAGGACCTTTTCATGATTCGATATGAACTATGCTAATGTGAAAACTTGAAGAATGACAATTAACACTTTGATGGTTTAGTTCTTTTGTCATTTTTCTTCTACCATTACTATTATTTATAATAACTTGTACTGGTATGAAACTGATTCTGTATTGATTGCAAAAAATGTGTAATAAATTGTATTTTCTTAAATAAAACAAGAAGAGAAGCTTCCATAAATATTTCCTGTCGATTTTGTCCAGTGTCGATAATTTCAAGATCACTTATTGCTCTTTAAGCTTCGCACAGACATTGTTAGTAAAGACGAGTTTTATAAAACGTCGTTGGCCAAGGACGCTTCAGACGAGCATTTCGATTAATCATCGAGTCGAGCAACGAGCCAAGAATCGAGAAATTGTGTCCACGATCAAATTAATCCCATCAGTTGTCGCCCGCAGCACACAGAACTCGCCATTACCGCGCCGTTATATTACAAATTCGTTTCGCGAGATTCGAGCTGTCACCGAACTCACGGGTTAACGAAGACCCATGAAACGGTTCGAAAGTTAACGCATTTCCCGTGAAAAAGCCGCTGATTGCTTCGTCCATTGTGCGACAATGTGACCGCAAAGTGCTACGAGACGCGTACAAACGATCGTACAGTATTTTATTACCATTTTGGACGCGCCAACGATGGAATTGCCAATTCGCAAAATGAAAATCTGTGAGGTAAAAGTTGGCGGAGAGGAAATTCATGAAATAGAAATTCTTAATCCGAAGATTCATAAAATGGGCATTTGTAGAATAATAAAGATTTGAATGAATGTGCGAAAGGAAGAAGCCAAGATATGAAATTTTCTCTAATTTCCAGTGGCTAAAAATGACCGAAGAAAGAGGAGGGTCCGATTTCGCGACAGAATCGATCAAATTGTCGGAGGGGGAGCAATTCCGTCGAGGGAAGAAACAGAAATAAAAGGAAAAAAGATCAGCGGAGCCCCTCTTAATTAGAAGAACCCGACGAATAACCGAGCCCGATTCGCCGCGATAAGGTTGCTTGGGAATTTCGGCAGCTAAGTGGGAGCCTATTCGCTACCGACAGCTTCCAACGGCTCCTAATTGTCAAGATCGAGAACCGTAATTACACACTTCGACATTAGTTCGTCTGTCTCGCTCCACGCACCCTTTTAAGGTTCTGGGGGATCTTTTTTATGGCGAGGGCCACCGAAAATATCATCACGCTCCACCGTTTTCGTTGAACTTCGGCGAACGCGTCGATGAACAGAGATAAAAGGGGACATTTATGAAGAAATAATGGCCACGGGAAGAACTTTACAAGTACCACCTTTCTGTGCGAAGTGTTAAAATATGTATTTTGTTATTTTATAAATTGAATCTTTCTTTAATTGCGAAAACATATGATAAAAATTATGGAAATAGTGCGTGTCGCTCATTTATCCCAATAACGACATAATTTAAAAATCACGATTTTAGGGATACTTTTGTACCGAATAAATTGCTGTCATATACTTATTTTTAAAAGTTTAGCTTGAGTTATTCCAAATTAATTTTATAATATTCTTCAAATTGCTGTTTCAGATTATCACAAACACATATATGATTTTAATAAAATTAACAGAATTGTATCATTACCGGTGCTTCCAATGAGTAATTAAAAGAAAGAAAGTTTAAAAAGATAAGCTTAATGTAAGAAATGAAACGATTATGCCCTTAAAAAGATGCAACTGCATCGTGTCTGATTACACGTGGCTATTTTCACTGTGACGGTCAATGTGTTTTATTCATTCATCACATTATTGTTTCATTCATTATTTGACCGAATTACGATAAAAAAACAAGAATACTATAAGAATAAGAAAGAATGTACTACAAAAGTAAGTTAATAATGAAATCAAAGTTAAATGTCGAAATCACGAATGCACGACAGTACCTATCAAAGTGTTCGCACATTTTACAATCACACGTATCTTAGACGAGAGAAAAACGATAATAAAAAGAATCATGTACAACCAGGGACCAGTATATTAGGTATGGCTACTTCAATCGGTGGCAGTCGACGTGTTAATTAACTTCAGCAACGTGAATTCAATTCAAGATTTTTCGAGCTAGCTATCGCGAAACGACCTCGATACGAAACAGCAAATCGAACGTTGTTCCCGTTCCGCGTTATGTAATTCGAAATGATCTTAAAACATAATTCGAGATCCCCTTATCGTCGATCGTGTTTGTTTCCCGTACGTCAGCCGTGAACAGTGGCGGACGGGATATACAATATCGAGCGCGAATTCCAACAGCGGTGAGCAACGCCTACCTCTTTGCACATGTGTTGTTTCGTTGCTTTACGCAACTCGTCACCGCGAATGGCATCCTGTTACACCGTGTTTGATATAATTTTGTCCACTATCAACACGTACCCGCCGATAGAGCCGTCGACTCGCGAGAACCGATTCGCGAACTTAAAACACTGACGCTCGACGCCACGGCCTGTCGAACAGATAACTCTCGATGACAACGATTATATCGGGCTTGAAATAAATTAACCCCTTCGTTCCGATTAGAGATATTCGATTTTTATAACGGAAATTGGGACAAGATATATTTTTGGGAATTTTGGAAATTTTGGGAACGTTTGGGATTCTTCAGGAAGTTGGGAATTTTATAATTTTAGGAATATTATATTCTTAGGTGATTAGGAACTTCAGAATATTATATTTTTATAAATTTGGAAACTCTGGAATATTATGTTCTTAAGAATTTGGATATTCTGAAATATCGTATTCTTAGGGAATTAGAAACTTTGGAATGTTATACTTTTAGTACATTGCAAGCTATAAAATCTTATATTCTTAAAAACTTGGAAACTCTGAGATATTATATTCTTAGAGACTTTGAAATTGAAATATTAATACTCCACGGTATTGTATATGCGACAAAATTATTACTCGTCGGACTTTAATTAGTACTCAATAATTAGTAAGCAGAAATAAAGTTAAGAATGCTAAAAAGTTACATATCAACGCGTCCAAAAAAATTCTGATATAATTTTTAAGTATGTTGCTTGTAGAAAAAGATACATTTGATAGTTTACAAGCACAATTTTACATTAGAACATGGTAAAACCGTTCAATCTCAAGTAGCAGTACATTATAACTCACTCTGCTAACTTGGTGCGATAAGAGAACCAATCACTTCTTCAGTTTTCAAACGTTGCTATCGGACATGTCCATAGCACTTCGAATGATTTTATTTATCTCTGAATAATCGCACGATTTCTTCGATGAAAAGAGTATATGATAATTAATGATGTTGTTAATAAAGAAATATGTAAACAGAGCGTGGAAAATGAATTAACATATGCTGTTATTCTTCATTTACAAAAAAAATCAATATACTTAATCATTTATATAATTGAAAATAATAAAATTTTACGAGTCAGTTACTTCAGCAATTTTATTTTGTTTTGAAGAATTATACGACGATCTTATTCGGGAAAATTCTAGAACCAAAAGTTTCACATGATAATCAATAGAATCTCACTTTTTATTATTCCTGTCTGAAGAGTCGAAAAGCATTCTATTCTTTGACAAATAAAGTCGACTGTCAACATGACGAACGAGCTAATGACTCCTTCACATTTCCACAGACTGACAAGGTCGCAGAGTTATCGTTTTCCTCCTTAAACTTTCCCTAAATTCTCAAAAAAGATACGATTTCAGGAATGGATTATTCATTCCATCGAATAATGTAAACAAACGAACAAACAACTTCTTTGCTCCGACGCGACGCTTTACTTATGTCACCCCTAATTTGGTGTAATCAGTTGTAAAACAATCACGAATAATTTGGCAATAGTTAAATAATAATTCCAGGTATGAATAAACCGATTTTCAAACATCAGTGACGTTTCAGTCTATAAATTTCACTCCCATATCATAATCCCTCGGACATTGTCAATTGAAATAAATTCGAATGATAGTTATAGTATAGTATTGTCACCTCCAAGTTTAAACAATTCGATTGTCAAACATTCGCAACATTTCACTCCATCGATTCTCTTATGGACATTATCAATCGACTCACCAGTGTAACACCAGGCTGGCCAGACAACAGGGCTCTCGGTGTCCAGCTCCCTCATTCTCTCAGCGACCCGCGGACATCTCCACTCCGTACGTCCCGACGTGGCGGTGAGTATGTCCAGTTTGATCTCTGTCACAAGATAGTCCGACGAGGATCAAGGATAGATCGACGTGTACGAGGTGAAAATCGTACCGGAACTCCGCTCGCAGTCTCGTGCACGATTCCGTCACTGGTTCGTTCGCGCGGGATACCGACCACCCTCTTCGAGAACCACCTGTTGAACGTCAAATCTGATCCATGCGCGAACACACAAGCCTGGCAAGGATCGTACAGGACACGGACGATTCGCGTGGACAACAGGAATCGACGGTCGTTCGCGTTCGTCGTGGTTCTGTATAATCGAGTCGCACGTCCAGCAACGATTTCAACGGACAGATAAGCACAGATAAGCAACTGTCCGTGGCGATAAGGCACGGGGTATCCGTCATCGACTCTGGCCTTGTGACTTTTGTCGACCGTGTCAGCGGCCACGGGGACAATCTCTCTTTTTCTCCCTCACTTTCGCGTCAGACGAAAAATCGCGGACAACAAAATGTCACGGAAATGTCAATGAGCAGTCGCGAATCGTTTGACACCTTCACCGTGTCCCCTCTTCCTGAACTGCGTCCCGGGAACTAGTCTCTTCTCTCTCTCGTACGACCGGTGCACTGATCTTCCCCCCCCTGACGATCTCACTGACACTCGCGATTACACCTACGCGATCCTTAAGCCTGGATCGTTCCACGAATGACCCGTACGACTCGAGTCTCGCGTAAACACTGCGAGAACCGTTCTTGGAACGGGGGTCCCTGGATTGTTTACATAGGTCCTCGACAGACGGCGAGGAGGAAGGTGGTTCCGTTGGTTGGCAAGGACGCGAATCCCTAACCTGGCCACCGTGGGTCACCAAACGACGACCCGATAGCGACGGAATCGTTGTGGCCGATCGTTGCCTCCACCGTTCGGGAGGATCGTTGACGTAGCGCAGGATGACACGACACTACAACACCGCACTGCTGCGTGAGACGACGTCCAAGTAGACAGACGGAGACAGAGGGAGAAGGACGAAGTCGGGTAGGGGGTGAAAAAGATGAGACAGAGAAAGGGGCAGATAGAAAGAGAGAGGGAGAAAGAAAGAGAGACAGAGAGAGAGGAGGAGGAGGAGGAAGAGAAAAAAGAAAGAGAAAGAAAGAGGAAGAGAGAGAGGGAAGAACCTGACCACCGGACACACTTGGCTTGGTAGGCACGACACACAGGTAAGCGGAGTGGCACTTAGGTTGGTGCACCTGCCGCGAGAGTCCGCGTCGTAATGGGAGCGGGGCAACGGGCGGCAGGTAGGCAGGCCCACCGCTCGTCAACCTACGGAGAAGGGGAATCAGTCACATGGCGAGGTGCCCCGCACTACCTGCGAACAAGGAGGTGGTAGCTGAAACGAGTGGTGGTGGATAAAGGTCCATGGTGGTGGTGGAGAATTGTACGACCGGTGGTGGTGGCCGACGGAAAGGAGTAGGAATCGAACAGGACCTCGAGAACGGAGTAGACGGTGTCGGAGTAACCTGTCGCCGACCTCTTTCTGCCTGGTTCCTCTCGGAATGGTCCACGGTGATGATATTTGCTTTATGGGTCCGAAGCAGTTGTTGCCTCCGGTCGACGAATTGTTGTGAACCGAAGTATCATACGGAGGGAAGAGACGCAAGAATCGTTTCGCAACCACCGATGGTGCCATGATGCATGGGACTTGATATGGAGACTTCAACCCTGAATTAAGCTACGTTGACACATGAAGCATTCGAACAATAGGATTGTTCATAGTTAAAATAGATATCCTCATTCCAACGACGCTATCAGTCTAATAACAATAGTTACCAACTTCTTATTGTTAGTCAACTTTTTCGAAAATTCTACGAATGTTTATTGAGCAACCGTTTCCTTATTACCTAGACAAAATTCTTGCACACAAAACAAGGTTTTCAAAAAAGAAATTAATAGAGCAAGTTATTCATATACATTCGCCGAAAGGGAAAAGTAAGTCGTTCATTTAGATTTCATCGGTGTTCAGACAAAAGGTGCACGCGGTACTTTCGTGTTTCCAGCGCCGGCTATGGCTTCCTACAAAGGTCGTTGCCGAGTTCCATATTTGGTTCTCCCCATGGAACAGAAAGGGTATTGAATTCCAGGCGTTTCCACCGATCCATGCTACAACCCGATGGCAGATTGTCTCCTGACTCGTCGTCCAAGAACGTCGTATGCTGTCTAACTACGTCTTTCTTTACGTCTCTAACCAGCCAGAGTTACGTTTCGTCTAGGCGGACAGTATATCGATAAAACGAGACAAGAATGCCTTGTTTCTGCGAGACGCAGGATACAGATGCGCTTCCCGAACAATTGCTTGTAACTTCAAACACGAGGATCGATGATTCGGATGCTTTTGTAAATTAAAAACGTCTCATACGTCATTTTGTTTCTTTCGTAATGATTGAACCTTCCGAACTAACGTTGGTACCGACATGAACTTTGACTTACACCAAAGAGATAATTGTAGGACGTGATAAAGATTAGAGATCCATTTCAAACGAAATGGTCCATTCCGATTCGCTCGATGCACAGGAATCGAATTATTACGATCGCGAAGGGTTAATACCAGTTGTAACCCCGCGGTCCCACGGCTTGGCTAGGTTATGTCGCAACATCGTTATCGCAACAGAATATCGGTATACAGCAATGTCCTGGAAGTGTTGCCCTAGGCGTCTCAGCCTGGCGACCAGACCAGGACGAAGAGAGTGGAACGAGGCTGCAACCGTGCACCACGGTAGGGTACCGGCACGCTGAAGCGGATGAGAGCTTGTTAGGTTAACCATCACATTGTTTCACGAGGGCGTGGTGGAGTGTTGTTTGCAACGAGTGCGTGGAGAAGCCCTCTTCCTCGCGCTGGACTATCTTCTCTGAACGGAGCGAAGATCGGACGTAGCCCGTACCATCGAGGGCGATATATTGCGGCCGATATATATCACTTGGCGGCCACTCCACTTCCATACGTCCGTTCCACCGTACATATGTATGTACGCGTGCATCGCCTGGAGGCTGGCTTCAAGGTCCTCGTTTAGATATCCGTTCGCTTCGAGATTATTCGAGACAACGACGACCAACGTCGCCTGCTCGATACGTCCAGACCGTTGCATCCTATCTGGCCTGATCGGTTTAGCTTCCGGAGCTAACGATTACCACCTCGGCCATTTTCTTTCGAGGTCTTTCCTGATTAAACGGTCCGTCGACCCCTATCCGCTCTGTCTCTGATCGTTTATACCGGAGATTAGCGTCATTCGGATCTGGGCGCAGCTACTTACGCCGCTGCACAGTGGGACAAAACGGCGCTCGGCGATCAAAAATCGATTTTCGCAAAGTTCAAAATTGAAAAAACTGTTTATGTCATTAGATAGAGAACAAACTGTAGTTTAATACGGTAAAACTTGTTTTTCCATATTTGTTTTCGTTTTGCTATAATTGGCGCTCAAAGTCAGCAGAAATTCATCGGAGCAAAACGCTTATAATATTCCCGATAGTTTCAATGTACGATTTTAAACAATTGCACTTCGAAAGATGCAACTCAAGTTAGTTATAAAGTTTACCACATCAATATAGATTCTATTCACTTCGTAAAGTAAGTTAAAATGTTATTAACTTGTTAAATAATAACACCTAAATAGAAGGAAGTACACCGAATTAAACTTTTAACTTCACATAAGCTTTAATAATAGATTCCCGTACATTCCCGGGGTGAAATTAGTACTATATGAAAGGGTGAACCTTCCTCTTTCAGGAGCAACAAGAATTGGGTGCCCGTTTTTGCCCGTTTTAATGAAAATAACGATTGAAGTCACCTGTATCTCGCTTGACCGTTACGGTCGCTACCGACAACTCGCTTCTACACAGGATTATTATAGTTCACGGAGATTTTTGGATAGTCTGTATGGCTTTTAAGATCTTGTTTATTTGTTACGATAGAAAAAAAATGTCAGAGGGAAACATTATTTTGTTCAAATGTGCAGATATTATGATGGTTAAGAGATTTTTCTCAAGGTTATTGTTTCCGAGATTTCAAAGTGATCGAAGTTTTTTTAAATGGTACAGTATATTTTCATCATCATGATATGATAACTGATGTCAAGACGAATCCAACGACCTATAATAGTATGACCTTCTCGTGACCTTGAAGTACAGTTCAGATAACAAAGAAGACATGACGACAGAGACTTGTTCAGTAATCGTTTAGAGATTTTTATTGAAGCTGCTGTACATCATACTAAGCACTTGTTATAATCAAATTTCCGTCGTTAATCTTTCTATCAGTTATGTTTGTACATCTTTGTTCATCAGTTTGTCCATCATTCTATCGGGGTGGGAAGTGGGAAGTGGGAAGGTGGGTTTTTCCAAGGGTGTTTGAGACCTTAACGGATCTTCATTTTTCGCTTCAAAGTTTGCTACGGTCCTATTAGCAGTATTTCATCTTTTTTTTTAATTGTAAAAATAACGCCGGATAGATCTTTCGTCAGAAATTTCCACATTGTGCCTGCTTGAAATGTGGCAAGACAGCTCTCCATATTTGCCGAAACTGTTTTCACGAATTAAGTTGTACTTAACTACCCAAACGAGGAAGGACTTTTCCATCCATCATTGTATTATTGTAAATAGTCTGTGTGCAAATATTTTAATAAAAAAACAATCAAGAATAAACTCTGTTTCATTTCGCGTATCTAAAGTGTTTTTACTTTAAACTCACATTAACCTATTTCTATTGTTAGAACATGGATGTATTCATTTTTAAATAATTGAATCCTTTTCTTTCACATTTATAAACAGTTTTGAAATAAATTTTACTTAAAAAAAACATAAAGTATATAACATAAAGTTGAAATTTTGAACACACTATACTTTATATGTCAATATTTCATCACCCCGTAGATTAATATGTTTTATATTAATACAACCCAAAAGTCATAATGCAAGGCAAATCATCTCAAAATTTCATTAAAATATCTCCAATAGAACCAAAGTTACAGATTTTTGATCGCCGAGCGCCGTTTTGTCCCACTGTGCGCTGGTCAACTCGATAAGCGATTAACCACGGTTAACTTGGAACTTACGGTGAATGGCCGATGGAAAACTTTGAAAATTTGTTATCAAAGACATTTCTATAACCTTGGAATAAGATGGACATATCAGTTGACATCTCGAAATATCTCAGGAGCGAAATCAAGCCGCCTTGCAGTCAAGATCTTCAGTTGTCAAGACATTCAAAACATTTCGAACAACTAAACCGCTCTTGTTCGTTCAAATACACCCTGGACAAGCCAACACCACTACTGAACAGTTATACTTCGTGGTCAAGAAAAACGCTTGAAGCGACCAAACTGCCTCTAACCTGATCTATATATCAAGAAATATCCAGCCAGGACGAGTAGTTGAGGATACAGCTAGCAAACGGAAGAGAGGATCGCCTCGGAATCGACACGTTAAAGCGTCCTCGGTGAAGTGAAAGCCACGGTTAGCCATAGCTCATCTTTGAGGCTGAAGTAACCAGTGGCGTTCATGAATACGTGTTCATTATTTATGAGCAACGCCTCTCCGCATCAACTGGACCAGCCTCCCTATCCTACCGGTAGGCACGAAGAGAAGGCAACCGGATAACGTATTACGTCTTCATATTTTTTCCCCTGATGCACGCCCGGTAATTAAAGGTGCCCCGCCAAGGACTCGGATGATTTATCGGCGGTGCCGGTTCAGCCTGATAAGATGGGATCAGCTGATAACGAGCTGCCTTTTGTACATCGAGGCCAGACCCGTGATCGAACTCGACTTCACTCTTCCCTCCTTTCCCCTGCACCCCGACAGGGACCCGGTGTTATTCGAGTTCTGCCGTTCAACGTTCAACGGCTTGCTTATGCTGACTTCGTTTCAACTTCTGCTGTCACGATTCGACAGGAAGTTATAAATTCTGCAAGTGAATTTGGTACCGTTGCTCCGTGGAAGTTGGTTGGGAGAGAGTGGACAGTTATCAAGGTTTATGGGGTACGATTCTGACGGTTTCAAATTTGAAGTTTTAATTTGAAATTTGTATCGTGCACAAGATGACTGCAAGATTCAAGGTCGCTGAAGTAACAAATTATAAATTTGATATTTTCGAACGAAGACAGAAAATTGGAAAATACACGTTTTTAATGTAACCATAAATGAATTAATAGACACCCTAAGAAACTATGTAGATTGAAACACTTCAAATGACGCTTTTTGCCCTCAAAGATGCTTCATGAAAGACTATTCCGACCCGAATCAATCCTAATTCATACTTTCGGAGCCAATCATCGTATTTCCCTGCGAAGATTACAGCACGCTGAAACACTATAATCCGCATACCACCTGAGCATCCGTGGTCTAAACAAACTGCCTCGGAAAGCTCGCATGTCCTTTCTGATTGCTGCTACCACGCAACCTCAGGGTGGCAGCGCGTACGATGCAAGGTTGAAGAATTAGAAACTCAGAAAATAGCTTTCGAAAGAATCTGGGGCGTTAGTGATCAATAAACATGCAAGATTGCGCAGATAAGCGTCGATGATAATTTGAATTGAATTTGAAGAAAATCTTTAATTTCCAAATTATCCAGTTTATTTGATCGTCGTACTTCTTTTATAGAATGGGTTCAGTGTGCTTTAAAAGAAATTCAATACATGCTCGCCAGAAGAAACGAGCCTGTTTTCAGATTACTTTAATGGCCATCTCTCAGAAATGATCGAACAATGTAATAATATTTATGCTTAATACCCGCGGCCGTCTAACGAGGTATTTAATTAACTAAAATCCGCAAACATTACTCGCCACGATCTCTTCCCGCGCGCTGAACGCTCGAGCAGAACATTCGCGTAAATTGCATCGAAATTAGCCGTACGTTACGAAAGCAGCCTCGTTTCTCTCTGTGTACAGGTAGAAAAAACTCGCGTGGTTCTGCGAGGTTTGGTTTAAAGGCCATGAAACTTTTTCAACGGAGTTTTACGCTCTTGAACGGAGAAACGCGAACCTTCGAGCCTCGCCTTTCCACTTGTTCGTGAATTGTGCCTGACACTGTTTAACATCCCGACGACCCTGTTGAATTTGTGTACCACGTTAGAACGAATTACGATCAGAATAATATCAGTTGTTATTTAATAAGATAGGCTGGTATGGTCGTCCGTTGTTCACTATGTGTTTTAAATATTTAACAGGTGCAAGGATACTAGGGATGATAAACTTTCGATCTAGAAATGACGTAGTATTGCTTTTAGTATTATTACTAAAGTAGAATTACTTAAAAGATCTTAAGTAATACTTTACTACGCTGTCAGAGCATTCTTCGATTCCTGATGATATTAGCTATAATGCCGAAGATCGGCACAGTTTTTAAGAATACTCAACCCTTCATAAACTAAGTGAGCTATGACAAACTTCTATATTTTAAAAGAAATTATCTAGTAGTGCTAATAACATAGAAACCGCTTACTAGCAAAAGAAATTAACATAATTCACTTGGCATAAGGTTTTGTAATGCATGAAATTAGTTAACAAATTTAATATTTTACCAGAAGGGTGAATCTACTTCTTCTTGAAGTAACTGAAGCATTGTTCGCTATCAGAAACTGAGCGAATCAAACCGAACAGCCCCATCTCGTTCATCGATAACCTGCTTCTCTTCATGGCTCATTAAAACCGTGGCGCGTTGCGTGTTTACCGCGTACATCATAATAAAAAAAATCCGTAAAACAGCTACCCCGTTATCGTTTCTTTTACGCCTGATGCGCCTCGGAGAGACCATTGGCCGAGCGGTGTGTCCCCTTCCGGTTCTTCGTTGGCCAGCTTTTAAGGTAAATTAAATACGGCGCAACAAATTACGCGGCCAGCGTGGCTCCTCGTAAATCAACCGGCCAATAAAACGTCCTTCGGAACGAGCTGAAAAATCCGACGGAACGTCCTCTCGCCACGAAGAGATACACACTGAATACTTTGGAGGATGCTACGCAGCGCCAGAACGAAGGACTCTTCGGCGAACCAAGGGGCATGGTGTATATTTTATTACCTGCTGAATGTCTCAATTAAATCTTCGAAATCATTATCAAGAATCCTGGTTGTCGTCTTCTGTAGCCGCATGGGAAACGTTACTTTATCGATGTAAATCTTTAAATATCGTAGCGGTACCGAAAATTTTATATTCTAAACTAATTATCCTCTCGTTTCATTAAATTTAATACTATCTGAATAGTACAATACTAAAAACAGGTGTCAATCAATCTTCGGGGGAAAAAAAGAGCAGCCAGCAGGGACAGGAAATCAGTTAGGGACGAAGTTTCTTTCCGTTCGAAATCCCGACAGAGCCGTGTTCGCGCCGATTAACATCGCGCCCCGTGCGAAACGATAAATAGGATGATAAATGTGAACACGCACGATTATAGCAGCCGAGGTAGCAGCGTCAGATGCCGATGAATCAGCGGAGGTAAAGGTCAGAGGGATAAACGTGCACTTGAAAGGTCAAGGAAACGGTCAACCGTCCAATAGGAGCTAAGTAAAAATAGCTACTCGTGATTCGCGTATTAATTATACTGGATCCCTTAAAAAAAAAATTAAAAAAAAAAGAACGAAACGTTCGTTCGCCTTGCACGTCGCTTATGCAACCGTGCCCATTTCAGGAACTCGTTAATTATATCGGTCTTGACCGGTGTCTAGAGCAATCGACGTGTAATTGAAACGGACAAGCCACGCGTCCGACGTGCGATCCATTTATACAGAGCGTGATAAAATTAATCCTGTTATCGAGTTAGGGGCTTAACGCAGTCAGATCTTTCGATTCAGCTGGGTAACAGATTGACAACTGTGAGTTAAATTTCTTTTTAGAAATTTATCTCACCTTAATCATCACTTTAAAGGTGATGATTTCACCCCAGCAATTTTCTGCAAATTTTGACGCAAAATAGATGGAAAGATTGTAGATTTAGTTGGTACCCTAATCATTTTTGCTAATGTATTCCCAAAACCTAAAAGTATTGCAAATTACTGACAATCTCACGAGAAAATGAAACCAGCAATAATCATGTTTCAGTGACCTGAGAATCATACAGAATTTATTCCTGCCCCATTATTCGTCCTTAATTCTGTAAAAATAGTTCCATCTTTACTTTACTTAATGTATTTTACTTTTGAAACTGGACATTGACACTACAGAAACCGTCAACAACCGAAAACAACGTACCGTTCGTGTCTCTGAAGCAATTAAATCTTTGTATCAGTAACAAATTAATCAATTCCCTTATAGAAACCCGGATAAAATAGGAATGGTTAGCTATTCGAGAACCGTCCCAATCAAGGCATGCAATCAAGCAACCATTATTCCTCCTCGAACATCAACCAACTGCGTGCCACTTGTCATCGATCTACCGTCGCTATATAAAATCGACGTTTTACGAGCAATAATTTACAAAAGACCCCGGTTGCGCGCACGCACGGAAGGAGTCTTCGGAATCGAAACGGATCATCGACCAATTTATTACAGTCCGGCGTTGAAACTTCGGTCAATAAACAAGGGACTCTTAATTAACCATGAATCGTTTGACAAGTCGAAGGTGTCACTGAACGTCTTCACAGTTAATTTATATAATTACATATTTTTTTATTACGAAAATACTATCGATTCCGGCGAATCCCGTAAGACGTGTTCGTTTATTAACGTTTCTAAGAATTGAAGTATCGTTATTTTCCTTGTTCCTATATATATATTTTTTTTTAATTCCGTTTTTCGACAGCGGAGGAGAACCATCGAAGTAGAAAACATCGTAAATTCGTCATCGAGACGTTAAGTACGAACGTATCGCTAGAAGCACATCAATAATTAAACGAAACAACGCGCTCAGTATCGAACGTTTTTATTAAATACGAATCCACGTGCTACAGGCAGCTTCTGAAAAGGGGACGTTCAACCGTTCGATACTTATCGATCGTTTTAATCCTTTGGGGCCTCGGTGTGCACGTGCCAAGGTAAGCCTGAAATATCAGAGGATTTTGGAAATTCTAACAGGGATGAGGAATTCTATGACAAATCCTCAACTTCGTTGGTAACAAATAGCTAATTAAAGTTTAAACCTACCCTATAATTTATATACAGTCATCAGTATTGCCGTACTGTCAACTTTCATAACTCTATTCGCAAATATAAGAAACTTGAATTATATTATATAGAAGACACACAGCATATGTATTTCGAAATGGCGGCTAGTCAAACAAAATTTCAATCATTAATAGCTACAAGATTCGAAGTAAGAATTTATTCGCTAAAAATTAAACTTCTCTTAGGATTTCATAGCAGTACTTATAGTACCATAACTTTGAAATATAAAAATCATTGAACTTAGCTTCTCCATGGACCGAATTATTATAGAAATCCATCAGAAAACGCTTTTCAGCCAGTCAGCAACCTTTCATCCTATCTCGAATCACGTTTATCGACCTCGACCGGTAATTCCTGTGCAGCAGCCATTGGATTCGTACCACTTGCTGCCCCGATAACGAGCCTTTCTGATTAAAGTTTATTGCCAGACCGCAGTATCAGATAAGGCTTCCGTGTTTCTCGTCCGAGATGACGAGGGCATCATGCAGGGAGCGGTTCCCTCGTCCTAGACCTCGAATAAGGAGTTTGTAGGCTACCTTGAGCAGTGTCCGTCTCCCAGGACGCATCATCCTTTTGTCATTTAGCTAACTGATGTAACCATAGTATTCGTACATGGCCAGTTATCAAATATATAATAATTGCAAGATTTCTGTGCCTCAGAAACCAATAACTTAGGGAAATCATGGAATTTTAATTTTAAACATTGCAACTATTGAATATTAATCTGGATGCAACCTACAGAATATTCGTAGGTAGAATTCTTACCATGTTGGTCAAAAGTTGGCGACATCTAATTAGGACGTAGGTCCTTGGTCTCCATCAACTTTTGGCACCCTCGTTTTCACGGTGGTTGGTTCATTCGGGTATTGAATTGTTTACGGCTTCTAAATAAGTGACCCTCGAACAGTTCCCAAACAATTTGCCCTGGCCACGGATTGCTCGTAAATAAAGATAATCTATTCTACCCGGAAGATAAAAATCGCTTCAAGGTGCAGCCAATGGAACAGCCATGGATGAAAAGAGAGGACTATCTGGTGGACGAAGGGTCCTGAAGAGAGACGCGTATCCTATGCCCTCCAACGGGTGAACGATCCTCCAGTTATTCATTTTTACACCGTTCATTGGTCGGATTTTACGAGGCAAAAATGATGAAATTGCACTTTGCGCACCGTGCGTGCCCTCCCTTGTTCTTTATCCCTTTCTTTCCCTTATTCTTACGGCCGACTTCTTCGGTCGAACCTGATGATGGGAAAGTTCGGGATTTCTCCCACGAGTTTGCTCGTTCCATGGGACCTTCCGGATTGCTTGATAATGTTATGAAATACCTTTTGACTGTACGTTACGAGTGAAGCTGATGATTTGCGAACTTTTGATCGGATAACAGGAAATTGCATTCAACACTCTGAATACAAATTTTTCAAAGATCGTGCAACGTGGAAGAATGTTAACCTTTCAGGTACAAATTATGGTTAACTATATTGTATACTTCTGGGGATTAATACGATACAAAATTAGCCATCACAAAAACACTGAAATAAAATGTTTTAAATTATAACCAAACGGTGAAACGTTGATCGCTAGCGAAGACTGTTTCAGTAGAAACAGCCATGTCTGGTAAGACACAGGATGATATAGATTATCAAGGATACTGAGAAGTAATTTTTACTCTAATGCTTTAAATTTCTACTTAGGATCGTTAGTGTAACTTCAGTGGTATTTGCAACTTCCTTCCCCCTTTTTTTACTTAATTAGATTAGACTGGTATCCACAGCCATTGGTAATCCCTCGAAAACTTAACGCATTAAGGACACTAAGGATTCATTTTCCAATTTGATGGTAAAGGTCCTATGACAGCCAACGCGTTGAGCAACTTTGCGTTAGGAACGAAGTACAATCAAGGAAACCAGATAGAGGCGGAACGCCATAAAACGTGTGAAATGTTACATATCGAGGCTCGCCAACCTGATCGGTGATCAATAATGGCAGCGAAGCAGCAACGCAATAGCAAGAGGAGAAGAAGAAGAAGAAGAAGCAGCAAAAGAGTAACCAGAAGGTTCCAGTAGAATAAGAAGAGGCGAAAGAAGAAGTAAGAGAAGAGCAACGATGAAGAAGAGCAACAAAAGGCGCAGCCTCGGGTGCCGGGCGGGGCTCAGATGTTTATCCCGGTCGACCTCTTCCCCTAGCTCTCTTCAGGCCCCTCTTCGTGGTCTCTAACGTGCCCCCTTCACCTCGCTTCTTGCGGAGAAGCGCGCCCTCGGCGATCCAGACCTATAGAACGTTGCATCTACGTTATATGCGTGCTTTTGTGGCTCGAATGCGCTCCCAGTGGCGTCGCAAGACACACTCTTCCGATACATCATAAAGCGATCAAATTTGAGAAAAAGAAATTCCAGGATAAACAAAATGGCAACAATTACCCATTGTTCTAAGTCAATTTTTCATCTAACAAGTATCACTTATGGAAATTATTCGTCAGAGATGATGCTTCATTTTAAGGATTTGCAAAGATACTAAGGCAAGCAGCTAACAAGTTTGAGAATATACTTATACAAGTATCTTATTGTGAAAACAGTACTGGTACCCTAAAGAAATAAAAGAAACGTAGCCACAGTCTCAAAACGAACGATACCCATTGAACACGTGTAGAACAAAAAAGAAGCTTTACCAGCAGGTGAAGAAATGATAACGGCCATCATAGCTCGGACATCGATCGATTATTCAAAAGAATGTACCAAGATAGTGTTGCAGAGTTGTTGGACGTAACACGAGGTTGTCTGGTCTGATAGCGATATTCGTTGATAATAGAGGCGACCGGAAAGGGAACGAAGACGACGAGGTCGTCGGCACGTGACGAGCCGTAGAACGCTCGGTACCGATAAAAAAGCAACGTTAATCAGACACTTCGCATCGCCTCTATTCAGCTCCTGGCGAGCCGGAGTGATCTAGCTCGCAGCAGGTTCTTCAGGGCAAAAAATCGATGAATGAACCTTCCCCGGGGCGGAGGCTCGCGTTTCTCTTCTTGCTCGACCGAATTCTCCTCGCGAGCCGATCTTTCGTTGCCCGAACGATTCGCGAATTGTTCCGTGTGATTAACTGCGTTCGTCAGACATCGACCGACAATTAATGAATACCGGTGCTTTTGTGACCCGATCAAGGTTTTATGTCCGACGTCGGATTAAACGCTGATTGCGGAACCGTTCGATGTATAGCCGGATGAATCTTGCTACGTTTGATACGGCAATTCGTGCTGGATTGCGCTCGATTCAGATTTAATCAGAAGCTGTACCGCCCACTCTCGTAATTAAAACATTAATTTGTAAGCTTATTAAAAGAGGCTACTATATTGTCGTGGACATAACAGTCAGCGAGAGTGAATGATAATTAAAATCAAATTTAAAACTAATTACTAATTGAAGAGAATACCAACTAATAATTAATATATTTTATGTGATTCCTAACAAAAAGATAGGATGCCCGTTCAAACAAAAGAATAAAGAAGATATACATCTGTGGTGCATATTAATGGGCCCATAAGAGCGTATATATATCCATCGCGAGTGAAAAGGTCAAAGCGCCACGAAGTCGAACTCAGAACCCCAATGGCGAAACAAAAGGGGTTCTGGATCCCCGGGGATCGTTAGCAACGAGCACGTATCCCGCTGATGACGCACTTCCGGCCGAGTGAACCCCCACGGTGGCCCTGTGATAATTCCGGGGGATCGAGAAACAGCTCGAGATCCATCCACCGTGACTCCGTGGCCCCGTGACGACCCCGAAGAGAAGATGTTTGCTCTTGTTGCGGTGCGCGCACCGGAGAGACGGAGTCGGTTAAGCAGGAAGAGCGAGGAGAAACCGGCGAAAGATAAAGGTGGAAGAAGAAGGGGCGAACAGGGAGCTAAGGTAAGATGAAAAACATGAAAACGGCGAGGAGGATGAGGATGAGGAGGCTCGATCCAACGCCTAGCCTCCGAAGGAGCCGCGGCCGAGTGCCAGGCAAGCCGAGATGGTAGCGGTTCGCTCATCATTGTAATTACTTCGCGAGGATGTACCAGTATATTGGATCATTATCGACCGCTCCATATCTACCACCTAGCCCATAAGTATAGACTTATGCTCCTGGTGCCCCCTAACAGCCACCATACGCCTCCGCCGAACACGCGTATATCTTCCGACCCGACGAGGGGAATATTGGCGCACTCGTATACACCATGGGGAAATAACTATTGCCACTTGGAATGTAACTTGCCGCTTCGTTATCCGGCAACGATCAAACTATGCGATCGTGTGAAACTGATACGGGGGACGTTTCTGGACGAATTGCTTAGGTATTAACAATTTTGGTAGACTAGTCTCTGGATTCGTAATTCATTTTTTACGCGGCTGACAATCGTCGTGAATGGAATTTGTTCATTACCATACAGTGAACTAGTTTACATGTAAAGATTTTTATTAAGGGTTGTAAAAATTTTCATTTTTCCCATAGATATATTGTCGAAATTGTATTAGTGGGTTAGAAGATCAAACGTGACATTAAAGTAGAAAAAGAAATTAATCCTTAATACCTTTAACACGTGGCGTTGTAGAACGATTAATAAATTAACGAAGGGGGAATGATAATGGGCAAATAAAGCGAGAGAGTATTTAATAAAGTACCAGAAAGCCTAAAGACACGTGTAATCTCTAATACCTACTTGTAGCCATTATACAATCCTCTTTAACATAAAAACTCCTTTAGCGCCACTATCGAGTACCTAATAACTGCATCCTGAACAAAAAGTTAATTAAATGATAGCAAAAACTCAACGGCAATAAGCATCGTGAAACTTGCAAATGAACACCACGCCTATCTTCGATAATCCCTAAATTGGTATCCGCTAAATTCTTGGAAAACGGCAAAAATCCTCCCAACATCTGCGAACCGCCATAACTCCTTTTCCAATTACTTTGTCGTTGTTGTAAATCACGGGGAAAAGAAAAAGAAGCTTCCCGTTCATGCAAATTGGTATCACTGAACACCCCGGGCTCAATTCGCCCCTCGAACAACATGTGGCCGAGTTATTTCAAGTGGCCACGGTTATTACCTCACCCTATATATCGAAGCGAATATATACCTTGGCGCAAAGATGGGATCACGTACGTGTGCGTGCACGATACGGGAGCAAGCGAAAGCGTGTTGGTGTCCGCACACCAGACGAATCACGATCTTGGCACGTACCAGCTAACGACTCGTTCGTACGAGTCTCTGATCAAATAACCACAATCCGAACAACTTTCTCGGGGATCTGCATCAGTGTCGAAAAGCCACGTTCCCGAAGAGATTGGGAACCATGGATCGCGGAAGCCCGATCCGCGCGCCTAACGATCGCTGACATTAGACGTGTAATTACGCCACGAGTTTCAGCCACTTGCTGGAACTTGTCTCGCGTTTGATTCGTTAATGAACGGACTCGCCGTTAATTATCGACACCGGGTGATTTATGAAGCGCGAATAATGCTCACGGTGGGTTTTCTTAACGAGCAATTTGCATGGTGAACTCATTCTTTTGGGACGACGGAACACGCTGTTCCCCCTTCTTTTTTATTATCGTTACCTGACAGAAGCGCGCTGCGTCATGATTGGAGATTTTTTAGGTTTAAGTATGTTGATCAGAGTTATTGATATTTTTAATAAGTTCGAGATGAAAGATTTTGCAAATTTGGACATTGTAAATTAAATGGTGCTATGTCGAATACCAGTCTGGAAATCATTCTACATCGTAGAGACTGGCCTTTGGAATGCCGTAGAAATTTGATCGCGAACTTGTCAACCTAGTCGATGTGACCGCGAAAAGAGAGATCGCTTTCGCTCAAACGATACATCTCGATACATCTTGAATGATACTGGGTGCCTTCTATGTCTGCATGATCCAGAGCGTACGGATTATGTCCAATTTACGTAAAACGAATATTCGGCTTAGTATTCGTTTCAAAGCGAATTGGTTCATTTAATAACCAAGTAAAATTATCGTGTTTAGTAACTTCCGAGTGTAAGACAAATGGCGGTAAGGAAGACTGCTCTAGATACTATACCCAAAAATTTGTTGCAATATAGAAGTAAATCCATCTACAGTATATTCATAAAAGTCCATAATTGTACATACGTAAAATCAAAAAGGATTGCTTCTTATAGAAACTCAAGTATCGCCTATCTACGTGCCCATAGGTGATACTGTAATGAAAGTGTTAACAACGAATCCCTTACAAAATTCCTCAACCAGCAACAGGATTCTTCGTGAAAAAGAAGCTAAAAATCGATGTTCCTTCACCGGCTCAAATGTCTCTTCAGAAAATCGATCGTCAGATTTCCAAGTGGCAGATAAGGAAGCGTGCAGTCGGTTACCACGAAGCAGTGGCCAACAGCAGGACACTCGGAGCAGGATCGATCCAGGACGTACAACGGGAGCCGTGGAGGCAACGGGAGCGTATCGAAAGATGCGCCGTCGATAATCCTTCAGGGTAGGTCGGCGTGCATCGTGCACGGCCCTATCAAGCCGATGCACAAGCCCGGCCAAGGCAGCTGCTCGGTCAGGATCAGAAGCAAGCAGCAGCAGCAACAGCAGCAACATCAGACGAGGAGAACGGAGAAGTTATCCGGCCTCTTTCTCCATCCTTTCTTTAACCTCTGCTTCGCTTCCTCAACCGCCTCCGACCTACGTGTAGATGCTCAGGTGTAAAACCGTTGATTGCCACGGCAGTATTTTCTCTTTGCACGGCACGATGGGTAGCAGCGGTGGGCGTGCCGGCCACGACCGAAGGTAGACGGCCAAGGCCTCCTCTCATCGTGCTACCGCGATTATGTTTATTATACTTTGGCACACGCGTGTGCGTACGTGCGAGTACTTACATCTGGCCTCGCCTATACGAAACGTACCTAATGCCAAGACACGTTGCTATTCGAGCATCCAGAGCCACGGATCGTTACGAGTTCGATAAAAACGTCTGGCAATTCAGGGGACGGCAATTATGGAGGTGCGACGGTTGGGATGGGTTGAAATTTTGATCGGGCTTTCTACGGCGACTGGGCCTTTTCGATGTTCGTCTACGTTTTAATTGGGAACCTTGATTCTCCTTTGATGGTCAGAATGCAGGTTAAAGGAGGAAGTTTTATATAGGATACTTGAGTTTTTAGGGAACGTTATAGCACTTCTGATATTTCAGGGACTGATGATTGTTTGAACAATTCTTTAAATTGGTTAACAAAGTTCTAGAAAGCTATTCGTAGAAAATTTTGCCATGCTAAAAAATTCACTTTACCCACGAGATGCGTGGTGATCTACCGTCTCAATTACTAGAAATTGATACGTTCTTGGTCCCAGGAGAAGCTGATCGAATCGATATTCTCATCGAAGACCCGTTCTATGCATCATTATCAATGACACTGGTATCACGAGTACGCATGTATCAGGTTCGAACTCGAACGTCGACAGAGGAGGATGAGGCTAGCTTAGAATTCCATCGAGGTGGAGCCTTGACATTTCGTGGCCTGGAATCGACCGGCATAATTGATCGGCCTCTGTGGCTCCCATTCGACGAACGACCATGCTATTCAATTGCGTCTGGTACGGTTACGACGAAGTACGCGTACGACCTCGCCAAACGATGGAACGCGACCGAGTTGACTTCGCGAACTGGATACCCATTGTGAAATCGACTTGGAGGGGATCGCTTGTCTGTCATCCTTTATGAATATCAGATTCGATCGTCAGATGGCAGAGAGGCTAACGTTAACTAAAGCAACATGAAATTATAACAAACAACTGTTCAGGCAATTTGTATTTAACGAAATTTCTATTAACCGTAGGAAGTCTCGGACATGAAGAGCTAATTATACGAATAATATGTTATATTAACTTATTAATATAAGTTCCGCTAGAACTTACAATATCAATGTAGTTCGTTTCAAATTTTACACTTTTCTTCCTTGAAGTTTATCAACTACCTTACCGCCGTTAAACTTCGAATCCCCGGTCACTGGTCAACGGAATTATTTGAAACGAATCGCCTTCAAGGTATCGCCGGTACAAAATTACACGTTCCATCGCGTGTACAACGAGGCCGAAAACTTACAGCTATCGTCGTAGGTATCGATAGCAGAGGATTTTTCAGTGTTGCTTGCGGGAAAACGCACAGCGGGGAGAGAAGGAAAAAAGTTCACGCGACCACGACACGAAGACGTTCCACGATACCTGTCATTACCACGCACGATCGTGCAATTCGTTGTGGTTAAACGGACGCAACGGTCTGGCACGACAAACGAACGACGGGACGGTCGCAATTTCGCGTCGTTAACGAGCAGAAAGCGTCCAGGTTGCGAGAGGCGCGTGTGTGAAGAGCCCGCCAATAACGTGGCTCGAGGCGTGCTAAAAATTTTATAGCGTCCCCGGGTACAGAGCGGTGGCGAAACCCTGTTTAACAAAGTAATGACTACAATTATTCTGCGTTACATCCGCCGAGCGGATACCACGGGATACGGTTCGCCGTGCCAGGCACGGTGCAATTTACCGCAGATAATCGTCGATCAACAGGAGTTACTGAAGCTGGATATTGTCAGCTACTCGTTCACATTGAAACGATATCCGAGCCGAGCCGACTTGTCCGGATATCGCATAAACAAATGGTTTATTAAGCAGGCCTGCCGTTCTTCTTTTCGTACGCTGACTGTTGCCCGAGGCGCGGAGATTTGAACGCGCGGCAAGGACGGTGCTTTTTAATGCCGGCCGATTTTCTGGAGACCTCTAATGATACACATTATCCTGCAGAAGTTGCGTGAAATCTTTCTGTTTTTTCTTGGGCGAATCGTTTGGTTTCGTTCCTTTGAATACGACAGAAATTGGGTTTCTACAGTTCTTGGAAACTTGTGGTTTTCAACAAGTGTTTTCTTTCTCGTTTTTATAGCAGATATAATATGCACCATAATGTAACTTAAAACTCGAAAGATTAACTTGTCAATTTCAAGATTACTGCTTTCGGAAATCTTAAATTCCCAAGTAATTTAAATATACCAAATTTTTTCAGAATATTCCCAATTGAGCGCAGAAAGTACTAAACGGCGCGATCCAAAGTAATTTCATATTTTGAGCCTTGAAAGAGCCAAGCATTCAATGGCAACAAGGCTCGCATGCAGCAAGGGTGTCGTCTTCCACGTGAGATAAAGCATTCCAACATTTCCAACCCTTGGTCGGCACAGGGCTCGGGTGTATAGGAAAATGTGTTCGCGTGGTTCGTGTCGTGGCTCGTTCAATTTACATAAACACGTACTCATTGATTGCCAGGGCCAGATTGCCAGGCGTTATTACTTCAACGACCAGTTAACTTGGCCGTAGGATCGCGAATAATCGTTCAACCCTAATCGTTTCGTTACGCGCCGATCAGAACTATTCCTCGGCATCGATGCTCCACAATACGTGTAACCAAACGAATTAAAACAGAAAAGTTGTTTAATAAAACTCACCAAATTGAAAGGAGAAGGAAGCACCAGCATCGGGAAATCCGTTCTTCTCCGAACCTGAAACAAAACGATCGTATCGTCAGATCGAGGAGTCGATAAACAAATGCAAATGCAAGCACCACCCACGATGGCAACCCTTTCCACGTATTGTCATTAAAAGGGACCGCCCTAGATGTCGGATCCGGGGATTCGATTGATCTCAATGGGAAGATGTTAATCGAATCGATCGAGGCCTCGAACCAGACCCACGAGATCTACGCTTCATTGTCTGACGAAGTGCGATGAGCAACGTGAACGTGTGTTTCAGTATTGTGTAGGTACTGGATTACGTTGATTAATCAGCCATCATGGAATGGATCAATTATGTAACGAAGAAATGTTGTAACAGCGTAACATTTGTTACGGGCTGGTTATCTGATGTTGAAGAAACAGATTATGCAACTGCATCTTTTGTGACTTTTATCGAGCTCATTGTTTTATACAATTTGATAGGAATTCAGTAGAACAAGTACAAATTTCTATTCATATAAATTACAACAGTTACTTGCAATCTAAGAAAGTCTCAAGCAATTTCATGACATAAAAGTTCCTCAAAATGACACTTATGACACATCAATTTAAAGTTTAAAGTTTAGGTAAAATGGCAGTATAGGAGTTTGATCAATACTCTTATTACAAAATGGTCGATTTTTCATTGAAACAGATAATGAACCGCACAATTGACAAAACTTATTGATACCTAAGTTTTGAATTACGAATATCAAGGAAACATTTACATAGAAATTTTCATCGAACTTTAGTCTTTAAATTGACATGCCATGAGTACCATTTTGAAATACTTTTATCTCATGAAATCATGTCAGACTTGTCAGCAACACAATCCTTTAAATTCGAGACAACTAATTATCTTTAATTATTATTTCAAGAAACGATATTACCGGTACGCAATAGTTTATAACAGAAAGATAAAATCAAAACTGAAACAATAGGTAATTGTAAATCAGAATATCGGCGGTATTAAGCGAAAGATCGAAGTTAAGAAGAGGCTTGCTGCGTTTATCCACTCCGACAATGTGGAACGCGCGAGAGGGGGTAGCAATTCCAATCACTCGGGGATGGAACGTGTATCGATCGATCGATCGACGAATACCACGTGCTCAGCAACTGCAGCTGTAGGTGGAAGTCGAGTGCACCACCCACGAAGTGGCTACTTAGCATGCAAGACCAACTAGAAGCCAGCTGCCTACCTATCTGACAAGGTTAACTAATACAGCTCCCCTGGTCGCGGGTAACAGCTGATTAGAAGTATGCTGATAAATAAACAAAGATGATCTATCCGCTTCTAAATACTAAATCAAAAAGTTCTGAACAGTGTACCAGACAAAGAAAGAATTCTGCACAACTTGAAAATTATTTCTGATTTTGAAAACTATCATAAAGCAAAATTCTGTTTGATATTTTATACAAGGAATATCTGAATTATATATTTTTTTTTAATTACGGATGATAGAATAGGAATGATAAAAATTCAAAATTATTTATATTGATAGTCAATATATAGCTTACAACGAATGGCAAATTAATTAAATCAAATGTAATCAGCGAACAGAAGCGAAGCTGTCGTTGCGGATCGTTTTAATTGGTCTCCGGTCGGTAAACATGCATTATTCCGAGATGGGAGACAGGTACACGTCAAAACGTTCAAAACGAGAAAACTTCGCAGCGGGACACCTGCTACCGAGCTTTCCTTGACTTTGCCGCGACTTTTTCTTCGTCCACGCGCTCGAACGGATTGGAAGCTGCTGCCTCGACGAACTCTCAGCATGGAGCCTGCTGCACGCTAGCACCATGCCAATGGAATTGCGCGATTATCCGCTTTCTTGGTGCTTCAACGTTCACCGACGACGCAAGACAGGCGTATTAAGCCATAAATTCCCGATTAAAGACTCCCTGTTTACTGTCCGCGAGTCCTTTATTCTTCAAGGAGCAATTCAGAGGCGGAAAAACGGATCTAGCGGACCGGAAGCCGGCAAAATTCTTTCGCGAAGATTGAAATATTGGATATTTTCTTAAATTAACAAGACACGGGGTAAAATTCATATTATTATGTAAATAGATACTTATCAAATAAAAAGTAAACTTTCCAGAAATCCTTGACACCGTATGCCTTATTATTTAAACCTTTCATGATATTTCTTTTCTTGGCATTTTAAAATAGCAAATGTTATTGTGAGCCAGGTGATTCATAGAGTCTGTTCTTTGCTTTTGCTGCAGCAGTCTTTCCTCCTATTTTGACTTATTTCTTGAATCTTGGTTCATATGGGGTTTATTGATGTTTTATGGGGAATGACGTACAATCATCTTACCTGTATACATGTGTGGCATGAACCGGAATGTACAATCGAAGTTGAACATCTCGACGACTCCTTTTCTTGATCGATTCCTCGACGGCACTCATTTGTACACGGTTAATATTAACACTGCAAATTTTTGATACACTATCAATTGTTCATTATCGCTCAGGTTAAACTCCAGAGTTTCTTCTAAATTTTCATTTTTACATGGATTGTGTTAAATGTTCACAAGTCAGTTGTAATTACTGTTCTTCAAGATTGCAATCAAATGCTTCTTTAATCAGAATCACTTAAATATTTTTTGTGGAAAGTTTCTTAGTTTATTTTTAAGCACTGGTATGAGGGTTTGTGTGTATTCGCAATCTAATTATTAGAGAATAAGTTATTTCATTTCATTTATTTTTCTATCCTTCTTACATTCTCCAAGCATATCTAAATGGCTATAACGAATTCAAATGACTGTCAAGTGACTATAACTGTATTAGTATACAAACTTATATTTAGGAACCTATTCCCCTGCTACCTGTTATTTAGTAACTTATTTCCCTACCACTTGGTATTCAGGAACCACGACCTTCTTCGACTCTTTTCATACTTAAATATACATTTCCTCATCCCTTTCCCTCAAAAGCCGCCCCATTTCAAGCATCATCAGCATCCGAATGACCATCAAAAGTATCTAGAAGATCATTTTTCAACGAGAGTAATAATCATCCGTCAGTCGTTCTCGGCATCAGTCAGACGGTGGCAGGCCATGGATTACTGTTTTACAACACGATGAAACTATCCGCGTATTAAGGCGCGGCTTGCCACTCGAACCGACGACGCGGACGAACAGAAAAACCGGCGCAGATTTCCCTCCGCGTTCCCTTTTCAACGGTTCAGATTGCCCCAGCTGTTACCATTGGCGGTTTCCCCCGGCTGCGTGCCTTTATCACGATGGTTTTGCCACTTTGCCGCTAGAAAGGAACGCGCACTTACCACCGGGGGATCATAAAACACATCGTAACCGTACTATTTCGCGCGATCCATCCGATAGTCCGCTTTGCAAGGGGGGCCGGTTCGCCTCTCAAACCAGGCGTGTCGTTGTTGCCCGCATACAGAAACGGGCTACTGTTTTTCGCGTTAACTCGGTCCGCGGACAGCCACTCGTATATCGTACGTGCGTTCACGTTCGCCTCGATCAACGGATCCAATTGGATGTTTTCAAGGAACGTGCGGTTGTTCGAAACGATCTGCGGCTACTGGACACGTTTAGCAATTTTCAGGGGAAGAAATCGGTAGAATACGTGGCCTGTTCAGAGCACAACAGGATCGATTATCCTTTAACCCTTACGGTCTGATATCAGTACTTAAACTTCAAGGTTTGGTGCACGAAATTTCAGTTACCGATATAATAAATAACTATTTTATATTATTTTAACTATGTACCTTGAAAATTGTGGCAACTTATATCTAACGAAATTTAATTTTTAATCGCAGAAATCGTCGACATCAGTGAATTAGCACCTTAAATGTCGCGGAGACGAAATAATGCAATAAATTTGATATAATCAAATAAAAGAAATAGGAACGAATTGATTTCGAAGAGTAGCAAATGGAAAATGAAATGTTGGTATTTTGAATAATTAAGATTATAGTGTGTAGCACCATATATGCTCATTTTCACTGCGGCATTTAACGCGATAATCGTTGTCGATGCTGCTTCAGATACTGTTGATTTTCTTAAGGCTGCGGTGCAAGTTAAACGATAGCGCTTTTCACGTTTGACATTTAGAGTGATGTGATGCGAAAAGGGAATGTTGTTAAGGTTGAAGGATTTCTAGTCCTTCGATGGTTTCTGCTAACTATGCAATTAATTCGATGCTCCTTTAGAAGAACAGGATATATTATTCTTGTTAGTTGTCTTACGTAAGATCTATATAATTGGGATAATAATTTATCGAAAGATCGACTGCGGTTCGGTATGCAGAATATTAATCAAGACATTTTAATATAATCACCGGAAATAAACAATAGAAATTTATATGTTACTGGAAAATTATAGAAGATTCAGGTGATAAATCCTGGAAGAAGCATAAACTTGAAAATTGAATGTGTCTTGCTACACTTGTCCGTTTCCACTGCGCCAGCCAACGTTTCGAGGAAATAATGGACAAGGTCTGATTAAAAATACGAAGAAAACATAGTCCTAGGATCTCGATTTCGACGCAGGTTAAATATAAAATCGTGGATCGAATCGTCTGAAATTAAAGTACGACGGAGCTTTGGAAAGTAGAAAGCGCGATAGGAACGTTCCCGAGCGCATTGCCCCGTAAAAAATGTCGTGTCCGAGTAACATTCCACGCCAACTCTCCTAGATGAACAGCCTGAAGCGTGAAACAAACGATTCGCGCACATTTCTCTATACCGTTTGACCATGAAGAAATAAATCGCGCGACCGCTGTGCCGATCTGTTCGTTCTTCATCCTTTTTAAGCCTGTGACTCACAGAAAGCCTGTGTTGAACAGTTACACAAGCGTAACGTAACAGTTCTGGGTCGAAGAAAAAGCATGGAATTCCTAGAGAAGCCATGCAAAATAGCTGGCAACACCCGAAGAAACGTGAACCCTGCCACATCGTACGGCAACAATGAATTCCAGGCTAAATCGATTCGCGTCTGTCGAACCGTGACTCGATACGGCATAATTGCAATAATTGGAATCGTAGAAAAAGCCGATGTTCCAAGTCCACGACAACCGTACAACGTTTTTGCTCCTTTCGGCTTTTTTAACTGCCAATGGGATTCCTTAGTCGGCGAACACCGGTTGCAGATTTCTATCATCTTTCTAATTGTAAGTTACGCTGCGATCGTTCAATGTTAGTTACGCGGTGAGCGGGCTGGAATTAAGACCGAAAGGAACGAAAACGATCAACCGATTGGAATAATTTAGTCGCTGAGTTAGATCAGGTATGGATAAATTGATGAAACTGGATCGCGAAGGGTTATTCAATTAAACGATCCGCCTCGTAATGATTATATAGAAAATTGGCAAACACGTTTTGCATTACCTTCACACATACCTTCATTTTGGAGAGTAACATGCCACAAGATCATAGGCCTAGTGTTAAACCTTGTACAATCTAGCTTTAATAGAAATATTGGTTTTACGACTATGTTAACGTAAGTCCATACCTGATTACACCTTCGGTATATTTAGAGCATACCAATTGTTTAATCTCCTCAAAGGTGCCTGATAATGGTTCCTCAAACGAAGTACGACCCGCCATGAAGCGAGTTGTTTGAAGAGACGATGAACGAAGAGCAACTCGTTAGTCGCAATAGTTTCGAGTGATGGATGAAGGATCCGAGGCTTCCTGGTAGATCAAAAGGAACAGAGTGGCGTGAAGAACGAGCACGTGGCGTAGGTGTTAGCCAGGGTAGAGCGAAGGGAGCAAAGGAGCACGCGTTGTGGGCGGACCTCGAAGAGGTGGTGGAGGTTCAGGAGGCGGTGTTGGTAGGGGCCAGCTCGATAAAACCAGAACTGCCAAGGTAAGGCGATTCGAACTTTTGTTGGATCAACGTGGGATGACTTTCTTCCTTCGCTACTTTGTCAAATTTTCCACGGATCTATTTTCCTCTGGATCAACGTACTAGGACTTCTTTGCCAACTTTTCTAACGATGAAAGATTCTATCCTACCAAACCAGTGCACGGGGATTTTCTTCTTTTGCCACTCTAATGATGTTTAAGACAACTTATCTGGCACACCTTGTATATAATTTACATAAAAATTCTTCTAATTTAGAATCTTTACTTTGGTATATCGTGGAATGTTTGAATCTTTAACATAAATTTTCGATAATTCTCAAATTCAGTCGTAAACACGTGTTCACAATAAAATGAGGAGAAAATTGTCTCCTCGATCATGCTGTCAATGTTTCCGCACGATTGCCTCGGTAATTATCATTTTCTCGGGTAAAATCACGTCGAAGAAGCAACACAATTCACCGATCACTTTCTCCTGCCCTTTCGAGACCGGATTTGCATAGAGCCGTGGTTGATTGCTGGTAATTAGCGACGCGTGGCCCGCGCCCACGTCGGGTCAATCTCGTCGTGGTAGACGAGGATGATCTCTGCTAACGAACCGTGCTATAAGGTCGTCCGCGAGGCACCTACGGTACTTACGCACCTACACCGACTGGACATGTGTGTGTGTGTGTGTGTGTATGGTGTTTCTCTTGAATAATCAACGTGACGATTCACTCTACGAGAGTGGTCAGTGTTTCTTGATCATTCCGCTGTAATCGTCCGTGTCGTGAACAAATTTATGGTATTGTTGATGAAATAATTAATGTGCATTTAGTGAAATTGTGCGTACGAAATGTTATAGAGATTTTACTGATCAGAATTCTATCTACGATAGAAAGTTTTAGGACATTCGTTGAAAATTACGTAGAATTTAGAGAAATCGGCAATAATTCTGTATGTTTGGAAATTGTGATGGTTTTTATGCTTAATAATTTTAATTGAACGCATCCTTTCCAGGGCAAATCACCTTAAACTCTTTCGTACAATTTCTGTTCGTTGGGCGTTGCAAATAAAGATGCTAGTATTATACAATGCGAATAAAGTGGAGCCTCTTGAGAAGCAAAAGAAGAAAACAACATCACAATTTTATTACGCACAAAACTATAATAGAGTTTCTTTAGAATACCTTTGCGATAAAATATAAATAACGGCGTCATGGGATTGGCAATGCAAAATGGAAACTGCTCAACGATAAAATAGTCGCAAAATTGCAGGACATTGTAGAAATTCTATACAATGTTATAGAAAAAATGTCATGACAAATGATATTTGCATTCTGAGAATATTTCCAGTAATTTGTCCCGATAAAAGGTTAGCGAGTAAACGATTTTCTGATCGTCGAAATCGATTTCTTTCTCGACGCTGAAGTCTCTCGCGTTCTCTGTGCCGCGATAAAGCGACTTTACTGCCGATATCCGGAATAATTTATTGTCATTACATTCATCATGTTGACTGTAATGCGCGACACTCGCATTCAGAGAGAAAGCACTGCATCTGGAGTAAATGTTACTACGTACTAACGCCGATTTACGAGCGACACTTGCCAATGCGTTTAACAGACACCACCGACGACAATTCCAACGGTAATTTATCTCTCGGATCTGAAGCCATCTATGCAAATATTTTCGTAGGTTTAGTAGTAAATGCCTCTTGGTCTATTCGAGAAACAACGAACGGAAGATTCGAACATACCAGCGGAACCTGTTAGTAAACTGACAAACTATTTATTAGAATTGAACAATTAACGAAGATGTAAAGAAATGATGAAGGTTAAAAATTAACGAACAAAAGAGATTGATAAAATGTTCTTGTTAACCTTTTCAAACCGATCCTGAGAAACGATTTTATTCTTTGAAAATCACACGAATAATATCAGTATGGAAAACTATACGTTTATGTGGATATTAATATTAATAACTTGAATGTTAATGCATTAAAAAGGGAATCGATTAATCTTCCTGTAATACACAATACTGCGAAACGAATGAATCCCTTTTTTCATGAATAACAAAAATCGAGCACACTTCATTTATTAATCATTCGCTATGGCCTGCCTTTGTTTTATAATAAAAGTTCAAAACTGAAGGCCAATTTTCCATATGTAAAAACTGACAATGAGCCAGTATTCAATATTAAGAAAATTCGAATTAATAAAACCTTCACGACTTTTTATTTGTCAGTGGGAATAATTTTTCTTATGCAGTATTGTTTCGAACGATATAAAGTTCAAGTTCCAAGTTTCTTGATTTATGCAAACTTTTTACTTTGCTATCTGTTGGAATTAAATTGCTGGACTTTGTCCTATTTTTATACGTGTCTTTGAGTACATCAGAAAAATTATCATCTAATAGTAATTAAATTTTCTATCAGATCATAACCTACAAGATAAAGCAGGAACCAAAATTTAACAGAATCTTGTTCTCCAATAAATAAGATTCTACAAAATCTTAAGTTTCCTTCGCTTTTCGATAAAACTTTTTGGATTTCTTGTCGAAGCATGCTGCAGTCAAAGGATCAACCGCGCACATGACACCTTTGAAGCACCCAGGTCATTGTTCATCCCTAAATTCAAAAAACGAACATGTGGACACCAACAAAGTGCAACCACGATTTTGTTAATTTTTACTTTCCTACACAAACAAACTCGAAATATAATATTCCATCGTATAACTGAAAAAGTTGTGCACAAAATACTATTTTCTGACACGTAGAAAAAAAGCCAACTATCGTGTCGTCTTCGTAAATAACATCGAGTCTTTGCACTTGAAGCGCTCCAACGAAAACCGCTGGTACTATTTCTGTTAAAGTCGGTTCGAAAGTAATTCACCGTCCCGTGGAACACGATTCTATCCCCCACGCAGGAGCCAACGATCGAACATCGGCTCCATCAGTTTGCCGTCGTGGCGCGGCGTCGAGCAAGCGTTGTAAAGATCAAATCGATGCGTCGTTACACCTTGTCACGAGGTATGGCACACAGTTGCATCCGCAGCCCGGATGCACTCGTCGCACTTGCACACGGATGAGCACAACGTTCGCGCCGGTGCCGAGACTGTGTCAAGGATGTTTCACGGATTCGAAACACCTTTGTAACCCTGTTCGGCCGGGTGGCGGTCATTCGACGGGTAGACTTTTTCCGCGAGAACGCGAGACGACACCGCGAGTCCCGAAGCGGAGCCGAGCACGAAGTAGAGGCGAGTTCTAGGTACGACTGGTAGGGGTCTGCACGGGGTCTCGAGAAGAGCTGGAAGGGGATAAGGTCGAGGGTCAGGGCTATGCCGTACGACCCGTGACCCGTGACCCATGACCCTCTCGATCCCTCCGACCCCGGACGAACCTCCCCCTTCTCTGCCAGCTCTTTCTTCTGCGTCCACATCTCTTCACCGTTTCTTCTGTTTAGACGTTGCGTTTCTTTCTTTTCTCGTCGTTTCGACTACCAAACCGAATCAACGTCTCTCGTTTTAAATTGTAGAATTTGGTCAAATGATTTTGCGTCGAAATTCATATAACGACCGCACATTTATTTTTATCCTCGATCCTTGCGAAGGATAATTGCATAAAAAATTGATAAATTTTGTTTTCATGACTGCTTCTAATTCTGGGGTAATTAAAGTGATCAGGAAAGTTTTAGCGTTAATGGAAATCGTTGTATGATGCTTGGAAATGTTAATAGCGATGACGTTACAATTTTTTTAAGCAATAATTCAATCTGGAATTGCTAACGTTCCTAAAAACATAGTACGTTAATGTGAATGACTCGTACAAGTTCCTTATGAATTATTATCGATTACTTCTTGTTATCAGTTAGAATACAGTTATCTAAATATTGTGCAAACAATACATCAATTCTACGTACGAATTATATTTTATTCTGTGACGTTATTACGCTTTCATGAGAACATTTTTTTTTTTGTGCACCGTAAGATAACAGTACATTTCATTCGATATGAATAAATGTGATTTCTGGGTGAATAAGAATGTCGGAGCTTGGTATAAAATTTCAAAAATACAAAATTGTGTATCTTTTTCATATGTAAAAAAGGAATATAGAACTTTATTAGAAAAAAAAAAAAAAGATCGAGACACTGAAATCTTAAAGGCACTTTATTTATAATTTATGTTTGGAAGACAAAAAATAGCATTAATAGACTAAAACCTAGCCTTATCTTATGCAAAGCTACAAATCATTCTGTTATCGCTTACTTAATAATATATCCTCTTTTCTTCGACCCGAAGAAAAATGTTCATAAAAAGAAAACGTCGATAACAATGTTTACAAATATAATATGATAAGTGCCACATCAAGTTATCGTTATTAAAATGTTGCAGCTAACAGTGATTGCAAAATATTACACATATACTATTTATTGCTCTATTTTCATAATAGTATCACAATATTCTTTTCAGATAATTGATTTTACATCCATCACGATATAGCCTGTTAAATATTTGTTTATTTATGAAATTAACTCCGAATCGTTCAACCGCATACGCGAAATAAGATATGCATCCGTGTGTGCAGAAAGATATAAATATTGCAAGATCAGCTAAAGATACAATCAAGCTTCTTCCTCTGTTCGTGACTGCACTGCTTTTTTCCACGCGACCATGCTCCGTGAGATTCTTGACTTCTGGAAAAATGGCAAAACGTGATCTTCGTTGTCTCTGCGAAAGGGTTATACAGTCTCTAAGGTACTCCGTTGCATCTCTTTCTTCGAGTATAAGAACAAAGAAAACAATGAACCATTGTGTATGATTTCGAAATATAATTATTATATTTGATTTCTATATTTACTTTGAAAAGTTTCTTCGTAATTGTTTAAGTACTCTTCTTTAAAGCTCTTGTACGATTCTAAAAATATAAAATCAATATGGTTTGATAAGCAGTTCCGTAACTCCTACGCTGGTATACCACACGTCATTCATTCTGTACAGTTCCGTTAGCGTATCTACCGCACTTTTAACATTTTGACGTGGACACGAAACTTTTTATCTCGTCAATCTTCAATACAGTGTAGCAGTTATCGATTGTAATTTGGGAATTAGTAATTTCCTAAATTTGTAAACAAAATCCTATCGGTGAACGAATAATATTGTCAAAAAATTAGATTTCACGAAACTTATGGTTATCAAAGCATTAAGGTACTTAAAGTGACAAAATTCTCTTGATTGCCAATAAAATATGTAATTTTGATATTAATTATTTCATTTTTGAAGACTGCGCGTTGCATCAGAATATTCATAATCCGGAAAACAAAACAATATTCATGATTGACGTTCATTTTACCGTGAGAAACGAAAATGTCTGTCCAACGAAGTTGTCTACTATGATACCGGTTTAATTAATCGATGGAAGTTTAAATGCGAATGACCTCGGGTTCGCGAAATCCGCCACGACAAACGGGCTAATTATTAATAGATTCAATCACTGCTCGTAACACATAATCGAGGATATGCACGGATTCGATCAAAGTATAATAAACAAGAAATCGATACTGTCGTGAATATAATAGGAAATGAGGACTCGTAAAAATGTTTCACTTCCCGAGGCATCGTGAGTTAACGCGTTCGCGATCATTCCGAAGACGTTGAAAACTTAACCGCGTGGTATTTTTACTTTTAACCAATTTTATTCCTTGTAATAAATATCTAATATCTTTTTAATTGGATAAGTAAGAAAATTTCTCATATCACGAGCTTCCATAGAAATTCAATTATCACACATATATATTAAATTTATTAAGCAGCAAACGAGAATTATTTATTAAATTATATATAGAAATATTTATTATGAAAGTGAGGCAGCTATATTTTCGAGAAAATTGGATTTCATATTATGTTAGCTTTAAAATAAACGAACCGTAAATATCTTATTGACACACGCGCTATCAATTAACAAGTTTTAAACTTCCAATGAACCTAACAAAATTCTGATACACTCATCAAACTGTTTACTACATTAATCAATTGCTTGTTGCAACAAATGTTTCCAACTTTTAACAATAAAAATAAAAATTTGGAGGAAAGTTTCGCTTACGCCATCAACCATCCAGATTGCCCAAAAATGATCAATTCATCAATTTTACTAATTTAATTTCCTCGCGATAGGTGCAGTTCCAATGACTCGCGTACGGATAAAAATATAACTACACATTAACATCTGCCGTGAAATTATACGACACATCATTTATTGCATGATCAGATACTTTTGCAGCGATTAGCGCGGGATCAGGGCCGTGTCGCGTGACGACAACCGAGTACGCCTTTGCGCCCGGTTCGTTTAAGAGCGTTTCAATGTCCGTTCCGTAACCGCGTACACGAAACTGAGCCACTTAATATGGATGCGTGCGGAAGACCCGCATCAGACCCCTGAACCATGACCCCTTGGCTTGCATCGGGATCATCAGCACGGTAGGCTGGCAACGAAACGCTTGAAAAATTTCACGCTACACCGCCGAACGTTCGCCAATTATTATCGTAACACGCACACGCCGCTCGATTTTCCCGGGGGCTGACGCGAGCCACGAGATCGATTACGAACCGAACGAGTCAATCGATCGCGTGTATCTCAACGATCTTTAATTGAAACGATCGTCTTACGACCCGTTTCAATCTCGTCGGTGTGTGGCCGTTCGATTTCAACTTGATGGACGTCCGAGCGTTCAGGCTATGATTGAAAGAGGAAGTTCATTTATTTATTATATTTTTTTTTTGCTCTACCGTTAGCGACTGTGGTTAACGACGAGACCGATTTCCTTCTCGTTTTCTACATTTCTCTACTATTTTCTTGAATGTTATTTTTCAGTTGGATAGAATGCTTTATTTTGAAATTGTAATAGCTACATAATGTTGGGTACGGGTCACGATTAATCTTCTATGGAGTTTCGAGGATTAATTTTAATAAGGATAGTTTTTGCAAGAGAAAACTGAACTGAGAGTGACGATCGTTAATTGAAAGTGACTCTCGGTATAGTGTCCACTTGCGACAAATGCTATCGACAGTTCTCTATGTGATTTTTTCTCTCCACCAGCGGATAGTTACAGTTAACTCTGGTTATTGGTTTGTTTGTTACTTTCTAGGATTAAATTGAAAAATTATCAGAAAAAGGAAGAATGTCACTCTTTGCGAATTAATATAGTTATTTTCTTGTTTATTTCCTGGAAAGAGATTGAGAAATTCTTCAAAGTGGATTCTGATGAATTAAAGTAGGTTCGTTAAATACAAATTACAGATGATTAAGTGAGAACCTTTCTGAATTGATGTTGATTACACACGCGTAATGATTACACGTCTGGATAGGTTAATTCGTTCAATTGCAAGATAAATGAACGGACCAACGAATTTACGCTCCCGGAACCAATCCCGGAGACAAATCGGTTTACGAGCGTGTTCTTTATTGCTTCTGAAACTACAAGGCTGCACGTGTCGTGGCAAAGGTTCCAGCAAAGTGATTTTACGTAATCCAGCTAATAATCTTGTTGCGTTGTTGCGAAAAACTTCTTAGGATCGATCTAAAGCTGGTAGTCTTCGTATCAATCGCTAAGATTGATCATATAAAAAAAAAAGAAGAAGAAATTGCTGCGCTTGGTACCATTTTAAATCTTGTGTAATTCAAGGTGCTAAAGTGCAAACCTAAATTCGGAACAGCCTTAACCCAAAACTAGGAAAAATATAAAAATATGTCGATCATAGTCAGCTACCATAATTATTAAATAGCAAAGCTTCGTACACTGGTAAACAATATTTAAGATAATGGTAGAAAATTTGTGAAATAAAAACAAAATACAGTAAAAAAATGAAACTTAACGTCCGTGTCCCATTGGTCCACCGTTCAAGGACTAGTAATTAATATTTTAATGAATCCTGTCACACCGTGGAGACCAATGTATTAAATTATTTCTTTCGTATTTGGAAGAAACGAACCTTCATACGATGGGACACACATCGTTGAAAGGTGGACATTGGAAATGGTTCGCGTGTTAAATCGAAGAAGATGCTGGTGCAGGTGTTCGAGAAGAAAAGTACGTATGTAGCTGGTGCACGTGCAAAGACAAATCTGGCCGCATTTTTCCAAAGCTTTTTCGGAGCGGAGGTCATCGTGACCAGCACGCATCGTGCCGCTGAGAAACCGCGACGTGACCGATTCGATCGTTCTACGAGCGTGTTCGAGCGGACTCACGCGACTCTTTCTCTCTCGACACAGAAGCGCAGATTCCTTGCGAAGATTAAATTCTGAATAAGCCTTAATCGTGGCTGGCTACCTACGCGGTTGTCGCGGTCTTCAAGAAAATCGTCGGGGTCGAATGACTTAATCTTGGGAGGAGAAATCTTCTTTGGAAGAGAAATGTCTTCTTGCGTGTACGTACGTTGTTGGAGATAAAATTCAATGTTTTTCTATGAATTTGCAATTTACAAGTGCTATTTTCTTAAATAATTTGTAACTTATTATGAACAATTTAGAAAGATATAATAATTTAATGCGTTGAATTCGTCATCTATAGGATGATTGACTACAGAATACAGTTGCTTCATTTTGCAATTTGTCGATGATATTTAATACTCTCGTCAATTGTTTGATTCTACAATTCGTGTATTACATTTTTTTTTTTACTTTAACCAACTGTATCTAGTGTTGAAAATTTATAATTTAGACAAGATGATATAATATTTATGTATTCAAAATATGCTTTAAATTGTGTAAAGGAATATCCTTTTATTATTATTATATGACAATAATAATAGAGGTGATTTTAAGCTTAAGGCGTTTCGCAGTGGATCAAAAGGCTGTGACAAGTTGAAAAAACTACTACTTTCAACAAGTATTCTTTAAAATAAATAAAAGGATGTAATATGTTAAAAATGTATATTTAAAATTGCAGAATGTAATTATAGAAATATTTAAAAAATCTGATTGTAAGGGAATGGCACGATACAGAATTAAGAAAGTAGTTCGAGTCCGTACATGGTCAGACGTATCATGATCGGTTAAAACATTCACTGAATTGCCTCTGCATCAATTATCATAATCAATTATTTAATTATCAAAAGATGAAGATGAACTGAAAAAATTCAGTTGTCATGTAATCTTATCGTAACTAGAAAAATAATATAATCGGTTTAATAATATTAACTGCTCACCCTAAACTCGAGTCACGATAAAGTAGCACGTAGTTCAAAGAAACACGAACATCTTTAATAAAAATCCAAAAGGTTCGCATCCGATAATATCATACGATCCTTCAACCGAAGATAATCCTAAAGCTGGGACCAATACTCGAAATAGCAAACTATAAATTCGAATTGGTTAAAAATTGTCCGGCCAGGCAACGAATAAACGAGCTGTAGCAGAAATTCATTTAACAACCTCCCCGTAAGTAGCATTATTAATTACGACGCGACGAGGGAACGATCGCCGCTCGAATTTGCATGCTCTTCTCGAACTTAATTAATTTCCGATAATTAAAACGATACCATACGCGTGCACCTAAACAGACCCGAGGATCGGGAACGAAGACAGAAAAACCCGACAACCCGGTACCGTAATTATCGAATGGAGTCCGGAGACCATTCAACACGAATTCCTATAAATATCAAGAAACTCGCGGATCGTTCTTTAAAGAAACTCAATCGTATTTTCCGCGTTGATCGAACACGCACGGGCTCACGCAGAGCTGACGATCCGGTGCCTCCGCCTTGATTTCGCTGCACGAGATTGAAAAATAAAATGGAGGCAAAATAAAAAAAGGATCGAGTCGAGATTGAAAAATCGTTCTCGAACAGCTGGAAGAAGGATTTCGATAAACAGGTACGACATCGATATTTATCACTTGGCGGCCTGGTTTGTGCCGCTGAAACCGACGGCAAACTCGTTAATCATACACCGGTGGCTAGCACCGACGAGTTAAAACTCTACGAATTGATGGTTCCTAATTAAGGAGTGGCGGCGCAATTAATGAGACGCGCACTTTTAATTGCCTCGATCAATAAAAGGATGTTGGGGTGTAGCCCGCGGGCACACGGTGTCACCCGATAAATGTTTTTCGTGCTACCGTATCCGTCTGTGTGTACGTGTGTGGATCGATTTGAAGCAACGGGGCCAACATACACGAGCCGCAGGCCACCGGAATTTCTCAAATCGACTTCCGTCCGGGACGCTCGTTAATTACGCCCGATCTCTGCACTTTTAATCCGACGCTCGCGGAGATCGTGGAGCACGATAAGCGAACGACTTCTTCGGATTCGGAGGAGAGTTTCAAGGGAATCGGTGCTTACTTTTTTTACTTCATTTTTTCGTTTTACGAGACACCGAGAGTTTCGTGGTTCTGTTAGCAGGTTTGTGAGAAAGTAGTCTGCTGGAAGATGTGAGTGTACGAAATCGTGGAAAAATATAAATAAGAAGCCAAGTGTGTTAACAAATTGACAGTTTCAGGGAAAATAAAATATATTGACGCTACTTAATTGTTAAAGCGGCACTTTTCTTTTTATCATTAACGTAGTTATTCCTAGAAATCAAAGATATATTATTAAAATATAGATGATAAAGTATTTACTTAGTAATTATTTCATAATTTTGAATTTTCTTAATGTTCTTCAAAATCTTTCATCGAACGAATAGCTGAAAATCATACACATTACGTACGATCGTCTCTTTGAAAATTGATTCTACATGATCCTCCCTACGCCTTGCAATAAATCATCGACAGGTACGATCGATTATAACCGTCCACCGTCATGAATACGCAATTACATGGAAAATAATGGAAGCCCAACTACTGGTAATTGAAATTCATCCGTTTTTTCGTAAAAATCGATAATCACGGTATGAAAGTGGGGCAATCGACCCAATATAGTCGCGAAATAATGACAGAAATAAACGATCGTGAGAGGAACACACGTTCATTAAACACGCGATACCCGAGCCGGGTGTAAATCAAGAGTAAAGAAGCGTCGGTATATGTGGCTGCTTTGGAAGTTCTGAATTTTGACTTCCGTTTCAGTGGCCCTATAATTGCGGTTCCTTAAACGGCGGGTACGGACACCTTCCTCCCTTAATTGGAACGCGATAGATTGGCCAACAAATGCCAGAGATTAAGCAGCGTCCACGAACACGCCAAAAATTGTTCCACGGCTACCAATTATTTCTTACTCTCTGATATCGACCTCTTTCCTCCTTAAAAAAAAAAAAAACAACACGCCTCTGTGCAAAAATTTACATATGCAAATGTTATTTATCTTAAGAAACAATGCGACAAATGTAACCCAGTGAAGTGTCGTCTTCTTCGAAATAAAAATGCTCATAGTGTATCGATACATTTTTAGACCCGTTGTACTTTGTCCTGCTGGTCACGAAAGGCTTAAATGAACGTTTCGTGTCCCGAAGTCCAAGGTTTCGCGCGAATGGAACAGTTTGGGACGCGTGCGACATCGGTCATCCGAAGAGTCGGTAAGTCGGATGCGTGCACAGCATCGGGAATTTCAAATCGTCGGCGGATCTAGACGCTAGAAAGAGCAGAAAGGGTATCGTCTGGAACTCGGCCGGCCTGGACAGGTCGGCTTCTTTTTTGACGAGACGGGGACCCGGCGAATCGAGACGAATAAATTCCGATCGTGACAAAAGGAGAACGCTCTTATACGAACCTAATAGCCTCGGTTGGGCTACCGCAAGGGGACACACACGCCGAATCTGTATTCCTCTCTCCTGGAAGCCTCGAACGAAATAACGACCGGACGTTTCTGCCTCGGAACCGACCAAGCTCTTCAATCTGGCTAAAACGTGCGCAGGTGGTACGAACAGTCGTCCCCGAAAGACCATCGCCGAATTCCGTTTCCCATAATTTAGTGGACGATGCAAATATCGGTATACAAATTTCATCGAATGGCTACTGTTTCGCCTTCTAGCGTCCGTTCTGAGCGGGTTTCTACTACGATTGGCTGAGACGAGTACCGATCATGGTTGGGTTTCGTTTTAGGAATCAGGTTTGCTTTTCTTTTCAACCAGACAGGGTGAAACAGGATTTTTAAAAGATATTGAACTGGATTCGGTAGTTCTTACAATATTTAATTTAATATAAAAGAAGATAAAGAAATGTTCAACGCACTAGTTTTATGTTCCTTACTCAAGGTATCAAGTTGGAAATGAAATGATGTATGTCTTACTAAACGCGCCTTATTTCACTGCCACACGTATACGATTAAATTAATTAACTGGCACCAAATTACCATTAATCCACCGACAGAAACTTCCGAAAATTTCACAGCCTTCGCTAAAACGAAGAAGAAAACGTCTGCAAAGAAGACGACAAACAAAAACATCGAAACAGAATATAAATCAAACACCCAGATCGTTCCTTCCAAAAAGGAAACGAAGGAGATTCTGTGAACGTGAGTCCCCTGGAACCTTTCCCTTTTCCAATAAATGCCCGGACGTCGGGAAGCATTATTTCCAGTCCTGTCAGCATCTTCAATCAAGACAGGGTGACTGGTAGAGGCTCGTTGGATGCGTCCCGAACGGGTCCACGGTGTCCTGTGGCCCGATGTAAATGAAAAATGTAAATTGGTCCGATTGCCCTTACCGATCGCGGCCTTTCTGGCCCGAGGGACCTCTGTCCATTCAGCGGAAAAAACATCTAAAACGCTTTACGCGGGTCCAACCTTGGGGAGGAGGAGAGAGAAAAAGAGGGAGGATGCAGCCTTTCGCTAGACTGAAGAGACAATGCCATTGTTTTTAGACTTCAAAGGGACCTGGCCGCTCGCGAACTGGCCCTTTGCTCTCGCCGTCGGTCCTAAATTCTTCTACGTCAAGCCGCACGGTCCCCGTAACCGCGAATCCCTCTTCCCTTTCCTCTCTCTTTCGTCCCCCTCTTGTTACTCTCTGCATTATGTACGAATACTGCCCGAAGGGACGTTCGTTAACCCTTACGAATGGGACGCGTTCTTGCAATAAGCACCCTACCTTTACTCTTCCCCTTCTACAATCTCTCCCTTGATTCCGCTCGGATGGCTTTTAATCGGTGCTCTTAATTGGCTAATCTTGCGATGGCATGCAAGGGTTCTGAGTTGATTCCAAGGGGTTCGTTTAGTGGTAGATGAAGTTTAGGGTCATGGAAATGTCAATCGAGTGTTGGATACTTGAGTCATTTCAAATTACCCCTTTTTATTAAACTAATTGTAGGCAAATCACACTATTTAGTAAGTTAACAAAGTTAATTTGCTTCAACCGAACGCCGAATGTTCTATCCAACACAGAATACTGAAAGTTGCGAGGATCGTCGATGTGTTAACACACCTGTTCCCGAAAAGGGAAATCGAACCCAAAAATCGTCGTACGAACCGAATCGAATTACCAGGGTCTCCGGATCGGCCCAGCAAAAAAAGTACAAAGAAGCAAAGAAACAAACATCGTACAAGAATCTCCGCGAAAAAAGAGGACTCACCCCTATAAGAGCAATCTCCCCCTATCTCCCTGGTGGCGGCCGGTAGCAGAACAAGCGGTACAGCCAAGGAAGGGCAGGAAAAAAATGGCGAAGAAGATCGGGGACGTGGGGAGGGAACAGAGAGACAGCCACTTTGATGCGCATCCGAAGAAGCCGGCGGCCAGAAGCGCGGTAATTGCTACGCTGGCGCGGCTCCGCTCCAATAAGCCATGCCATATGCTCCCCGCAAGAAGCTTGTGGCGTGGTTACATGGGGCCATGGCGTGGCGTCGAAGGCCTAAACGTGGCTACACGCCGCGTAGGAGCGACTCGCGCGTATGTAAATGCGTATTGTCTTACCCCGCCGATAAAAAGACCTCCGCTAAGGCGGCTGCATTACCGGGACCCGCAGTATATTAGCCCTTTGATTTATGCCGGATCGCCATATAAGCCCTACAATGTCCTGGTGAGCGGCTCCTGTACGCTTGCCTCGTTCTTTACTCGCGAGGCCAATACTTTAATGTTCCCCCACTTCGAGACTGGCAAAAACTTGTCCATTTCGAAATTTCGTCAGAGTCAGTTTATGCTTCTGTCTTCGCGTTCTCGACGAAATCTTATAAGAAGCTCTCTGTTTAAATCTTTGAGTTTCCACTTCCCTATCCTCCAAATCTGATCAACTGCCACGTCTGCCTTTCTCGTTTAACAAAAGGGGATAAAAATAATAGCATCACAATGCCTCGTTTGCCCGACTGGCTTCAACAAACCATCATTCTGGAGAGATTTTCTTACCAGTTCAGAGAATAAATTCTCGCCGAACGAATTTCTCACTGAAAATGTGGCGGCATTGAGGCGAACGGCGTGAAACGGCTCGGCCAGAAAGTAGCTTGGAACAAATGCAATATTGAAACGAGTTATCTTGCGCATTTGTGGTCAGCACAATCGTCGGCCGAACGGTAACGCGATGGATCAGTGCTAAAACTCTTATCTAACTAATTTAAGAGGCTCGGCTTTTCTTTCGGTTACCGAGGCGGATCTACGCCGCTCTTGGCGTCCAGTATGGTCGTGAACAAGGCGGCGAACAATGCCGGACAATAATGCTCGCCGCTCGATTTGCATGTTCACGGGAATATCAGCGGATTCGCATCGTGCAATTAATAAATTTGTCGGCCTGATGCATTATTCATTTGCCACGGTGCTCGCCTCTACCGTTCCCCGTTCATTCTTTCTTCTTCTTGCCTGTTTTTCTAGCCGACATGGCTAGAATACGTAACTTCATTCGTTCTTGATAGTATCTTAAGATCGCGGAAGTTTGAAATGATAATATTTTTTGAAAATAGGAAATATAATTCCTTACGCGAAACTTTCGACCTTTGTGTATTATATAATATTTTCTAGACTTTATGCACGCTTTGATTTTCATTCGTTCTGAAACTTATCTCTTATAGTATCATATGGGACGAAATCCTCATATGTGCTGCTTCATAAGCCGCATGAATCAAGCCCCTTTGACGTAAATACTAACCCAAATACGCAATAGGCAATAATTCTCGAGTATTGGGACAGATAGTAGAACATACTTTCCCTACGGCGCCATTTTTCCTAGGGAAGCCTATGGGACTCCACAGCGCATCTACATACGGCTGTTTTGAGCCACAAATCTTGCGTCCTGAATTGAAATTACACAAAATTTTGTATCTATTTCAAATGGCACGTCGCCTAATGTGTTTCTGACCCAGCAAGCTATGAATATCTGTCATTCAAAGACTACCAATATATTGCTCGACTATCAACACACACAAAAATTGATTTGATGCGACAAAGGTACCCGCATCGTCACACTTTTCTATCGATTGACATCTTGTTCATGAGGATCCATCACTTTTCATATAATGAAATGCAGCCCATCGATCCTTTCCCAATGTCAAAACCACCCGCCAGAGTCAACATCGAGCGTCCATCGAAAGCAAATCAAAAGGCAGCGGAGCGTGGCTCAAAATCTCGCAGAAATCCGGTGGAATTCCAGCGAGCTGTCCAGCCGTAAATTATTGCAGCAAGCGTCGAACGTTTCGCTGGCCGCGTCCCCGCTTTTTCACTCGCCCTCGGAAGCCGCAGCAGGATCCGAGATCGGCGGACTCGCGGCGACCAAAGTTAGCCAAGGCACGGTCCGCTCGGTCGTCGGCGTCCACCAGGACCGGTAGCCTCCTGGGGACCTCGTTATCGGTACGATGTTGATATATGGCGTGCATTGCTCCTCCATCCACGCCCTGCACGCTCTCTTTGCTCTCCGCTTGTGAGCCGAGCGTGCCTCCTTGTTACACACACGCCTCGACCGTTGTGTGCACGCCGGGCCTGGCCTCCTCTCCGCTTGCCACCGCACGCTCGCGGATATTCAGCCCATTGTTCGGACCGCCCTCTGTGGCGGGCCCGATGCCGGCCCGTTCATGCGATACTGTCTTATTATAAGGCGGCAATATCCGAGGCCCTCTTGTCTCACACTTGTAGACACGGCGCAAAGCGTTCTTTATTCGTAGCGGGCCACGGGTCGTGCCGAGATCTGCCCGACGACCCGGGAGCAAGGAGGAGGACAGACGGTCCAAGTCGAATTTACTCGCCGGCGAGATGTTATAAATTTCGCTTCGGACACCGAACGCTGAATATACCCAACTTTTTTCGTACCTCGGCTCCCATGTATGATCCCTTTCGCAGTTGGACTGGTCGCAATAATTTCTGCGCTCGGCCTAAAGATGAATTCATGGCTGGGACTCACGAACAGCGAAAACCGTAATTGGTATAAATGTCCAGCGGTATTTTGAACGTATATTTTCAATATCTTCGTGGCATGATACAACTATTATTGTTTCGCCGGGGCCTAACCAGAAATAATGAATTATACCGTTCCCAGACCAACGTACGTTAGTACAGTTGAAAATTGCAGCTCAAAATCGAATGGACAAAGTGTGCAGTCAGTAAGAAACAATGTTGGTTTAAGTCACGACGAGAATCGCAATTTAAAATTATCCACGCTTGTTGTCCCGTCGTTTTCCGCCTTCCTAGGACAACGATCGTCGACGTAGGACGTCCTCCTCCGCCCACGCATGGGAACCATGGGAACCAAGTGAAAAAAAGAAATCGAAAAACGAAAACCGGCTCGCGAGGTAGGGGAGAGCCCGAGGATGCGTTCAGAGAAAGTAAATGCGCGTGCAAGGAGGGACAGGGAACGGAGGGGGAGGGCGAAGAGGGATTCATGAATGAAATTGTAACCTGCTGCGCGGCTCTACGATAATGTCCTCTTACGCAACGCGTCATGATCTTCCTGTCGGTGGGTCAACGACATCCCACGAGGCCTTCCATAGTGAGTGGCAGCGCTATGAACACCGGACATTGTTCCCCTCCTTCCTTCTAATTTGCTGGTTTTTTTTTCTACTTATTTCCCTTTTTGCACGATTAGTTGGTAGTATGGTACTTGCTGCCTTTTGCCAACTACATGCAAACTTTAGCAACTATGAATACTTATTTCAACATCGATGCTGCAAGTAAATAAGGCCATAGTAAAATTAACACGTTGAGTGTCACAGTGAAAACGGACGTACGTAGTCAGACACGATAAAATCCTAATTATTAAGAATGCAGTCGATTAATCTTCAAATTTAACCTTTCAATTCGATAACCAGCGGTTTATTTCATTATAAAATTTCGGATGCCGGTCACCGGTGACCCTCGTGGCAGTCAACGTGTTAACATCCTCCTATAGTTTGATTCTGAATTAAGGAACTAAATAAAAAATTTCGTAAAAAATTCTTTCCTGCACGCGAACGCTTCGTGCAAACAAAGAGAAGGAAGAAATATATATATATGTATATATAGAAAAGAAGTTACAGCACCGTCTGTCCAGCAGACCTCGAAGGTTAATCGTTCCTCATCCCCTCGCTCGAAGTTCTTTCTTGAGTAGCAAGAAAGCTTAGAAGAAAGAAGAATAAGCAATTCATAGACTACGATGCGAATCGGCACGCATTTAACCAACAGGTGAACGGGGTGGCAGCTTCGTTCATCTAGCCGTACATTCGTTTCAGGTTAATTAATTTTTTTTATTTTAAATCAAAACTCGCGGATGTTCTAGCGCTCGTTCGGTACTCGTAATGGGACTTAATGCAACGTGGAAAAGCTGGTGAATGAGTTGCGTGACACGTAGGAGGTTTGCAAGGCCTCCATGCGAAGATCCGCGTGACTCCGCGCGTCTTGGTATAGGAACCTGGACTTCCTGTCCGCGCTCACATGTCCGACTCCCAACCATTATAGCATCATCTACTACCGGTGCTCGTTGTGGGAGAGTAAGCATCGCTGACACGTCACGTTATGTGACCACTCGAATGATGGTAGCAACTGTTCTTCTTCTTCTTCTTCTGATTCCTCTCCTTCGTCCGTTTCTTCTTCCTCCATTCAGCTTTGGATACCTTCATTCACCAGACGATTCGCGTATACGTCTCGAGACTTCTTTCCGATCGAGCTTGGACTTGGTTTCTTGCGACTTGGGCCTCGCTGATTTATTTATCGAGTCGATCGAAATATAATGTCGAAATTTTCAGTAAAAGTTATTAATCGTTCGCAGACTGCAACAATTTTGCGATTGCAAAAATGCGAAAATACACTTTTCCTTCGAACTACACCTTGAAGTATTAATTTTCAGAATGTGTGTATACTTTTTACAAATTTCAGCATCACTTTCAAACCAATCCGATGTAATTTGAAATTTCTTCGATAAAGAAACCAAGATTCAAATCACCATTAATCTTTCCACCGCTTAAAGTGGAGGCGTTACTGTTCAACCCACTCTTATCTGTCTGCCAAACGACGACACGGACGGATAATTGAAATTGTAAATTCAACGAAAAGGGAACGCGTACAAGTGCTAGTGAAGACGTTAAACTCTCGATATCGTAACAAAGGACCTTCCCGTCGTATTTCAACCCCTAATCAGATTCGAAAGGCAACTCGAGCCGACAGCTATTTCGCGCGAGCAGAGTTCGCGTTTACGACACGCTCGCGTCACAATTACGTCCAACACGGTGACACGTCGAGCTACAAATTTTATTTTACGATATGTTGACTGGCGACTCGAGCACCGGTCACAATAACGTTGTACTTATAGCCGATTCCAGCTGGATTTATAGGCGCCCCGAGTCCTTTTATACTTTCCTGTAACGGATCAGCTTCTTCTGTGGCTCGTATAGCGCGGAAATATGATTTAACGGAGGATCGCGTGAAATTTGATTACAATGTTTTCTTTCACGATTATTGCTTCGCTTTAGTCTGGTAACTGTGTAATTTCCTGGTCGTCTCGTATTCTACATCCTATAAGTCTCCGTATCGAGGTGTGACAATGAAATTTCGACAATAAATCGTTTAAAAACCACTGAAAAATTTTAATTGGGTATCAAAATATCTTTCAGTTTTATCTTTGAAATTTTTATGTCCAATATAAATATGAATGTCTTGCGTTTACAAATTTTATTGCAAACACCGTGGTCCTCTGGTACACAAATGTTCTTGATCTAACAATGGGATTAATTCTTAAAAATTCTGTCAAAGGTAACACAACACGTTTCGCAATCCCGTTCGAGAGAACATTTCCATTCCGTTCATCCAGAAATCCCTGTTTACCCTGAATTCAGTCGTCCATGTTCTTTCGAAAGGGAATATCTCGACCGGTGTATAAATTTCCCGGGATTACGTAAACGATCGAAGGATAAGCAATCGACGTTAAACACGGGGGAAAAGAAAAAAGTGCGCTGGTTACGGGAACGCGTAACGCACCGGACGGGGATTCAACGAGACCCCCATGGCCCGACGTACGCGTTCAAGCGTTGCTTCTCGTCGTACGACACGACGGAGCGGCTCGTTTGTGAAGCTGAATCGTTTCTTACACGGCCTCGGCTACGTGAGACCCACCGGGAGAGGAGAACAAAGTTTCATCCATTCAATAAATTCCCATTAGGTCGATCTTGTCGGGATGTAAAGTCTCCGTGGTATCTGCTAACTGGTTTCCACCGTTTGTACGTCGTTACTTCTATTCGCCTGGCCAAGCGGATTCTCGCGATATTATTTGCTAAAGAATCTGTCGCGTCGCGAGATTTGTCCGATGCCGATTTACGATTCTTAATTGACGCCGGGTCAATTTGACCGTACCATCTGAATGAGGATGTTTCGTGGAGCTCCTGCGATCGGGAATGAAGAGACCATTCGGGAGAACGACAACAAGTAGTATATTTATGGAAATATGTGATTTTATATAAAATATTCTCTTCGTTCTGGTGCTTTAATGTATTATCTCAAGTTGCATATTTTGTACATTCTGATTTCATGACATAAACGTACCAGAAAATAACACTTATGAGACGTTAGTTAAAAACCTAAAGTCTGACGAGAATAACCACATGTACCTTTCATTAAAGTTACTAACATAAAGTGGCTGGTTGCCAGTTATAACAAACTATGATCAATTTTGAAACATGTACAGTCTGACAGGATTTTGTGACATAAAAGTGTCGCAAAATAGCACTTGTAGCACATCGATATAAAGCTTAAAGATTAAAGAAAATAAGTGCACAAACGCCTCGTCAATAAGGATGCAACAGTTCAAAAATAAAGAAAGAAGGTAACGGTATACGACCCTAGTATATCATCAAACGGAAACTTGAAACTTCTTTGAGTATCCGTCAGAGAGCAAAAAACGACGGCAAACATGAAAGGTTGAAAACTCCAATTAGCTGCCATCGATCACTGTCCCTGCCTCTTAATTATTTAACAATTGGCTCGCTAATCGCTCGACTGTGCAATTAAATCGCGCCACGGTCCCGATATCGGACATTAATCATCGCCTTAAAAGACATCGCAAGCGTCAATAATTATCGTCTCCGAGTCCATCGAATCGTTTAATGTCGAATCAAAGCTTGGGACAAGGCGCGGGAGGCAACCGTTTCGTGCGGTGTGCACGAAGAAAAAAAGATCGTGTTATTACGTGACAGCGTGTATATTCCACGTCGCCGGTGCCGTTGGCAATTAACGGGCTACCGGTTGTGAGACCGTCGCGGCAATTAACAGCGTTCCTCGCCTATTTACCGAGGAAGTGGTTAGTGATCGACAGCAATAGACCACGAACAATGAGCGATCTTGTATTGCGGTCGAACAGTAATAAAATTGATTTTAGTTAACAGTGAAACGATAATGAGGAAATGAGTCTTGCAATTAGGAAGGGTTTCATCTCGACAAAGTTGTGGAGAGATAGGTTAAACATCATACAAAATGACTATTTTCTAAACTATAGGAAACTATATTAGCTACTCTTCTTTAGATTTCGATCATTATTAAATATGGTATAAAACTCGATATTTTAAATAAATTTTTTCTTTCACGAAATGATCGAATTCTCTTAGTCTCCAAGATAGTGATGGAAAAAGGATTCTTACCACTGAAGCGTATATGTCGACACGGGACCAGAGCTTATCCCCCCTTCTTATAAACACATGGCGGTAGTATATTTGACAAAATATACTATAATTCTGCCTCCACCGGCAGTATATTTGACAAAAATTCAGGGATCTTTACCATCCCTAGCGACCTTCGAACATTTTCATCCTGAAGCTGTTAAAAATGTCATCGTTCCAAGTACCTATGATGAATATTTCTAATTAAGTAAGTAATCGAATTCCTAATAACAGACGTGTTGGATTTCTATACAATAATTTAATTTACTTAATTATTTTGAAGTATTTGTTAAAAAGGTCTATAATTGTAGCCTCAGCCTTAACATGCTGTACGCATCCTGTACCTTTACCCCGTTCACATGTTATTCGCCACTCAAAGAGCCAGAGGCACACGTAGCACGGTGTGTAGTATCGGGGTAAAGTACAACAGGACACGTTGGATATCGTAGCCGCTTCGGTTTCATTAGTCGTGCGTTATGCGTTGGCATACCATAGAAGGCGGCCAGTTTCTGTCGATCGGCGAGTAACGAAGCGCGTTAATGCCGCGAGCAGCCGCTCATTGTGGGAGCGGCTGAGTTACGGCCAGCCGAGATATCTTTTTACGTGGACACCCTGGCTTGTTAACGATAGAAATCCCAACGATACAATACCATTATTTAGCGGCCATATACGCCTGGTGGCCATTAGCGGGCCGCGTAGCCAGCTCGTTCGACGGCTAATGATTTCATTTCGACCTCTCTAGCCGAGGGATCGAAGCGGCTCTTACCGGACGACGTTTCATCCATTTCAATCGCGGACCGTATCCGCGTGTATGGCATCGGTAAACCGTGTTCGTCATCGGGGAATTGTTGTTAAATGGACGTGTATTACGAAACGGCGGACAAATTAGAGCACTATGTGCCGGGAATGTGAGTCGATTTAGTCAAGAAAATTGCGGGATCGAGGGGTTCATTTTGTGAGAACGTTGGTTCAGAGAATTTTTAGCATTAATTTTCAAAATACTAATTCTGAAAGAGCTGTGATAAGGATTTTCAACGATACAGTCCCTTTATTTTTTAATCTTGATGAAATGTCAAAGTTTGAATCAATAAAATTAGTAATTGGGTTCAGATAATATATCACTGATTATACTCACAAAGTGTAGTCGGTTGAGATTCATGAATTAGAACCTTGAACATCACTTACCTGAAACAAACAGAAAAATGAGATTATTAGAAAACTGATTCACATTTAGTACTGACAGTTTCCTACGGAAACAGAAGCAAATGATAACGATATAAAAGTATAACAACACACCAACTTATCTCGAATGGAGCTCCATTAACAATTCCCTAACAATCTCTTTCAAATCATTCAGAACCGGAAGCAATCGCAATCAGAAACATACAACGAGCTACGAAGCAGATCGCGGTGAGGCAGAAGTTGAACAACGTTGATCGACACCTCGAGCAGAAACTCTATTAACAAACCCCTCGCAATTACCATTTCCAATCATCCAGAACCAGAAAGACCCACGATCAGAGACCATCGTCGAGCCCACCAAAGTGTTGAGCGCCATCAGCGAGGCAAGATTCGATTCCAGGCATCCAGTTTATCGCCGCGCTATGAAAGTCGACCCGGAGGGCCGGAAGTGAACGCTTACGACTCGTACTCGTTCCCCGGATAAGACCCGGCTACGTTTCTGACCTTTAATTAGTTACCGCGGGGCTGCCAGCTGAATTAACGGCTTCCTGGCCTGTTAAATAAATAAAAGAAGGCTAGAAGATAGAACTAGGCAACCGTACCGGGCAACAAGTGTTCCAGACAGAGACGGACACGGACGTGGTAGCGGGAGGAGTACATAAGAGAGAGGCAGGACATGATCGAGCCTCAAGCCGCTGATTATATGCGAATGCCACGCTCGGTGGCTCAAGCACATCGCGAGCAGATTCGCGTGGAAATTCAAACGCGTCCGTGATCTTGCTCCTTCCTTCCTTTCGAGGCAATTAATTGGCTTTTAGGTCGTGCTCGACCGAATTTCAGCTCGTGCGTGCCTTCGATCGAGTCTGATTATCTTTTCCTTGACCCACGAACAGAATACATTGCGAGCATTATAGAAAATTAATACCGTACTGGGCTGGAAGCTGACTTTCGGACTTTGCGACTTTCTGTATTTAACCCTACTTTTAACTTCATCAAAAAACAGAGCTTGAGTTGGAAACTAGGTACCTGGAAAAGTAATTTAACACGTTGACTGCCACAGTGAAAACGGACGTGTGTAGTCAGACACGTTGAAATTCTAATTATTAAGAATATAATCGACTAATTTTCAAATTTAACCTTTCAAATCGATAGCTCGCATTATTAGCTTAATGATAACGCTATCCGTGGTTTGTTTCGTCATTTCTTTTGTTAATTATTTGATTGTAAAAAATTTCGGGTGCCGGTCACCGGTGACCCCCGTGGCAGCCAACGTGTTAAGGACTAAAATCGAAAATTTTCTAATAGAGTAAGGCTAATATTATATTCGTTAACGTTTGAGAATTAAAAATTTATGTAAAAGATGATAAGCATTAAACTTCTACCGAGTGGTCAGATATCCAATGTTGATATCGATATCGTTCAAGTATTGAATGATAAAGAAAAAGAATGTAAATGGAATAGACTACTTCCTGAATTTATGCAACCATTTATGTCACCGGTGCCCCGAGGCTTATCTCGTGGCAAACTATAGCGCTTTGAACCATCGGGGCACCTCTTGGACAGGCCTGTTCTACAATATTGGATTTTTACGAAGCTGGTTCAATTAATCTGTTTCACTACGGAGAACACGGCTCGTTAGAGGTATCCCGGGTGCACGGCATTTGGAATTCAAATTATCGCCAGTCAGTTAAATCGAGGTCCGGCGTTCATCTTGTCGCGATGTTAAATGGTAATTCGATCGTATTGAATGGAAGGACGGGGAATTGAGGAATTTGAAAAGCTGAGAGAGGTGTGCTATAGAACGGTAAAGTGTCTTTATTGTACAACAAGTGGACTATCATTTAGAGACACATCAGACTTTTTATAATTATAATCGTAGCTTTAAAATTTTCCCTGTAGAATTATTTATTAAAAGTCTAAAAAGTGTCCTACCATGCTTCTGATTAATTTTGTATCCAAAATATACATGAAAATGTGACAAATTTAATGACCAACTTATTTTCTACTTTATTTTCCAAATATGAAATTCTTTCCTTAGACTTTTGAACCGTATTTCAATTTTGTAAAATTCAAATTTTGACAATGTGACTCGCACCTGAAGATTGAATTAAATTTGAACAAATCTGATCAATTAAATTCGAATTTATTAAGGATTCTGAAAATCCTGGGACGCTCAATTAATTCGTTTCACCAGAGAGATCACGGTTCGTTAAAGGTATCCTATGCCTCGCATTTGGAATTTAGATTATTGCTAGGCCGTTAGAACGGCATAGTTCCTTTATAATGGTTCAGATAACGTAAACGAATACGATGTTGCATCTGGTTCGAGGAATAATGATAAAAGAAGCCGAGAAAGCACTTGGCGGATCGTGAATATGTAAAATGTTTGTTCATTCACTGGATTGAAGAAGAACACGCGTTCATTCACTGCAAATATGAAAGAACATGATTCGTTTAATTTCTGATTTCTGAAAGAATTATACTCACACTATTTTATCACTTTTATTATTTTAATATTCAATTGTGATTCTTGTGTTTTCAAAAAGTATAACTTAACTAATCTTCAAGCAAAATAATCATTGTACCCTAAAACTTTATTCTTTTTCTCGATTATTTTGTAATTGCCTTTTCTGAACATTTTTGTATTGCAGTTACCGTATTATATAATTATTTGAAATATAATTCTCTTTTCCTATTGATAATGATGTACATTCTCAAAATTGGACTACATATAACTCGAATTCGAAAAATTTTATGACCACAGTCGTTTCAGTTCTATCAAGATCGTTGATAAAAGGAAAGTAATTATTTCGTTTCAATACTGTTCGTTTCTACGTTCGTTAGCACTTAACAAGGATGTTCAACGCATTATTCAACAGTTTATACGTTATACATTTTAATGGCAGGAATTAAGGTGCAAAATAATTACACGTTGATCAGTGTTAGTTTGTTAGGAACATTCGAATGGAAAAATCAGTTTCAGAATTGTTGATGTACATTGATTTCTATTTACGCACTATATCTAACTAAAGTTCTCTCGCGCTGTGTTCGATTCGCATGTAAATTAAAGGTGAAAAATAGAAAGTCAAAAAAAGAAAATTCAGTACAATATCGTGCGATCCAGATTCCATTAATTATACTTTGTAAGAATCAAGAAGGCAAAAATTATGGGAAGTTTTTATTTAAATCTGAAATATTGATATATAGGCGATAAAAAAGTAATTTGTACATTATTAATAAATTGAAATAAAAATGATAAAATATAGTTCCAAAGGTCCACTTTTAAACAGACATATCTGGTAAATTATTACAATTTTTAGGGCATCAAAAATATTATATAATATCTAAATGAGACATCTGTAATTGTATACTTTTTATGTCTGAAAATATTTTGCAACAAACCTTTGCATATCCAAATTGAATTAAAAATTCACTGTTGATATGCTTTTGTATAATACTGTACGTAAAGTAGGAAAAAGAAACGGTACACACGAACATACATAATCCCATATCTTAATGACAAAGAATCAAGGATCAGAAAGATGTAAAGATCGACAACATCATCGACATCCTTCTGACTCTGTATCCATAACGTTGAAGAAAATGCAGAAAGTTCAACTTCCGTAACGATGAGGAAGGCTGCCCGTCTTAACAACGTACACCGACATTTTCTTACCTCCGACTTAGACCTGGCCCATTGCTAACCGTCACGCTGCTGATCCTAATTAAACTGCCTCTAATTAAGATCGACCTTAATGCACGCATTCGCGAGCTCCATCGCTTATTATGAATTCATGTTTTCAAAAGTACACCAGATTTTGATATTCTCATTCCGAGGGCTGGCCAGATTTACCCTAGTCTCTATTTATCCTTAGTTGCAATTGAAAGTACGCTGGTTTAGACCTTAACTAATAATTTATATAGGCCGTATTTATCCCCTGTGCCTTCGTGATTTTTCATCACGCACAGAGAGTACACACCGTCAAATTTCTCGTTTACCTCGCGTTTGTGTAATATGATTTTCACAAAAAAAAAAAAAAAAAAAAAAGAAAGAAAGAAAAAAGTAATGGCATTCCAACCGGCTTGACCCCTCGGTGCCCCTTAATTAGACACAGTCCAATTAGCAGACTTTTACGGGACTGCGTCTGAGCAGTCGCATTCGTCTGGCTCGTGTGCACCGCGGCGTGTATCATTTTATCTAATTATCCAGGGCAACGTTGCCGGGGACTTAGGTACATGTTACTGTTGACGTAACGATATGTTTGCACTATCCCCCCTACCCTCCTTTCGCCCATGCGTGCCGTTCATCGCGTGCAATTGAACGTTTAAATAATTAAAACGCGGACGGGAGATTTCGAGCCTCGTCGATCGATAAGGATCTCATTCCGCGGCAGAAATTACTGCGTTAATCCGGACTTCGAATCGTCTTGTCTCCGTGAACCGTGTTTTTCATTCGATTAAGTTTGGAGGTTTAATTGTGACTCTGTTTGCAACTCGCGGAATTCGATTAACGAATGGAGATCTGAAACTACATGATTGATATTCATTGTTACGAGAATTATTCTTGTCGGTTCAAACTTTCGACGGTAGCGAAAGGGTTAAAGATGGTACCGAGAGGCTCCCTTTCGACAGAAAGATGTCGGTTCCGTATTCGCAACAGTGGTAACATTCAAGAAGATAATTAATTACGAAGGGAGAACGGTGCTGGACCAAACTCGGTATATCTTCCGACATCTGAACCCGTCTTATATTATGACCAACATTGTGTGGGCGTATCACCAGTGGCTACCCACAGGGTGGACCAGGGGATCATTAATTCGCCTCATCGTGAACTTCACGTGTGTTTTATTGATTGTTCCGGAAAACGGGTGTTTGAAGCAGAATTTCAATCATTTTGTATTCATATTCTTATACAATGTTGCTCTCAATTGTAGGTAATCGAGTTATGGACGATGGAATAACTTTGCTGATTTTATAATCATCTAGCTTATTACAATTTGAATTTCTGTTTGGACAAAAATAACAACATAATTTATATTTCTGTAAATTACAATAAAAAATGTGAAATAAAGAATATTTGTATCCAAAGTGCCCAGAGACATGCTCCAGAGACATGCATAACTAGCGCAAACTTAACCAGCTACCACCAAAGTTCCTCCACCATTCAGAGCAGCAACATCAACTTCTGTTGCTAAAATACCGCTTATGATTTCAGTCCATACTTTCGTCCGAACACCAAGCGTTTACTCTGGCCATTTAACCGTACACGGTGAAGGGTCGAGGTTCATGTTGGCCCGATTAAAGTGATATAAGGCCCCCGGCGGCGTCGGTGTCGGCGGCGCGGCGGCAACAGGCAGCAGCGTTTCAGTGGCTGGCATTAAATTAGCTAACGAACGAGTCCGTACGCTCGGCCAGCGCCTAGCCTTAATAAAAGAATATTCGAGCACGAGCGGTATAGTACAGAGGAGCGGGTCTCCGGGTCGACGATGATGCCCTCTCCTCGGTCTCGTGGCGGCGCACAATCAGCGAAGCGTGCTCGTAATGACCATTACCGTCTCTGACTCGCTACTTCGCTACCTTCGGCCACCACGGTAATGGCTCGTGTCTGTTGGCCGTGTGTTCGCCGATACCCCTTTGCTTCAGGGACGGATAACCGCTATCTGGTGCCCTCCCCTCGCCTGTACAAGTCGGCTTCTTCCTGGTCGGACGCGGCATCGGGACAGATAAGCGGGGCCCGCGAGATTAACGCGCGTACACGGCGCGGAGGGCAACTTGAAATTCACGTCGGATTTCATGGAATCGCGTGGGCATATTTCAAACGCGAAAAATGTTAATTTCTAGATAGGCTTCGAGGATGGATAAACAGGGTAATGCTGGTGGAATCTTGAGAGCACCGTGTATGTAAGAAACAGCAAGTTCTATTACACTGTTCAACAACTATTCGTACTTGCCACATTTCTGATAGATTTTTGAAATAGTTTCGCCCTGATACCCTCCATTTTTTGGGATACTCGGTTATTTTTTTAAACGTGAACGTTTCAATCTTGACGATACCTGATTTTTAAACCGAAGTACAGTAACGTCCGGACATAAAACGCGATCCGACCTCGATTTACCGCCTTGATGAAAGTAATTCCATGAACTCTCTCAAATAGAATAATGTAAGTCAATAAGGCAACACTGATTTTAACTGCAGAAGGGATTAATAACTCCCTGACAAAGAAGAAGCCCTTTCCTCGATCGTTCCACTAGAGATTAGATTACCAAAGGGTCACTCCTTGTGTATCCGTAATAAGCTCAAGGTTTCGCAACGGTGCTCATTGGTTTGCTATTAGGATTCAGGCTGGCGCACGTACGTATAATGGCAGTCATGTTAATTATTGTAAGTAGAGCCGTGCGCCACCGTACAGAGCCTTACAGAGACTGACTTTCCTGCTTTCTTGCAGTGGTAACGGCGTGTGCCACCATTACGAGAAGCGCCTTACCGTGAACGCACGCTATTCATTCCGTCCGCGGCAGAGGGAGAGGCTGCAGCGCTCGAGGAAGAGGGAGGAGTTGCTTGTACGCGGAGAAAAAGAAGAGTCGAAAGAAAGGAAGGTCAAACGGGAGTACCTGAAGTGCACATTCGAATCGCTTCATCTCTATCTCGAATACCGCAACGTGGGCTCCGTGGAACAGGTAGCACTGCTTTTTGGGGCAACCTTCTTCCAAAGAATGATAAGGACGAGGCTCTTCGTTTCATTCACACTGTATTTGTGTCTTAGAATTTCAGTAGGCTGAATTTAGGTAAAGAATGGACATAAAGACAGATTCTAACTTGTTAATTATTTCACCGGCAAAGCTATTATTATTGAAGTAAATTCAACTATTTCTCTTCGATATTTTCTATAGTAGAAGTTTTGGCACAAATTGAGTTTAGAAACCCCATTTAATAAGTAACAGAGGACATCGGAGAATTTGATTCCATTGCCTTGAGGACGTAGAGTAAATTCCAAAGTGGAACGATATAAAAATTAACCAACCATTCCAATACGTCTTACCACATGCATCCATTTCCACTGCATCAGTCAGACAAGAAGCTTTTATACCTTAGTATACTGAATTCATGCAATAAACGAACAACACTAAATTCAGCTCCCTTTTTATTCGATTAATCGTTACATTATCCCCAAGAGTACACGTGTTTTCAGCCTGGCTCCGTAATTAACGGCAAGAAGAAACGAAGGAAGGTTCTCGTTTCAAACAAGAGCCAAGTTCGAGGTTAACGCGTATGATTTATAAATGAGCACTGGCGAGGGATCGCGAACACGTTTTTAATAAACATAATTTAACGCGCACCCGATCCGTTATCACGGTTAAGCGTATCATAAACGTTGCGATAGACACGATAAGGTTATAGTTCTTGTTACGGTCCATACTGTGGACGAACTCAAGGATCGTTGATTAGGGTTGAAGGGATTCATGAATATTTTCATCTACGGTTGATTTTAATAATGCATTACACCACGGAGTTAAATGGATGAGCAAGACATCCGGCTTCCGGACAGAGCCAGTTCAGGCACAGGAAAAAAAGAAACCTCAAGGGAAGTTGAAGTAACCAAGAAAGAACGACAGTACTTTATTCGAAACATTACTGAACGTTCAAATAAAATATAATATACCATTTCTTAATAGCAACAATGTTACTATTATCAAAGCACTCGGAGATACAAACCTCTTATTTTTTCCAAAAATAATGCAATTCTATGTTTGCAGTCGGACTGTTACTACCACGATAATCATAATTTCCTTAATAATCGCACGGGCCATATCTCCGGGGCATTCAAATAGGAAATAGGCATACCTTGCCTTGTTCTAAGCACCATCAGGTATTTGCTTCCACGTGCATAGGTGTATGTCAGGGCGGGTGCAATGGCAATACGGTCGCGGGTTGCATCGGTATGCACAAGGCAGTCTCGGGTCCCCGTGCTCGCGAAGAAAATCGAAAGTAAGCCGACGGCAAAGAGGCGGCCACGTTACTGTATGCAAAGCAGCCGTTCGCAGGTAAAACCATCCCGCGTATGCGCTACCACCGGCTTACCAAGCACACGACCATGCTCAAGGGTAAACAGTGGCGACCGAAGAGGGTAGTTTTATTGGCTGACGCCGTCACAGAGGATGCCGACGTCGTGGTCGGGCGTAAAAGGAGGGGAACGGAGCGAGGTATACGGGTATGAATGGGACTCGCGAATACGTGGATCGATTCTTGTGGATTGTTTTTACTCTTGATATGGATAAGAATATTCGAATACTTGTGCCTTATATCGTTAACAAAGAAAATTACGACGCGTTGAAAATGATTCTCACGAATTTAATTAAATAATAAAATGTTAAAATTTATTTGTACCATCTTGGATAGCAACACGTAGAATTCTGCGGATGTAATTATTCAGAATTGTGTTATTTTCTATTTGGTACCTTGCTTAAAGTAAAGAAAAAACGAAATGTCTCAATTAGTCGATTTCACACGTCTAATCATTCAACGTTCTACTAATTTTATCTAACGGTAACAAGATATTGTGGAGATTCGCATTTCATCTCGACCCAGCATCCCTGACGCTCTTAAACAAATCACTCCTGCAAATTCATATAATTCATCGTCGTAGGGATTCAGAAAATTACATCACGTTTTCTGTATAGCAAATGCAAGAAAGTAGCCATCAGACGGATTAAGAGAGGCGCATACATTATCGGGGCTAAAGTGCGAGGACGCGAGCACGCGCGAGCCGCGGCGAGGGGGCGCGTGTGCGTGCGATCCAAGGAGGAGGCAGCGCACACGAGGCAGTCCAGATTGTGAGATTTCATTCTGAGAACCTGCAATTTGCGAAATTGACGGGGCAATTTGTTTACCGGTAATTGCGATACAATCGGCCACGAGGGGGCTCGTTGTAAACGGCTAGAATCGGCGTTACACGTGAACAGCGAACGGATATTGGGGAGGCGGGATCGTTTCGCGAACTGGCACGCGTGTAAAACACCGACACGAACGTTGTACAACTATACCGTTACCGTTACTTTTCCGTGAACTTAATTTCGGGAATTCCGTCCGCTCGTTACTTTACCCCGTAAACGTCAGATTGATTTAATAGAATGGAGGCGCGAAATGATAGGCCTTCGTTTCTGGATAATACGCGTGTGGATTTTCGATCGCGTACGTGTATCTATGTGGCCTTGTTTAACTGGAAAAGACGAGGTAACTCGTCAATCAAACGAAGGAAAAATGTTTGCCTTCGATGCATTAAACGTAGAGAAACATTTAATTGCTTATAACTTCAGAACAATTTTTTGAATTTTGTATCGTAAAGTATAGATTGCAACTATCGTTGACGTAGGAAAACTTGATGTTATGAGGTTTAAATTTTATAAGTGAGTACAGTACCGACCACGGTAAGCTTCCCTAGGAAAAATGGTATCGTAAGAGAAGCTTCTAAACTAGGTTGACAAGTATTCGATTCAAGTTGGTTAATTTGGTAAAGAAGTAAACTAAGAATCTATCGTATCTAGGCCTTAAACGCCTAGTAACTTTCGAGTATAAGACGAATGACGGTATTTCTTTCCCCTACGGCGCCATTTTCCCTAGGGAAGCCTACCATGCCCAGCAACCATTGCCAAAAAGCTTAAAGGTCCATTTTTCCCGACCAAGATCTTCATCGTCTGAAAAGGGTAAAGTGCGGTCGGCCACCATATACCGGTTTGCATAGTTGTCGGCGATCAAACGTCACCGTCCATTCGCCGCGAGTTCCTGCTTCGTGTGCACGGAGAGGATCAGAGCAGAAGAATGCCGGCGATCGTTCTCTGGCCGGGGTCATCGTCGAAGTCATCGATCAACCTCGGGCCAGGGTCATACTGTGACCCGGCAGCAGCTGCTCCGTCGGCACGGTCAGTCATTGATCTACGGATCCTGGCGTAGATCACTCGCCTCGATATACCTGGCCACCGCAACGGTTTCGAGAGAGATACCAGCCTCTGTGCTGCTCGTGCACACGTACATACGTGCCGGCACGTGTACGGTTTGTATAAAATCGTGCTCGGGCATTATTTATACGCTCGTAATCCGTCATAACCGCATAGGTGGGGGGAGCTCCCCTTATGCAACCTGACGATATCGTCACGGTCTAACGGAAACGACTGCCGGCGCTCTCCATCCGGGAACGCGGCGACACTTATCAGTCCCTGAATCTACGGGCGAAGAAAAAAATACTGACGTAGTAATGGTTCGTTGATAAGGGGGATTGGCGAAGGTCGACTATGATGATGGATTTTCAACGGAACCAGGCTTCTGTTTGGAAAGTTACTTCGGTAGACGTTGCAGCAGAGTTATGGAAGCGTCTGAACGTCTCGGAAATGTTGTAATTGAGAATGATTGTTATCATGTAGTAAGGTATAGAGGATTTTAGAAGGAGAATTATCTTTGGAATTAATTTATCCTTTATGTTATGGTTTTCCCAGCAATTTTGTTAGATATGCATTACTGTAATTTTAAGACAGCTAAAGAAAATTGAAGTATCATATTTGTAGATATCAAGAAAATTGTAATTGGAACTAGGATTATAATTTAATTTTACTACAACAAATTGATTCACCCTCGCTTCGTTTATTACCGCAGATACAAGTCATCGGTTCATTCCACGAAAGGATGTTTATACTTCTTTTGATAAATCCCTATCTCCTTCGGGTTTGTTCGCCTTTTTTCAAAATGAAATGATGGAGGAAAGTTATCAGGCAACACGGTTATCTCGCAGCTGAGATCGTTTATCCGCGACACGGACCCAACTGGCCGATATATTTTGAATTAACACGTCCCGTTCTGCCAGAAAAGTCTCTCGGCCCGTTTTGATTTATCGGCTTGCAAACCGTTCGTATCTACCATTCCATGCGCACCGGGGCGAACGGAAACTTTAGGGGAAAAATGAAAATGTTCCCGGGGCAATGAGTCAACGAACAAGCGGCTCATATCTACTCCCCTTTCGTTTACGAAACGAACAAGATCAAAAGTAGTTTTCTTCTGTTGCGGAAGGAAAGAGTTGATCGATCGATTTTCGCGTGTCGAATAACTGGTTTGATGAATTGCGCTATCTGGATCGAATCTAATATTCCGAACGATTATTGTCTGAGGCGGTAGACTAGGTTCGCGTGTCTGTCCATTCTTTCTTTCGATGGGTACGCGGTTATACCGATAGGGAATAAAAGAAAATAGGCAAGTACAGATAAGGCCATATAATACGGGCTCCTGCGCAACGTGTTATCTGGATAATAGGAAAAATTCTTTTCAAAATCTGCTACATTAAACAGTTATAACTCATATCTCAATCGGTTCAGGTATTATATTATGCTAGCAATTTAATTGCTTCGTATCTTGTACCTTATGTTAGCTTCGAGTAAAAAAATATTGACACAGCTTGCTCTCTTATGGTCACTTCATTTCAAAGAAACAGATATGTTGCATTCCATTTATAAATTATTTACGTTATAATGTATCGCTTATTAAGATATCACCGGAGATAACATTTCGATCTTTAACACGTTGGCTGCCACGGGGGTCACCGGTGACCGGCATCCGAAATTTTTCACAATTAAATAATTAACAAAAGAAATGACGAAACAAACCACGGATAGCGTTGTCATTAAGCTAATAATGCTAGCTATCAATTTGAAAGGTTAAATTTGAAAATTAGTTGATTATATTCTTAATAATTAGGATTTCAACGTGTCTGACTACACACGTCCGTTTTCACTGTGGCAGTCAACGTGTTAATTGTAATTATTACAATGAAACTTGATGTAGTAACGTTTTTCTTTATTAGCTACTGTAAATAATTCCAAAATGATATGACTTCAAACTCGTTTTAAATAAACGAAATTAAACAAAAATTGAATTAAGAATCCCTAAGAGATCAAATCAATTTGTAGATGGTTGTTTGTAATTGAGGTCTTTGCACTCGTAAAAGTAATTTCGCAGCGGCAAGGATGTCTAAGAAGAAATTCCCCGTGATTTTATATCCCGAAACCCAAATTGCGAACGGCTAATAAACGGGTGTCGTTGGGTAGTTTTATAATGACGGATTGTAAAGGCGTAAAGAAGAATCTCGCGGGAAATATAGCACCACTATCCTGAGGTGTCCCTCGCGTCGTTTAACTCCATTATAAAATCATCCCTTTTGAGTGTCGAAATTTCAAACTGGACGCTAAGAAAGTTCAACGACCAGAATTCTTCGTATCCTTTCAACGATTGCAAAAAACATTTCATGACATATAAAAAGTCCACCAAATACATATAATTTTATATCATGGTAGAAAATCTGTGGAACGTTAAACTTCGGACTTGAAGTACTTGAATGAACCATGGTGTTATTATAGTTGTGCGCTAGAAATTATCTAAGTTTTGCTTCGTTTTAATTGTGGGTGGTCTTCCCGTATCGCGGAGGCAAGGTCGTAACACAAAGAAAATCGTTAAAAATGCAGCACGATCGGTAACCAGTCGGTGGCGTGCAGAAAAACCAGTACTGTACATGAATAACGGAAGTAGCCAACAAAGATTCCATTCACGTGGCAGTAGGGTAGGCACAGACATGCCATTTTCAGTCGACTACACGCGGATTCCCTTTTAAACCTATCCAGAAAGTGCCAAGAATTCTCTATGATGAGTCGTTGAAACGCTTAAAACACCTCGAATTCCCTCTCGATCCTGATTCCAGACTCGCGATCTCGACCTCGGGTGAAAAAGAAACTCTCAGCCTTTTTCAAGGACGAGGATGCGCCGCCACGATTACGAGAATTCTCGCGGAATTCCGGGATTCCATAACTACGTGGCCCAACCGTAACGGACACAAAAGTTAATTCTAATCGCAGATCTTAGCAGATAATGTTCAACAACGATCGCGACTTTAGGTTGCCGCTTTTAGTCACGCTTTCTAGGCTTTATTCCCGTAATAATTTCTACGTGAAGTCCGGGATACATCTTGGAACAAGGAAGTACTACGTAAGTCGAAGATAGACCTCCAAACGGTTGGAATTAGGAAACAACGAAAAATCGTTGAGTTATGGTTGATTATAGTCGCTGAGGAATTTGATGAGAATGACTACGTATATACTCTTCGTCAATATAGTCGTTTGATGTGTAGCAAATTAATATTATCACTGAAAACATTAAGACGGTTGTTTAGGTAAAACTTCTTTTTGTGAAAATATTACTAAAGTTCTAGGGAGTAGGAATTGTTACACATTTACTTTTATGTGTATATCTTGTATATTCAAATTATTTTAACACGTTGGCTGCCACGGGGTCACCGGTGACCGGCACCCGAAATTTTTTACAATAAAATAATTACCAACAGAAATGATAAAATAAACCACGGATAGCGTTAACATTAAGCTAATAATGCTAGCTATCGAATTGAAAAGTTAAATTTGAAAATTAGTTGATCGTATTCTTAATAATTAGGATTTCAGCGTGTCTGACTACCCACGTCCGTTTTCACTGTGGCAGTCAACGTGTTAAATTTACATGCCTTTGACTAGAATTTATTAATATAAACAGATCTTATGTTCCGAGTTAGATTCTCCAGAACGCAATACCAGAAGCCACATTCTTCCGACTACCAAATGTTCAGTTCGCGTGCACCCTGACACACTAATCCCTCATTGCAGCCCGCTAACAAGTAACGCTGGCATCCCGACTCTCTTTATCGACGAAAATTCCCGTCGAAACGACCACGGTGTCACCTTCGTTCATCACAGTCGCTGACCGCAGCGCGGTAAATCCTGGTAGCTGCTTTTTATGTTGCATTTCCATATAGGGAGAACGCAATACGATGCGACACGGCGGTCCGCGATGACTGCAGAAAGGGTTATACACCTAACGTGCAGTCATCGATTCTCAGACCTCCCTTCAAAGCGAGAAAGAGGATCCGGAGATGCACGAGAGTCGGATCTTTTTGCGGCTACCGTCCCATTCTTCGATGAATCACGAATTCGTCTTCGCGTTCACAATGAAAAATACTCGCCGTGTATGTGATTGACGTGTATACGGTCATTGATTAACGACAACCGCCCGGAGATAAAGTTTGATTTCACGATTATACGGGTAATTTATCTGATTTGCGGCGATCCTTTAGGAAGGACTTCGAGGACTAATCGAAGATTAATGAATCTTACGTAAAAGTCAGAATCGTGAGGAGACGCGGAGATTTAACGAAGATGGAAATTCTAATTACCGCATGAATTATGTACTTAGATGCAACGAGCAATTCATCGGTTTGTACCTCAACGATTCGAGGGCCAATTGAGTGTTTTGATATTGACAAATGTAATATAGAAAAATTTTTATAAACATAACTATGATTCTTCGTATAATTCTGAAATGTGTATCTCTAGCGTTGTACGAGACATATACGATGCTTTTTGGCCGATCGGTGTCTTATCCTTTACAGAGGCATCCTTTTCAACTTTTATAAATACGATCTCATTATTTCTGAAACAGGCCGCGTATATATACACCCTTCGCAACGAAAGGGTTAAGCCACCAAGCCAGCTGACTGGTCCGGTCCGGTTGCGAACTCGTGAAAGCGTGTATCGCGCCGCTGTCTTCATACTTCAACGTGGCGGCAGACATTAAAAGCGTGCATTAACCCGCTCACGAGAGATCGTGCACGCACGGTGGCCAACGGTTGATATTAATAGGACACGTTCACGGTAGCCGTGAAGTTGAACGTGAAACGATTTAGGCGTACCTTGTATCGATACCCGATACAATCCAACGTTACCTTTGTTCGAATTAGTATTCAATGTTATGCGAAAAAATTCTCGGTTTCAAAGCTTCCGGATATCAGAGGTGTGTCCTTTTGCAATCTCTTTATATCAATACTACATTAATACGGTATTTAGAAATTTCTAATGACACCTAGGTGAGACACTCTGTATTATTCCTTGCGTTTCGTTGGCATTGCAATGAGCATCATAAAGTGTGTCTATAAATGTAAATTCAAACCCCTGACAAAATCTACCCCCGAAAATCTCGAACAGTACTAACCAGAAAACTGACATGTACGTGAAAACGTCCTCAAAAATATTTCAACGAAAACGTAACAAATTCTTTACCGTCAACGTGAAAACAAATATCCAGGTGTCCGATTATTGACGCAAGGGCTAATCCGTTGTGCAATAAATTGTTGAAAAAAGGAACAGAAAAAAGCAACAGCAATTGTTCGCAATTATCGAGAGGTTAAAACAGCGGCCAGGCATTCGAGCAGGAAGGGTGAGAGGAGTTAAGCCGACGAGGGAAAAGGGGAAGGGGGAGGCGGGTGTAGAAGGTGTAGCGCGTGCTGGAAATTACGGCGGCCACCGTCGATGACTAATGAGAAATTCACGCGGCCGCTAATGTACCGTATCGTTATCACCTTCCACGAACGAGCCGGGTCCAGGTATCCGGCTGCGATTTACCTTACTGCCTGGCCAGGAAGCGAGCCGGGTCCCCGTCGAATCACGCCAGGTGAAAAACAGTCGTGGCGTGGTATCGTCTTGCGGCCAGAGGAGGCCACGAAGAAACGCCGACGGCAGCCACCAGCTTCTGGCAGCGCATGCGGCGAGGAAACGCCGAGAGTAGAGAGCCAAGGTAGGCTCGATTATCCCGCGATACCGTCCACGGGATAATTTAACACGGTCATTCCGGATATTTGCACGCCAGAGAATTATCCCACCGTTCGAAAATCGATGGTACCTGCGCCCTCGAACCGCGGGGATCAATTAATTATCGCGTAAATTTCGACTGGGTTAACCGTGCAGCTTGTGATTTATTGAGAAACGACTTTGTTCTTCATCCTGGTTGCCAGGTTAATCCAGCCGAATTTATTGATGAATAACAAAATAAATAGTAAGTGTAATTAAACTATAAGTAGGTGGACATCTTATGGGGAGATCCTGAGGTTTAATGAAGATAAAGAAAGGGACATAAATGTATGGGGAGATTTTATAGAGGTCCGATTAACAGAAGAAATAGTTATTCAACAAATTATCTATGCGATGCCTAATTTTTGTGCCAATTATGCCTCTTTCATCAAAATTAAAATCGTTATAAACTTTCCTAACTCCACCGCCTGAATAAGTTGCAAGATCCAAGCAACCGCAGCCTCATATACCGACACGATTCAGCTACCTCGACTTCGATTAAGATTTGCCATGATTCAATAAACGTTTCATTCGATTCACAGAGAACGATTGTCCACGCGGTTGGATCGTTGTTAATCGACGAACCGTATCGTCGCAGGGCGTCCATCGAAGAATACCATACTCGTTGCAACGAGTCCAGGGTGCAAGAGGGCACAGCTTGCAACGGATAATCACGATATATTGTCCGCAGTTATACGAGAAACGGGCCGTGATCGTGAACAATTCAAATCCCTATCTCGTGCATGAACACGCGGAACCGTGTTCCCCGCATATTGCTACACGGATTTAATTAATTCGTGATCGGTAGCCCGCGCACTCCTCGCATTCTTTATCTCTCCCTTTATGATTGCGACCACCTCGCAATCGTTCCTTCGAGATGCCAACTGGGCGTATCTTAAAAATTCTTCAGGAATGTGTAATCATTTTTCGACGCTTTCGTTATGCAACAGAGTGAACGGTGCAGTTATGAAATTGTTATGAATTTCATTGCATTAACACCGTGCCTTATCGATACACTGTACCAACGCAAATTGTTTCGCGCTCCATAAACTTTGGTTGATAAAAGTATCCCAAAGCTTGATGTATGAAATTTTAATACTGAAGTATGATAAATAATTATTTAGTCGTTCAAGTGTTGCAGATTTTCTACGCTCCCACATTATCTTCATCTTCTGCATCCTCCATATTTTTTCCATGATAATTATGAAAAAAGGCGCTCCTTTCACGAACGCGATCACAATCAACGTCGCGTTCAGCATCGGGACGAAATCGTGCAAGCAACATATGTATATGCAGGTGTCCCGGGTGTACCAACCGGATGTAATAAATCGAACACGGTGAAAACGTTCGGCGAGCGCCTGCCGTGACTTGATGACAGCCTCGGAATATGCTGGCTGATCGTGACTCCGCTGATCCAGAAGTAAATACAGCATAATAGAGTTCATTTCGCCGGGAGTGCACGTCGCGTTTCGCGATCGAGCCTGCCGTGGAACACTTTGCCAAAGGAACAATGGCAACTGTGTTTCGCAATTAACCGGTGAGGCCTCGTGTACCAATTTTATTCGTTATCTTGATTGAAAGCAAAATTTCACCGTTTGGTGAATCGTTTAGAATATCAGAAGTTTTTTCCCTGATCTTTCTCTCTATTCTGCGTGTCATGTTTTCTCATTTCGAGAGAATTGAAATTTGAAGGCGGCTAGAATGAAAAAGAATTTCAATTTTTCGAATTTATCTCGAAAAGATAGCAGACTTATTTGTCGTTTTATCAACCACTTCATTAACCGATGCCGTGGAACACGTAAAAGAGCGAGTGATCGCTTTCAGAGCAACAAAGCACCTGCCGAAGGTGTTCTGGCCTCTTTATGCGGTTCGCTGGACCCCGGCTTATTCCATCGAATGCATCTGAGATGCTGCCAACGGATACGCTGCTCCCTGATAAGATTTATCTGACGGTGAACCGTTTTGTCGAGAGGCAAACGTGAAAGGAAAACGAGAGAAACAACAGGAGGGACGAGTTCTTCTGCGCCTGACGACCTTACAGAACCGGCTGACCGATGGAAAAGCAATGAAAAGGCGAGTGGACGGTGCAATAAAATGAGTCGGATTAATGAAACGCGGGCAAACGATGCCCAATTTGAACGAAGCGAAACGAACGAAGAATTTTGATTCCTTTGCTTCAAGGTACCAAACACTTTGGCCCTACAACCGTGGGCCCAGGGCAGTCATGATCTTACAAATCAAAATTAAGCAACCAAATTTTTAAACCGAATACCTTCGTATCGCACGCATATTAGAGAAATGTGCATTAAAATTTAACAGCAGAAAATACAATAGGGCGTAAAATTTAAATTGTCATTGTTTCAGTGTTTCGCTGACAGCGGATTGGAATTAAAAATTGTAATTAATGTTAATAATGTGTGTAGAAAATTTTAAAAGTATTCAGCAATTTGCTAATTCAAACCCATTGGAACCCCAAGGGATCTCAAGTTACTTGGCTCCCTTTGCAATCGAACCCAAAGGAGCCCAAACTCCATCGATCAAATAATGGCAGCACCCAAGGGACACACCTAGGGCGTTCGAGGGTCCACGAAAGGGAGCAGCTTCGCCGCATGGCAGCAAGGATTCCCAGAAATTTCGTGCCTCGATAAGTTTTCGTCAACCACAAGCAGGATGCGTGTAAGAATGTTCGCCATTGGCTCTCCTCGTTCGTGATCCTCACCTTCTCTGTCTCTCTCGCCTTTCTCTCTCCCTCTCTTCTTTTTACCCTCCCTTTTGGTTACGGGTTTTGCGGTCGAACTCCGGTCAAGTTACCGGTGCACCGGCAGCTAACCTCTCGCTGGATTAATTCGAGATCGAGGCTTGGGTGTGCCCAACGCGTCTCCCATTCCGCACGCAACCCTGGGGTCGTGCTATCGGGCCTCTATCGTCCAAATATTTACGATCCGCTCGCGACGGCCGCTTTATGACGGTAAATTTCATCCGCGACATGCCGTAAACAGCCTAGCCGAGCCTCCATTTTGCTCTGTTTGCAACGCTTTATCGTTTTACCAGACCTATCGGCCTCGCCATAGATATCTTTGATGGTCGCCTATGGATTTCATCGTCCCAATTTTATTATACTACTTCCGTGAACGGATCATTCATTTCCTTTTATTTTCTTTTGCATTATTCAAAAGTATGATAGCACGTATGGCATACCAGTTGGAAGCTTTAAAATTGACTTTGATAATTAACACTTTGCTTTCCGAAGAGGACATCAATGCCCCGAGTAATTAAAGAGGAGTAAATAATATATGAAATTCAAAGCTTAAATTTGAAAATTAGCTATTCAATGATTGAAATCTGGGTACGTCTTACCACACACGTCCATCTCTACTGCCTATTGGTACTGTAAAGGCCGACATCACTTTAATATCATCGAATGACTAAAAGAAAGTATTACAGAAAATTTAATTTCCTGTGTCGTTAGTAATCGCAATTACACTGTGTCGATCAACCGGAAGGAGCAGTAATCACGCGATCGGTAGACACAATTCTGTCGCATCCTCAATTATCACCTTATTTCTCAAATTGTCCGCCACATTTGCGTACAACCAGACGCGTAATCGTTCCTCAAATTGTTTCGCATCCAACGGCGTGCACCGGCCAAAGAAACCAAGATCAATCTTCCTCGAAATTCTCGCGAGTCCTACAAGAGATTCAGTAACTACCCAAACTGTGGCCTCTAAATGAAGATTTATAGGGAGGCTGCTATTTGCACGCCACACCACACCACTTTCAGCCTCGCGGCACGCAACACACGTACACAGAGAGATGGTTAGGAGAGTACGGGTGTCTCTTTCGTGTGGGCAACTAGCGTGCTCGAATTCGTATGCAGAGTGCACACGCACCGATTACATTGGCCACGATGGAAGAAATAAAAGGGGAATTGGAAGCCCGGGCCGAAAGCACGGTTGCAATTGGTCGCGATTTTGTCGACGATACCGACCACGATATTTATGACCGCAACCCTTTGAGGATCGACCCGGTTGCATCGTGGCGTTGGTAATAATGAATTACGGGTCCGGGTATTATTATAAATTATTGTTCGATCGATGCATTGTCTCGCGGGATGGCGAAATGAAAAATCGACGGGGATATTAAACTGGATTCGATCGCCGTTGCCGAAGCTCCTTGCTACCGAACGGTGGAGGTGTAATCGTTTGTAAATATACTTTCGCTTGGGCAGGTTCCATAATAACAGATTTATAATAAAAAGTTTGCAATTTGCTATATTCTGTAAGTTTGGGAGTTTATGTATTAGACTGGAAATCTGTACATTCTGTATCCTACAGAAATGTTTGTTACAATTCGGTAAATTAATTATTTTTCTCAATATTTGTGGTAATTTCCTTTCCAAGGTGACAAGGTTTAATTTTAATGCAAAATACTTGGAAAGGTCGCAAATTACCAAATTTTCTAAATTTCAAGTTATTGATGGCAACTCGTAAATAAATAGTATTTTTGAGCAATGAAATTTTATGCTATTCAAGATTGACATTTACAGTAACTGGAACAACTTATTTCAAGAACTTTCAACATTATCGTATCGTGTATCGTTGTTTAGTTACGCATGCCTCATAAACTATTAAACCGTGCTAATTATATTAACATAAACCTTTCTAATGTTTTAAGATTAGTAGGTATGCTAATGTGATTTATGGTTAAAGATACCAGGGACATATAATTATTGGACAAGCAATGAAAAATTATAGTTAGATCAACTGATTCATGCAGACCTGTATCCCAATACAAGAAAAAAGGAATAAAATGGAACCATCCTGCGTTTTAAACTTTGAAAGTATTTATTTTAAACCTGACCTAGTATTTTATAATATTTTTATATATACAATTATTTTTCAACTCAACAGAAATTAACGCATATTGTCATAAAAGGATCTTAATAAATTATAATTTGAAATAAGAAACTTGAAACGAGTCATACTGACTAACGTAGTGGTTTGAATATGAATAAAAAATAATAAAAAATCAAAGCAGCAGATAAAATAATTTTCAGTGCAACTAGGTACACTTTCAGACAGCAGCTTTTCATTCGTTAAGAATTCCATCAGAAAAAAAGAATCATCGAAATGACGGTTGTTAAACGGTGAATTCTTCATTGAATAACACGGAATGAAATTCAAGGATGGAGGAGAGAAAAAGAAATGAATGTCCAGTCAACAGTGTGATTACGAACAGCGGAAAAATCTTGACCCGACCATTGAATTATAGTCTCCGATAACCTCCCGGGCACGGACACGTGTCATTAGCTCCTATCGAACGGATATTAGAAATTCACCGATCATTTCGTAATATCTGTTTCGCCGGCCGATACTTTCGTCGGCATCCCGTAGGACTTTTAGCAACCGTGTTGGGCCGGATAGCTCGAAAGTTTGAAATATCGAGTCGGATTGCGGTATTAGATACGGCTAATTGAATAGCTGGGAAGTTTTCACGTAACTCGGGTTACCACGAGCTCCCGGAGCATTATTTATGATGTACTTAACGCTTTTTCGTGTGATTAATAATATGCGTGCCGGCGCACGCTGGTGTGCATTACACTTTGCCCGGGATGATTTACCGGCTAATATTTATTATTGCGCAAGACCACGTCGGTGGAATTGTAATCCAACGTGTAAATGATCTTTCGTGTAGTCACCGTTGTATTCCATCTATTCTTGTTTTTTGTTTTTATCACGATCAACGATTCAGTCATTTTGCGCAACGCGAACTCGACAGTTTTGAGATTTATACGATCAAGTTTCATTAGCTCTTGTGTGAGTGGAATAATCAATTTTTAATCTCTGAGAAGATACTTTCATCTGAAAATAATAATTAGAATAATACTATTTTTGTGACGATAAAAGCTTAGGACATAAAGAAAATAGAATTATTCATAAAATCATATCGATTATTCCTACTTTCAAACTTACATTTTTCTGAATTAAACGAATAGAAATCTAAAATAAATATACGTAATATACGAAATTTTTATTCTTAGAAAATTTTTAAATAATTCTGGAGCAAATAACTGACAACTTTTCTCTCTTGCAACAATACTATCCTAACTAAGAAAGTACATCCGTTCCGTCCAATCCTATATCCATCTACAAAACAAAACCGCTCATACCGACCGATGTATCAATATTTCATTCGTTTTCATCGGTTCGTACAACGCATCCCTCAAGTTCGACGCAGAAGAACGCAACACCACCGGCCACCTTTAATTACCAATTAAATCCATTACAGGGTACAGTCGAAGCGGAAGCAATAACGGTTCTGTCGAAGGCCAGAGATGAGAAATATCGAGACAAGGGATCATCCCATTTTCGATCTGGCCGCAACCGTGGCCCCGAATGAGGCCCGTGCTCGATTTTTCTTTTCGCCCAGCGAGATACGAGGATGCAGCGTAACCGCTATGACGTATCTACCATCGGTAATTATTCCTGATTAACGACTGGCTGGCCCCGTTATCTTCCAACAACGAGGCACCCAGGGTTTCGATGGCTTCGATCAACACCGGTGCTTCGTTTCGTACGAACACTTGTCAAACGAACCACGCACGCCTTAACGGATCCCTCGAAACGATCGACGACGAGGGAAATAAATTTTCAATGGTATTCAATGAATGGTACGATCGCCGATTGCAATTATCGATCATTCAACGGTTCGAGATTACCGAGCTCAATGAAATTAAGTGGCTGCAGGGTCAAAGAGAGACGAGAACGTTTCTGCCGTGATCGAAACGGAGATGGAACTTGATGAATGAACGGGGAATCATCTTTTCGATGAAAGTGGATGAAGAAATAAATCCTTTTGTATTATCTGATTAAATATCTAGTACTGCTACCCGCACGAATCTAAATTAAATCTAAACGAGTCGGGAGAATCTTTTATATTGGGGCGCGATTTTTAAGGCAACGGATTAACGCGAATGTTAAAAGCTTGTAAGTTGGAAAACAGCGGACTTCTTTCGCTGGAGGATTCAGAGCTTAGATCTGTAAAATTAAGTGTTCATTGTGAAATAATATTACTATTATATTAGTAGTGTAAGATAGTAAATTCAAAGCTCCTCTGGAAATTAACTATCCATTGTTAAATAATATTAATACCGCGTTAATAATTTAACGTAGAAAATTCAAAGCTAAAATTTAGAAATTCACCATCCCTTAGCTTAATAACTAGCTTACTGTTGTCCGTTTCCCTTCGTCTGTTCTAACATTCACTGAGATCTCATTCTGAATCGGACAATCGTCGAGAAAGTCATAAGTCAAAAAATTCAACAGGGAGTAGGATCTAAATTCCCACATCCTCTCCTAACCTAACCCAGTATTCACGCAGGAAACACCTTTCTGTATTATACGCTTCTCTATTTGTCTTGCTCGTGTCGATAAAGAAAGAACAGCAGCCGGTTGCACTCTTCCTTCGGCTCGTTCCTTTTTCACCTGCCTTCTCTCTTGGCCGCATTTCTTCGAGCCTCTTCTTTTTGCCCTCCTCTCGCCTCGTCAGCCTCTTCTTCGTCGAGTTCCTCGCAACTATCACGGCTCGACGTGACTACTTACCAACACTGAGATGGGGCATAGAGGGTGCCCACTTTAATCCCCCCCTATCCTTGCCCCTTCTGATAGGAAGAGATTAGGGCCGTTATAAGGCGGACACCAGTTTGTCAAGGCTGATCGATCATCGAGGCGACGACGAGCAGAGACTCGCTACGATGCGGCTCGCTTATGTCGAGAATTACTGTCAGAAAGCAATTTCTTCGGGTTCCTCGTTGCTTGCCGTAATTATTTAATAACTTTCTCAATATTCAACGATCGACGTTGACTGTTGATTCTTTCGGACTGTTCGATCTGTCGGTGGATATCCGGTCGAATGCGTCAGTTGAATGATGGATGGTTCAGTTGTTACGAAAAGTAGAATATATTGTGCTAGTTCATGCTCTGTTATTGGCAGATGTTATGCGGTCGTTGTTGGAAACGCGGTCTTTTGATCACGGTATCGCGTGAAGCTTAAAGGTTTTTGATGGAAGCTTAGGGTTGGATTTAAAAATTGAATTCTGGATACTGTTGCGGTGATTATACTTTTTATTTGTGTTTATGCACAACAGTGAATGGAATAAAAGGCGCCAATTATTATTGTGAGTCGAATTATTGCACAGATCAGCTGCGGTATTATTCACGATGAAATTTAACGTAACGTGAAGTTATAGATAGGAATTTAGCTATCTAATTTAATAAACATATCTCTTCATCGATAATCATATATCTCACGTTTCATGGACCAACTGAGTCATTTATGTTATTTTACAGTTTTAAGCTTTCAAAAAGTCTGAACAAATTCTGAGATACTTATCAAAGTCTCTATTACATTATACGGTAACTTGCTGTGTTAAATATTTAAATACTGTTATGATAAAAACAAAAATTTGACCGAGAATCAAAGTTCGCTTGATCCAAATAGCCGACGAAGGGTTAAATAATCGAAATTTGTAATTAGTTCACATATCAGTTAAAATAATTAAATAAAATTGTTCCCATTAAAATAGGTAACGAATCCTTATGAAAATCCATACGTCATCCAAATATGGGCAACCTAGCATTCAAAGGGTTAACACTAAAAAATTTATCCTCACCGATTCCCAGAACAAAATAATCAACAAAAGTTCCAAAACTCGATCCGAACCAAAGTGTTTCTCGCATGTATCGAAATATTTCCAGCAAATGTTCGATCGATGGCCATCGGCGGAAAAAGCTTCCTTAGAAGCTACGAACGCGCGTGTTCCATCGTGGACCGTGTCGACCGTTATCGCGAAGCGGCGAGTTTCAGTAACGACCAGCATTTTCTTAACCGTTTGCGCGGAATACACGACAGGCCGGCCTCACAATCAACGGGAAGCATTTCAGGCATTAGCCCGAACACGTGGCACGTGGACCGTGTCGCTCGATCACCTGGCAGAAAGTTAACTACCGAGGCACCACTGGCGAATCCGATGGAAAAACGAACGGCAAAAAGCTGTCGTTCCAAGCGACGTTCAACGACCAACTCTTCGAAGACTATCATACCGGAAACCTCGTGGCAACGATTATTCGCAGAGGATTGGAGGGATTCTGTAGCATTTTCTACGACATGCACGGTAAAGCTGGGAATGATCTCGATAATTATACAAAAAGAACGTAACAATCTTGGAAAATCCGAACGGAACGATCATTGTACATCGTAGAAACCGGTCCGGAACGAAAGCATCTTTTACATTTCAAATTGAACATATCTTTTACAATACTTAACATCGATTCAAATAATTTTGTTAAAGTTTAGAGAACTGAAATACATTAAATAATATTTTAACATTTGTAGCAAATGATCTGCTACAATTTTATTTCTAACGAATGCATCGATGCGTTTATTTAAAAATTGAGAATACAAAATTTTATAGAAATTGAAGAATTATTATTAAAGCTGCTTTGGTAACTTCAACTATCTTAACCACTTCCATTATTTGTAGAGATATGAAAAAACTTTGTTCATAAAAGTTACACACCATCGAAGAAACCACAACATAACAATAATAATTTTTCTATATACGAGAGGTTTCGGAGATTTTAAGGTCAATTCGATTTTTCTATTGCATACCATACTGTTTTTGTCCCTAGAGAAGTAGTGGATGTTTAGATATCTTTAATGGCCTATCAAAATCATTGGGACATCCTGTATCAAACAATGTTCAGTGAAAATCTGATGGCAATGCTTTTCAATTATCCCCCCAAGACACGAGCGCATTGAATACAAAATGATTGACACTAATGTGGACCGCGTTAACATTGGTACGCTCGAGGGAATTAATCTTCAGGCAGACGAACGTTGCGTCATGAAAATATGGTGACATTTAAATGCTACAAAAAATACTTTTACGACTTATGGAAATGAGATGTTCGCGCAACGGGAGCAACGTAAAACTTGGTGCCACGTTTTGGTTTAGGATTTTAGAAGGATCTCATTTGCTCGTAAAACTTGGTACATTTTGAAACATATATATGCAGGTAAAATACGAGCTATAAAAGTCCCGACTATTTAATGTCAATAAATGTTCAATTCAATTATTTCTGAATGAAATTCAGTGGAGAGACAGCAGAATTCAAGTACGTTACATTTTATGGATATTACAATGTATCCTTATTTAATAAGATTCAGAAATGTATCGATAAAATTCTACTACTACCGTTTCTTTAATTATCTTCTATTATTTATGAAACATTTTTAAACATACCACGAAATCCTTAACGCTTTATTCAATAATTTCCCCTTTCTTTCTTTAAATTTTTTAGATATTGTTTCTTCTCTGACAAAGATGTAAGTTCGTTTCAAAAATTTTGGCGAACTCGCAGACGCAAAAGCACACAACCATAAGAACGAACAAAGACTCCTTGGGGTCAAGCAGTTCCGCGAAAAAAGATCTTGATCCCGGGTCGTTTAACGATCTCGCCTTGCTCCAAAATCGGTAAGGTCTGATCGAGAAGAGAAAGTGTACGAGACGGGCGTAAAGAGATAAGAGGCCACCGGCCAGAACGTTTGACGCGGCGAGCCTAATTGCGATCTCTCGATCTGCGACCGTCGCCAAACAAGGAAATCGCCACTGTCTTATTGCCCGCTGATGCCTTCGTCTGACCCTCCAATACATACGCTTAACACGCGTCACTTGCAGAAAACAATTTCGCGATGGCAATTTCGCACGGTCTTTACGATTCCACGGCACGGATTTTAAGGTACAGGGTCGTTCAAAAATAACATCGGTATCTTATGCGATTTCTTGCAAAAAATAATGACTGCTGTTTTATAATTCAGTCTAACAGTCCTGATATAAAAAAAAAGAAATGCAAATGCTTTTTGAAAAAATACAAAAGTTCATGCTAAACTATGATAAATGTTTTAATAAACATGATGACTGCATTGTAAATGAATAAAGAAATAGCTTCGAAAGGTATACGTATCCCCTTTTTAAATCCAAGTGGAGATAAGTTTTTGAACCTGCCTGACAACACAAATCGGTCAAGTTCCTTATTCTAACAAACCTATGATTAATTAATTTGAATGATCGAGGTCCTACCACACAATAGACGTGTCCCACATTTAAGATAAGCTGTGCGTTCCGTCTTCGTCCGATAATTGCGAACAATAATTACCTCGCGTTCACGGCCGCGATTTCATCGATTCGATCCGACAAATGAAAACGCGTAGCCCCAGCCTCGAATTCCCGAAAGTTCGCCTCCCCGTGCTTTCACGTGGCCGGATAATTGCCGGTGTTCGGATAACAAAAGCGTGTCAATAATTAATCGACTGGCTGAAGTGGAGATTAATCAATTTGGTTAACGCCACGGCGAGCGTGTGCTGGATCGTCGAGCCGAGATCTGGCCTGTGTGTTAAAAAAAGGCCTCGCCTCGTCTCCCTCCGCCTAGCCCCCCTTCTTTCTATGTCTCGCCTCCGTAAACCTCGGTTCCAACTCGTGTTAATTAACCCCATTGAGATCCCAGTTAAGATATCATTGTTTCGCGGCGAGTTTGCGTTTCGACGAGAAACAAAATCGTCACGGAGTACCTGTACTCTCCACCTTGGCCGACCGGGGACCGAATAAATCTTGCCGCTAAGAGGGACCGACTAATTTTTAAGATCTAGATATTTTCAATTGTAATTGCCGCGCCTGCCGGCCAATAAATCCTCGATCTACCGGTGTTTCCTGTCGGTGGAAACGTGGGTCGATGTCGATTGTTGCTTCTCGTTTTTAGGTGCACGAATTCCTGTATTTTAGTTTGAAGATATAGGAATATTAATTTTGCTTATACGAAGCTTTATAATTTCTTGCATAAACTTCTGATTATAAGATTTGTGGAACATTTTAAGCTGGAAATGAGCTATTTTTGACGTGACACGAAGGGGCAGAAGGTTCAGAAAACAATATACTTATGTATTATTTATATTTGACGTAAGCAAAGGCTTCCGTCGGCTGTATGGTAACCTTCCTTCTAGACCAAGCATTAGAATAATCAGAATAGACAGATTTCTTGGTCCATCAAGAACTAGTATCCTGAAATCTACGGATCTCTAAGAAGCATGACTGGTATGCACCCCAACAATGGTACCACTGGTCGATATCGGATAATAAAGTCACGAAAAGCTTTTCTCGCTGGACGGAAAGGACGAGCTTCCAGGAAACGCGGTTTGCACGTCGTCCTGGCTCCCTCGTGGCTCGGTGAAATTATTATGAGAGCCGGTTACGTATGTAAGAGCCGTGGCAAGATGGTGTTCGCTCGCTTGTCGCCGCCCCGAGCAACTAACCTTCCTGTTGTTGCATGACCCGTGCCTTCTTCAGCATCTCTTCCACCTCCTCCTCACCGTACCTTTCGCCTGTCTTTTTATCCTGTTGCTTCTTCTTCTTCTTCTTCTTCTCCTCCTTGGCAAAGACATACACCCAAGAGGTCTGGTTGCCGCACGAAACGCCGCTGTTTTATATATTGCAACACGCATGCCGGGAGGACTGTCCACCGAAAGAGGAGCACGCAGGATAATTATTTCGGGACAAAGGATGCAGTTTGTTTTGTCGTATTTATTGACTTCGCTCCAGGAAACCGATGGACTTTGCATCTTTTCTTTCCCATGACAGATGGCAAGGTGTTTGACTATGTTTCTGCAGGAAAACACGAAGCTTTGACACATGTTGGTTAGCAATTGCTAGCTATTGTATTAGTGTCCTTAATACAATTTTTACTCTTTCGTTGTGAAAAGTTTGTTGCCAAGACTTGACAAGTGGTAGGCATAATGAAGTGACCAATTAGATAATTAGTCTGGCAAGTGAATACACAGGATTATTTAACAAATAACAATTTTAAATCAAAGAAGCACCATTCGCCACGTGCCGTCGCCTTTTAACCCTCGAAAGGCGAAGCTAGGTCAATACTGATCTCGACCCAGTTAGACAAGAAAATATGTACACGGGATGAAAGAATATTTAAAGGAATGATCTAAATTCACCATCTGAAGATTAATCAAATGTTCGCCAAAACTCTTTTCTTCTTAGAATCTTGTTCGCATCCTTCATAGTGTTAGGGTAGCCTCCCCGTGGTTTCCTCCCTGAATAAAATACGCATTTTTACGCGTCCCCCTTTTTTTCTATACACGGCGTATCATTACTTTAATGCATCGTTGTTGCTCGCGAGCAAGAAACGAGAGAATCGAAATCGTGTTGATCGTCGGTGGTAACGGAGTAGGTTACTAATGGTGGGCTTGCTGGGTCGATGGGTTGGTAGACTGGGTTGGGCTTCTTAGAGGTCCTCCGAGGTCAGCTGTACGAGGAGGATATGGTTGCCCAAGGCACCGATGACATCGAACAGCGAATAACCAGGCTCGAGAGAGCCTCGAACGAGCACATCGATCGAGACTCGCATCTCTTGAATGAAATATTCCCGAATAACGTGCTGGTGTACACCTTGAATACGCGGCAACCCCTGTTCTTGTGAATTTTTCTTCTTTATGAGTCAAGTTTCTCGAATCTCATTGGTGCATCTTCTTTTTTCGAAACACTTATGGAACTGAAGGTTTTATTACATTCGCAATTTCTTCCACGACCTTCTTACACGATAAAATTAATAATTAAGTATGTCGTGGATTATTGATGAGTTAACTTCTATAGGAGTCATCAGTCACGTCTCAAATTTGATACACTTGGTAGTTGTAGTGTCAATGGAACATAATTATTCTACATAAATAACATCCGCACCGAGAAACGAATAAAATCAAACTCGAATTAATACTAAAATCGAAGAACCACGTAAAAGTAAACCATTCGATTTTACGTCTTTCTTCCCCTTCTATCCTACCAACAATCACGATTCATCGAATTATCAACCAAATTGCCGAAGAAATAATAATCAGAAGATTCAAGCGACAGCACGAACTCCCGGTCATAAAGGATTCCGGTCTGGTGTTTCCAAAATAAGCCTGCCATTCGATTATCTCTGTTCACGAACGCCATTACCGCCAGTCGTAATGGAAAAGCAAAAATATAACATGACCGACCAGGCTACCGGATCGAAATACCAAGTGACATTCGGTTTTTTTCACAAGCGACGCACGTAAACGTATAAACTTCGAGGGTGACAGCCATCTTTCTTTCCTTTATTTTCTGTTATAAAGAACTTTTATGATTATTTTAACAGGCTGATCCCACGAATTTATAATAAACAGGGGGTAAAGGAACTTTATTGATAATCTAGTATAGGATGTTAAATCTGTTGTCAATAGATATATAAAATGTATTTCTTTTCTATAAAATAAAAGGTACAATAACATATTGGCAAATTTTCATGTATTTCTTGCATTCCAATTAATTGTGACTTAAATTTAACACGTTCGACGCCATGTTAGTTATTAGTTATCGGCATTAGACATTTGATGTTATCAAATAAATAAGAGGAAATGGGAAAAATTAGAGAACTGTTCATGTGGCATTAACCCTCCTATCTTAACTAGGGTGGATCCTATTCCTAAAAATATAGAAATTTAAGTGATACGGGTTGATTATACCAGCTCACCTAATTCACACATGATTACTATTATATTATCGAACAGATAAGTCAACGAAAAGGTTAATTTAAAAAATAAAACCGTGGTACTTTGAATAACTGCAATCATAACGTGTCCCTCAACATATGGCCATTTCCACTGTGACGCCCAACGCATTAAACATAATTAGTTGAATTAAAGATCACGGTAAAGTTAACCTGAACCAACGATTGAAACCACAAAACTATTTCGAACTAATTAAAATTGCAACGCGTAATTTCGACGAAATGATCCTTTTTGTAACGAGGTACGAGGCTCCTCGTCGCATCGAGGAGAACAGGAAATATTAATAAATCCGGCGCGCGAAGATATCTTAATTATCTATGCAGGCATCGTCGAAAGAAAAAAGGAGTCGCCTCCAAAGAGGCTCGATGGGCGAGAAGTAGTAAAACTTGATTTCACGATTTCGCATAAATTATCGGCAAGGGTATCTCGCGCGAGCAGCTAACGCGGTGATGGCAGAGAGAAAGGCCGCGAGAGAAGCACAGGAAAGGGAAATATTAATAATCCCATTCAAGAGACGTCCGACGTATCTCACGTCTTTATCCGCGCGGAATTTGATAGCTCCGGGGAAGACTATATCTGCGGATATACCATTTCTTTTTTATCTGTTTCTGTGTGCCAGCATTCGAAACTCCCCTCGCGAATGCAAAGATTACTCGCTTCCTCTCGCGTTCCCCTACTTCCATTTGTTGCCCCCGTGCACAATGATTATTATATCGATAGAAAACTCGGGATATAATATGATATGATATCCTTAGAAATTCATAGAAATTTATTTGTTGGAAACCTTGAGGATTTTTATGCGATTTTATCGACCCTCGGAAACGACAAAGCTTGATATAAAAATTGCAAATTAGAAAATTAGAAAATATACGAGCATGTGATCCTATCATAGAAATTTGGAAAAATCATCTCAATTTTCATATTATCCTTTCCATTTATAAAAGTGGTATTTGTACAGTGTCAGATGGGTTAGGAAGATTTGTGGAGTATTCTTTTTTCGAAAGGTAGATATTAATCTAGATCTTGGGAAAAAGATATAGGTGTAGGAAGTAATTGAAAAAATTGGAAAGGAGAGAGTTGGGAAAGTGAAACTTTGGAAAAGAACGTGACGGTGAGCAAACTGCCACAATGCATTTACTTATGATGGTGCTTTTGAACGATGTGGACAATTGGGTTCCCGTGAATGCAATACTGTTGGAAGTAAAATAAAGGCGATCAAAATGTATACTATTAGTAGAAAATTGTGAATTTTGTGTTTGGTAGCAGAGAAATATCTGAAATACTGAATCAAAGTGTTGCAATCAAGTTCCAATGAAAATACTGCCAATGACATACAAACTAACAATAAGGAATATTTTCAGTGTCAAACTAAAGTCGTAGAAATTCCTTCAAATTTAATTTTATTTTAAATTAATTCCCAAAAATATCCATAAATCTGATTAATAACAGAACACCCCTTTTTGTCCATCTGACAAAAATGATCTTTTTTCCAGCTCACTGATTCGTCTCCTATGCATTTTCTCGAATCTCATTTATGATCATAATTAATAGTTAATTCCCTGCAAAATCCTTCGCCCGGATTTTCTGCAGGCCACTTAAAGCTGATAACAGGATGCGGAATATTAATCATTTCCATTCACCCGATATCCAGGATCGTTTCATTCAGGCTGACCGTGCAAGTCTGGCCGGTAGATCGGACTGGTAATAAAATTTTCACGATTCCGTATAAATTATCGAACCCCTGGGGAAGCCGTTCAGAGCGCGGATAGGTGTGTCCATTGTGAGAGAGCCGACGACATTATTCGCGTCGTCTTCATTCAGCCGCGTAGTAAAGCGTAATAAAGGGGCCGATAAAACGTACGAGACAAGATTCGCGGCCAGGTTCAGCCGGGTCATAAATGCCACAGTTAATAAGCCAGGTTAACGAGCGTAACACAATGAGAAGAGTTTCGCGAGACTTTTCGTTGCCGTTCGTTTCGATTATCTAAGAATTAGAATGCGTGAAAGCGAATTGTTACAACGTTTCTTTGGTTGGAAAAAAAAATGACCGTATAAATTGATTGTAAATTAATCAAAAGCTCAGCTACAAAAAATAATATATGTTAATATTCTAAGTCTCTAAAAATATAATATTCCAAAGATTCTAAGTTCCTAGGAACTTTCAAGTTTCGAAAAATATAACATTTCTAACCGAGGCGAAGGGGTTAAGGTTTCACCTATATTCCTTAGATTCCCGCGAAGCTTAATTTTTGCATATTAATATTCTCTTAAATATTGCCGATACAAATGTAACCAAAACCGTGCAATTCACAATAAATACAGCCTATGCCTTTCTGTCTGAAGATTTCGAATCGTTCCACAACAAAAAACATCTCGAAAGAAGAAAATTAGAAGAGAAACAATTCTATCGCCTGTGTTGGTAATTTCGATTCTTGGAAACTATTAGAACGGCTTAGACGTTAAAGGCAGCGCCTATTAGAACGTTAAAACGTCGATTGATCATCGTGGCAACGGCCATAAAGAACGATCCGTAGAGAAATAATTCCGTTCCCCGGTGAGACTCGATATCTTAATTCCTCGAAGGTGGTGAAGGGGTCACGTTACGAGGCAAGAAGAGAGCACGAACGCGAGTACGCCCGGTTCCTGGTTCTTGATCCAGAAGAGGAGAGGCCGGACGTAACTGACAACGACTAATGGTCGAGCCGAGGCTCACGAAGGGTAACCAGATAAAGTTGGACGGACAAGGGTATGCTCGGGTCGTCTCGTTTTCTCGTTTACACGTGGCCAACGGGGGCGTTTTCTGTGTCGCGAATTGATTGGTACACAAACTCGATCAATCTTAAGACCTGGCAAGATGCATACTTCTCAATAAAATCTTCATTCGTGTTACAAAACGGTGGGCTATCGCTTGAAAGACCTACTATTTTTCAGAAATGATCACACGTTATGCTATACTCTGAAGAAATACCAAATAGGGTACCATAGGTGGCCCACTGGATAGGGGATTGTAACCCTTTAGCGTTCGTAGACAAAATATCTCACGAATTGATTTTTATCCATTTGTGCAACTGTTATTTCAGCAGTGTTTAAAGGAAATAGAAACTATAGTATGATTATCTGGGTTATTCCAAGTAAATCAAAACCCCGTTAAACACCGCTCGCGAGTTAGAAGCCGCGAATAAAGACATTAATAAAGGTCCACGTGGAAACGTAGGAACGTAGAACGCAGCCAGAAAGCCGTGGAATACAATACGCAGTCAGACGAGCTGGATAATAGATGCTGGCTGGCGTTGGATGCTGTAACGGATGGTGCTCCAGATGGTGGTGCTATCTTGGGATACTGATGGTTGCTCGGATATACGCTTTATCGGCAAGGGAATCGCGACGATCTAACAAAAACGTTCGTATACCCCGGAAGTTGTGCCCGAGATGACAGGAGGATGTTGTCTTCATACGAGACATTATCAACAGCCATTCTATCGTGCATTTTTATTGCTTTCATGTACATATATTAATTATGTAAAATTTTATATTCTTTATTTCATCGATCCTGTGAGTTCTATCAAAAAATTACTACTATCGTTCAAATCAGAGAAATGATAATCTTTGTTTAATTTTCGACTCTGACAGTCGAAGATTAATGTTATCATAAATAATTAATTTTAAATGGAATAATTTCATATGTTTACTACAAACGTCAAATATTCTACGAAGGGTAATTATTAAAGTTTATGAAAGCCAGTGTCGCTGTTATTTGAACTTTGATACGTTGTTAAACGATTTTTGTCTATTTAAATACTGATCATTTCTAAGACTTTGCTTGTAAATTGCTCTCGAGCGAGCACAAGATCCACTTATGTCAATCACGGCATGAATTCGCTTTCACCGAGCTAATTGCATTCATCGTCGGCCAACAAGAAGAGAGAATACGTGATTGCAGAAACAAGAATTCGGGAAATTGGATCGGCCGCGTGGGTGGCGACATTAATCAAGCCGACACCACGAGCCGAGGATCCAGCGAGACGTTTTCACGGTGATTTGAAACACGAGACAGTTGAGAAGGAAGCATGGAAGAGCTTTATGGCTGCGTTTGCCAAGTGTGATGATGAAAGATCGGGTTCTTTTTTTCTTGGATACTTGGAACAAGAGGAAAATGGTGAAAATTTCAACAATAATAACATAACGCTCCCTGTTTAAAATAGCAATGAATTTCCTCGAACTGTTAGTAATAATTATTATTCAGTATAATTTCGTACGCCAAATTATTCTTACTATTTACAAGAATTATATACAATTCACTACATAATTTGTTAATATAAACGCTATTTCCAAAAATTTACACTTCACTTCCTTGCAATAATTTTATTTTATTGTAAAAATGTTAAGCATCGCACTATATTTGAAAATTTTTAAATAAAAGCACCCTTGGTAAAAGGTACCTCGTTTCGAATAAAATCCAACACCGTGATATTAAAACGACCACGGTGAAAGGATTAAATCACCACAAGATACATTCCGCAGTAAGATTTCAATCTTCAAATACAATTATCGCAAATGAAATTGAGTGTTCAACTACATTTTTCAACCATTGTAAATGAACAAGAGTGGAATATACTTTTTAACCGACTTCGAAAAGGAGGAAGTTACTCAATTCGACATGTATGTTAATTTTTTTTTTTTTAATGTATGTTCGCCGATTGCGCCGAGATGGATGGACCAATCGGAACCAAACCTTTTGCATCTTGTAGGGTATGACTCCCAGTTGGTCCCGTAAAAAAACCATTTTGGATATTTTTCGTTTTTTTTTCGTTTTTATCGCAAAAAACATGGTATTTCACGTTTACTCGGACTGATATCGATGAAACCTAGTATTACATTTTGCGATCGAGGATGTTTCCACGATGATTCCATTTGTAACATTCCCTTCACTTCCATGCCCTTTCCTGCACTTCCCTTTACTACCCTTCCCTTCCCATCCCTTTGTTGCTAATTACTATTCCCATAGCAAAATTCCTATTCTTTGATGCTACTCTGGAAGGAATGCTCCGATTGCCACTAAAAAATGTGAAATAAAAAAATTTTTGGAAAAAAAAAATACAACCGACTTACGATACAAACGAAAGAATCGTTAATAATGCGTGTGATAGATATTTATAATAATATTCTATTGTTAGATGCAACTGAAAGTCAGAAACTATGTTAAATTGCATAAGAAACGCGTATTAAAATTACTAAAAGTTTAAAGGGCTGCCAACAAAGTCCTGTTTCGAATTTCGGTATAATGTTAGGCTTGTAAGAAAGTAGAAACCTTCCACTTTAATACAGTTTTTGATTTGCATCGATATCTTTATCCGTTCCTGAGATATCGTCGTGTAAAGACAAACGTAATTTTTGTAGAAATTCGCTGCCGCCACACGCTTGGACCCAGACAGTGAGTGTCTAGCGTAGCGGTCACGTGGTCATTGTTTACGTCTAACCCTTTATTATTCCTGGAAATGCGTATATGAATTTCCTAGAAAAAAGTCTAGGTCGCGTCGCGCCCATTCAGGAGTACCCTCGTACGCGCCGGCCGCTATACAAACTTTGAAGCCCTATATCTCAGGAACTAATTAAGATATCGCGTTGCAACAAATTGCGTTATTATGTACGCACTTTCCTCTATCTTCTGAGCTACCTACTGCATAAAATTTAGGCATGTTTTTTTATATTTATTGCCAGGAATTTCGTCGCCGTTGAATGTTTCGCGTTGACCTGTGGGATCGTTAATGCATCAAGTGTTTCCTGTTAATTTAGATTTAAATAACATTAGTTGATAGGAAAAGTAATATACAAACTTGAAGATTATATTTTTCGATTCGGTAACGTAGTGACATATTATGATGGCGGAAGTTGAATATCCATAAAACTGCTGTGCTGTGAATTTTTCAAAACTACGAAAATATTAAATGCTTGAAATATTATCGACCAGTTGAATTTTAATATATTTCGGTATATTTCTGTATACATGTATTAGTACATGTGACACGAAGGATTCGGTAATATGTTAACCGGACATTGATTCTCGTCGAGTATTTCTTCTCCCCACGAACGAGACGTCGATACTTAATATTTACAAGAATACAAAAGCTTACAAAACATCGACTACTATACAACAAACTCTCGTCTAAATCGTTTTCACCCTCCTCCCTTTCTCCACATATCGAAAAAAAATTTTTGGAAAAAAAAATACAACCGACTTCGGAATGCCCTAAAAAGGACGAAATAATTTTAATTTATATTTCGAAGACGGCGCAAAAATTGTGAAAATATGTAAAAGGATTAAAGAATTTTGACAAGTTCCAATGTAGAAAATTGTTAATTTTGCGCCGTCTCCGAAATATAAATTAAAATTATTTCGTCCTTTTTAGGGCATTCCGAAGTCGGTTGTATTTTTTTTCCAAAAATTTTTTTAACTAATCATCTCCTAAAGGTTCCTACTGTGCCGATAACGTAACGGGTGCAACGCTTCGTGCAGCCTTCGATTACAGTAGGCAAGTGCAGAAGTCACGTTCACGAGGCAATCAATGATCGATTATCGTAATTACGTTCACGATTAACGGTTTCGAGCACCGATTCGCCTCCTTCACGCCCGTACCCGTCAGTTAGTCCTTTCTTCTCAGCTTGGAGCAAGACTTTCTAATACTTCGATGATCTGAACATTATCTACCGGGAGCTACTCTAACAAAATCTACCAGAGGAAGAAATTCATATTTTTCCACTGTTCTATTAGCGGGTTGCCAAAGTTTAATTGAAATTACAGCGATAATTTAAAATACCAAACGGAGTCGTTAGATTTTCAAACAGAAACTTTCGCATACTCCCAATATATCTTATTACGCCTGGATCTTCGAAACCCGAGTTGAATAAAATCATAAGGTAACAATATATTTATTATGTCAGGGTTAAGATAGTTTTAATGATTGTTAGATTCAACATCTGCGAAGCTAATATCCCCTGCGCCTATCATAATTCTTTTTATACATAATCGATCTTCCGGTTCTGTCACCCTTCGAAGCAAGGTCCAATTCTTTTTTTTCTTTCATTCGCTCGCTTCTTGTTATATTCCCGGACACCTCTATCATTAGCTGCAATAAATTACGTCGATGTTACGATGCTAATAAGAACTCGTCGCAAGACGCGACCGTCGTTATTTACAACCGCGTGTATTTTTACCATCAGCGTTCCTGAATAGTTGCATCCCTACCCCCTCAGGTTCGATCGGGTTTCCTGTTTTCATCCGGGGAATATCGGCCGGCTACGCGCGTCGATCCGACACCGGCTTACACGACGGGCAAATACTAATTGCCGGGGCGCGATATTAATTTGCATGTTACACGTGTTACGTTGTAGCGCGATTGCACAACAGCGGAATCTGCTGGGACCATTTGACCGCTTAATACCGGTTCGTTTCCTGGCTACATGACTGGGCAAGAGTTTGAGATCTGGTCTTGCAGTCATTCGGAAGGAGAAATCTTATTCAACCGGGATTTAACGAGATTAATAAACGAAGAGTTATAGCGGTTATTATTGTGGGAAGCGTAAATTAATTGTTTCTTAACATGGAAATTAATTGTGATACCGGAATTCGATAATGCAAACAAGAAGTGTTTCAACGCTGCGAAGGCAGGGTGTTAACCATTCAACGGTAGAGTCGGGTCAATTATGATCCGAGCCTGAAAGAACCTGTACCATATTGCTGCAAGGCCTTCGTATACCGAAGGAAGGAATATTTAAACAAATGCTTCTAAATCTTAGAAATGAAAATGAAAATTAGTCTAAAATTCAATTTGATACCATTTACATTTATCTTTCTAATCAACAGAATTAAATGTGTTCACCCTGCATCACATTCAGTGCTATAGTAAGTTTAAAGTTAAACGTTTCGAATTGAAGGCAATTAAATTCAGTCTGTAGATCGCGAATTTCACTTCAACAACTGCATCCGTATAAATCACCCTGTAAGATCAACTTCATTAACTTCAATCACATTCAACCGTCCAGTCAAAATCAAGGATCCTAAACTTCGTTTAAAGAAAGCGCACCGCATACTTTCTCTTTACAAACCCGCAGCGTAATCTCGTTAGCGAGTGCAATAAATCCATTCGACTCAGTCTAAATTACCCCGCGAAAGAGTCGTCGTCGCAAGTTGGTTCGCGCCTATTGCGACCAATTCTGATCCAACGATACCGATAAGACCAATTACAATCGCGGGTTCCAGTGTCGAACTGGCCGCCGGAAAGCCGGCGAGTTTCGAGGCTGATTCAATGCGCGCCGCACAGAAATAATGAAAAGCCGAGCGATATATAATGTATTGGAACCGCGGGAGGCGTATAACTCATTCCGCGAGAATATAGCCCTCTCGCGTTTGCTTCGACCAGCCACGAGGGACTGAAAGAGGAGGCATCTTCCTCCTTCTCCACTTCTTCATCTTCTTCTTCCCTTCTTGCACACGGTAGAGATTCTCCAGCTGCCATAAATCCGAGCGCTACCATCCGAGGCTCTAATTGCATTATAAATTGTGCATGCGCCTGCACATCCTGGCGAGCGAGGAGCGAAACGCCGCTACCCTTGCCTCCGTGTCGAATCACTGCTTCCAGGATACTGCCTGGGGAATCGACCGGGAACGAGACGTGGCCCCCGGCCCCTACGACCCCAGGAATACGTTTTCAGAGACACGGGGATTCAATTTCTTGGCGTATCGACGCAACCAACCGAAGGAATTTACGTCAAATGGTGGACCATCGATCTGATCGCTTTGCGACTTCCGGGTGAAGGTGTTGGGGAACACACTCTTCTATTAGCTCGATTAATAGAATAAATTCGTTGAAAGAAATTATCCATTAAATTGATTAGATACCGAAATTTGAATTTCATATGATTCATAACTGACTGAAGTAACTACAGATTATAATAATTTAGTGTTGAAAAGAAGTTAATGCGAATATTGCTCCAACGGTGTTACCAAAACCGGTGGTCGTTGATATCTCCGACGTTTTTAACAAAATCGGAGTCAGATGATCTGGAAAGTACACACCCCATAATCGTTACACCAAAAACAGCGTTTCTAATCTTGTTTCACCGTCGGTGATGCACGTTAACGACACTGAAGGCTCGTTTCGTGTTGAAACAAGAACCAAGGACCGCTCCCACAGCTGACAGAGCAATATGGATTGAAATCGCCACTAATGACACGAGAATCTATCTCAGTGGATCATCATCAGCTCCTTATTAGGAGACGCAGTCAAGCAAAGTGTTCTTTTCGTGCGGCGAAGAAAAGAAGAGCGCGGAATGGAAATCGTGCAAAGGTGAACAGAAAGTTTCTGATGTCATCCGATGCAAAATGACTATAGTGTGATGATATGTCATCAACGATGCGTCGATTGCATATGGAAAAGGCTAATCGAGGTCTCAAGTTGAAATCTACGAATTCCTGGCGCAGAAGAATCTTTGTCGTGTGATTTAAAAGAAAGACGCAAGATTTTAAATTAGGTAAATGTCTGCATAATGGAAAATTCCTCTTACGTATGCTTTTATTGGTTTAATAAAACCCCTCTATTCGCATTCCACTGGCTCTGCTATGTCGTCATATGTGATTTATGAAAAAATTTCAAAATTTGATATTCCCCATTTATTTATTTTAAAATATAGCGTACTCGGCTCAGCGATATCAACAAATAGTCAAATGATTAATTCGCGTAGCTTCAAATTTCCATGTGTTTCCAAACTGAAACGAAATTTCGTTGATCGCACACTCGTTAAACCCGTGCCCTGCAAATTTCCTTCGCCACCTCGATCCCAAAAGAAAAGAATCCACGCGGTGATTTATAGTCACGGATCCGATAAGACCGCGAACAACCAAATTGTTTGAGAGCTGGATCCCTGAGATTGCTCGTCCACCTTTGCGAGTTAGTTTTACCAAAGGTCGACAAACCAATCAGCCAAGAAACGAGCGGCGAACACACCGAACCAAATCTCGATGACCCGACCGAGCGGAACAGAGAACAGAGAGACTCTTGTTTCCGTTGCCTCGCTCTTGAATGAATTCGATTCCCAAGGTAGGCAGGGGTCCTTGTTGCACTCCTAGGCTGCCTACTCAATGGGCAGATCGTTAGATAGGATCGGTGGCCGGACCAGCTCTATAAATCCTCCGCGGGCACAATTATGTGGGGGATATAAGGATTATTGTTACGGTCCGAACGGCTACGCAAGCGGCTTTCGTATGACCGCGGGGATTACCCTCATAAATATATTCAAAGGCCATTATACGTGCCCTGGGACGTTGATAACGTAATAATGAGGGCGTGGGCTAATGAGACGAGCGCTGAAAACTCATCTTGTAATCGTGATTGACGTTCAGACCACGATTCCTAGCTGTTCTCTACTCTGGCTGTCCGCTTCACTGAATCCACTTTCGCACTTTAGATTTGGATAACTGAACATCTAGCTATTACAGACGAAATTGGAAAGATTTATGATATTCAATCCTTTCATTATAGTAGGGCTCGATGCAAAGTGCAGCAAAGTAGGAATAACACGCATACTCTGGTATATTTGTTCAGAAAATTGAAAACGTTATCGATGACTCAAAAAATTTGAAGGCAACGATACTCTATTAATCAGTAAAATTAGTAGTCTTAAGGTGCTAATAGTTTGACGACTAAATTCTGGACCTGACCAGAATTCTGGACTTGACCAGAAGACAAAAAATTATTACAAAACGAAGCAAAACCTGACCAATTTACACGGCACATATTTTGATTAAAAATTATTACTTATTGAATTCCAATGAATAATTCTAAAGGACAAGACGCAAAGATCGCCAATCTAATAAAACGCCAAGCACACTCGCTCGATGACATTTCGCACCTCCTCCCCCTTTTCTCTATAATGATAGATCCAACGCTGTTAACGCGGGTTCGAAATGAACTCGCTGACGAATCATTAGAAGTAACGAGCACGCCTAGGCAGCAAGCCCAAGAATAATGATCGAGGCTCGTAACGATAATAAATAATCGGTGAAATATCAAGCAACGAAACGCGAAACGATTCGTTCCCCTGATAGCGGAGGAGCTTCTCGAGAGACAGAGAGAATCACCGGGACTCTCTTGGTGATGTCTTCATCCCAGGTAATTAGAGGCAAGGATACACACAAACAGGACGTTATTCTCGAGCGAAACGGATGTCTCCGGTCTTTTCCATGTTGTGTGGACGGAGCCGACCGGCGGTATACTCGAGGCAACGAGCCCGAGATACAGGGTGGGAACGAAGATACGATAAAGAGATCTTTGATTGTAAATGGAAAGGAGGTTGGGGGGAGATTGGATTGATGGTCGAACAGAGTGAATATATATTGACTGATGCAATGTCGATGGGAATTCCTTTACTGGATTCACTCGGGCAATTAACTGCTCGACCGTTTACCACGATGTATTAAATTGTTGCGTATCAAATGGGACCAAACGGCAACGATTTGACGACGTGAAAGAACTGCATGATCGTGTTTATGATATATGAAGTTGAAGATTAATGTTCGATGAACATGACTGCGTAAAACTTTCGTTAATATTTTTAATACAAAATGGCCATTTGTTGATTGTAGCACATAATCCTGTATAGACTTCAAACGGGACATTTCGCGTTGGAAGCACGCCATAAATAATAACTATCAGTTGTAACATTTTATTTTCAATCAGAGAGAATTATAGGTAACTCTACGCGAAATAATGCAACATGAAACTAAGAATGCTTCTTCCTAGCATGTCTAGGTATTAATATTTATGAAATTTATAATTTATGATTTAATAAACTATCAAGACTATTAAGTCATTTCATATATTAACTGATTGCAAATTAATTATCCGTAATTGTTCGTTTCACTATGGTTATACAATTCTTAAGTTTCGCGGTATTTTATCGTCATGCGAAATGGAATACACTTAGAAAGGATATCATAAGGATCAAGAGTGTATCGGACTCACCATTGTGAAGTCTGCTTTTGGAGGAGCGTAGGTGTTCGATAATGGAGGTGAGGGGTCTGCGGCCACTACCGCTACCACCCCCACAACTCCAAGGGGAGTCACGCTCCGAGCCGTCCGCCAGGTTGTCACAGTCCTAGAAGGAAGACAAAAAAAAAAGGAAATTAGACGGAAAGACGTCGGTTTCTACCATTTCCCACGCTTCTTCGTGCTCGTCCAGCGTACGGCCATTCGAGCAATGGGATTCGCATTGAGCGAAGTAACGAGGGTAAAACGAAGCAACTTTGTGAGAGAATTATGGTATTTCGATGAACGATTGAATTGAAATATGGAAATATTGATTTTAGATTTTTTAACAACACTAAGTTAAATGAAATATTAATTTAGGTATTAAAAAGCATATTATGTAAAATTCAAAACAAAGTTTTTATATAAATTTCTACATCGAAACATAAATCGAAAAGCGTTCAAAGAATGAGAAACCATTACGGTTTCCAGATATTTTCACAAAGCCATAAAAGCTGTTCGAAGTATATATACACATGTATTTCCCATAAAAGGGTCACATTGCTTCGTTTTCCTTCTTTATTATGGGTGTTTCGTTTCCTAAGTCATTTCTGAAATTTCTTGCATTCAAATTAACCACCAGCGATACGTATCCCTGTAAACCAATACAGGGAATCAGGAATCATATAGAGAAAGTTATGAGAGAAGAGAATCCCATAAAACAGCCAATGGGTTGTGTCTCCTAAGGCCACGTTAATCTTAAATCTCCTCAAATCGTTTACGCGTTGGATCACCATAAAAATGCACTTACGAACCCACGAGAAACTACATGCGCATGCTGCTTTTCAACCTTTCCAGCAGAGACACATTTAATCAAATTCTAAATCTTAAAATTTTACACATTTACATATTTTCTTACATGATTTGTCTCCTCTCTTTAGAAACAATACTGTTATAGAACCTCAGACACCTGGACTTTTATCAACAACTTTATCAAAAAATTAATTAATAAACTGGTGTCACACATGACACCACGTCACAGTTTAAGTATCAAAATGTTGTGTTACTATTGTCGAATCAACTTTAACCTTAACGTATCAAAAAATATATCCTTCGACAATTTATTTCTATTTTTAAACCCCCTCCTGGAAACATAAAAAATTCGCAAATATGAAAATTTAAACACGCAGCGAAGAGGTTAAACAGGCCGCAGTCAAAGGGTTAACTCGGACCACCATGTAACATCCGTATCCCGTAGATTCTGCGGGACAGGGCCTACGCCGTAAAGTCCGGATCGTCCGGACAAGGGTCGCGTTTAGAATTGCCGCGAATCGTAATTCCCAACGACGACGGAGGAGACCCATCGGAAACCGTTACCGAGAAGTCGTTAAGCCTTCGTCGTTAAGTCGATTATCCGCAGCCCTGGACGACAAGGATCCTCTCTCGCATCGAGTTTCCATGCTTCGGGTCCAATCGCGTTTTATCCACCGGCTATGCGTGTCACGGCTGGGAAGCGTTATCCCGGATCCAGTTCTATCGATCGTGTTACGATAAAACGCGTCCCGTCGCGGCGGATCGCGAGCGTTAATCTGTACGCGGCTGACCATAGCCGGGAATTTATGGGGCCGTGGCACGGGAATTTGTCGATCGGTAACGTACGACGAACACCGCGAACCCTGTACACCATGTAACGGATGATTCATGGTGCTGGTTGCTCGCGATCTCGTTGCTTGTTAACAATCAAAGGGAAATAACAGGTACACGAACGGTCAAAAATTGTTAGACACTTATTAAACGTCACGCGAAACCGGGAAGATTTGTGCGAAGCTTGTACCGTGCTCGGACACCGTAAAGAAAAATTTTATTCGTTGCTGTCGTTGTCTATAAGCATTCGAGAAATTCGTTTGCTAGGGATAACTTTCCGCAGTCGGCTACTGCTCGTAGAACATCATCAATACTTGAGCTATTCTCTGTAATGGTGGCATTTGTTAAGTTTTCGTTTCCTAGAAATTCCCTTGTTCGAGAACTTGGTACAAACTACTGCAGCCGTGCGGCAGTGAATGTTTTAATCTTAAAACAAAGTCTAATAAGTAAGAGAGAAAAGGCACCTAGCGGCACTTAAATTAAGAATTCTTTCTAACGAAAGTAAACGGTGTACCAAAGTAAAATTTCTTTCTGGCAGTTGCAGAAAATCACCCTATCTACAACTTCGATTCATTTCTTCCCGTAGGATTATGCTTCTTTAGATTTCATTGTAACACCCTATAGATCCTGTCGTAAATTTGCAACAAACATCCGAGGGAAAAGAATATTGAAAAACGACTATACGGGCTGACGCAGCCTACCAGCTGTCTCGTGCGGTGCCACTCGAGCTGTAATTGCCGAAGAAAAGTCGTCGTAATCGTGGCCGTCGTGGACGACAAGGGTCAAGCCTTTTTCGAGGAACCTAAGCACCGCATCAGCAGCTCGTTCGAGTGGCGTAGAGTGTCATCAACGGTTTGCAACGGCGACGACAACGGCCGACAGTTTTCGCGAGAGGCTAACATCGCAGAAGTCGACGAGGACGTGTGGCGTGTTTGCCATTACAAACCGGCACACTCGGCGAAGGTTTGTCGAGCTTGTTCCTCGTCCTCTTCGAGGCATCCTGCCGTTAATAGCCGCGAGGAACCAACGCCGCGTAGGTATGTCGAGCGTAGCCACTCGTGAAAATGATAAAGACGCGTTCAGGACGAGGCTCGAAAGTGCTTTCCAGGAACGATAAAGTCTACGAAAGGGTTTCGCCCGACGAATAACGAAGCGATTTTAACGTCTTCATACGATGGGACGCGTTAATTGTGCTTTTCACGCTGACTTCGTGAAATTCGTCGCGGTTCCTGAACAAACCAACGACTAATGACCGACGATGCTGCTTTGTGCCAGGGCTGATGCAGAGGATACATTCTTGGGCAACTTGGTTGACAGATCGTTGGCACCAGACCGGGAAACATCGAGCAACCGTTGTAGCTTTTGTGCGGTGGAATTAATGCTTCCTTTGTATGCGAAGTGGAACTATAGATAATTGCAAATTCTTACGGTTATTCGTGGTATTGCTGATTGCTATGTATTAACCCCTTCCGCCACACACGCGTGATACGCTCTATAGTTCGACTGCGGCAAACCTGGTTCATATTTTTAGTACAATTACTAAACGTTTGTATAACATTTCGGTGAACTTGTAGATCAGCTACTCTCTCTTTGATTTCTTGAAATAATCTTGATGTTTCAAGAAACTTTTTCCTCTCGTAAAAAGATCGAACTTTCTTGGTTTCTAAGATAAAGGCGAGAAAAAGCTTCTGCATAGTAATAAGGATTTCCTTTCGCAGATATCTCGGAAACTGAGGGAGTCCGATATTATCGCAAGCGGAAAAAGTTGTTTAAAATAACGAATTCTATAACATATTTAAAAATAAACCAAATCTCAAGACGAGCAGCTAATCTACAAATTGACCAAAATCATAAAGATGCCCCCCGTATATTATTGTTTTACTTTCAAGTATTTTTGTATCATATCCCTGGTATACGATGAAATGAATCAACAGTTGTAAGAAATTGATCGTGTCGAAGCTCCTTTCCCCGCGATGTTGCCTGGAAAAGTCTCGAGGGTACCCTTTAACTATCCATCCGTTGGTGCGCGTGTTCATAATTCCTTGTACCACGAAGAGATGCGCGCAGGAAGTTTTTCGTAGCCGCTGAACACGCGGGATCTACTCGTGGTTCGCAGATGTTACCAGCGGGTGTTCTTCAGCCACGTATTTGAAGAACGACCGCTCGTTTGAGGCCAGGTTGGCTCCCACTGCGACGAAAATTCAAATGTTCAGATATGTTTTTCACTGTAAAGATCAAAGACTGCTTGCTCGCTTGTTTGCTTGCCCGGCGCTTGAATTAATCGCGCCCTTTGTTCCCTTCACGAGTTTCCATTTGTTAAAGACGATCCTGTAGGACCCACCTTTTTTATCCCTTTTTCAAGACATTTCTTTCGGCTATTGTTTGAGATAGTTTAATTTACGTAAATATTTTGCTGCTCGATTCTCAAGCTTTTTTCGCAACGAAGAAGTCGCTTTTCTTAAAAATGCTTATTACGTTCTTAGAACAGTGGTCCTATAATCGTTAACCGAGAAACCATTATTGTAATTGGCTTGTCTCAACAGACGAACACAGAAACAAAGACTGCAGCCTGGTCCGCTAAATTCCCATTATTCCAGTGATGACATAAGCACGCGACTTTGCCGATTCTAACACCATCGTTCAAAAGAATCGTTCTCCGATCGCACCGCCAAAGCTATCAAGCCTATCTTCGAGAAAGTAAATCGCCGCTCTCCTATTTAGTGCGCGATCGGTCGCGATAGGATCTCGTGCACGCTCGCTTTCATCTCGCCACGTACACTAAGACGTGTATCGGGCAAGTTTCCATACGAAGAAGCGACGCACGAGGGAACAATCAGCAGAGCAAGAGGATCGGAGCTGCCAGTAAATCGAACGCCGCGAATCGAGCTGCCGTGTGTTAGCGGCTCTCGAGCGATTAGCCGGCTGGCGCAGCCACCGTGTAACCGATGAAACCTTTCCGCGAAACCGTGGACGAACGGGGTACATCGATGTATCGGGCTATCGAGGACCTCCCGTGCACGTCGATCCACCGGTATGTCGACACGGCATTGTGCGGCCGATCCTCTGCAATCGGCATGTAATTAGCTAGTCCAAGCTACCAGCTGGTCGACGAGCGGCGCACGCTAATGTGCCTCTAATGTCCTCGGTTCTCCTTCTCTTCAACACCCTCGTTCCTGTTATTGGTTAGGCTTTTAAAGTTAGCGCGACAACCTCTGGCGATTGGAATGGAACTAGGAGATACTTGTAAGCGTACATGGGGTGGACAAGGCTTCCATCCATGGCTAATTTCGCTCGATTACTTTATTTTAAGTTGAAGAAAATCGGTCGATTTTGTGAACAGAAGGCAAGAAAATTTCCGCTACTTGACGATCCACTGATCGTTGGAAATGTAAGTGTACTGGGACGATTATATTTAAGAAATAATATCTCGCCAGTATCAAGTTAAAATATACCATTGATTACAATTGTTTCATAAACTTAGAAGCTACGATGTTCGTGGTCATTTAGCAAGGTTAAAGATTAATTTAACAATTCTAAATTACGTACCGAGTTGTGCTTATCAAATTATCAATTATAAAAAGCACAAAAAAAATCACCGTTACCTAACACCCTGGTACACAAGACCACCTCCGTTTGAAACGGATCATTTTTCATCCGAAGATTAGTCCGGTGTCTTTGAAAGAGACCGTGTTACCTGCTAAAGAAGCCTCTACGTGTTTCGTCCAAGAGATAATGCCTAGCTAGTTTGCCAGCGTCACATGCTTCTATAATGCTGTCAGGGGAAGTTAACAACCAGATGACCCGCAGAGACGATGACGAACGTGATGAGCAAAATAATCGTTCGCATCGATAAACCGGGCAATCCGGAGAGTAGAGACGAGAGGGACAGTGGCAAGGTTAGCTCTCATCAAGGACACATTAGGGAAAGGCTCGACAGACGTCCCGTAGGGAAAGGGTGAGAACGTGCGGCTACCGTCGTGGAACAGTAACATCGATCAAGTCCACATTCAGTCTGTCTAAGGCTGGTCTCAGAATCCGGTCGGCTTGAATAATTGACAAAAAATCGACGGTAATCCGTTCTGTGGAACTTCTTTATGGGAGTTCTTGCGGGAAACGTAATATGAAGAAGCGAACCGGTCAGAAATAATAATGATTGGGTAAGTGTCTTTATTGTTAGACCGGTAAAGGGATGAACGTGTTCAGGGGCGAGTTTACGTTTTGTGATCAGTTAACTTGGTGCATTTAAGTTAAAACCCAACCGATTCAGTATATTAAATTATTATGCGGTAAATGGTAAATTTTGAAAGTTAACAATTTAAAGCTTAAAGTGTGACAAAAATTATTACATAATTGGCTGATTCATCGTTAAGTGATATTAAAGGAAGTAGTGGAACTTTGTAACTTGTATTACTAATAATTATTATAGATAATATGACAGTTTTTTAATTCCTATTGCCAACTTTTTAGAGACTTACAATTAGAAATGTTTGATTAAAAAATATTAATAAAACACATACCTAAGCAATCGTCGTTACGGCCTTTAAATAATACCAACGAAATGACAGCTTTGTGAAACCAATGCACGTTTAAAAGTTCCAGCAGAAATGTCTGACATAAGTACACATTGGTGAACAAAACGTTTTACAGAAAGGCGAAAGAGATTTTTCGCTTGGACTTTAATGTATTCTAACAAATCACCGGCCGGAATGATATATCAAATTTTGCCACGCTTTCACCGCTACTTTCTAGAATGGTTGAGGCCTTATCTTGACAGTAACGGAAGACATGAATGTTGAATGATCGACAGTTATCGGCCGGAACAATCGTCAGGAAGTGCACCTGTTCTATCGAGGTCATGGTCGAACGTAGCGGATGAAATTCCACCCTTTCTCTGGACAGCTCGGCTGAATTCCGCTTCCCTCTCTTTAACTCTTTACGTGAGCTTCGTGTCTGAGGTTCATTAGACTTCGAGTGAACTGATTTCAATCGATTTGTACTTGCTGATGTCTCGAAAGAGAGAATAATTATGGTAAATGAAGCGAGTTGCCAGTTACAAGGTGTCTTTCTCAAATTTTTATTCAGGAATTTGACGAATAATCTATTTTTACCATTCAGCAAGTGGAGAATCTGTTACTGTCTTGACCTCAAAGAACTTCTTGTGGTTCGTTTTTATATTGATTATTAACTCCTCGAACGCCACAGTAGAAACAGCAATATGTAGTCAGACACCGAAGAAATATTTATAATATTAAGCGATAATTTTCATGCTTAAACTTTCGAAATTCTTCTTGATACCAAAGAAAGCAGAAACCTGCCAATACGGTACAAGATACAATTTTTTTTTTTTTTTTTCAGGAACGAGACAGTAATGGAACATCGGCTACCCGCAAGGAATTCCACAATTTTTTTGCGATCACCACTGCTTCCTCGTGGTATAATGCAAAGAGGCCGTGGTTTTCATGGTTCACCGCTTGCCCATAGCATATCCCCTGGTGTCAAACGTAAAAAACGGAATCATTACGTAAACACCATAAAGAAGCACGCATCTTCAAAGGTGCACTGCGTCCAAGAACCATCCGTTCCCATTCTGAATAGAGCCTAATTACCTTTATTCTCTAACTACGACCCTGCCTTTATTCTCCAACCTCAGTCTCGTCTTACGATTTAACTCGAACAGAGGGTAGACAACGGTAGCCAATCAACGAAATGATTGATAGAGCAATCACTGTGTGTAATGATCGATCGTAATCACGCGATTCAGACAATAAAGGACAATAAGGAACGCGACGATGAAAGAATGGGAAATTGTGCGAACAGAACGATTCGCTCGTAAATAAAGGGTTTAAATGATCGATGCAGTCGCGACGAGCCCCTAATTGTGGGTTTGTTCGCAAATCTTGCGGTTGAAAATAATTATAAAGGTGGTTGCGCGGCTGCGAAACTCACATTTATTATCAAATTATTATCTATATTTGTTATCATATACAACTGATTGAGTAGGATACCAAAAGATCACTTGTAATATTATATGTAATCCTATAAATATAATATTAGCTAAAAATTAATTTTAAGTAACATTAAAATTAATTAATAATATTAATAAATATGCAATACCTAAGTATAGTATTAATATTAACATTCTAGGCTTTTAGTAATTGAAACTATTAACACATTGGCTGCCACGGGAGTCACCGGTGACCGGCACCCGGAATTTTTCACAATCAAATAATTAATAAAAGAAACGATGAAATAAACCACGGATATCGTTAACAACGAGCTAATAATGCTAGCCATCAAATTGGAAGATTAAATTTGAAAATTAGCCGATTGTATTCCTAATAATTAGGATTTCAACGTGTCTGACCACACACGTCCGTTTTCACTGCGACAGTCAACGTGTTAATAGTCCTTCTTGTCAAATGTTACAAATCCTATAAAACTTTCACGTTTTAAACGGGCATGCATCAACCTAACACTAACGAAGACATTGCATAAGCCTAATCATCGTACTAACAAACATCCACACGACTTGCAACAGAAATTGCTACACAGTATCTCACGTTGGTCGCTTGTCCGTCTAATCGAATCCAATCGATCCGATCGAACGAGATTAATCAACGATTACGAATAATTCATCGGCAAAGAACAGAGTCGATCGTAGAAGCGTTAACAATCGTAATTTTCTCGAGTGCTCGCGCGATTATTAAATCGGAATTCCAGGAATCAGTTCTTGACATTCAAGAACCAGCGACGCGTTTGTCGAGCCGCGATGCCCAGGCTGATTATGCGCCGGTGCAATCGATCACCATCATTATGCATCTCGGTTCTCACCGATACGCGTAACCTTTCGCATTGACGAGGAAAACGGCTCGTGTGACTAATGGTAAAAAGTGGCGTAACATGCAATATTAACGACCCGCGGGGTTAGAGTTTATCGGCGCCCTTTAACACGAGCGCGAATCAAATGAACCGCGATGAAGGTTGAGCAACCGTGTGGCTTAATGCGGGGGAAAAAAGTGTGAGAATATCGGGTAATTTACGGAGGAAAAATAACGTTCGGGCATTAGAACGAAGGAAGGTTTAGAAGAAAATTCTCTTAGCATCGTGGAAGATCGGACGAGCGAGCGTGATAAATGATTATGGACTTTTTCTACGATAGCTTTTAAGCTGATGCTTCGTAAGAAACCGTCTGCTCTGGGTAATGAGAGTTCGATGTAATTATATAGCCGTGATTTCTTCCTTGAAGAATTGTTCAAATTTTCATATAGTGTCGTTAATTTTTGTAATTAATAAAATTACTGGTAATATCGACTGTAATTAGTAGAATCGACAGTAGCACTATTTACGAAGGACAAACTTAAAACGAAAAATAAGGAAGAAAATTATTTTCTGAGAACAGTGATCATACGAACGAAGGAGAACAATGAAATTATATACAAGATCAAATTCCACCGAAGACAAAATTATCATAATACTTTTCTCTGAAGCGTTTAGACATCGATTGCTGATTCAAATGACATCTTGAAAGATCCGTGCATAATTTATGACACCTATAATCGAAACAACTTGGTTTCATGATTTCACCGTCACCTCTGCTTAATCTATTACAATAATTAACTCGTCATCGAACCTGTTCATATCACGATATTACCTAATCAATCTAACTCGTCAATAAATTAACATGCACGCAATCCTTTAACCACGTTCTTCATATCTTACAACAAATGTGACTGCAATTGCTTTAATTAATAATTAATAATATTTTTCAAACAATCGCTATCGGAATATTTTAATAATAGCTAATTTACTAATATGGTAGACAAGTATGTGGCACGCATAACGGTAATTTTCAATCACTATGTAGGTAAAAATATCGGCGCGTAAGTGAATTGATTTGAAAGGAAGATAGTGTAAAATTGAGGTGAATTGTTATCGTACTCGTACAAGCGATTCAATTGTGTTTCGCGAGGGTCAAGTATGCCTTGGGTACACGGGTGTGTACGGTTCATAAGTTCCATGGTATTCCAGGCTACATTCAGCCGTGCCTTCGAATACGCTCTCGTGTCAAGAGGTGAAGGTCTAACACGGCCTTGAAGAGCATCGTGTACGTTCAGGCAACACGCTCTCCACCATTTCCTCATTGCAGCTCGTTATTCTCTTCCGCGAACACCAAATCGGTCGCTTCTCGGCACACCGAGTCTTTCCGTACATGCAGAAATTGCATTCGTGCCGATAACAGGCAGAAGAACCAGAAATATCGCGTCGGTATCCCAGAAATAAATTTTAATTTACCTTCGACGTGAATTATTTACTACAAATTGAATTTTATCATCATCCTCTGTTAATTCCGATTCTATATTTCCTAGTACAATGGCGAACAGCATAGGTTTTCCTAGGAGAACTGATGGAATTAGCAAAGGAATGTCCCATCATCGAATCTAGTCTACTTTTCCAGCAAACCTTCCGAAAACCAAACGTGCTATTTTGGAACAAAAGAGTTACAAATGCTGATGAGTCTATTTATTTTCATTCTTTTCCTCAATATTCTGCGTTCTAATATAAATAAAACTTAAATGTCGCGTTTCAAAATACTCTGGTAAATGAAATATGTCTCCTCAGAGGGGACAGCCGAGTGCAAAGGGTTAAGAGTTACTACTTAGGTTGGGTCTGAATTATATTAGATTACTAATTAGGAATATTATTAATTATTACTAATATTATTATACTCGAAGATTGCCAAGTGTTGGACATAGTAAAATTTGGATCAAGCTAAATATGATAAGTATTTGGATTAGCATTACTAATAATATTAGAAATATCAGATTCAGTAATACGAAACAAGTGGTAGAATCGACTCCTCCCTCCCTCGGTATCGCCATTTTCAAAATGCAATCATTTTTAAAAGATCTATCATGTAAGCAAAAATAACTCTTAATAGAAAACATAAAGTGTCAAACAAGTTTCCATTTATCGAGAAATAAAATTTCCATGAAACAGAAGAAAAAAAAACACGATTTATATTTCAATCGAAAGCTCGGCACAAAGTTGCTCTCCTACGAACACGAAGATTTCATTAACACCTGCTTCGCCAAGCAGAACCAGATCGAGCGGAGCGTGTCCGATTTCTGTTTTTCAATTCTCGTGTTAACGTCAAAATGTCAGTGAACACGGCTGAATGCTCATGGAAAATGTCCGATAATTACCACGATCACCGGCATACGTTTATCCGTGATACGTTCTCTCGTAATCGGGCTCTAATACAGTCATGGGCACGTACGATCGGCGGGCTTCACGCGCAATTTCCTTCGCGTTTACAAATGGTATCGTTGCAAAATATACCCTGGTTTACCGCTGCCACCTCGCTATGAAGAATTCTTTGTTGATGACAACCACCTTGCAACGTTATCGAACGGTATACCGACCCAATCTAACATTGCACCATTTAATACAAACATAGGAAAAAGGAAACAAGGGACTGAAAATTATTGGGAGTCAGATGTGGCAGCACCGATGAACAATTAATGTTTTTACTCAGACCTTGTTATAAAATTAATAACTTCTTTGAAGAATTTCATACGGAAAGATAGGTTTCCAAAAGTCGACTAGCTTCCCTAAGAAGAATGGAACCGTAGGAGAAAGTTTTCCCGTCACTAGCTAGATAACTAGAAAGTTACAACGTGTTAAGCTAAGCATACATATTTTCGTGGTAACTCTAGTATTATAGCGAACAGCGGAGACATCCACAGTGCCAATTCCCTAGTAACTTCATTCACCGACGACACAGGGACGCCGGTGTCCTGAAGGAGCCGAAACCCGTATGGCAAGATTTACGAGGCTCGTGGACCGTGTGTCGAATCGATTTCACCGATTTCACGAATAGCCAGGATCCAAGACATTCTATGCGCACCCTTCTTCCTCCTCCTCTTCTTCTTCTTCTTCTTGGCCGCACGTCAGCCAGGACAGAAGAAAATCCCGTGACGTCCCCGACTGCCGTGTGTGCGCCCCGACGGTGCAAAAAAAAGATGGGTTCGGTTCTCTCGATAACTACCGTGCACGCCGGTGGTTACGCCGACAGAAAGGGAAGTCGTGGGTCGGAAAGAGAATCGTGAAACGAAGAGGAAGCCTACTGAGGAAATACAGAAGGAGAGAGGGCCTCGAGAGACGAAGACTGTTGGCGAAAGAACGATGGACAGAGGGAGACGAAGGGAACAGAGAAGACCCTTCCTTCTAGTTGGTCCACATTAATTAACCTGCTCTCTTAATTGCGCGGCTTGTTTATTGCATGGCCATGGCCATTTGTCGATGGCTGGCTTGCCCTTGCTGCTGCATAGAGGGCTATTATCCAATCTCTACCGTACGCTCTCTCCCCTTTCCTCTCTGTTCAACGAGCATATGTGTAAACCGTGTATCGATTCGAGATGGACTTCTGCAATCTACATATGTACATTGCGGTATATTGCTTCGTGTTGATTCAGACAAACGAAAGATATTTCATCATGATCGTGTTTTTGTTGCTATTCATGATCCGGTGATAATGAATCCATCTTTGCGTTTCTCTCATCCACGATCCTTCGTTCGTATCCCTTGATTTATTAGGTTCAGACAGTATCGAGCATCGTAAGCTTCCCCTAGGGAAAATAGCGTTGTAGGAAAAGATGTCATCACTACTCGTTATAACAATAGAAAATTACTATACATTATGTTCAGTACTAAATATTCTTATTTGACTACAAACTCAATTCTTCTAAATAGGGAACACAGGAGAATTGAGTCCCACCATTCGTATTATACACGAAAGTTCCTAGGCATGATGGTTAACCTAAATCAGCATCAATTCTACCTGGCTATTGAATTAACCAAGTCGCTTTGGAATCGAATTACCAAATCGACTTTTCACGTTTAACCTAATCCAAACCTAACCTAGTGTCATAGCGAGTGAGGAATGTTATTTTCTCTATGAGAGTCTATCGTGCCCCATAATACATAGCAAATGACGCAGAAGTACTGTGACGTTCCAGTTATTACAATGTTAAGAAGCACTAATATAACCCAAGGAACAAGACACGGTTGCAAGGTTAATAAAACGTGAAATTTTATTCTGTGTCGAAAGCAAAGAAGATCGCCTTATCGCGCTTAATTTTCACCGCTGCCCGTTGGAAGAAGAAAGTGGCGGACGAGGGTCAGAGAGCGCTGATGAGCCGGCAACGTGAACGCTAATTAAGCCACGATGGCAATTAGTAATTACGGTAGCCTCGATCGATGCCGGCTGCCTCAATCAGAGAGCCAAGAGAGGCCAGGTTAGCTCGATTCGAGATCCGTCGAAGCTTTCAGGCCCACGGTGTTATCATAAGTCGAGTTTTTCATTGACGCCGGTAGCCACGGGTCGAAACCGGTCCATGGAGGTCGAACCACAAACACCAAGTAACGTCAGAGGAAACGAAAAAAGGGAGGAGAAGATGACAGAGAGGGCTAAGGGTCCACCTTGTTGCACGTCGGCTAAGAGTGCAGAGCTCGTGTGCTGACCAAGGCTTTACCGACCGCGTCCATAAAATGTTGAAATGCTCGGGGTAGAACGACACGCGATATTCCACGGGAGGAGATTCTTTTCAGCTGGGACCAAACTGGTCGATAAGTCGATTGAATCGAGCCTGAACACGACTTACGGTTCGCGAAACAGAGAACTGGTTCGTTGGAGACGTTGTTGAGGAACGGCGGCTTTGAAACGAGCGTTTTGTAATGTTTAACCTATGATACTATGTTGAACAACCGGTGTTGGGCAGATAGAACTTGATATAAATTGGAAATATAGGTATATAAAGGATAGAAAATAAATTAGCGTATACAGGGTGCGATAAAAGTAACCGAACGACTTATTTCCTTAATATTTAAGTAAAGAACGAACAGAAACTCTGATGTGAGTGACATGGATTGAACTTCCATAAGGACTCGTAACCTATATTTTAAGAAATTTCTTTACTCGTCTTAATACTAATTTTGTATTAAGTAGTACCAGATACCGAAAGCACTACCTGGTCAGAATTTTTCAAAGACTTCAGCTTGGAATCAAGATGTTAATAATTCTGTGTTCAGTTGTGTCGTCTTAACTATATCCTGTTTCTATTATAACTATTTTCCAACACCCCATATGGGCCTACAAAGAATGAAATTTGTGGTCTTCATATGTGACCCCGGGTGAAAGAAAGGTGTTAGAGGAATATCTCACGAAGACAACGAATCGAGACTAGGTGAAGTGAACAGCGTCGGGAAACAAACGAGGTCCGATAGCAAAGTCTCGAGAAAGGGATAAGAATGAAGAAGAAGAGGATTTAGGGAGAAAATGGATTACTCTGAAACGTATCCGTTCAAGGGTGTTGCGAGTTGAATAGAGACGGAACAACGATAGAAGCGTAAAGAAACGAACGAAACGGAAGGGGACAGAGTCAAGTTACGAGAGGCGAACCTATTTTCGGTCCTTGCAAAATGCAAGCAGAACGATAGTCCCGTGATGCATCGCGGCATATGGCGTAAATCAAGCAGCTGCGACGACTGATTCCAGTGGTACCAACCCACGCTCGCATTATATCAGCCGGAGAGGCATATTTATTACCCCAGGCCGCCTAGATTGGAACAAATGCTGCGTCGCTGCGGTTCCATTCGTGCGAGCACACAGATAAGCAGCTGAATTTTGTATTATTCGATCTTCACGGTCTTTCCACCAGGGCCGTGATGTATCGCGTGTACAGCTATCTTCGTGATAAACGAGTTCACCAACCAACGTTCTTCGTGGAATGCTTAAAATATTTGATATCGTTGTCACATGCAAATTTTCATGCAATAACGGAATTTTATCGAATATCGGATTTTCCATGACAATTTCATATGGTCATATCGCAGGGCACAGTCCCCTATGAAATAGGATTTCACGTGGGACAACTACCCAAATATAACTATAAATCGTGTGTTCTTGGTATTAAATTTCTTAAGTAAATATCTGAAAGCATTCTTCGTCGATTCATGCTTGTAAATTTTAATTTGAACCCAACTCCCAATAAAAAATTATAAATCACGTTATGCGAATCCTTTGCACATAACTAAATTTTCATTAGGATTCATATTTCAACTAGTAATGGAAAATGTAATACATCAAAAAGCTTAATATTTGTTAACACGTGTTTGCAAAATAAATTACCACACGTATAAAAATAATTCCCCGAGTTAATGCAGAAAATACACATCAAAGCCTATACCGATCTCGGTGTATTACATCATAAGAAATCAGAATACAAAAAGAAGTTCATAAAAGAAATCTAATTTCCTACAGTTCAACATACACTGGTGTTACAAGAAACCGAATCTGTAAAAATCACGCACAGAAAACCTACTTCATTCCAACATCGGCATAATAAACTCGCAATTTATCGTGTCATAAATACAGGGAAAAAATGAATCATATCCTCTGGATAGCTCTTCATCATCATCGATTTATCACAATCCCGAATCTAGTGCTTTCTCGCGATTCCAGCAGGTAACACGTTTCGCACGCGACCCTCGACGAACAAGTACCAATAACTAACCGAGGAATATTAATAACTAAATCAATATTTATGCTAGCGACTAACCAACCGGCCAACCGCTTTCACGTTAATAATACGGTCACTCGAGGAAGCTTTCTATCCAAGCGAAACCCTCTATCCTTTTTTTTTTTTTACGCGGACGACATCAAAGAACGACGGAGAAGAATAGCTGGCCAGCGTGTCTATGTGTGTGTGCATGGGTTTCATACACGCGAACTGATATTGATAATAATGCGTAAGGACGGCGAATATGCACACGTGCATACGATAAAGCCAAGGCAGCCAGAGGGTACAAGGAAGTCCGGGATTTGTGGTACCAAGAAGCCGTGATTGCAGTGGCCCTCGCTGCCACGTTCATTACCGATCGCGCCATTAATCTGGAACGGTCTGATGGCTCGCAGGCCAGTAAATATCTGGAACGATAACATCTGCGACTTAACATTCGTTCCGTGGATCGCAGAGAATGGCTGCCTCTTGGTCCTCGACTTTTCATACCACCGGCAAACTCATTCAACTCGGTGATCAACTTCCAGAGAAGAAGACGAAGGATCGGCGAACAGGAAGCGTACAACTGGGAATCTGTTATTTGACTGATGAAACCCTGGTCTGTTCATTTTTATTGCCAGAATTATCCCTCGAACAACGAACTACTGGGACGGCAGCAATTTTAGACTCCTTTACATTCTTATCTTCTTAACGTTAAACTTCTCCGTACATGAAAGTTTAAGTTTTAAAGACCTGGCATACTTTCGTAGCGTGACTTGTCTCCAATAGACATGTTACTGAAAATCCTTTGTGCTTCAGATCTTCCATTAGCAATCTAGGCACTTGATTTCAATCGAAGCATCTCTACATATTGTTCATAGATCTGGATTGTGACCGAACTTGCTCTGCCATTGAAAGATTGACACGTAACAATTAGTGTCAGTGTGTCTTATTACACGTGTCCATTCGCACTGAAACAGTCTACATGTTGAGCTACCCCGTAATTTACAACTCAGACAAAGCGAGAACTGTTTCTATCTATACCGAATAATGTCCTAAGATAGACAATCTAATAAATGCTACAAATCTACAGGTAAATTGAAACTTCCATCCTGTACGTTAACACAGTTCAAGCGAATTCTAAAAAGTCTCGAACGTGGCGCAGTTTCTTCCCCGCAACATCTGTACCTACAAAGGCGTAGCTTATGTTTCGCGCGGGTACATCGATCGGCGTTGTTCGCGAAAATAGGAAACACCGTTGTCGTCTTGGTGTTCGTGAAGGCATTCAGCCTTAGATCGTTCGAGTAATTAGATATCCCTGGAAATACGTTGAGGTACTGAACTAGCCAGCCAGGATACCACGGCCAGTTTATACGAGAGCACAAGAATCGTTTCGTACTGTTAGGGAATAAGCGATATTGGCTTACGAGATTGGGAAAGCGATAGCCTTGCAAGCATACTCCCCTTGTGGTTGTTCACAAAGCGCGATCGTGCAAGCAGAGGCCCCCGTTGTCGCGAGCCAACAATCGCACGCATAATTCATAACACGAAACTGTGCCGTTTTCTTTCCGCGGATTGAGTCGAGAAACCGTCGCGTCTGGTTCCAGGTGCAGCTATACGTGTATTGTTTAGTCAAATAGAAACAGCATCGGTTAGGTGGGAGATTAGGACGTGCCGCGTTCAGGATTAATATCTCAATGGGGTTTTACTGTTATAACGTAAAATACGATCGTCGGATTCGCGTATGCGTGCACGATTTTGTAGGATTTAGTCGGATTAACATATTTAGTAGCCAGGATTTGTAGGAACATAATTTGCTGAAGTCTGTTAACTCGTTTCATAAAAAACGCCAATAAAACTTGCAAGCGTCTCTAAAGGACGTGTTAAAAATTTGATTGTTACCTATAGTGTAACTCAAATTTTGAAGGGATTTAGTAAAAAAGAATGGAAGAAAGTCTTACAAATCTATGTATAGTAGTTTTGTTTAAAAAAAAATTAAGGTAACTTTGAAATAAATTCTTCAAAGAAAACTTGTGCAATATTTTTTCGATTTTTAATGAACGAGAAGCTAGACCAACAAAAATATCTTCAGCTGACCTTCTCTATACTCCGTGGACGATGCGTGTAGTGAGTTTTTTTTAGAAGGGTATAGATTTCTGCCTTGTACCCAACAGAGAAGCGGGGTGGCTGCCAACTATAATGTTATTGGTAAATATCAATAACCTATATCGAGGATATTTATGGGCAATTAAATTTAAATGAAAATAATGACATAAAAATATCATTGATGGTATAATGGTATAATAATTGATGGAGCAAACACGATCCAGACTTGGACCATTTGAATGCAAGGCTTTGAAATTTTAGAAATGAAAGCAGAAAATAGTCCAAAGTTTAGCTTAGATCGCTGGCTCTCTCCGGGGTCCGTCGTTCGAGGGTTAAACGAAACCGACTGGATCGTGGTAAAACGCGAAACGACACCTGACCCCAAACTCACCCATCGTGTCTCTTGGAAAGGCACCCAAACCGCTCCACCTCCAACTATCGGTCGAACAAATATCTACTACATCAACTTGTAACAGATACTGGTGCTACATGCCAGTGAACAGCGTCGATCCAGCTTTCCACGCCGCACGCACCGTGTGTTTACGGTGTGTCCCCTCCCGTATCCGTGCCTCTCCCCCCGTAAAAGGAACGGGGTATCGCGATACGCGAGCAATTAAATCCTCTGGACAATAATTAACTCCCGGGCGTCGTAGGTGCCCGTGATGCACGGGGAATTGGAAAACGGCCTCACCGCTTCTCTCTCTTTCTCTCCCTTTGCTCGATCAGGGCCGTGACGTGAACGATTACAAGCCGGTACGCGAGCAGGGCGACAAGCGGTCGCGACGGTGGAATTATTGGCGAATTTGCATCTTAATGGAACTACCTACCTACCTACCAACCAACCCGTAACCATGCGGCCCACGTCATAATTCCTCGCTGCTGTTCGCTACCGTCCACGCCGAACAAGAGGAAAAACAACGCCTCTGAAAATCTTTAGGGTATACAGACTGGTCTCAAGATGGCTGTACGTTCAAAGTGTGCTCATCGATAAGTGGTGTCGTGATAATATTAAATAAAGTCTGCACAAGTGAACGTGGACAATTGAGACGAAACTCGGAGAGTGTTAAGGACCCCAAATGGATCAGTAGATTGAATCTTACCCAAAATTAACTAAACTAAAATTCTGATCAAGTAGCTAATTAAAAAGCGAAATCTTATGAGTGTGATAATTGCCACAGCTCGGATTTACCCTAAAATCCAGAGGGTTGGTCCATTTGTTGGTCGAAGAAAGGAAATATTTCCCGAATTTCGAGGGAATTTCAGGCTCGAAGAACGAGGAAACGCGTATTCCAGTCGTCTGGCACGGTTCTTTCCCAGTGTCCCGTGGTGCAAGGGGGGAAACTTCCGAAATAGAAATGCAGAAGAGACGAGCCAGGGAACGAGAGACTATTTCGGGTGAGGTCAGAGGCTGAGGTCAGTCTATAAGGCCTGGTCAGCCTCCCACGAGTCCTGGAACCCTGCCAAGCACGACACCCACGCGAAAGCAAGCTAACAGAAACCTGCGGGAACTCGAGCAGTGGCTGCGTTTCGTGGATCATGATCTACGAGATCCGCGAAACGAGAATTCATCTTGCCGCGGCTTGCTTACCGTGCTCACCTATGCAATTTGTCGGAACGTCCACTGGTATTCTATAAATAATCCAACGTGTACGTCTCTCATTAGAAAATCATCTTGGCCCCCTTCGCACGCACGCACGCATCGCGATCTCCCTTAACGATTACGAATTACACAGGGAAAGTTGAACGTAACATGGTGCAATTGAAACTCGACACCCGCTGTTGAATCGTTCCCGTTCCCTGTTCCTTTTCTTGCCTACCACGGACCATTTGTTTCAACCCTTTCGCAGTGGTACACCTCGTGTCGTGGTATAACATTAATAACTTGACAGAGCTATTCCCGTTGTCCATAATTTTAAGTATCTAATTTGAAATTGGGCACATTTTTTTTAATTTAGAATTCCTAAGAATATGGGTGATGGAATTTGATAAAAATTCGAGTGTCACCCGTACGTGGCAATCGAGGCATACAGTCGCAGCAAGTGACATTTCTTTTCATAAAATTTAGCCATCGCGTGAATGGTAATGAATACAGCAAATAGAATTCTATCGTATTTCACAATTGGCACCGATCAAAAACCGGGATTCCAGTAATTTGTTAGAGGTAGTCGATCGATAGTCAAGGCATTTCGTAGATCACGATCTACAAAATACCAAAGGATCCACGGGCAGGTAACGCTCGCGTGTTTACCGCGGCCACGTGGGAGAGTGCAAAAGGTAAAATACACCCGGAGTTGTTCGTCTCGGAACACGTCGAGGAAAGCCGATTGAAACGCCCTGTACGCTCCCACCGCACCGGCACGAAAGAATTTATTGCTACGTCCCGATGAAATATGGTAATAGCCGTCAACATGGCTGATATTAGCAACGATTACCACTTGCGCCACTGGTCGACGGTGTATAGAAATTTCTATTCGATTTCTTTGGGCAACCAGACGTGAATAATGACGAAATCGCGGGAATACTCCAAAATAAGACAGCGATAATGGCCGTGTTGCAGTTCCGAGGGAAACCTTCTCTTTAAGATGTGAGAATCGTTTCGTTGACCTATGCGAAAATGTTACTTTTTGAGAAGATCGAAAGTGCGAGGGTAAAATGAACCAAGGAACTCGAGTGTGCACGGGTGATTCACGATTTCTGAATTACATCAACGATTACCAGTTACGTCTCGAAATTCTTGGCAAGAATATCTGGGGGATGATTGAAAGATACAAGAGAATCACAGTTGGCTGAAAAGCTTGGCAATGATTTTCCGAAACCATAAAAATCATAATACTACAAGTATATTTTAATCTGAACGTATGGGTCACCTGCCATTGGTATCTTGATTTATGTTACCATTAGAGTCCGCAAAGAACAATGAAGTCAGGTTGCATAGTTTTAAGAGGACACAAGATGGATCTAAGATTTCTCAAACACGAATATATTGTAGCTTCAAATACTTTTTTAAAGTAAGTCTGACACGTCAAGTCAAACGACCAAAGATTTTCCTTCGAGGTATTAACGAACGCGATTCTACCGGGTTTCGAGCACGAAGACGACGCCATTCGTTGGATCGACGCCAAGAAAAAGAGGGTGGCGTGGGTGACTCGCGCGAGCAAAGCGAGCTGACCCGAACTCGTCGCATGAGAATCGACCTCGCTCTCCTCGCCTCGCGGCAACTGCCTTCTCTGAAAATAACCTCGCCTGCCTCGTTTGACGTCACCGACGATCCAAATCAACCACCCTCCTCCCCTTAGCCGGCTTTACGGCGTGATGAAAGCACAATTAACTCGGTGCATCTTACGAGATTTCCCGAAATTTGGATTCAGGGAGGTATTTGCGGGGCTGTTTTACGCGGACTTCCACGAATAATGCGTGTATTTCTGTGAACGCCTGAATGTTGGTGTCGCTCCTATAAAATTCTTGTTGAAACTTCTACCTTTCATCCTAAATGTAGCTGACAACCGGATTCTTGGTACACGCTCTCCGTCACTGGTCGAAGCTAATCGAACAAGTCCCGGAAGTAAGGTCCAGCACAATTTCAGCGAGAAAATGGGACACGAACAAGAGGATCGAGGCGACACGGGCGAACATGTATCCATAGCTAGGAGAGAGGAACGAGATCGACACGACGATCGATTCTGTAGCGGGGTCAAACGGATAGCGCAATTTCAACGTAATGTTCCTACACGAGCGGAATCACGATCGATACCGATTTGCCGGGGGAAAGATGGCACGAGATACGTGATGGTGTTCTGGGCGAATCAAACGGCACAGATACCGGGAGAAAGGAGGAACAGCAAGGCTAAAAGTGTTAGAACGATTCTGAGACTTGATTTATGAAATGAATACTAACAATAGGAACGTCGTTTTTTTAATAGTGGAGCTCAGAAATTGAAATGTATTATATAATGCTACAGTCAGGTTAGGTTAGCCAAATTTTACTTTTATAGTTTATAAGAAATTAGTATTTTTATAATATTTCACTCTTATCCATCGCAAACAATTCAAATATCTATTTTATTTCATCTTTTTCAACCTTCAAACGACGGACCAGCAAATTCCCAGCAATTACTCATTTACATTTCTAAAATTTTTAAGCAATCCTATAATCATTCTTTCGTCCAATTTATAAAGATCTTGCGTTTAAATATTTCATTGCTCAACAATCAAAATACCGTCGTTCTGAGTCATGATCGACTCCGCTTCGTCGTTCGAGGATTTAAACAAAGATAAAGTCTTCGGCGGTTCTTCAGGGTGTCCGTAAAAATTCCGATCCCAGACACAAACAGCAACGAGGGGGGAAAAGAACTAGCAGAAGTAAACGCAAGCTCGTTTCCGATTCTCGCCAGACCGGACGCGCCGTTCAGCAACGCGTAAAACCGAGCGGTCGCGTTAATGTTACCAAAGTAATAAATTGCTTGGCTTACGGGAATGGTTCGGCAAAAAGCGGCTCCATTTCGTCGATAGAGACATAGAAAATCCGGTGCAATTATGCGAACAAGCAAAAGGGAGCGAGTACACGCGATCACTGGGACGCGTAATTTCCGGAAAAAGCCTCGAAGCGAGATTGTTAACGACGCATGTATGTACACGTACGTACGTTGGTTTGTCGGTTAAAAAGAAGCACGGTCAGCTAAGTGCTTGCAGAAAAGGTCTGCCTATGCATGCCAATAAATAATTGCTTTACTAGCACGCGGTGATGGCGCTCGAGTTCCGGCCAGTTAATTAACGAGGCGGTTTGCGACGTATATCGTAAACGTCACTAAAACGTACCTTCATTACCAGCCCGCGGCATATCTGAGCGTGATCTGGACCGCGTACGAGCGGATAAAGTCGATACACCGCCTTGAAAAACCGTAAGGAAAAAAAGATTCGGCTGCTTATACGGCGTACGACGCATGACGTGCAAGTCTGACATCGAACGGCAGCATTCACTGCAACGATGGTTTCTTTATGAGGATATTCTTATTCCCAAGCATGGAAGAAGAGTATCTACCTTCAAAAATTTCTTTTCTAGGAAAATACAATACAAGGAGCAGCAAATATAGGTTTACAGGAACGAGTGGATTTCTTTGTGAAATCTTCGCTCTTTTCTTTTTCAAAGACTGCCATTTTGGCAGATTTGTACTTAGCATGGTTCATTACGGTATCAACGCTGAATGTAATCTTATTTAATAATAAAATGTTATAATATCTCTTTGAAAGCTTTAGAATTTATACAGATAAATATTATTTCTACCAATGGAATTACCTACACCTTGGCTACAGTAGATTCAGACGTTCGATGTCAGACTTTCGCCTCGTGTGCTGAATTTCATAAAAGTAGCCTTATCTTCCTACGAATTTTGACTAGTTTATACTTCTTTGCCTTTACTAGAAATTACTATTCGACAATCTTTAGAAAAGATAAATCTTACCCTTCCACCCTGAGAGCAATTCAACTCAAACAACAATGAGACAATGTAGTAAGAAACTGCCTTATCCAGATACAATTACAAAACCACGGTAAGTGCTCGAACACCGAGAAGAAACCTACCATTGCGTACTGAAACGTGGATCCCAATTAGCATCGTTGAAACAGTATATCACCTTGGATTGAGCAACAACCGAGCATTTACGAGTTAGGAACACGCGAGCGTACGAATGAAACATTAAAGATCAAAGTGGCGTGTTATTCGCCATCGATTCGATTAATTAAACAAGATCCACTCCGCTTCCCTAGGATCGGTGTGTATACACCTCTATCGTTCGAGTAACGACAGCTGATCAACCTGTACGATACCACGGGCCACCGGCTTCTGAAACAACCGACCCACGGGATTTCTGCGAAACAAATCTTGTCTACGAAATTAGCAGTATTTTACCAACGGTTCCGAGACAAATTGCCAAGCGCAATGGGCCCCGCGGTTGCTGGTAGCCGCCTAATTAATATACCAGAGGGAACATTTTGTCCCGGTTAAGAGTACGTTCTATCACACAGCCGTAACGGCACTCGCCGTTGAACATTTCAATTAATTAGATAGCAAACGTGACCACCCACCGGCCTATCTAGCTACGATCTGAATCATTTAAAAGCGTGCATGTGCATCGGCCGACTTGAAAATCAAAGGTCATAAGATAGAAGTGCATAGGAGAATTAATGCCGGCTGTTGGTGTGTATCGAGCAGACAAATTGTACCGCAACGCTCGCATTAGATATTCAGCTGATCCTGCCAACCGGCAATATTTTTCCCAATTAAATGATATCGAAGGCTTGTTTCCCGTTAAGTATTTTCATTAATTCAGCCCTGAAGCACGACTATCTTAACGAAATACAAATTTGAAGTGACTTGAACGGTTAGGAAGCTAATAAGTAACATTCGATGTTATCTACGGTGATAAACAGGGTGAACCACCTAACGTGACCGCTTTAAGTTAGACCGATTACAAATTCTATACTTTTTTTTTTCTAAATATGATATAACTGATAATTAATAATAAAATAATTATACGAATGGTTTGCTCTGTATGGAATATCAAATATTATTCATTAATACAAGGAAATATTATTCATAATTCATAATTCGTAAAACATAATTCTAATCAAATGGCTGGTAAAACCACACAAACTGACTGAAAGGTGCTAGAAAAAAGGATACAATAGTCTTACGTTCCAAGAACGCAGTCGTCGAACACCGCAACACCGGCCGAATATAAAAAGACTCCGACGAAAGAAACTGCATCAGAAGTGCATAGCATCGGTCGTATCGAGGAAACAGGATATTCGTGGCAACGTCTGGACCGTGATAATCTTATCACGGTATAAAAACTAATGACGGAATACAAAGTACGGCAACCGGCGGGTAAATCGTGTAAACGATCCGGCCGTGGCGGAAAAACGTAGCATTTACAGTCAACCACGCCCGGATAGGCAAGAATATTATTAATAAACGTTCACATTATGTATTCGGCACGACCGACCCGTTCGATCAAGAAATTACGCGGCCATATGAGCAATGATCCCGGGTGAAACGTTGAAATCACCCCGGAGACCGGTGCAACCGCATTCTTCTTGCATTTTGAGCCGAAAGGACGGTGGAACCCGAAGAGAGCCTCCAGTTGATTTTTCACGGGTGGCACTCGAGGTGTCAGTTTTGGTTCGACACACTTTTCACTGGATATTTCTGGAGAACGTTGGTGACCAACGGTCGCGGAGGAAATCGTGGGCGGCGATAGATTGGCTAGCGAGAATTCCGTCTCCGGAGAGTTCGCATAGGCAGAATTTAACATAGAAATAACGAATAGTTTTCAATTTCCTAGGCAAAGTATTTTTAAAAGATTCGAGGAACAAAAGACGAAAATAGTAATAAGAATATTTGAAGAATCGGTGCCAAAATAATTTTCTGAAAATTCTCTACACCGCAATTATAATACATATAAAATTTAATTTAACGAATTTAATTATGGAATATTAAATTCTTGCATTTAAGTTGTACCGATAAGATCCCACTTCTTCTAACAAAATATTACACACGAATCCAGGCTTCGTCTCATTGCTCATCAAGAAGCAACCCACATCTCAGTGCTCCTCGATGTATCGATAAAAGGAAACACGATTCTCGATCGTGGTCGTTGATTGAGTGAACGAGAGCTGCGTTTTTTTCTTTTTTTTTTTTAACTTGTGCCAATATTACCCATAGAAGGAGTTTCCTATCAATTTGTTACCGCATTCGGTTTCGATTTAACTTCACCCATGGATTGCACGCAATCGTGCTCGATTTTCTAAGCCGTGTCCAGATGATCAACCATACCTTCGTTCCCGTTTATCCCATGGTGGCAGTAATTGGCTATTAAAACGAAATCTGTTATACAACGGAACGACTTGATCCCGAGGTAAAAGAGCAAGTTCAATCGCGCAACCGCAACCTTATAAATAGAAGCCTCTGTTTTCGCAATTTTTATCGTCTCGGACATAAAAACGGAAAATGAAATTACTTTATTTTCCATTTGTTATTTGTGAGACTGATATACAGATACCAACTGTTTGTAGTTTTTCATTATTCATGGACAAGGAATTTTCAAAGGATATCAGAATTTGATAATAATTAAAAATTTGGTTGGAAAGGAAATTGTTTGAGCGCTGGTTGTTTGTCTGATAACTGAAGGCCTATTTCCCTGACACAGGACATTTAAGTGACACGTATTAATTTTTGTATAATTTAGGATTTTGTCGTATTGTATAATTCTTGCATTTTAAGAAACAAAAAGTTACCCTTTTTAAATTACCACGCTTCGATCTTGGAATAAAATAGAGAATGAACCAGAATCGAAACGTAACAATAATTGAAGAAACAATGCGATTTTTACATAACTCAAATATATTGAACATTATATGGTTTGCAAGATAGGTTGTTCAACAGAAGTTACGAAGAATCCAAGTATGATCTTTCGAGTTAAATCAGGCAAAAATTTGCCTAAGGAAAGTCACATGATACGGTAAATGATGCGAGCATATACGTCGATGATCTTTCAGTAAAATAAGACGACTAATTGACAAACAGTCGGACAGAAGACAGCGGTCAGCGTGCATTCGTTGTACCTAATTAAGCATCGTCGTATAATCACGAGTGGACCTCGTATCCAGGAATGGTTCATCAATTAAAGGATCGATCTTAAATGACAAATGGCTTTCATTTATCAACGATGTTTCCAAGCGACTCGAAGTGGTGACATGAAATATCGACGCGATTTTCTGTAATATGATCACACTGAAATCCGTACAGGTACGTAACAAACAGAAAACAACGCTCGCGAAATTAATGATTTCTCGTCGAGGGAAATAAATATACATGCCGGAACTTGCATACCATCGATATCATTGAAACTGCATATTAGAATGTATTTCTTATGATCGCGAAGCGGACAGAAAGCACGAAAACAAATCAATCTGCGGGATGTTTGTACGCGGTACGATCCTTTTCCTTCGGCGCCAGTTCGTATCCTGTATCGAATTCCAACGTAGTTTGATAAGATGATTTATTCAATCGAATCCTATAAAAAATGAGAAAATCTACGGAACATCGACTGTTCTATGACAAATCTAATAGTCTGAAAGCAATCTCTATCGTTGTTAACGATTCGTCAAAAATGGAACAGAAAATAAACCCAGTTGTAATTTATCGACACGAAGATTAAGAAAAGCTACTTTCGTACGATCCACCCTGTATAGAAAGCCAAGAATAAGATATCATTAATCACAACCACTCTCTGGTCTATGTTACCGATCTACTTCCTGCGCAATAAATAAATGCCACGATATTGCGAACAAATTCGGTGCAAAGGTGAGAGCCGACGCGGTGCACCTGCAGCAAGAAGCGAACACCGAGGAACCGTGGCGACAGGGACGTTCCACGATCCCCTGTCCACGATCCTGGCGTGGCGTAAGGGCACGCGTGGGCAGGCGTGAAATACTGCCGCACGACAAACATTTTATAGGTGGAAACGAGGCACAAGGTGGGCCGAGGTCGAGGGCCCGGCAGACCGATTAAAAGTACGAACACGAGGCCCACGGGTGATAATTAATTCACGGCACTGTGCACGCCAGACGGTTTATCCGTACGATCCGGACGAGACCGCTCTTTTTCCTCCTCTCCGCATGGCACACGAGCTGCTGCCGCCGCGCCATTGCCGATCCTCCTTTTCGTCGTGTCTCCCTGCTAGCCAGGATTTAAGAGTACGGTTCACCGAGCCGTCGATGGCTCTCTTTTTTAATTGCACGGACCGTCGATCTTGATTATGCTCGCGGGGAAGAATGTCGCTCTGGAGGTCGACGTACCAGACCGATGACTCCTCCAGACGTTTCGTGCCGGCCGCAAAAACCACGGTATTGTACCTTGAAGTGACGTGCGCCTCGGATAACAGCGTGTGAAGGGTTTAATGAATATTGCAGTACACACGAGTATCTTCGGATATGATGGCAAACTCAGGTACCCGGGAATCAGACCTGAGTTCTTTAAGGTAGTACCTGGTTACCTCGTCCAGAATTGTTGGCTAGCAAGAGTCATCCTATGTTTCAGAAATGTACACGAAGGTTAGTTAAGTTTGAATAAGAAGGATTTCTGAATTTATTGAGGAATCCAACGAAACCGAAGAGGCTTAGATGTGAATGAAGAGTGAAACTCTTCTAACAATGAAAGTGAGTCCATGTGATTCGTATACTTTCATACATCCTAACTGTACAAATATCCGCGGTCTGCTAATGAGCCCCTCCGGCAGTCAATGAAAAAGAAAAGGAAGGAATGTAACAAGATTCATCTATCTGTTTTTTTAGTACAACTCGGATGATCTAAGAATAGCAGAAACTCGATCTTAAGCACGATATGTCACTTCCCCATTAACAAGTCTCTTAAATAAGTTCCTCCGCTCGTAATTAAAGAGCCGAGTTTCTTTCTTGCCGAAGAAAAGCAGATCAATCACAGACCGCACGAATAGACCTTTTTTCTCGCGGTGAGGACGCATCGAACCCCGGGAGAACGGCTGACCAAATGCAAACGAGGATTCGTCTCGCCTTGCCAATTCGATTCACCGATTCCTTTTCGCTAATGAAGGAATCGTCGGTTCGACTTTGTAATTAACCCGCCACGGCCACGTCAATGAAACTCTCGTTACCGATATACAGAGTTAATCCTATCCTTGTCTTTCTTTCACTGTTGCCTCGCTCCTCATTTCTGTCTCGGTCTCATTCTCATTCGTTTCCTGCCTCATCCCCGGCCCCCTCGTCGCTGTTCCATCGGGTCCCGGCGATCGTGGCTCTCCTCTTGGCCACGTCGCAGAAAGTAATTACAATAATGAATGTTTATTTTCGCAATCAGCTCGACCGCGGTAGGTAGACTTATACCATTCCGTAAGCGAACTTCTTCGACTCTCTTTCTCAACCCCTGCGGCAAGGTGGTCCCTTCCTCACTCTTCGTCGTTGCCCATCGACGTGACTCTCTCGCGTTGATCGGTGTACACTCGTACGTTTTATCTTTCCTTCTCTCTTGATCTGCTTACGGATTTCGTTTTGTCGGCCGCCAGTGTCGACGACGGGCTCCAGAGACACTGCGATAGGCCGGGGACCGGATTCGCGAAACCGCAATACATTCCCAGCCGCGCATCATAAACGAGTCGTTTTAATATACAGGGTGTCATGCGGTACAAGCGGATGGGAGATGATTCCCATAATGTGAGAATTATTAGGTATACGCAAAGGTAATGGCCGTCGCGTTTAACTTGGTATTACTATTCGCTGTCGCAATTATTCTCTTTGCCGTTTCACGAAGAGACGCGTAAGCGGTTCGTTGCTGCTGGTACAACGACGGTTTTATAAGTTTCAAGATCCATCACCGATCCAAAAGGATGTTTCCCAGAACTGGCGATAATGTAGCCGGGCGAAGATAGATTGCGAAATCAATTTCACCTTCGAAATTACGAAATCATTTCGGCAAACGAACATCTCCGCCCTTCCTTTATCTTTTTTTTTTTTTTTGCTGACCGGAGATTTACGCGATTACTTATCTGCGGCCCCGTCCCGTTCACGGTGTAGAACGACTTCGGCCCATTTATCCCCGACGATCGTCGACGTATGTAAATTTACGGAGCCGTTAATTGCGGCGAACTTCTTTCGGCCCTTTCGAACCAGAAAAACCGCCGACGTTACTACAGGCATGCGCCTCCACTTATGCCCCCGTGTACCAACCTTCCACTGCCACACGCTCGCCTGTATTTTAATACGTACCCGTGCAACAGGTACGCGTTTACCTGCAATTCGGTTAGCCCGGTTTTAACGGCACACGGCCCGAATGTGTTGCGAACACGGTTTGAAGGAACGCAACAGCCGATATTTCGTTGATTAACACGTTGAACCGCGCGTGGGTCGTTGGCGACCTATGGTATTTTATCGATAACGAAACATGAGTATATACTATGATCCTTATTCCACGGAAGAATTGTTCTGTTCACACCTTTCTTCGATATTTTTAAATCGAAACAAAACTATCCCAAAAGATTCACAAATCAAGTTTAATTAATCATAATTTATTTTTTTTTCAAATGTCGTTGTCAATATCCTACATTTCCATTCGCAAGGCATTCGTTATATACATTATGGACGGTATTCAAACTGAGCAATGCGCGCAGCCGTGTTTCAAACGTCGCCCACGCTCGTTCCAGAATCGGTATCGACTTTATCGTCCTCATCAATGATCAGCATGCGTGTTTCAGTGTATCCATTACAGATCGTAGTCGTTTTGCGTTGCCGGTCCTGCAATTGTATCGATAAAACAAAAGCGAGCCTATCGAAACCACTGGTACCATTAATGGTCCGCCCGTCCCATTCTTGCTTCTGTTATGCGATAATCCGAAGAAGCGACGCTACCCCGACATTATCCTTTTGTATCCATTAGCGGCGGAAGGGTGAAGCTAAGAAATTGTAGCCGCGGTACAATCAGAAAAGTACCATATGTTCCTTTATTCGGTACAGTTAAGAGAGGAAATTTATATCGAGCCAGGACAAAGCCCTTTGTTTGAAAATCTCCGCTAGAACTTCAGAACAATGTTGCTCCGAGTTTGAAGTAAGGAAGATTTCATCGGATGGCTCTTTTTATTAGAATTGTTGGAATTTATAGTTGTGCAGAATGTGGGAAAAGCCCTTACACATGATTCAAAATTTAATTATTAAAATATACCTAATAAGTCATAAAGCGACTGTCAAACTGTTATTTATGATAATAATCCTACAATATCCATTTCGATAAGTATAAGTTGGATCCAAGATCTAAACATTCAGATTTTAAAAGAAGTCCGCGGGAAAAGTCCTAAATAAGCACTGTCCGAGTTCTGTTAGAATTATCAATGAGAAAAATGTTAAAATATTATCAGTGCATGAGACACCACTCGACTTATAGAGTCTGAGATCACCGTTTTTCCAGGTCAACAACGGGCAAGTAGTAAATGTCAAAATGTGGTCGAACATTTTCTAGGACGAGGTCCAGGTCACTGCAGGAAGACTACTCAGTAGTGCACCTCTAAGCAAAGGCAATATGCATTTGAACCAGTTGCACCAGGCTGGCGAGGTCGGGGTGAACGGCCAACGCCTTTAAAGAGAGCACGCAGATGCGATACGATGCGCCTCGCCCTGCTTCTTGCATTGCCTCCGGCGTAAGGGTGCGTTTCCATCGGTGTACCGCGTTTACCTAACATTGCATCCTTATCCTCTTACGAGGAAACGAAATAAAATTAGCTCAAGGGAAGACGCGAAGATTCAACAGTCATTGGTAAGAAAATATTCGAAGAATGTCATTAACATTTTATACAGTGACCTGCGTTAACCTTTGAATGGCGCTGTGGCGTCAATCATCACCAAAGCCTACGTATCCAAAGATCCTTCTAATACAAGTTATAATATAAAATTTAGAAGATGAAAAGGATTAATATTCCGATAACACGATCCTCCAGTAATTTTTGCTCGATATCCACGTTTACAGTTACGTCGGATTTTTAATTCGATAAAAAATGTTGAGCGAGCCGCAGAATGGTTAGTAATCTAAAGTTAAGCATGATGTACGAGCGTATAAAGGATGCGTACGTACAAGTGCACGATAATAAAATGAGTTATAATGATACACGATAGATCAGGATATTATCTAAGCGCGTCCACGCTTCGTGGCTGACTGACCAGTGGGAATGTGCCCTAACACGTTGCGTACGATTCTTCTCGGTCGCCAGAGACACACATATCCTCCATCAAGGAGTGTGATTCGAGATGCGCTCGGTCCTGATGCGAGATTAATGAAGGATATCGCCGATGAAAGCGTATTTTTAATCAATGAAATTGGTGAACATGTAAAACTGACTTTGTGGAACCATACGAATAAGAAGGGTAGGGTATTAACCCCTTAAAATTGATGGCAGTACTTCAATTCTCGTATTTTAACATTCAAATATTAAATAAAAAGACAGATTATATCATTGGAACCTCAGATTTTCTCTCACTTATGTAAATGTCATTATTCTGCTCGAGACCTGTCAAACGTTTACACATTTTTCCGTCATAGTCAATTGATCGCAGGAACTACAATTGCCGCGGGAGCAACGAAGCATAAACATTCTAATCAAGAGGCGACCAACAAATCTCAGATGTGGGGCGCGAAAACCGCAACAAACATCCACCAGTACAGACCTCGTTACCATATCGTACCGTTGATAAAAGCGTGTTCTTTGATAACGGTATGTATGAGTATCGCTCGTTTTGTCGTTGACAGCAAGTGTTGTCCGAACGAAAAAATACTGACCGTGCAAAGTCATAAAATTGGAGGAATGTTGAATTCCTGGCCCGAGCATTCTTTCCATCAGGATCAGGCTACAAATCATACAATAAGAGCGACATAATAGAGCGAATAACAAATCTACAACATGTTCTTGAGGTTTATACTTCAAACAAATATGCGCTAGGCATATTACATCTCTTGCAATGTCTAAGCTACGAATGGAATGAAGTTCGTAAACAATTAAATTCCATCCAACTGAAAGATCCAAATTGCACGACGTAACCAACGCACAGTTCGAGAGACGGAGAAGAAGATTCACTTTTCAACGTCAACAAACTTTCGTTGGAAGCACGGGCGATTCGAGAGGCAACGGAATCGACAGAAGCAAAAAGCACCCGGGTCGAGCTATTTTCTTAAACACGTCTTAAATTCCAGCTAATAATTGAGCAGCTGAACGGTTGGGCGGGGATGCTGGAATTATGCAAATCGCGTCAGATCGGGATCGTGTCCCGAGGGCGCGACGTCCAAGAAGAAGAAGAAGGAGGTGGAGAGAGAGGTTGGTCGAAGAAGAAGCGCATCAGGCCAACAGGAAGAACAAGAAGACGACCAAAGAAGAAGAAGAAAACTAAGAAGCAGACCAAGGAGCAACGAGAGCGTACATCACCAGGAGAAGGAGACTCGCCCCATTGTGATTGCTATACCCAAGGGCAGAATGTTTCTCCGGTGTGCCGTCTCATGCCGACCCGCAACCAAACCCGAACGATTCTCATCCTACCGTTCGTTTCTCTCGTCCCAGCAACGAAGCAACAGGTTGCACAACCTTTCCACCTGCCCCTCTTGTTTACCGGCCACCATACCGTATACAAGATCCACCAGGGTACCCCTTTGTAGCAGCACCGAACGAGCCGGGTGACTGCGGAGCAACCTGCGTCAGCTATGTGTAGCACGGTGTACGAAAAGTGTTCGACATGTTCGACGAAAAAACGACGACTTCCCGACAACGTACCGTGATATTAAGCGCCATCGTATGACGGATAATGAAAGGACTACGGCGGATATCTTAATGTTGGCCAGGAATGTTAAGAGCTTCTATTAGCCTCCGTGTAATTGGAGATCGTTCATTGAATTTCATAATTCGCGGTATTTTCAGGAGAACGATGGATGAAGGGTTTCGTAGATTTTTTCGCTGGTGATTTGGCGGCTTTTGGAGATTTTAGGGTTTTACCGAATACCGTGTATAATAAATATAATATATACATATTTTAATAGTACTATTTTCTGTCTTCAAATAATTTATAATACTTGAGAAATTCTAGGGAATTTATTTTGGTTTAATTTAAATACCTATATTTTGTTGTAAACGCGTAAGTTTTCAAAGACTAATAATGTGACACGATAACCGCTTCTATCAAATAAAACAACTGCAACCAAGTAGAACGTCTTAATATTTTTTTTCCCCCACCACACATAAATGATATTCAACACTTTGCGTAACGCAAAATCAAATATGGATAAAACAGAAACGCACAACAGTCTCTAGTAGCTGAACATTGACGAATCAGCGTGTTTCGTTGAATCAAAAAACGAATAAAATTCCTCGCATAATCGACAACCCTTATCGGCTCCCGATAGACTATCCGACTTCCTCCCGGTATCTCCGACATCTCATCTACCGCGATTCGACAACTGATTATGTTATCAAGAGAGAAGAAGTGGACGGAAAATCAAGTGTCACCTTTGTGCATCCGGTCCGTGGAATCGCGACGACTTGTTCGACGAGTACAAGACAAACGTGACCGTCTTTCCTGGCTTCGATCGAGCTTTCTCGCGTGTCAATACGCTCGCGATACACGATAGGAGAGGAGTCGTAGCGAAGGGGGAAAAAAAGGAAAGAGACAAGCAAGCCGTGGGAAAAAAAGGAAAGAAAGAAGATCGGCTTAGCGCCATTCGAGACACGATCAAGATACCATTCTTGATTTCCCGGCTGGTATCACGCGTTAGTTGCATTTCCTGGAAGGCATCGATAAGCTCTATTTCTCGATACACGTACGCTGCTATCGAGATAATGACACATCAGGATAAACGTCCCAACGGTCGATAAAAAGCTTTCCTGGCTCGCGGTAACGACAGATCGTCTCATAATTTCCAAGCTTTTCTATTCATATCGTGAATTATTACATTCTCAATTAAATTCAGGCTCGTGGAATTTGTTTTTCTTATAGAATTATTCACCGATACGTCGATCGTCGCAAACATCGGTGACCAAGTACTCCGTTTATAAAAAGTTAACATTATCAGGGCTGTTTCTACTGTCGCTCCAGACGTGATTGTTTCCACTGGGACCTATCTTAATCTACTGCAATAACGATAAACACAGTCCCCCTTGTACGATGAACCAAAAGAACGATCAGAACCAACCAGGACAACCCAGTATCAACGTTTTAACATAAAATGTAACGAAGCCTAGTAAACTCGTCGTTGGAGCAGACAAGAAATTCCCCGAGTGCCTGCACCTGTCGCCGACCTGTCGCCTCGGTGAAATCAAAATATCACGTTATCGATAAAATAACGTACGATCATCTCCACTCTAGTTATATGCAATCAGAGGCAAAAAGAAAAAGCACACGGATTGCTGGCCAACGTAGCAAGAATTTACTCGGCCATAAGAAGCGTGCATGACGCGTTGCAGCGCGAGGGGACGAGAAATCATCGCGAATCCGGACGCGAATCACGCGTCCTAGAAGAAGCAGGGAGAGAAATAAAGAAAATAAAAAAAAAAATCGTGGTTATGACGTTCCAGTCGAGCAGAGCGGATTTTTTGCGACGCGTCGAAGCACGACGAGGAACGCGAAAGGTGACGGAAGTCCTTCCACTAAATAGAAGAGGACGATGCTCGCGACCAAACGAGATTCACCTTGCAAAAGTGTCGACCGCGCAGTGGAGGAGACCTCGGCGATGAAGAGACACCACCACCGTCCTCTGCCACCACCGCGCCCTCTCGATACCGATTTTTCGTTTTTTTTTTGTCTTCTCCCCCTCTTTCAAGTGTACCTTCGCGCGTTCCTCGTCTTCCTCGTCGAAACGAAGAAGGAACGCGACACACGCCTGGTCTCGAAACGAGATCAGACGCGAGTAGTGTGTACCCGACGAAGGCGTGGTCGGTGGACAAGATCGCATCTTCGAGGAACGGGGAGAGAGAAAGAGAGCAGGGTGGCGAGCAAGAAACCAGGGGAAAGGTAAGATCTGCATGGCGGGGAATGCGAATAAGACTCACAGACGTGGCAAGAGGTAGGAACGAGGACAGAGAGCCAATCCTGGAAATTGGAACGAGCGAACGTTTGAAGGTAGGTGGGTCGTCGGTGTTCACCCGTTCCGATGTAGACATTACGGCGTAGCTGGTATCGTACCGTGAATACGGCCAGCCGCGTCGTTTCGTTTCGTGTGCAGAGCGATATCAGACGTGCGACGTCGTACGGAGCAGAGGTCACCGATAAAAGGCCAAGATAAGAACACCTAGGACGCAGGTGAACCAAGCGTAAGCGAGTCGATAACCGGCCGCTATCTTATCTGCTCGCTCCAACGCGATACACCGTGCTAGCACGATGGAGCATCGGGGCTAGATTCTATGCTTCTACGCCTCGTGTCGATCGTTCGAAAACTCGAACGATCGGCGAGACCCTCGGTGAACACGTACTAGGACTCGTTAAACGATCGGATCGACCCTCGGTTCGATCCCACGAATGCCTACGATGCCAACCTGTTGGAAAAAAATTCTATCAAACGTTCGAGGAGCTCTGTTTTCTGTCGTCGATTTTAGCACGTCGATCGGCACAGTAGATACGGCTGTGGCTGGTACGGCATATGATATCAACACGTTCACCGCCACAGTAGAAACGGACCGTAGGTAGCAAGACATGCTCGAACTCTAATTATTATGAATACGAATAACTCTAATTTGCAAATGGCAAATGTAACTCTTAATTTATGGTGTTGCCAATGACAGACACGTTACAGTTGCAAAGCAACTGTTTCAAATGAAACGCTTGAATTACAATTCTTTTTCTTTTCTTATGAATAGAAAGTCAATTTAATTCTCTTATAATACTCGTTAGTTTTATATCGGCCAAGTTGTTTACCAATCAATTTACAAGGTTAAAAAAAGCGTGACTAACGCGCCCCAATTTTCAGTTCCGAAAAAAAACGCAAGCGTCGCAAAAGAAAAAGAAGAAGATCGTCCCGAGCAACGCAACACCAAAATAACTTTTCCACCAGAATGTACGCAAACTGTGCGACTACATGTTCACCTCGAGTTCCGCTATCAGCAGCCTGTACTTCCGCCGCCAGCTGCCTCTATCTCTATACATATAACCTTACAGCACACGTTACATAAAATAACAACACACAGATTTTCCTCGAACGCCGGTCTAACGATGCTTTTTCAACGGCCAACCGCGCGGCTCGTCAAAACCAATCGTTAAATAACGATAAATAAAAATTGCCCGGCAACACGTGTTTCCACGTAACAAAAGACGTTGTTTGATCAAACGGTATAAGAGAGTACACAGCATTCCTGGCGCGAAGCAAATAAGAATTTCCACGGGGACTGACACAGATATCCAACGGCCGAAGGCCGTCGTGCACCTTTCACGCTCCAAAACAATCGTGCCGGCCGTGATTCCGTGAAAAACGCGATCAAACGGTCAGCTAGGAAAGAAGAAAGAACAAAGAGATGTAGCGTACTCACCAGATCGATGCGAAGCGGTGGCCACTCCACTCGCACGGTCCTCAGAGCGTGTCACTCGTGACGGATCGTCTCATTTTTTTTCCCCCAGCAACGGAAGGTCACACGCGAGTTCTCACCGCCGTTGCACACGCAGCTGGGTCGAAAGAACCGCCGCGAACTCGACAATGAACCACGTGAGGCGACCGCGACACACGCGATCCACACACCAAGACGAACACGTGACCAAACCCGACGTTTCCCGTCGGAAGATCGAGCCAGGAAGCCAGTCGGTTCGCGACGATTACGCTTGCACGCGCGAAACTCTACTGTTACGTCTAACAGACGAACACGCGATTTCGAAGGTGGCGAACTGCGGCCAGTCCTGATGGACGCGGGGGGCGCTTACCCGATCATGGGCCTGTCCCGACTGATAGCCAGGAGCGTAATCAAAACGACGGCCGACAGAGCTTTTTGTACTCGCTAGGCTAACGCGACCTCGAGGCCAGGTTACGCGCGCTCTTCTAGGCGAACGAAGCCGTACGAACACAGCCGAACGCCGGAACCGTCGTGCCGCGAATACGTTGAACGTTTCTTTCGAACGTTTGCGCATACCGCACCTCCTTAGCTAACGTTGATTATCAGGTTAATTGCGCGGAGGTTGCTCCTTTCGTGTTGATGGAGGAAAGGTGGGCGTGCTGATACCTTGTGATAGGTCTGACCAGACGTTACTCAACACTTTAGGTACACCAGGGTTGCTACTTTTTCGATGTTGTTACGGGGGTATACCGATGCTCCAGAAAAGTAAGATTATCCATCGAAGACTGTCAGTCCGCAAGGACTAATACTGTCCAACAGGTTAGCTACTTAGAGCATGCTACTCCTTCGATGATGATGCTGCAAACGGAGGCATGTTGATTTAAAAATGATATCCTCTTGCTTACGTTGCTGCAAATGAGCTGATCGAGTCAATCGTATACACTTATCGTTGCATCGAACGTTAATTATCCCGTCTGCTCCTTCGATATTGTTAGTTATCTATCTGGTATTATGTTGCTTTCCTTCCTTGACGTTCGTTGTAAAGGAGGAGAACATGCTTGATGTTCTCGGAAATTAAGATAATCTTCATTCCTGGTCTGATTATCTTTTAAATGCCGTCATCTATCGCACTCGTTCTAAACAATCAGCGCTATTAATTGCACGGCTGTTTCAACGCTGTCGAAGTAAACGCAGACATGATTCAAAATTGATATCCTCTCGATTATCTATCGACTGTTATCTGGCTGCGTACAAGTTGATCAGTTCGTACTGGTTCTGACCGAACTTTGATTACTACGTTAGCTACACGAAGGTCGACGGCGAAGGTGTGTGCACATTGATATTTCAGGAAATCGATCCGAAGCCGATGTCCCCGGGTAAAATAGATCTCTCGCCTTCGGTCCAATTCTGAAATCGAGTCCGTTGACTTTGGATGAACAAGGTCGACGTTAAACGATCCCCGTCTGCCCGATAGGTGGCTGGCCGCGTATGGCAGCTGACCTAGCGCCTAAGGTGCGCGATGCAACGGACACAGAACAGAAGGAATCGGTAGCTGGGCATGATAAACGGCAACGCGCGTTCCTGGCGAGCCGCGCCGATCGTTCACGGTCCATTCGATCAGTGTTTCGAATATTTCGACTGTCCCGTCGCTTCGCGTCGCGTCGCGTCGGTATAAACAAAACGATTCTGTCGCGCTGACTGCCGCGTCGGTTGTATTCGACGTACGGCTACAGGTCAAACGGGCACACGATGTTACCGCTCATACGAAACTTGACGAACTCGGCCGAACACCGGGACGACACGAGCAGCGACGCTCCATTTGTTTTCGCGCGGCCCGGTGTTCAGCGCCGCGGAGCAATTACGATTCGATTTGGCGAGTTAATGGAATTATTCGAGGCAGAAACAGAGGTAGGGAACGGTTGGTCCGTAGGGAACCGTTTATACCCCGCGGGTATTTGTTTGATCGTGCTTTAATTATAGAACCTGAACGCGATATGACGCGTGTGCGCGTCGATCCAAGAAACGGCGCGACGCGACGGGCGGAGGATTAATGCCGGCGCGGCGACGAGACGCGCGCGCGGAACCGGAACCGCACGAGCACGACCGAACCGAGGCGAAATTATTTTCGCGCCGCGCCACGATTGTTTGAACTGTCCAAATAACGGTGATTCATGAATCTGCCGACCTTTGTTATGACTCCTTGCCGTCGCGTATTCTATCGTTACGAGGGCGTGCAAACGACACGGATTATTTATCGGGCCGTGTTACGTTAGGGAGATCGAACAGTCGCCGTATTTCGTAATGGGGCGAAGAAAATTGGCGGAAATTATATTTTACGTACGAAGATAACTCTGTAATAAAAGCGATAACATAGGATTAGTGTATACGTCTTCGTTGTTTTCCTTTCGTTCTGCTATTTGCTCCAACAAGACTTGCATTGAAGTTGTATATAACTTTTTGAAATAATATTTATTTGAGCAGCTGTAATGAATGAATGCATCTATGGCTGCTAATTTTACACAAAAGATAACGTTGAAGAACTTGATGGGACTATGAAATGAATATTAGATCGTAATCTTAAGACGCTGATAAAATATAATTAACATGAAGATAAATTTCGTTGAGTGGTTTCAACTTTCGTATCTTGGTATGAATTGTTCAAAGTGCAAAAATTAAATGCGAAAGTTATCACTGGAAGTCAGATTTCAAGCCTTATTCGAATAAATTTTAAACGAAACTAACTTATTGTATGAATAAAAGATTATTCGTTATTGGTAAATATATCCAACTGTGGTCAAAACTAATGCTCAATCAACAATTTTTAACACCTATATCAAATCTGTAATTACAAACAAGATTAATGTTTCGTTCCATTTCTCATCCTAGAAGTAATAATTCCATCTCTAACAAGGAGCAGAATGTTTCTTTATTTCATCTCGAGTATACTTCTTAGCACCAACAAACTAACAAAAAAGGCAAATGATTTATGAAACATACGTGGAACCGAAGCGTTTACGGGTGTCACGCGGAAAATTCAAAAATACGTAATTAACAGTTGGAGAGGAAGCACGAAATTGCTCGCTGTAGCGGGAGAGAAAGAGAAAAAAGGAACGGCTTAATGGTTTAAAGAACGTAAAGGAAGAATACGATTTCATAGATCGGAATTCAAAAGCAAACAGGCTTGGTTCACGCGTAGGAAAGAAAGCAGATCGTCCAAGAGGAGATACGGTATGAAATATATGTGTTGACTATATCGTGATACTGATTAAAGTCGTAAAACACCTTCGACGCGGTCGCTGATAGCGTGCAAATGGTAAAATGTAGACCATGTGCAATTTACCAGGGTAAAGCTCGGAGCAATAAGTGGAGAGGGAAGTTATAAATTATCGACACGACCGCAACATGTAATTGATTTATCGGATCTACGCAAATAAAGATACTGTTCCATTCGATATTTCCTGATACGTAATGCGCCTACACCACGCAAACCTGGCCATTCTTAAATTCTTTGAAACACTGACCTGGTACATATCCGCGAATTTGATCGATTGATCGAGGCTTTTAATAAAATAATAATCGATATTTAAAAATCAATGTTTTCTAATGATTGTATCTAGATATAATACCTACATATATGTTCGTAATGCCTACAAAATCAAGGAATATGGTGGTAGCAATGGTCAAGAATGTTTGACTAAAACGGTAACAGAAATTACAAATTTTTAGGCTAACAAAAAACACATTTAACAAATTTTGTTTTATATTAATTCGTAGAAGAAATGATATAACGATCGTTACTTCGATTTTCCAAAATAGTATTAAGCTGCTTTTAATACAAAATACCCCGAGAAAATTTAAGGGCAATCAATTCTAGAACTCCGTACGAACATACTAATCTACATATTACAACCTACAACGAGTATCTCCTAAGTTGTACCCCGTTCCCTGTACCACGGCCACCGATTGAATCGCTCGTAACCCTTGACACGGCTAGAAATCACCGTCATAAAGTAACGTGGCGAAAAATGAAATTCAACCAGCAGGCTGAATCGCCATTGAACCGTATAAAAATCGTCGAAGCCTAATGCTCCCGTAAAACTCAACCGGCGAGGCTGCAACCTACGAGAATCCATAATAGCAGCAATAAATTACACGGCATTCAGATATTTTTCACTCGTACTTTTCCTGCTATCCTCTTGCTCGTTACAAGAATACCGGCCAGAATCAATTAATCATTGACACGACTGTTAGAAATCTTCATCGCAAGTAGACCAGGTGTGCGTGCCGTCTCGAAAACGCTCGTCAAGAGTTCATCAACCGTTTTCACTCGGTCGAGACGTTCTCCATCGATACGAAAGGAACAACATGGTATTTTGGAATTTCCTGCGAACGGTTGCCCGCTCTGTATCGGTAACAGTCGATCGGGAATTGCAGGCAAACGTCGATTGTCGTGTCAGGAACGTGATACGGTAGCCGGTAGCCGCACCGAGTCACGACTGGTAATGGCCGTTCAATAAATTGCCGCTTGAATATTCAATCGAGTCATTCAGGCCGGTGCCCGGGCTGGTATTAGCCGTGGAAAACTTGAGAAATCGCTCGAAAAGGGAAAACAGGGGCGTTAATAGCGACAATTTCTTTTTATCCACGATCGTTCAAACGATACTTCCTGCGTTTCAATGGATCCCCGTAATTGCCCGGTTGCATTGACACTGCAAGACTTATGCAAATGCGTGCACCTAACCGGCTTTTTTCTCGAGGCATGTCAGAGTGATGTACTGGAATAATTGGTGCAGTTCCGAAGAGTTAATTAAAGAGTTTGTAATTTACTGTCGTACATAATGAATTAGGTGCGTAATAGTGGGAATTGAAGATTCAATCAAATACAAATTTCTATTATCTAAATATTATCATGTTAGATGTAAATTTACCACCAATGCAGATAACACGTTTGGACTTTGAAAATTGTTCCTTATCCAACAAAATCTATACTTCGAGTATCGACACACGGATATTTTACCGACATCGTCAATTCGATCGGCCTACGGTGTTCCTCCAATCGTTCTGGCAAACGTATCTCACAGTAAAGTGTTCTCCGGGTCCCTCAGGAATTTCCACGATGGATACGAATTGGTTCCAGTCGTCCCGTGTCTATCGTTAGCCACGAACGAAATGGTCGATCGGGTAATAGTAGTGGTGGCATAGCTATGGGCAGCCATGCGGAATGGTGGCAGAAACGACTTCCACGTTTTCACGTTACGAACGATGGTAGCGATAGATTGAATCGTAAGGCGCTACTATTGTATGCATTGCAATGTACCGTCCTTTTTTTTTTCGTTTCTTTTTTTTTTTTTGTTAGTTTGCAATCACCGTTGTTGGACACAGCCAAAGAACGAGGATAATTTCGAACGATCGTTCGAGGGAAAGTGGACGATAACGATTTAACCGCGGCAATCACGAACACTTGTCTGCTATCGCGACAAGTAACTACTCGCTTTACAAAGCTAGTTAATTGTCCCTAGCGATTACAGATTGTGGATCGTGAAGCGTGAAGTTTCGGTCTTTCTATTCGAGATCTCAATTTAACTCTGCGACCGTAGGATGAATCGTGGTTGGAAGTAGCAGTTGAATATTTCCACCCCTTATCGCAAGGGAGCACGAATTAATTTCTTTATGCAGCTTTGGCGCGTTGAAACGGCTCCGTTTTGAACGATGACACTATTCTTCTAAAATACTATCATTTTTTCGAGAATACTCATAACACTCCCTTCCCCGATAAAAATATTTCACTTTTAGAGCTAATTTTTGCAAATATCACGAAACTAACGATATTTTGAACAAATTCTGTCTTCTAACAAATCGACTATATGATCGCATAGTAGAAATAAACAAATACCGGTGAGGATGGAAATGGTACGCAACGAAAAGAGGTATTACACGATTCCATGCATCAATTTAATCAAATATTGTGCGATGCAAGGAGCTGAACAAGCTTGCAGCTCGTTACAGAGTCGCGAATGGGCCTCTCGACGGGTCTGCACACCGTGTGTCCTGCTGTGTACACGGAGACGGCCAGAGAGAATTTGAAAATCACGTACTTCAACGCTTGTTGGTTACATTGTCAGGAACATGTCGAGACGTTTGTCGAAGCGGGATGGCCGAATCGCAAGGAGAGGACTGTCGTTCGCGCCTCGTAAAATGGCCAGGTTCGGCACGTAACCGAGACTTAGACCTCCTTTAAAACTGCCTGAATATCGTTATCGACTTCTAACGGTCCCTCCTGCAGCTGGCTCTCGAACCGCCATCGACGGCGGACGAGAGAGAATCGGACGCACACGTGTGTACACCAGGAGAACAAATAGTACGTGCGATTCGTTCTTTTGCATATATGGACGTTGCCTTGTGAAAACCATAGGCAACACGATAGCGATAAGATCTACGGCACGACGAAAGTGTCTGAACAGCTACATCAAGGCGTGCGTTGTGTTCGCTGCGGACGGTTCCTACCCTTCTATCGAGATTTTTCCGTTGTTCCTTCAAGAAAGATGTTTGGGAAAGTTTGAAAGTAGAAGGTGCTTCGAGGATTGGAAAGGCGGCAGAAAATAGTTCAGTGGAGGTGGTCGATGCAGAGGTTCACCAGTGTCTTGGTCCCTCGAATTTAGTATGATCCAAGAATTAAACTTAACAATAAGAAAGTAAAAGACAGCTTCAAGGTAATAGTGTGAGGTGGTAAATTAAAATTTTAAATGAAAATAAAGATCTTATCACTTTGGAGAATTGACTGCCAAAAAAGAATTGCGACTCGTAAGTTTGGCCCTCGTCACTTTTGCCTAAAACCTACAAACTATTCTCATAAATTCGATTTATGGAAATAATAATATAGCAAATTAAGCAATTTTGGATTTCTAATAAAGATCAAAATTCAGAATAATTTGCAGACCCTAACTTTTCAATAAATTTCCTTGCCAACGAACTGATAAAGAGCTGAAACTTCGACCTTCGATCGGAAACGAAGAACAGGTTGGCTCGCAAAGATTGTAAGGCGTATTCCGAGCATATCGTCCAAGCTTTCATAAGCGAAGACGAGAAAGAAGGTCCTTGCGTCGCCAAACGAGTTTGAAACTGGCCGGTTGAGATGCATAAATAAATATTAACCAGAATGGCCGACGGATATGAGTGGATATATCGATTTATCTCGATGTCAATGCTCCTCTGCTTGCTCTGGTTACATTTATTAGGGTCATTAACATCTGATAGACGTGAAAGATTATCAGTCCCTTCGTACGACCTGTCAGCCCGGCACTGGATACGTTTCAGACGCGGACTTCGTATCTTCATCAATCGGTATCATTCAACGATGTATGAAATCGAAATTGAAGCTCGTTTGCCAATGATCGAAATAACGAGAGCACCGTAATTTACATAATCACTATGTCCACTTTAATCGTTCCCCAGAACTGCATCGTGAAACATGTCCATACCGAAGATGAGTAAAATAGAAAATATCCAAATCGGTATAACAACATTAATGCGACTTGCCTCATGTCACTTTTATAGTGCACGCATCATTTTCTATCATTTAAATATCTCTTCGGACGGGAAATGTGTTATGGAGTCCAATCCCCTGTGATAATCGAAGAGTATACTGTCGGGCACTGGGGGATTTTCTAAGGAAAATGACGATACAGGGAAAGAAGGCCTTGCCATTAGTCTTATACTTGAAAATCATCATTAGTCCATCGTTCATTTTGCGTCGTTATTACATGATAATTCTCAAGAAATGAGACGAATGGTAGGGTATTCTCTCCCTACGGCTCCATTTTCCATAGCACAGCCTATGTTGCTTGACAGTGTACACGCGTAAGAGCAATCAAGGAGTACTGACAAGCAGAATCGATGAAAAAATATTGCTATCATTTGAGCGTTAATACAAACTTTTCTACGGCAAAAGGAATAAATTTCGCATATTGCTGGATTTCCCTAATCAATGGACGGTTCGCTGATAAAACGACCGGCAGCACTCTAATTCGAACCGAAGTGTAAAACAAGAGCAAAAGTTATCGTCCATTCGAGTCTTAATCAACGAAGGAAGAGCAAACAGCAAAATTATCGAACGGATGCGTGCATGGAATCCTGTAGAATTGGAAAACTCCCGTATTCCCATAGAAGACGAACCAAGAGTGGTTCGTTTACCGTCGTTGTCTGTAGCCTCCTAATGAAGTTCCTCTTGGTGGAAGCGTTATTAGTGGATCGCGCGATGCGTCGCCGCTAAGAGGGTGGTGGACGACGGGCAAGGGGAGGACGGGCGCCATTAAAGTCGACGCGTTGCCCCGTGGAAAATATCGCGCGACGTCGCATAAATATCAAGAGCGTAAGAGCCAATAATAAAATCGTAAAAGTGGCTGGAAGTTCAAAAGGGAGGCGCGTTCAGCCGAGAGCCGGGCCTTCGTCCGGTTGAATGGTCTCGCTATTTAAGTCTGGTTCACTTGCTCGCTCGTAGCCGCTCGCTAATGGCGCAGCGGCGGCTTTTACACGACCGACTGTTGAGTTCGCTCCTTATCGAACCTGCATGTACCTGGAGCCACGGAAAAACGTTTCCAGACGACCGTGTCTTAAGGTAAACACGCTAGTCTTCCTTCGGAAAAATGGCGACGTGGAGGAAGCAAGTCATTTGCTAAATCATCGGCAATTTTATCTCGTTGCTGAATTAACCGACTCGCTTTGAAATAACTACCACGCTGAACTTATTACGTTTAGCACATTGTAAACTTAGCCTAAGCATGTATGGTAACTTTCTAGCGTTACAGCGAGTAGTAAAGGAATGGTAATATTTAGGGGATGAAGATCCCACCATTTGGTCCTGTGGTCCAAAAAAAATCTTGGACAAGTCATTCGTTTCTTACAGAAATACGATTGCAACAGGTCACCCTGTATATCTATAAACATCCAGGAAACACGTGTACGTAAAACATACGCAGGAGAAGGTGTATATGTGTGCGTTCATGCGACCTCGACCGCTCCAATTCGCTGTTAATTGGGCGACATTTTCGCCGTGCACCTTTTTACGCTCCTGGCCTATCTCAACGAGCTTATATCCTGAGCAGCAGGCATAAATTACGGCGATTACCGCGGCCACTGAGCTACTCCTCCCAGGAGCCGATTCGGCTCGCTAATTATCGACTCCGTATAAATTTCCATGGTTCTCTGCCGACCATGGCTTGCAGGTTCCAACGGATGCCGCCGATAGAGAAATAAATGCCCGGGTTATGGTACCGTCGTTAAATACGCTCCTGGTGAGATGGCTTCACGCTTGCGTCGCTCTCTCAGCGATCCCAACTTATGTGTCTCTTAAATGGAGGATCCGCTCGAATAATTTAGAAAACACTCTTTTTGATTTTTCGTATCTTTCTAAAAGATCGTTTGAAATTCTAGTTCTGACTCTTTGTTCCATCAATCATGTTATTATAGTTTCTTCCTTACACCAATCCTCATTTCATAATCAAGAACTGGGCAAAACGTCTTGATCGAAAGATTGACGAAACAATAAAATGTTTCTGTCGGAATAAAGCAAGTCGATCGCAAGGAATCCCAGAAATCTGTTGGTTCGTCGCGTAACGAAGTTAAGGATATGCAAGATAGCATGAACAGGAGCTTAAAGATTATCCGGATAGCATCTACATTGAAGCAGTCGAGTTCGTAGCCCAGCGTGTACGCAAAAAGCAATGTACGTCCCTCATTCAGAAGACCATGCCTGTCTTCCGGCGTAATCATCGGACGCGATATCATCCTGATGGAAATAAGAGAAGGAGCTAAGAAGACTCGACAACGACAAGACAGGCTCGTCCTTGCAAAAACGAAACTACAAAGTATGAAACGATTTCTCGCCGATCGTCGTGGCCGGCATAGCAGACGCACGTCCGGCGTTAGAAATTCCAGCCGAAGCGACGCGGCGCGACGGTGTATCTGGTAGTTTTCATTGAAAGCTTGATAGATTTTCTGTCGTTCTCTGTTAAGCACTCTGTCACAGCGAACCTCGTGCAAAAACGGCCACGAACACGACCGTGCTGAAGCAGATTCTAAGGAGATCCCGTGGCCAACTTGGGTCTTTTTCTTCCGCGTGGACGATGCCGATACGCGGCATATACATACATCTTCAACGGCACATAAATTTATCGCCAGGCTGATCAGTGCTAATAAGACCGCGGCAGGCACGCGCTGCTGAATGATGCGCCGTTCGACCAGTTTACCCCGATATAAACAGCATTTTTCGGCGCTCTTCCAACGATTCCTCTCGTTCTTGAGCGAAGGTTGGGACGAACTACCTCGACGATCATCTGAACACAGCCAGACGTTGATGGGCCTCGTGGAACCTTCGCATTGTTCATTCAAAATACTTGATTGAGAGAAATAAACAGTCACTTAGGTATGTTTGATGAATGAAATTATCAGTTTAGTTAGAACGTTCTGTCGCTCGATGATCATCCCTATACTGTGCTTAATCCTTTGCAGTCAGGAATTTTTCGGTCAAAGATTAACGAACATATTTTTGTACTATGACAATGATAACTTGACTGACCATGATGTATTTGCACTAATATTGATCAGATCGAATTCCCTCGGTGTATCTACGTTTTCGACCTCAAATGATTAAATCTGGACGAAATGCTTTTGCAGCTATGTCCACCAAACCACAAGTTTCAAATTGATACACCACAAGTGCTATACCACAGCACTTTCATGTCATCGAATCGTGTGGGACTTTCTATGTTTCGAAATCCTCCGTTTGATATGCATCGAGCTAATAAATCTACCTTTAAGCGTATGTGCGAACGGTGCGCATTCCTCGCAACACCATTCTTCAGCCTGTGCAGCTCGTCACGACGTCGTTCCGCGGGCGGTAAGACCGTAGTAGGCGAGAACAGAGCCGCAATTTACGTAATTGCGATGCCCACCCTTCGTGGCCTCCTCTTTCGAACGAGATGTGACTTTCTCAACCCTACCGGCACTCGTCCGTCCTTTATAAAACGCTTCGGATAGAAATTTCGTAGCTATGCGATTCCCCTGAGCGCTACCTGTACGCGGCTCGTGCTTCGCCAATTAGCTGTATTCGCGCCTTCGATCCCCTCTGACGGCTAATGCTTACCCTTTGCCGGTGATTTTCGATCCCCGTCACCGCTGTAAATTCACGGACTCGAGGCTGGATAGAACGTCGAGAGGATCGGGTCGCGTTTTTCTCGTCGTTTCGCTACGTGCATCTCGGCATCTGCATAATGACACGCCGTTTTACAAGTCGATCTCGCTTTCTACGCGCTCGGAACGAACCGAGCCTACAACGACGCGGTCAGCCTTACGTAAATCACCCGGGGGAGCTCGGTCTTTCGCGAGTGTCGATTCTATTCGACGCTGACTCAACTATGTTGTACACCGGATTGGCAAATGTAAATTACAAGCCTAACGAGCGATCGCGTACACGTTGTAAATCGTTGGGCCGCGTGCTTGTTCTTGAAATGAGGAGACGTCGAACGAGGTGGATAATTAATTGGTCTCGACTGAAATTTCGGATGTTCTTGTAGATTAGCTACTTCCCCTTTGATTTCGATCATTCTTAAATATGATATAGAATTCAATATTTTAAGTAACTTTTTCCTTTCACAAAAAGGTCGAATTCTTTTCTGATTTTCAAAATAATAATGAAAGTAGGATCCTTGCCACTAGAGCGTATATGCATCAACATTTGACTAAAGCTTATTTCCAAGTATGAAGTCACCCCATAAATAATTGCAGTAAATCATTTTGTTACTAATCCCTCTGGCAGTGTTTAATGACAGAAGCGAGGGTAGACAATCGACGAAAAAAATCTGATACAGTTTCCTAGTTATGCAATATCTATGAATATGTTACAAGCATGCCCTACAGGACGTTGCAGAGTTCCTTGTTCGAGGAAATCGACTGGAACCGAGGTACAACTGGATTACTTTTCTGAGAAAGTTGCCTGACATTTTCCAACCGTAACAAGCACACTATGGATACGTGAGTGACCAGGCTTTCACAGATCACGTTACTGATACTATTATGTCAACGGATTATTAATCCTTCAATACAAAGTTTTTTAAACCATAAACCATTCAGCGTTTGACGAAACTGAGGTTTACGACGAACGCCGAAAACCAGATTCTAAACCTATATCGTATTACAGGAAAACTGTGATCGTATTTACCATATAAATTCACTATGTATATCGTTTCACTTATTCAAAAGTATACTTTTAATTAATATCGCGAGATACTGACGATCAATTTCAAGAGTTATCAAGATTATTTAAATCTATCTAAACTAAATTGTTAATCGAAACATTCATGGCTTACGATTTTCGAACCAAAAATATATGTACTGGGTAAACCTCGAACAAATGCAATATGGCTGTAGTAGAATTCTTTCCATTAAGAACTTTATATAACAGGTACAAATGAATCCTAAAAGTCGTACACATATCAATCCACGGCCAACGAATAAAGAATCTACAGATAAGATATCCATTTCCGCAGTCAATGACGTAATCATGGTCACACCGCGATCCACCCATTCCTCGAAAAGGTGCAACGCGACGTGTTGCACGCGATAATCACGAGATACTCCACCGGCACGGAATCAATCAGAATTACCAGAAACGACGCGACACGAAGCCTTAGCCCGTCCGCTAATACCGTAATCTCTCGCATTTCCCTTGCAGGTCGATTATTGAAAATCATTTCTCGGAACGGTCACGAGCATCGGCTCTGTCCCTTTGTGCACAATCGCGTGCGTGCATGTGCAGGCTGCAGTCGAGCACACGCGAGCACAGGCGTGCCCCCGCCGTTGTAACCGGTGCATCCCTGTGTGTCGGTGCACTCCCGGGATGCGAGATCAGCAAATCTAAGATCGTGCAACTGGTGTCCAGTGGCGTGTCCGCGGCATAGGTTGGCAATGTTTGCCACCGAGGAAGAGACGGAAAGGAAAGAAGCGGAACGGGGAGAGATAGAGACGAGCCGCGGTTGGACGCGAACGAAAAGTGAAGGATGAAGGGGACCGATTGGCGAAGAAGCAAGAGAAGCCGAGATGCTGAAGGAAGGAGGTGGAATGCGCGGTTCTCGAAGGAGGAGCTGTCGGCGGTGAAAAATCACGCACCCCGCCACCATTGCCAGCATCTGCTCTACATACCCTGGCTCTCAACTTCGTCTGCTCGTCTTTTCCGAACAACACGTATGCACCTGCGCCTTACGTTCGACGATACGCATCCTCTCTTGTTCGACAACGTTTTTCGATGTTTGCCCGCCGGCTAATTTCATTATGCTCCTCTTGAAGAACTGGTTTCCCTATCCGTCGCGGATCCACCTTGGAACGGAACTGGTATTAAGATTAAATTAACGCTTGCGATATTCGCGAAACGGATTTCCATGCTAACCGATAATCGATGGAATGGCACAAGACTGGTTTAACTGGAGGATAAACTTGGCCGGACGATGAATTAATAATTAAGCCAATTAAAGAATCCTAGACTCTAATGTATCCTTTCAAACCACCTACTCAATATTACAGGCTTATCTGGTTTCATCCTTGAGAATCTTTGAAAAATCACTATCAGCAATCGTTCAATGGCGTGACCATTTTATTTTCTGTTAAATTGCACTCACAGATCGCGTGTTTGTCGCGATAGAGGGAACGAAGGATGAAGGGATATCCGATTTGAAGAGAAAACAAATTCATCAATGAGAACCTCGAAGAATCAGCGTGCGGTGTAGCAGAGCAAGATATACGTGCTCTGGCTGGGCTACCGGTCGATCGGGTCGGGTCGCTGTTCTGTGCTTCATCTTTCTCTTTTGCTCTGTTTTTCTGTGCCTCCTTTTGCCCACCTCTTTTCACCTTCACGGAGTATCCCACTCGCTGGCCCTTTCCACCTTCCTCTACCTTTCCTTCTCTCCCTCAGCTACTCTCACTCCGCACAGTTGTTGTTCGACTGTTTTATTACTTTTATAAATGCCGCCGATGTGGCTACCGCCACCGCCACCGCCGCCGCCGCCGCTGTGGCGGGCATTTCCTTTGTTGGGGCACCACGGCCCCATTGTTGCTCGCAGAAAGATGCGAATTTTAATTCGATATTGTCTAATATTATTTATGTATGCACGCGCTAGAGAACTTGCCCATTTCAAAGCGTTCGTTCCCTTACACCCTTGTCGCCCCGCCAGGGCTACCGTTTCCTTCCTCTCCACGCGAAACCGAGCCCGTTTGTATCACGATGAATCAACTGCCCCGCCGCTTTCAGACTTGCGCTCTGAAACGCCTGCACGCTTCGCCCGAAGACTGTATTTTATGTACACGCGTCGTTTAATCCCCTGCTTTATAATATCCTCCTCCTAACGCACCTTACAGTTCAAACGTCACAAACCTGGACCGTATTTGTTGTTCAAAGCTTTCTTCCTCTTCTGTTTGATTAATTATTCAATCACACTAACCCTCGGACGAAATATTACGTCTGTGTCACGACTGAAACCGCTCCACCACCCGAAGGTTAACTTGGTAGCCAATCATCACCGAAAAAAACATTAAATGAAATGTCCAATTCTTCGCAATCCAAGTTTCTATGTTTCAACGAACTAATAAGCTTTCCTTTCGAAAAACTCAATTTATCTTCAACATTAAGAAGACACCCGATTAGCAGGTAATCTATTATCGCTAATTGAAGACAAGGACGCTTTCGTCGTGAGCTTTAATCGTTTTAATCAGAGCGCAATTCAAACGACAATTAATTACCGCCAAGTGTAGTTTCCTAGTCAGAAGTGGAGAGACTTGCGCGTACGTGGTCGCTCTACCTGGAAATCAATATCAGCCGACATCCAGGTTCACTTGGATCTGCAGTCACAACAGGATGCGCAACAGTTGCGGCCGAACGAAAGAAAGGGAGGCATATACCGTGGCTGATCTTACTGTTTAACCGACAACGACTGAACACTTCTCACGCCGACTCGAACCACAATCATGTAAATTACCGGAGATAAATTTATTGGACAACTAGTGAACGATTCGGCCGAGCGATTCAGTATGAACGCCCGGAATCAAGAATCTCTGGGTGCTACAAAACACAACTCATATCCAGGCTAAACATGCTGTGAACGAGATTCGAACGCAATATTGTTTCAAGATGTCAGAGAAACGCATCTCATTGGGCATCAACGTCAGCATCCTTGTGATTCTAACGATCTTTGGAGTGCTACTATCTTTGCCGCTCCGATTGCTGTTGAACACGAACTACGGTCGAAATCAAACTGTCGGCGACAACGATACGATAGAAACGACGCGGAATGTAACGAACGTCGAGACAACAGTGATTCCGTTGGATCATCGAAGATTGAAACGTTGCCCAAAGTTCCAATACCAGGATCGTTTGATGTCGGTTTTCCGTTGCGACTACGATCGAAACTGTACCTACATCCGACCATCCGTGAAAAATGATTTAGAGAAAAATGTTAAACAGGAGACGATCGAAGAAAGTGAGAAAACATCGAAGGTCACGAAGGAGATTATCGATGAAAATTTGCCGGAGAACACGGAAGAAAGTGTGAAAGATCATCGAATGAAATCGGTCCCAGTTGCTGGACACATTCTTGTGACGATGCTTCTGATTTCAGCGATCGCTGCTCTCGTTGAAGTGTTGCGAATACGTTTCGCTAGAGACAAGGTATTTCAGCGGAAACTACTTTTCATTTCTCTTTTTTTTTTTGTTATAATTCTAATCAACACACACACCTCATGATCTATGAAAATCGGTTTCCACGTTACAACCATCTAGAGTAATAAAAATAATTTTATGCATAGATAATAAATATATCGTTTTCATAGCTTGCGTTTGAACTTAAGTGCTTATATTGAATATAACTTTGCAATATTGTAGAGTACTAGTTTAAAAAAAAAAGCTTCAATGAAAATAACAGTTGGTTTCATAATATATCATAAATGCACGACACTCATGAATCCAAATTTTATAACTAAAACCCAAAACTGAAACCCAAGTATTTAGAATAAATACACATTTACAATATTACCATCCTAAATCAACAAAAAGAATAACACCCATCACGATGTTCGTTATAAATACACCACCTTAACCGCTTACATTTTCATACTTGCAGTCAAGAAAACAGAAACTATCGTTTCGCAATGTTACTAAACCACACAAAAAAGACACTTCTAGAGCTAGAGCGCACATGTTACATTAAACAATACCAAAACAAACAAAAAAAAAATATACAACAACAACAACCCTTGTATTATACAACCAGAAACATAATCATCAAAACAGAATATAACAACATAATCGAAACGTTACATTGATTGACTAACAAAACGATTTCATTCTATGCCACAAAACAACGACACGAGTATACGAACTTGTGCATATATTTTTAAAAAAACGCATAAGGACTCGTCTAAGGCAGGTAGTGCCAGCACAAGGAAAACGTCCACGGTCGAGCTTCCCGTTCAGAGGCGATTCATTCCGAGGCAACCAATAAGGAGTCAGAGGTCTTTCGAAATACAAGGCATGCATCGATCCACTTTACGCCTATTAGGTAGCATATAATTAGATGAGCATGACGATCACATGCAAGTAAACCACGTAAAATGGATGTAAATCGAAACCGTAGGTGCGAAACCACCGCCACTTATACGCCGTTCCTCGTTCCCAACTCAACCGTCTAAGCAAAATTCTGTCTCGATTAGTGGCACCCCGAACAATTGGATATCACGTCGACAATCGGCTGAATCCGACGAAGAAGTCGGTCTTCTTATCAGTGCACTTCATCATCGTACGCGTCTGATTCGACGGCATTAAGGTAACGCAAAATTATTTTGTTTATCAAACGGTGAAACGTAGGAAGTCCGACGTAATTTCATGACACGAAAGTATTGCAAAATGGCACATATGATATATCAATTTCAAGCTTACAGTTTTACAAACATGACTATATAAACTTTTGATAAGTATTCTTAATATTAAATGGGTGACTACTAATTATAACAAACAGCAGCCGATTTCGAGACATGGAAAGTCTGAGGAAATTTCACGATACAAAAGTATCGTAAGATGGCACTTATGGTATATCAAATTGAAGCTTAAGGTCTCGTGAATATCGCTGCGTAAACGTTTTATCGATATTCTTAATATAGAAGGGTTGGTAATTTGCTAATGGGCAATATTAGTAATGAGCTAAATTGGTTGATCATTTCTTCCACCGGGGAGCCAGCCATTTTGTACTAACAATATTGATAAAACGTTTATATAATCATTTTCAATAGACTTTAAGCTGTAAATTGATGTGTCGTAAGTGCTATTTTGAGACACTTTTATGTCACCAAATCGTATCGGTCTTTCTGTATTTTGGAAATTCATCCTTAATGTTTCCCCTCTAGTACACCCATGGCATTCTACACTAACTCACGATTTCAATTAATTTAATAGTCTAATCAATGTTTAAAGAGTACAATATTCTAACTTTAATTCAACTTTTTACACTGATTTCAGTAAGGTCAATCAATCGAGTACTTTGAAAATACATTCGCGTTAGCACTAACAGGGTACGCGTCCTAGACCCACAGGTAAGCGAATAATTTATACTACAAGTTTTGCATCATCTGTTTTCATAACACTTGTTACAAGAGATAATAACTCTTTGAAATTATTTGTTAGGTCTTACGCATCGCACAACGATCACGTTCACGATTTTCTCAAAAATTCTTACTGTCTCGTGAATCCACCACCCAACAGGATTTCCATACAATTGTTGCTCCTTCCAATCCGTATTTTACAACTTTGACAACTTACTAGAAACGTTAAACAAACAACCGTCTAAACCTCTTCCTGTTACTGTGAATAAGATACGTAATGAGGCTGTACGAGTATACTGAGTGTTTACAGCGTTCATGATTTTATCGATTTCCATTACCCATATAAGGTAATTTTTATGTTCTTGTAAATATTTTAGCGTTAAGTCAGATTTTATGTAATATAAATCATATAATTGGCAATTAAAGATAAGTAAATTAAGTAAATTATAAATTAAAAAAAAAGTGTCTTTTTATAATTTTATAAAAATTATTTATTTAGGAATTTAATCTTTCTTAACTTTGTTAAAAAAATAGACGATAACTAAATGGATTTGAATGAAATATGTAAGCCTTTTAATTAATAAAATTGTGTTCATTTTTAGGTAAAACGTCCGTAGATACTGTTTGTTACTAGATAACTGCTAAATTTGCAATGGCAGACGAAACAACAACGCTCGCACGTTCCAGCTTTTTTCTATATGTACAACGTAACGATCGTGTGAAAGTACCGATAAATGAGTGTATTTTCGGAAGAGTTATAAATCCTTTGAAGCGTATTTTCATAAAAGTTCCAGCACCGTTTTAAACAGTAAACACTTTAACAGTTCTGTGATCATTATCGTGTATTCACGTGACATGTACAACGTTAATTATAACTTGTGAAATATATATTATATGTACATATATTGATGTCCAATAAATAAATTCTTTCAATCTCTATCTATTTATTTCATACAACATACCTAGACTATTTAAAGGTCCATCATAAATAATAATCAAAATAATATAACCCATACAGGGTACTATAAATATGGTTATCGATTTTTTATGGTTATGAAATATTTTTAACAATCGCAACACCAGAGTAACACGTATATTAAAAATTTCAACAGGTTTCATAATGTAATGAAACATAAACCTACTTTTCTTCAAATTAAATCATTCAGAAGATGTTTGAAACAAAATGCAACTTTTTTTCGAAATGTATCGTAGTGTAACGAACAGATCGTACGATTCAAACGTAAAGTTGTTTTATTTCATTAAATTGTTTCGTATATATGAAAATCGTTAGAGAATATAGAAGTATTTTAAAAATACTTGAAATCCATACCTTTGTACTGTAGTTTAGACGCCTCGTAATTGCTGTAAACGTAATTTTGATGGGATCTGGTTTTGGGTTCGCGCCATCACTCTATTCTTCGTCGATGACTAGCCTAGTGATTTTTGCGTCCTTGCCATTGGTAGCACGACAGCTTAACGCGCGAAGTAACAGGTGTCGCCACCTTCAAGGCCGCCATACAACTTTACACGGGAGAAACGCGCAGAAAAGTGGAATCATGAATTAAAGGTACCTCGATAAACGTATCGCTCGTTATATCGTGCTCAAGTAGTGTCACAGGTGTTGTATCGTCCACGATCTTGATCCGAAGAATCGTGGGACAGCGTGGAAAAGGTGATTATTCGTGGGGAAGTGTTTTGCTTGTTGCACAGTTGCCAAGGCGACTAAAGGTGCGTGCTTGCGTGCGTGTACGTGCGTTATCGAAAGTGTGCTATGAGAAAATAACGCTCATCCGGGCAAAATCCTAGCAAGTACTTTCGCATCGAATGCAATTCGATGCTTGAGAAACGAACGGCCTGAAAACGGGATTATGGACTACCCGGTTTTGGGCCACTACGACCCGTCCGTAGAGGCCACGGCTGAGAGCGCTGGTGACGAACAAGAGCTGCTTTGTAAGTATTTCTCGTGTCTTTTTTAATGTTTCTTCTTTCTTCTGAAGGCATCAGGTATCACATCGCATTAAACTGCTATCTCTTCGACCGAAGATTCGAAGGCATGGAAAGGCGCGAAAACCGTTTCGTGACACTCGTTGCTTGAATCATGGTGCGCGATCTGGTGTCCTACTACCCGTTAGTATCACGTTATCTTTTGTCTCATTAATTCTTGTCCGGCCATCCGAGCGAACTGTTATTGGCTGCTCCCTCTCTTTCCGTTGTTTCCGATGCCAGACGTTTATAGTTTTCAATCAGCTGTTCGACAATGAACGGCTCCGGAAAATTTACGGGTTAGATTACGGGTTAGATACGAATCAGCTGTGACGTTGCCGTTTTGAACGTGAAACGTCGTCGTCTTTGTTCGAGTAGTAGAATTCTCGTAAACAATGATAAGAAAGGCTGTCGACGTTAATAATCAGTAACCTGCGTTCAGTATCAACATGTTATCACAAGTTATGTTTACGCATTTGATTGATGACAAATTTCAGAGATTTTCAATGTCAATCTTTTACATCTTTCATTACAGGGGAAGAATCAAATTATGTCTTACCTCCTAATGAATATGTGCCTGCGGCCGAGCAATTTGGAGAAGATTTTCTTGGCGCTGAGTTTCATGAAACACGTACTTTACTTGCTGATGGGGGGGATAGATTTGGAGTGTCCACTGCTACTTTCGATACTGTCGAAGAACTTATGTGGATGGGGAATCAAGGGGTATTGTGATATTCGTTATTAGAATATCTGACAAAGTATCTTGTATAGTCCTATTTATTACTGACATTTTATGTATCCCACAAATTTATAAAGCTGTGAAGATGTTCTAATAAACTAGCGTTTGAAATAATTGAATGGAACAATGCATTGATACAAAGCAATACTTTATAGGGTCACGTAACATCTTATTACGGAGCTGGTTTACAGAAGTACACCTCTTTCCAAGTACACGCCACGCAGGAAGTCCGACATATTCATCCGTTAGATGAGGGAATTCTAGTTCTAACGCAAAGTTTGTTAAGATGTCAATTACGACGAGGCATTCCAATATTTACACATATGTATGTTGATATTATATTGCTTGTATTAAATAAATGGACATTATCTATAAGTACGAACACTATTATATAGGTCACCAAATATGGTAGATATGCAATGCATGCTTCAAATTTCTCCAACAAGATTACTTATGGGGGGACATCAGGAAAAAATAATTGATTTTAATCTTACCCGAGGAAAAGAGACTGGATTAGTAAGTTTCTTCGTATGATAATGAAATAATGTTTATTGTATGGGCAGGTATTAGTAATTTGTTTATACTTGTAGGTACACGTAGGGGAAAATGGTTGTGCAATTTTAAGGCAGCATAGTAGACTTATATGCGCTGGTAATCCTGCGGGCAGAATTGATCTCAGGGATCCAAACACGTTATCAATAGAACATACTTTTGATACCCATAGTGGTTCTCTTAGTGATTTTGATATTCAAGGAAATTACCTTGTTACCTGTGGTTTCAGTAACAGGTGAGACTTCAGGATGTATGCGTTTGTAATTAGTATTAAGTGCTATGAAGCTTTATTTCTAATTAATTCTGTTTATGGGTTTAGCCGTCAGGGGCTGTCAGTAGATCGGTTCTTAATGGCATACGATTTGAGACAAATGAGAGCATTAAGTCCTGTTACAACTCTAGTATATCCTCTCCTGTTAAAGTTCCTACCCAGTTATTCCAGTCGTTTAGCTGTTGTTTCGCCATTGGGACAAATGCAATTGCTTGATACTATCTATGCTAATGTACAACCACCTATGACATGCTTGTATCAGGTAAATGTTATGCACAGGATATAGTCAAGAAAAGATATCCCTGTACATTGTACATAAAAGGCTTTTTATGCTCTCAGGTTGCTACCGGTGGTGCAATGATATTATCATTTGATGTATCCTCCACGTCTCAGTGTCTTTGCTTTGGAGATTCAGCAGGTTCTGTACATCTCATGTCTACAAACACACCCGAGCCTCAGTTCAATACATTTTCGCGGTTAGTAGATGAATCAAATTTCAAAAACCAAAACTACCGAAGCTGGAAGATGCAGAAATATGATCCTATTTTTATTTATCTAGACCAACAGAGTTTGCTGATCCAGTTGAATCACTTCAGTGCATATCATTTGATGATGATGTTACACCATTGAGTTCAATACCCATTGTTTATACTGGACATCCATTGTTAAGCGATTGGCCAGAAGAGTATTTAAAAAAAGTCTATAGGTAGGTACATGTAGTTAGTAATTTATTTCATGATTCATATCGGTTTACCAAAAAGATCAGGTTCAAGTTTTTGTACATATTTTTACAGGAAAACACCAGCGATAGATCCTGAAATTCTGCGCACAATGAAGATGCAAGGAACGATAGGTTATGCCCCAAATCCTCAGGCATTTCGCAGAAATCAAGTGAGGAAACAATATTCTCCCACTCTTGTACAATACGCTTCCTCAGCTCTCCTAAAGCTCTCCTAAAGTCCAAACTTCCTGTTCTATCTTTGTATGAGTATCTCTCATAATCCCTACTTTATAATTATGTAAAATAAGTTATGTCATTCTTGATGTTTAAATTTCTTATCGCTGTGAATCAACACATTTATCTTTAAATTGTTCTTGAAGAACTTTGATTTTTTCATTTTCTATGAAATGTACAGTTTCGATTATTTCTAATTGTACATTTCATACGCATTGACCTATCTAGGGTGTTGCTAACCGAATAGATTGATGTCGTTTACCTGAGAGGTATATTTTTACTAGTAATTGCATTACAATTTTTCGTGATTGATGCAATCAGAGTAATGTATTGCAACAAAAGAAGTTGATCATGGTGGAAGCTTCTGATTTCGTAGGAACGCCAAAATAATATGATGTGATTAAGACTGATAACGTTTGGTGATAAATGTTGTAGTTCATAAACAACTTTAAGAGAACGTGATATATTTTCATAAACTAGTCCACAGTATTCTAATGATTTCTCTCACGATGATGTACCAAAACACTGATCTACACACTGAATGTTCATTTCCTGACTTTAGTGAACGTCTTTGGTGACTGTAATACCAGTGCTGTGTTTAGAAAAGTGAAAGCATCACAGAAAATAACGTGATTTTCGATAAATACGTTTGGTTGATCTCATTGCTACCACTAAAGGTTGAATAGTGTATAGTCGTAATATAAACGTTTGTAATTCTATTAATTTTCGAAAGATTAAAATTTCTTAAAAAATTGTTCTAGTTAATCAAGCATATTCGTAAGGGTGTACATTATTCGACAGTAGTAAATCATAATTGGTCTTTACTTTATGATTTCATACGATGACTGCGTAAGTATGCAGTTATTGGGAAGCAGTGATTGTATTTGCCTCAATTTGTTCAGAAAGCAATAATTTTTTAACCAATTGTTCATGAATACAGATCAATAATGTGCCTGTGTGCTAGCAGAAATAACAAACGTGCTCCAATAGTTACATTGCATAATTTTCGGTATAGTTTAATTATATATTTAAATAAGTCTGATTCTAATATAATTTGAGTTTTGATCTACCTTAAGTACCAGGAACGAGTAGGACGTACTATCAAACATTTTTGTATTATAAAGTTCGTTTTTCCGAAGTTCCGGTGCAACCTTTTAGATCCTCATTAAATTCGAGACTTTTATCTTTAGAATATTAAAAAGTCTCGGATTTGAAAGTGCAAGAGAAATATGCATGCATAACTTTTTTTTTTTTTAATATGCGTTTAAATGGTGTTCGTGTAATGAAACGGCGAATCAAGTGTTGTGAATCAGTTACAATTTATCGTCGAATCTCAGCCAGCATGAAAAGAAAAACACCGTTACTGCCTTCGATTCCATACAATGCGTTCTTTTTGTAATCGATGCATTTCGTTCAATGATTTTGTGCTCAATTAATTGATAGTTTTAGTACACCTAACGCCTATATAGAATATATATTTCTCTAAAAATGTAATAATCGAAAGTTGTATTTGAGTGAAATAAAAGTTGTAAGACATGATACGCAAGCCTAACTTATTGGCTCGGTCCCACGCGTCTTCAATAGGTATTATTTATTTTTTCACGGTACAAATTACGTTTGCACGGTGCATCGAATTAATAATGTTTACCACCAGATCGTTCAGTAAAAACAAAAATAAAAAAAAAAGAGAAATATAATTTAAAGTGAGACGTTCGACAGTTTAAAGAAAAATAAATAATACCTTTTTTACAGATACCTTACAATTTGGAAAAACGACGTGGCGTAGTTGCAAAGCTTTTCGCGGGGGATTCACGAACTAAAACCGACGACGGTACCTTCGTGGCCATACCCAAACGTTACCGTAAAATCGAGGTGAAATACTCACGTCTCGGTTACGATGAGTTCGATTTCGATCAGTACAATCACACCAGCTTCTGCGGCTTGGAAGCCACACTTCCCAACAGTTATTGCAACGGCATGTTACAGGTAAGCACAGTCTAATTTCCAAGATACTCGTTTCAGCATCCTCGGACATTATTATTTATCTCCTGTGTTCCAGTTGCTCTACTATTGCGAGTCGGTGAGGATAGCGTTGCTGTCTCACTCGTGTCAAAGGGAATTCTGTCTCTCCTGCGAGCTAGGATTTTTGTTTCACATGCTTGACACATCCCGAGGACTACCTTGTCAGGCTGCCAATTTCCTTCGAGCTTTTAGAACCGTCCCGGAAGCGGCAGCCTTGGGTCTCATACTCAGCGACCTGCATCCGGAGGCGAAAAGGAAAACGAACTTGATCAGACTGATTCAGGTACGAATGCATGTTCTCCGTGCAAGCCTGTTCTTGAATATTTGGAGAAATGCTACTGAAAATAATTTTTAATACCCTTGATGAACCAGATTTGGTAAAAACAAGATCGGTAGTTCGAAAGAAAATCTGAATTGAATTATTGCAGTATTGCTATGCATCAAATTTCCTTGCAGAGCTGGAATAGGTTCATTCTGCATCAAATCCATTACGAAATACTGGAGACCAGGAAACGACAGCAGAAGGAAGAGGAAGCAGCGCGGCTTAAATCTGGTTCTCAGTGTCCGCCATTCGTCTACAACGAACAGGATTTTCCTAGCATCCTGCAGGACATTGGTTCTCGGTACAGGAGTCACGACGAAGAGAGGAAAAAACGGAGGAAGAAAGAAGGGGATGGTAAATATATGTGGATCACATCGAAAGGTAAACACAATTCACGTGTAACCTTTTCATTGGGCACTCTTTGTGTTTATTTTTCATTTTGTATGTGATTGTTTCTTGCACTTATTACCGCGATATATCCAAAGAATATCAAGAGGAATTTATTTTTATTTCCTTTGTTATTATTTTTTATATATAAAGAAGCAATATTTGTTTCTACGTTTCTGAATTACCGCAATGATCATTTTTCCCGGTTATTTTACGGTCATTAATTAGAGCTTTCCGTGGGTTGTTCAAGATTTTCTATGTACTTTGTTATAAACTGATTTTTTTTACTTTTTTTTATAGGAAAGAAGTATTGCTTTCTGCGAATGCATGGCCCATTGTAAAAAATTTCCATAAGTATCGGCAGTGCTTTAGTCATTTAACGGAATATAGAAAAAATGTATTTGTTAAGAACTATTGTTGGGTTATTGAAGTTTTGTTGCAAAAAAAATAACAATCTAAACTATTCAAAATATAGAAAATTACATGACCCTTAAATAATATTGTTCAGAAAACATAATTTTGTCTAAAGAAAGAAGTAAGTGCATTGCCGATACAAACAAAAATTCCTCGAAACGTAATCCTTCTTTTTACCACAACACTGGAGAATCCTTACCAAAGAGTATTATTTATTTTCTTTTATTCCATAATTTTATGATTAATGTACGATCGAACATGAAACCATCGTGGCAATTAAAATGAAAAACTGACACTGTTATTTATCATGGATAGATAAGAACAACAAAAAGTCTATCGAAGAGAATGAGGTACGAGACGAAGAGACAGAGATCAGTCGTCTGTTTGGGTCCGAACAAATGCACATACATCGCTGTCTCAAATGTGGGCAAGAAGCTACAAAACATTCCATCATGTTGTTGTGTAATCTAGTTTATCCCGAATTAACGCACCCTTGTAAGCCATTCTTTCAACTATATGTGTGTATATACATACACGTCGGTTGCTTTGTTATCTTCGATCAGGATTGAAACGTACGATTTCTTTTTAACCTTTGTAGCAGAGGAGGTTCCGTTCACAAGTGTTCTTGCCCGCAGTTTAAGACCCGAGAAAATTACACCTGCATGGTGTGACAGTTGTCAGAAATTTACACCCACTCTACAATCTCGACAATTAACTAAACTACCTCAAATATTGGCTCTGAACTGTGGCTTAGACACACAGCAGGTACATGAAAGACACAAACTTGTCCATCATATAGCATAGAAACGGTTTTGCTGGATGCAGTCATAAAAGGAAATAAAAACTGCAGTTCATTACTAGTTTAAAAGCTACAATTTTCAAAGGAAACTTCTAATCTTCCTGAAATATTATATTATTTCATTTTGCGACTGCACCCGATAAATCGCAATGATGCAGAATGGCGACAGGTTTTCGAAAGATTACAAACAACCATCATTTTAGGACAAAGCGTTTTGGCAAACGCAAATGGACATAGTGGTTCAGAAAGTTTTAAGCGGGAAAGAAGGTAGCCCATCCTCGAGTCCTGTGCCAATTACCGTAAAGCCCTGTCGATACGGTAACAACTGCACCCGAATTGGATGCAGATTCCGACACCTCGGTAGAGATTCAGGTATCGTAATCCATTTGTACAGTTCGGTATTTCGAGTAAACGGCGTTTCTATGAACTTTACATTCTTCTGTTCGATAGAAAATGCAACGACCCCACCGGTCACGCCACCCACGGTCGCATCGACGCCCGTTGCTACACCACCCCCTAGCCACCTGTACTATTCTCATTCATGGATTCCTCATAACATCGAAATTTCTTTGAACAGTAACGGCGAATTGTCTGTAGAAAAGATCAACAGTCCTAAGAACAATTACGATGAAAGTAGTGGCAAGTCTTCTTCCGAGCAGGTTGTGGTAGAAAATGGACAAGGTGATGGTAAATATCAGCAGGATTCCGAGGTTTCTCGGCGGAATCCTGAAGAAAGATCGACTGAAAATCATGTTCCCGCGGGGTCAGACACCGGTGACGCGGTGGGATCGAATACGATCGAAGAAAATTCGGTGAAAAGTAGCAAAATGCAGTATAGCCTTAGCGCAGTTATTTGTTACGTCGATGATAAGAGTAACGAGGACAGAAGGAACATTGTCGCGTTGTTGCGGGTCGATCCAAGTTACCACGAACGATTCGCGGGCAGCGCAGTGTCTCAGTGGTATATTTTCAATGACTTCTGGTACGTAAAATACGTGAGTTTGTTGTACCATTTTGAAATTTAAGCGGCTATTAATAAAAAAATTAATAAGTCTTCAATAGTTGGAAATATCCTTTCAATTTTTAATTATCACGGAATTATAAAACAACAATGTTTATTTATTCTATCTATGAACAATAAAGTTAAGTACGAGACAAGGAAATAGACATGTTTGTTTTTAATTCAGTATATCAGCTGTGACACCACAGGAAGCTGTTTGGTTCAACCTCGACTGGAAAGTTCCTTGTGTTCTCCATTATACCGCTGTACCGGCACCCGAGCCAGCACCTCTCGTCAGCCCCCTTACTTACGATGTATTTGGAGAAGATAAATGTATAGCTCGTAGCGGAGGAACGAGGGGCATCACGTTCACACCATTAACGTCCGACGAAATGCCTAAAAAAGGTCTCGAACGACAAAAAGACCCTCTTGACAGATTAATCGAAGCGTGAAACAAGCATGGTAGTCACTTGAGATATTTTATTGCAGGGGAGTTAGTAGGAATTGATGCAGAGTTCGTTACGTTGAATCAAGAAGAGTCCGAATTACGAAGCGATGGAAAGATGTCCACCATAAAACCGAGTCATATGTCTGTGGCTCGAATAACTTGCATACGGGGGTGTGTATAATTGCTGATTGATTTAAATTTAATCGTTAATCGAATTTCACAAGGCTGCTTCATCTTTTTCTAATATACTTAAAAAATGAACCTGAAATCTGAAACAGCCAAGGTCCTTTGGAAGGTACCCCCTTCATAGACGATTACATAAGCACTCAGGAGCAAGTGGTCGATTATTTAACAAAATTCAGTGGAATTCAGCCTGGCGACTTGGATGCCAACTTCAGTAGCAAACACTTAACCACGCTGAAGTCAACGTACCAGAAACTACGGTTTCTGGTCGATAACGGAATCATATTCGTCGGCCATGGTCTAAAAAATGATTTTAGGTGAACATTATAGATCCAGTAAAATATTGCCTGCGCCCGTAATTTATGGATGTATAAACAATTTATATTTACAGAGTGATAAATTTAGTCGTACCACCGGAACAAATCGTAGATACAGTGCTGTTGTTTCACTTACCTCATCATCGGATGGTGTCGTTGCGTTTCCTGACGTGGCATTTTCTAGGGAAAAAGATCCAGTCGGAAACGCACGATTCAGCCGAGGATGCCCGAGCTGCTCTCGAATTGTATCGCAAGTACAAAGAGCTCGAGAGCTCTGGTAAGTTGGCCGAATCCTTGAAGGAACTTTACAATGTTGGCAGTCAGATGCAATGGAAGGTAAGAAGAATTACTCGGTTATCATTTAATTAAAATACAAAATACCCATAAGAAGAAATTGTTCTGATTTGTTCTCAGGTTCCGGACAGCTGATACGAGGACAACTCTCACGAGGAGGCACACGATTCGGTCGTATCGTGTAATGATAACGAAGCTTAGATGACTTTGAAGTATAACGTAAATTTCACCGCTGTACTTCAAGAGACATCATCCGTTCCATCGTTTCGCGACAGAATCACGTGCCCTTCTTTTTTTTTTTTTAACGAGGTTATTCGTGCGTAGACTAAGAAAATCCTGAGGGTATAGCGTGGTGATATCCCGAGCGTTAACAATGATTACGGGTACAATTGCATTGTCATTCGTGTTTAGTATTCACTTTTCTGCAACGGTACAGTAGAACTCCATCCGACCGGATGAACATCACTCTTGTTGCAAACTAGACCATTTTTCTTGCCGCTGTCATTGAGTATCGGGAACCGAATGCAATTCAACTATGAAAGACTCGAGCAAAACGCGTTGTTCTTCGAAACAAAAGACGATTGTTCCATTTTCACGGCAAGAATTAGTACCGGCAATGGAAGCTGACTTGGTGTCAGACGACACCATGTGTAGGGTTTTCCAACAGTACCGAAATAAAATGGATTTGGGGTTAGTTCAAGACCCTTCGTAAAACACCATATTGAAATTTTATGCTCAAATTTACTCATTCAAATCCTGTTATATCTAAACGTTTCAATTATTCATACCGTCTTATTGCCTCACAGGTACAAGTAGTCCATGGAGTTCTAGTGTACTCGTTCGTCAAACAAATCGTTCGCCGTATAAAGATTAATCGTAATTCCTTTAGTTACACCCCATGTGGTCGGTCATTGTAAATTGTACGGAAAAAGCTTGATTAGGAAACGAAAATTCTTATTGATCGTGCTCTTCTGTTTTTTAGAAACGAGTCCGCCACGTGTTCAATGGCAACCTTGTACATATTGTCCGATAGCACATTAGCGTCTCGAAGAGCAGTGCCGATCTCAAAACTGCCCGTAAAACAACGCATATTTATTTCAATTTCTTCATGTATTCCAAGCGACAGATCCATCCCGGTCGGTAAACCGTGTTCACAGTACATGTATATAATTAACAGTTAGCGTTTCTAGCAATAATTCTGGACGAACACCTTCACAAAAGGTACAACACATTTCATGATCTTTCGTTTTATAACGCGTATCTTTTCTATAGTTTATCGACTTTTGTACTGTTTTAATCGAGCGACGATTCATAAAGTAAAGAAAACCCTAGTGAACGTAAAAAAAGGAAAAAAAAATAGAGAGACATTTTTTAATAAGATTTACTTCGTCCAATGATGGATTTTCAGTTCTGCTCGCGAGGCCGTTTTATTCATTAATCTATCGACGAACAAAATCATTGAGAGAACCAAACATTTTTCTAAAACGATCCTTTTCTACGAGGCTCTCGAAACGCAGATGAATATCTAACGAAATGCGGTAGTATATTTTACAAAAAAAAAAAAAAAGATTGTATTCATAGATTATTTTTATATATATTTTATCAATGACAATGAAAAATTAAAAAAAAATAAATAAATAAATAAATGAAGGAGTATACGCGAGGAGAAATACCGTCAAAATCTATCGAACGAATCGAGATTATCGAAGCATATATTTTTTTATATGTGAACAGATTTTCTTATCGTTTGGTGTATAGAATAATTTAATTAGCGGAAACGCAATTTATACAGCTGACGTAAAGAGAACAATGGCACATATTAAATAGCAATCATGCATTTCTTTTATGTCTACTACTGTTACGTCATTGTGATTCTTTTTTTAAATAAAGGATAATACGAAAAATTATTAATCTTCTGTTCGTTTTATAGTGATACTCCTAAAATAAGAATATTTCGTCAAATACTATAAAGAATCATCTAAAAGTGCGTAGGAGACTTCGGAAGAAACGAATTGACTTTGGAGACCTTGTGCTGATAACTCATGAAGTCCCGGACAAGGATAGACAGATCCTTGTCTCTCCTACAAGCAGTTTAATTTATTGATGAAGTTTTTGCAACTTCTTGAACCGAAGAACCAACATTTGCTCATAATTCTTTTTTTGAAATATTCTCAGTACCATTTTACAGCGGGGTGGAGCCCTTTTTCTGGAAAAAGTGTCCGCATACTTTCTTATATAAAAACGTACACTTTTACTTTTTACGAAGCTTATAGAGGGAAATTGCAAAGTCAGACTTTGCACCCACTTGGGGAATGATAGAAAGGATATTTTAAAAAAAGAACCACAAGGAAATGTTGCTTCTTCGGTTCAAAAAGTTGAATAAATTTCCTCGGTAAGTCGAGCTACTTTGCTATCACTCTGTCTTTGTTTCTCCTGAATCGGTTGTATCTTCCTATCTGTCTCAGCGGTGTAGAAGAGAGAAAGATATGTGTATCATTGTCCGGAGTTTCTTAATTTATCCACAAGAGGTCTCCAAAGTCAATTAGAGATTTCTTCGTGGCTTCTAAGAACTGTAAAATTATTATTTCTTCAATTTATGAAATTTATGTATTATAGTCTGAAAATAAAAAATATGCCAATCTTCGTATTAATAATATTATATATATTTCTTTTCTCTTTTAATATTACATCTTAAGTCTGTATATACAAGTCAGTTCTACTGTCCCGTTTTCTCAGGAATTTCTTTTTTTTTTTTTTTCATCTTCTACACAGTCATTATTATTATTATTAGTATTTTGCGTTAGCTAGTTCTGTCTGAACAGTTTTAGTAATACAATTAATAATTTACAAAATTGTACACACATACACACGGGGCAAGCCCCCGTTCATGTTACGGCGCTCTATCATACGTTACATTATACATAATATAATAACGTAAAAATTCAATAAATAATCGAAAATCCCCGTTCTCGAGACCATCTCTGCAATTCGCAGAAATCGAAAAAGAAAGCATATAAATCGTTCGTCGATGACGGCAACAACTGAGATCTGTTAATAAGCATCGAATGATCGAACATTCTTTCACAAATATCAAAAACTGAATATTCTATCAAAAGTTGTGACAAAGACACCGTTTCTTAAACATTATTCATGGCAGTTTAAACAGTTGTGTAATGAACCGTTTGAAGAAGTAAAATATCATTTGCACTGATCAAAATTATCACCCAATAATTTTTAAAAAGTTTTCCTTTATCGCGAAACCTTTAAAAAATAAAAATTCAAACAAATTGAAAACACAGTTGAATACATATTATTTTTTGTGATTTTTCTCTATCTATTCTTCAAATTGTCTTCAAACTTTGAACGGATCTCAACTCCCCTAAAATCTTGGAAGGAAATTCATTTCGTTATACAATAAACAAATAAAGATCAATGAACGGGCGGTTTAAGTATTACGAATGAAAAATAAAAAAAAATAATAATAATAAAGGAAAAAGAAAATGTCTCCTGACTAGAAACTTGCATGGTCGAGCTGCAGGAGCTGGAAAAGAGAGTATTCTGTGGCAGTAGAAAAAAGAAAGGTCGCAGAATCGCTTTGAAAAATTTCCACAATTCGCTCTAGCAGTTTCTCCGTTCTGGCCTGGAGATCAAGGCACTAGCGAATTGTTAATTAAAATTATGCTTCGTTACTCGCCACGGAAACTATATTACAGTTCGACGAGCGTGATGTGCATACAGCTAGTGCATGGTTCCGCTTCTTCGCGAAAGATTAAGGCACTTTCTTGCTCGTTCGTTTCGATCGGTGTCGTTCGACGATTTTTTTTTCTTTTTTCTTTTTAATTCGACATAGATCTCACCGATCTATCTTTGATTCGATCTTCAGTGATCGTCCCCTTGCTGAAAGTGGCCGTTCCTGTTAAGCGGTTGCCTCTCTGGAGCGTCGGACGGTCTGTTCCTCTTGAAGAACCCGCACTGTTCAGGGAAATCAAAAGCATTTCGTATTTAATAGAAATTTGAAACAATTGTGATTATCAAAGATTGTGAAGACTTTTGTAAAAGTGTGAGTGAAATGAAAAATGAATAAAACATCGGCATTCTTAATCAAATCATAAAAAGATTTCCGCAAACGAACCTTGTGAAGCAGGAAAATAAGTAACAACAGGATGATCGTTCCAGCGCAGGCTGAGAGAACCACGACCCACAGTGGAATAACATCTGATGCAGGTGGGGTGATCCTTGGCTCGACGTTCGTTTTAATTTCGTGACTCTTAATCACCTGTTCAACAGGTGTGCCGATGTGCGGTTGCTTGGTGACTCGAGCTACCAATTTGGTAGAAACCCTGACTTTCTCCTGAAGAGCGACCTTCTTCAACGTCCTCGCGTCCACCCTGTACCTGGCCCCGATCCAGACTTCCTGGTCCTTCTTCAAAGGACCCAGCACGCATCTCAGCATCACGCATTTCGCGGTGTCGCAAGGACTGGTGGGTTCCTGAGTCCTGAAGTCGTTTTCGTAACCAGTCTTACCCTCGAATCCGCTCTCGTCTATCAGAGGATCCTTCGCCAGGTCTCTTGGATTTCTGTGGAGGGTCTCGAACTTCTTGAACTCTTTGATATCCACCATATCACTCTCGCGTTTGAACCTAGACCCACCGTTCGAGTTTGGTGCGTTAGTTACCGGTACGTTGTCAAACATTTCGCGATTCCCCCTTTCGTAAACTCTACTGGTCACCCTCCTGTCCTCCGTCCTCTTCTCTTCGTGAGTACTGCTGTACCTCGACTCATACTCCTTTTGGAGGTCTCCAGTTTGATCGGACCCCTCGTTCCAATGTCTGCTGGAACTTTTCGACTCGTAACTATTCGAGCCTGTGTAACGCGGATCACCCAAGCTGATAGTTCGTTCCTCGGTATAACTGAAAGAACCCTTCAGAGGGAATCTGCGGCCATCTTTAAGAACGATGAATCCTTTACCGCTGGAGTCGACCAAGAGTTCACCTTCTATCCTCAAGAACTGGCCGTCCCTATGCTCACTGGATTCGGACATGTAACTCTGACCCCCGTAGGCATCCTGCAGAGGGAACACAGAACCATCCTGGAACTCGACGTACTCTCTTCTGTCGGCAGAATTCCTGAACCTGCCCATAAACTGCACGTAATTTCGACCCTGCCTGTTCTGAAGCTCATATCCGGTCACTGTCTTCGACAAGGATCCGAATAATCGGTCCAATTCTTGTTTGGAGCTAACGTTGCGCAACTGGAATCCGAACTCGCCTCCTCTGACGGTCTCCTCCCTGCCACCAGTGATGAAACCACCCTCGACACCCCCAGCGGAAGCCCCATAACGTCTTTCATGCTCGAGTTTGTACTTCTCTTCTTCAGTCCTTCGTTCCTCCTCTTGTCGTCTTCGTATATCTTCCTGTTGTTGTCTTCGAATCACTTCCTCTTGCCTTCTACGCTCCTCCTCCTGTCTTCTTAGCTCCTCTTCTTGCAACCTCATTCGTTCTTCCTCCTGCCTTCTCTGATAATACAGTTGTTCCTGTTGCTCTCGTTGCCGCTGAGCAACCAGCTGCTGTTCCATCTTCCATTGACGCTCCTCCTCCTGAAGGCGCTGCTGTTCCTGTTGTCTCAACAACTCCTGGCGTTGCTCCTCGGTCTCCGACGTGACAATCGTACGACCTCTGGACACGTTGATGTCGTCCCATCGGTTCTTAAACGTGTCCGGGTGATTCGTACGGCTGTCATAAGGTTCCCTGGCGGTTGGAGCGAACACACCGCCCAGGGTTTCAGAACCGCCGGATTCTGCATGGAAGATTACACCTCTGTTACCAGAGGTCAGGTCTTCGGCGCTAATAGAACCAGTTCCAGAGCTGTTTTGAGTGTAAGTGGTGGCGAGGACGTCGGGTTTGTCCCCTGTAGCCGACAGTTGTATCCTCCTAGTCTCGCTGCTGCCGACGTTCGTCATGGAAGTGGAATGACGTGATTTCTGGATATTCGAACTGTCCCCGATGTTGATTTCAGTCTCTTCCCTTTGATTTACTTTGTTTCTATCCTGGTCAAAGCCGCTTTGCACGTTGATCGTTCTGCCTGACTGAGATTCGTCCAGAATCACTCCTGAAGGATCCGAGTGATGGGAATATATCCTTCTGCGTTGATCCAACTGTAACAGATGAATGGTTTCGTTAAACTAATCTTGAAACTAGGGTATATTAATAAAAACAAAGCCTCGACACTTCGAGGTAATGGATTGATTTAATACTTGCCTTCAGACTGAGATAATTTGCATTCGCAGGCTCGCAAGCGATCGGTCCAGACGTTTCCGGTTGCTCTAACAGATACAACAATTCGTTTCCAGCCAGTGTCTGGGCGGGCCAAATGAGGAAAGCCTCTGCTTCAATAACATCCGATGGACCCTGATTACGAATGGTATAATTGTGCGTCATGGCAGGTCCGAACTCCGTCTCCGTGGTTACATTTGTCTCGCTGCTATAATTGGCCGGAGTATAATACAGATCCTTCGGTTTGCTTTCACCGTCCACTCGTAGATCAGTCTCGATCCAGATAGGCAGTTTCATCGTATATTTGTTGTTCTCGGTTGTCCAAGGATTCTCCGGATTGGTGGTGTTCACGTCCATCTCGAACTCGTAGATCGGTTTCATCCCGTCCGAGGTAACCGGCTGCAGAAGAACCTTGAACTTGACCAATCCATGCTCCGGCAATGGATTACCGATGTCGCAGCGAAGAGTGTTGTTGTTCGATTGCTTCGGCGCTGAACATTGCACAGGCACCCCCATAGTCTCGATCTTCTCCACGTTGATGTAATTGATACCGGAGGGTAGCTTCAAGTTGTACGTCGATTCGAACGCGTCCTCTCCCATGTTCTGCACCAGAACAACCAGCTCGAGCCGCTTGTTAGAACCCAACAGGTACTTGTGCACGCTCGACGTCACGTTCATCTGCAAGTCTGGGATGCACACGTTGTCGGAGCCGCAGTTCTTTCTGATGGACAGAGAGTCCTTCCTGGACGTCGTCGAGCCGAGGATCGGGCGCAACGGAAGTCTCGGATCCCTTGGTCTATTGTCCTCGAAACGCTCCTCGTCCAGACTCATACGCATCTCGGCGTCGAGGGTTGTCAGTTTGTCGCGAATGTTGGGCGTCACGTAGACCTGTATGGGATGATAAAAGCATTTTTTCTTTCATTTTCGTATTTTTGGTAATTAACGCCTCATTGACCGGATGGTCGCAAAGGTAACTTTTATTATTGTTATATCAACATACCAAATTTATTTATTGTTATTTTTTTAAAGATACCATTGGTACAGAGAGTTTCACAAGTATAGTATTAATTATGCTTATCAGTAACAATAAAAGTGCCGATATTATTTGAACCGTGTTGTGATCATGGAACATTTTTGATATGATAACAAATTCCAAGAGTCACTTATTTAAAAATAAAGCAATTTTCTGTTTTGTTAATTTTGCCGCTTATCGACAGATAGCGCCAGCAATACGGCTTTCAAAGTGCGTATCAGCATAAAGATAAGATTTACTAATAAACAGGATGAAATAAAACAAAATAATATTCTTTTAACATATTCCCTTTCCCTTATTAATGATTTGTATTGAAAAGCTATAATGAATCCGAAGCATGCATAATAAATACTTAGCTATCTCTAGTTACAATAAGTTCTTCGAGGTTTAAAGCAAATCAACTTACCTGAACCGTACGACAGAATTCCCGATCCTGTTCCACCCTGATGGTGCGGTTCAGAGTGTTCCTTCCCTCCAGCTCCAAGAAGAACAATCTAGGATTCTTCGTCTTCTTCACGTCCAGCACATACTGAATGTTGAAACTGTGTCTCGGAAAGGCACCCTCCCCGCTGTACCTGAAGCAAGCCCTTAACGGAAGACAGGTGACTCTGCTTCCATCAGAAAGCGTACAATTCTTGTCATCCAACGAGATCAACTTCGACTCCAAACCAAATGACACGAACGAGTCCATCTTGATGACAGGTCGGGATCTGAAGAATATCGCTGTGCCGGACTCGTAAGCGCCGACAACCAGATCCGGATATTGGTTCCCATCGAGATCCAAGCCACCGGCTACCGAAAATCCGAAGGTGTTCACCGGCACGTCAAGATTCTCAGCGTAGATCACCTGGGAATATTTTTCCAGGACACCAGTTGGTGAACCGTGATAGATGTATACGGCACCATGACCATGAAGACCACCGTAAGGAGCACCCACCACGAAGTCGCCGTACCCGTCACGGTCGATGTCCCCCAGTGAGGCCAGTGACAAGCCGAATCGTCCGCGGTTGCTCTCCCCGTCCCTGGATAACGATAAGTAAATTATCGCGAGAGTTCAACGATCTGTGTGGTCCGTTTCTGTTCGATCGTTGAGAGATCTTTTCCGAGTGAGACTTCAATGAAAATGAGTTTCAGATTGGCACAGAATATCTAATGTTTAGGAGCGTTCGAACGCTTGAAAATGGGATTTTCTGTGTTAGCGTTTGTTATTAGCGTTTGTAAATTTTAATGGTGCGATAACTTCTGCCCTTATTTCGAAGTAAGAAGCTCGTAATATGAATAAATCGGTATGTAAGATTATTTAAATAGGAATATTACTAGTACGTGGTACTTATATTTTTAGAAAGCTGTAAGTGTTCGATAAAATCCTTTTTTTATGGTTCACGAAATTTTCATTAGAAATTAAGACGTTAATATAATTTCTAATGTATTAGTTTATTAAAGTTTAAAAATAATAATGAAATACCTAGTATCCACTTTGCGGAATTTGTCACGTCCAGCGCCTTGGTAGATAACATACACCCTTCCGGTCTCGATGTTCATTTCCGGGTTATCTTCTATAGTGTACATAGGCGCACCAACAATAAGATCGTCCAAGTGGTCGCCATCGATATCACCGGAAGCGACGACGTAACCGAAATAAGCTCCCATTTGTTCCCCGGTGATGTTATGGTGATTCGTCATTTTTGAGGTAAAAAGAATAACCTGCAATTAAATTATCTTATCAAACAATATTTATTCCTTGTTACCATAATTTCCAAAAAGGAAATAATATCCATTTTATATCGTATAATTAAAAGATTGAAAAGTTCAAAGTTCATCGAATAAGAAAACTGACCAAAAATTATTTTCTTTGGACTAATTTTAGATTTCAATCGTAACTTTTTTTATTTTCTTTCACAATTATGCATTAATATTTCACGGAGGCGTACTTTGCCGAGAAGATCGGAGCCACGAGGTACACCGACCGCGGTGCCGTTGTCACCGGTCCCCGTAAAATCGCCGGTCGTGACAGAGTAACCCATGTAACTATCGTCTTCTGATGCTGGCCCTTCCTTCGTGTACATTATCTTCGAACGATTGTCAGCCTGCTGTGAAAATGCTTGGCCTGTAAAGTAAGCGGTAATTGATAGAGTCCGAGCAACGTGTCAGACTTTCGACACAAACTTTCCCAAACACAGTTTCGTTTCTGACTGCGACCAAAGGAATAGGATTCGAACCAACGGCATCACTGCTGTGATTAATAATCTCTGATCAATATGTACCACTAACCCTTCCAATCTGACCTCTGCACACTGTACTGGTAGACAATTATTCGTACATCGCGTAAATTTTGATTTATAAAATTATCGCAAATAATTTTTAATTATCGCAAGCTTATAATTTAACACTTCGACTGGCGGCGACGCGTATTCCTGATTTCAGCATACGAGTCATGATTTAAAAAATTATTTCGTGGCCTATAATACAAAATTTGCAAACCACAAATCTATCTGTAAGCATAAATAATAATTACAAGAATTGTACGAAAGGTATAGCCATCAAAGTGTTAAACATTGAAATGTAACTTTCTGACCACAATTGGAAAGACTACAATCCGATAAGATAAATATTTTACTAAGATAAATATTAAGCTGAAAACACATACGTAAATTCGTGATCGCAGTCAGAGAACGTTTGAAATAAGTACACGCTGGTGAATCATATTAAGCCAGGTTCTCATTATTAATTAATCTAGCTTCTAAGCGAATTTCTATCCAACAATGTCGTTGGTATTATTCCGTTCAATGCTACTGCCAGGCAACTGTAACTAATTAGCGTGGCTCAAACAGTAACTCTTTTTATTGAGCTCGATTAGGTATTATTCGGATAGGCTGCCTTCAGTACGTATTATTCTGGCCGCAACGCGAAGCTGCAAGAAGCGGGCCTGCACCTGTTAAACATTGCCACCCTCGTCTCACCTGGCAGTAATTAATTAACAATAGCACACGGTGAAATTAATCGTCAATCGGATATTAATCAGTGAGGGGAAGGGAGGCTTCTTGGGCCTCAAACTGTCAAGCTTACAAGATTCTTTAAAATAATAAATTTCTAGAATTGATAAATTATCTACTAAATATTAGATTTATTTGCAAAAAGTGTAATTGCTACGTAACAATTATTACTCAAAACTGCTCCAACAAGAATCTATGTTCCTTATATAGCTACGAATTATTGACCATCTTCCAAAATAAAACGATCGAATGGTGGTTTACAGAAAATAACGATGGTTGACAGAATTAAGCGACGTAGACTAATTAACAAATTAGCCATTTTCCTTTTTGAGCGTGACAGTTCTGCGTGGCTTCGAATTATTAATCACAGGCGTTTTGTTAATCGCGGCGAGACCGCATGAGTGGAAGCCGGATGAACATGTAATTACTGGAAATTAATCAGGGCCACTGCCAAGCAAGTATGAGGAAGGTACGAAAGTTGCGATGGTGTTGCTGACGTCCAATCATATTTTGGACGAACCTCGAACAACATCGATATCGTTGTACAAGTTAAAGCGTCTAAAAAACGATAAGTCATCCCTCAAAAGTCACAAGATGTCTTCTAACACTTAAATAACCCCTTCGATGAAACTCTTATCTCGTCGAACTGTAATTATACTTTCGAGCTGTACGATTTGGAAGCAACGAAGATAATTTTGAGGCATGAAAAGCATTTTCGTTGTTTAGACGCTTCGACCTGTCCATATTTTGTAGGCATTGATGAGGAAATCGTGTTCGAGCGTCAAGCAACACTTGTTAATGGCCGCCGTCGTTAACAAGATGACAGCTGATTAGAGGTTTTCAAATACGGATAGGGTGGGGCATAGATGTTAAACGACGGCGTATCCGTGTGTGTTTTTTATTTTGTTTTTTTGATTCTTTTTTTTTTTGGCTGGTTTGATTAGGGACGCCTGCAAGTACGCGGTACCTGATGCTTCTGCTTCGGGGGTGAATAACATCGTCGCTACGAACTTCAACCTCATAGCGGTGCTGATCGAGTATATCTGACCTGGAATCGTTTAACGAAATCGCTGAAAATTTCACATAAAAGACCCACAGAGCACGGGCGTGTCGCGATATTCAGTCCCGAGTTGCTGTTCCATTCGCCCCATGTGTTATTGTAAGCTCGAAATCCCGTACGCTTTAATAGCGGCCCAATTTTAATTTTCACCGTCCAATTAGCGGGGAATCGATTCGATCGAATTGCAGTTTTCGCTGAGAATTTTGATAAGCCTGATTTAGGGGGAGAGCTTGGCGATTTTTCGTCGATGCTTGCAATTGTTACCAATCTTTTCCGGCTGAAGATTGATAGAGAATTTCGATTTCAGCGCAAAGTTGATGATTGTGAGAACGATATTTCCATTAACAATTTTCTAGATTTTTTAAATACAAATATGTGAAATTGAAAAAAAAAAACAGTACTCCAAAATAATTAAAAATAAAATCATCTATACTTTATTTTCAGTTTTTGCGTATATTTATAATTTGTACTGAAATCCAGTTTCCTGTTTAATTAAAATTGTCAAACTTCACATTTCCCTTAAATGACAAAATTTTAATATTCTTCTCACAACCACTCGCTATAACTTTTACAAATACGACAATTAAATTTGCAATACCTTAATTCTTTCCAAATACCTTAATTCTGGTTAACAGAATTAACAATCCTCGAAGAAGCTGATTCTTTGCTCAACTTCCTCGAATATTTACAGAATTTGATAAAACTACGTGAATTTATATTTACAAGTGTTTACTTTGTTTAACGCGGTGTCGCGTTTCAAGGTAAAATTAATTATTATACAATTTTTCGACCTGAATCGAATCTCGAAGAAACCTTACCTTGCCAGTACCAACTTCCTGGCGCCCCGATGAAGAGCCTCTCACCATTCTGAAACGAATAGAAAGGTGTGCCATTAGAGAAATTAATCGACGTCAAATAACTAACGGTGGGAAGCACTTTACCATACTCGTTTTTATCAGTGAAATTTATTCGGTTTTCCGTTCGTTTCTGTTGGGCTTCTTTACTCGTCTTTCACCTGCCGTCATCGTGTATCCAATTTCGATAGCAATGAAATCGAATAAAATTCATGAGAGCTCTTTGATAGATACATATGTTGTATTTTAAATTTAAATTAGCTATAACCTTATTCCTTCATATTAATTTAAAAACGATCCATAAAACCATTTCACAATTTTAAAAATATCCATCGCAGTATGCAACGTGAAACAATTTTCTTACGCATATTATAACAAATAAATCAAACAATTTTCTTACGCATATTATAACAAATAAATCAAAGCCCGTATGGTCTTATTGTGATTTCGAAACATTAGTTCCAAGAATACTTTGCCACTTCTGTTTTCCGAAAATGTAGAAAATTCGGGTCGCAGACGGCTAAGAAATTGGACACGAAGTCTCAAAGGTATAAAATGAAAATTCTCTCAACCCGTTCTCACGTATCGGAAAGTTGAAACGTGTTTTGCAGCCGGCGCGCGTGCAACAAGGCAGCAGAACAACGGTCAGGATTTTTCTCAGCCGCGGGCTGTGCAACGAGGAAACTGACGCACCCACGAAAGTTGGATTTTTCTTTAATTCAGAAGATAATAGCGGCTGATAAAGGACGGCTAAGCTCGCACGAGTTCGAGACGTGATAAATCAACGGCTCGTATAATATTCTAGCCGCGCGTCTATGCGCCTCGTTCGCCGCGCAAATGCGTCGAGCATGTTAAATCCGCTTGCGATCCCAGTCTATCGCTTCGCGATAATCTGGTAAACGTTTGTGGAAATAATCTTGGACCGATTGTGGGATTTTAATTGCACTCGATTGCTTACGGTATGTGCCATAAAGTCTCTTCTTCTATCTTCAAATTTTAATTTCAATCCCTATTTCCTCAAAAAGTTGCAGAAATTTTCAAAGTTTAAGCAAGTTATAAGGTGTTATGATTTGATAACAGTGAATTCAAGGTGTATTGTGAGTACAGTGATACAAGTCAACGATATACGAATCCATATGTTCTACGGTTCCTTCAATTTCCATCGCATCGTGCGGCAGGTGATTCGAAATGATCGGTATTAGTTTTATTTTTGTTCGTGTAAGTAATGCTTTTTAAAGGTTGCAAAAATTGTCCAGAATCTTCAAAATATTTTGTGAAATTAAGCAATTTCAATTATAATAAAAGAAACGAATATTTTAGCAGCTTCTTAAGAAATTCTAAAAGTCACTGTTTGATTTATAAATATCGTTTCTGCGATCACTCCGCATAGGCGGCAAGGTTCAAAGTTTTCGAATTCTCGCCGATTCTCCTTTGCACATCTTTATAAACGCAGCGTGTAACGCGTTACGCAACCCTATCGCCGTCTATTTACGACTTTATGCCAGCCAGACTGTTATTTTAGACCCTACAGAGAGCCGAAGCAAAGCAAGACGAACGGTCAATCAAAGGCCAATAAATTCTTCGGCCTGTAACGTTGAATCAGCTCGAGAACCTGTCGCAAGGCAACGCCGTGATAAAGCAACACTCATCGGCCGTGTTCACACACGCTCGATCGGCTTGTGCACTTAATCGGTGCATGAGTTTGTTCGAGTGCCACTCGAAATCATCGACATACCTTTATTGAGGTTAACCTCCCTCCTCGTATCGGTCGTTCCCATGCGTGAAACGAGGAAACTTTTTCATCCAACTTGTGACACGTCCAACACGCACGATCCTATACTACTTGCAAAGATGAAACAGGACCGGTTATGTTCGAGGAAAATGCAATTGAAGCTATCAATTCTTGAACAGTACTTACTTACGCTTTTTAACACAGTGAAAACAGATGTACCTGTGATTATTCAAAATATAATTGTATCAATTCTTAAATTAAACTTGCATAAATTCTATAAGTAATATAACTTCTTATTAGACGTGGTGACAAATATAAATTAGGCCATCTTCGATAGCCATCCATACAGCGTACCATACAGCGAGTATTATACTATAATAATTATAATCTTACTATAGCCTAATAATGAACAGTAATTAAATTTTTAATGGTCGTGCGTGGTATTTACGATTTCTTTCCGTCATATATTCAGTAGCGTTAGATCAATCCCAATAGTGGCCTTCCTATCAAGTCACGCTTGCCTATAGGCTATAAATATATACAATCTTAAAATTTTCAATTTGTATTAAAAACAATAATAATAATATTTGACGAACGAACCCGACAAAAAATCTGATAATAAATTAAACCACGATACAGTCCGATAGAACAAAACGAAATACAAACTTGTTACTTCCTCTAAATAGTAATTTTTGATAAAAAGAGCTCGTTTTACCAGCTCGATTCAACCATAGTCTCATTCATATTGCATGATATTATCGTGAATCGTGTTCGTGCATTCAGTTTCTTGCGATCATTCACGTACCGGGGACCGTTGATTAATATGTATGCAGGACATAATCTCTACCTACTGTTGCATCGCCGTTAGATAAGGCTGTAGGAGTTTCACCGTTACAGCCGGTAAAACGCAAAACGCATCATGTATTTACGAAGCCTATTGGCTGTTGTGTACCTACGTTGTTGATGAGAGTTGCATTCATCATGAGGACGTGTAATGGAATGTTAAGTTTCAATAACCGGGAGGACTTTGATGAAACACCATAAATTAGTTGGTACGATTACTACTTGGATGCGGTGTTACGGATGAAGTAGGAAGCGGTAGACGCGTTAAATTATAAGCAAATTATGTGTTAACGTTCAATTGGTGTTCAGCTTTTTTTTGATAAGAAACTTGCGTCAACGAATTCAACGCGGAGGATTCCTAGCGTATTTTTTAACATTTTTTAAACATTGTCGTCAGAATATTATTATTTACAGCTGAACTGTTAAATCGCACAATTTTAATATAATTTTATTTAAATTCCTCTGTAATAATGTTCTAAATTATTCCAGTTCCCAAAATTTCCTATGGTAAGAAGAATGGAACCTAATAATTATTACTTAATATTCTTCTCGTTTGATTGCTAAATAGCCGAGTATTTTCTTAATTCATACAAATTGTTACGTTAAATTATACAGGTCATCAAAAGCCTAAGTGCTGAAAGGGTTAAAATATAGGAAAAGTTAACGAACCAGTCTAACTGCATCGTACGCAATCAGCCTGCTACAACCTTTTACGACACCGTCCTTTAAATTAGCCCTCCTGAAGAGCCTACGACCATGGTGTTGCTTAAATATCACCGAGATCAAAGTGTTAATCGTGGTACAATGTTGGCGTGCCTTCTCGAGATGCGCCTAAGCGTACAGCCCGACGCCCACGCGTGTACTTGGCGCGTAGAACGTTTTGCAGCAATAAAAGACACGGATTCCATGGATTAAATGACCAACAAGAGTCATGTAAACGCTGGAGGAGATTAGGAGAAGACGTGAGCGAACGAAGGGGAAAGTTATCGTCCGGTCCCAGGTGATCGGTGGTCCGATCCAACAGGGACATTTGTTAGGAGAGCGATAGATAAATTGGAGACCTGTTAAATAAAACGAATGATACGAGTTTATGCGATACACTTGCAATAAACCGTGTCCTTGCGCCAACGGTCTACGTGTAAATATGATTTATTCGTTCGATTAGATGGTGATCGGTCGTTAACTCTCGGCAATGCGGTTTCATAGGCGAAGAAACAAATATCAATCATTTATTATTTTAATCAACTATCATGGAATTTGTATGTAACGTGTTCGTCGACTTTGGCCTTTGAATATAAAGCAGTAATTAATTTACAATTTTATTATTTGGAATCCTTGCATTAAATGGTGTGTCTAATATAAAATCACTGATTACAAGCCCTTACCCGCGAGCGTATTTTCTTCGAAGGGGGACGGAGAGCACAGCGAAATCGTGCAGGCTGAAAATGTGAAAATGTGACGGCACCGACCGGATTCCCGGTTCCGTTCCGGCCAGAGGGCCGTGTCTAGTTTCGTTTTACTCTGCTTATCATGAGAAACGGCGGCCGTTTATAAAACAATGCAGCCGCTGAGGGAAGAGAGGCGGGAGGAGGAGGAGGAGCGGCGCGTAGGTGGCCTCCTCGCAACGCTGGCCGACGCTGAACACGAAACACGGTGACAGAACGAAATGTCCGTGCCTTAAATGGCCACCTGAGGCTCCCTTGTCGTTGCTATTGCTGTTCGCCGCTGCCGTGTCACGATTGCCCTTTACCCCCATCCCCTTCGTCCACGCGTGTAAGCGCCTCGAACATGCGTGCGACGTCCAGGTGACAAAGGGCCCCCGATGACTTTTCGCCTCGTTGGACCAGGTGCGAGAATCGACCGTTTCCTTCGCCGACCGGAAGCTTGTTAATCGACTTTTCGATGGATACGATTATGGGCTGAGACATTTTGCCGTCGATGATTCATTGGCAACTCAATACCCAAAGAATTGATTATGTCTTGCAATTAATTAAAAGTCGTAACTGTTAAGGTTTTCCCAGCAATTGCAAACGTTATTTGTGGTACTAAACGCAACAGTGATTAGACCATTTGAAAAATTTAACGAATTTGGAATCTTCAATTATTTGCTATCGATTTCTGGTATCCTCGAGAACATTTACTAATTTTGGAGACCATCTAAGCTGGAAAATTCGAGGAAGGGTTAATACAAGCACCCATTTAAGGACTTATCTCTCAGAGCGACGATATTTTTTCGATATTTTTGTATATGATAATGAGTTGTTACGTTACTGAGCACCCCTGCACAACAGGAATCACGAGTCGGTAAAGTACACGGGGAATGTAATGTAAACTCCAGGAAGAATAATACGAATGCATTTTCACTGCCCTCAGATAAGTAATCTTTGCTCCATTAGAATCCATACGAGCCTCGTAACCACTGCTGTGTTACAGACGACACGGTTCGCACTGTAATTCTGTCGGTTCGTGGAGTTTATGTTGTTGAGTCACTGCATTTGCATTAGGTGCTTCTTTCCTGAGCTCTAATCGTAAGACTCTTACAATGCAGATTTCTATAATTAGATTCGTTCGTGTACCAAGGTTGAGAAACTGAAGGCAATGAAAAGTAAATTCCGCCATTTTACAATATTATGTACGTTTCGATTTTATCTTTATTTCCTTTCGTAATTAATCATTGTTTATTAAGAATTTCATAAACTTTCAATCACTCAGACCCACACAATCGCAGACCGTATTCCAGTTCTTTTGTTTATAGCAAATACAATGAAATGCTATTCTAAACCTAAAAAGCCAAAAATATTTCCACCAAAAGACAATTCCCGTCATCGCAAACACCGAACCTAACCAACACGAACGAAACCAGGCTTGGCTCCACGGCATGGCCCATTAATTTTCCAGACCAAGCAAAAACGCGACTATGACAACCAAGTCCTCGAGGCTATCGGTGAAACATCTCGGTTACGTCAGTGCATCGCGGCTACGTGCAGCCGTTGTATGCATCGCGGTGGCGCCAGGCCTGGTCCACTTTGGAACCAGCTTTTATTTATTGTCCCGTAGAAATGTTATTATTTGTGAGCAGGCATGCCGATCCATGCGGCGATTCGCACGGTACGCGAACAATGGGCCCCTCTTCGTTGGCCAACAATGTCAAACGTGCGACCAAGTCACGTGTACGCCCAGAGTCCCGATGCAGTCCGCTTGCACCGGGTGCAATAACCGTGACTTCTGTGTTCCGGCGCCATCCGACGACCCGCCCTGTCCTTCTCTAACCTACAAGTACACCATGGGTACGCACGTTCAAAGACTAGGTAAAATTAAAAGCATTTTGACTAATGACTTGGAGACTGCAGTGACAACTTCCGGATGGTCTGGCGGTGAACAATGCGACAGAGGCCATAAAACAATAAAACTATCGTTTTCTTCAGTTTCAGACGGGAAGAGCCCAAGTTTTATGTTGGGTCGTGGATTTTTTAAATAGTAAATTGTCTGGCATGAAAGTATCACAAAGTAGCCCTTACGGCTCTTCAATTTGGAGTTTAAAGCTTGATGAGAATGATATGGAAATTCCTAATCATGGAAAGAAATTATTGTAAGCTTGTGAGATTAGATCTCGGTTTGTGTTCATTAGAATTCCTCCTAATCGTGATGCAACTCTACTGATTATAATCTTACCACTACAGTTATAAACATAAGCAATCACTTCCTTATGATAACCACCAAATTGCTTTTTTTTTGTGTCATCAAATCTATATATATTTTCTTATACAGAATCATTAGTTTCCCATCTTCAAGGTTCGTACAATTTTTAATCAATTTTAATTACAGGTTTATTCGCTGGAATTATTCCTCGTTCGGCTCGAAGTCTCCAACCCAAGGATGTCCCCAGCAGCCTGATACAGCGAAGGCATTAGCGAAGTAGGTAGCCAAGCAAATACGTGCATTTGTCGAGCGGACTCGTACGACACACGGCCGTACACAGAAGCGGCCTGGAAACAGGCTTTACAGGAGGAGAAACCGACACGACGTACCCCCTACGGAGTAGCGCTGGCTCGATGCTTCTACACGCGAAAAATTTGCAACCGAGACAATGGCGGTCGTATTCTGGGCCGGTCTACACGAAACACGACCGGCACGAGTTGTATTCTGGCGCCGATCGCGAGGGGGAGGATATACCGCCATACGAGATTGAAATATAACCGGTCGGTCAAATATGGATGGGAGCACGTTGAAATTTATGCCATCGGTCCCGTGTGTTTACGTATGTATGCATGTACGCGCGTATGCCCGCCGGGCTGGCCCAATAAGTTTCTCCGACGACTTTGGCGACTTTTGAAAGAACATTTATGATGCTTCGGTATAATGAAATTGAAACGAAGGAAACTCGAATCGATGTATCTTGCGTACTGATTGATATACAACGAAATTTTAACAATTGATCGCTTTATTATGAAAATTAAACAACTCTATAATCCTTGTGTTAATTACGGATACCTGGATACCTGATATTACAATGTTTATTATATTCCCGCTGGAGTATCGGACGATCATTCTAGATTCCTATTTTTTCAATTTTTTAGATTTTTTGTTAGTTTTAAAACCAAAAACCTGTCAATTTCGTAAGAAACGACTCAATTTTAGTGAACAAACGAATATTTGCTAAGATTTAACGAAGACTTTTGCTCTACATTTAATTTTCACGAAGCCAGAAGTCACGATTTAACGTGAAAATGTATTTTTTATCCTTCGATGAATCCAGTTTTCATTTTATCACTACTACCAGCAGCACACGTGCACCATTTTCAACTCGTTCGAGCCGAGAACGAGCATGATCTATCCGGATAGATAAATCTCTATCGTCTTCCAATCTGAAATGATTTCTCGAGGCCGGAAATCTCGCAGCAGCATTGAGATTTCACGAGAGGACCTCCCCAGAGTTATTTTCCAGCCGGTCGAGCGAAGGATACAGGCTCGTCGAACCAGAATCGATGCTCTCCCCGAAGTCGTATAGATCGGTATCGGTCGGATATCAATCGATCTTGACTAGATCCTCTGTAGATCGGGGGATAACGCGCGGAACCAGGTACAACAGGAGGTAGATACCAGGAGCGACGGTTTAACGCGAAGATCGATGGCCGATTGCATACTCAATGGCGTCGAGAAGGCTTCTAAATCACCAACCACGAGATTTAGTGCGCTGGAGTGTCTCCGAGAGTTGCAGTGCGCTGATTCGAGGGAAAACCATTGGAAATGGAATACTTTGTGTCGAGTGGGAATGAAATTTGCCTAATATCCTCGTCGAAGATTTTTAGAAGAAATTAACGGTGGAAAATTTAAAGGTTTGCTGCTTCTATTAGCATGAAAGTGAGAAGCTTTTTGACCACAATGACTTACATTTCGCATACTGATTTTTGACGAAAGACGAAGACGTGTTTAGGAAACAGAAGTATAAAGACACATTTTGCTAATTAATGCAGTAATTTTCACGGCAATTATTGCTAATCGATATGATAATCTTTATGTAATGAATAAACAGAGTTTTAATTATGATTAAATATCATTTTACAAGTCTGCGCAAAGATATCTCTTCAAATTTAAATGAATTTAATGAATAGTCGACACTGACAAACATGACCACGATCCTAAACAAGAATCCTACAAAACGCCAACAATACGTTCACAGAAATCATCCCGAAACCCCATCATTGGATGAAGGAACAGCACGTCTTGATCCAGGGTTAAACGCCCCATTAAAATTCGCCAGCGGTATCCAGCTGTTGGCAAACGATCAGCAAAAATGAAAAAAACAAAAGCAAGGAAGAACGAAGACGACACGGACCCGGGTAAGGATCGAATTTGCCTAAAATCATTGCGCCAACGTCGTTTCACGACTGACCGTGGGTACACAGGCCACGATTGACCGTTCGTCGTGGTCCATGGGGGTGGGGTATTAACATTGAATGCTAAGGCGAAGTTAGAACCGGCCAACGGACCGTAGCATGCATTAAACATCTGCCATATAGCCGGACAATTCTGAATTATACATCCCTGGTAAGATAGCCGGCTGAGTGGCCGCGGAATTGTCCCACTATTTCTTTGCCGGCAATCGAAGCTGTCCCGCTGCGAGATAACGCTACTCCCCTGCTCTCGGATTGGTGGCTTCGCGAGCTATTTCCTGTGAGGGAGCTTTTTGCGAGAACCCTGGGATTAGATCGGAGTCTCTGGGTCACCGGGTTCGGGAAAAAGGAAACAAGAGAAAAAGCGTGGAGAATCGTCCGCAGAATAGGGATTCGAGCGTGTTCGATTGATTCCTGTAGGTATACTGTCAGGCATACGAAGCTTGATACAGGGGAAGAAGGCCTCATCATTCGTCTTACGCTTGGAGGTTACTAAGGATTATGTCTTGACACAGGTACCGAGATGAGTGGTGAAAACTCATGGTGCCCGACAGTGTACCAGTGGTCAATCTTTTTATTTTTTTATTTTTAATGTACGCGTACGAAATAAATATCGGTACAGTCTTACTTTCTAAAAGTAAGAAATATACAATACTAGTGATGAAAAACGTCCAAGATTAACTCATCTCCGAAATCATAATCTCTTGGTCGATCTTTAACCCTGAAGATCGTATTCTTCATACATTTCACGTGTACGGTGTCCCGCTCGTATCTCCCCCGAAATAAAACACAGACGTACCAATTTCGAATTCATCGTACCTATTGCCCCTGATACTTATCGCGACCCGGGCCAAACGGAGGCCAGCAAAGAAAGTATCAACCGGAGGATCGTGCAGGTGCATCGAACGTGTTTGCGCCCTTTAGGTGTTTCACTACCGGCGGCCGCGAGATGCATCTCTCTCAGAAGGGAATCGGGTAACAGAAAAAAAGGGAAAAGAGAAAGGGGAAAGAAAAAGTTGGTCGACGCCTACGGTCCATGGGGCCATCGGTCCTCAGGATCTGCCGACGGCCAGAAAATCGAGCTTTCGACAAGACAATCGTATACGAGAGGCCGCCGATTGCCTCCTATACCCTCGTATGCACCACGAATACGAATGCGGAGGTGCGTAAGGTAGGAATTCACATTCCTGGCCATATTCGGCTCTCGCCGACCCCTCCGTGTCGCCTCTTAACTCTTTTAGGACGTGGCAACCGCCAGGACACGCGGGGTTACCGTATTTATATCCCCCCGCCGTGGGCCTCTGTTTACTCGTCGACTTAAAACAGTTAGACACGGCCCGGGAAAGCTCGTATTTGGCATCGCTCGTTGACTTCAATAGTTTCAAAGACTGAATTTTAATCCCTTTATCCCGCCTCCTGCATCTCTCCCTTTTACTCTTTGAATGTGAAATTTACGCGACTGGCGTGTGCCTTCTTTGGTCCGAGATCCTTTGCGGATTTTGAACGTGGGTCGATGCTGAATGAAAATACGTTTCGTTGCGTCCAAGCTTTGCAACGAGATTTGTATATTTTGGAAGCAACGATTAACGCGAACATTTCAGTATTTCCATTTTTTATCAAAACCTTGTGATATTAAGATAACAGTCTTGAAAAATGTATCATCAACTTTGGGTATTTTACTAAGAATTAGAATTTAAAATATTAAAATAAATTGCTCCTACGGAACTATAGACGGTAATATTTTTCTTTGCATTTAAAAAACAATAGAAGTAAAATGCTTCCCGTATTCAAAGTGTTCTCTGGTCAAATATTTAAGCTTGACATTTTTTTTCTTCTTTGCACTCACCTTGGACATGGAAGCGCCGAATCCGGCCTGACACGAACCCTGCCTGTGGTATCCCCAGTGCCCTGTAACGGAAACACGCAATTATATATCGTATCGTCCTTCGCCGTTCCAAACAGAGACATCATATCTCGGTAGTTTCGTTTGAGCGGGCCCTTGCCCACGTACGGGTGCCCACGATGATTGTGAATGCCCCTCGGCTCGACCCTCCGTAACAATTCACGCATAATTGCATCGGATAAATGAAAGATGATTCGAAGACGATTTAACCTGTTGGCCAAATGTCGTGTCCTCTGATCATTCAACGAGTCTTTTTAATGATACATTCTAATATTTACAGCCAACAAAATTACTTGAACGCAAGTAAAAAATAAATTTATGCCACGTTAGTCACTGATGTCAGTGGCTACGAATTTAATTCGGTCAAATGATGGATAATTCTGGCTGTTGTGTTTTATAAATCTCGTTAACAGTCTAAAATAGTAAATTGAAGTACCGTATTAAACAAGTTAGCTCAATATTTAATTTAAATTCCAGTCCATGCATATTTCCCCGCGAATAACTTGAAAATGCTCGTATCGAACGTTTTACAATTCGAATCACAGATACTAAACAGAAACAAAACACGCGCGATCGTATCGTCGAAAGAATAAAAAGCTAGAATTCCACGGGGAGAAGTTACGCCGATGTCAGCAAAGGTGAAACATTTAACGCGCGCGTTTGCGAGACGTCTTGTACCGTGACACGGAGGTCGTGTGTCGAGTTATCGACTAGGAAGTCGAGTTGGGCATCGCTTTAAAGGCCTATTGCCACGCACTCTTGCACATGTTCCAAGGGATACGTGTATGCATCATTAATCCTGGATCGATCTTGCACCGTGACGCATTCGCGATTCGTTTTCCCTCGATTCGACCGATCGATTCAATCGGCTTTGCCGTTCAAAACTCTCGCGCGGATTCCAAGAAATAGCCTGGGGCTTCCCCATAACCAAGAATTCAACTAAATTTCCTTTTTCTTTATGTAAAAACAATTTCAAACATTTCCTTATCAATAAACGAAGCTTTAACCGTGTTCGTTATGTGAATTCCGTTTGAAGAGGAAACCCGAGGGATCAGTTTTACGAAACGAAAGAAAACTTTTAGAACGAGGTTCAAGATATTGGAACAAATGGATCAAGGTGAAAAGGAGAAAAAAGAATGAACATCTCGCATCCCACGTCGGCGCAGGTAATGCAATTTCATTTTCCACTGTTCTGCTTCTTTCTGCGTGCCGGAGGTAGCCATTGAAATATCGCCGTGAGCCCAAGGCGACGAAGAAACGCGGATATTTCTACGATTGCAAAAGGGCATTCCTGCAGGCGGAAAGAGCAGATCACCGTGCTGAAGAACAACTATAATAACCCCTCGTTTTTCTCGGCGACACGTAATTGCCGCCACATCACGTGAAATAGCGTATCAGCCACGGATAAAACGGTCTCTGTCAAACAGCGTGGTTGGCTTGGAACTGGTTCAGTTGGGACGAAAAACGGGAAATTATAGGAAATCCCGAGGTAACCGCGAGAAAAATCACAATTGCGAACGATAGAAATTGATATAAATCGTGGAAAAAAGGTCGGTCGTCTTCGATGAATTATTTATCGAACCAAGATGGAATACAATGCACTCGGTTGCCGTGACCGTTTTACGGATTAATCTGGATGGGGAACGGGATAAAAAGGACTTGCTTTGATGATAATCTACAACGTGTGTCGCAAAACACGATACCATTAGGTACAAAAAGTTATAAGCGTTAGGTGTTTTATTTAAATTTGTACGTTTAACGCGTACCACCGGTGAGGTACATGGTTTTCAGTAAAGGGATGTCTTTAACCCTTTAATGCACGATTGGTATGTTGCATTTACTATGCAATGGTTTCTTCGAAACGACCATTGAAGTGTTAATCGCAAGGTATACCGGGAGTACCAAATAAAAATGAAAAAAATAATGAAACACGAGAAGCGCATTTACTTTTATGATAGTTAGAGTTGACAGAAACGATATAATACGGTCATAAATTAACCGTTTGAATACCAGAATGGGTTATAAAATTACCAGACGAAATTTTCCAGAAAAATTACCAGACGAAAAAAATTACCTCTTGAAAATTTTCTCGGGTCTTCAACCCTTTCGATTGTAACTCTGGACAGAATCAAATATGGTATTGATACTGATTTATTCGATTATGTTATCTGGGCAAGACAAATGTAACAATTATAATTCGTTGCGTGCTTACATTCATTAACAATCTGATAAATAATAAAGCGACCGAGTAAAAAATTACGATTGGCAGGAAAGGTGAGTCGCACGAATGTCGCCGGAAAGATTAATCTCGCTCTGACACTCGATATTAACATCAATAAGCTGTGCACACTCGTGAAAGCTGCGCCAACGTAATCGCAACGAGTTGCTGCCATTAACCGACAATCAGCCATTATCAATGAACACGAACAACAAAACCATCGTCTGCTATTTCCACGGCAAACTGACCATTAGCTCGTCAAGGTTACGTTTGATAATTACCCGCCATCATTAATTGGAATTTATAATTATCGAAGGGGAGGAGACACATTCGAGGGACTGAGCAAGTGCTGTCGATTTTAATACTTCTATTCAGATTTTGTCAATTGTATACTTCAAATTCTTCCATTTTTATGTTAGAAATATATACTGGTATATTGATATTAAAAATGCATAAAAAATGTGTTCTGTGATATTGAAGGTATTGGAGGATTAATTATAATTTATATTCAACGAAAATTTAGTCTCAGAATCATCTGCCATAAATGGAAAAAACCCGTAGAACAGTTTGCATAAAAAAATGTATAATTAAAAATCCCATGTACAGATTATGGATATTCAAATGTTTATTTATTCATACATCGCGTTGTTTTCCGTAGTTTTAGCTAAATTTAGATCAATGTATGAATGAAGGACGCGATCAGTGAATTAAATATTAATTGTCGGCTGGTTACTGCAACAGATTAATCATGAGTCAGTGAACCTTCGTCTTGTTTTGTTGCTTCAGGGTTTCGTGGCGAAACACGCGCAACATGCACGTTTTATCTTTTAATTGACTGAAAGTATTGATGTACGATTGTGTGAAGCATGTTTCAGCGATTCTGTTCAATTATATTTTTCAAGAATTTACTCTCAGTTTATGTCAAACATAGTTCAAATAACGAGTAACATTTGGAAATAAGATATATCCCATCAAAACTATCAAATATCACACCAATTGCTAATTTTTTTAATACTACACCCTTCACACTTTCCAACGAATCAGTATACATAGAAAGAAGGGTGTACACTTCATTTAAAAAAAGTCTTAACAGACATCTTCGCGTACAAGAAATAACATAAATAAAACCAAATGATGTACCCCATAAAAAGCTTCAATTTTTCACCCTGTGTATGATTAAAGCAACAGCCGTACGACCAACCGCTTCAATGTTTCGCACGGTTTCCTCGCCGATCCAATTTACCTACTTTTTGCAACTTCTGTAAAAAGTATATATTTAAATTAATTGGATCGCTAATTCGGCTGGTTCTTATTAACCGATGCACCGTTACAACGTTAAAAACTATCGAAGATGGCAGAGGGTATCGTACAGAGCGAAGTCAGCGTCGTTTCAACGGAGTTCGTGAACTGGGAGATCTCTCTGGTGTGCAAGCCAGTAAGAAAACAACATGTGTATGGGAGAATATCCGGTGGGATCCCCATACGCCAGAGGACCCATGCCTTCTTCTACATGGCCACGTACCACGTACATACGTTATGAGCACGACGAAGGGGCCCTGACGGCCGATCGGTCACTTTGGACGAGCTGCCAGTCACGCAATTACATCAATCGGTCGTTGACGACGATCCAGCCGTGTCGAGCAAGGAAAAAAGACGACTGCGAAAGCCCGCCATCGATCGGCGCCGCCGTTTTCTTCCCGTGCATGCGAATGCGATCCGAGTCGCCAGAAACTTTTTAACAGGTTGACTGCCGCAGTGGAAACGGACGTGCGTAGCGAGACACGCTAGAACCCTAATTATTGAGGATACGATTAAATTTGCAAATCTGACCTTTCAATTTGATTACCTCGCTACCTAGCGCTCTGAAATGAGAGAATAGACACTATTGTTTCGTAACTAAAGAATAATTGAAGATCAGGAGGAGCAACCCTTACTTTCAGTTGTTCCTGAATCATAAAACGTCTAGTTTTCATTGTTATGGACGAAGGATAATAATCAAAGGTTTACTAATAAGTTCAATTTTAGTTAACAGTCGATAACACTGAAAAGTTTATTAATAGGTTTTCCGGTAGATAAAGTGTTACGCTGAATATATACGATTCTGTTTTATTTAGAATCCAAGCGTGATTCAAACCATCAGCAAGGTTGAAGTTTATTTCTAGAGCTGGGATTTTCCGTTTTTTGTCGAAAAGAAGCATGATGTGTGAGACGACAAAGGGCAGATTCGATTAGATAATATCGTTGCTGGTCGATCTATTTATAATCCTTCGTGTCTCGATGCTTTGCAAGGGTGCTATTCTTGACGGTGAGAAAGAGCGTGCTCTGCACTCGAACTTGGACCCGCGACAAGTGCCAGGAAAGTGTTTTCGCGCTGAAAGTGCTGTTGAAAGCAAGCAAACGAACGCTGCTTTCAGACTTTACCCAAAACAATTACATCCTTCTTTCGAAACTGCGTACACAGTTGCGCTTTGCGAAAATAGGTATTTCAATGCCATTTATCGTATTAGATCGCTCTAATCATTTTTATTCACCCTATCAATGCAAAGTAAACAATACTATTTATATACAGTTGCTGATTGAAAATAATAGATTTATCAGTGACATTAGAGAGGGTCCATAAAATAACTCACTTCTTTTGGAATTTATTATCATTTGTGTGCTAAGTGTGGACATGTGACAAAATTTGGTTATTTAGAATATTTCAGAATGGCAAATATTAAAATAAAGATATGTGCTTGGAGGTAATTGCTGTTGCATACGTTTGAAGGTAATTTTTTCTGAGATTTTGAAGAATGAAATTAGAATGGTACGGTGAGAACATTCACGTTGCGTATGTGATGCTTAATCGAGTTGCACCGAATGAATGGAGCTACTGTGACTCTGATTCCGTGTAAACGTGCGAATGTGTTGATGACTGCTCAACTTCTCCCATATTAGATCTACGTTTAAGGTGAAAAGTTTGAAGGTTGTTGTAAACTGTCGATTAATCAATGTTCTTACGATCATTTTTACCATTGACATTTAACGTTGTTTCCATGGTCGTTAACGTTTGATAAACTTAAATTTGACAAAAATTCAAATTACCATCTGATGAAATTTTTAAGCATACCAGGTGCTGGAATTGTGTCAAAGATAAGCTGACACTTACCGAAGTGTTTTCGCTTTCTTGGTAAAATTCGTCGTGGTGAAATAAAAAAAGAAAAAAGAAAAAGAGACGACATTGCACAGGGTCGGGAAAATTATGTGTCGATCCCGAGGAGCCTTGTAGGAACGAGGTCGCCTCAAAAGAAATTAAGTTTATCTCACCCGAGCAATTCCAAGCGCCTGTTGAACGCGCTCGCTGCAATAAAATTGCAATAAGCGTGGATCGTTTTGATTGCGACAAGGAATTCGAGATCTTGTCACCAGCATTCTTGCTTCTAATACTTCGTCCCCAGACAAAACGTTCGCAGTTTTTGTTAATCGCTCGAATAACAGGGCGGACCAGTTACGAATTGCGCATAAAAAGTTGCAAAGTTTGCGATTCGGTCGCGAAAATAAAAGTTTGAAATATTTCTTCACTGATCGAAACGATTGTTTTTTATCAGGGATTTTATGTTCTACGATGGAAGCCATAATATGATTAAATCAACACTTTCGCTATTAAGGGCAATCATAGTTTATCCATAGTTCTTATACAAAGAAAATTTAAAAATGACAATTATATATAAAAATACCTACTGTAAAAATACGACGGTTCAACTAAAATTTCGTGGGTAGAATTATTTTATTTAACAAACGTATAAGCTTGTAAAATCAAAAATAAAGATTCACCGGGTTTCGATCAAATTTGCCCCAACTTATGATATAAAAAGATCCGACAAAGATCCCCGCATGCATAAATTGAATGCGAATTTTCGAAATAATTCGTGGCGAGAAGAGACAGAAGCAGCGGATCGGTAACGCGATCGTAATTCAAGCAGGATCAAGTGTTAATTGGCCTTGTTAAAATGGTGCTGAGTTAGCAGCCCCGAGGCAATGGCGCCTTCTAATTAGAATTTCTTTTTCTCAGTCTCACCGACCGCTTTGACGAGTGGGCGGCTTTCATCGTGGAATGCAGCTACTGCAATTCATTGCCACTTTCACCCGACGTCGATGCTTCTGCCACTTGTCGCTATCCTCGAATATCGCGTTTATTGTCGAGTCTCGCGATGTTCTTACACTGATATGATTTGAGAAGTAGTCTGATATGCTGGATGGAAGAAGACCAATCCAGGAAGCGACTCGTTGATGATTTTAACCCATTGTGTCATCAGAAAGAAGAATAATACTATGATATAAGTCGCAAAAATCAAAAATTGAAATAGAAATTTATCTAAACTTTGCTTGATTTATTAAAAATGAAAAAATTAGTTTAAAACTTTGAATTCGATTTATTTCTGGAAAGACAGTTCTTTTGCTGAACATATCTTACAATAATATTTACGACTTTTGTGTTTGGCTACTTGCCATGTTTCCAGAAACTATTATAATTCAATTTCTTATTTTTTTTTTTTTATAGGACAAAGTTGATCATTTAAGTAGTCTAAACTGGATGGCAGACAGAAAAGTGCGTCTGTTTCCTGATCGACGCAAAAGAAGAAACGATTTTAGTTCGATACCAAATTTAGATAAAATCGCAGTTCGTTTAAAGGGAAGCATTAGAGAACTGGACACCGTAATAACAGACCGATTTCTATGGAATCGTGATCTCGAAAAGGAAGGATTAGTCTCGTTTTACTCCGTAATCACTGCCTTAACACGTCGAAGAAAATATCGTACGGGCTAGTGTGAATCATAAATGTCGTCCATGCATCTTCGAGACCTCAGTCGTGGCACTAAAAGCTCTTTTTAGTATAGCTCGAACGTCCTCGTTTCTTTTTTTTTTCCTCTCCTTGCAGTACACTTAACACTTTACAGGCCATTTAGCCGATCGTTCGATTTTTCACCGAATACGACGTATCGAGTAGAAAATCAGCGAATCTCGTTTATTTGGCTTTATTGCTTGGTGATTTGCATTCGAATGACGTCGCTTTGGAAGAAAAAGGGAAAACTTCAAATAAGGAAAAATTAATTTGACATGTTTGGTATTTAAAATAACTTAGCTTTGCGTAAAAAAAGAAATTGGTAACTTGGCTTCAAACGGCAACCTTTCGAGAAAACATTTTATGGTGAATGAAAATAAAAAGTAATTTAGTAATTTATAATAATATCGAAGGTACGTACGTGAAAAAAAAAAAAAATGTTAATTTCAATACGAATTGAAACATATATCACGATACGATATCTTCTTATAGCAATTCACAAGTTCCCTCCGAAGAATGTGTTAAAATGTGCATTTGTAATTGGTACATTTTGAAACGATATGTGCTTAAACGCGTCGCTGCAAAAATGTGATAATTGCATATTTATGCTGACATAGGTGTTACTGGCAGTACTTTACGACAAACGGAAACGTGCACGTGAGCAAATGTACAGAAATAAAAATTACGTAGTCTCAGATGTTTGTGGATGTCTGTCTTGCAAGCGAAATACGAACGAACAATGGGACAGAGAATAATACCAAGATTTCAACCAGTGAAATAATTTTTAAAAAACCGTAAGAGATCTTTAATAATATTTTCTCAATGGAGTAATAGAATATTTAACAACTTTTGTTAAAATTTAATCATTCCTGTCATTTCATTTCGAATTAAATTTTCATAGAAATTAAAGAATCCATTTCTATGATAATCATTTAATATTAATATTACATAAAAGCATTATATCGTAAAATTGGCGATAAACGAAAGAAGAATTACATCGTACGAACAGGAACAAAAAGAATTCCAGTTTCCGAGGATTGTCTCATAATAAAACGACCCTGTCCCCGAATTGGTTAACGGAATGCCAGCAAATACACGGTTGTAAGAGGAGGACAAGGCGAATGATACCTATGACATTGTGAACGCCGACAAATGGAAGGCGCAGACGGATAAGAGAGAACAGAAAGAACGGGGCAGAGAACGATTCTTGTCCAGAAAAGGCAGCAATGGGACAACGAGCGATAGCAAAGAGATACGACGTTACAACGACCACCGGGACGTGATCATAAGCGATCTAGCGCTAAAAACGCGCTACGATTCTCGAGAAAAGCGACGGCTAAGCGGTTCGCTCGATTCGCTCCTACAAATTGTTTAATTGCTTGCTCTCGCCGCGGAATTTCTGGACGATGAGCTCACACGTCCACGATTCTCCACATTTCCGCGTGGACGTTAACATTTTTTTCTTCTCGACGAATCATCATTGTAGCCATTTGTGACCGATTGCGATTAATTGAGAACTTTTTGATCGAATACCCATTGAAATTTAACCCATTCACGCCCGCTACGAAGAAGTATATGGAATTGGAATTAAATTTGAAATTAAATGTCTCCCTTAATGCCTCGAATTTTATTCAAAATATAATATTACGTAGTACACGTGAAATATAAAAAATCAATAGAAGAAATAAAATTCGTGTCGTCTTGTTATATAAATCTTAAATTTTAAGAACGTAAACCAACCTAAAATTGTCCGAAATGTTATGCACTTTCACAAGAGCATAAATAAATTTTCACAAATGTGATATCAATAGCAGGAAAGTATTTCTTATAATTCCAGGCTATGTATAAAATTCCAAGGAAATCAGCAAGAGATACCTTATATGGTTTCTTTGTAAACGTTTACGAACACTCTTATCTGGTTTGAGTGAAAAAATTGCAAGACGATGACGTTATTCTACCATATCAACACTGAAACTAGAATTATCCGATATTAACGTTAAAACTACCGACGTTTAAAACTGAAATAGAAAACACAATAAATGAGAGATAAAACGTGAACTGATACAGTATAATTCTTTATCTTGATAAAAGCCAACTTATATTTCGACCAGAGTCTTAATCGATTTTGTAATTTAAAATAAGAAATCAGAAACGAGTGATTTTGACCCGCTTGGTAGTCCTAGTGTTCATGTGTGTAGCGTGAATGAAACGGTTCTAAGCCGCATACGTAGAAAAAGCGCTTCCTTTTGGTCACGAAAGATGATTGACCGGAAAGATTTCAGAAACATCTAAACAACGTGGGAGACGTGATAACGCGACAAGCATAAATAACCTCCGAAATCTGCGTTCAGTGATAACCGAGAGATAGTAGAAAAGTGCAGTTCATTCCGAAGGAGCTTATCTTCGAACAATGGTACGAACATTATCGCGAAGAACAGAAGAAAGTGCATTCCAGACGGTACACTTGGACCGATCGCGCCTTTTACTTGTTTTTCGAAAAAATTCGACGGGTGAACAAAGTTTCCTTACGATTCTGATGCACGAATGCATTTTGATCAAAATAGTAGTAAAATGATAAGGTGTTATTTGATAATATTCAATTTGGTTTGGCCTTTATTATCTAAACTATGGTACAGCTTTTAATTGCATACAAAATAGTACTTATGATACATTAATTTGAAGCTAATAGTTTGAGAAAAGTGATTACGTAAACATTAAATGAATTAACAATTCACAGTTTATTGCTAATTTTGTATTAACAATATTGATGAAACGATTATGCAATGATATTCACGAAACCTTAGCCTTTAATTTGATATACCATAAATGACATTTTGTGATACTTTTCTGTCATCAAATCACGTCACACTTTCGATATTTCGAAATCCCTATATAATAGTGGTTTTATTACACGTGTATAGTCCTCCTATAGTCATTCCATAGTCTACGTAGTCTGAAAGCAAGCCGCTAATACAGGGTGTTCTTTAAATCACCGTAAAACAAGCAACCGTGCACTGGCACCACGAAAATCGATACGTCTTTTGTCATTAAAACGCCATGGCAGACCTGCACGAACGACAGGAAATATCCTGTTACCGGGCGTATTTATGGTCACCATGCTTCGAGGACACGGCCACATGTCGCTTTGGATCCTTGTCCTCGTTGGAGGAAATTCGTCCCGTGGGATTCCTCAAAGGACGAACGATTTACCTCTTGAGACGAACGAACTTGCTACTCTTGAAGAAACACGCGAGAGGAACAACCGACTCTTCTTGGATTCGGGATGCTGTTTATAACTGTTTATAGTGGCAGAGTGGGCACAGTCACAAAAATGTTTTCCTGACTTCTTTTTTTTCTGTCCTCTCTTCCTTTTTTTTTTCTTTTTTTTTTATAAACCCGGCTAAGTTAGGAACGAGCACGAGGCGTACACCATAAATTTTAGAAGCACGGTTCGATTCGATGGGAAGCTTGAGAAGTGGTGGAAAATTATAGATTCCTACCGGCGGCGTTGAGGGAAGCTTTATTTATGCGTTTGTATCTTTTCTTTAAGTAGGATATCCAACTTACATTAGTCGTACCCGAATCATAGTTTGACACTTATTTTGGGAACAGGGAGCAAAGAATTTGGATACTTTCTTTTACTTTTATTACAAAATTATCGATAGGGGATGAAAGATTTAAAAACTCAGATGAATTTCGTGGTTCCCTGGGCAAGGTGGCGTCGTAGGAGAAGGAAATTCCACCGTTCGTTCTATACTTAACCCTTTACACTCGGAGAATTTTGAAATACGGTCGAATCTAGTTTACTTTTCCAGGAAAGCTTCCAAGAACTAAACGCACGATTTTGGAAGAAAAGTGTCACAAATGCTTATGAATCTATTTAAAGGTAAGTAGTTAAAGGTAACTAGGGATTTATGCCTAAACAGGGTGATTAACCTAACCCATCATCCATTTTATCCAGTTACCAAGTTAATCGATTCGCTTTGAAATAATTATTAAGCTCTTTACGTTATCTAATCCATACCTAACCTGGGTATAAAGTATGGTAACTTTTTAGTACCCTAGCAACCGGTATGGAGACCTTCCTTTACGCCACCATTTTCCCTAGAGAAGCTTATCCTATTCGACAGCTATTATACAGTCGGAAGGTTCGGTTTTACCATAAAATACCATCAACAATGACTGCGTAATAAGTAGCAGAGGCAGAAGTACTCACTCGTTCGGCAGGGTGAAAATTCTTGAGATTCGTTGAACTTGTTACTGACGACCCAGCAGGTGCCAATGGGTTCCCGTCGATTCCCTGCAGTCGGTTCCTTGCTCCATCGATTGTCCTCGGTATCGTGCTTCTGTTGGGACACGGAGAACCAGATGTACCTTGGTGCGCACGCCTGCAACCATAAAACAGAGAACGTTTAACGTCGCTCACCTTTCATCATTGATGAGCTTGTATTGTTAATCACCATTCCGTCGCAATTATACCCTAACGACCAGCTTGACGACTCGTTAAGCGGACTTTGTTCCGACCGGCAAAGGCTTCCTGAACGATTGAAATTGTACACGCAGTGGTCCAGCATTTACGTGACCGACGGGTATCAAGTTCGAGTTAATTGAAAGGTTTGCAGCAACAAACAAACGTATCTGGAGCTCAGAGCCGAAGTGTATTAAGTCCAGCTTTTTAATAAAATATTTCACACGTTTCTCGTTTCAATTTTTTTTACCTCTTCCGATGGTAACAATTATTTCGTCCTAAGTCGACCTATACTATATATTTTCTATAACGATTATAATCAAACGATTTTATCGTTTTCATCGGAATATTAATTAACTGAACGTTTATGCTCGATAAAATATTATAACTGCAATTAATGTCTATTTATTGATAAATAATTGAATGCAAGTTTCATCATTGAAAGGATTAGTAAAGATGATGAATGCATTATTCAAGACAGATGACTTCAGAATGGAAGCGTGGTGATTTCAATGCTTTCAGCTGCATTTAAATGTTTAGACAGAAGAACCACTTAGCGGAGCTAAAAGTGGCTGCTTCTGGAAAATGTTTTTAGTGATTAGAGGGGTTGTAGGAGTTACTTTGCTCCTAAGGATTTTATGTTTTCCTTTTCTAAGTTTATGTCTGCTTTTCAGGGAGCAAAACACGGTATGTGTTGTATATGTAGAAATGTCATTATCATTCTCAAACTATCTTTTTGTAATACCATTGTTTAATATCATAATTGGTTTAAAGCCACATTAACACTTGGTAACACGTTGAGGCCATGGAAATCTCACAAAATTTTCATAACATTTCGTTATTTCGACTACCTATAATTTTTAAGTAATTACTACGACTATTTCTAATTAAAAAGAAAGAAAATTTCTTATGATATGAACTACGAACCCTCATTGAAATTCAAGCATAATTCTTGCAATACGATAGTTACAAATCATTCGAGTAGAAATTTAAATAAAAATTATTTATAAATTTGGTCTGACAAAAACATCGTCATGTGCTATAAAAATCAAATAAACATCATAAGTACGAGTACGATTTCGTTTTCAAACGAAGAAACACCGTAACGCAAACAAATGATGTCATCTCTTTTTCCGCGAACATCTCGTAACAAGTCGATTTAATTCGTATTTTTGGCAATGGTGTCGTGCGTTAGAGCCGTTCGTTAACGCCTCTGGTCCCGGGACAAGGTTCTCTCACAATAATCGGCATATTACGTCAATCATCTGTACTTGACCGGGGAACTCAACAGCAACTGATGACCTTAATAATGCTACGTCGTATAAATATACATATGTAACGACGCACTTTGTGTCGCTCATCGACCAGAATTGCATCGAAAGAATTTCCACGAAACTCGTTTGCACGTAAGTGCACGTACGTGATGCTCGTTACGGGGAGTGGTGAACGTTAAAGCGGCAAATTAAATTAATTACAGAACGTAAGGACGTTTTGACGGCGATGCTGAGATTAACGGAGCGTCGATCTTCTTAAGATTTAATATGGTAATCAACGGTGGCAGTGATCGTTATATTTTCATCAATCATCATGATTCTTTCATTGGAAGGATCGTATAATTTCTACCAGTTTATTTCTTCCTATATTAAATAGTTGTTCTTACCTTTCTTATCACTCTGATTGCGAGTCCACACAAAAACAGTTATTACCCACTATCACAAATTAACAAACCATTAAATTTGATAACAAGCTGTATTTTATACATACTTAAATTATGATATACGTTAATCACAATCAAAGAGATGCAACTTTGGAAAACAAATTTTCCAGCCTCAATTTCCTCGCGTTAATTGCAACAACCTAGCAGCGTATAATTTTTGATTCGCAATCAAGTATCATCGAAGCGTTTAAAAAAGAAGGGAACACATGCGGGTTGATGATTAGCAACGTTTTAATCGACTTTCCTCGTTTAATTTTTCGATTAACGCTCAGCTAGCATCCGATTCGCCCGGTGAAAGAACGTAACGTTGTAACGCCGCTTAATTGGCTCGCAATTAATTAAAAACGTTGCGTGCACCGGTTCAGCTGTAACACACACACACGATCGTACAGCACGAAAGAATCAGCATCCGTCCGGCTCGTTAGGGCTCGTTTACACGGGGAGAGCCTTGGAAACCGATTAAAATGTTACCTGGCCACGTCCACGACGGTACCTGCCGTTTGTTCTCTCTTAAATCTGCATGTACGACCAGTTTAAACTTCCCTCTTGTTCCCTTTTGCCTTTTGATTTACAACACCGCTCAAATTGAACCCACGAGTTAGCGGTCGCCGAGATCTTATGCGAGTTGTGTTCATTGAAATCTTGGATAACTATTCATTGCCAGTAGGTATACTCTGGGGAAAGTTGATTTAGTTTTTATCTATTTTAAATGGCAAGCAAATGTATTTGGATAAATTTTGGTTAACTTCGACAAAATGACATACCTTGTTACGTATGAATGAAAGAACTGATAATTAAAGAATTCAAATATAATAAGATGCTAATAAAATATCGTTGGTTAGATCTACGAATAACCTGATATGAGTGTTTTTAAAATGTTCAGATACGGTATTCTTTTCCTACCGAGGGCTAATAAAAATGATCGAAAATTGTTGAATGATTGTAACAACCATCCGATTAATATTTATTGCCAAAATTCGAGCCAATCTTGAGAGATTTAACTGATCATGTAATTTGAAATTGAAAAGTGTTATAGTATGTTACAGTAAAAGAAGCAAAAAGTTTTAGAATAATTTCGATAGATGAACAACGAACTAACAGAAACGAGGAACACGAAAAAAAGAAGAGCCACGTCGATGTGTACCGCAATTTATCCATTGCGCCAGTTTAGCTCAATCGTTCAAGGATCACCGCCTCGAATTACGCGTGCGACTCTTTCGAAATTGAAAGGGTTCTGCTGACAAGTATCGAATCGAGCGTATTTGCGACACTATATAACCTATAATTCTACGAAACTTATGAAATCTGCCAGTGGAAGCATAAAATAGAAACTTTACTTAAATAATATTAATAAAATACATAGCATTCGCGTATTTTGTTTGAAAATTTCCCAAATTCGAGCATAAAGGCGTTAAATAATTATTAGAAATATGACAAAATTGTTATTCGTTCAATTTTGATAAACAGCGTCAAATCACTCTTTATGCTAATTTGGCTAATTTAAACATGTTACAAAGTAAAATAAATGGTCATGCGAAGGCAATTAATAAGATCCTAATAATTTCAACCCTTTGTAGAAGCAAAGTGACGTTGAAACTTCGATCGATCCTTGCCTACGAAACAAAAGTACAACAAACAAGAAAGAAACTGAACGTACCCAGCGAAACAGCTGCTAAAATGATCGAGTGGAGTAAAAAACAACAACGAGAATACCGTCCGAAACTAAACGTATAATGGGGCTGGACAGCAGCTAAGAAATACAAGAATGAGTTTGGTCATCGGACGTTCGAAATAAAGCGGTCTTCAGTGAACCCTTTTGAACGTGGCTCGTTCAATCGGCCACTCGACGATGGAAAGAGAAGGAGGCGCAAATCAAGAGGGAAGTCTGAATTATCACGGCTAACAGCTGCCTCGAAGAGCACCACGAAGAAGAATATATCGATCTTACCACCTTGACACGAGCCGCAGATGTATCTTGATCACGATACGCGCTCGTGAATCGACAGCTGATCGACGCCTGGACGATGATCGGCCACGATGAAAAAGAAGAATCAACGAGAAGATTTCGACCAAGGTTTTCTACGTTGTTTTTTTTTTTATGGATTAAACGTGACAATGTAAAAGGAAGCTGCCACGGGGGTGGTTAAAAGGTTGTTGATGGAACTTGAAGAGAAAGAATTATATTCGACAGTTGACAAGCTTGGAAATGCTTGGCAATTTCAAGCTCTCTTAATGCGTGAGCAAATAGAAAATTTGATAGCAAATTGTTTCAATATCCGGCTATTATCTGTGAATCCAACATTTAGACCTTTCGTTCGGGAATTTGAAAGTTGAAAGCTACAAAATCGTGGTACGCCAAGTCAATGCAATTTGCTCGTCATCAGAAAGCCCGGAAGACCGTTGTGAACGCTTTAAAGGCGGCTAATGACACGTTTCCAACGCGTTTTCACGAGCGTGAGCAATCGAATCACCGTATTCGGAACCACCGAAAGCCAGGTCGTCCCATCTAATTAAGAGAAGGAGAGGGAAGAGGGTGAACGAAGGCGAAAGAAAGGAATAATAATTCGAACGATGGCCCGTGATTCTTCGGCCGTGATTGCACCGACTATATCTGAGTTCGCTCTTCATTAAAAGGACCACTCGAGAGAGCTTCGAGCCGACTAATGGCACGGTTCCTTTAATGTCTTCAGCCGGCCACTTCGCGGCCTTTCAACGCCTCGCGAGTATTGGTACAATTTCATTCTTTTTCTTCTTTTCTTATCAAACACGCCCAGAAGAAGTAACAACCACAGTGATTGAACCTTCGTACGACTTTGTGTGATCAGTTCGATGAAATTGTCTTCGGCCGTTAGTCAATCATTGGCAATTATTAAGTCGCTAAATTTGTTTTCGAAGGCAGGAAATTTGGAAATTTTCACAAAATTTGATTTTTCCCAATATGCCCTGTTCTGGTGAAATTTTCCTGGACCATTGGTACCATTCGTTATGTTATTTACTTTATACTGTATTATTAATATTAGTAGTTTCATTAGATGTTAAGTGTCTACGTTAGTCAATCATTGGCAATTATTAAGTCGCTAAATTTGTTTTCGAAGGCAGGAAATTTGGAAATTTTCACAAAATTTGATTTTTCCCAATATGCCCTGTTCTGGTGAAATTTTCCTGGACCATTGGTACCATTCGTTATGTTATTTACTTTATACTGTATTATTAATATTAATAGTTTCATTAGATTATTTAGTACTTACAAATGTACATAATTAAAATAAATTAAATACGAATTGTACTTGCCGTGGTGTTAATTAACGCTGTAAGTATTTTTGAATTAATACTACCGATTTATCATCGGAGAAAATTCTACAGATCCTTGTCTACGCCGTCGGGGGAATTAATTCATCTTGAACACACCCTTTCGCACTTCGTAGCTCTTTCCAAGCACGAAAACCCCATAAAGCGGTTATATTTTTACGTCCATCATTGAAGAACATTATACCTCGAGGACGTTAGAGGAGAAATAAAACCGTGATTTTATGCTGGGAAAATACTACCATAGAATACTAAAATAAGAACGACGATGGTTGCAGAAGATGCAAGGTATTTCACTTCAACGTTTTATAAGCGATTAAGCGGAGTTAAGATCTACTTAAGAACGATAAACCGGAAGAAATATACACGAAGAAAACTTGATCCTTGAAAAATCTGCTTATCGTTTAATGAAACGCACCGTTCACGTTTATAGATCATACTTAAGGCGTTTAACGGCACGTCATAAATCATGGATAAAAAGAACGTCTAAATTATTGAACAATATTTCCTATATCCAATAAATTAATCCTGATAAGAGATTTCAGTTAAAAAATAATTTTATGCGTTAGCTTCTTTTACACACAAAATGGACAATTTTGGGGATCCCGATTAATCTTTTAATCACAGTTTCATATTGTAATAATTATATCATAATTCAATATTTGAAAAGCTAACAATGTGCTACTGGGTAATATTTGGCACAGAATCCTTCCTTCATAGAATGTGTAGTATTATCCTTTCACAGATTATTCTAGTTGTATTTCTATCACTGGAAGATAAATGTTATCTTCGTAATGTGAAGGAGAGAAAGGAGCTTATCTAAAGGAGCATAGAACAACCTAACTACCGGCAGTTTTACTATTTCATTCATTATCACTGGAACGGTGGAGCTTCTGACATAAATTCAGGATCATCTTAAATGAAATTTCAACTTCTATATTAATCATTTGTCATTTAATATTTATATCATTTCCTATATCTAAAATGATATAACAGAATCAACTAAAATAACGGATTTTGTGATAAGAACAAAATAACATAGTTTTATTAACTTTGAAAACTTAACTCTACTTTCTGTACTGGTCTTTTGCTTCACATAACACGACTTCTGTTAGGAACCAAACGACCGTGTTATACGGGAGTTACCTATAATTATAACTATACTTTATTCTATACGAAACAACAAAAAGCAAGATTGTAAAATTATCCCCACACTAAGCTTCTCGTAATTTATATTACACCAATAATAGCCATCATTTTCTTACAACGAATTTCATTTTCCTCCCATTTTACCATTGAACAAACTAACGCCTCCCACGAAAAAAAAAAAAAAAATTAGTTGACAGGGTACTTTTCCCAAACATCCCTTTACTGTTGTGGGAGGTAGTTTTTACGATATTCCGTCGAAGTTTACGATCAAACGATTGGACGAAGGCCAACAAAAGTGGTCTACCGTAAACCCTTTCCGTGTTTGACCTTTATTGTTCGAAAACGTGTAACGCACGTGTGCACGCAGGAAATTCCCCTGGTCACGCTGACAAGCGCCGCCGTTACAAGAGAATCGTATCTTTCGCATGGAAACGGCACCGTAAATTAAAACAATGTACCATTATTTTATCCGTAGCAATATTCCACGCAATACTTAATGCGTTTCCATTGTAAAGCGGCCCGCAGAACACGGTGGCCGCTGAAAGCTCGTCGAGCGCGGTTGGAAAATATGAATTCCTTTATCGACACTTTCCCTCGTTCTTTCCGCTGGACATGGTTTTTGTGCGCGTCTGCTCTTTTGTGTCAGTCGATAAATTTTTTGAAGGGGAAAAAAAAACGGTCAGCTTCGTCGTTTCACGAGAGAACGATCGGGGTGAGCGTGAGTTATTTTCGAGCCGTGAATGAGGTCATCTCGGGTCGGCTGCACCCAGACCTAACCAACGAGGATAAATCAGACGTATTTTCGAGCAGTCGATACGGGGACGGCTTCCGTGGAATCGATGACGCTTTTCGGGGAAACGGTGGCCGCGGTTTTCGACAGAAATTCGACGAAGAATCGGTGCTAGGCTGCCAGAAACGAGGGTCGTGAATTTGGTTTTGGCGACATTTGGAGTATGTAGGCCTTATTTACATCGGGAGAAGGTGCATCACTTTACCTGCGGTATTTTATAATTTTTTGATAAAGTTTTTGTGATTTTTGGGTTGATTATCGATAAAGGAAGGAGTTGTTAGGTCGTTATGTTCGTTTTAATGATCTTTTCAGAATCTTTATCTCTCGAACAAGTGATAAGATTTTTCCGGCTTAATAAGTATCACGATACCGTAAAAACACTACTGTTTTTACAATATATTAATACAGAGAGGGCACCGGGTATTTCTCGGGTCCGTAACGTTTCGATTTCACGGTAACTTATGGCTTCGAATGTGGCCAACATTTACCAGATCTTAATCCGATTTGTCATACTTGCTGGTAACGCGCAATTTAACACATATTCCACGCCCGTGGTTAAACGAGGTGAAACCCAGGGGGTTGCAGGGATTCCCATTGAAAAGAGTTGTTTTCTATGCAAATTGTAATCATTTGATAGTTTTCAAATATTATTAAATAGGTAATTAAATTTGCGACCACTTCAAGTATCTTGTTTCGAAAATACCTAAATTCTACCCTCAACAAATCGAAAAGTAACCATAAATGTGACGAAAATCATTAACACGTTCGCTACCAGCGCTTGAGAAGAAAATCTTATACCACAGCTTATGAAATTTTTTCGTATATGACTTAAAATGAAATTAGATTTTTTTAACATTATATTTATAACATTGAAATTAAGCAAAATAAGCAATTTTCTAAACCGACGTATATTTGCGGGGCCGGGTTCCCAGAGAAATTATTATTTATTAAACTGAAATAATTTTGTAGGATAATCGACACTATACTTCCTGCACATCCTTTATATCATTTCCCACTGTAGCACCCTGCACAGAAGATAAAGTATTCAACGCCTGACATTCTCATATTACCACCCACCTACGACCCATCGTAATTTCCATTTCGGGAATAAACGAAAGTCGCGTTTCAAAACGAACAAGTCCAGACTAAGGGCGGGAAGAAAGAAGATAAGGAGGGATGGAGGAAAAAAAGTGATGGAGCTGTACAAGGATGAAATATCCCCGGTAAATTTGTCCGTGCGCAACGGCAATATTTTTCACCTGGGTTTCACCCTTTTGCCCACGAACGAACCAGGAGCTCTCTCCTGTGACAGGATAACAGAACGACGCTACGGTTAGATATTTACGTCACCAAGGTGGAGACCGAAAGACGGAGGTGCTTGCACGGAAGACGCGTTTGCCTCAGTTTCGTGGTTGACTCACCTCTTGCACGCTGACAATGAGTCACTGCCTTATTTATACCTTGTTATACGGACAACGGGTATGATGCTCTAGCCTTATGATGCTTTATATGGTGTCAGATGTCCATAAAAGGCAAATCGAAGCGAAAATTCGTCGAACGAAACAAGAAACGGAGATTTAGGGCAAGGATCGAGCCTTTGTTCCTTGACCCTCTCAAAATATGATACAAGAAGAATCTGCAATATTTACGCCTTGCGATTGCAATTATCAGAATAGCAATAACATTTTTTTTTTTTTTATAAAGAAATTTGTAGGAAAAGAAGGAAGTGGAATAATTTATTGCTTAGCTGGCAGCTTCAGTGTTCATTTCAGGATTGAAAATTATTTCTAAAGTATCAACCCCTTAACAGATAGTGTTTTAAAATTGAATTTAAGTTGTATCCAAGAGTTAATCATGAAAATTGCCTCGAAACCGATGGCAATTTTTACATCCCCTTAATAAAAGCAAAGATTAGTCAAGCGGACCCTTTCACCCTTTGCTGAATGCGTTTCGATGTTAGGTGGCTGGTTACGAATACTGAGGGGTAATATTTCAGATTCGCAAAGGAGAAAGGTGTGAGTTATCGCGGCTCCTCCTGCTGCGGCGTGTACAGTTTGATGGCTGAGCGGTGGGCTACATTATGGGGAGCCATGTAAAAGCTGTTGGTCAATTCTGGCGACAAAGTGGCGCGTTTTAGTTCATGCTGTTTTGCTGTTATTTCTTCAGAGCAGTCCGTTAGTGTTTCCTTCTTACATACATTGATGAACAATTCAAGAAATTTTAAGTTTACGTTTAATTGCCGTCATGATTAAGTTAAAATGTTAACGAAAATTTATGCATTTTGAGCAAAGGGTCAAAAAATGATCACGAATATGACAAGAAGTTGATTCAAACGAGCTGACTTCGATTGGAAATCGTTATTTGTTGATTATTGCGAATTTGATTGCAAATCTAATAGAATCAGATGGAGTGGCCGGTTCATGCGAACGGCCTTAAAGCTTGAGAGCCCTGCCGCTGGCAAAAAAGCGATCGTTTAACGGACACTGCAATTTGTCCCGTGGACAAAACACACGAAAGGAATGCGTATTGTCTACCCATTGGATTATTCTTCTACTTCGGCTTCTTCTTCAGAAAAAAAAAGAAGACTTGCCAGGAAGAAGACAAAAGAATCATTAATTATACAGTCTTAACGATCTGTTACGTATTTACAATTAAATTAAACTACTGATTTATTTCTTTATAAACTTTCTTATTCGACTTCTTTAATTTCTATTTCATATTCTTTCTTCAAAAAAGAGCTACTTGTTTTAATTCCCTATGCCTCGATCTCAACTCGAAAAAATGTGACAAATTGCTTTTAAGCAATCCATCTATAAATACTGATACGTGTTGTAAAAGGCCCAAAAGATTGCTTTCAAGACAAATAATATTTCTCGACTCTACCTTTAACTTGTGACTTTAATTATAAATTACTTGTAAAATTGTCTTTGTGAAAAGTAAACCTTTACAGTATTTCACTCTACCCTTCTCTGGCACAAAATGGTAGAAGAATCCTGGTTTCACGTGCCAAAGACACTTCTTTCTATTTTACATCCACTTCACTTAACTGCATTCTAATTAATTCACGCATGTGCTTAGTAATTGACCCAAGTTTTTGCCGAAGACTTTATGCAACTATGAATTGCTGAAAGTTAAATGAAAGAAAAATTCTCGGTAAAGAACATTCGCAGGAATCGTCCAGCAACGTTCGCCATCAAACAAAACTAAAAAAAAGAAGCAAATAAAAGGATAAAGGAAGAAAACGTGGAATCCGTAGACACCCTCGAGTAGGGAGACAGAATGATCAACCGTTTCTCACAGTATCTCTCACACGAGCATGAGAATTTCTCAAACATTGTCCCGTCGATTCCCTGTGACAATGGTATTTCCATTCTGCCGGCCGACAAACGTTCGATCTACCATGGCCCCATCGATCCTAACCGTTCCACGGTATCCAAGAACCCTTCTTCTGGTTCCCAAAATGGGCGATCCCGCTCGAAAAAAGGTCCAAGGATGAGCGTGGACCGGAAAGGTCGCGGTTGGAACCGAAAGAGAACGCAAATTTTATATAAAACAAGATTCTGCTCTCAGGTTGGGTCGTCGAGGTCGGGGATTCAGTTCTTGGTTAAAGCGTATTTCAGTTTTTTATTTATTTATTTTTTATTTATTTATTTTTTTTTTCCGTAAACGTGGCAATAATTTGTAGACATGGCGTGATGTTCTTAATCTCTGTTTGGAATTAAAAAAGAATTATTACAAGTTTTCCACATCTTCAAGAAAAACAGAAGCTCGGGAAATAAAAATATTTCGCTCTCAGGGAAAATGCAGTTTAAAAATTGACTGTCCATGTCACAGTTTTGTAAACAATTTTTGATAATTCAATGAAAATAAATGATAAACAAATTATTTGCGAGATTATATAATCACACACTAATTGAACAGTTATCAACAAAGCCTTGCATTAAAAGGCATAAACATTCCTTGAAAATAACAAAATGAGATCAATGTTGGTTAATCTCAACGTAAATGTAATTTCTTTCCACAATAAAAATGGTTTTTTTTATCCCAAATTTCATCCGTTCTCAGAGGACACCGCCACGAAGAAACGAAACATCACAGCCAGAGAGACAATGAAAGCGGAGCAAAAAGGTCGAAGCCGGAGGAAAGAAAGTCCGAAGAAGGCAAAAACCATGCACGTACACGGTCCACGGGACCGAGGGAACAATCAGCAACAATAAAATACGACTGAGAGTCCTCGCGATAAAGCCATGTCGTCGCGAATCCTCGTTGAGAATCCTCTAGCAAAAACGTATCGATTAAAAGCTAAAACGTGGCCTGACCAGTCCACAGAATACTCAGACGTGAATCTTCTGTTTCGCAATTTAATAGCATAGTTTAACCTGTGTCAATCGTGGCCCAGAAGTAAACGAAATATAACAATCTTTTGATTGAAGTTAGGCATACAAATATTTTTACAAGAAGGTCCTATACTCTATCAGGAAATAATATTTGAAGTTGTAATTAAAAATCTGAAGGGAAATTTAAATTGCCAATAATTTGGTAGAGGGATGTCGAAATGTTAAACTTAAAAGATCCAATAGGTAGTTCATAAAATATGTAATTTGATCAAGTTATCGAATTATTAGGTTGTTGCAGCTAAAAGTCAATTGATCTACTTGGAATAACGATAAAATTCAGAACGAAGGTTTGACCCTTCAATCTAAATTTGTCACTAAAACCAAATTAAACTGAAATTTTCGAAATATTATCCATAAAGGAGCAACAAACGATCCTTCGTTAAAAGGGAAATTTCATTCCATTTTTGGTTCAACTGAAACGTTTTCGACTTCTCTTATTTGGAGAAAGGAGAAAAGGGAGAAAGGTCGGAAACATCTGGCAGCAATCAAGTAGCTGTATCTTCGAAATGTCGGCGAATCACGAAAGAGAGTAGAACTACGATGCCAGAAGAAGAAGAAGATGAAGAAGCATCGCTGAATTGGACAGTAACAAAAAACGATGCAGCGACAGTCCAACGGTGGATGGAAATATGAGACCAATTTATTTTGTCCAAGGAAAGAAAGACAAGGATACCAGAATTGATTCGACTAACTTGGCTGTTTTTCTGTACGGCTGTAATTTTGTGGAATTGAAACTAAACAACGGGCGATAAATCACTCGACAGCTCGACAAATCTTTGATTTTGAAGCGACACTTGTTGAGGATTTTACGGCAAATCGTTTTGGTGCTATAAATCTTTGATCCTTAACTCAAAAATAACACTTTATGGTTATTATTTATTGTATCAAAATGCTAAATTTGAAATGTTGGGGGTCGTACGTAATAAGACGAAAAATACGTAAAAAGTAGTACTTTTTCAATAAACTTCATTTTATGCAAACAAGCTTAGAAAAAAATATAGAGATTCCAAATTTTCTGAGATACGTGATAGGAAAAATCGTATTTTTCAAATATGGAGATTGTTATGCAAAGGACCAACAGTTTCAATAATTTTGTAGCTACTGAAGACATAATAACAAATTTAAATAAGTAATTAATAACAATCACTCACAAATAATTTTTATATCAGATAGTATGCAATTTACATGAGAATCTACCACGTCTTATTGTTACTTAAACATTGAAGAAGAAATTGAACAAAGAATACCAAAAGAGAAATTGATGGAAAATTAAATCGTACAATTTCAGTTAATTAATGAGCTCGTCTGTGGTCTGTCCGAGGGGTTGATCCTTGTCTTTCGGCACACATCAAACTTCCAAGTGAACGTCACTCGTACGTGACAAGAATAAGTTTCTTTCCACCATATCGTTTTAGCACCATAGACGACGTGTCGAAGCATTCGGCAGGATTACACATGATGCTCACGTAACAACCTCCGGTCGTAAAAGGAGATAGAACGAAGCTTCTACTCGGTCACACTTTTAATTAACAAAAACTTGAGTCTCTATATAAATACCGTTCCCAAAATTCCAACCGTGGTAATTTTATATAGTTCCTCTGAAAATTGAGTATAACATTGTTCCTTTCCTTTTTCTAACGATGAATAATTTCGTGGGAAATTTCGAATATTTAACCTCCGAACTGGATCAATCGTGGCTTGTACTTAGAATGAAGGAACTGAACGAAAGAATATTTAACAAAATGCTTTGAAACATCAAAAATAGTTAAAAATTGAATTCGAGTCATTAACTCTCTCCGTGGTCCGTTGTCCGAGCGTTAATCCAAGCAGTTCTATTTTTTGTACAGTTCAAAGAATTAGACGATATAATATTTTAGTAAATTTCTAGAATAATCAATTCATCAAAGGCGCAAAACACTCCCTCCCACATTATGATTGTCCACTGCAGGGAAAGCGAGAAAGATCGAGCACGGAAAAAGTATAGAACGTGTACTCGCATTCTGGAGTAAGTAGATAATTCCCGCATAATGCCACGACCATGGGGGATGAGAATGCCATGGCGACATTTCGCTATGCGAAAATTACGCGTGCCTGAGAACGATAATCGTTTCTAATACATACTTCTTTCGCCGTTCACGGAGCCGCTCCTTGTTCATAGAAATCGTACGAACACGAAATTCGAGGAATCGATTCTCCGTTAACTGCATTTAATTATCTCGTACACTATGCCTGCAACCACTGTATTGTTGGATGAAAGTGCGCAGTGTTATTCGACATTTCTCAGAAAAATTGGGACCAGATTCATACGACTATCGATGTACAATAACACTTATTCCTATTCTTAATATTCTCTGACTGTTTGTTACTTTAAAGAAAATTACTTTTGCAAATTCAGAGAAAGTTGGGAAGTGTATTCTTCAAGAAATGGGAAACTGAGAGCAGATACGTTCGATTAGCGATTTTATATAAAATATGACAAAGTTATATTTGATAATCGCATATTTCATAGCATCTGAAATTACGTCAAAGTCACCAAAGCGTCGATATCGTCCGAGTATCAAAGTGCGCGATAAATTATCAACAAAATGAAATAATCATTATTTTGGATCCAATTATGAGCCGCCAAACGAACTAAGAGAATCAGACGGGGTCTGTACCAAAAATCGCGGCGGTCTTTTGCGGCTTTCTCCTTGTCCCTTTCTCGTTTGTTCAATTTTCCCCGCCGACACACCGCAACCGTGCGTGATGTGCATCCGCGCGTGCGTGCTGGATAGATCTGGCCAAGTGCAACGTACAGACAAGATAAGGGCGGCAGTACATCATAGAGGCCGCGCATCCCGAGGGAAAAGAAGGGACCGGCCCTTAGGAAACGGCAGAGATCTTCGCACTAGATTGATATCCGGACCACACTCTGGGATGCGTGATTGCGGCACGCATTTGCGGAGATGGACCGAGTGCTCCAATAAGATTTGTGGGAATCGTCCAAAGGAGAATGCAAGAATCTATTGGGTGGGACTTTGAAAGTCTGTACACGTGGAATCTTGGATCAGATACTAGGAATTTCATGGCTGAGAAAAATTGTTGGAGATTTGATAAGACGAGTGCACTATTCAGAGAAACCTTGAATTATTAGGAATTTCATCGCTCAAACTTGCTAACAATTGTTGAGAGAAAGAAAATTTCTATCTATTTCATTGAGAAATGTCGAGTTCTTGTGTCTTCACAAGAAATATCTTCAAAAGAAAAATTCTTATTACATTGTAATTAAATATCATTAAGAGTAGTTATAGAATAAAGTAACGCGTCTGTAACAGTTAAAGGATTAACTAAGCGTGGTCTAATATAATGGCAGAAGATGTTTCGACGTCGCAACGGAAACATAGAACGGAACGAGAATTGGTTTGTTTTCGATTCCTGAAATAGAAGGTGCGGTCTTCTGGGAACATACGCTTGTAATTTCTCACGTGACCCCTTCATCTATTCGTAACTACTGCCTCCGTAAAATCCCTCGAAACGAAGGAACAGAGCTTTAAAAGGATCGTCTGTAGCAATGTCTGTACACAATTTACTGCCACCCTCTTCTACTGTATCGTTATAAACATCTAAGCTCAAGTTATATAAGTTTATATAAACTCTAGATCAAACTAACCATGAGCACAACATGACATCATACGATATTAAAAAATTTCTTTATGATAGCTAAAAATATTCAACAAAAATCTACTCCATTATATTCGACTTAAAATCCTTTTTAAAACATACTAATTTTCAGCAAACTGAATAATAGAAGGTGGGTTAAGTTTACTCACCAGTATAGGTCCACCATCCCTCAGCGAGGTCGAAACCGTGGCACCGAACCATTGAAGGGTTTTATTATCGACTTGGCTCAAACCGCCTGGTACGCTTGGATTTCTGACATGATTGTGCCCTGTAAACGGAAACCATTCTTCATCACTCACAGTCACATTACCGATTACACCATCCCGCAATGATTAATGTTCAGATAAAAGTACAATACATCGGTGTTTATTTCTGATTTTCGCTGTGTTCCCTTTCCGTTGTTTACCGCAACGAATAATCGGCCATTTTGCATCGAGAATATGGAGGAAACGTTTATGTAACAATTTTCAGCACTCTTTAAGCGTAAATTTGATATACCATACCTGTTATTCTCTAATAACTTTATGTCATTAAATTGTCTTTGACTTCCACTGTTTTGGAATCAACTACTCGGTAAGCAACAATTTAATAATTCTGGGAAGAAACTTGAAAGTATCGAATTAATTTCAAGTATTGAATTCAAATTCTAACTTTAATGACTTACACAGCAAATACATCAAATTAATTTAACGAATCCATCTCGTAAATTTGTGCACTCGACTAATTCGCAAGATAATTTCAGTGTTGCGGTTATGAATATGATAAGAAATCAGCTGTCTAGGAAGAAACGGGAAACACGCAGAAAGGAAAAAGACCAAGACAAATTGCTATCTAAATATTCCAACATACGGTTACGCTCGATTACTGTAGGAATGCACAGATTTCCACGGACGAAGCACGCTAATTCAAGGAATAACGAATACCATCATCCTTACGAATGGGTTTAATATCGTTTAATATCGGAATTAAATTCTGGCAAATCGTGGAGAGATTTCCTAAGAACGAATCATCGACCAGATATATGCAGAAGCAGGTAGTCACCTGGCTGCAAACAACCTTATATTTCGCTGAAACGATCTGAACATGTTGCAACGGGATAAAACGAAATGGAAAAGACGAGTACTGAAGCGATCTTTGCGTTTCTTGCAAAATTAATCAAAACCATACAAAGTTACGGTACCATTATTTCCTCCTTTTATTTTAAAACATGTAAAATTTGTTTGAACGAAGAAGATTAAAAATTGAAAGATAATTTTAATGTAAATCTTGAAGAGCGAATGTTAAAAGTGAGTGTTAAAAGGACGAAGATTAAAGATATCTTTGCATGTCACGAATTTATATTTGAGTTTTACAAGAACAGAAAGAAAACAGGAACATCTGATGGAGAGATAAAGTTTTCAAACAGATTTTCTCGATTCTTATAATAGGAAATGCTTCGATAGTTCTTTAACGTTTGATATTCTTCTAAAAAGCATGGTTCGAGCAGGTGTCATTGTAAAGAATTCTCAGCGAGTACGACTTGCATTTTTCTTTCTCGATTTTACGAATGGAATGAACCCGTTAGCCGTATCGGTCGTGCTTAACCCTTAAACGGAAGTTGTCCTTCGCTTCCTACCCCCTTAACTCGGGAACGTTGCTGAGGCCACATAGTTATGTCGATACCAGTAAATCGAGAGATTCTTCAACCGACCACACTTCGATCGATCGGTGATTGTGGATCTGTGCTACAAATTTAACCTACTCGAATAATTAGAAAAATAAAACAGATTAATTTTGTAACATCATTAATATTATACCGAAAATGTGATTTATTTTCCATTAAATGGCAACTTGAGATAACTTTGCTCCTTTTCTTCTGGAGGAAGTACAGTTGATTTGATTTCTCAATATTTTTTATAAAAATATATCGGATATAAGATGCCTTTGTTCCAAAGTAGGTAGATATAAACGATTATGGTAATTTCATTATAACTATAACAGTCGGAACAACGAGTGGTTCACTAATCCTTGTTCGTTACTTTAGCCTCGACCTAGCCAATTAAAATCGATGACCAACCGAACGGGAAAGACCACAATGGGAGCAATTATGAATTATCGGTGAAATGTATTTATCACGGCCCAATTATTTCCTCTGTTACGAAGCGCTCATTAAAAGAACGTCAATTAAGCACGCGTTCAGGATCGAGCGCACAGCTCAATGCGTCTGACCTTCCCTGAAGATCTTCAGGTGGCATCCAACAAGAAATGCCGAACCTTCGTCCAGGCAGGGCCGTAGGTAGAACGACCTTACGGTTTTCTGTATTAGGTAGAGCCGGCTTCTTGCGTTGCACGGTTCCTGGTATCGCGAGACTGCTCGCCACGCCACTCTGGCACTCTGCAGGGTGTAGCTACCCGAAGAGTATCCTCGGTCGAGTACCCGACCAAGTGAGTGACCTCTAAAAGCAACGATTCGCTTCCTCGTACGCACACGGAATCGAAGATGTCAGGGAACAGAGGTCTATCGATCTACAACCACGAGATATCTAGGACACGTGACCTTGACCATGTGACGGATGGATCGTTTTGTGAGAAAATTTCGTGTGGTAAGTCTTGCGACAATTTAGAGAATTGGAATTATCTATTTTTTAATACTCTGACAAACCAGAAATTCGATATTAACCTCTTAGGCTACATTTCTATAAAATTACACACGCGACGTGTCGTCTTAAAATTTGTTATTTCCATGATATCGAATTTCTTTTTATAGCCGTCAAGGATGATCAAATAATAACATGTAGGACATTGGTGAGACCGATCGAGAAAATGTAGCAGAAACCAATTATAGTGCATTCTATCCTAAAATTTGTCAAGTTCTGAGGGGGTTAATTTAATGAAACATTTATATAGGAATTTTTAACAAAGTTTAAGCTTCCAATTCATATGTCATAGATGATATTTTGAGGTACATTTATGTCAGCAATTATATCAGGCATAGTATGTTTCGACATCGGCCATTTGTTACAGCCTAATATATTTAGATTTGTATCACAGAAAGTATTTTTTTCTTTCACGAGCTCGATTTAAAATAGTGATGAGTTAGCTGACGGCCGGATTTACATGGCGTACGGGTCGTTCGAACGGTACATTTCAAAAATAGCTTCTGTTAGTATCGTACAAAGCAGAAAACAATGTTATTATTACACCAGCGGAAGACCCGAGGCTGTTATTAAAACTTTTCCTTTATTTTTCAAAGTTCGATTTTCTACGAATTTTGCTTCAAAAACGAAATAAATTTCAACCGTACGAAGACAAACAATCGTTTGAATGTGTTCGAAGAACGTGATTGTTTCGAAGAAACTTTGAATATTATCGATGAAATTTAATGAAATATATTTACAGAAATTTTCACCGTATACTCTATCGCGAAACTATATCTACGTCTTTGAAAAAAAAAAAGGCAGCAGTAGCACTTAATTTAATGGAAATCACCGTTAAATTGGTGAAACGAATGAAATAAAATGATTGAAGCAATTTTCTACCTAAAAGGAACGAGAAATTCAATGGAAAATAGTATACCGCCAACGTGTGCTCGTGCAGCAGGCGTAATAGATGGCCAAGACTATCGAGTACGACTCTAATTGGACAAGATCGAGGCAAGATCGAGCATACTATCACGCTAATTATCGATCAAAGCGAAGTGTCCGGGCGAGCAGCATCGACTAAGGAAGAGGACCGACTAATTGGACGTAACATGGGACATGATCTTGTGTATGTAGTCTGTGAAAACGTCTCTCTATCAAGGGAGAATACTTATGCAGACACAGCATCCATGAGAAGGGGAGAAATATATTCGTCGAGCAAAGAAACCGAGAACCTTTTACTTTCGGTGTATTTCTTCCTTTTGATTAAAAAGTTTGACGACCGCACGTTTGAAAAAGTTCCTTTTAAACCTAACAACGATTTGCCAATAGAATTATGTATAAAAGTTATAAGATCGATTGATGTTTAATAGATTAGATAAAAAATTGATAGAAATTCGAACTCTTTGTGTCCGAATCGACGCATTATCCCGGTTTTACACCTCTGGTCGGGATCGGTGCCGGTGATTTCCTGCCGATTGCTTTCGAACAGTCGATCACTTTCGCATCGGCAAATTACGGGTCCGGAATCGTGCCTGATACTCGAGATACGATCGTTACGAGGTGTGTAACCGAGTCTAATTCGCAACGGCATAATTCCACCAATTTGCATCGGGGTATTAGTGTCGGCTCTCGCGGACCTTGCATCTCCGCTGAAACGGAAGATTGTATCGTATGGCGTGATTATTAATTCGAATGGCTGTCTGCTTAGAAATTTATGCATGCTCGTGGCTTCGTCACGGTCGACTGTTCTTTAGCTTTGTTCACTTCTATGCATGCAATTGAGTCGTTACGATTTCGTGCCTTTATATTGAACTTTCCCTGGGCTAGTGATGGTTGGGGTAGTTATGGTTTTGTAACATTTGTAAACTTGCAGTGAGGATACTTCACATCAAAGAATAAGATTCTGTGCAATCTTCATAATCCATCATCGTTCTGTGAGATAACTTTTAATCTTCTTAAATCTTTCTGCTTTTATCTAAAAAAAATTGAAAATGTGTACGTCACATCCCATTCGACGCTATAACAGCTTTGATCAACGTCCACTGCGAGCGATCGTTCCGTAAAAACGGAAAACGTTCGAAATCGATATCATCAGGGGTGATCAAACCTTGCGACCGAAGGGTCAACGACAGGGTGGACGGAAAACGTTGCCAAGAATAGAACGTACTACGAGCAGTCAGCCGGTTGGTTCACGGGTTCCTGAGATTACGAAGCTCCTCGAGGGCTATGACAGCGGGTGGAAAGGCAGAATGTAGGTCAGCAACAGCCAGTGGAATACGAGATACGAGCCCTCGTTAGCAACACTGTGTGTACCGAGCTGCCTTTCAAAGCCCGTGGCAAGTGGCGGTGTACAAGTGGAAAAAGAAATGAAAGAACCGGAAAACAGATATCGGATTGAGTCTGAAGAAACTCGAAGAGTTAATCCTTCCATGGTTTCCGGTATACGGTGGCGACGTGTCTTTTTGCGGTGAATATGAATTAGTAAGAGATTTGAATGAAGTTCGAAATTGATTTCTTACAAAAAATTAATTACCACTGTTTAGATATTTAACACCTTTTCTTTAGTACGTTTATCTAAAACTTAATGCCATCGAACAATGTAATAAGAAAATATAAAGGATATAATTTTCTGATAAAAATAATCCAAAGAATCTTGCCTTTACTGTCGAATTGTATCATCGAGCAACGATCGTCAGCCGCGATGTCGCATTTGTAAACTGCACCCCCTCTGTACACCCCAACCTGTGGAGTTTCGGCTTCCGGTGCACCCACGATCGCCCTGTGAAAAGCAAACATCAAAGTTCAAGTTAAAAATCCAAAGAAGATAATTCGAAGGAAATTGGCAATAATGATAGGATGCGTGCGAAATAAGGGAATCATTAATCTGTTAATCGGTGTTAACAGGTCGCCGATCGATCTTAATTATCGCGTCGTTAAGGAAAGACGATGATGCGAACGTATTTCCCGGATTGAGGTCAGTGGTCACGAGCTATTTTGAACAGTGGCGCAAGAGTAAGTAACTGATCCGACCAACCGACTAGTTATTAAACCAGGTAACACACTTGCTACCGCAATTTTTATCGGTTTGATGGAATACAACGTTGTGAAACTTTTCTTTGCAAGATAAGTAACAAAAACTGACGGACCCTGACGAAAAGTATCATGTAATTCATGAAATATTAATACGTTTACATAGGAATTGTGGTCTATTTATTTTAATCCCTTTTACATTACGATTCTCAATACTTTAAGTTGTCAAAAACTTTGTTAACACGTTGACTGCCACAGTGAAAACGGACGTGGGTAGTCAGACACGCTGAAATCCTAATTATTAACAATACAATCAACTAATTTTCAAATTTAACTTTTCAATTCGATAGCTAGCATTATTAGCTTAATGTTAACGCTATCCGTGGTTTATTTTCTCAATTCTGTTGGTAATTATTTGATTGTAAAGAATTTCGGGTGCCGGTCACCGGTGACCCCTGTGGCAGCCAACGTGTTAAAAAAATTAGGAATGTCTCTCGTTTTGATCCTAACATTGAGCCCTTTCACAGCACTAAATTCAGCTTTTCGTTATAAAATAGATGATCAAACGCAATACTTGAAAGTTGTAATTATATTTTCATCGTGTTCGTAAATGCAAGATTAATAGATATTGAGAGGGACGTATTATATCCCGTTGTGTGCGAAAGGGTTAAAAAAAAACGTTCAATATCCAATGCTTCATAATAAAGCAAAATCATCACGTTTGATCAAATCGTTCCAGGTGGACGTAGGTGTGTGCAGACAATACGAAGATTGTTAGCCATGGTAATAGATCGTGTAATTATCTTAAAAAGGGTGTGTCCAACCGGGGGTTGTACTTTGAAATCACCCTGACCTATGGCGTGATTAATATTGACTATATGCAGATTAAGTATACGCCTTCGAACGTGATATACCGATTACTATCTCGATCCCCCACAAATAATTAACATTGCTGAGACATAGTTGGCATGAAAATAAAACTGGTCAAAGCATTACGTGACTTTTTAAGTCATCGACCTTGCTATTATGTTCTGGTCTACCTTGAACAGTTTTCTTGCTGAAATTATTTTGTCGGCGAGTATCTTTCTAACGATAACGATTTCAATTATTATTATTATTAGTACAATTTTTATGGCATTTAAAGATCTTTTCCTTATTTTTTTGTCCATGGTACCCTTTCTGGATAGGTTTGGATTAACATCTGTTTGTAATATGAACTTTTTAGAACGAAACCAAATCAAAGACGCGTGCACTTTATCACCCCCGTATGCAGTAAAATTTGTATTATGGGAAACGGAACTCGATGACCACAAACCATGCGCACGTTTATGTTCACCGTTGTGCTGAAGGTCTACTTCCTGTCGAATGTACGCCTGTCACGAAAGCAGCGGAAACTGAAGTTCGTGAATCAATAAACGTGATTCATGAACTGCATTCCAGATTGTTTTCATATAATATACTATATTACATATTTGTACAAATAACTCGTTGCTTATATTATACAATTGTTGCAAGTCTTTTAGTTACGGTAAGATTAAGTTTAACTATTTGTCTTGAATTGTACGTAATTTCGCAATAAACAATTCTAAAAATGATGCAGTTAACAAAATTCGATACATTTGCGTTCCCCGTGTTCAATGGGCTCTCAGACGTGGGTCGAAGCTGGCAAAGACTTAAGCTCGCCCACTCTATTTTTTCTCGTCGTTTTTTCTTTTTTGAAATCGTCAGGCATTACACCAGAACGAGAATGCAGGGGCGAACCGGTCCCACAGAATAACACGAACACTAACACCTCTGGATTTCATTCTTTTTTTTCCTTTTTTAATTTTGAAATTTGTTTTATGACAAGTTTTACAACCGTACGGAAATCAATGTTTCTGTATTAATTTCTTGAGTTCTGTTAGTAAATTATATGTGTACCTGCATATGTTTTATGCGATACCCTGACAACTTTTCTCATTTTCGTTAATTAAACGTTTCTTATTTTTATTGTTCTTGTACCGTTATCAACTATCGTAAACACGATTAGGTGATAGCTCGTTCAGGTGATTCGATCACGTGAATAGCAGTGACAGTAGGCGTCAAAGATGGTCCGTCGCGAGAGGCAGGTTGAGCGAGGACAAGCAACCTGACATCGAGGGAAAGTTGAAATCCTGTTGATTTATACAATGCCGGTCCAGTTTGGAGAACAATTTAGATTCCTTTTTTATTTGATCGCTACACGGTACGGTGCGTGTACGACCGACTATAAAAATGACAAGTTTCAGACGAATTGCTATCCGTGACCATTCGTAGAAGTTCCAAGTTATATTGCTCGAAGCATTTTTTGTGCTATTAATTGTAGAAAACATATAAAAGAAATTTTTGCTGACATTAAATTGAAATTAAATTTTTTCAATAAATAAGTAACGAATTTTAATAATGCAATTCAGATAATATAATAGTTACAATATTTCATAATATTTCAATCCAATAACTATTGATTTTTGTAAAATTTTTCACTTCTACAGAATGTTTTTTCTGTATAATAACAAATGGCCAAATGATACGTTTAATTACCGTTAAGTTGCTTTAATTTGCATATCAATTCATTAACAAGTACTCGTTCGTACGACACAGGAATCGCTTAACCCATCTCGTTATCTTATCATAAGTCTCTTAAAATAATATTACACAAACTTCAAGATTACACGCGAGTTCATAAACGACGTGTTGTATAAGCAAAACGAAAGGAACAAAAACGGAAATCAATTTTTTCTCCATTTGCAAATCGTTTACAATGGCTACTCGGTTACGTTCGAGTACGTTAGATTTATAGGATGTTGCATCCTTGGAACGTGCTAATGAAAGCATGCAGCTGCACCTTGCAACGCGCAGGTGCAGTGATTTAGCGTGTTCTAAATTAGCTCGCGAAACGATATGCAAACGTGTTTTACACGCAAAAATTTCTAATCTTAAAATTTCCAGAATTCACGTTTCCTTTTATAATAGAAAAAGAAACAGAAACTTTCAGAACAGAAGATCTACAAAAACGATAAAATTTCTTTTTCAATTATTACTTACTAATACATAATTACAGAGAATAGCTTCGAAGGCAAACTATGTATCAACGTAACGTCGAAATAACATAGCATCCGACGTGTTGCACTTAACTAACACGAAGTTACAAACGGCTCAATAACGTCATAATTCGATCGGAACTTCAATAACTATTCGCAAAAAAAGCAACAAGACCGTGCGCGTGTATCCCCGATGGAAACGTGTGGTTGAATAAATCAACAGCTAGCGTGTAGGCTATGAAAACACCGCATTAGATTACCTGCAGCAATCAGTGTCTATGAATGCATCAATGGATCGATAAATAAATTCATCACGAGCCTTCGTCGAGATGATGAGGAAAAACGTTCAACAAATTACGAGCAACCATCCTTTTAAGTCGTTCGCGTTTATTATGGAATCCGTCATGAAATGTGCGCGGGGTCGTTCTGCTTCGAGTTCTTTATAAATGCCTTGAGGATTTTCATAATCAAACTGTACAGGACGTTTCAAAAGCGTATGCACCATATTTAATTGATTAACGATCAACGTTATGGGATTCTTGGAAGGATAAAAATAAAAATTTGAAGGAAACGAACCAGCCTGTTTGCGAAGATTTCGTTCCGAATCACGATACTTACAAAATTCATTCGCGCTTCGTCATTTTTCAAAAGCAACAATGCGCCCGGTATAAATCAGCCCTTTTTTTTCTCCCTCGTCGTGCAATCAACATGGACGAGCGGATCAATGGGCCAATAAATAAATCCATCTAGGCATCGTTGGACGAAGAAACATCGTCGGATTATGCGGACAGCCCAGTGGCCTTTTGCGCGAACGTACAGCCGGGAAGTTTCGCGTCGCGTATCGCGCGGTGAAAATCGCGCGCAATGAATTAAAGAGCGGCCGATTCAAGCCTCGTCTTGCGGATAGAAGTCAGACGAATATCGGCGTCCCTTTATTCCTGGCACGCGAGAACGTCGTATTGACTTATATCGCGACGCGACGCCGGACAGAAGCGCATTTGTAAGCCCGTATTTGGGAAAATCGGACGGCTCCATTCGCGGCGCGTTCTCCGTCGAAACGGGCTTCACAGCTGGAATCTCCGCGGGTTTCGATCGGCTGAGAGAAAAACGGCAAATTTATACGCGCGTGGGAAGCGGGTCAGTGAAATTCGTGAACAATCGACCGAAAGTATTGTATTATGATTTTTCTTAACCATGGCACGAATACGTGCGAAAGACATCGAGGTGAATTGGGATCGTGACAAAAGAATTTCTTAAAAATTCATTATTTTGAAAAATCGACGAGGTTCTATGTACAGTATCTGTACTGAATCCAATTGGATATTTGGATATTGGATATTGGATAATTGGACAAAATTATACTGTTTCTTCTTTCAGTGACGTTTCACGTAAAAATTTGCTTTTGTTATTCGATAAAAATCTTATTAACTACACAAGCATCGCAATTGTAAGGAATTGAGCGTGAAATATACACTTGGCACGATTTCAGAACAATGATTAAAAAGGTGACAGATGTCTATATGTATAATGATGGAAAAGAATCAAACAGCAACGATCAACGTGCCTTGCTTTCTTTCAATGTTATCGCACCTTATGTTGCAATGAAAGTAAAGTCAGATTCGCTAACTTCCGCCGCACACAACCTCGAGAATCAAGCAGAAACTCGTGTACGTGCACAAAGAATGACGATTGTAATGCAGCCTCCGTATACCAAGCCGGAAATCACGTAACACTTTAAGTCCCTACAAAGGGAAGTGGCTTCTATGCGTCCACGGAAAGTGTTACGTATAAATCCGGCAAGTCACATGAGTCAATAAAATCCGACGATGCGTTTTTACGATGAATATCGTTCGCAAACGTATAGCACGATATGTTCAACCTTGATATGATCAGGAAATCCAGAATTACTGGATTTCGCAGGTTACATATCCAATTAGAATTAGATAATTATTGCATTACTACATTTAATTGGTTTAATAACATAGCAACATACTATCGATATGAATTATAATAATTTTAGTAGTGACATATCAGTTTTGCTATACAAAGAATTATGAATAAATAAGAATAAACGAAACGGTTAATCTCCTTGATCTCCGAAAGTATAAGATAAAGAAGATACCAAAGGAAAGAAATTTTCATAATTCTAGTGAAACTTACTTCCACCGTGCCTCCAAGAAATCAATCAAAACGTGAAATCTGAAAAACTAATGCTAATGGAACAGAATATCAAAGGAGGAAGAACGATGGAATACAAAAACCGTTCGGGACGGTTCCTAATTCCCGATGCATCAATATTTATCAATGGAAAGATCAAACGCAGCTGGGTGCCATCCGTTCGACAGATTTTTGGAGTGAAATTCTCGATTAAGGAACGGAGTTCAGCGAACTCGGTGTTCTACCCGAGGAACGCGCATATGGTAATCGGATTGTGCGTGCTAGGAAACTTAAAACCAGGTAGAGCACATCTTCCGCACGATATGCACGTGCAACACGGATGCATTATCGCCGGGCATAATGAAATTCCTGTAAAATGGCTGCGTCGAATCATTGCGAAACGCGGACGTTCAACGGGATTATTCTATTAAATAAAATGCCAATGTTTTGTCGAAATTGAGATGATGAAGACCAAACAGCTGTTTCACCATTTTTTATTTATCGTAATTTCACGACCCTGTTCCATGTTTGTTTAAATTCAATATGCAATTTTAATTTTCAATAATATATTCAATGGGAAAATTCCAATCTCACGATTTGATATTAAGATCGTTTTACCGCGTTGGCTGCCACAGTAAAAACAGACGTGTGTAGTCAGACGCGTTGAAATCAACTAATTTTCAAATTTAACCTTTCAATTCAATAGCTAGCATTATTATCTTAATATTAACGCCATCTGCAGTTTATCTCATCGCTTCTTTTATGAATTATTTGATTGGAAAAAATTTCGAGTGCCGATCACCGGTGACCCTCGTGGCAGCCAACGTGTTAAATATAAAGTATTTCACAATCGTGATTTCTTATTAATGTATTCCCGATTGGAAATGTCACAGAGGCATAAATTGAAAAATGTGAACTGCTTTGAAATGAACGTGGCTCGAGATAAATCTCGTTTCGACTTATCCTCGAAGGAGAGAAAAATTGTTACCGTGGACATGTACTTTCTATATCGGCAAGCTGAGGACAACTCACTTAAAGGACGTGACGTGAAAAACGCGAAACGGTTCAGGATCATTCATATTCTAACAACTAACAAATAATTGTATTTCAAAATATTTTTGGTTGTATGAGAAGATATCATTTTTCAACTTTAGTCTTTAATTTTTTATAAGATTCTGTTTTACCATCGAGACTATTTGCTATTGTCTTTTATTTCTGTTTTTTATTCTGTCTCATACGAAATATTAGCTAGGAAATTTCTATTGGTACCATGGCGTCCATGGGGACCAAGGTGTTGAGTTTAAATTAGACAGCGAAGGGACAACCTTCGCGTCATTGAGATTCCAGGGATGAATATACCGAACAGGACAATTGTACCTGAGTTTATCTGTCACGCACTCGCGTATGCTTCGATTTCGCTTCGGGGCTTTGCTGTACAGTGGAAATCAACTGGTGTTGGTGAGGTGGTGCTCCTTATAAAGTAGCAAGAGCCTCGACGTCGATACGCCTCCGTTCGCCTTGCGTCATCGACTGATCGTGCGTCGAGACACGCATTGCGTGTCCCTTAAATTCTTGTTGCACAACGAGACATTGGAATAATCCGTTAACACCGAAGCCACGAACAGAAATCTTTTTCTTGTTTTTACTTATTCATCTCATGGATATTAATCACTTTCTTTTTGTCGCGAATGATTGTGTTGCAAGTTACAGGCGTTTACTCCTGAGAATTTTCATTCTAAATTTGATTAAAAATGAAACAGCTGACGAAGCAAATTTTGTAACAATCTTTTGTTAATTTTCCCCACGTTGAACAATTTGTTTCATTCTGATTATATTACAATTTGCAAACACATTCTCTTCGAAGTCAGTCGCAAATTTGCAACAAATCAATTGTTATGTTTTATTATGAAAAATTGAAATGCAAAGGAGTATTTTCACAAACTGTGACATAAAGTAATTTATCACACAATAATGAATCAAAAATGTCAAATGAATTTCTTTTTATTCATCGGTCCGAGGTCTTCGCTTTCGAAGGAGTTAATTTCAAGCCGGTTATCAAGATTTATGTATCGCTCGAAGGATTTAAACAAGCCACAAATTAATTGAACAGCCGAGAAGTTATATTGTAAGGTAAACTTCGACAGGTGACTGATTATGGATTCATGCGTTGAAAGCGTGCAAGTAACATTGAAATTATCGAGACGCATCGCCACGCGCGGATTGTATTCTAATCAACAGCCGACAAAGGAAAGATTTCCGGGTGTACGGTAATTTTTCGATGGTATCGACAGGAAATATCTTCGGCCAAGTCGGAATTTTAATATTTTCTTTGACGCGCGGGACGAAAATGAATTTTGAACAATTTCATGGTATTAACATTAATACTTTTAACAAACAAATGATCTATGGTACAGACCATAGATACAAGGTTTTGGTAAAAAGATCGCTTTTAACACGTTCGCGAACGTGAATGCTATAGCATTCATTTTCATAGTGATGCAAAATGAGATGAATGCTATAGTATTCAAATTTTAAAGCCAATTTTTATTCATTTCATTTTATACAAACTGAAGTTTTTATACAAACTGAAATTTGTGTTACCACCGATCGTTCATAAGTGTACTTATCATTCTTGTTAATTGTTGCCTTTCTAAATTATCATTTATTTTTAAATATAAATATGCAGATTCGAATAATGTTGTGACGAAAGAATTTAAATTCGTGTTCATATTTGATTAAAAATCATAATATTGTACTTCGTAATAAAAAAAAGGTACCATTATAAATGTATTTCTAATCACATTCTTCATCAAAATTTGAATAGTTATAATTTCAAAGTGTTCACAATAATTTGATCACGATCATTTGAGCAGTTTTTACGTCTTCGTTCAAATTATTCAATTAAGAATCACGTACGCCCAATGACCATCAATTTATTGAACATTTATCTCACGTAGAATTGTTCCCCGAGTACGAACAAGACGGTTGTGCTTTCCAGGATCGTAAATTCTCCGACTCTATCTCGGTCACTAGCAATTATAGACTCAATTGAATATTCCACGAGCGTAATTTACATGCGGCTAGTAGCGTAAGCACGCGAGCCCGAGCGTATGAGTGTCTCTTTGAATGAATTCAAGGCCATTCAACAGCTTCGATTAGCGATCAAGATTTAACTGTGTCTCGGTTCTTGTGCGAATTTACAATTCACTCGTGCCGCTTGCTCGCGCGAGCAAAAACAACGGCTCGTATAAAATTTCCTCCCGTTCGGTAAGATTCATCGTAAATAACAATTCATTCGGTAAGATTGAAGCTTTTCAAGCACAAGGTATTCCACGATATACTAGGTGTGGATGTTCATTTGTTACAGTTGTGTTATTTCTCTAATATAACGCATTGTGGGCAAATAATGTAATAATTGTTCGTTGTGAAGAGAAAAGATGAAAATTTAAAGAATTCACGGTTCCTGTCCTGTATTATTAGTAAGGAGCCTATAGCTAAGGGACACAGAATTTTTGAAACGCCTATAGGTGTTAAATAGCGGTAAAAATGAACGAACGTGTCGCATCAAACGTAGAAACCCAAGAATAATACACGTAGGCGCCGAACGACTTTCGTTTCCAACCTGAGGCTTTAAACGACTTTTCTAGACGACCATGAATGGACAGAAGACGTCCATGTGGGCACCAGACTTGGCGAAACTTGTGAAACGTACGATCTTCGCGTTGGTCCGGCTCGAGACCCCGAGAATTCGTATAATTCCCTGGCATTGTCCTTATCAGACAACCGCGTTTACTCGATTGCGTCAACCGTATTGCTAATAAAACATATCTGTCTGCCAGACGCTTGGAATTCCATCGAATAAAATTCCATTTGTATGATTTTTGAAACTACGAAGATGTAAGAAAGCAATTAAAAATTAGCCTTTCAATAAAGATTAAATTTTACTTCAACATAACCATAGCGACTGCCAAATCTAACTGATAGATTCTAAAACAACGCTGCTCTGTTGAAGAGAATAATTTAATGTGTTCGATCTTGACACGTACGCTGGTTTTCAACCGAGTTATTTAAAGCTCGATATGAAAATCCAATTGAGGTTTAGCCGTCGTACAAGAACGAAAGAGCCATGATCAAGATCCAAGGACCAAACACGAAGAGTCTGGAAAGGTGAACAACGAAATTAACATTGAAACTTATAGGATCGTTCGATAAATAAACGACTGTAATACACATGAGCGAGCATAACGTCAGGCTCGAGATCAATCACGAAAGTAAGTGGGTCTTGACGAGCAGATTAATTGGTCGATTTTAATCGCATTAATGAAAGAGCAAATTAATCAGCATCGTTTCATCTGGGGTTACACGATGCGATGACCCACTTCTATCTATGGTACGAACAATACAACCACAGTTGCACACGTATGTCGTGTCTTTTATGGTCTTGTTTATCTGCTTTATCAGTCGTTCGACCAATTAAACGAATAAATCGTCTCGGTACTTTTGTTATTGATTTCGTAGAAACGATTGCACGTATCCTGTTTAGCAAATACAATATCTTTCTGCATTATTAATGCGATGGCTTGTAGTGGGCAGATTAAAAAATTGTTAAGTTCATTAACTCGTTATTAATGACGGAGCTGGGTTGACGGTAACCCAGACCTAAGATACGTATGCAATGATGTTCCAATCAAAATTGGGCGAATAAATATTTAAATGAAAGGGTTTCGTACGTCAGTAAATAATATTTAAAGGTGCATAATTAAAAAATACAAGGCATCAAATTATATTTAAGGAAATTCTTCAAATTTACTATTTTATCCATTCAATTTCCTTCTTTCTGATTCTTCCATTTCTCATTCTTATCATTTTTATGTTTCCAATGGTTGCTACTTTCCTACATTCCTCCGCACAATTTTGTCTTTTTGATATCTCATTTCTTCTTTCATAAAGTTGCAATTTTTACAAACGTCCACTCTTGTCCATAATCGCTCCGAAATATGAACACGATTTAAACTATTCGAATTCGAAGTAACTGACCAAACTGCACCGCCTAATCAATAATAATGAGAAACGCAGTTCACGAGAGGAACTATAAATCTTCGCCGTGGACGACCATAAAACACTTTTCCCGTCCACGGCACTCTCAGCTGCACACCAAGGAAACATGTGTCGAACGAGACCCGACAGGGTAACAATGCAATTTTGTCAAAGTGAAGCGTAGGTGAGCCATTCCGTTGCCATATGGCGGACAGAACGACCGGCTGGGTGAATTCAAGGAACGGAAATTTGGAAGGAAAACAAAAAGTCGACTTGGAGATACTCAATGACCAGCGGAACGCACTTCTGGACATCCGGGAACCTTGAGAATTTCCAACAGTACGGGCTGTAATATATCATTTTACGAAGATTTTCGATAGTTTCTTCGCACGAATAATCCTACTTTGGATAATCACTTAATTATCACGATAGGAGTACCAGAAACGTGCTTTACAGACGGTGGCTATGGACAATTTTTAAGCAATACTTCAACTATAGAAATGGACCATTAAAGGAAGCAGAATCGCGAGACAAGGCGTTAAAATTCCAGGATGCCCCTTGAAATCGATCGCTCCAACGTTTTGCAAGTTAATCACATTGTTTCGAATTCCGTAAGTCGCCGTAGCCGGCTGCAAGGATAGAAATAATCCCGGCACACCTACGCGCCGATTACGTTTGCAATGTTTATTGCACGTGACACGTACCACTGGGATGTTCCCCTGTGTCGACACACGTACTCGCAATTGTGATCTCGGCCATATCGTGAATCAGCCGGTAGCGAGACGTGACACCGACACGCGATACCCACTGTCAATTCGTGTTAACCAACAGCAATGTCGATAGCCCTTTATCGTCGTGAATCTACGAATTGATATAAAAATCACGACGATGCAGCCTCTTGGGTCACACGCGACCAACAACACGGTGGACTCGTGCGAACCAACTCGACTGTAATTGCAACGTCTGCGACCCTTCTATTCTTTCAGATAAGGAACACGCGAATTTAATTAAAATGACAAGAGACATTTTTTAATTCTATATCGATGATGGCAGTTTCTTTACATTTTAACGTAATTAATAAGGGGCATTTTTACGGATATGTTAATTAGTACATTGCTGCATAATCAAATGGCGTATTTTCATGAAATTTTTCGCATACAGCTAACCCCATATAACGCGGTCATCAAGTTCCTAAGGGTGGGTTTACACTAGGCAAGTAGTCAGGTCGGAATTTCTCGGATTCTGGCCTTGGCTGTACGAGGTCTGTTGGGGGTTGGACTTTACGAGAATACAGCTAATAGATTCCATATTACTTCCGTGGGTAATATTTCCAGCTCGGTAGAAAAAAAAAGGAAAGAACCATTTCGTTTTTCAGGCGACAGGCCTGGTACAAGCAAGACCAGAAATCGAGAAATTCGGACCTGTCTACTTACACTAGCTGGCTAGTGTAAACCCACCCTAAGAGATAGGTTAGGTTCCAAAAGACGTAGAATTATTTCAGTTTGTTAGGAAAATTCACCGATTCTCGAACCGTGTTAGGGCAAAACCTTATCTACTGTAGGAATGCCTACAATCTAAAATGAAGAAGACTGGTACTACTAATAATTTATAATGTATGTTTATAGAAAAACAAGGAATGGTAACACGATTAAATGGCACCCTCTCTTTGAGGTGGTCGGCGAACGCGCTTCTAAATTACTTAACGAGTCGTTTCAATTGCACTCTCACGTAGCGGATGCTTAATGACTATCGCATACGAGTCATTATGTCATTCACGGCACTAGCAAACAAGCTACGCCACACACCCGACGTAAAAATCGCGTAAACACACATCGCCTATCATCTGCTCGGTCACGTTCAGCACAGTGTCTTGAGGAATAATTACGGAGGCCGACCAGGCGTCGATTAATTATGGAAATGTGCATCAATGCACCAGGTATTTAATGGAATAACTTGGAGAAACAGGAAATGCACCTATACAGCAGAAGTGACCGGGGTATTCATTAAATTAATGCTTGATATCAAATACTCGTGAAAATTAATTTGAAATACAATTTCAAACTGATACAAATTTACTCTGTACATCGGTGAAAAAATGTTAATTAGTATAATTAAATAACAACTATATGTCATATATTTCATTACTCTTCAGAATTAATTCTTTCTTTGATATCGTAGAAAAAGAAATTTTCCCCAGTTACAAAAATTACTCGATTACAAATTATGGTTCGATTAAATCTATAAGCTGAAATCCAAAATTGACTAAAATCATAATCGAAGGGGTTCAATCATCTATCAATACGGTCTGGTAAAATCATTTTTCCTTCAGCCTCAATTAAACATCGACTGGCACAGAAACGACGAAATCACTCAAACTTCATTTCCACGGTGGCAGCCATTCAAATTACCGACTGCCAACGTAATGAATCATTAAAATTGCACATTTCGAGCGACATCGATGGAGCAAAAAATCGTACCACACCGGCGTGCCGGTAACTCATTTACCAAAGCTCGTTTTTCTTTTTTATCTGGCTACCGAACTTGCTACCACCTGGCCCTATAGCCGTCCAGTACAAACGTGTTCTGCACGTGTGTAAGAGCATTTGCACACGTGTTTGCATGCGTCCAGGTAAAGGTAATAGGCCCCAGGCAGTCGGTCCTCCTCCGGATAATGACACAGGTAGTGCTCCAGGCACGTGCCTCACGCGATCCTCATTATCTCGACTCTCCTTCTGTCTTTTCTCGCCACCTTTCTCGCCAAGACAGTGGGATACGATAGAAAATGGTCAAATTTACAATTCTTACGACGAACACGCGTTTAGTGCATTACAGTTTGTATTCATTTATTTGAAAATTTTATTAATAATATTACGCTGTATTTTTCTATTATTAATCAACGAACGAATGCCAAAAAATATTTAGAATGCAGTAAAACTTGTTCCTTAAAAGATTCACAAACGTCTGTTTTCAGTCTCTTCATTATAGCTACGTTTTATTGATTTGTTAGTAACCAACGTGAATAATTATTGAAGTGCAAAAAATATGATATCACCGCCTGTTTTAGATTTTAAAAGTGTATGAATAAGTATCCGAGTCACCGTAGATTTGAATATTTATGATCAAATTTGTCCATATTGATTTCAGTGTTTCGCTTATCATATAGCAAAATTCGTGTACCTAAACATTGTCAAGAAATAAGACATAAACATATCATTTATTTTTAATTATAAATCAAAGGAAAATCGGTACAATGTCCACTGACAAAACTATCCTTTTCCTCGCGTCCGAAACAAAACGACCAAACCTATAATCTGATCGAACGTCCCATTCCTCTTTCTGCACCAGCCACAACTCATTAATTTCACGGCATCGCATCGTTAAAAAAAAAAAGAAGAAGAACTCTCTTTCAATATAATTAAAAGCGTCCAACGCCACGTCTGTCGTGGGGTCGTTTGCGAGGCCCGAGTCAGCAAGAAAGGGTAGGAGAAAAAGGAAGGAAAAATCAGCAATCTGCATCGTCAAGATCCATCAGTATCAACGGTGTCTGGACGCGAATCGATAATCTATCGTAAGGTGTGCCAGGCACGCAAAGGTGGGCGGCCAGTATGAGAAGACCGATGGGAGAATAAAAAGCGATGAGTAACGTGCTGTCTTAGAAGGACCCTTGTACTCTTCGCTTCACTGAAAGATCACGGTGTTCACGATCGTTCGCGGCTACCGTTTAAATCTTCGTTTACACTGCACTTCGGATCGTTTCCCGTGCACGATCATCGTAGATCATGGTTTTATGTACCGCACGGTGAGCCACGGTCCGCTCTCGACACCATAACCTTTCGAAAAATTGACCCCTTACAGAACGGAGGCTTATTTTACCATTCGAAGATATTTGCACCTCGTCGAAGACATCAAGAAGGCAATTACGTTGTTTGTGCCAAATTGTAGACTGATTTTGAAGAAGTTTAGTAAAATCGAATGATTGAGAGAAAAGAAGATTCTAAATAACACTGATATTTTATTATGAGTATGCAAAAGGAAATTTTCTTTATTAATATTATTAATATTAGTCGTGTTAAGGATGTCGAAGGTTAATTTTTCTTTTCAGATCTAATTGTCAGAGTTTGGCATTTAAAATTACCAATGCAAGACGATAGAATCTTTAACATAAACTTAATACTAATTTTGCAAGCTAGAAAATAGAACGTTTCAATTGTAAAAATGTTAAGTGGACATAGGAATTTCATAGGATACTAGCGAAAGGATAGACCTAAAAGAAATAAACGTTCCATGCTTTGTACGGCAATTACTTAAAAGCGGAAAGCGAACAACCGATAAACGGAGATCCACCCTAACTTTGTTTCGTTTCTCCGACCGGAAACGAGAAAATTGAATCCCCGTTTCCTCTTCCATCGACACGCTCTGTGAGCACCAGTTTCGAACGAATCCTGCAGTGAAACGTTTTTAAAACGAAGAATTTTACGAAGAAAATTGTGCGATAGAAAATGTCGATGAACAAAGTGGAAGAAACTTGGACAAAACAGGAGAAGAAAGTAAAAAACTACGATGGTATTTCCGTGTTCAGTTATCGGGTCGCAAGATTGCTCGTAAATTGAGAAATAAACGGCAATTCGCAAACTGTGGCAAAGTCTTATCGCGGTGGAGGCGGTCTGTACCGATAAGGAGCACATACGTTTCCTGGAATTTTCAACGAAAAGTCTGATCAAGTGTAATAGAAAGTGAACGGACAAAGAGAAACTAGTTTAGCTTCGTGGAAACACTCGTCAACAAACGTTCGTAATATCTCGTGAATAATTAATTATGCCAGCAAACAAGACGCTCTTATCGGAAGGTTGTCATTCGTTTTGACGTTTTGTAATCGAGGTTTTATCGTCACGGGGCCCGTCTTCGGCTCGTGAAATAATTTTTATATTTAGCGCACCATCGGTCTGACTCGCCGGTTTCGGCGCGAGTAATCGAATCCGGGAAAAGAACGAGTCATCGAGAAGCTGCAATGGCACGTCATGCCTCGATTAGTACCTGACTGCTTCACGATCTTTCACGTTCCTTCGTTTCCGAGGTTGGCCACGTGCCTTTTAAAGACCTCAACCTCGCTGACTCATAATCAGCGATACAGTGTCACAAAATCGATACATGAAAAAATAAGTTGAAGTTATCAAGGCTTTTCTTTTTGCTGAGACCGTCAACTTTGATAAGAGCAATCTGTTCACTTCCATACTGAAAAATAGTCGAAATTATACGATAAATCCAGAAAAATAACTTTGAAATAAAGTAGAATTTAAAATATTGAACTGTAAGGTATATCTTTCAGTAATTTCATTTTATCGCAAATGTAGTGTACGAAAAGAACAATACTATCGCTCTGTGCTGTCATTCGCATTCGCCTGCATTGATAACTAGGTGTCCATGACGTCCATGACTAAACTAAAAGGATCTATACGACTCTTGCAATCGTTGATCACATAATCAACCTGTAGCTGCACCTAATCTTCCCATGATAATGATACGCCGAGTTGGCCCAAATAATAAGAAAGATTACACGGCTCGATGTCTGCACGGTCCGATGTGGGCACAGATTAGATCCAATCTCGGTCTTCGACGGTGTACATATAAGAACGTGGCGGGAGGTCGGATCACAATTTCAAATTCCACGAAGGGCCAATTGATGGAGGTCGAAAGGCAAGGTGGGTTCATTGAGTAACGGCGAAGGTAGTAGTGTTAACAGTAGATCGAACACGGAGATTAACGAGGTATTAATCAGAGCACGGCGAGAGCGAAGAGCCGCCCACGTAACGGAGCTACACGATGACCTAACATCCTGTATCGCAGCATGCCTCGTGCTCTGAATCTGTCGAACGTGTTTGCTCGAACGTTTTATACATAGACCTGTTCGTCCATGGGAAGACGATGGTAAGAAAACGAGAGGGAAAGTGAGGATTCGTATCCACGAGGTTTGGTTTGTTTAGTATACAAAACTCTGATGTGCATTTCAAACAATTTTTTAATAAAATAAAATATTCTAACTGTGTGTCGAACGATGCTGAACAATCAGATTATCAAATTATTAATGTAATTGAATTAAATATTAATTTGCTTGAGAACTAAAAAGGGATAAATGGTATATTTTTAACTAACTCGAATGGAAGAACAGAAGAGATCTTGCAAATCACTGTTGGATTCTATTTCAAGAATTAATGCTGGTAACAGTGGCAATCGGGTGCGTTCGCCTCGCGTTAGATTAACGAGGACGAACGCTCGTAAAGCTTCCACAAGCTGGCCTAAATATAAGCGCCTACGAAGTTTCTCGTAACGAACGATGTAATCCGGACTTCCTGCAGCTTTGGATATCCCGTGTACGAGTAAGGTTTATCTCTTATTTTACCCGAGATTGTGGCCGCCCATTGTCTTTTGGGAAAACAATCACGAAACCCGGTATATGTTCATAAAGAAAGAAAAACTACTTCAATATTCTTCAACAACTTAGGCTCGAAAGTATGCAAAGGCAATTTTTAATATTCTAACATATCATGTGATAAATTTTACTAACGACGACGTTCTTATATCGTACGGACCTAGGTCCTTAGGTTCTTCCAGATGCGACCGATCTCCGTACCTCAGATTTTTCATGTATCGGCAACCTGTTATTTTTATAATCTCATTGTCAGTGTTAATTGTAATAACTAACTCTGGAACAAGTACATACGGTCGCCGACCGCAAGGATTAATCATTAAAGGGCTAAAATTTAAGTTCACCAATTGAGAAGTCCTTCTTGCAACCACTGAAAGGATCAGATAACTCGTGCACATCAAACCTCTCCTATTATTCAGATTACAACTGCTAGACGATTCAACGAACCAAACCGAATAACCAGATCACGACTGATCGTTTTGGTGTGTGTGTGTGTGTGTGTGTGTGTGTGTGTGTGTGTGTGTAGAAAAGCTCGCAGGGATCGATTTGAATGTCAAAGCGAGCGAACATGAATCGGTGGCGTCTCTATCGAACCGATCTTCTCAATGTTCGTTTGACGGAATAAATTACGCGGCTGGACCCCGTCGACCTTTTCGCGCAAACTTTTTCGCGGATCGACGGCTACGTAACCGATGCCATTACCCGCGTTTCCTAGTTCTGTCGGCATTATTTATATCCGTGGTCGCCGGAGGAGCCGGAGCAGAAAACGTTTATTCGTGGCCGGCGTGACTCACGAGGTGAACGAGCACCTTCTTTCTCGGGTCGAACCGCTAAGAAAGTGTTCCAGGGGTTGGACAAAATAATGGAAACACTTGTCACGGATACAGGATCCTATAATTAACACAACGGACACCAGTGGAAACAATTAGTTCGATTACTCGAATATTTTGGAACGTGGAACTAACAGAGGACGATTTTCGGACTTCTCTTGCTATTTCTGAATGAAAATTCTGAATGAAAATTTTCTAAAACCATACACTTATTATGATACGTGGAAATAAAGAAGGCAGGGAAGAAAATATTGAACTCGCAACAGAAATTTAATATTTTATTCTAAAGTTACACGAATGTGTGAACTTTTGGAGACTCCGGTAGCGCAGCTTTTTAAAAGAACCTCAACGAATTAAGATGTTAACGAAGTGAGTAATTAGAAAAAAGGCATGAAAAGGAATTGATTGACACCTGGGGAGGGTAATCGGGAGGAAAAAGGGTGCTCGATCATATTTATCGATGACAGATGGAAGTTTATCGTCGCACAGAGAACAGTCGCGATGAAACGGGAGAACCCACTCGCCTTGATTCCGAAGGGAGACATAAAAGGAGAACGGTTCTAAGCTTGTCGAAGCACCTGTCATTAGACCCGCCTTGAAACGTCCTGCCATGCGAGAGGAAATTGATGTAAAGGATGGTAGAAGATTGTGGAATCATCTTTGCGTAAAATGTTTCGCCTTCGACCCTTTGTGATATTTATGAGAAAACAAAAGCGATGCAATCTTACTAACATAGGAATATTAATAATATGCTGTTGCGTATTAAATACAAAATTCTGAAGCGTATAAAATGTATAAGCATTTATTTTGAAAAATATAATACAAATCCGCCTCGAACGCCATATCTCAAAGAATATTTCAAATATCGACACCAAATCTTTTGCAGATTAATTTCAAAGCTTCAAACTATATTTTCAGGTTCATACAAAAGTGTTCGATCTTGTCAAAATTTTACAGCAGAAATATTGCTTAAAATAAGAGCAGAAATCGTGATATTTTTTCCAATTGAAATTCTAGACGCGGAACGGGTCGCAGCTACTTCTGAGAGTGACTATCCTGTTACTTAAACGCGTAATTAATTTAACGACGCCTCTGAACGCAGAGTAATGCTTGCAAGGGAAAATTAACCACGACGACGCTATTATTTCGCGTTTCGCGTTCAACAAACACGGCTCAATTTAAATCGCGATCCCAACACGAACGCATAGATCGAGACCTAACGTCCCATTAGTTGAGCGCGTTCGCAATAGAAGAAATTACAGCATTTCGCGATGGTCGTGGGCAAATGAAAGCTGATATTTCATTATCGAAGTGGCAACCAACGCGATGAAATTGTGGAAGCCACTTGCTGTTTACTTTCTGGGACGAGGACTTACAAGGAGTGCGTGGTCGTCCTAACTCGTAGGAGTACCTGCCACTTACGTATCGATATTGAACACTGTGAACTCTGAATTCCAAATTTTCTGACCCAATGTCTCTCGTACCGTCATTTTTAACCATTTCGATACGACACGATTGGGCATAATCCCAAGAAATAAGAAACACTATGCCTGATTTATCTACTGATGAAAAATATGGGAAACAGAACTTATCATTTTTATTACATACTTTCGTAATTGATATTGGAGCATTTTTCAAATAATACCTATATAATTAAAGGTGTAATTGATCCAATATTCTTTTATGCGACGTATAGGGGCAATTTGTGTAGTTGTGGCAATATTAAATCAAGCATACCTTTAATTGATTACACCTGCCAATTAATTGTTAATTTATCGAGCAAATTATCTGCACCTATATATCTACTTTTGAACGAATTTTTGAATTTCCAAAGTTTCTTAATAAAATAACACACTAAATATCCGTTAAAAAATGAGAGCTTGGTAATTTTGTAACTGGTGACTATACAATCAACCTTAGTAACAAAAGGATTAATTAATTGGCAGGATAAAAAGTCTTTCGTGATTTCAAAAACATTTGTATGATGAAAGATCGGTGCAATTCCAAGTTATTCTTGATTTTGCGATGAATAAGGTGTGCGAATTACGCCTACGGAAATAACACTTACGTAGCTGGTCGACCGTTTCTTCCGTCAGCGGAATTCAATTTCTTCACGGACGGAAGACACTTATGAGTCAAATGAATGATTTTGAATAACGATGATTCAGACCTGCTAATTATTTGGTAATCGCACGTATTGCTGGAATTATGTGGGTCACTGCTGACCAAAAATACCAAGAATTCTTAACTGTTTTGATGGCTAATTTCAGGCATTCGTCGCTTCGACAATTGAGCTTTTTCTATGTTTTTTCCTACATTGTACTAGCTTTAATTTAATAACTAACAATTTTGTCATCTTGTAAATATAAAAGGTGATAGATAATCACAAGAATTAAAAATCTTACACGAAAAATGTTAACAAATCGTATAAAAGATTATAATATTCAAAGTTAAAATTTTCCAAACAATAATAAACCAATTAGGCATTATTTCATTTAATTTAATGTCTATCTTAAGCTTTGCCTATTATAATGTGCCAGTACATACAACGACTAGAAATAGACGAAGAATGTTATATAATAAAAATTGATTTATAAATACATTATGGAGATATAAATGATCGATAAGTGCTACTGCATTAATAAGTTACAGTGCGAAAATAGATGGGTGATATTTATCGATGACGATGAAACGAAACAGTATAGTAAATAAAAAACCACAGTACACACAAACCGTGTAATAAGTTACTTAAAAAAGGAGATGCATTTCTTGTATTTTTCTTGTAAATTTGTAAAATGATGTAATTTGTCATGAAATAAATTTGGGATGCAGAGAAAATTTATTCATTGTTATTTATTTATTACCGATCACTCATGGGAGACACACTCCCCGTTTCCTTGAAATAATCCGTGTCATCACGTTACGCATGATCTTCTTAAAAATCGATATACAAACTTAGTGATCGATAACGTATCGAGTCATTCACGATTTAAATAGATATTTTCATAGAAAATGCATCTTTATATTTAAAATATAATTTTCTTTTCAATCTTATTAAAAAATGACTACTTTGCTGAGAAATCGTAATTATAAATTACCACGTTGTTTGTATCACAAAATTAAAATAAAATTATATTTAAATATTCCAAAGTTGCTATTATTTATGCTTCGATATCAAATTGAAAAGTAACTTTTGCAGATAGAGCAGCATCGGTGATTATTTCGGAGCCATTTAAAAAATTTGGAAGCCCCAAGTTTATCTAACACCCCTTTGAAAAATTTAACCATCAAAGTTTTTATGCACCCCAAAACAACGCGACACGTACGTCACACGAGGCATTAAAGAGATAATATTCATCGACTAAAGAGAACATTTCCCAAATTGAACTCCACCGCAAATTGCAAAGCAGTTCTGTGTACCAAACTCCCCCGAACAATCACGCTCGCAAAATGCCATGATACGCTTCCACAATAAAAACCAGACCGCTGAAATCGAAATGAAAAATAAAAAGAAAAAGAACTCACCAGCCTCGACCGTATCCGTCCCGATACACCGAAACCGCGAATCCAAACATGGATCTGGTCTCGTTCCTGTAAACCGCGTAATTCTTCGTCTCCACGTTGAACGCCTCGGAGAAACACGACGGCGATTCGGCGAGGAACATCAGGCCGATTAGGCCGATAGCAAGATTCGCGATCCACATACTTCCACGTCTTTTCATTATTTGTCACACACTAGCACACGATCGGTCGGTCCACTGTCACCAAAGTGTCATACGCGCGATCGTGATCGACGGAGGGTGGTGGTCAGGGTGCCGGTACCGATGATGGGAACACGGACGACATGTGGCTTCCACGAGGTATCCCCGAGAATACTGTGTGCGGATGCAACACAGAAACAAACGGGACGGCTCGGTGGAGCTGTACGACTGACGGAAGGAAGAAAAGTGAAGAGGGGGCAAAGAGTCGTGGTAGACGTATGCTTGACGGACGGTCGCGGACAGACTGAGTTGAAGTCCGTTCTTTCGGTTACTCTTCGCTCTCTTGACTCACGGGGGCTGCGACTCCCACCCACCGCAAGCGTTCCGCTTCGGTCTGCTTGCGTACCGCGACTGACAACGAGCCCGCTCGGTAGTCTGGCCGCAGTATTGCTCGGCTGTTTCTATCGATCGAGGATCACCGATTTTCAGGAAATGAATTTGAGACGACATCTCTGCACTTAACCCGGATATGGTGTCCTTGAAAGTAGTCTTCAAAAGTAGTCTTATTACATTCACAGAGACAGCTTATCTTGAGTGAATGTATCGTATGGATTGTTTAATTAACCCCTCAAGGCCCATTTCTGTAATATTACGTTTGTCGCTTACTGATCAAAATTGTTTTCTGCGTTAAGTTTGACGAAAATATGCGCTTTCCTTTTGTATCATTCAATGTATTAAACATGGGAGAAATTAGGTGCTAAATAATTAAGGAAAATGTTTAAAATTACAACCAAGAATTAGTAGAAAATCTTAAGGGGTTAAATATATTCGATAATTAGTTTACCTCTCGTAGACTCGAATAGTGATTTGATGAATAATTTATTGTATAAACCGAAGATTCCTAACTACAGTAAATTACCATGTTTCCATGATTTAACCCGGAAGTGAGCAACCCTCTGAGAGTTCTCCTCACGCTGTTATACGAATTTTACTTTCCTTTTTACAAAAACTACAAAAGTCATCTCTCAAATTTTCCAGTAGCATAACATATTTCAAAATAAAGTAACACATGAAAATAATCTTGAAAAATTGAATTCGTAAGAGAATTGGTTCACTCTGTATGCAATGCTGGTAGTACTACATATTTGAAAGTTCATAACTCAATTTTTAGCAGAAAGATGAACCTTTCATCTTTGTTAAAAAATGTCATTTTTAACATTGTATGACAAAAATTAGATATCTTGACGTGGCCTTAATCCTTCCACCCAGGATCAATCGAATAGGTTCATTTAATAGAACTTTTAAAACCCGAAAACCTCAATCTCCAATTTTTTATTTTTTTTACAAAAACCTTTTGTTTATGAAATATTTGACCGTTCCGCGATTTTTGACGGACTCTGTATAAGCGGATAGAGTATTCGGTGTCTCACAGCGCAGCCTGATTGTGTGATTTTTCAAAGTAGCCATCTTTGAGAATAAACCGCTTCGCCCTCTGGCTAGGGACATGAATACTACGGTTTCCTGGTTCGAATGTTCACTATTTTGTATATCTATATGTTTTATGCAAATTTTAACTTGTAATCTAGCCAAGTAATTAATATATTATTTATGCTACATATATCATACATATAAATCCATTTTTATCACGCATCATTCTATAATATAATCCTATTTGTATAATCCTAGGCCCAGATTTATCATTTCATATGTATGTTATTACAATCTTTTTAGCGAATTAGAAATTAATTTGTTACGATGTATTAAAATAATGAAGCGAATTCTCAGTATACTGAAATAAAAAGCACGTGTATAAAGTTCGCTTTTCAGAAACAATTGAAAAATAATTTGTTTTCCTATGTAGGATACTAATAGTATAATTTTTACAATCTTTAGTAACGTATCAAATTATAAGTTCATAACTGGAATTGAAATTTAATTAGCAAAAGCAGTGTATCCATTTATATAATTAACCAACATTGTATATCCACGAAATTTGGACGCTAGCACGATAAAACATTATATTATTATAAAATAATCAATTTAATACAGTGTGATTAGATGCAAGTAATTTTAGACATTTTTTAAATTTTATACCAAGCATGCCCGAGAACGGTACAGGTGGCACCATCTAACAACGAGGGATACAACTAAATTATCAAAAAATGAGCAACTCTGGCATTTCCGGTGGGTGAATCGCGTTTTGTATTCAAAATTCTATGGAAATAATGTCACCAGTCATCACAACAGGCGTTAAATTCCAAAACTGGAAAAATATGATCCGCTTGGCACACAAATGGTATCACCATCGGAACAAGGCACTATTCTAGTCGGTGATAATATAAAGAAATATAGTAGATATTATATTTACTTTTTGGTATAGCGTAAGGTTAATTCTTTCGTATCCGTGAATGGAAAATGTTACAAAATGATCGAAATGTTTATATGTTAACTACGAATCGTAGCACTTAGCTCGATATCATTCTCTAAAGATCGGATATCTTATAATCTTATACCAAAAGATACGATTAAGTATCTTACCAAAAATCTTTAGAGAACCAAATCGATTACCAGGTCACACCACGAGGAGGTGGCTACGAATGTGACCCATCCTAATTTTATTAAAATCTTACAAAAGCCTTACATAAATCTTACAAAAATCTTACAAAAAACCTTACATAAATCTTACATAAATATTACATAAATCCTACAAAAATCTTACAAAAATCTTACAAAAATCTTACAAAAATCTCACATAAATCTTTCAAAAATCTTACAAAAATCTTACAAAAATCTTACAAAAATCTTACAAAAATCTCACAAAAACCTTTCATAAATCTTACATAAATCATACGTAAACCTTACACAAATCTTACAAAAATCTCACATAAATCTTAATAAAATCTTACAAAAATCTTACAAAAATCTTACAAAAAACCTTATATAACTGTTACATAAATCCTACAAAAATCTTACAAAAATCTAACAAAAATCTTACAAAAAACCTTATATAAATCATACAAAAATCTTACATAAACCTTACAGAAATCTTACAACAATCTGACATAAATCTTACGAATATCTTACAAAAATCGTACAAAAATCTCACATAAATCTTTCACAAATCTTACATAAATCTTAAAAAATCTTACTACAAAGTTGAAATCCCTCGATGTCTTGCGCTCCCACGATGTCCTGTGCTCCCGCGATGTCCTGTAATACGTAACTTTCAAATTTATTAGCATCTTAATAATAATTACAAGGGCCCTAACTGCAACTTTCTACTCTAAGTTTGTACTTGTCGTATTTCGAGTGATTGCCACCAAAGAAATTTGGAAGAAGGAAAGTTAAAATCACGAAAGTTAGTATGAAAAGATTTTAAGAAAATAAAGGTGAGTGTAAAATTAAGAAATTTGGCATGGAAAGTAGAGAGCAAAGAAATTTAAAATGAAGTTAATTAAAAAACGCGAGCAAAAGTAAAAAAATTCACTTCAATTCCAAAGTATCTCCGAGTGCACACAACGCACTCACGACCATTCGACAACCCCAATGACCAACACCTTTCACCGACAGCACCCTACCTTCGTGGGCCAGAAGATGATTGAATCGTGGCTTACGTGAACAAGGAATTGAATCGAGCCAAGCGTACCAACTAGTGAGGAGAGGTCGTCGTCTGCGAGGATCCATGATGAGACCCATGTGCCTCTGCCCCCGTGTGAGGGGGGTCTGACGAAGGCGAGTCCCACCACGGACCCCGACCCAGATCGGGCAGTCTCGATACTGCCATCGATCGAAGCCGCAGACGCGCCCCGGGTACTAGCCAGCACCCCCGACTCGAAACCACCCCGAGCCACAGCACAATCAATCCCTTTTGGTCAACTCAGGTTTGGTACCAATCGATGGAAGACGACTTACGATCGTTAAAGATTGCCTAATGGTCGATTACCCGCGTGTAGCCGGCGTACACGAGAGCGAGTAACGCCGTGCCTAACTTCGTAAATACCGAACGAAAGCGAATTGTTGGTAAAAATATGAAAAATTAAAGTTACAAGCTAAAACGGAATGAAAGGTTGGCAAATCTTCGAGTTGGCAAGTACAGTTTAGAATGGAAAGCGCTTACAATTTAGGCGCAAGTTCTTCACCACCAGATCGTTTGGTGATGAAGGACTTACGCCTATTTGCCCACCCTCCCTCCCACAAGATTTAATTTGATTACATAAATCTTACAAAAATCTTACATAAATCTTATAAATATCTTAAATTAAACCTAAGATCCCTCGATGTCCTGGGCTCCCACGATGTCCTGCGCTCCCACGATGACCTGCAATAAAGAACTTTCAAATTTATTAGCATCTTAATAATAATTACAAGGGCCCTAACTGCAACTTTCTACTCTAAGTTTGTACTTGTCGTATTTCGAGTGATTGCCATCAAAGAAATTTGGAAGAAGGAAAGTTAAAATCACGAAAGTTAGTGTGAAAAGATTTGAAGAAAATAAAGGGGAGTGTAAAATTAAGAAATTTGAAAAGAAATATTGAGGGAAATGAAATTTAAAATGAAGTTAATTAAAAAACGCGAGCAAAAGTAAAAAAATTCGCTTCAATTCCAAAGTATCTCCGAGTGCACACAACGCACTCACGACCATTCGACAATCCCAATGACCAGCACCTTTCACCGACAGCACCCTACCTTCGTGGGCCAGAAGATGATTGAATCGTGGCTTACGTGAACAAGGAATTGAATCGAGCCAAGCGTACCAACTAGTGAGGAGAGGTCGTCGTCTGCGAGGATCCATGATGAGACCCATGTGCCTCTGCCCCCGTGTGAGGGGGGTCTGACGAAGGCGAGTCCCACCACGGACCCCGACCCAGATCGGGCAGTCTCGATACTGCCATCGATCGAAGCCGCAGACGCGCCCCGGGTACTAGCCAGCACCCCCGACTCGAAACCACCCCGAGCCACAGCACAATCAATCCCTTTTGGTCAACTCAGGTTTGGTACCAATCGATGGAAGACGACTTACGATCGTTAAAGATTGCCTAATGGTCGATTACCCGCGTGTAGCCGGCGTACACGAGAGCGAGTAACGCCGTGCCTAACTTCGTAAATACCGAACGAAAGTGAATTGTTGGTAAAAATATGAAAAATTAATGTTACAAGCTAAAACGGAATGAAAGGATGGCAAATCTTCGAGTTGGCAAGTACAGCTTAGAATGGAAAGCGCTTACAATTTAGGCGCAAGTTCTTCACCACCAGATCGTTTGGTGATGAAGAACTTACGCCTATTTGCCCACCCTCCCTCCCACAAGATTTAATTTGATTACATAAATCTTACAAAAATCTTACATAAATCTTATAAATATCTTAAATTAAACCTAAGATCCCTCGATGTCCTGTGCTCCCACGATGTCCTGTGCTCCCACGATGTCCTGCGCTCCCACGATGACCTGTAATAAAGAACTTTCGAATTTATTAGCATCTTAATACTAATTACAAGGGCCCTAACTGCAACTTTCTACTCTAAGTTTGTACATGTCGTATTTCGAGTGATTGCCATTAAAGAAATTTAGAAGAAGGAAAGTTAAAATCACGAAAGTTAGTATGCAAAGATTTTAAGAAAATAAAGGGGAGTGTAAAATTAAGAAATTTGGAAAGAAATATTGAGGGAAATGAAATTTAAAGTGAAGTTAATTAAAAAATCGCGAGCAAAAGTAAAAAAATTCACTTCAATTCCAAAGTATCTCCGAGTGCACACAACGCACTCACGACCATTCGACAACCCCAATGACCAACACCTTTCACCGACAGCACCCTACCTTCGTGGGCCAGAAGATGATTGAATCGTGGCTTACGTGAACAAGGAATTGAATCGAGCCAAGCGTACCAACTAGTGAGGAGAGGTCGTCGTCTGCGAGGATCCATGATGAGACCCATGTGCCTCTGCCCCCGTGTGAGGGGGGTCTGACGAAGGCGAGTCCCACCACGGACCCCGACCCAGATCGGGCAGTCTCGATACTGCCATCGATCGAAGCCGCAGACGCGCCCCGGGTACTAGCCAGCACCCCCGACTCGAAACCACCCCGAGCCACAGCACAATCAATCCCTTTTGGTCAACTCAGGTTTGGTACCAATCGATGGAAGACGACTTACGATCGTTAAAGATTGCCTAATGGTCGATTACCCGCGTGTAGCCGGCGTACACGAGAGCGAGTAACGCCGTGCCTAACTTCGTAAATACCGAACGAAAGTGAATTGTTGGTAAAAATATGAAAAATTAAAGTTACAAGCTGAAACGGAATGAAAGGTTGGCAAATCTTCGAGTTGGCAAGTACAGTTTAGAATGGAAAGCGCTTACAATTTAGGCGCAAGTTCTTCACCACCAGATCGTTTGGTGATGAAGAACTTACGCCTATTTGCCCACCCTCCCTCCCACAAGATTTAATTTGATTACATAAATCTTACAAAAATCTTACAAAAATCTTACATAAATCTTATAAATATCTTAAAATAAACCTAAAATCCCTCGATGTCCTGTGCTCCCACGATGTCCTGCGCTCCCACGATGACCTGTAATAAAGAACTTTCGAATTTATTAGCATCTTAATAATAATTACAAGGGCCCTAACTGCAACTTTCTACTCTAAGTTTGTACTTGTCGTATTTCGAGTGATTGCCATCAAAGAAATTTGGAAGAAGGAAAGTTAAAATCACGAAAGTTAGTGTGAAAAGATTTGAAGAAAATAAAGGGGAGTGTAAAATTAAGAAATTTGGAAAGAAATATTGAGGGAAATGAAATTTAAAATGAAGTTAATTAAAAAACGCGAGCAAAAGTAAAAAAATTCACTTCAATTCCAAAGTATCTCCGAGTGCACACAACGCACTCACGACCATTCGACAATCCCAATGACCAGCACCTTTCACCGACAGCACCCTACCTTCGTGGGCCAGAAGATGATTGAATCGTGGCTTACGTGAACAAGGAATTGAATCGAGCCAAGCGTACCAACTAGTGAGGAGAGGTCGTCGTCTGCGAGGATCCATGATGAGACCCATGTGCCTCTGCCCCCGTGTGAGGGGGGTCTGACGAAGGCGAGTCCCACCACGGACCCCGACCCAGATCGGGCAGTCTCGATACTGCCATCGATCGAAGCCGCAGACGCGCCCCGGGTACTAGCCAGCACCCCCGACTCGAAACCACCCCGAGCCACAGCACAATCAATCCCTTTTGGTCAACTCAGGTTTGGTACCAATCGATGGAAGACGACTTACGATCGTTAAAGATTGCCTAATGGTCGATTACCCGCGTGTAGCCGGCGTACACGAGAGCGAGTAACGCCGTGCCTAACTTCGTAAATACCGAACGAAAGCGAATTGTTGGTAAAAATATGAAAAATTAAAGTTACAAGCTAAAACGGAATGAAAGGCTGGCAAATCTTCGAGTTGGCAAGTACAGTTCAGAATGGAAAGCGCTTACAATTTAGGCGCAAGTTCTTCACCACCAGATCGTTTGGTGAAGAAGAACTTACGCCTATCTACCCACCCTCCCTCCCACGTGTTCTTAACTTAATTACATTAATCTTACAAAAATCTTATAATAAACTTCAAATCTCTCGAGGTCCTGTACTATGCAACTTACAAAAAAATTAATATCTTAACAATAATATCAAGGTCCCTAACCACAACTTCCTATTCTAAGCTTGCACTTCCTTTACCACGGGAATTTGGAATAAATAACTGTAAAATAAAGGAATTTAAAGTGCAAAAATTTAGAAAAAAGAAACTCGGAGCAAAGATATTTGAAATGAAGTTAATTAACAAATGACTAAAATAATAAACGTGAACAAAGCAAGAAAATTCTTTTTCGTCCAAGAATATCCTCGTGTACGCGCAACATACCCGGACCATCCAACAACCCCTAACGACCAGCATCTTTAACCAACAGCACCCTACCCTCGTGGACCAGAGGGAAGTTGAATCGTGGCTTACGTGAACAAGGAATTGAATCGAGCCAAGCGTACCAACCAGTAAGGAGAGGTCGTCGCCTGCGAGGACCCACGATGAGACCCATATGCTTCTGCCCCCGTGTAAGGGGGGTCTGACAAAAGCGAGTCCCACCGCAGATCCCGACCCAGATCGGGCAGTCTTAATACTACCATCGATCTAAGCCGCAGACCCGCCCCGGGTACTTAGCCAGCACCCCCGACTCGAAACCACCCCAAGCCACTGCACGATCAACCCCTTCCGGACAACTCAGGTTTGATACAAATTGATGAAAAATGAGTTACGATCATTAAAGATTGATGGACGGCGTTCTCGCGTGCTGTGCACCTACACGCGAGCCGTGTGTGTTGCGTTTAACATCGAGGATATCGAACGAAAGAGACTCGAAGAAGATAATTAAGTTAGAAAATGAATTGAAATGAAAATTAGGGAAAATTTGGAAATTAAGCTAATGTGAAAATGATAGAAGTAATTTTGAATAAAAGGGGTATCGTTGGGTAGATTAGTGCAGTTTAGAATAGGAAGCGCTTACAAACTTGACGCAAATTCTTCGCCAGGTACCGTGGTGAAGAATTTGCGTCCCGTGCCCTCCCTTCCTCCCACGCACGGTGTATTTTATAGATTTTTAACAGAATTTTTGCGTATATACAAAATCATTCGTACGTGAAGGTAATATTTAATATAGGATTCTTAAAACTAACGCATTCATTGCTGGTAAACCTAATAGTAATGCAGGGAAAACCTTTACCCAACTTATTGAATCAAATCCTAAATTGACGGTCACTTTCATCCAGTAGTATTATTTGCTGAAATAAACGATAGTGAAATAGAAAAATTGATCATTTAAAGATGAATATTAATCGATACCTTAATTCGGATAGTCCAAAAAAAATACCATAAGTAAAATAAGACCCTGAAATATGAATCATAGAAAGAATGAATGGAAATTAAATAACAAAGTTCTAAAACAGAAAATAATATTAACATTCTACACTGAGAAAAATTCAAACTGAAACTGAAGAAACAGAAAATATAATTAATGTTACAATCACCGATAAAAATTCATAAAAATTGAATAATAAAATCTTAAAACAGAAAATATAATTAATATCGTGGTCTTATAAAGATTTGTAAAATATTTCGAACGCGTTTGAAATGAAAATATAACTAATGTCGAGAAATAAATTCAAGGTAATATAAAGTGATAAATAAAAAAATAAAAAAAGGAAATAAAATCGCGATTCAGCGATATTAAACTCGGAAAATGTCGAGCTTAATATTTGACGATATTGTTCATATCGTTAAAAAAACCATGTAAAACATAAAACAAACCAAAAATTAACGAGCATAGTGACAATGGAATGACTGTCCATCCGAAGATGGACAATCATTAAATAGTTCCCCTCTTCTTTGGCAAAATTTGCCGGGGCTCTTCGGCATATAGCCTCTTCTCTCTTCGGCTAATTAAGCCTCACAAATGATCACTCGCGAAATTTTACAATTGCTCGGACATTCGTTCATTTTGGTAAAATAAAACAAGAAAAAACACCGGTAAAATTAAAATATTAGGTTGGCAACGAAATTTGGTATCTTTTCTATATATTTTATGTCAAAATTATCCAAATTTTAAAGCAGAAGAACAAAAATATTACATAATTTTGTAAGAAAAATAATGTAAATATTTCGAATAATGAAAATTAAATAACAAAGTTCTAAAACAGAAAATAATATTAACATTGTACACTGAGAAAAATTCGAACTGAAACTGAAGAAACAGAAAATATAATTAATCACCGACAAAAATTCATAAACATTGAATAATAAAATCTTAAAACAGAAAATATAATTAATATATCGTGGTCTTATAAAGATTTGTAAAATATTTCGAACGCGTTTGAAATGAAAATATAACTAATGTCGAGAAATAAATTCAAGGTAATTTAAAGTGATAAATAAAAAAATAAAAAAAGAAAATAAAATCGCGATTCAGCGATATTAAACTCGGAAAATGTCGAGCTTAATATTTGACGATATTGTTCATATCGTTAAAAAAACCCTGTAAAACATAAAACAAACCAAAAATTAGCGAGCATAGTGACAATGGAATGACTGTCCATCCGAAGATGGACAATCATTAAATAGTTCCCCTCTTCTTTGGCAAAATTTGCCGGGGCTCTTCGGCATATAGCCTCTTCTCTCTTCGGCTAATTAAGCCTCACAAATGATCACTCGCGAAATTTTACAATTGCTCGGACATTCGTTCACTTTGGTGAAATAAAACAAGAAAAAACATCGGTAAAATTAAAATATTAGATTGGCAACGACATTTCGTAACTTTTCTATATATTTTATGTCAATATTATCAAAATTTTACAGCAGAAGAATAAAAATATTACATAATTTTGTAAGAAAAATAATGTAAATATTGCGAGTATTCGTTGCCAATCTAACATTTCAAATTTCACGAATGGTTTTTCTATTTTTTTATTTTACAAAAGTAACCGAATGTGCAATTGTAAAATATATTATTTCACAACACTTTTCACTTGAAATACTTCATTTTTGCAGTCGGGTCTAATACCGCGACTACGACTTACAAACTAAGGCTTGGCCTTACGAAAAATCGAAACAAAAGAAAATTAAATACAACAGGAAATTTGCATTTGGATTTTTCTGTTCGATTTTTCGTCTTTTCAACACCCCAGATACAAGCTTCTCACGTATTGTTACCGAATACAGAGAGAAACATGAAAGCTTGCTCTGGCCCTGCCTGCTTAACAACTAAATCATTCACACCAGAAGTAAACTACCTGCCTGCCTAACAGCTATATCTAAAAATTTGGCAAAAATCATTCACACCAACACACACGCTCCACGATTCTCACACAAACCACCCGGGTGCAAAGAAAACCTAATCCTAGGGAGAACGTCCCGGGACGTCTCCGACACCCGAGTTCAAATTCGCATTCATGCTCTAATAAAGTCATACCTTATTCCCTGAAATCGACTGACAATTGACAGTGAACGTTATTTAAAAATTTTTGGAATATCTAATACTCTTAAAAGTCTAAATTAATGATTTAAAATTTGAGAAGACTTGGATTTGTAAGTAGATTTTAATATGAATGTAGGCAAAATGTAACTTTAAATTATTTTTAATCGACACAAATTCCACAACCTAACCACACACACACACATGTGGAACTTATGTCAATTATGGTTCACTATCTGATTGTCAGTCGCCAAAAAAGAATTAAACTTAAAAACTAAACCTTGCCCATCGCCCTCACCCATACGGATAACATCTAAGCACCCGTATGGGTTTGGGCAGAGAAATGAACAAGGCCAAAAGAAATTGCACCTACCGTTTTTCTTCAAGTTTGCTGGAAACATAATTACCAATGATTCATTAAAATATTCTTTCATAGGAATGAATGAAAACTGAAGTTTAAAATGTACTGTACTTTAGAGAACTTCTTAATGCCAAAGTGAGATTCAAAAAATTTTGAAAAATTTTGAAAAATTTTGATACTAAAGCAAAACTAATAAAAACTGATTTTTACTTTCAGAAAATGAAAGAATATATTTTAGAGAGATCCCGATATCAAAGTAAAACGCTTTAAATGATTAAAAACATTCGTAATTGTTACTTTGATATCACAATCTGCTCTGTTTTCTTGTACGGTGGGTGTATATTTTGAAAAAGAACCCGAAATACGCGAACAAAAGTGAAATAATAATTTAACTATTTCTGTGAAATCGGGGGATCGTCCCGACTTCGGAATAAATTATTTTCTATGCAATTTTCATTTCGACATATCGATTCGTACAAGAAAATACAAAGAAACAATTTTCACGAATATCATCGCATAAATATGCGACAATATTCGTGGTCACTATGCTCGCAACAAATAATAAAAATTACAACCAGTTCCCGTGTCGTTTTCGGACCATTCGTCCACGACATGATGGGAACCGGAGGAACCATAAAGCATGCGACTCACCAATCGCAGAATTACACCCCTGCAACCACCGCGCGTCTTTAGATTGACCCAAAAAATGACCCATGGTTGACCAGCCTCGCTCGTACCATCGTTGCATCATCGTCCATTGCATGATTGACAGTTTTGGCCATCCGGATCCATCAGCAGAAAGTCCTGCTTCGGTCCAGTTCAGCTTCCACTGAAAATTGATAATCACAAAGGTTACTAATCTTCTTTCGATCACTTGTATTTCGAATCGTTTAAATTGTTTTGTTTCTGCATGCAATAGCTAATGAGTTTATAGTCATTTGCATGCACATGCAAGAAACAAGCGTTCGTAATTTTATAAATTCTAAGCATGCAAAACTACGGGGTAAACATGCACGGAAATATATAATCAGACATGCGTATAAATTATAATACGAGTCACAACACCAGAAAAATTAGTAATAAATTGTACAAATACGAAAACCACACAGGAAACCACACCAAAAAAAAAACAGTAATACAAGTTAAAACGTGAAGGGAAGCCCACCAAAAAACTTAGTAATATAGGTTAAAATAAATACGTATACGCATGCACAAACACTTAGGAAACTACACCAAAATGTTTACTAATAATTGTTAAAACACATAAAGAACCACACCGCAAACCGCACTAATGTCACGTGTCCACTCCCATAAACAAACACACCAGAACACAAGTGTGATCACCAGTCACATAGGGAACCACACCAGGAAATGTACCCATGCACCCCCATACACGTGCACCCACACACAATAGCCTCTGGATGACCACTTGCAAACAATATCCGAATTGGTAAACTCGTACCGATGCGTGATAATTGCTTAGAAGTGAACTCCTTGACAGCTGATGGAAAACTGATAACATTTGACCTCAAACAAGGACGAGCCGTTGAAAGAAACATTCAAGGTATGTATGTACTCGGTGGCTTATTGTTTGCTCGATCGACTTATTGTTTGCTCGATCGACTTATTGTTTGCTCGATCGACTTTTATTACCCAAGGCAAAAAAGGGTAACCGCCTTGGTTCGATCTATTATTTACCACATATTTCGTTAACAATTCATAATTTTACGATCATTTATTAAATAAATTATTGTTATAATAACAATATAGGAGTTTATAAGTTATATATTTTTTATTACACATCTATATAATTTCAAATGAAAATTATACAACGGATAAAATTTATATTTATTTTATTTCGTCTTATTTACGATGTTTAATACATTAAAATTTATCTGTGTCTTTCTATAATTCTAATTAATAACATTTTTATTTATTATAATGTTTGATGTTCCTTATGCATAAATCTATGTAGTCAACAAAATAATATAAAATTTTACATTAGTCCAAACTCAAACAACGAACAACATGCTGCTCCAAGGATTGCATATCTCTAAAGGTGCAATCACATTTTGGACATAAAAATGTAGACATCATTGGAGGTATTAGTTCAGTTTCGGTTCTCTGAAATTTTAATTACAAATAAGTCAATTTCTACAATTACGTTGTGTGTATGTGCAAATCACTTGGAAACTTACTTGGTTTTCAGAATGTTGCCTTCCGGCATTAGGCGTAATCTGAAATTTCAAACGACCGATTTCTTGTTGTAATTGTGTATTGAACTCTATCTGTTTCTGCAAATCCGTATTTAGAGTACTTCTTTCTTCCAATAATGATTCTTTAACTTTTTTCTCGTGTTTAAAATCTTCTTCGTACAGTTTCAATTGTGTTTGCAACAAATTGGTATTTTCCAACTGCATTGCGAACAAAGTATTATTATATTTAAGTTAACTTTCAGTTAACTTTACTCGAAAATTTATACTTACATGCTGTACCATTTCCCTTTGCAGTTCTTTGATACTTAACTCCTTCTTTTGTATGCTCTCGTGAAGGGTTCCGATTTCTGTCACCAACTGAGCACATTTTGCTTCGAACTTTTTCTTCTCCGTGTCTAAAGTCTTTTTGTAATGACTTTCGTACAGTTGACTTTGTTGATCCAACGATGATTTCTCCTCGTGCAGGCTTATCCTTTCTTGTTGCAAAAGTTCCTTGGCATCATTTAGATTTTTATACTCCAATTCAAGACTCTTCTTTTGAAAGTTAAGCAAATTCTTCTCTTCTTCCAGCTTCTCCTTTTCCTTACTGAGCGATACCTTTTCTTCTTCCAATAACTGTTTGGTGTTGGTGTTTTGTTTCTCCAATTCCATAGTGCTTTGGGCGGATTCGAAATTCGCACTTTTCGTCAATGCACCCTCTTCAGCGTTTGTATTAAGCATTGTTTCTAACTCGTCAACGATTGAATTACAATCGAATAGAGCTTTCTGAAACTGACTTTGTATCGCGCTCACAGATTTTATATTTTCGGAAAATTTCTGCCGTTCTTCAGTAAACTTTTTGTAACAACTTAACATCTGGTCGTTGTTCTTAAGGAACTGTTCGGCGTTCGACATTAAATCGCAAGAAACTCTGTCCTCGAATACTTGTGCAAGATCTTTCAGATACTTTTCTATGACAACGCACTGATTCAGTTGCTTATCAAAACAACCTATCAATTCTTGCGACTTTTCATTGTAGTCTTTAATTTTTTGGATATTTCGCTGGCAATATTTTTTAGGATTCACCGAACTTTTTATACAAAATTGTACAGGAGTGGTAACCTAAAAATGTTATGTAATTAACAAATTTCTTAATGCGCATTTATGAAAATACTCACATGTTCTAATTTATGTTCAAGTACAGCAGCAGATTCTTTCAAAGAATTAATTTCTTTGTCCTTTTTGGAACACTGTTCACATTCCAAATTCATGGGCTTTAGCTTTTCAGAGGTACAATAATCAAGAGACTGATTTAAGTAATTTAAATCGCTCGATTTTGACATTAAAGCTTCTACTTCTAACTTCTTTATATTCAGCCTTTGTTCTTGAATGGTAGAAGTAGCCTGCATTAACTGGGAGCTCATTAGATTTGATATACTGCGCAGTTTTTCAACATCGGTGGATAATTTTTCACACTTCAGCTTAGAATTATTCAATTCATCAGTTAAAACTAATACTTTATGCTCCGGTCCATTCTCAAGAATAGAAGGGGGGTCTTTTTCTTTTATGCTACTCTGTGTACTGTTTACGTTGAGAATCTATAATCAAAGAACAATATTAATAAATATTAACAAATATTACATAAGACAAAATAACATACATCGTATCCCATTTCTGTGTTCGCAGGTTCCTCAGAACTGAGTTTCATTTTTAATTCTGTATTTTCTTTTTTGAGATAGTTTATTAACTCTCTGGTTTCAGCAAACTTTTTTTTATGATTCTGATGGACTTTCATAATTTCTTCTTGCCAATTGGACAGGGTGTTAAACTGCTGCTTCATAGCTACGTTGTTCTGTTTCAGTGTTTCTTTCAATTTCGTATTTTCTTGTAATAATTCATTCAGTTTCCTCTGTACTTCTGTTGAATCCCACGATGCTATCATAGAGTTGTAATCCTGAAAGTAAAGTGATGATACTTTTAATAAATATCACTTTCAACTTTAAACAATGACCTTTAGTTAAACGGACACATACAACAGACATACTCTTTTGCTGGATATCAACATAGGAAGCAAGCGACGATGCTTGAATAGAATCCAGCGAATCTTTTCCTAACACAACAAAGGATAACGTATCATCTGAATCAACAATATTGAAATCAGTTAACGCAGCATCAGAATACACAGGTGTATTGTCATCCAATTTAAATCTGGCCTTCCCGTTATCCATGGTAAAGCCAAGGCTTTGCAAGTAACTTTCTGGTTCGATGCATTTTGCACCGATGCTCAACGATTTGGTTGTGTCTTGGTTTTGTAACGAAGATTTTTTTTCGTCATTAGACCCCATGACTAGAGATTAATCCACATCGATATTAATTCAATAATCTTAATGTTTAGTAGCACTGAAAAATCAATAGCATTCATAAATTCATATCAATCTATGACTAAAATCATTACAGACTTAAAATTGCATACAGAACAAACGTCGTACATTATACATTAGAAATAAAAAACAATAAAAGCAAGGATTTTTAATAAGTTACATTATAAATCATTGGTGTAACGTTTATGAGTTGCATGGATGAGATTAGGACTTAGATTTAATAATTTAATAACAATTTATCGATACGTTAAACGGTGGCTTCACTTTTCTCTCCCCAATGGAATTTAGACTTACCAGAATCATTACTTCGTGCATATGACGTTGTACATAAATGACAGCACTGTCAATGTGCTGACAACATGATTCATGATTGTGGTCGTTGATGATGGCGCTACAATACTATTATTTATAATGATAGAATGAATGATTTTTTATTACGAATAGCAACATTCATGATATTGCTCAGTCTCTATTAATAAAGAGTTATATTTCGAGTATGAATCCCTTTTGTTAGAATTTTATTTTAAATAATTGCAAAGAAAACCCCAGAACACTGCATCGTTTCAGGTGTGCAGCAGAATGTTAGGGATTTTCTTACTAACTGTGAAGAAACATTTCACTATCTGAGGTTTGTTTTTATTCAACTTTTTCACTAACAAAAGTATTTTTTCCGTTATCCAGCAATCTGTACTTATAAGTTGATATCGATTTAAAATACGGTGAATTAATATTATACTGAGAATGGAGTTCTTTTCACGATTTGTGATTATAAAAGGTATTATATTCATCGAGAAACAAAAGGATTAGAATCTTAAAATTATTGGGTAATATGAAGTTCTAAGAGAAGAAATCAAAACTAGATTTTTTTTTTGTATTTTCCATAAAAATAAGTTGTCATAGAATGAATCCTTTCAAATTAATCTTTCAAAATATTAAATTAAAAATTGTTTTCGATTCTCCATTAACAAATGGTAGGCTATGCTGGTACATTTATATTTTATATATTGTAATATGACTAAAAGGGCTTGGAACAAAGTGCATTATAAATTCAAAATAAAAATATTTGTGTATTTCAAGTATATCAAACGTTTCAAATCGATCTTTTTATTTTAATTTTGAATTCTTTTTATAGTGTTTAATGTAGGCTTTTGTTATAAAGATAGTTTTCCAACTTTATGAATTCATTTTAAAGTTACATTTATAGACTGCTTAATACTGTTTAATTAATCGAGCCACCCCATACAGTATACAGTATTGCAAGATACGGATGTTTGATTCACCGGAAAGAATCGATTCTGAATCGGAATGAGAGAATCGAATCCTCTTAAAAATCGAACCGGAATCGAACATCTCTATTGCAAGATTGTGGAGATGTCACAATCTCTACATGTAATGTAATATTACAGTGGAAAATATACGTAATATTGCATTTCCAGTGAAAAGTGGTTAGTTAGTTTGGTACTGAGGTATCAATGATTAGTCAGCATGGAGCAACAACCGATATTTTTGTCATCTCTAACCGCAAAATGAAGTTTATGATAATTGAATAATGGTGGATATTTCTGTAAGTACAAAGAATTACTTTCTTTCTTATTAATATTATCGATTAGTATTTGTATTTTCCTATCATAACGCCGTGAATGTATTATCCGTCAAACTTCGTAAAATCATTTACCTTTATTTGGAACAACTATAAAAATGTGACCTTATCTTTTATCACTTCGAACCGGAAAATTTTCAAAAAAATCGGATTAGTAATCTCTCGAGTAAAAAATTTAACATGTTCACTTACAAAGTGAATACATAGTATAACAGTTTTATGCGGACTTTATCGTACATAAAATCAGATGACAAATTATTCGCGATAAGCCGTGAAACAGGGCGAAGAAATGGGCGATCAATCGGGCATATTATTACAAATTCGCCAATCTGGTCGAAGATTTATTGTTCCAGTCCCGAGAAATGTCTCCATTATTATAGTCTGTCTATGGACTAGTTTATTTATAGATGTTGCGTAAAGGATATCCATTCTGTCGTGACAGGGTGTTGCGTAAAGCTTACCATGCTGCTTACATGCACTTCAGGTTTATCGTATCAGGGATCACATATGCAACCCACCTATGCGACCAGTTGTTTCTTCTAATTCTGATGTAGACAGGAGTTCGACTAACTTCGATATCGAAGGTCGATCTGCGTTCTTGTTTCTCGTGTTACGATGGATCAATAATCATTTTAATTTATCTCGATTCGTATAGATCGACCCCATGCATTTGGAACCAATTTGTAATAATTCTTCTCTGATCGCAATTAATTAAACATTTGATGAATCCAGGAAGAATTATATATTTTAAGGTCATGTTTTCTTCATACGTGTATTTTGTATAAGTTTGATGCACGGGGGTGCGATATTTCTGTGAAAATAGATTCCGTTTGTAATAATCTTAATATGTATACGTAAGAAGTTCGTCTAAAAATTTGACACTTTAATGGCGGAATATTTACGGAATTCTGTCACCCTTCTAAGCTAAAGGTTATTAACTGAAAATTACGAAATTAATAATTTGTGAATTGTAATTGGCGCGTGACAATAATTTTCCTTTATTTTTATATAGTAATCTTCGTGTTTTATTAATATTTTTTAAAAGACTAGACTATAGGTGACGCTGAGGGTTAACAGTGAATTCAAGTTTCTCCATTTACCATTATAATTTGACAATATATAGATATATAAATATATTGGGATAACTTCCGCAATTTTAGCTTACGCGTTTCTTCGGTAAGTCTGTAAAGGTCTATGATTCTCGGCCTATGACGATTTCTGTGTCTTTGGCACGGGACGTTTTATTGAATCGAGACATTTTATGAAGGAATAAAGAGGAGATCTTTGTGGGAGTCGTATCGAGCCACGTTTGTCTGAATTTTATTGCCAAGTTGGTCGCTACTGTCGCACGGTGTTCGTTTAAATCATGAACGTGGAAACAGAGTCCGATCACGTGAACGTGGAAAATAGAAAACGTGTCATCGGGAGCGCGCATGTGGCTATTCAATGGATTATTGAAAGGGGAAGACGTGTATTTTTGGCGCAGAAGGTCGTCGAATTCGATAACTGATTTTATGGGACGTCCTGTCGAACAAACGGGGACGCAATTCTGCTATCTTTAACCGACTTCGAAAAGGAGGAGGTTACTCAATTCGACATGTATGTTAATTTTTTTTTTTATGTATATTCGCCGATTACGCCGAGATGGATGGACCAATCGGAACCAAACCTTTTGCACCTTGTAGGGTATGACTCCCAGTTAGTCCCGTAAAAAAAAAAATTTTGCATTTCATCACCGCTTGCCCCTTTTTTATTTCAAAAAAGCGTACGATTTCGTCCGCGTTGTGTATGGTCATCGATTACTCCAAGATGGATGGACCAATCGGAACGAAACCTTTTGCATCTTGTAGAGTATGACCAACAGTTGGTCCCGTAAAAAAACCATTTTGGATTTTTTTCTTTTTTTTTCATTTTTATCGCAAAAACGTGGTATTTCACGTTTACTCGGCCTGATATCGATGAAACCTAGTACATATTACATTTTGCGACCGGAGATGTTTCCACGATGATCCCATTTGCAACATTCCCTTCACTTCCATGCCCTTTCCTGCACTTCCCTTTACTACCCTTCCCTTCCCAATCCTTTGTTGCCAATTACTATTCCCATAGCAAAATTCCTATTCTTTGATGCCACTCTGGAGGGAATGCTCCGATCGCCACTAAAAAATGTGAAATAAAAAAATTTTTGAAAAAAAAAAATACAACCGACTTACGATACAAACCAAAGAATCGTTAATAATGCGTGTGATAGATATTCATGATAATATTCTATTGTTAGAAGCAACTGAAAGTCAGAAACTATGTTAAATTGCATAAGAAACGCGTATTAAAATTACTAAAAGTTTAAAGGGCTGCCAACAAAGTCCTGTTTCGAATTTCGGTATAATGTTAGGCTTGTAAGAAAGTAGAAACCTTCCACTTTAATACAGTTTTTGATTTGCATCGATATCTTTATCCGTTCCTGAGATATCGTCGTGTAAAGACAAACGTAATTTTTGTAGAAATTCGCTGCCGCCACACGCTTGGACCCAGACAGTGGGTGTCTAGCGTAGCGGTCACGTGGTCATTGTTTACGTCTAACCCTTTATTATTCCTGGAAATGCGTATATGAATTTCCTAGAAAAAAGTCTAGGTCGCGTCGCGCCCATTCAGGCTTACCCTCGTGCGCGCCGGCCGCTATACAAACTTTGAAGCCCTATATCTCAGGAACTAATTAAGATATCGCGTCGCAACAAATTGCGTTATTATGTACGCGCTTTCCTCTATCTTTTGAGCTACCTACTGCGTAAAATTTAGGCATATTTTTTTTTATATTTATTGCCAGGAATTTCGCCGCCGTTGAATGTTTCGCGTTGACCTGTGGGATCCTTGATGCGTCAAGTGTTTTCTGTTAATTTATTTAGGTTTAAATAACATTAATTGATAGGAAAAATAACATTAATTGATATTAAAAATTATTGTTAAAATTTCAGATGTCTCGGTTTTCAAAAATTCCTCGTCAAATTCACAGATAATTAACTTCACCAAATTATTAATATTTAATAAATAGTATTAGAAATATGCAAAAATCCTTTTACTTACGATACTTCCTATGGGTATTTGATATTGACAAATTTTTTATGAAAAATAAATTTCAGTTTCTTCAACGCTGGTAAGGCAAGCGGGATTGAATGTTTGGTTACTTTTATTGCTTTGAAAGATAGAGATTCCATTACGTAATATCAGATTTACAAATGATATTAAAAAAGGAAGGAGTAAAAGGAACGGGATACTTTAACCAGCAGATAGCAAGTTTTCCAATTAATCTGAGCCGCTGAAGAAACGTAATAAAGAGCGCAAACAGATAACAGGTAACTTGTCTGACATCTAAAATACAACAGTTTGGTTGTTCTTATCGCGGCTATAATATATTTCGGATACATGGTAGGCTGGCCGATGTGTTAACAGTTTGAACTCGATCCCGGCAATATTATCAGCACTCTGGTTTAACACACGAAACTTTTGGTAATAACGAACTGGTGGTATTGGGTTGTTCGAAAAGTTCCGGGGCGCTTGCAATAGTTGCCGATATATTAAGTTCCTTAACTATCGTTATTCGTCCGGAACCTTTTGCAATAAAAATTCCAATCCAGAAATACAGAGTATATCCATTCAAGGATATTTCACAACAATTAATTTGCGATTTCTTCACATTTTAAAACTCATTTTTCAAATTAATATTGTGTTACGTTTGAAAAAGAACATAATGCCGGTAACCATAGTTACAAAATTGATAATCTTTTGCGACTGTGGCTTATCGTTTCAAGATAAATGCCCTTATCCTGATATATGAAGGCATAAAGCCACGAGCCCTAACGGGCAAGTTCTTGCGTGCTCCCCTTCCGCAACACGATGCCTTTGATGGATTAATTAATTAATTGCCAGGGGTAAATTCATATTTAAACGGCAGCAATTCGCTGAATCGTCGTTGATCGTGGTCCTATATTATTTTACTAAGGGCGTTTAAAGACCGTTTAATGGGCGATTGCTTCGTCAGTCGTTCACATTGCCATCTTTTTCTTCTTATAATCGAGTGAATTGTGTAATTAGTTTTTAATTATAATTGATCGTATTCAATTACTGTTATTCTAATTTGTTTGATAAAACAATTTGGAACGTATGTCTGGGTTCTAAAACAAAATATTATCAATTATAATAAACAGTAATCTAAATAATGAACGCAGTAACTTTGCGATAAAAATTTTCGAAAATAGAAGCTCACTCCATGTTCTCCAGTTATTTTCTCATCGTTTAAAGAGTCATCGTTTAAAAGTTTTTTATGGATACGTTGTATACAATGTTTCAGAATTTTCGTATGATATGAAAATATTAAAAATTCACGTTTCACGTGGAAATTTCGATTCAACCCGAGATGAAAAATTAATGAAATCCCCACGGATTTATTTCATTTAACGCGGGTGTATAGCTTCTTATTGAGTTTCAAGTATAAAATTACATTCTCTCAATTACATCGGCTTTAACCAGCCTGTTATTGATTTATACACGTAGGAGGAAGCCTGACACTGACGGAAACCAGATCCTAACGCTTGACTTGATTTATTAGTCTTTCCAAGACCTGTCTAACTTCATTGCTAATCTTAGACTAACCGATTCTTGAACGCATCCCTTGCGGCCAGGAGAGTTTTCCACGATACAGATTTCATTCGCTGAATCATGCATCACAGAAACGAATTGAAATCCAAAATCTTTAACAAATTATAATTTTAACTGAACGTCTCGAAGGTAGTCAAAAATAAACAGGATTTTCATACATTTTGGACGATTAATGGGATTTTTACACGGTGAAACAGTTTTTTGCAAAGTTTATTTACATTACAAATTTTCGTATTACAAATATGTACGATGAGGTCTTAATAATTATATAATATTGTATTATTTTATAAATTTTTACACCAAAAGCACAGTCCATCAGTGAGTATTTGATTCTCAGTTTTTATTTTAACATTATGTAGAAAGAAGAAGGTTTAAGAATTATGTATTCCATATTTTTCATCATGCACAGTATATGTTAAAGAAGAAGGTTGTACAATTCAAAAGTTAGATATTTTATATGACAAATCGAATAGAAAATCCCTTTATCGTGTCGACATATCATGCTATTGGAAATTGGATATTCGCCAATGCATATGCAATATTAAGCTGTTAATTGGTTGATTGATCGTGTATTCCGCCAAAGAATTATCTAATTTGTATTAGGGATATCGATGAAACGTTTACACAGTCATTTTCATTACACTTTAAGCGTTAAAGCGATATGCCACAGGAATATAACTTTGCAGTATTTTCACGTCGTCGAATCATGTCAGTTAATCTTTCTACATTATTTTTATTTGGCAAACAACAGGATGGCAACGAACGGTGCCGCAGTTCTTCCATTATCCGGATTCACTGTTGATTCCAACGCACTCACACACCTGAAACTTTGCTCACCTTTATTTTCTCAAAGTAAGAGAGCACGGGGGGCCAGGTAAAAAGCAAATTTCAGGCGTAAGAGTACTGTCGAGGATGTTTGATCACCACCTAAATGTTTGTTCGTACTTCCTGCAGACAATCCTTGCACGTTCGTGCGCTAAAAACGAACCTTGCATCTATTCAATTATGTTGAAGTCGTTGGCAGAAACAGATTTGAAAATAATTACTAAAAATGAAAAAAAAAAAGAAACTAAAGTATCCTTTTATGCAAGAAAAATTGCAGCTTCGGTAAAAAGAAAGAATACGTTTCAAACAGTTCAAAATTTGTCTAATTACGCTTGGCAAGGTTTAATAACCCATTTTATCAGGGATTTAATTGTCAACAGAACAAATATCGAAACCACCAGCACTATTTCTAGCAGTCAATAAAAGAATACCACGGTTTAAAGCTACGGATTAGTTTCGATTCTTGAATTTAACTGTAAAATAGTCTCCAAATTTGTTTGCCTCGCATTGATAGGCCCAGTCTGGTAGATTCCACGATGAAAGACAGCCACGAACACACCTGAAACTTTGCTCACCCAAACGAAAATATACGGGCAGAGCAAAGAGTCAGGCCCGTCCGTAACGTTCGGCTTTTATGCACTTTCTGCCCTTTGATTCTCGTCTTTCTTCTTCTTTTGTTGTTCTTCTTTCTGGCTTTTTGCAATCGTGTTCCTGCGTCGCCACGAGGACAACTAGAACATAGATACTTGGATTGTTCATTGAGAAAAGATCCAGAGCCAGGTGGGACGGGTGTTACCGATAAGACAGGGAACTCGAGAGCCATTAGAGAGGCTATAGGAAAATAGGGTGCCGGATAGTGGAGAATGAAGAAAGAAAGAAGTGAAGAGTGCAGAGAACTCCGAAGTTGCACTCAGCAATGACAGCCAAGGAATCAAGACCGTTCACGGTTCATCCTACTTTCGATTCTTTCTCCTTTTTCTTTTCCTTCCTCTTTCTTTTTTCTTCCATCGAGACGTCACTTGAATCTTCCATTGTTCACGGTCCGGCTGAAACAGAACGGAAAAGAAGCGTGATATTTACCAATTGACTTTAGCCGACCTGTGAATATTTCATGGGTCTTCTGTGAACAAAAGGAACAAAAAAATTTCTTTTTCTTTTTTCGTTTTAGACCGTTTTATAGACTAGGGCTATTGTTATCGATTACTTGAGCGAATGATTGATGGAAATGGATTGAATACTCGATTGCGATATGAATGGAAAATTGTATGAGTCGCCTATGTTTATTTGAGGGAATTATTCTTATCAAATCGAGTAATTTTAATGATGTGCGGGGGTGATATTTAGAGGATAACAATTGGAATAGTTTTCTAATATTCCCCAGGTAGTAACTGAAGATTTTCTCACTTGCCATTCTGACAATATATAATACTTACATTTTTGGGTATGCATGATAATAAATACTATTTCAAATAATTATTAAGAATACCAGCAACTAACTTTAATTTAATTTAATTGTTTTTGTAACCTTTTAAAGTAAGTTATCTTTACGATGAAATAATTATGAAATAAAGTAATATTTGATTTGACACGAGATTCTAAATTGTGTCATTTTTAAAGCGTTTATTTAAATCCTGTAAATTTATTAGCATTGCATTTCTCCGGCGTTAGAACCATACGTAATCTCATCATTACATGCACTTTAGTAAATACCTGATCGACCGTGAGCAGCGGCCGCTAAACCGATTACTATACTTTATGCCTCATGGTGTTAACAGCTATCCTCGTAAGTGCACCGAACGCCAACTTAAATGTATCCGAGAGATTGTTAAACATCACTCTAATCGGATAAATTGATCGATGGATATTATCATCCGCCACGTGTTTCGAAACGATTAACAATTTACCAGGAAACTGGTGTTCAGGAATTTCATGATATCTTTTCGCGGCTGCGCTCTACCTGGAATCATAAAATTTTCTTGCAAGAAATTCCGTGGATTTGTTCTTCGTAGAAATTGAATTTCCATCACTTTTCTCGGTAGACCGACAGATATTTATACCCGCGTATCCTAATCTTTCTTGTTCTAGATACGATTCTCGAAATAGTACCTTAATAATTAATATTGCATAGGCCTTCTTTTATTAATTAATATACTATAGATTACTGTATATTACAGTAATTTCATATTTTCTACATAAAATTATCTACTTTCTACCCAATACTGTTATTTTTCATAAGATATCCTATATTTGACAGCCTCATCATATATCTCGAAATTATCACTTGCCAAAATATGATTTCTACCTAATTCAACAAAGAATAGTAATCTAAGACTCGGTACAAATGCAATTATTCTGAATACGATCGTGTCATATTAAGTTTCCCACTTGCTAGCTTGCGTAAATAATGCAATCCTAATATCACACAAGATTTTTCTCAACTTTCTTTCCTTTCAATTCATGGTGTTGATCATCAATAACTATCACAGCAAGGGAAGGCACTATGTTCGATTGTTAGAATTGTCTAAATAATCTTGAGCCAAGTGTCCCAAACGTATTATTCCGTCAAAATGATACCGGTGTCTAAATATTTTTCCGACCGTGCTCCACCGTGACTTTCTCGAGAGCCGTGACCCGATGAAATAGAACAGAACGTTTCCACGCACCCACCGGTTTCCATGAATCCGGCATTTTTCACAGATACGTATCTGGCGTTATCCAGCCCCGCAACAGGCTGGAAGGAACCGAGAACCGCATCGTGAAGAAGGCCCGCAATCTACAGATACAGACTGTCAGAGGGCAAACCCGGTGTGTCCAAGGAGAGGAAAGAGTATAGCGTTACCGGTTGAGATGTCAGTGACCGGAGCATAACCCCAAGATAGTTTTACCATTACCAAGCCTCTTCCTTCGGCGTTGCTCCTTTCTGTCGAGCCTGTACAACCGTTCGCCCCACAACACCTGAGTGTCTCCGGTTGCAAATGTTCGTGTCAACGAGCTTCTTTCCACGAGGATATCTCTTCTCCTCCTCGAGACGAGACGATTCGTTTCTCGTCTACTGGCTCGTCCTCTTATTGGTTCACTCGGTTTCTCTATTCGTACCATCTTGCGATCAAAATTCGCCTGGACAGGCTGCTTCGTCTTCTTTCGACTTTTCCATCTGCTGAAACTTTTATTTCCTCTTCTGTTATCTTCTTGACCTGACGGGAAAACGAGAAATTTTCATCAGAACTGTTGTCAGGGTTTTTTTGTTGGTTTAGGATTATTGGTGTTTCTTTCTTTAAATTTTCGAACAGATAATACGGATTACGTGTAATTAGAGTAACCTGCATTTTCTCTGTTTGACAGTGCAAAGAAATGTTTAAAGTAATTTTATAATCTTGGGAAAGAGAGAGATTCAGGAGATAGTAGACTCGTATTTAACGTTTAATTAAAATACAACTTGATTTGCATTGTATACAATATGAGTATGTTTAAAGCAATTTTTTTCTAATTAAAACGCAACGCTGCAATTGAATGTAAAAATCTTCCAGTAAATGAATCAGTTCTTGTATGTTTTTCACTCGAATAATGAGTCAGTATCGTTTTTTCCAATCAACTGGTCGAGTTGTAGCATATATATGAAATGTAGAAACAAATGAATAATTTAATAGAGAAATAAGAGCGGTAATAAATAATTACGATAAACAAATGAATGTTTGATGCTGGATAAATTTGAATTTGTAAGCAAAGTTCATTATTTTACCTGTTAATCCTTTTTCTAATTGTATAACAACAATAATAACATATCTTTTTGACGGATGTATAAAAAATACAAAAACTATTGGAATTAGAAGAAATCTGATTTAAATAAAATGTAAAGTAATGAAATTATATACATTCAAAATTATTTGGGTCAAATAAACTCGAAATGCAGTTAATTTACATTTATACGCGTTAAACAGATGACCAATTGATTCGTAAAATTCGATTAACGTTTTATTTATTGTTTATCTGGATATTCTGAAGATATTGTTATTTTTCTGTTGTTTAATACCCATCGAGTGTCTGTAATGGTTTCGAAGAGTGCACGTTTCCTATACTTTACATAATTTTCTCTCTGGCATACAATAAACCATACAATCGGATGTGATCCTGAATACAAAATGCCTTATAAATGCAAATCCCCCGATTCAACAGTTACGGAAATATAGTTAATCATATTTGCAAATTTTGTCCCATTTTCATAAGCCTTGATCTCATAAATGAATTTTTATCTCTCAAACTATTACCAGTATGAACGTGTTCTGATTTCTATTTTATTCAGCAGCTTTCGTTTTATTACTTTAATTTAAATCTGCGATTTCTACAGACTTCTCAACAATATATCGTACAAAGTAGGTCTACAGAAGACCCGAGTAAAAAACGGAAACGTGAAACAAATGAATTTTTATTTCATATAACTATTCATTGCTAATTTTGAAATTCTACATAATTAACATCGTTGTTTTCTTTCGTGCACCGTTCATTTGATAGTGTGGACGTTGCGTGTTCCTTTTTACCCAATGTACACAGAAAATTCACGTTTTCGGTTTAATTAGCCTGGCGATTTTCATTAACGCGATCGTGGCCAGTTTAAATGAGGGATGAACCGTGCGATGAATCGATTCGAGTTCGACCAGGTGGATTCACGATCGATCTAGCGGCAAGGCATTTGAATGCTTAATTGAAATTCGTCGGCTCGAACGATGAGAAGCTGCAATTTTCTACGTGCCCTGATTAATTATAGCGCCCGACGGAGAATCGCAATTAAGCGGTAGCTGGAAGTTTAGAAAACTTTTGGCATATGATTAAATTTATTTAAAGAAACTTCTTACGCTAACACGTTTATCATTGTAAATCGAGCAGAACCGCGAATGCAATTTCGTATAAAATACATAACTTAAAACTGTACAATATAATTAAAAATTGATGAAAATTAAAAGAAATTTTTTATATAAAAGCTTTTGATTCTTTTTTACAATTTTCACATCATTTCATTTTTTACGCGTTGCGTAAAGTGTGTACCAATATTTATTTAATTTAAATATTCTTCATTTTGTCATATTGTATTTGAAGAGATACTTTCATCGAGTCGTCAATTTTGAACACGTGATAACAAAGTTAATAAAGTATGGCTGAATTGAGTTACATAATTTATGACGCAAAAGTTGCAGCCCAACCTGTTTCGTGTTACGTGTAACATGGTAAGAGATTCGATCTAGTAATTGGCATACTTTATATCACGTTACTTTCGCACTAATATCATCTCGCACATGCTAATAAGGATCATATAAAGTTACATTCGGTTAAAAATACGTATTTCTGACATTGTCAAGATGAAAAGGAGGACATCTGTATAAAAAGAGGAAAATATATTTTGTTTACAGGTGATACTGTTTTCGCGAAATAATTTCTCAACCTGTTGACGTTCAAATGATGCAAATTAATCAAGGAGGAGGAGGCTTCATCGGTGAGTGAAGTTTTTTATCATTTCTTATTTTCCTAAACAATCGATGTTGCAATTAAAAAAACGTGGGGAAATCCTTGAAACAACTTTTCAAATTTACACTTTTATCCTAGCTCAAAGCAAGATAAATCTGTTACCTTTATTATCACTTATTAAAGGAATTTTTTGCAAAAATTCCATAGCTTAATTATGTGTACTATTCTGTGTTTAAATTTAAGTAAGCATACTTAGGATGTAATATACAAGAGATAAGTAGGTACAGTGGAAACACTATATTTAAATTAAGCATATTCTAAAATAACTATTTCTGAATCGCTAATATCGAGAGTGTCCAAGTCAAAAAATTATATCCTGGATGACTACAACTAGAATTAATCACCTAGGGTAAAAACGACAACAAGCCTTTCTCTCTGAAACTCTCGGTGCTGCGAGTGCCAAGTCAATTTTTTTTTTAACGAACTATCTCTTTCACTCCGATTCCGTCGAAAATTGGAATCTCCGGCACCGGTTCTTGATGCGTATTCGACCGCGTACACGACAACGCGAAATCGGGCTTTAATCCTCGGCGCGGACGATCGTGACGGGAGCGTAGGTGCGGCGATGGATCGATAGACAGCGAATTGTTGAATCGGTGCATGATAAAGGGTAACGACCGCAGCCAGTTTGGCAGCGTTCGTGAAAGCGGTCTTTCTTCGAAGCGACGCAGCCGGAATCATGCGATGACGGGGGCGATTATGAGCGTGCCAGCAGCAACCAACGATGGAAGACAGTGTACGGCTTTCATTTGGTATGCGTAGGTGCGTGCTCGCGAACGAACGAAACGTGGAACAGAGAGAAAAGAGGGTCACGGAGAGCCAGCCTGTTTGATCGCGGGTGGAAGAGAACGAACGACAGAATGAAGAGGAGGGACGAGAAGAAGAAGAGGAGTCAAACGTCAGCACGGGATGGGGCGAAGAGGGGAACAAAAACGGACAACAACGGGAAGAAAGAGATGAAGAAGAGGAAGACCAGGGAACGGGAATGAATGGAGGCGAGCGACGAGTTCGGATTGAAAGGAGACGGAGAAACGGTAATAGGGAACAACGTATGAGGCCAGGAATGCGAACACGCTAAGAGAGACGAGGATTACGTCAGGTCCTCGATTTAAATGCCTGGCATTGCTGAAATTGGTTCGAAATGACCTCGAGACTAGCTGTCGTCTCTTTATCTAACCCTCTTCTGTCCATAACCAGACACCGTGAGGTGCTCGTCCGGATAAAAAGGTGAGAGACGCGAGTCAGTGAAATCTGGAGACAAAGAGAACACCGGTGAAAAGAGACCGGCGATAGGGTGGAGGGTATATGAAGAGGGTACGGGCAAACATTCGTAATTACACGATCATTTAATATGTCCCCGGGATTTCACTGGCCGCTTAACGTGTCGCTCCAAAAACTGGAGGGCCGAATACGACTGTTGAGGGACAAAAAGGGGTGAACTGTGGCCGACAGCAGTTCCGAAAGTTTCCGGATTAGCCGAGGGGAAGAAAATGGATTTAAAAATCGCGTAGCTAAAACCGGCACTCGCATAACACCGAGGGAAATACACTGTTGGTTCCGGCACTTAGGATCGTGCAAATTGCGCCCAATTATAAATACAAAGAAGAATTATTTTTTATGGAGTATCCTGGTTTAAATGATCATGGGACACCGTTGGACGGTTAATTTGAAGGAACGAAACGAGTGAGGACGAACATCGTGTATTTAACTTGGTAGTGTTTTAAAGAGAAACGAGACAAGATTAGGCTCGGATAAAGGTGTAAATAAAGTTTAAAGCAGCCTGTTAAATTATAAGAATTTATGTGCTCTGTAATTACACTTACGCAGGACAGGAAGGAGATTTATTGATCTCTTCAAGTCTCGAAGAGGATGAACCAGTTTCCCAAGGCATTTTTTAACGAACGTCCACGGAACATAAATCATCGTTTTCCCATGATTTATTTGTGTTTAGCGTCTCGTATCACGGAGGCGTGTCATGGGCGTGGATCCTTAGTGTCTGCTTCTAATTTAATTTATTACATCGACCGATCATCGATCCACGACAGTATCAAACGGTCTGTGAGCTTTGTAAGCCAAATTGTGCTTGTTTAATAGGATGTAATTCGTTCGAATAGCTGACATTCGGCTTATAACGACGTACAGTTCACCTGGTGTTTCCAATAATATGTCGACAGGGCAATTAAAAGTTAAACACGTGAATTTCGAAATTACCCGCTAATATTACTTTATACTTTACAAATTTGGTTTAGCGTGAATATCGGATTACGCACCATAGAAGATAAATCGAAATCGTCGAAGGAATTATCAGTAACGCGAGTATTGAATCGCGCATTTAATCTGGCGTGAAAATCGAATTATATACGTCATAGAAGACCAATTAAGCTCGTGGAAGGAATTAACAATGATACCGGTATTAAATAAAGATGTGACACACGAAATAGCCCAGCTCGTGTCGTTTCACTTGAAACATAATGTTGAAAAATAGTGAAAAACGGAGCTGCTTGTTGCGGGATAAAGGATGAAGGAAGAAATTAACAGCGTTTGAAAATATTAAAGGGAGCTCTTGTAGCCTGGTAACAAGTCTGAGGTTCATCGTAACATGCAGAAAGGAACGAGCGATACCGACGTCGGGGGAAAAGAGGAAGAAAAGAGGAGAGAAGAGTAAGGTGAAAGAACGCGAAGAGACAAATGGGGATTTGCTTGGAAAGTTTCAATGAGAATAAACGAAACTGTGCGCCCTTTCGTTCGGTCGCGTGAGCATTCTTTCCATCCGTGTGCGTGTACAAGGATGCGAGAGAAAAGAAGAGTTCTAGAATGAAGAGACAAAAGAAAAAAAGGGAGTACGAGCAAGAAGCACTAAATCTAATTGCCCAGCGACGTCGTAGAAAATGAACGACGAGACGCTCTTGTTCCATATTCTCATTCTTTTTTCCCCTTTCTTTCGTTTTATTCCAAACATATTGTTTCTATAATTTGCCGAACTACCTTCGATATCAATCGTTTGTTACTTGCTGGAAGGTAACTCTGTTATGTAGCTTCAATTCTTGCAAGTAGGATACCGAAAGGAACTTTCGTTTCGAATATCTTTCTTCTTTTAGTGGATGGTGTTAATAATCCGTCAAATTGCTTGAAATACTAGCTGTCTCTTGATTTTTGTCGAAATTATTGTCGTTAACATGTTGAGTGCTACACTGGAAACAGACACACTAGGCTGCGCTTGATTAACACGTTGAATGCCACAGTGAAAATGGACGTATGTATCCAGACACGGTAAAAACCTAATTATTAACGATGCAGTTAATTAATTTTCAAATTTAACCTTTCAGTTTGATAGCCAGCATTATTAGCTTAATATTAACGCCACCCACGGTTTATTTTGTCGTTTCTTTTGTTAATTATTTAACACCGGTGACCTCCGCAGCATTCAACGCGTTAATTTTCAAAATTTAACATTTCAGTTCGGTACCTAGCATTATTACCTAACTATTAACGCTATCTTAGTTTATTCTTCTTCGAAATTTCAAGTTGTGTTAACCATTTGTGGACGAAACACTTGTGACAAAATGCACATCACCGTGGATGCATCGCCACTGTCACAAAATTGAATACAATATTTGTGTCGTCCACGAAGGGTTAACGTTGCGACAACGAAATATCTTCTTGAAACTGGGTACAACAGTTCTCTCTATGACATCGATTTTCTTATCGCGGGAACATCGGATAGATTAGCCACGATGATGATGAGAAACGTCGTTCACAATCGCAATGACGACGACGATGATGATGGTAGCTAAAGCGGGCTGCTGGTAGGCGGAAGTGGGCTTGACCTACTTCGATCGTGGTAACAAAGAAAAAAAAAAATACTTCTCGACGGTTCCTCGGGGTCATGAGCCGCGGACTCAGGGAATTAAAACTTGTTCCTGTTGGTTGCCTTAGCGGGCGCCAACAAGAGTCACGTGTGCCTGCTGCGTGATTCCCCTCGTGTACACGAGCTTCTTCTGTTTTCTTTTTTTCTTTGTTTTTTGCTCCTTTAAATCCCATCTGCATTTAATTTTCCTGCTTCCTCGAACCGTGGTCCCCGCCACGGTACTTTTCAATCATTTAAATGGCTCGCAGAAAAACATCCCGACCCCTGGAGCTTGGCGCTAGCGATTACGTTAAAGTTAATTGGTTGAAGGACTTAGCCTTTTTTTTCTGATCTCACAATGAATGTTCTATGCTGGATGGGCTCAATGTCACTGGGAATTCCGTGGATGTTCGTGGAATCTAATGAGCAGTATGGCACTGGGTGTTTCTCAACTCATTAAGGATCAAATTTTTACTTATAATTTATATAAGACATTTTGTAATTTATAATGGACAAAAGGATTAATCCATGTGAAATTATTACAAACTACGTATCTTTTTATTACAATTTGCTGCGATATAAAATGTGTTAAATAAGATTTATTATACACCTTAAATTTAAGCAAAAAAATAACTGATTTAGTGTCTTCGAATGAGGATATTGATTCGAAGTGGATTTAAAAGTAATTTGATCCTTGATACGTATAGAGGGCACTCGAATACTTGTAGATATTCGCTAATTTAATTTATGCGGGGCTTTTAAACATTTGATCACAAGTACGAATGAATATGAAAGGGTTCTCTGATATTTTCTTCACTTTTTCAACTCTGTTACTTTCGCAGCTTTTTCCTGGGAGTTGCACGCACAGTGAGCAAAGGTAATTTGTATCTTTGATGTACGGACATTTCGGTGCTTTTTAATTTTATTTAAGCGCCTCTGCGGTTCGTCAATGATTAAATTAATTTGAAACTTGTGTTTCTTAACTGGTGAACATACAACGAAAGGTTTTGAAAGGAAAATAGAAGCAGAGAGTTTGTAACACTGCTGTTATATTAATCATGTACAATAGTACGCCGAGTTTCGTATGATTTATTAAGTGAAATTAAGGGTTAAGCACGCGTTACTTCGATTAATACAAAAATTTCTATTGGACGAATTATTTCTTGTGTCATATGAAACTAAAATATTTTTCGTGTGAGTGATGGCTATTTTTCGACGACCTAGATCACCCAATAGCTAGATCTATTGTACGACTATTAAAAAATTCTTCGTTTTTGCATCAAACTTTTTATTTTCTGCTATTGGAATACTAATTAAGAAATTCTTGGCAATCCAAGTAATCAACGTTTAATTTAAAATTCACTTCTCATCGTTTTAAAAATTACCCAGTCCATTGATGAAACCCGTCAACTCTCATTTCAATCGCAAGAACTTTTGAATTCTCGACAATTGGAGAAATGAAAATTTAATTTAAAACTCGCTGCTGGGGATTCTAAAAATTGCCGAATCAAATTAAACTGGTTAAGAAACCTTTCAGTTATCTTGAATCGCGAGAACGTTTGAATTCTCGCCAATTCGAGAAACGAAAATTCAATTTAAAACTTATTTCAAATCATTTTAATAATCGCCAGACACAAATCATATCGTGGCAGTCAGTTGATTAATCCTTCGACTTTCTTCGATCACAGCTCTCGAATTTCTCGACAATTTGCTCAACGGCTCGGTATTGTACCGAGAGAAACGTCACGAATAACACGGTGAAACAGAGACGGTTAAGTTTCTTTCGAACAGAAACTTATTATCACTCTGCGAATGGGCGATCGTTCAATTACTTTCTTCTCTACCTCTTCAGCTCCACGCCATTCGTACAACTGAACGTACGTCTTGTCGTTTTTTCAAGATCCCGAACTACTGAAGATATATATTCTCAATAGGGGTAAATGAAATCATGATCCGTTCTCTTAGGTTCTTAAGGAAATCGATATAATTTTTACTTACGAACGTTCAAAGTTTCTTCAGGGTGCAACTATAAATTTCTATCCTTTATTTCGTTTCTTTTCGAAGCAACTTCTTCTAATTTATCTAATATGATTATTATATTATTATACTAAGCAGTTAAAATATACAAAATTACCATAACATTATTTTTAGTTCATTTTTCATTATTTTCCTAAATTGTAATCGATATTGTGATATACACCCCTAACTTTTAATGTTATTTATTCGACAATCTTGTTTCGATATGTATTTTGTGTGTAAATTGGCTATTTAAAAAGAGCGATCAATATTTTTAAAATTCTAAAAGAATATAAGAAAAGAAATACCTTAATTTATTTCTTCTATTTGAATAATACAGATTCCAACCATCTATCCATCCTCTGTCGTGCAAGACACTGAAACAAACTAACAAAAAATCATCGATTAGCTCAATTTTATTCCCCTCTTTGGAAATAATCAGTTGCTGTATATTTTAATTACAAAAATATACAATTTTATGTATAATTATCTTGATTTCAATCTGTATAGACAATTAGGTTTATTAATTAATGATATTTATTGTTCTATGAAAACGATTATATCTTTTTTCATATGGTCTCGTCTATAGTCTATAAAATTAATGCTTAAACGAGTTGATATCCAGGCTAGGGGCTGATAAATTTCCATGGTCAATTGATTAAAGCTTCTAGTTCGATTAGCACTTTACCGCGTCACTCACTTGTGAATAGTGCACGAATCACCATAGCAAAATTCTATTACCCTCTTATGGACGACGATCCTGATCGAAAAACTTTAATCAAGTATTTGGAAGTATACCTAAATAATAACAACGATTAAATATCATAGAAAATGATTCGAATAATAATTCACACTTTCATTATTAGAATTACCGGATTTACTTCGTTAGTATAATAATTTAGGCTTTCGTTGTTGGAGTTAATAAAATCATAACTATGACCTTCGTTATCGCAATTAGCAGAATTATAATTAGAGCTTTCGTTATTAGAATTATTAGAATTATAATTAAGACGTTCCTTATTAAAATACTAATTGGATCTCTAGATATTATAGTTATTAAAATTGTACATCAGTCCTTCGTTGTTAGAATTATATCAAAATTATGATTAAAATTCTCGTTATTAGAATCAATAGGATTATTATTAAAACCTTCATCGTTAGAATTACAATGGTTTTCGTTATTGTAGGTATTAGAATTATAATTCCGCTAATTGGATTTCCTTGCGCGTAGGCTTGCACCTTTTTTACGGCCAAACGTGCAGGTTCTCCTACAAGTTTGCGTGAGCGTTCATGATTCTCGGTACAGCGATAAGAATAATTAAGTAAAACGCGATACCGCCTTCGTATTACGGGAACTATCCTCGGACGCGAATCGATGCGATCGACCGCATTAACTATCGAGGCCATCGATCGGAAAAGAGAATGTTAACCAATTTTTTGGAAACTTATAAACAAAAACACTTATCATCTTCAAATTATTACTCCTTATCAACCATGACCAGAAACTGACAATTTGTTAAAATACTTCTTACGTAGAACAACAATATCACACTAAATGACATTTCTGAGCAGGCAAATTATAGATTTAATTTTGACAGGATCGAATTTGATCTTGCCACGGTGAAAAAAATTTCTTTACACGCGAATTGTCGTAATTTTCAAAACACTTATAATAGTGAACTGCAGTTCTCCCAGGTACATCGAAAATATGTATTTCAACAAAGTTTAGTAGTAAGAAAGTTTGAAATCGATTCCCTCGAAATATCATTTTCACGTGAGTGCCGTTTTTCCACGAAACGCCTCAATTCTAACCTTCGTCGTATTTCATTGAATCGTCATCCCGTTAACGAGTCCGCTACGTCTCGGTCTCGGTTAGGGCACCCACGCCATAAATCACCGCGTAACACGTAGCTAAACGTTCGTCGTAACGACGGACAGAATGCGCACGCACCGTACGAATGGTTCTCGACTTTTTTTGTTTCATTTTCTCGTTCTTTTTTTTCCCCCTCTCTTCCAAGCAAGTTTCGTGTTCTTGCGCGGTGAAAGAGCCCATTTGTTATTCTCAATGCCGCCCGAAATCGTGGACGTAACACGCGTTTTACGCTTCCACACGGCAACGCAAGAACACGTCCATTATTTTCCGTTCAGATGCGCGGCCCGGAATAGATAAGAAGACGGCAGGACAAAACGAAAACGCCAGGCTGACGTGTAAATTTTAAGTACTTCCCACCCCAAACTGGATTCAAACTTATCTCTCAACGTTCCAGGCCCCACCCGCACCTTCGCTTCCTTCCTTTCCCGCTGAATTTCCATTTTAGCTTTGACTTTTCTGGCGAACTAGCGACAGAAAGCACGGAGGGAAAGAGAGGGAAAAAATAAAGAGAATCAGCGGGCCGGTCGTTTCGTTGCAAGTTTCCTTGAAAAAGTTGTTTGGATAGAATTCACTGCTGGATTTGATTGATACGTTGAATATTACACTAACTATAGTTTGATATTAAAATAAAACAATTCATAATACTCCGCCATAATTATCCCGTAAATTAGAGTCCTTAAAAGTAGGAAATAGTATCATTAACACCTAATACGTGTATGTTAGTTTAGATACCCATTGCTTAGTTTTTCCCATTATTCAGTATACTGTTTAGAACCAATTTAATTTTAGGCAGTTATATAATTTTCATGAAAATATTCCCAATGGGATTATAATTAATAAAAGTTTCGTTTAAGGAAACAAAGGTAGTTAAAATTTAGTGAGTGCGAGTGCCTCTATCTAAATAAGGCTTGAGTAAGTTCTGCTTGAAACAGTAATAAATTCTATCGAGATCAATATGAGTCCACATAATATTTATCTTATAACGAATCAATTACTTAAAAACATTTAACAGCCAACTTGCAACTATTACGCAACGAAAGGTAAGAGAGAAAGGTTTAAATCATGGCGACAATTTGTCACGGTTGTTTAGCGATGAAAAATTCTTCCAGCCACGCGAAATATCACTGGAAACGCACGAGGGGTGGCTAGGAGGGTAGGTTGCCAGGAGTTCGCTCTCTGAAGTTTCTCGCATAACTTAATTCTAATTTTCAACGAGGAACTGGCTTAAGCGAAAATAATTCACCGGATATTTTCGAATAAATTTGCCGCACGCAACGGAACCCCTCGTTGAAAAAGGGGGCAGCGAGGGGAGAAAAAAAAAGAGAGTGGGCTGGGGTGTTAAGCTTTTCCACGGGGTGTGTAAATTATGCTCTTCTTACAGGCCGTTCCACGGCAGTTTTCACTCTATCCGAACCTGGCCACCAAGCCTGTATTTATGTTACGAGTTATTAAGAGAAAGTTTCAGGTTTTATGCCGACTAAACGTCCCACATTGTGTGTATGTGTGTAGCCCGTTAGAACAACGATATTACTTTGAACGATATTAACCCTAGGAAGATTAAAGGAAGAGTTGTTGGTCGACTCCGTCATTTAGGAAATATTGAAAACAATTGTTATTTTGGTTCAGAAAATTGGTTTACTAAAAATATTATTTAAAAATAGTAGCATTAGGAACTGATGGTTACATAATATGCGAGCAAGTTAAATTATGAAAAGAATGAAACTTTTAAACTGCACACTAGAGGATTTTGTTTCGCGTTTTCCACGTATTTTCTGCCACGTATCACTCAATAATCTTGAAAACTGTTGAAATCCTTCCGACCGAATCTCCGTACATAAAGACGATGTTCATTCACCAGATTTCCGGCTTTGGTGTTCAGTTCACTCGACGCCCTTCCCGTCCCTTTTTACCTTCCCCACCTTCCTGTATGTTCCTTTTACGCGTAGGGCTTCTTACGTATCAGTGGATCATTGTTATCGACAGCAACGGAGGCGCAAAAGAATCCGGAGGTCGAACACCGACACGTTTGCGGTATTCCTTTACGATCATGCCACCCTTTAATCCTATCTGGTGAGGAGATCGATCGATTTTGCCAAAAGCGAGGGGGATCGAAAGAGCTGAGTCACTCGAAAGACATTCGATAGCGGTTCCAGAGGGATGACGGGGTGAGTTTGAAGCCTCGTTTTTGAAGTAGTTCTCGATGAACTACCTTCGGACTAGGACTTTTCTTACGCTTATCTTTCTTATCCCGTTCTCCTCTTGCCACCGATGCAATTCAATGGCAATTCGAACGGTTTCTCTGTGACATCGTGACAAGATGTTTTCCGAGATACCTTTCAATCTTTGGAAACAATTCACTCCGTTTATTGCGTGTCAATAAGTAACAATCTTAACACTTCGAGGGTCGCATGTTTTGTGGAATCAAAGGTGTTTGTAATTTTTTAAATTCTTTTGACATTGAGTAAGAAGTGTGTACTGTAAAATTATTAGTTTAACGAACACGCGACAAAGGCCATCAAAATGTAACTAATAACAGTAAAAAAAGAATTAAATGGAAAAATTGAAATCATATTTGCAGTGTGGCATAATCACATTCTTTCAGCACCCTAAACTATTGGACTGAATTTCTTAAGTACTTGCCCCCATCCAAAAGGAAAAATTATTACCTATACGATGTTACCATTTCGAAACATTGTTTTCATTTCTTGAAACCACCGAATGAATTCATCGATTCAAATGCTACCATAGAATTTCAAATCGTCGAAGTTCCTTCGTACATTCGATGGAATCATTCGCGTCGAATCGGAACGGAGGAAAATTCAAGGAACTTCGATACTTCAGCATTTCTTGCCTTGGTTTATTCATTTCGGTGTATTGGACCACGAGCGTTGCATCACGAAATTGTGAAAATTTATTTAGTAAAGAATTACGTTATCTGAAACTATCCTACCAATTTGTCGACACCGATTATAATCATACACGTGCAGGCTTTCGAGCTATGCTTTCTTAAAACCGAAGGTACCTGTAAAAAGATACATTTTTATTCGGTGTTATCGTTCTTTGTCAAATGACACATCCCCTGTGCACAAATTCGTGCACAGATTCGTGGCCTGAAAAGGGTTAAACGATGCAACCGTTTCGTCCTCAAAGAGCATTCGTCAACGGATGATTTCACCGGTCGAGTCTGATGCCGAGTTTCACGAATATCGTCGACGTCGACGCGTCGACGAGTTAAAGGAAAAGGGAAAACGTTCGAGCGAGAAATTTCCAGCTGCCAAGACAATGGCCGCTCGAACAATGCTCGAACCGTAGAAGCTGACGGTGATTGCATAATCATAGCCTAGTAAACGCGTACAATGAGGCCGAATCGTTACGTGGATGCCTGGTGATGTTGGCTCGTTCCTCTGCTGTTCGCCAGAGAGTGTCTGCGGACGAAAAATCCGACATGCTACTCGTGGATGTTCTAATGCCAGTGCCCGTGGTCGGCGAGCTGAGAGGTTTTCATCGTAGGCTATCCGCGCTCGTGGGAATCAGGGCTTTTTATCGGGCATATAGTCTGCCATCTCCCTCTTTCGCTCTTCCCTTTTTCATCGTTTCACTCTGCCTTTCCGTCTATCCTCCTTTCTCACCTCTTTCTCTTCGTCCCCTCTTCCGCAGTCTCTTTTCATCTTCTACTCTCTTCCTCTTTCTCCAGGTCTGGCTTTGTACACGATACAGACTTTCTGCGGTATCGCGTGGCTATACTGGGTGTCCTGTCTAACGATTCTTATCCGATTCTCGTAATTTTTCAAAATGTTTCGCCCCATTTGGGACATATTTCTGGGTTTGTTGGGAAAAAAAAAGTCATATGTTGCCATTTTGGAGATGTTGTCGCTGAATCCATTAATTTGCAGACGAAATATATATTATCTTCAGTTTATAAGTAAGGTAAAATCGTTACTGATTTACAGTACTGCAGGTATTATAAGTTGGGTATTAAAACAACATCAAATATTATAAATATATGTTAACACTAATATTGTGTTGCTTACATAAGGCCACCAAGCAGAAATTTAGATTTAGAAATAAAACGATAAAAATCTGAATAATTACAATCACAGTGTACTTTGTGCGTCTTACCATACACGACTCTTTCCACTGCGCCAACTTCGAAACTAATTCTTTTAATGAAAAAACATTTATTACGTATTTCAAACTATTTCTCGAAATGTTACGTTCAAAATTAAATGTAAACGTGACTGCCCTTGTTTGATTAAAGTTTTATAATTCTTGTTTTTCATTACACGCGATACACGTGGATTTTTCGTTCGCTTATTCGAGCGTGCTCTTCTATTTTTGATTTTTGTATTGTACATACGTGTTTTTATGTATATTCCTCGTTTTTCACGGGGCGAGTTTATTTTTATCAGGATAGCGAGTTGTACGGCACGGATGTTCGAAGCGAGAATATTTTTTCGAGGCTGAGTATTGTTTCGCGTTTGATAGGGGTGGTCGGTACGATAACTCTCCGTTTTTCATTGCACTCCATTCAGCGATAGTTTTAGTTTTAAAGTATAACCAGTTAGAGAGGTCGATTGCTTTTTTTTTTTATTTTTTTAGAATTTATATCTGTTGGTCGTATTGTTCCACTAATGGGAATATATTGCAATGTATCGAAAAACGAAACGATTCTTGTTTAAATCACTTTTTAAATTCGTTAACGATACAACAATCATTCTTGTTATATCTGCAATTTATTTTCTATTCGAATACATTCGTAAAATTGATCATTCTTTCGCTAAACATTGGTAAAAGGTACAGTTATCAATAAAAAAACTTGTAATTGTACAAAATTAAAAGATTTTAACCTTAATTTTGTCATCTCCAACAAAGTTCAAAGAGGTTCATCACCTTTAGAGACACTTTGTTCATAAACAAGCGCAAAAATTGTATCTCTGAAGCTAATATCTGGACCATAAATTGTCGAGGTGATTCCCGTTAAACGAGGCGAGAAAATCGCGAGACACCCCATATACAAAGACGGTTCGTAAGCTTCCTCTTTCTCTGTCACGAACGCCACTTTAGACTCAGTGTTCTAAGCCTGTTCCTTTTCCCCCGTAGCAGCCGTTCACGGTATAAGCTTCAGTTCGAAACCGAGTAACTTCATGGCGGGAAAAAGGAATCTCCACAGACGTGACTCGTCCTCGGCTAGGTTTCACTTGAACGAATCACGATCTTGATGCTAGATTAACGAAAAACACAAATTTGCCCCAATCAAAAGTAAAACGTTCTTTTATCATAAACTGGGGCAAAGTTGTGTTAAATCATTCAAGTAGTTCAAACATTCGAATTTTCTCAATAGTACCACTTGATACTAAAAAACGTAAAACTTAACGACGAGTGCCACTTTGAACTCAAGAAAGGTGAAATATTTTTCAAGACACGTGAAAACTGCCTTTCCACTTTGCGGTTGACTGTTGTCGACGACATCCTTGTTCTCTACGTCCCGTTGGCGTACACTTCGAAGTTTTCGGTGCCAGAAAGGACGCTTACGTACAGGCCGATAATAATGAGCGAACTTTTTTTTCCCGCGGGGTTCAAAGAAATTTGTCAGTTACGGAGGGCAACGATGGCTGAAGAATAACGTGAAAGGCAGGCCAAGCAACGTCTGTCGTTTAAAGAGGCTTCTCCAATTGAAAGGTTTCTTTACACCGGCTCAGGATTTGCTCTGCTATTGACTTTTAAAGAAGGGAGATGGAAGCGATTCTTTTAATTGCGACTCGGTAACGAGGCTTCGCTCGGAGATTCGTCCCCATTCGATTCACCGCTATTTCGTCGACTATGTTCTTCGATCATGGCACCTTCTCTTTCCTAATGATTTATGCTCCGTTTTAATCTATTAGGTTCGCAGTCGACTTCACGATCTTTTGAAGTATTTCAAGGGTTAAATATGGCAGAAGATTAGCAACTTGAACAGTGCTAACTTAGACGAAACGTTGTTTGATTAAATTTTGACAAATAATTTATTCAAACATTGACATCATGCTTTTATGCTCAAGAAATATTTTTCTATGTTCTTTCCATCCTCTCACATCGAGGTTTAACTAAACACAGAACGAACGAATTGGATTCGTGCGTTCGAAAATATCCCATCACTTCCACAATAATCCTCGCCGGATAGCGTAGCTCCTGGAAACGAAGACCAAAGCGTCGAAACTCTAATTGGACGATCCAATATTTAACTTCGACTTAAATACATACATCCCCTCTCATCTGGCTCTAATATTACATTCCGCGATGTTTAAAGAGAAATCGAGAAAATTGGAAGTCAAACTTTCCCGACTCTTTCGGGTCGTCAGCTCTGGTTCGTTCGTTTCATTAGCATCCGAAACGTTGGGAAAGAAAACTAAGCTAGAGATAGAGAGAGAAAGGAAAGGGGCAAAGATCGTCGAAAAAGATGAAAGGAAGTCTGTACTCCGAATAAAGAAAAGAATTATTGTGATCGTCGTTTGTCATGCCGGTCATGGTAACCTCAGTTTTCATGTCGAGGCCTATGCTCGTGCCACAACAACACGAAATCAGTCGGTACGATCATCTCTTCCTCCAAATTCAACGTTCCGTGTAAACGTTCTCTATCTGGCCATCTTTTCTCTCGTACCTTTTTTTTATTTTTTCTCTCCGGTTTCCCTTTGTTTATACAGGGCTTGCTCGACGATATTTTGTACGACGGTTGCATTTTAATTAAGAACTGATGCCATCTACGGCCAGCTTCGGTGAACCGTGTACTCTAGGGTGAGCTATGGGGAAATAAAGTTTATAAGTTAACACAGCGACGGGAGGTTGGCGGAAGGGGGGGGGAACAGGAAGTTTTCTTGCATTTCGTGAACAACTTACACCACGTCCAAGTCATACGCAGATATCTCAACCGTTTTTTAAACTGGAAAATTGTTTCGTACACTGTCCAAACTTTTATTCCTGTAATTGGTGTTCCAAGAGTCTTGGCTAACTAAGATGATCACTTTTCTTTCGTTTGTTTTACTCGGCGCGGAAGGGGTAAAGGCTGTGTCTTTCTACACGATACGAATTTCTTAACTTTTTAACTTTTGGTACTGAACTATTGGAAGTAATCTTTATCAATGAGGAGAAATGTTACTAACGAGCTTTGCTTTACAATTTCCTCATTTCTATGATTTGTCACAATTGTAATTAAAGAATTATTTAAGAAATCTATGGAAAGTATTATCGTTCTTAGATTGTGAATTTTTAATTCTGAAAGCCACAATAAATTTGTAGCATAAATCATGAATCGATACAAAAATTTGTGGACAAAGTCCACCTTCAAGTTATTTAACTATTACAAGTAGTTTCTGCAATGCAGACGTAAGGAAGGAAAAAGATTAAAGAAAACTGTTACATCCGTCCCAGGATAATACTGAATTGGTCCCAGCGGGCCGTAGAAGTGTAGAATGGTTTTTCATGGTGGTCTACGGTGGTAAAAACAAACGTTCTAATTGAGCTACGAGGACACGGTTCGCCGGTGAAATGGAAACGCTTATCGCCGGCAAGCTAAGAGAGTTGAAAGGAAGAAAATCGATGGTGAGAAAGAAAAAGACAAGAAAATAAGATGGCTACGACGTTATTTCCCGCCAAAGTGCCGTTACGGAGGAGGGAATAAAAGACAAAGGAAAGGGATGACGACGATGTCATCGACGATGGCGGTAAGGACACGAAAGCAGCGAAGCGTCGAAACCACAGGCTCGTGCGATTTGATAGCCGTAACCTCCCGGAAATACGTTAAAACCGGATGTTGGCACTGCTTCCTCTCGAGCGTGCGTTCTCCTTTCGTTCGACGTGGACGAATTTCAAACGATTTTTATTTCGAACGATACATGTGAATTTCTTATTTTCCAGAGTTCCTTTTTTTAATCTTTTAATAATGAACTCAGACTCTGGAGGTTGGTTTCTGAGTTTTTAAATATATTTATGGCAGAACCTAGGTTAATCGTAAGCCAGACTTAATAACAATACAATATCTTAAAATTAATAATACTAGAAAATCTGGAATACGGAAATCCAAACTGTACCTATCAACAATAATGGAAAAAACAGCGTAGAACAAAGTTACGACACTTCCTGTATAATATACAACCGAACGCTTCGGTTCTCCCTTGTTTCAGGGAAAAGTATTAAATCGTTTCCTCCTCGGAGTGCAACAAAGTCCAAGTTCTCTTTCACCATCCGCTCCTGGGGAACCGTTTATATTCATATACACGTTATCGCAAACCGTGCTCAATTTCGCACCACGGTGCTCGTCGAATATACGCGTTCCTCTTCGAGTAGCTTTCAATCGAACGCCCACCTTATATTATATTATATCCACCGTTCGAATTCGAGGCGTCTTTTATTTTATCCGTCCGTGTACCGAGAAGAACCGTCGTGCATCGATTTCACGGAACATTCTGTACCAAGTGTATTGTTACTCGAGCATCAGCTTAAAGGGGCTACAACGACGACGAGACTAAGCGATTGATTGTAACACGATAGCGAGGGAATATAAAAGAAGAAGACCGGTGTCTTCCTCTTCTCTGCAGCATCCTCTTCTTCCTTTCTTTTTTTTTTTTTTCGACGGGAAAGAAATCCACAAAAGAAATCCGTCGCGATGATTACCGACAGACGCACTCGAGGAATTGGAATAACGCTCGAGAAATGATATTTTTCTTTTACTTTTTCATCCCTTCTCACGATTTTCCTCGTCATCCTTTAATCCCCGATCGAGCCGAAGAACAGTGATTCCCGTTAACCCCGTAGGACTCGTGTTTTTTAGATGTTATACAATCAAACCTGTCTGCGTACAGGATGCTTCAAAAGAGACGTGCATGCTGGAAAATTTCCAAATACTACTTAGCAAAAGAAACATTATGCAATTTTATATTCCTTATTTTAGTAACCTTTCGAAATGGGCATTGACAATATTATATAAAATTACTTGTCAATCACGATAACTTATTAAGTAGGCAATTAAATTCGTACTAAAAATGATATTTGTTTCGTCTACAAATTCTTAATAAATAATTTTGTAAGATAAATACTTGAGGGTTGCGAATTTATCTCCCAACTTAATATATTTTGAGACGGAAGTTTAAGAAATTCTTTGGCAAGAATTTGAAGAAACCTTTTCTATGTTGGCTAAGAGAGACGGGTATACTCCTGTTCGACTACCTTAAACCGATGTTAAGGATCGAAGGTTCGATGGGAAGCAATCGATGGTAACGCGATGGCGAGGAGCCACAAAAGGAAGAAACGACTGCATAGTAGGCGTCCGAGTTCCGGCATGGAAAGAAATCCGGCAGCGTGATTACTAGCAGACACGATCGAGGAATTGGAATCACGCTTGAACACGGTAGAGCCGTTCTTTCTAATCCGCGACGAGACAAGAACCGGTCGATAAACGCGCTGTACAGGCCGTTTCTTAACACGTGAAATGTTCTGTACAGGTGGATTCGGAGTACGACGAGAAAGAAGTAAAATATACATAATAAACTACATCGTTCTGATACCTTAAATAATGTTTAATTAGTCGCTAAAGATTGACACTACACTTTAGATTATTTCATGATGTTAAAGTTTCCCCTTTTTTTAATATGAAATTATTTTTTGAAATTGAACAAAGAACAAAGAAAAATATTTTGCCGCATTTGTAGTTATTTTTTATTTTCTTTGCAATAGGATTTGGTTGATTTTGATATAAAATATGAGGAAAGATTGCAAATTTAATTGTCGATCTAATAGTTTAAATCTTCTTGTTTCCTGGTAAAATGAGATTTTATCGTATCCTAACTCGAACTTATCCTCAACATTATGAAAGTCACGATGAAATTTTCTTTGCTTCTTTCATAAACGATTGCAAAGAATTGTAAAGGTGTAAATGAATTATTGTAATGTCTCGGTAGGTTTGTGTCTGTTGTGTCTTTTTGGTTAGTTTCGCGTTTTGAAATGTACCTGTACGGTTTCTGCCACAGTGTCAGGAAGTACCCCGTGTAGCGGATAAAGAAGGCCGAATGAAGCGGACGAAGAAAGGGTAAATCTGCAGGCGTTTGTCCTATTTAACCCTTTCGACGAAACTTTTTTCATATTTTATGCACGTGCCTCCATAGAAACCGGGGAGAGATCAGCAAAAGCGGATTTCAGACAGACCGGCTGAAACGAACATTTGAAATTCGAATCGAGCTACTCGATCATTCGTGCAATACTGACGGTGGTCGAACTTGTTTAAGGAAGTTCGATGGCCGTTTGATTTGTCGAAATAGTTCGCGGGTTGAACGTTCGAACGAATTGGTTGTTTTTGATTTGTTGCTCTTTTGGAGGAACGATTCCGATGTTTCGGTCTGGCCTGGCATTTTAATGGACTTTCTCCAACAGTGGATCAAATAAAATTTGATATATCGAAAAAATGTTAACAGTGTTGAGATTCGTGGTGCTATGGATTATTGAATATTCTGATTGTAAGATAAATAATTAACGTGGGCAATAAATTTTATGATATGTAAGACGCTGAAATCTAAATTTAATTAACCAATTTTTGGATAAAAAAAAAGCCAACTACCACGAGTCTCTTAAATATTAATTTTTAATATTGGTTTCGTGAGTTTTTTGACATTTTTACAATAATCTAAGTTAATTTGCTATATGGCAATTGTGGACGAACGGGATTCGGAACGAATTCTATTTATTATTTTTATTCTGATTCTTTCACCCTATCGATCGAATCCCAAGAAATTCTATTGTCGTCATAAAATTACAATTTAGTTTTCGGTTTATCGCGTCTCCAAGATTGCACCCGCCTATCGAAAACTCGCATTCAGCAAAGGGAGCAGAGGATGACAAAGGCTTTTCAGTTGAACGAAGAACAATCAGTCACAACGCGTTGTATCGCAATGTTCACGGGACCAGTGTCTCCCACGGAAGCCCATATAAAACCAGACGAACATTTATCGATCGTCGGTTCGCAATGAGAAATAATGCATCCTCTGAAGGGCGCCGTTGCTTTTTCGATTCGAAAGAAAATGCATGCACAACCAGAGAATAAACTGTTTCGCATTCTTCTTTTCTCTTTTTCCGTTTCGAAACACCAGGCTCTTTCAACTCGTCGACTGTTCTCAGACGCATCCATTCGTGTCTCGACCTTTCACCTGATTTCTTGGCTCGTTTAATCCGTTCAGTTTGTTCAACGACTTCCCTCGAAACGATTGATAGTCGGATCGGAAATTGAATAAGGTTTCTGAGTCGCGATCTATGAGTACAGATGGGATCAAGTTCGATAAAAAAGAATTTTATTTTGTAGCATTTGAATGATACTCGTAAGAAATCATGTATTGTCGTTTGCCAAAATCCGAGATACTTGAGAAATTTAGGTACTTTCCCATTTGAAAGGATCAAGTTTTGAGGAAGCATTATTGCAATTCCGAAGAACCAGAAACTATAAGACTGTTGACATTCGATATACCCATTTATAACTGTATTAGCCTTTTTTAACTGTTAAAGGCGTATATATACGCTCAGTAGATTTAAAAATTTCGAATAGACCATATTTTTTGTTTGAGATTTTGACAAAAAATTCTCGATGACTTTTTGCCAAAGTATGTCGCAGTCAAAGGATTAAACAAACGAAATCTCGGGCTATAAATTTCACGATAAATTAAAAAAATTCTCCTTTGAAACGAATCGATTTTAATCGTTAAATTTCCAATTAAAAACTCGATCGAACGTAACATCAAAGAAAAAGAGCATAACGTTTTTATTATCAAGTCAAATACATTAAACTGTTTCCGAGACATCCCTTATGAATCGTATTTCTGTATCTGACAAATTTCAATAGAATTTTCGACAAAAACAAACCGTCCGGAACAATTTCATTTCACATTTTATATTCATTCCTGACAAAGGGTATAAATTTCCGACTAATTTCCATATCGAGCATCAGAAGAATCCATACCGTCGCGACGGGACGGTTCACTTTAATATTAAATTTGATAAGTTAATTACCGGAGAGCAGCCACTTTCGGCGACGGGTCTCAAAGTAAACGGACTCTCGCTCCGAAAGGAACAAAACGAAGTTCACGAAAGGCTGACTAAAGTCGACTGTTCCGAGTCCGAGGACCGCGAGGAAAATCCAAGAATTATGTTAACTGTAAGCGAAGTTACCGTCCAATGAATTTATAGAGGCTGGCTTAATTTCAAGCGTCAGCTTAACTCGCGGCGAAAGTAAATTGGATAGAAGAGGACAGCCTCTTTCATAATTTAATACGAGAAACCGCGTTTACTGCGATGCTTTAATTTCGACCGTACCGCACGCTTCGGCAAACGAAAATCGAGGTGTTTGGTGATGAATCGAGATTAGCCGGTTAACCGGTGCTTCCAGTTCAACCGCTTTGTAAGCAGAAATGATAAAGAATCGTTCATTGTTTTGCTTATCGTTCGTAATGCACGCTTTACGGTAGGCTTCACTCAGTTTCTACTGTACATTCCCAAAGAAAATGAACAACAGAAAGCCTAACATAATTTATATTGTAAAACAGTACTTATGCCATGGGAATTTAAAGCCTAACACCATCACTGCCGTAGTGGAAATAGCCTTATGTACCAAGACATATTCAATCTTTAATTAGTAAAGATTCGAATGACTGATTTTCAAACTTAAACCTTTAATTTGCTATTGATTTTCTAATCACATTAATTTACTAATTTATAAACATAATAAATATTATTTCTATATTTCCGAGAATGTTGACGATCAAATTCTCGATAACCCCTTCGCTCTGGCTTAATATATTATATTTTTAGAAACTTCAGAAGAGTTGAAAAAATAATCGTTGTTAACGTTTCGATTTGTAATTCCCGCAATAATCTCGTGTTTCATTTACCGTACAATTGTAAAACGGAATCCCCGGGATATCGTGTCGACGATAATACGTCGGGAAAGAGATTTTACACGTTCGAATCTCTCGGCTAGCAAGAAATCTCTCGATACAGCCGACAAATACCCGAGGCGACAGTGCTTTGCAAGTGCGTGTCGTAACCACGTTGTACATTCCCGGTGAATTATCCTGGCTGTTTTCCGGTGACGCAATCCAGTTAAGTCTCGGAAACTAGATAAACCGTGCCTCCCCGACGGGTATTAAATGATGCGGGAATTTATTTTTAAACGCTTACAAGACCGGTGATAGAAGAAGGAAACAAGAATGAAATAAAATCGTTGCTTCCCTGTGCTCATTATGAAACGAATTTAAAGTACAATTCAATTTTAATCCGTCTCTCGGTTATTCCTTCAATATTCGTCTCCTTTTTCACCACCGGATAATCTGTTTAAGCTGCTCTTTTTGGGGGGTCTCGTATAATTCGCGTATTAATAAATTTGCATTAATTATGACCTGAGTGTGGGGGGAGAAGGCAAAGTCATCATCGAAATGCTCAAAAACTTTGATTGGAGAACGGGTGTAATTTATGACTGTAATTTTTCATACGACACTTGAAGGCTGTAATTATTCTGGTGGATTTTAACAGCGATAAGAAATTAAGGAACTAACAATTTGCATTGTACTTTTATCATATTTCATTATTAATTTTAAATACTTACCAGAAAGGTGATTAATGCAATTTTTGACTCAAAATCCCAGTTACTATTAACTGCAACAGAAAATAAAAGATCAAATGAAATTTTATGCATAAATTTTTGCAGCATTACATTGAAATTATTATATTATACTTCGAAAAATATTTAAAGTTCCAAAATTCCCAGATTGCAACATTTGCAATTATAATATTATAAATTTCAAATTTTAAGCTTGGAAATTTGTCGAACTTGCAGTTATTGCAATACGTAAATAATGTTTAACAATTATTATAAATTTCAAATTTCAAGCTTTGATATTCTCAAAGTTACAGTTATTGCAATATGTAAATAATATTGAACAATTGTTGTAATTCGAGTAATATTTGAAACTTCCAATTTTCCAAGTAATACGCAATTTAAAATTTGCTGGATCGCTATTTAAAGTTTCATTCGATAATCGCATCCTATTAAATACGATTCCTCTCAATTTCCCGATGGAAGCAGCATTATTTAAACAATGCCGATCGAAGGACGCGATGATCCCTCATTATACAAGCTTCATCACGATTTTAACGGATATTTAAAACGAACCGACTGCAGCCCGGTATTGTTCGGCTGTTTATTCAATTATAGGATCGAGCAAACGAAAGAGATGAATGACATCGACAACGATCCTTCATATTTAAACCATTTCTCCTAGCCTATGGAAATTTATGACTGCCTCATAAATATCGTGGGATTCTCGCGTAAATCGTGACCAAGTGCCATTAAAAACCGATGCCTACCTTGGTACTTTCGTTTCACGGTATCTCGGCCGCGGTTTTTTCCCTTTTTCTTCTTTTTTTTTTTCTTCAATTTTTCTATTTTTATTAAACATCTCACAAAGGAGGAACCATTGAACGGCACCAAAAGCCAGCATTCAGACGGCGATCCATTAGCGGATGTCAAAGGTATTTTCTCTCTATTCAAGAAACACCGTTCGCAAAAATGTAATCCGCTTTCGAACTTATTCGATCCGGTTCGACGAAATATATTAGCTTGTGTAATAACCCCCCGTCTCGATTTAAAGCGGATATTACTCGAATATGATCGAACTTTCCTCGTTCAAAAGTGTTTGGTTAAAAGAATTTATAATAGTTATATAGAATAGCGTATGTATGTATCTTTTGATTTATAGATCTTTCATACATCCGACTACCATTTGGTTTCAGTCTTTTTGGGAAATGATATTTGAACCTTTTTATAATGGACAGAACTGTTTCCATATGATTATTTTTATCAACAAAATTAGTAGTAGAAATCATAGGATAGTTTGACGACTGTCTTATTCTCTCGAACACGGAACGGGTTAAGCAACAATTGCGAAAAAGACAAGAAGATTCACCTGGAGCAACGTCACGGATTGTTTGCTGATCAGAGATACGTCCACCCGATTAATCGCAACTATCAGTCGCACTCGATGGAATTTCTTTGATTATGGATCGACTCGTTCCTCGCGATGTCGCGTTTACTTGCATAAGCCTTATCTAGCCGATTTGTCTCATCTATCGCGAGTTTTCGCGATGACAAATATCTCGCCTCGGGCATTATGAAAAATACCGCGAGCCGAGCAAGAGCTTATTATCGAAGAGAAAAAAGAAAAATGACGTGGTCGCGAGTCGAATTGGGTGACAAGTTTTTATTTTTAATACGATAAAACGCGGATCATCCGGATAACGTATGATGACTGTCGCGTCATTCGTATCCGGATGTTATGTAAATGTCCACACTCTGTTCGCAAGTAAATAAGGCTAGAACAACAAGAATATGTTTAATATTTAATATAGATATTACACGTCTTTTTTTTTTTAATTTTTTTTTTTTTCAATATTCAGTGCGTTATGTCCGAAGCGACGGTGATCCGTGATTTTCTACGATATTTCACTTGCTAACTCTTTTATTTATAACCAAACTGGACATGAATTATTTTGTAATCAATCAATTTTATTACAATTTTAATGCATTTAATTTTTGAATTAAATTTTTCCAAATCTGCATTCATTGCCGTGATAAAATTTTGCACCAGAAATTTTTAATTAATTTCCTACGAAGGGAATAAACAAAGAATCGTTATAATATTTTCCCTATTTTGAAATAATTTCTTCAACATACCATTCCAAAGGACGAGCGCGAAATCGTTCGGATAGAAGTCGCGGAAAACGTTTGACAGAAATATTTATTCGTCGGATCAGCGGGAGAATCAACAGCAAAGAAATAACATTTTTCCTCGCAGCACGGTTTCCCAAAACAAATAAATGCGTCTGCGACACGCAGGCAAATCCGGATATCACTTTGGTACATATTTCATGTTTCGAGCCGTGTCCTCGAGCGTAACGTGGAACTTCTTCCTACAAATTCGATGCAGTTTGAGACAGCGGCAGATAACAGAGGAATCCGCAAGGGTAAAGCCGAGGCAAAAGGGACCACGTAGAAAAATCCAGGTTTTCAATTTCCCGTGTATACACAGGACACGGGAAAATGGAAAAATGGAGAAGATGTACTCGATGCACACTCCTCGCGATTTCTTTGAAATGCACTCTAAACATACCAATTATTCTTTCATTTTTTTAACCAAATCATTTCTGTCGATTGGAAAGAAATGAAAATCATACATAACAGTGTTTTAATACAAATATTCTTTTGTCATCTGTTTCTGATTTATCAAAGGAAAAGCGAAGAAAATTATTTTTCCGCAATTTTGTATCATGATTTTAAATTATCTCCGAGTGCCACCCCGGACATAAAAAATACGATAGGAACTCTGCTTGTACCTTATTGGTTTCTTATGTTAAACAAAACCGTATATAATGGCACGCAACGTTCCCAGACAAGATCGTTGGACACACGTGTCCTCTCGGACTTTCATACGTTTCCTTCCTGTTATTTATGACAGAACAGAACGTTGGCTGACACGAGAAAGAAAGAAGGCAACGGACGCTTGGTGGAAAACGTGGTTGACGGGGGGTTGAAACGGGAAGGACAGCAGCTTATCATAAAATCGAATTTCCTTCGGTCGAATGGAAGGCAAACTAAAGGGAACAAAGGGAATATTCTCTCCCGAAAGAAATAATTCTGTATCGACTACGACTGCTGGTGCGGCAGCTCTTCTTCTTCGGATACTTCTGAATAATTCACCGGGAACGACTTTATCCCGTCGATGTATCGTGCAATTTGTGATATTATATTGTAAATTCTCACCTGTTGTCGGTGCTGTCATCTTGTCAGATTGAACAAGAATATTTTACGATTAGTCACGCGTTTTCTTTTATTTTCATGCGATTGTTTCGCGCCAAATATAGAAAGCCTAACCTGATTCGACGATAAAAGTGCCACGATATAAAATAGAATCTATGTCATGTCAATCTGAAGCCGAAACGAAGTTCGTATCGCTACGAATGTGGATGAACGTCGGTGGAAATCTGTTGTTCATTTTAAGAGAACCGAAGGATAAATGTTTTCGAGGTAAACAAAACTAAGGCGACCTGGCATTCCCAAAGGATAATAGGTTTTCCTCTTTAGGAGAAGATATTTTTCTATTCTTAAGAAAATATGACCTACATTCTGGAATATCGACGATGAACGCTCTGAAACCCAGTTTCAAAACATCGTTTCACGTTCCTTACATTCTTTATAAAGATTGTCTTTTCTCCGAGAAGGTTCATTCTTCAACTTCACAATTCCAATAAACAGTATATACCTTTTTCTTCTGAATTCAACAGCCACAGTTTCGTCTAAGAAATTATGAATTTTTAACATCCATTCTTCTCAATTTCAAGTCTTTATTTCCAACACGATACTTCTAGAATAAAAAATTATTCTATGTTCCTATTGCGTTTTTCCAAAACAATTGAAACATCTAATTTCGAAGAAGAAATTTTGTAACAAAGGAGTTTAACGATACAGACTCGTTTGAAACGTAAGATTCGAGAACGAAATGAAACATCAACGTTTCGATTAATTAAGTTTGATTATTCAGGTGAATGCCAATCAAGGACGATACAATCAAACGATCCGAAACGTGGATCAATTCAGAAGACGTTTCGCGATACGCATGGCTCACGTGCTTCAATTATAATTGTGGTCCAATCAATTCCGGGAACACGATTTACATAATATATGTATAATGAGATGGTCGTATTAGAAACGGTCTATCGAGCAAAGCATCCGGTTGTCCACGCAGACACGGTGTATGCAAATCAGGGACAGTCGTGTTCGACCGAATGAAACCTAAAAATAATAAAAATAAAAACTATTTCCAAAACGTTTCGACCGGAATCGTAACCGTAACACTAAAGGGACAGCCACAATTTCCAGTCATTACATTAGGCTACAACCTAATCCAATTGCTACGTATTCTGCTCTAAAGAATTGACACGATCCAATTTGATCGCAGCACCGTTTATAGGCGCCATTAGTTTCTGTGCACTCAGGTACACGGATACGTGTTTGAATATCAATAGATTTGGGGATAAGATTGATGAAAATTACGTGGTAGATACAACGAAATTCCTCTATCCGCGGTAATTACTGTACAAAGTCTACCGCGGATATCCGAAACCCGAATTAATAATGAACATGATAAATTTAGTGATAGATTTAGTAATAAATTTATAGAGTATTTTATAGTAATAAATTAATAGAGATATTAATAAAGTTAGTAATAGATTATACCTATTACTAAATTGTGGTAAATCAAATTAGAGATATTTAATTTAATCGAAATTTACAGCATTGGTATTAATAAATTTTTGCGAATATAATATTATTTGTCTCCAAACTCAAATTTTTTGATGAAATTAACGTCCTTAATTAGTCAGATATTGGCAACGACATATCGCTTATTTTTAAACAACAGGGCGTCTAACGATTTGTCAGTTTTTAAAAGGAATGATAATTAATTGATCGTAGCGTCTGGCACCTGGCAAATTGATTTTCTGCACCTGTGAATTACAATAACGAGCGATGTACAAATTTAAGATCTGATTGCAATATTTTGTGAATCGTTCCCTCTTTTTATTTTTTTTTTTTTTTTTATTGTTAAGTCAATGAACTTCCTTGCACTCTTTTAATGAGCTCTTTTAAATTCAGGATCTGGCGGCAGTTGTACCAGCTGCATTACAAGACCAGACGTTCGCTGTTTCATAATTACGTATGAAATAATACCTGCACTGTGCCGCTTCCTTTTTTGAATTACACAGTAACTTAATTCTCATTTTAATATGTGTATTATACATGATACATGATGTTTTTCGCAACGGGGATCGTAACAACTTCGTTTCAGTTTCTGAAACGTGAACAGTATTTTCAATTGACTTTTACATCGTTGAAAACATTTAATTCCAGAAATATTTTGTGAATACTTATACATTTATTTTTCAATACATTTTGTCGATCGTGATTTGATTAAGGTTAATTAATATTTTTAGTGTAGACAGAACAGAATTGTTTACAACTCGAAGTATTGTTAATTAAAATTGATATACACTAGCCTGGAAGGAAATATAATCATGCAATATGGTACAGTAAATTATATTACAGACTATTATGAAATATCGTATTTCAATTGTTACATGTACAGCAAATTAATTGTTTTAACGATGACTTTATCATTATTAACACGTTGACTGCCACAGTGAAAACGGACGTGTGTAGTCAGACACGTTGAAATCCTAATTATTAAGAATATAATCAACTAATTTTCAAATTTAACCTTTCAAATCGATAGCTATCATTATTAGCTTAATGATAACGCTATCCGTGGTTTATTTCGTCATTTCTTTTATTAATAAAAGAATAATTACAAAGAGAATGCGTCAACAATTTAATTATTTATAAATAATACAGAATAGTTTCAATTTTCCAAGCATTTAGCGGTATCTAAATAGCTGCCTTTGCAAGAATTAATTACAACAATACCGTAATAATCCGATTTTCCTAATCCTCCGAGCGTACCTCATCTTACCTCGTCGACGTATGAACAAATGAACGAACTTGAAGTAGACAAGATTAAAACACCGTCCGCAGAATATGTAGGAGTATGCATTTTTCCTTGCGGTAAGTGGAAAAGATGGCCGACACAAACGTGTCCGTTTCAGTCGTAATTCATTTTATATTTCCTTCTTTTCTCTGTTAACCACTGCACGCGCACCACGCGGCAACACAATGGGACCGTGTTCGGCTTGTGATTCACAAAAGCGTAACCGAATTTCCGTCCAGTCCTTAATTTTTACTTTCCTCTGACGCGAAATCTCTCGACAGTTAGCCGCTTTGCGGTTTTACCACTGTTTCATCCATTTGCACGCCTGAGAATCAATCTTTTCCTTTTTCCGACGATACCATCCGAAATTCCATGAAACTCTAATTAACAGATGTCACTGATCGAAACAAATTGACAAGAATACAGATACTGACAAGTGGAAGCGGAAAAGACTGTGATAGTCTTATTATTTGGAAACATATGTAGATTTTCAAACCCAATTTTATCAAAAACAGAGTTTCACTCATCTGGTATGAACCCTTTCGACGATTAAACGTTCATTAAAATCTGAAAGGGATGCCCGGGACGGTTTCTTGGTTCCTTCGTCGTTTCCCCCGTTTTGCGTCGCTGTTTTTTTTTTTTTTTTTTATAGTCGCCGCGTTCTATCGGACCTCTGTTCTACGCAGAACTCGATTTCCCCGGCGTCGAAGGATCGATTATACGGAACGCGTGCGGCATGGACCCATAGATTTTCCAGGATTTCGTAACCCAACGACGCGACATTACGCAATCCTCGTCGCGTAGGATGTGCCACGGTGCGTGATCAACCGCAAGCACGGACGTACGTATGGTACACGCGTGTGTATTCACGTATTTCCGCCCGCATCACACGCGCTCCAACTGAAAACGAGGTGTGCCCCGAATAACGGCACCGTTCGCTCGCATGTGCGCTTGAAACACGCGCGGATATAAATACGCTTTGTGACGTCATCGTGCGCGGCGAAGAGGACTTGAAATCCGTTCCGTTGTTCCAGTTCCTTCCTTTGCTTCTCGTGTTATTTCTTTGTTCAACGACGACCATAGCGCCGCTTCCGGTCCCCGTCGGAATATTCCCGAAAATCTGGCCTCTCGAATCCTTCGCAATATCATGTCACCGCTTTGCCAATCGTATATTCTTTTTTTTTTACTTAAAACTTGCGGGTCGTGGTTTTGACACGACATCGCGTGCTTGTGGTTGGTGAAACAAAGAGATAGGAAGCAATTTTAGGGGATGGTTGCTTCGAAGGTAGAATAAATTGTGTCAACACGATTGCTGATTGTATTATGCTTTATTCTGGTCTTTTAAATGAAATGTACTGGTGGTCGTGTATAATTGTAGTTAATGTTTTTCGTTACGAATGCCTTCAGGAATTTTCTACGTTCGCGAAAATAAATGACAAAGTTTTGGGCTTTAGAAATGTAATATTACCTCAAAGTTACACGAGCACAGTTTAACTCTTTGCGGCACGGTGGGATTAAAAATGTCCCACCTTTTTGAACCACGGTAATGCATGGTAGGACATTTTTAAACCCACCTCGAAATATTGCAATACCTGCATAAAAATAAAAAAATAAAAATTTCTGTGCAACATGGGTCTATTTTATCTTCTAAAATCCTATGCCCGAAAGAATTAATTTAACAAATAAAATAATCCTACTGCACTGTGTCAGTCAGCGTCCAGTTGAAAAATGTCGTGCTATACACGATCGTTCGCACTGTGGCAATCAAAAGAAATGATTCCTTTCTACGTAGTTGCAAAATTACCCATTTTCCACCATTATCCATTACGATAAATATTTAACATTCCGCGGATAATTGCGTCGCAATCGTTAGCCGCGCGAAAGTTGTCATTGTTCTTTTGTTTTTCGTCGTATCCCGTTCCCATTTATTCGATGCAATTACGGGGAATCTAATTTTTTTATGGAGGAGCTCAACACGTGCGGTTTACCCATGGCAACGAACCAGTTCCATTTCAGAAAAGTGTTGCTCCGATTATCAAGAGGGAAGGGAACCGATACGAACGCGACAAAAGTTCCCGGTAGAACCCGGACAATTGGCGACCGGTCAACGCCGAGATAAACTCTTAATTAATGCGACAATTAAGATCCAAGCTTTTCGAGTCACGCCAGGGGATTCGTTTTAAAGATTCAATTGGCTTGTAGTCGTTTGCGAAATCATTACAGATATGCTATCAGAAGTCTGATCGCAATTAAGTGGCGATTAAATTAGCAGTAAGCTTCTTTGCGTTCCAATTCGATACATTTTTATTAAATTGTTGCATACCAAGTCGTGTTTTTCCATTTCATTAAATATTGTACTTACTTGCAATATATGAAAGTCTTTTATTTGGAAATTTGAGTATTTTAGGTTTGGTCGATGCATGTTAGTACGTTTTTCATTTTTCCGAGTCAAGATTAACCCAGCCACTGTCATTTGGGGATTAAAGTACTGTTAATCAATTAATTTCCAGAGCTCGGAAATATATTTAAGTAAAATCAAAAATAGTTATAGTAGCTTTGGTTAATAATGTGCTAAGTGCAAATATGTTCCACCAATATTGACAAAAAAAAAAGAATTTTTATTCGAATTGAATTTTAATCGCGAGGCGAAACAAACGTCCCATTTTTCAATAATTAAACTGTTCGTCGATTGATTATGAATTTTCACGGTGATACGTAGTTCATCGGCAAAGAGATCATTTCCTGTTTCTTGTTTCGCAAATATTCATCATTTCACGAGGCTTCTCAGTGAATTTCGTCCTGTTCTATTGAAGGATGACGTACTAGACGGCATTCATGTTCTCAACGATTCGTCATTAAAATTCAATTGGTCTCGAGGACAGAAAGGGGAAGAAATACAAGAAAGGAAAAAAAGCGAAGAATCCACGAACCGAAGCCAGGTCTTCTTTTCTCATGGCAGTGAACGTAGAGAATTAATCCTTTAAAATGATGAAAAAGTTGAAACTTACATTTTTTTTTCCTATATTACTTTTTATATCAGATTGTATTCCATTATTTTTAAAATACCCAAATAGAAATTTTATTATAACAATTGTACTCCTGTGGTTTAATTTCATTGACTAATTTGTTTTCATAACAACATTTACTATAATCCTATAGAAAGTATGATTTCGAGCTGAGTCGAGAATAATTTTTCTTTCATTTCGAATTATTTTCCTTTTCAATCGACGGCACAGTTCCCGGTGATTGTACAGTTAAGAATTTCGTGAGCTGAACTGGAGCAAAATTTATCGAAACGAAACATCCTTTTTATAGTTTCGTGTCAGGAATTATGTCGTGTCTGAAAACGTAGCGAAATATTCTTCTCATAAAATTCCACGGTGCTTCGCGACAGGTGTACGCTACAATTCCTCTGTTTCCTCGTAAAAAAAAAATGGTTATGTCGTCGTTAGTTCGTTTTAAACTAATCGGCCATTAACCGAGCGAAAAATCAATTAGCGAGAAGTAATTTATTTTATTATCTCGTTTGGATGACGTACTAATTGTTGCAAGCTCGACGATAATAATCGTTGTTGCTCCTTTGCCCCGTATAATTGCTAGCTTTTGCTCGTGTTTCGATGCTTCCCCTCGATATTGGAATAATTAGAAACACGATGAAATCAACCATTAATACAAATCAATTACGAAATTTCAGCTAACTTCCGTCGATATTATTTTATCTCGAAACAACGGGACCAGGGTACGCGTTCTTTTTTGTTTTTCATTTTAATTGCCTCACAGAGCGGAAGTTAGGATTTTTCAACGAACGCTCGTGGCCATTCGCAAATAAAAGATGAATCATGCGGATGTCACTGGCAATCATTAATTTATAATCAATCGTGACGAATAAACCGAGGATCATCTGTATGGCCAACTTATCTAAACGCGTCGAATGATATGCTGAAACATCAAGTTAAACCAAGGACAGAGGCCACGTAACACTGCGACAATAATATAAAGCACGTGCTGAAGGCTAATTTGTAAATGGCCAGATGCGTTGGTAGCTGGGAGACAGGATCGTGATTCACGGTCTGAAGACACGTGGTCGGCGGGAACTTCATTTTTTGATTAATTAAGGAACACCTTATTCGGTGCGTGAACGAGACGTGGGAGGATGGCCAAGAAAAAAGATATCTTTTTAATATCAAGAAGCAACGATCAAAATGAACCCAATCAATATTAATGATTTCAGCCTGAAATAAAGGACAACATTTCAAATGGAGCGATATAAAAACGAGAATGTTATTTTGGTTTCCTAGAATATTTTATGTGTCTAGCTTTCGTTCCAAATTTTACAACACAATCATTCCGTTTTGAAATTTAACGCAACATCGGTGGAACACCCGCCATATCATTAAATATATGTTTCAAGTATTTTTGACAGATAATTCTTTATTAATTATATTTTTTTCATCTAGTGTTGAATATCGTGGATAAAGGAAATTAAAATTATTGAATCATTGTTTACCAGTGGTATGAAAAATTTTAAAGTAACTCAGTACGAAAAGATTTCGGTGTACAATATATTATTTCAAAAATAAAATAAAATATGAAGGTAGCAGCCGATTAATCATTAATTTATCATCGAGACGGATACACGAAACGTCCAACGGGAATGAAACTTTTTGCACACGGACGTAAACAAATTTTTTACAGCCACGAAATGAATCGTTCCCCACGCCATCTTGGACTTCGATTCGGAGGAACGAAATAATAATATTTTTCTTCGCGTTTCTTGCTGGTGCTTTTTCTGTAACAACCGGACCAGCGACCAGATGCTAGGCGTACGAGTGGCCAGCCTCGTAAATTATTCTTAAGTGCCAAACAGCCTTGTGTTAAGTAACGTACACAAGTTAGCCGGAATATTCCTCTAATAAACAGAGCCACCATGCTCGAATTCCATGAATTCGATGCTTCTGATTCAGCCTGCCGAGAATACTTGAATTCGAACGTTTTATACGCATTCTGGAAACTGTCTTCCAGTCAGCTTAATGGCCGGTTGAATATTTGAAAAGCTCGGCTCGTTCATTAACACCCCATTACTAACCGTACTATTCGTATCGAGTATTGCTGCGAACGTTCCAACATTAATGATTCACGTGATATTTACGAAACTTCCAACAACTGGGATCGAAACGCGTACAGTGACAAGCATGGTAGACTACTCTAGAGAAAATCACGATTTAGATTTGACTTATGCTTGAAAGTTATTGGGGATTATACTTTATTTCGTTATAATCATCAAAATACAGATTATTAAGTTTCGAGCACCAAAACGATTGGTAGCGGCATTTTCTTTGGGTAAGCTTAGCATGGTCGGTGGTGCACTATTACATCTGTATTATTTAACTTAATTTACGATAAGTTTAAATAATATATTTACAATTTAACACTAGAGTTACCAAACTAGACAAGATGATTAACTTTAGGTTCTTTTATTTCAAAGACTTCGTTCTATAATTATTTAATTTTCCAGCATCAATAGAATTTCATTTATAATCTCTTGTTTGTTATCATGCAACATTTTAGGCGTCAAACTACGATTACCCCGCATTATCTCATACTCCTTTTTCCCAGTATTTTTAATTCTGCCCAACGAAAGACCAGTCATAAAAATTCGTATCACGTATCAGTTTTCATTTCATCTCCGTTGAACAAGGATTATGATCTGGTTAACGATCGCCGGTTTACGCGTTCCCTGTCGAGATTGCCGTCGTTTATAGCAGCGTAACCGGTTGCCATGCACACTGACGATCAATTACAATGTGACTCATTAAAAATTATTACTTAAGAAATCGTTCCCTCATTACGTTCCCGTTAATGTCTGATTATACCGATTTATCGTGTAATTCAATCAACCATGTTAAATGTAAGCGATTACTCTATTGGCTAAAAATTTCATTTTATCCAAAATCGTGCGAGGATTTTTAATAAATAAAATAGCTAATGTATGCAATGGATATAATAATAATAGTAACATTTCTGGAGTAGGGTAAACGACGCCTGGATTATACGATACTTCAAGGTAGAATCGATTCCAACAATCGACACCGATTTTCCGTCAATCATTTCGACGATCGTTCCTCTCTTTTTCAAATCGTCAACGAAGGGAAAGAAAAAGGTCACACATTGCGCGATGCTTCACAGCTAGTTAGTGCATCCTGGACGCGTGTACGTACGCGTTTATGACACGAATTCACCTCTCCGCTCGTGACCGCGCGGCGGGTTACGTGCTTCGGGCGAGGAATCGACAGTTTGACGGATCGATGACCGAACGCAACGTCGATCGAACAGATTTCGCAGCCACGGCCTGCATAGATACCCGTGACAGGATTGCACGGAGGCGCAAAGGGGTTTCCCCCATTATTTATGAGGACGTAAATCAGGATCGAGCACCGATCCGGCGGATCGATCACACGTCAACCTCGAACACTGCTGTTCCCCTTTTGTCGAGGAAACACTGACGAGCCGCCCACACGTCACGCCTATCATCATTGTCGAACCACGAAACACCGGCGACGAAGAGTTGTGCCGTGCTCTTGCCCTTTGGCTTCTTTTATGCGGCAACATGTCTGGTAGCCGAGGAAACAGCCAGATCCAACAGAGATCTGGCTGAACGTTGAATACTGAATTTCCATTTTTCTTCTTGGCTACCGTCAGACGTACGGATTTATCAAGATCCATTCGGCACCACGGAAAGTTTATGCGACTTTTCTTGTACGGTCGCTACATCGTACCGTGTGCAGATGCTTTTATCGTTCCATCTATTAGGTTGCTGCATATCGTACGGCGAATAGAAAGTCTTACATGATTTGGTGACATTCAAGTATCCCAAAATGGCGCTTGTATCACATCAATTCGCGATTCAACCACCAGGGTATATTATATTCCCTTGATTTTTCGTAAGGCAATAACTTGCGGTTATGCAACTTATACGTTTTCTTTATTAACTCTTAAGTGGACTTTCAATTATAATTTAGTACACAATTGTGAGGGTGGGATCTCCATGGTTCTTCGTTATATTTGCTATGCAATATTTTCTTTGAAACGAACTAAGTACAGAATTATCGAAAAATATTAGAAATATCTAGAATTCTTAGTTCAAAGTTGCATACGGCCGTGGGTGTTCTAATAGTCCGCTTAAAGGTTAAAGTATGATTATGTTAACTATCTTTAATTAAATTCGCGATACAACCTCGTTTCAGTTACGTGACTCACCCTGCGTACGAGTTAATTTGCACGGTTAATTTCTTGTATTTTCCACTCGTCGCGTCCTTCATTGATTTTTCCCAGCATACGGGGAAAAATAGTCTTGTTAAAAATTTCATCGTTCCTCAGCCGGCTCTTTAACTTTAGGTACCATATAAAGGCATGATCGTAGCCCTTACATAGCCATCATAGCCAGACGCTGAGGCAGCGAAGTTCAACCTTATCCCCGCCATCGTCGTCGCCTTGGAAAACATTAATCAACCGTGCCGAGGCTGCACCGGGACGAAAATTTTTATTCGCTCGTTCGAACGCAACACATATCGTGCCCGAGTGTCGTTAGACGAGACGATAAAACAGCGTCTATCCGTCTTCGTTTTCCTATTATTCCTGATCAGAATCGAGCAGAATGCAGGATCCAGCGCCAGCTGTTCCGATTTTCGACCATTTCTCCTATCATCCATCGTTTCTTTCCCCTCGACGAAACACGCCTCGGCTCCTTCCGGCTCCTGCCAGCGTCATTCCACCCGGTTTGCACCTGTCTCGAACAGGTGACGAGTTTGATTCTGCCGTTGCCATGTCCACGTGTCCCCGTGGAACGGTTCGTGAACAAGGGACACTGTTTTGGATGGCGAGACAAGAATCGGTAATCGGGCAGAAGATGAAAAGGGCGGTCACGTGGCTGACAGTGCTTTAAAAATTGTCTTCCCCGTTTAAATCAATTATTTTACGTATGTTGGACATCTATACGACGATCGACTCTTTCCTTAAAAAAGTAGACAATATATAATACCTAAAGAAAATTATAATATTTACAATTTCTCCGTATTATATTCAAACCATGTTTCCAGAGCACACCAGTAAAGTTATACAAACTATCGGCTTAAATAAATAATCTTTAATAACATTGGCGATCCATATCATTATCGTGTGCCATACTAGGCACGGCTATTTCCGCTAAGACGGCCAACGTGTTAATCGTGCGCAGACCAAAGACGTGGTAGCCGGTAAAAAGCAAACAACGCGTCGAGGCAAGATGATAGTATAAAGGTAAAAAGGAATCAGATCTTAGATCAACGTGGGTGTAGCCAGCAAGGACACACGAACGCGCCTCGTGTCATTCGAGCTATACGCGAAGAGTAAGAAGAGGAAGGAGAAAAATAAAAAAAAAAAGAAAAATATCTCGTATCGCGATATCTCGAGCGGAGGCGGATCGCGGGAGAAGCAAGAACTTCTGGATCTCGATTTACGGATATTTAAAGCACACCCACGAGTATAATGTTCTATGGGCATTATGGAAAGCTTCTTGGTATCGATTATGCTCGACCTTGCGCCTCGTTACGCCGTCGAGCGATCGCAATGGAAATTTCATTCGATTGCCCGTGGGAATCTTTTTCTTTTTACTTAACGACGCTTAATTGCTTCGTCGAGCTTAGATTAGTTTCCAGCCTTTCAATGCTTCAATAGCGTACGTTTCGAATAATTTATCGTGGTACCCGAAAGGTATTTAGTTTGGTATATTTCGAGGAAAAGCACAAATTATGTGGATACGGGATCGAAAATATGGAATCCAAGTGTTCGAACAAAAACTCTTACAATTTTTATAAATAGGACCTTTGTTGTGGACTATGTAAATCTGATGCAAATTATGTATTCCTTCAAACAGAAATAAATAAATATTCATTTAATGACACAACTTTAAACAAGCCCATCTTGCGTGGGAAAATATATTTTTTCAAAATTCGTAAGTTTTTTATGGTTTTAAATATTCAAGATATTTGACAAAATTCTGAGTCGCTTATTAAATCGCTCGTTATGTTAAGTTGATCAAAATCAGGAGGAAAGTCATATTTCGTGCTATTAATAATCAGAATTTTTAAGATGAGTGGTATTCAAATGTAAAAATGATCGCTTAGCAGTTAATCATCTGTAATTAGAGAAACTGCTGTAACTACGTGAAGGCTCTGTCAATAATTCCAGTTCTGTCTAACTTCATGTAACTTGCACCTCCGTTGGAATCGCTATTCTCGAAACGATTAAGCAACCAAAGTGGTCACCCGATGAGAACAGTTAGCGCATTCAACTAGTTACCTCTGCTGTTTCATTAAACAGCTGAAAATGGGTCTGTTTAACACCTGTTAAGCCCCATTTCAGATTAACCGTATCGCTGTGGAACCTAATCGGCGGTGTGCCTCAGTGTGCATCTCAAAATTGGCTAGCAAGTTTCCAGCAAAGTTCCACGATTAAACCAAGATATCTGATCGTTTATCCAAAGTCTGAAAGTTGCTTATTTTTCCCTATTATCGAACTCGTAAATTAGTAAAAAGAAACACTAGCTTCCTTATCGGTTATAAAAACAATTATTCGAACGAATATTTTTAAATTTTTTAAAAAACAATGATGCTACAATGTTATCATTTTTTTTTAACACACAACCGGAAAACGTACATCTGTTATTGATAAATTTTATGAATTTTTAAATATTTTTTTTCTCGAAATATAAAAACAAATTTGAACATCAATGTGCTAATGAATTGTTTTTAGGCGCAAAGTTCTTGCTACGTTCTTTTTCGACAGGTAATTGTTCGCGTCATCGGCACAAAGTTTGCACCGGAAATGTTCGCCATCGGCCACACAAAAGCGCGCATTATTCAAGCCAAATGACGTTTAAAAAAACTACAAATCGTTGTGGGTGTACGTGTTTCGATTTAACAATTCGATTCATTGGAAAAATACGCGTCTTCACGTTCACCGTTTTAATTCGACAAGAGAACAAAGCAGGACATGAATATCGGTTTTAAATTGTGCCAGGCAAGGATAAAGCTATTTTATTCCGGCAATCTAAATATTTGAATATCCTTTAAAATACTTATTAGAGCTATACAGAAAATCTGGAAATTATTTATAATAGAATTTAGTGGAATTAGGGTTTAAAATTCGATTTTTGACGTCTCCAGCTCTGTACATTTGTTGCCACGGTAGAAACAGTCATTCATCAACTCAAAGCCTAACTTTTCAGCACTAATATTTCAGTTTACTAATTTGACATAAACTTCCCTTTGGCATAATCCCTTTATCTCGTAAATCCTTCTGGTTTAGTGATAATTCCTATTCTCTTATCCTTCGTTCTAAATTATTCTTAGCTGTGAAACCGGCCGTCCGTGGTGGCTGGATGGCGTTGTACAGTTTCGACGCGTTGGTTATTTCAGCTAACGACAGTCAAATGCAATTACATCAGGCCCCGTGCCCTTGCCGGAAGCGCCCACATAAAACGAGCTCCTCGTATCCGCTCGGTGTTAAGGCTGTGCCGCATACCTGACTCATGACGCCACAAGGTTCCAAGACGCAACTATATCGAGCTATATAGGATTTTCAAACCGCCAAGGAAAATCGTATAATGCACATGATAATTAACCGACTTGCTTGAATTTCACGCTTCGACGACTTGTCGATAGCATTATGCATCATTAGCTTCAGACCTCGTTCTTTTTTTCTTCGCTCGCTATAAATACACGCCTTGAAAGGGCTACTTCGGTTTTATGGGATTGGATTGTTGGCTGTAATTGATCTGTTCGACTCTGAAATGGGCGTTGCTTTAGCAAATCGTTGATCGTACATGACTATGATTCACCGATGACGAATGCTAGAAGTTCAACATACATAATCGAATAATTCAATGATAAAAAAGGAGTACAGACTTTGGATTGCATTGATATTGTATTCATAATGTGTACGGATTGAAGAGTTGATTAAAAGTATCCATAACAATGATGGTTCACGTATTCATCGTGTTGTAGGATTTCTGAAAGGATTTCTGTTTATAGCTATCTTACTATTTGTTTTTCAATTTTCGTTGTTTTGCCATCGATTGATTGTTACATTTGGAAAACGACGAAACTCGAAGCAACGGAAAATAAGGATTAAAACGGACCGCATTAGATACGCTCGAGAATTATTGTGTCGATACGGACGGTCGGCATCGTGAACCATTTAAATGCAAATCCGTCGTAAAAATATATCCGGGGCGGGAGCGTTTAAATTATTCACGAGCCTCTGATGTTCAGCCACGTTTACGTTCACGTTCCGCTCAGTTTTGCGCGCCAGCAAATAGACGTGAATCACTAACGTATTACGCAATTTGACGAGGAGAACCGTGAAAATGATGATGCGTATAAACTGACGTGTTTCATGTGACTCCGACGCCCGACTAGTCGAAGGAAAATCGATTTCATTCCGTTCGTTCGTCGATTTTGTCACGCGACATCATGAATTAATCGTAACACTCGGGGGAAAAAATAATTTCACGACGAAGATTCGTTAACGTTCTTCGATGATTTAAGGTGTACGATAATATGGAAAATATGGACAAACTTGTTTAGATAATTTCAAGGTTTTCAAAGCCTTATGTTGAAAGTTTGGATATACTTTTTTCCCTTGTTTTAAACAAACTGATTTCTGACATCGAGCATGTGGGAAAATATTTGCCAAGTTGGCGGTCAGGTTTTAGAAGTAACACGTGATAAAAACAGGAAACTGAGAACTTGATCACATAATTTCAAGGTTTTTAAAGCTTTATTCAGTTCAGGGACAGTTTGTTTTTTTATTTTAGATCAACTATTTTTAGACGTGGGGGATGTGAAAAATATATTTTCCTGGTTGGTAATGGTTTTACGAAGTTTGTTGCGGAACTTCGGTGTAAAATAATTTGTTAAAAATTAATTTTTAGTTACAAGTGTCATGTAGTTACGTTATTTCCTTCGGAAAGGATTTAAAAACAATGGGTGCTGATCTATGTTAGTAAATCGACGTAAAGTTTTCTTGAAATTCCTCTGCAATAAACCAGACACATTCAAAACGCAGTTCTTGTGTTACAATCGTTTTCATTTGCATAGCAATCACTTTATTCTCTGGACGTGTGATTACGTCCTTCGTGTTGAAAGGAAATCATCAGGATCAATAATGGAATTCTTAACAGTTTTACGACCACGTAATTCATGAAATGAAAAGAACAAATGCGATCTTTACTAGCCGGAAATATTCATTTTTCCATAGCTTTCTTAGATTGTAAAATATCTCAGTTGACTATCGTATGATTTTTAATGTACCGTTTTACATGCATCCATTTTCAATTTTGAAAACTGAAAAACACATTTCAAATAAAATTATACAAAACTAGAAGTAATTGTTCCACTTAGATATTTGAAATAAAATTGAACAAAAATGTAATAAGTTCCTTTCTATAATTATTACCTGCAGTCCTTTTGTGTCTCGCTAGAGGGTGAAGTCGAGTGCGAAGGGTTGGAAATGTAACTGTAGCGTAAAAAGTCGAACGATCGAAGTCACGAACGTGTTAAAGGAAAAACAAGCTTGGGAAAGCAATTTGAGTAAGTTGAGAGAGCACAGTGGATCGTATACATACACGTAACACGAGGCAATTCTATTGCGAAGTTCTCGGGTTATGCCAGAGAGGTGGCACATATTGTGGTTCTTGTGCATACCGACTCACCTCCACAATGCACACAAGCCTCGTATTCATCGTTCGGTTCTTTCGTTTCTTCTTTTTTTTTTATTATTTCCCTCTTTTGTGTCACTCGCCATGAATTCCAATAACGGACTCATCAAGGACGCGCCGCGATAGCGTTGCACTTCAGCAACGACTTAACGCGTCTCTTGCGAGCCATTTAAATAATGATTTAAGTACCGCGAGGACGTTTTACAAATGTCTAAAGAGTGCAAGTTTGACAGAAGAGACGTCCAATGCAGACGGTGTCGCGATATCGATTCGTTCTGATTGTCACTTTGGGGAAATTGATTCGTCAGGTTTCTTTGCTTAACACGTTGACTGCCACAGTGAAAACGGACGTGGGTAGTCAGACACGCTGAAATCCTAATTATTAACAATACGATCAACTAATTTTCAAATTTAACTTTTCAATTCGATAGCTAGAATTATTAGCTTAATGTTAACGCTATTCGTGGTTTATTTTATCATTTCTGTTGGTAATTATTTGATTGTAAAAAATTTCGGATGCCGGTCGCCGGTAACCCCCGTGACAGCCAACGTGTTAAATTAGTCCTCTGTGTAAATAAATATTGACTCTGGTGCATTAATTTTAAGCTGCGTTACTGTAAGAATTTCGCGTGTTACTTTTAAGTTACACAGGTTCGTAATTAAAACAATGACTGATGCAGTAGAATCAGACGCTTGTGGCAAGACACATTATACTACTGTATGCTACGTTGTATTTATTTTTTATATACCACTGTGCTAGGATTTTTAAATATAATTCGCCATTTGCAGTCATCATAGTTAACTTTTCTTATCGTTGGCCCCTACGGTAATCAACGCTTCAATGATACCACTTGTGATGACTGGTTTGAACCGGTTGAACGCTTAAACTTATTATTATCGGTATAATGGATTCATTTATTCTTCATTTTAGTGCTTAAAGAATTCTACAATTCCTTGTGAATATTTTTCCTGTGCAACATAATATTCTGAAGACTTAGAATTTTAAGTGACAGTCAAAGTTTTATCCCGCTTATCCGCTGCAGTAGAAACAGCCACATGTGGCACGACACTCATTAGTAAGAATTATGTATTTAATTTAATTTAATTCGTGTTAGCTGATAGCTACTACTAGCATACTTTATCAGCCAATTTCTTTAGAAAATTTCTATTTTGTGTCAATTCTAATAATATTAATAGTATTCGAAACTTTTTATCTTCCTTCTATTCTTAACACGTTGAATGCCACAGTGAAAATGGACGTATGTAGTCGGACAAGTTAAAACTCTAATTATTAACGACGCAGTCAATTAATTTTCAAATTTGACCTTTCAATTTAATAGCCAGCATTATTAGCTTAATATTAACGCTAACCGCGGTTTATTTCATCGTTTCTCTTCTTAATTATTTAATTGTGACAACGCGCTAATAATTTACATTATTATCGTAACCGTAACGCAATTTTGCTCCTTTCTACTGGTACTGAAACACACCGCAAAAGATACGAGTCCAATTAACGCGTTAAAGGAGCTCGAAGCTTCGCGTTAAAGATTGAAACGCATTAACGAGCAGCACTTTCAGAAAATCAACAGTCGTCAGGTTCGGTGACGATGGTATGATTAGTCATCCAATAATCGTTTGTTTCAATTCCCCGGCCGTAACGATCAGCCCCGGACTCGACGACCTCCGACCTAATTATTACCCACGTAATTCATTCGTCTTGCTCGTTGATATTTCGCATAACTGTGCAATCGTCGGGTGTAACACCTCGAACCTTGAACGAACAAACGAATCACTGTGATCGTTGAAAAACGAGAGCGGCTAAGTGGAGTTCGCATAATGGCTGGTTTGTATCACGCCGACGACCGGTTGCTTCTCGTTACTTCATCGGGGAACCGTGAATCACCCGACGTGCGAGAAATGACGAATTAACGGTGCCGATATATGTCGAATGAACGCACGTTCAGCCGCGGGGATCGTTAGCACGTTGACCGGCACGGTTGAAACGGCCATGGCTACCACCGGCACACGATACTATGAATTATTAAGAGTATTAACGCTTCGAGTGTCACGCTAAATCAACCGATACTCTCGCTAAGCACCGATTTCACGTTTAACACGTTCTTTACCGTGTTACTCATGCACGAGTGTGACAATGCTGTTTTCCGATTCATCATCATTCATACATGAAACTTTAACATTCGGCTCGAGTTAAATTTCATTTTTATATGCAAAATTTGGTACTATTACTTCAAATATTATTGTCGAATCTATAGAACTCTGTTTAAAAACTCGTGTATGTGACTTTAATAGAAATATATTTTTCTAGGTATGAATCACGATGCACCGACGATGGTTTATTTTTTATGGATGGAAGCACTTCTAAACTTGGCACGGAACTTTATTTATTTCAAATGGGGTAAGTAATAATTCTGTTATAAATCTCTACCCTTTTTACACTTCTAATAATTATTCTTTGTGTCAAGAACACAGCACTACCTCTGTCTAATGTACGTACGATTACATACGGTACTATTCTGTGCGTTTCAAATTTATCCAACATGTTAATTAACTTATAGCAAGCGTTAAATTGTTGATCAGATCACGATTTCCGGTCTCATTTCCTACAAGTACCATCCTTCTGATCTGTGTACACGTCGTTAGCAACCACTCGTGACAAATCCATTTTAATTTCACGCGACGCAACGCGTTCTTTCCATTTTCTTCGTGGCTCTAGCCACGTCCTTCCTGTCTCGCCCATTCAGGTGGGCTCTTTCGTGTCATTTTTACCGCTTCTTAAACGGACAGACTTTACCTTCTCTTTCTCTATCTGCTGTGTACACCGTGGTAAACTCGGGGAACCAAGAACAGCCCAGCCGTTCCTCTTTCTGTCTATCGACGCTAACAAGGCGGACGATTCAAATTGCCCGCAGCCTTGTTTCTTCCCAGCCCTCCTTCTACCCTCTTTGTCACGCAGCTCTTGCATCGTGCTCGTCACGGAACAGCAATTACCGACCCCGTAAAAGACTGTGACTTGCGAGGGCGGAGATATCAACGACCCGATCGAAATCACGCGTAACGAGTCTCCGCCAGTTTAGGTCAGTTTAGAGCAATGCTTTAGGGAGTTTCTGCTGGGAATCACTGGATCTTCTTTCGTATTGTGGGATTGAGATCTCGTCGTCTAATAACGGTAATGCTTGCCCGAATGACGCAAAGTTATCCCCATCTTACTTTTTCGACATTGGGTAGCAGGGAAGTCATCAAGGCGAAGGACGATTCTCAATTTTTTAAGTCGCAGCTGATGTTTAGATTAAAATTATTACCCGAAAGAAGTTGTAGCAAAACAGGGATCGAAGCAGCTTCGTGAACGTGGGATCAAAAACGGGAACAGACGCGATTAAAGGGAGATAACAATCGAACTTTGTCGCCGAAGGGGTTTGATCGCGGCGAAGCATAGGCGAAACGTTGAAAGCCATTCGGCAGACAGGATTAAAGCCACCGTGAATGAGACTTCCCCTTTTATTATCTTCGTCGAGAATCGTAGCCCTTCTGTTCCCTCGTGCGGGGTGTCGAGACACACTTGACACACACCGGATCGAAAGAGATTTCCGGAAATTCGAAGCGTAAGAATCGTCAGACAGTTCGATGCTCTTTCCTGGCGCGCCCGATGCACCGCGTTTGTCTTGGGTGTCAGAAATTTCGAAGACGACACGAGACGTTTATGAAGTTTCCATGCAATCTCAAAGTTTGATAAGTTTGCGTATACGCGTCACGAGGGCAAACTTCCGTGATCGCTCGATGAAACGAGCGACAAAGTTGCTGGTTGTTTTGCGTCAATCTTTTTTTCCAATTATTGACTGCTTGTGTTTAACGTGCTAAATGTGTTAGATTATTAATACCTTCGACTCGAAACCTTCCACTGTGAATAGAAATTTTGTTACGTATAAAATATCATAAATTTTAATATCAGTGCTTTTCGGCACAGTGAAAATGTATAATTTTCAGATCGAATTTTTCAATTGAGGATCCTACATTATTAATATAATAATAACGTTAATTAAACTTTGTACTCTTCCTTTTTATTCTAATAATCTCTATAAAATTTAAGGCGTTGGCCTTCGACGACGCTCAAAAGACCTGAATCAAACCTCAATAGAGAAGGGAATAAAATGGTACACAACCAGTTACGATTTTAGCCAAATCGTTTTAAACATGACTACGATACGAGCCGGTCAATAAAAGCATTGTTCCGGTTTCTCTTTATTGCCAATAAATGTTTTCTTGCCAAGGAATGAAATTCCTGCCGAGCTTGCAAGAACTTAATGGCACTTGACCCCACTTCTTCCGCACATTTTTACTCGGGAGATCCCGCGAGATCCTCGTTCGCGTCGTAATCCCGACGAAAGTGGAGAAGTTTCGCTGTAAAGGAATGATCATACGAACGGTCGTTGAAACTATCGCCGTTAACACATTTTCGACCGGCTAATTCTGACACGAATAATCGCCCGGCAGAAAAGTTCAAAGCATTCTTCGAAACTTTTAAACATCGTCCGATTCGAAAGTTTAAATATCGAGAGGATCGTTCGGATATTGACCAACCGGGCTTCTTAATTAATTTCTCTGTCAACGTTCGTGGTTCAACTTTAAATTTGCCCCAAGTTCGATGAGTTTGTACGGGGTGTGCTTGATTAAAAATGGTTTGTCGGGCTGAGAAATTGCGTTAGATTCGTTACCAAGGTGTTGGACAATTACTTTTATAAAGTTTTTAAATAAAGTTTCCTTTCCTTCTTATTCAGAAGTAATATTTGTGCGAAATCTACGTAACATTAATTCTTGGTCGAGCAATAAATAAAACGGATCGTTTAAAAATTTGAACGGCGTACGATATTTCAACGCTCGTTTAAATTATCTGTGCATAAATATCGAAAAATTGCGCGGTTACACAACTTTTCGCTTCGTTTCATAAACGTTCACTGTACCTCTGAGAATTGCACCTTTATATAAGCGTTCACCTCGCTTTACAAATTCCTCAATTCCACCCAGCTTTTCAAACTTCGTTCTATTTCGTCGCGTAACGAAAAATAAGAAACTCTCTGAAACGACGATTCCAACGCAATTTCCATATCCCAATTGATATTTCTTCTGAGCATAATAGAAAAATTGATTTTTTAAACCGATGCAACTAAGGATCAGCGTGGCCCACCTAAGCTTCTATAAATTTTATAATTCTTTTGAGAAGGTTTGTTAAAATTGAAACTTGCAGTAAGTACTGATATATTTACTAAATAAATTTGACACTGGCCTAGAAAAACAATTTGAGTACCAAAAAGATCCAATTAGGCCATATTGGGTATAGTTAGTTCAACATATAAACTATTCGTTGTCCAGCAGATGGTATGGTAAGATTCTTAATGACATGGGCCGTCAGCACGCGAAAAGCTCATTAGACTCTAAGGAGGACACTTCAGGGTAATTTCTGTGCGAGGAACGGGCGAGGGTTAAGTCGGTTTCAAAGTACGGCACATCAGGAAACTTGCAAAAACTCATTTTATTACGCTCATGCAAATCCATGTTGTCTCTGTCCTGAACAAACCATTGCGCCAGCACAATCGTGCAGTATCCTTTAACCCAGTCCCCTTTATCCCCGAACCCTGGTCCTTGCCGCGCTACCTTACGCTGGAAACCGACGTTACAACGTTTTTATGGGACATGCCCCCTGGAGAGAATCCGAGTGGGAGGGTGCAGATTCATCCGGCCTCGTTTAGATACGACTTCTCCGCCAATTCAGATACACCGAAATTGCGCAAACCGGCGGGCATAACCGCGGCCGTAAAACCTTCATCGTGCTTCTCCTCCACCTTCCAGGATCCCCCTCTGTCTCTCTCTCTCTATCTATCTCCAGCCATCTCTTTCTCGACCATTCCCGCCACCCACACCGCTGTTACCGCTCTTCTTTCCCGTCTTCCTCATCCCACCTTCGACCTGTGACTCTGTCTGTCCGCTTCCTGCGCGGCTTCACGCTCTTTCCTCGAGCCCAGGGAACAGACACACCGTGACGCCGGCCATTTCTCGCGCGCATCAAACTCTTGGAAATCGACGAACGTTTCCTCCCTTTCGACGTTTGCGCTTGCCGTCGTCGTTGTCGTTGTTGTTGCTGTTGTTGTACTTTTCACGACGATGTTTCGGTGCCCGTCGAAGACGCTTGGCCCGCCGATTGAGGCGATTGATGGTGATGGGGATCCTTTTTATTACCGAATTGTGATGGTATTGTTCTTCTTTTTACGAGATTGCGCCATGGGACGCTTTATTTGTTCTTCTTTGGGCGATGATGCGTGGATCCGCTTCTTTCGTGACAATCATTAATATATTTAATGATTATTGACATTCGATAATCGTCAAATGTCGGTAAGTTGTAATGACAGTTAGACATGCCGTTATTATTAACAGAATTAGTCTTTCTGTAACACGGTTAGTTGGTTCTGTGTTGTATCGAAATACTAACAAGCATAATCTAAAAATGTGACGCAAGCATTCGGGTCATACAACTGTGTCGTAAGAATACCGTGTTATATTCGAGATGGTAGAATTTTTCCACCGTGTTATATCGAAACCGTGCAGGATCGGGTATAGTAAAGATACTATTATAGATTTGCAGCCAAATTCGCGACCTATATGTCTAAATTCTACTTCAGAGAGATCGAAAAGTGATCACAGATGATTGCGAAATTATTATTTGCAATTAACAGTTTGTTAAAACGTATCTAAATAAATAAACCGATCACGGAGGTTTTTGTATTCACATTTTATGTAATCTTTAGCAGCTTGAGATTTCGTTAAATTTACCCAACGTATTAACACGCAGATGTTTAGTTTCAACGGAAGTATTTACGCAAGAACGTGTTGAGACACAACACATGGCGACGGTTCGAGAGCCGAGGTTTCATCCTCTTCTAGTTTCCGGTGAAACTGCATTTCGCGTAAACGTCATCTTTATGTTAGTAAGTGCAGAATTGTGTTTGCACGGGGCCGGAAACGGACGCAAACCTTTGTGAAAATGGTTAACTGATATTTCAGCCTCGAGTTCAGGCCTTGGGTATCAATGGTCGAATAGATAACTAATGATGTCTTATTTACGTAAGAGGATTTTAGATAGAAAGTAAGATTTTTAAACAAAATGATAGGATATATTATTTAAATTTTCTGTTAATCTTCTAAAATATTCAAATAATAAAAATCTTTCAACTTTAAAGGAGGAAAAATTTAATTAAAGTTCTACCGAGCAACGGATACAAATAATTATTAATAGTATCTACGCAACTGTTATCCCCCGAGAATAGGCTAAATCAGACAGGTCAATTGAATTTATTAATTATTTGTACTCGTTGTTTAAAAAAAAGAAGGAATAAAATGTGGGAAGGTGCTCCCGGAATTTTTCACAAATGAATAACGATTTCGCAATGAAAAGCCGGCTGTAACGTTCTGAGAATTGGGAAATAATTTGAATTCGACAAAAACTGTTGTATTATTAGATCATTACAATTTTAAATTATTCTGTATAACATCATCGAAGACCGGTGTTTATTATGGAGGAATCTGGTCGGCCGATGACTGACGCGAAACGCCGCAGGCTGTAACATTCTCTTCCCCGATAGATTCAACCCCCTACCCCTTGGGTCCTCTGTTCCAGAAGCACCCTTGCTCTTCCTCGAGCCACCCCCGTCACCTGGCAGCTTCGCGTTGGTAGCTGCAAACTTCGTGCCTATGCTAATTGACTTCGCACCCCTCTCCCTTCATACCCTCCTCTGTTCTTCCTGACTCCCGCACCTCACCCCTCCGCCGCTTCCTCCTCGCCTCCTGCCGTAGACACTGTAAACCATCGTGGTTTAAAGTCAATTAACGCCTTCCCCGAGACAGCTCGTTCTGACCTTTTCTCGATCAACGAACGAATGAGTTCGCGTCGGATTCCATTGTTCTTTCGTGCCGATGAGACAGGAGCGTCGTCCTTTTTGCTCGTGCCTCCAGCCACGTTTGATGAATTTATTTTCACGACTGGATTCAGCTGGCCCCGATTGAGTTATTGATTTTTCGTGGAACGAGCACGGGACGCTGCTAGAGAAAACCGTGGGATGATTCCGTGGTCGAGGAAAGAGTTGTTTCTCCACCGGGGTCAGAGTTTTGTTCGTAATTCACAGTTTATACCTTCAGGATGAACGATTTTCACGGCTTGATGGATGCTTTGTTACAAACGAATTATCTACGACTAAGAGTTCGAAATAGTTACGATATTTGATTTGGGTCCATTCCATAATTATTACCGACTCTGTTTATTTACTGAAAGACAAGTGCACGATTAACGATTAATATTCTTGTTCTTATCGAGAAATCGTATAAGGAAAGTTCCTTTTATCTACGCGAAGTCCTTTTTCGTCGTGATTTACTTTTCGAATACCAATCGAGCCAGTTTCCAGGTAATTTATGAAGTTAAAGTTGAAGAGCGGAAGTTGCTGAACCTCGAACGTATGGGAAATCGATGGAGTCGCTGGAAATAAAGCCAGTCGCTTTAGTTTGATAGCTAATTGTCGAGGCTTGGCAGAACGATTTGAATTCGACTACGTGACATCGATGTCTAGAACTATGATGTCTGAACTGTCAACACAATTATTGAGTTGTAAACTAATAATTAAGTTTCGAAACTAGTATCCACTCCCCGTTTCAAAACAATCAAACCAAACTGCAGAATGTACAAATATCGTAAGAAATTATCAGATAATTCTTTATTTTTACAAATTATCTAAAAGTATCCTAGTTATCTCTACGAATGGTGGCAATAAATGATTGCACGATTCGTACTCCATCGACGTAGATAAATTCAATCGACTTAATAAACTGAACGAAAAGGTCGTCGATTAAAACGTGGAACGATTTTCAATCGGGACCCGGCAGACTCGTTGCAAATTGACATTGAACGAAATATCCTTGGATTGTCGAATCGCGGATATCCACGGACCACGGCACGGAATATCCATAAAAAAGGAATCATCGACACTCCAGATCCGACACAAGATCCATCGGCAAGTGTTCTTCTTGCGAGGCTGCTCGAGCTACGAGCAAAGCCATCGACGTGTAAGCAACGCGAGAGAGTCACATTTCTCGCCAATTCAGCGAGTTACAAGGCTGACGTCACCGGCTCGGCATAATTCGATTCAATTCGCTTAATTTTGCGAAAATTGCCAATCTTCTCCGTCGTTACCGAGTTCCTTCGCGGCCCTACCCTTCCGCACCCTTTCGTTCTTCAACCCCGACGTATCCGGAGGTAGTATGCACACCTAGATGCATCGAAATATGACTCATCTTTTAGGTCTCAAAATTTTACAATTTGCCACCCGTCTTCAGGATGTATGTAATTATTAGACAGACAATTGAATTCGCAATTCAATTAATATTTGTTAGAAGGTGACAAATAATTTTCAAACTAATTTCTTACTATATTCATAATTAATTTTTTTATGACTCGGCAATAGAGTTCGTAATATTTGGCGTGGCAAAGGCATTGTTTTAAAATAAAATTAGTAAATTTCTAATGTGCTTTATCAGAAAAATAAAATACTAAAGTAAAGAAAAATTAAGTAACTTTCATAGAATGTTTTTGGAGGAAAAAGTGCCTCTCGTACGCCATGAATTCAGTAATTAAAAGTTGGTAGATCGACTTAAACTCGACGGTTAAAATAAATTCTTTGCTCGAAAGACTTCTCTTTGTACTTTGTTTCCCGCCAGTATCGGTTCGCCATAATAAAAGTAAATGAATTAAAGCGCGAGAAAAATGGTTCTTGCCGAATCGTAGAAGAGGAAGGAGATTCAATTTAGATGGTAGCCGTCTTTTTCAAGATCCCAGAGATCTTTTGTCGGTCTCCGTTGCACAATGAAGCTGCACCGATCGTTTGTGCCTTCATTCAGCTCACCTTTCGAGCCTCATCGACGCCCGCCAACCGCGTTCTTCCCTTTTTCCACAATCTTCTCTTCTTCTTTTTCCACCGCTTGGTTTCTTTAATCTTTCGAGGCGAATTGGCAGCGTTGGTCGGAAAAATGACGAGCTCGAACGTCAGCTTTTGCACGATCCCTTTTTCTTTCGAACCATGGCTGTGCACGCTTGCGTGATCGCCATGGCGTGCCACCGTTAGGGTCATGGGGTCATGACATTTCGATCCTGATTCAATACACCTCGAATTTATGAACGATTGTCGCTAGTTTCTATTTTCTTCCCTTTAAAGTGGGGAACCGGGGCTTCTTTGTAAAGGTTTTCAAATTTTTGGTGGGTCCATGAAAAGGTAATAGAAGATTAATCCGAGTTGTAAATTTTGGAATCTCTGCAAGAAAGTGATTAGAAAAAGCAGAATCTTATATACAAAGTTGCATTCATAGTAAACAGTATTTTAGTTTATTTGGCAATTTATAAAATAAAAATACAAAAGCGTCGACAATCTGAGTTAAATGATTTTCAATTGAAATGTTACGTGTTCGTCGAACGTCTATGATTCGGACGAGCATAATATGTTTGCAATTTGTCTGAAAAGCAACGAGGGTGTACAAGCAAGTAATTTGAGTACTTTTATAAAACCGGTTCGCATCAGAGGATTCTAAATACGCTTGTTTGTAAGGTTGATTCGTTCCTTTCACTGTTTAAATAAAATCGACCCACGTGGCGTCTGTATCCTTCATCTTGGACGGCGAGCTTCGTCGGCTCCGAGCAAATATTACCTCATCGCGTCACGCGAAACTAGATTTCTCATTTGAAGTATAAAAATAAGGGACGAATACGTATCTATTCCCCTTCGCGAGAAACGAATGAAAGTAAATGATTCCACGACGCTCGATCGTATATCTTTCGAAACGTTTCCAAGAAAAATTAGAATTAAATCCGAGCAACGCGATCATTTTTTCTTGCATCGTATTTTTAACTTTTACCAGTGACCTTCTTTTTCTTTGCCATCACATGAAAATATAACGTCGCAGTTTTAACGTGGACATTTTTTCAACTCAAGGTATTCATTTGAAGAGATACGAAACTTATGAAATTAATGAGATTTTTAGATGAATTTTATTCGAAGAAAATCATTGCTTTCTGGAACGTGGATTTTGTACTTCGACAACTACTCCACTGACCTACATAATTCCAATAATTAACAACAGTTTGAATGCGGTATCATTAAAGTGAAGTACCCGGCGACAAAAATCTTAACGATTCTCGAAAATTGAATTTTATATTTGAATTAAGGAACACTGTTTCGGAGCAACTTTTGTACAGTAGTTTCGAAAAGTAATTTCAACGAGAAGAATCTTCGTAACATGTATTACTTCGAGCAAAGAACACTTCATTCTTAATAAATCGACATAATTTGATTGCTCGTCAGTGTGACCTACTTTGAGAATTTTACAATTCTTTTGCGGGTGGATGCAGGTTGAAATTAAAATTAGTAGCTAACGTAATGCAGAAAAGCACTCCATTGGTCATGGAAGGTTCAGCCCGATTCCCAAATAAATCCAGTCCCGACGATACGACATACCATCGATTCGAGCCGTTAACTCGATCGAAATCAGTGTTGAATAAAAATCAAACAGCCACGTAAAAGAGGCATCGAAAAGAAACGAGGATGTCCGATATAATCGAACCTTTCGATTCTAATCTTTGCTACTTTAACCGAGATTATGCTGACCCCGGTGTTTGCATCGCGTGCAACCAACGAGACATTTAGCAATCCGAACAAATTGGATTCGCCTTCGGTCTCTATCCCTTTGCTCTTGTTCTCTAGCCTCGGGTCTTTATCGTCCCCTTTCCCGTTCGAATCGCCATCGACACGAGAAAGAGAGCGGATAAAAGGTAAATGAGGCGGTAACACGGGACGGAGAAAAATGAAATCTATTTACAAGTGTGCCCGGCCTCGATTCAATTTCCCAGCTCGATAGTGGCGGGGTGCTTTTTCGTTTCGAAGACTTAGGAACGAGGTGGTTATAACTGGGCAGAAACAAGAAGCGGCACGGTGGGTTGGCAAAAGTTTCTTTCTTGGATGCTTACACGAACCAGGCAGATTGCCGGCCGCTTCGACGCTCGTTGAAAATAATTTCAAGCGTTAAAAAGTGTTCAGGAGAACAACGGGTCGATGTTCCCTCGCAGATGGAATGTAATTTCATCGTAACGGTTTCACGTTCGTTGCTATCGTGGGCAAGATTAAGGGAATCGCGTCCACTGTATCGATCTATACGGCGCTGTTGATTGTTTAGAACGCCCGATTCTGTCACGCTCGTGCGATAATGTATCGCGCGGACACGCTTCTAGATCGCCGGCCTGATATTTGCACTTGATTCATGTTATACAGTGAGTTGTAAAAGCACGGAGTCGTTAGCATTTCCCTCGGGAAAAAGGCTCTACCGTTCGTTTTATACTGAAAAATTATTAGACATTATGACGGAGCAGGATGGTTAAACTATCCCATTAACCCCCTAATGATGAAGCCGGGTCAATCGTGACCCAGATCTATAAAACGTAGATTATGGTGTTTCCACTGTTAAACAATGCTATTTTTAAATGCAGGACCTTTGGTTAAAAGAATACCAGAATGTTTTTGATATTCGACAGCGCTTTATAAAAAAATGTCATTTCCGTTTTCTCCTTCACTTTCCTGCCCCCGGTTTACAGTCTATCAATTTCAAAGCAGAGTCTCTTCGACCGCATATTGAAGCAGCACATGTCACCCTGTTGCGTCTAAATCCACAGCAACTCACCCCTTCGCTTTGCGATTTAGTTTCAAGGAAATATGTTCTCTGGTAGGATTTTATTTTATTAACTATATACTTATAAATATCATAAATAAATTCAATTAGTAATTTTATTTTTCATAAGTCTAGTATTCTATTTTTGTGACATTAAGCTTCTTATACCAGATAAACTATAAAATATTTAATGAAATTATTTTCAGTATAGCAATCGTGTTAGACCTTCCATTTTTTAAAATTCGTCATTTGATACAACAATCTAATATTTTAAATACAACGAAACGTTGGTAGAATAAATAATCTCTTTCTTACTTACCAATTTCGTTGAACGGCTAGAAGGATGTTCGCCTCGGTTCTCCGTTTCTTCGATAACGATTCCCATCAATTTTCCCCGATCACACCCGAGAATTTCTTCCCCGAATCGTTCTATTCATTTCCTCACACGATCGACAAATTACAGTTCTCAGCTTCTGCCGGGTATCGAGGTACGATTTTTGATTTCACCAGAAGAACGTGGTATTTTTTAAAATTCCACTTTTTACGTCAGTATTTTTCAGTTTATTTCCATCTATCGTATAATATACGAATTTCAATTGAAAAATTTGTATTTTTATGAGTTATATTATAAAAATTCTCTCATACAACTCTCTTGGTAATCGTTTTTCCATCTAAAAGGAAATCTAAAATTGCAAGTTTCATACAAAGCACGCAGCCATCAAAGTCTTAGTACGATATCGATTTTATTCAAAGTTTGCGAGCTTTTTGTTGGACTGATTATTTAATTTTACAGAATTCATGGTGTTGGTTAATCGATAGGTAAGCGTAACGAATCGCGTCGAATCGTCACGAATACTCTCGCGTGCAACAGTTGAAGCTATCGGGCAGCTCGAGGCGGGCTAATTGCGGTAATAGTTGCAGAAAAGTGGCCGGCTATGTGTGTACACAAGCGTTTGGAGCGTGTTATTACGTCGAGTAAGAAATTAGCTTTTGATCGCGGCCAACGAGCCGGAGACACGGAACCAGGTATCAGCCGGTAATTACAGAAGCTGCGAATTGGGATTGCAATTTGTCCGCCACGTATCGGACACCGTTTCGTACGTGTGCATACTAGCTAACGGGGATCACTCTTTGATCATTTTTCAATAATTTAATCACGATAGAATTTCGAATTTAAAGTCAGAAATTGATGAAACTCAATCATTCGATGAGAGTATTGGGATCTTTGAAATATTATTGCTTCTTGAAAGTGAGGAAGAATATGTAACCGTGTTTGAATTAAAAATTTGTCGTCACTTTGACGTTTGTTTCAAATCGATCTTTTCTTTAATTCGTTGGAAATTTAGGAAAATATGGTCATTTTTGGAAATTACAAATTTTGGAAATTTTAATGTTTATTCAAACAGAAAGATATTTGGATCTTTCGAAAGCTCCACAATCTTTGATAATTTGATCATCTTGGAAGCTTTGGGATATTATTGATCCTCAAAAATGAAGAGGGGAAAATGCGATCATACTTGCTCACATTTTTGATGATGTTAGAATAAAAAATTATTGAAAATTTGGTAAACTATGAAAAACTTATAGAATTTAACGTGTAATACATAATCTATCATCTATGTGACTTTTATAAAGAAAATTGTAATAATTTTTCTTAAGTGAAACATCTTTCAAAGGCATCAACCATCTACAATAATGGTCCTATATTTAAATAATAAATCCAAGTCATGTTTGAATGGATTCGTACAAATAGGAACAAATTTTTAAAATTGTTCGCGTGATGTATGTATTACTGGCTGCATTTAATCGCGGTTCTCCCGTTAATATTCCTCGAATTTTGTGGTCTAAAGGATGGAGAAACGAGAAAAATGGGTCGAAAGGCTTGAAAACGGATATTCAGAGGTGCGAAAGAGGGGGGCGGGGGGCAGAAGTTTCGCGGCGAGCCGATAATTCGTGTTTGAGCGACGCTTCGAGCGGAAGGGAAAGGATGGGCCTGAAATGACCCTCAAACTGGCACAATTGGAACGAGAAGTTAAATACTGAACGCGTCGTTGCCACCCTCCTACTGGACGAATATCGATGAACCGGCTGTTGCGTTAATTTGTAAAATTTAAGACCCCCCATAACACTTTCGTGACACGTTTCACTAACTTGTTCTTAAATTGCAACCCCTTGTAGCGTTTCGTTGATTTAGAAATTCGAAACGATAAATAATTTTAACCATTTTTTTCAAAATAATTTTGACACCGTTAAAAGACAATTTGTAAACAAAAAATGTTTCGAATCAAAAGTTTGAAGATCGACATTTTGAAAATCGAGGGGAACAGGTACAAACGTTTGGGATGCGTTGACATTTTCGCAAAAATGGAACAATCCAATCAATCGAACGATAAAAGTCAGAAACGAAACGGGGAAAGGTTGAAACTTTTTTCTTTTTATATATATATATATATATAAATCACAAATACCGTGATTCCTCGACTTTTTTTATCAGCTCCCTTGGTCATGGTGTTCACCTCGTTCCGCAATATCGGCTTTAAAAGCTGGCCCCATTGTGAAGCACGTAGCAACAGCGTTTCGATGCCATTCGTGGACCAATCGCCAGAGTGGGTGAGAAAAATGCATTGTAAAAACGAATTCGTCGGATTTGCACGGTGTCGGAAGCCTTCGAGCGGGGAATACGCGACGATGAAACCTTCGAAAAATCGGGAATCGTTCGGCGCAGATTAATGGGAGGACGACAGAATTCGTAGAAATTCGTTCCGTGTTCGACTTAACGAAGGTAATTAACTCGAGTAATGAGCTGACAGTGTTCCTCGTGCAAAGAAACGATTTCGATACGATCAATAATCCCAATGTCGACCTGCGAAGGGGGACAATTAATCGAAAGAAGAACGAAGACGATACTACACTGGTTCGGGGATCGAAATAGGGCTCCGTTTTATTGATCGATATACCCGTATATGCCTATGGCTCCAAAATGCGAAACAAAAATGTTGCACATACACGAAGCACGGGTTAAGAATATTACGGACGCGCAAAGATCGTGAAAATTCAAATTCGATTTACATAATACCTGGAATCGTCGCCACTTGCCCCCGGGAGAAAAGTCAACAAGTTACTCGCTCGGGATAGCCGTGCGAAAAGCTATCAGGGATTCACGGTGCGAGGACGAGAAGATTGCCGTTGTTTTTTGTTCATGGAAACGACGGGTTTGAAATTTCAACGCGTCCAGTCAACAAGTTACCCTGTCCAGCTGAGAACAAAGGAAACCGGAAAGATGAGCAAACGTGCACCACTGGTTCTCTAACTGATCTAAACTCGAAATCATCATGGAACGACTCGGAGTCAGCTCCAATCGGGAATCGATCGAGAAACGCACGATTATCCTGCACACTCGAGTGCTTTGGAGCAGCTGATTGTCAGCGCAACTTTGGCAGTCCAAGGGTTAGTCTATTCAAGTCAGACGTTCCTCGAGTGTGCACCAATAACAGCCAAGAAAACTGACCCGGACACCATAAGATCGATCGAAATGCACTCCGGACCCGATCGAGCCTGTACAAGTTTCTAACCGATCTCGATACCCGGCAAAGATCCTCGATCCTTTCTTGATCCTCCGTTTGTCCTGGCAAACGGTACACATCGGGCCAGGACATCCAATGACCGGTTGAGTTCAATCGCTTTTGTCGTCCTCGTGTCTCCTGTTCCACGGTGTCAACCCTTGGACTTGCTTGATTCTCGAGTACACGTTTCACCGAAACACGGACAAAGAAGCGCGAAGGGTGCGCGAGACGAGAAGTGTCACACGCGTCCGTCGTGGAGTGCGGGTGCACGAAACGGAACAGAAGGTACATACACGGACGACACGTACTGGTCGAGTGCTGCTGACCCAGCCAGCAGACTACTTCGGATAGCACGGAAGACAGACCTCGGTGGGATGGCAGTTTAAATGCAACTATGCTTCCTCGGGTTTGGGTTGAGCGCGCAGGGTCCGAGTCGGCCCTGCTCGGTTGTGCTCGGCCGCTCTCGGATCTCGTCGATATGCCCATAGACACAGTGTATATGTCTATGGATATGCCGTCGTGTCGTGCCACGCTAAAGCTATGCTCTCTCGCTACCTTCTCACTTGTGTCCTACTCCTCTAGCTTCGTGTAACTGGCCTCTATCGCCCGTTCTCCTCCGACTCCCTCTTTTCATCCATCGTCCTATCTTTATTCGTGTACCTGGGCTACATCGGTGTGGTCTCACCTTCCTACGAATCGAGAAGTCCTTTCTTTTGGCTCTCCTTCCTCCTGTTGGCCTGTTCCTTTCTTACAACGACCCATTCCGCTTCCCACAACACGATGCACCGAGGCTGCATCGTTGCAATTAGTGTTGGTCGCCGGTTGAGCGTGTAGTTGTGATCGCGATACAGATACGAGACGGCGCTCTCGAACACCGGCTTGGTCTCGGTGTGTGCGTGGGTGTAGGTGGGTGGACGAACGAGGGAGGGGGTATTTCCGTGGAGAGGGCAAGGAATGACGGGTAGTAGGATACGGAAGAGTGGGGGACAAGTCGGCCGGAGCGGGGAGAGCTTACGACAGAGATGGTCATATGGCGCCCGAGTCGGAACGGGGATGTCTTATGTCATTTTTCTTCGCGATATTCTAACGGGTGTTCCGAACGCCGCGGGTAGCATCGACGTCGACCTTAACACCGTTCCATTGGCTGTGGTTTTTCGTGAAATTTTTATTATTCTCTTCGTGGCTGACAGATCTGAACAGAGGTGGACTTTAAACGGATGACCCCGTTCGACGGGGTAACATTTCTCCAGGACTTTTATTTTGTCGAGCTTTATTCGTAGCTGGATTCGGACGGGGAACTGTTATTTTCAAATTTATTGACGCACGAGCGATATATTCTTTTTGAGGATTGATCGGTGAAATTATGATGAAGGTATACCTAGGATATTTGGAAAACTAAGTTCGATATTGTAGCGAAATGTTCTTAGTTTTCTAATATTTCAGTTTTCTTGTGGTTTTAGTTCGTTGTTGAGGGAAAGGGTGAACGGGAAGAACGCGAAACTTCGCCTTCTGAAATATTGGATAGCGATTTATTTGAAAAATATCGTGTTGCCTCCCCTTCGAATTGTTTCAGTGAAATATTATGTAACATTGCAACATCGATATTTCAATAAATGAAATATTCCGACTCTGTGCGAGAGAAAAATAATTCCTCCAATATCATATGCGTTTCCTGTAGTTTCAAATGTGGAATTATGAAACAAACGTCGCTAATCGTTAATTTAAACTCAGGGTCTTAAAATTGAAGCTGTAATTATTTTGCAACATTTTTATATTATCAAATTATATCACATTTTCTATATTTTTGGAAACTGATCATTCGATATTTAACGTTACATTCTGAAGTTGCGTTACTTTATTCGATGTCGATTGATAAAAAAAGAAATTTGAACAAGTGTTTTGATATCGAACGCGTCGAATCTGAATAGTGTCGTAAAAAGAGAGGAAAACCGGAAAAAAAGTGAAAAATAAATACACGTTAACAAGACACCGTTCATAAATCCTCCGCCGTCGTAACGTTGCCTCTCATTACGATCATCATTAAAGCATTCAGTTCAGCAAGCATAATGCACAATATCCGTGCGCCTCGGAAACGGCGGCGATTTTGAAACGCGTTACATTATTCATAGCCGGTAATGACACACTTCGAATATCACGCATCGCGTGTACTCGCTAAAACTATCAATTGTAGTCGACTGAAAAAAGTGACTCATTTCAGTCCCGTGCGTATACCACGGCTCTTCGCCTTTCATCCTTTCTTTTATATTCCTTTTTTTTTTCTATATATTTTTTTTCTTTTTGCTTTCATCGTTCCGACTCTTTGTTCGTGTCTCGTTCATTCCCAATGCTTGAGAGCTGGCAGCGGTTGGCTGGTCGACGAAAAGAAAGTTTCGAGAGAAAAGTTATCGTGCTCGTGTCGGATTTTCAAACTTTGTCCCCCGGAGCGCTAATCGAGCTGGCCATTTTCCGGATGGAAGTGGAAACGGGATCCTCCAGATGCATCATCCACGGAGATCCACCGGACTCGATTATCATAATAAAATTTAATTGGCCGGGCTATAACCACGGCCAATCGGGGCCACGGATTTAAACGGTCTTGATTTTCTCCGGGGCTGTTTTTCCTCGGATCGTTTCTATTTTATCACGGTTCGTGGCTCGAACGTGAAGTGGAACAAGTAAACGTTGTTATATCTAGTTTCCTTCCAATAATTATGCTGGACGCGTTGATTGGCGTGGTTTAATAGTACTGTCTTATCAAATCACGCAAAAAAAAAAAGAAATAGGTAATTATTATGATTTTCCTTTTTCCAGAAAGAATATACTTGTACAATTGTTTGTGTAAGATACATGGTTTGTTTTATTTTCTATTTGGCAAAGAAATCGAGGGCGTAACAATAACTATGGTAAAAGGTTCGAGCCAATTGGCAATATGATTTCTGTATTGCCTTTAAAATGCTCGATAAGATTTGTTAAATTAAATTAGCTTACCCGGTTTACCTTTGTAATAAACAATCCGTTCATCGTACAAGTACCATTGTTCATTTCTATCGTTCGAAGCTCTGGGACACTTTCGACCTTTCGACGCGGCAAAGATGCGGCGAAACTATCAAAATTTGCTGACACGAAGCACGACTGCCTTTAGGATATTCACTAAACTATATAGAACTCGATAACCCAGATTTCCACGTAGCCGCGTAACATTCGGGGGTAAGCGATACAAGTATGCATTGCGACCCCCCCCAGTTCGCAGAGTTGGTAACTGAATCCTAATATCGTTTCCCGGAATCATAAACTTCCGGTCAAATTGGAAACAGTGCTGGTTCGATTCGACATTTCCCCTTTCTGGTGTTTGTGCTCGTTTGCGGGAATCGAAATGAATCCTCTTCCACTAGTTATATTTGAAATCCTATCAAGACGATGAAAAGTTATTAGAATCCAAACGTTTTTCGATAGAAGGATCGTTTTCGTTCGACAATAAGATCTAAATCACGAGGAAGAACGAAGACAAATGGTTAAAATGGCTATGGAATCGTAAATTCATAGGGGTTGAGGTGCGTACGAATGGGTTAACTCGAATAACCTAAATTTTGGTAATGGTCCCCCGAGGAGGAGTCAGCGCACGCGGACACTCATTATATAACTTTTGCGATCGATCGTCGCACGGTTCTTCCGGTATGCATGTGCATACATGCCACGTACATGCACGTATTTACGTGCAACGACGACGAATTGGATGCCGTTATCTTGCAACTGGCTACCGTTCGACGGCTGATAAAAGCGCCGGAGGGAAAAAACGCGGAGCCCGAGAAGCGTTTTATGGGAATCCACGGCGCTGATTTTACCGGCTTTTTTCGCGAAACGCTTCTCACAAATCAACCGTGTAAGCGCCTATTGTGAGGAAGGACGTGAAAGCAGTTCTATCCACCTTGTTGAACCGTTCAGGGGATCTAACTGAGAGTTCTATGAATGAAATGAAAGGAAATTGTAGAAGAATTGATATGATTCTGATAGAGATTTATTTTGAAGGAATTCGCTTGACCCATTTCGACGAAATTTTTAGTTTTATTCTTTTTTCATGTGGTTTAAAATGTAATTTTATTAAGTTTGAAATTTCGAAGAATTTAAATATTTAAATGGAATATTAAAAAGGAAATTTTGTCCGATTGTTATTAAGTCAATTCTTAAATAAATCCTTCGATGGATTTATTAATTGATTATTGGCTCATTTTAATTTTTATTAGATTGAATGTATTTTCTGAACACAAAATGATATTTGTTTTTTTAAGCAATAAACATGAATGGCACGATAGTTCGTCGTGGTGTGTTCTATGATATTAATGCAATTTCAACGCGATATTGCACCTTCACTCATACGAATATAGCAGCCTTTCAGCCTCAAAAAGATGATAGAACTTTTGCATTAGCTTGAAATTATACGCTTTCAGCATATAATGTGATTCGGCCTGGAGCATTGTTAAAATAAAAAATTGTACAGCTTCTGATCTTTTGCAAGATACTTTACAGATGGAAAAATGTTCAATCCCTTTGCTGTCAGTGCAACGTATTGAATTTTAAATTATAATTTGTCATAAGAATTAACAAGTAATCAATGATTATTAAAAAAAAGATAATTGAAATTGAATAAAATTTTACAGCGATAAGAATTCTAAATGAAAATAATAATTCATTCTTAGACAAAGGATCACCAAGACAATTTATTTTATATCTCACGTTTTTTAGGAATATTTCAATCGCATTTTCTAAAATTGGGAATATTCATTTGAATATTGATAATAAACGTTTATTGTTATAAAATTTAAGTACATAGTTTTAGTACATAGTACATAGAATAGTACTTCGTGCTCTTCTATGTGGGAATTAAACATTTCAAATTTTATTAAATTTCAGTCGATTGTTTGCTACAAAAAAAAAACGTACAACCATAAATTCATTGTTAATTAAATGTTAAAAGTTGACGTTTGATCGCCAGAAATTATTACCTTTCTCGTTCAAAAAAAAAAAAATCCTTCAAATGTTAATTTGCAATTAACCCGCAATCTCTCGTATCAACGAGAATTAAATGGTGAGTTCCCTCAACGTGGTTATTTATGGGCCGCAGTTTTCAAAGGCAGAAAGAAAGAAAAAGCTAACCGGAGACTAATAACTGGGGTAGATTTATGGACAATGACCTAAATCATAATCTGGTATGCTGAATGGTAACACCATTAAGACTACATTTCACCAGGCACGACAGCCCGCAACACGTTGACGTACAGGCACGCATACAAAGTTGCACACGTTTGAATGGAACGCATTATGCATTATGTTTCACGTCAGAAATCCATGGAACAGGGTACGTTGTGTCGAACAAATAACAACGAGGGTTTATTGAACAGGTTCCCTGTCAATTTTGATGAAAACTTTTCAAATTTCATTAACAAACAAACTTAATTTTACGCTTTCAAAACGTCTGAGCAAATTTTGATAATATTATTCAGTTATTTTGTTGCGTCAGATGTTTAAAACTTTTAACAATAAAAATGAAAGTTTGAAGAAAAATTAGATTTAGATCGTACCGATGATTCATGGTATAATTTTGAGAATGGTAACAGTAAAAATGTTCGTCTCGCGTTTTCAAATCGATATAACAAATACAATCAAATGAAATATATAATTCGGTACTGAAAATGAAGTATTGTAACATCAAAAAGTTCTAAATATCAATGTTGTATTCGTCGCAAAGCAATTTCAATCGATCCCTTTACGGCACAAAAAAGAATATAGAAAATTATTGTAACCAGGTAATTAAGTATCGTCGGGGTTTTAATGGGTAGGGTTGGAACATTTGCAAAAGCGATTCACGACGGAGCGTGCTTCGAGTAATCGAGAGTTCGTAAGTATCGGATAATTAACTCGACTTTTCTCGTTCCTTGCGGTTTCTTTGTAAACCACTTTACTCAACTACGCTCGATCGGATTCTGTCTTTATCGATCTCCCCTCGTAGAAAACTCACGAGAGACATTATCCAAGTGTTCCATTGATTTTCTTCCCTTCACTAAGTTTTTCTTTAAACTTCATAGCTTCGTATCTTTTTGTCATTTCCTTCTTTGTTTTCAAACTTCTTGCATATCTATCTTTTTTTTTTAAATTCTCTTTAAAATTGTGAAAACTACTGTCGCATTCAAGTTTGAAAAAAAGTGCTTAATTTTCTTAGAGAAAAAGTAAATTTCGTCTCGCGTTGACTTCAACTTCAAAGCATTCGAACTCAGTTAAAAAGTAATAATAATTTGCAGCAGGATTAAAATATTATACAAAATATTGCAAAGAATTATTGACTCGGACTGATTGAATTTTAATAAAATAATTCAGCAGACGAAAGATAGTTGTCAATCTCATAATTTCAAGAATAATTCTCTATGAATAATGCAAAGAATGATGTAAGATTCGTTGTAGTTCTGACAGAAGCCAACCCCTTTTATTTTCTACGGAGGAACACACGTGTGACAATAATGGTCATGCACCACGATAGATCTCGTGTCGGTTTCGTGTGCCTGGTAGTACGACCCGAAACTTCTTTCGATATTGATGCCTCAGAAATATTTTATCCGAGCATTTTCTAACCCCTTGAGTGATTAAGCCGTGCAGACCACAAGCCGGGTCATTAACGTCACGTTTCGAAGGGCTCTTCTTCTGTCACGAGCAGATTTATTTCTTTCCAAACAAGCCACTCTTATTAAATCGCGTGTCCAATATCCGGTTCCTTATAAATTTTTCCTGAGAACATTAATTGTCACCTTTTTTTGGCCGAATGTTGATTTATTTCGTTAACCCAACAGCACTTTCTATTTTCTTTACAAAATAATTGAGGGTGACAAAGTTACGTGGTTCAATCTGTATTTTTGGAAATTAACCTTCCTGAAATTCGAAGAAAAGAGTTCCTAACATTATTTAAAAAGCCTAAGAAAATAATCGAATTTTAACAAAATACAGAAATCTGTAAAATAAGCTCTGCTGAAAATTGATACTGTTTTCGAATTTTAAGAAACAATAGCAAAATTTCTATATTTTGGGGGAAAAATGTAGAAAAATTGAACGAAAGGTTGTCCTATTTTATTTCAATACTAAAGGGTCATTTGACCCCGCTTGTTAAAAAAATCAAGCAATTACGGAACGACCGACAAAATGTTTAAACATTCAGTCAACGGTATCAAATTTGCAACAGGTATAACCCGCGGAATCATTTTCTCGACCCAAAAAGTACTTTCATTTCACCGCGTATCACTTCCGAAAGGACCGTGCGCCTCCTTGGCCGTCGAACAAATCAAATTTTCCGTCAAAGGATTAAATTAATAATTTCCCTGCTCGGCGGAACGAAAACAGAGAGAACCGTCCGCGTAATTGCTTGCAAAGTTACGAGAAAGTGGCGGGAGTACCGCTTACCTGTTTCGCGTGTACCTTCGTAACCGAGCCTAATTGAAGGTTTGTTTTCACGCGGATATCGTGGCCATTTACAATGTAAATTACGTCTGCCTTATTCATCGACCACCACCCCCACGAATCGAAGACTATCAACGACGATTTTACCCTCTGTTCGTCCAGATTCGATTGAATTTATTATAATAACATCTTCTATCGCCATAGCAAATAAACGATGTCTGTTATCCTTTTTTAAATCCGCATTTGTTCTATGTTTTAAATCTTGCAAAGAAATTAATATTGATTAAACTTTTGTAGACATAATTCTTGGGTATACAAAATTCTGTAAAAAATATAGTGATCAATGTTAGGAATTTTATATTATTTTCTATTATTAAGTGACCCAAGGGGTCACAGACAACTTCGCATGTATGTATACGTATGAGTTTAGCTGATAAATCGGGAAAAACCTGGTTACGCTCTTTCCTGGCGATTATGCGCAACTCAAACATTGCATAAGTAAGATGACAGTTCTGACTAACTTATTAGGTTCAAGATTCAATTTTAACATCTGGAATATTCGTTGTCTTAGGTTAAAATAAGAATACTATTCATTTTTCTAATTAGTTTAATTCTTGTATCCGTATATATTTGTCAATTTGTAATTTCCCAAGGAATATAATTTATTAAGTAGCTAGTAAATATTATCACATAAACGTAATATAATTTTCATATTTTATTATTCTTACTTGCTTCGTAAGTTAAAATTGAACTCCTCAGTGTGGAAATAATTAAAATCGTAGTGTATAGTTAAAGTGGCGCGCTAATGAATAACGTGACGTCTGAAAAAGAATCCATGAAAATTCATAATTTGTCCATTACAATTAAACGTCAACGAAACTGGTCCGTAGTTTTGCGACAAATTTTTGTCCCGTCGTTTCGCGACAGTCAACCTTTGTGTTCCGTCGAAAGCGAAATATTTGCATCGTTACCATACTATTTGCCTTGTTCACAGCGGAATATTGTTCTCGCGAGGTATGCGCTTTTGCCAGAAGCATCGTTTCCTGCAATAAAATGTAATAAACGTGATCATCGGGAACAGAGGCAACTGATTGAAGGTATTCAACAACGTCGGAAAATTATTATTTTCTTTTGTGCGCCCGTTCTGGCAGTGTTGCAGACAGAGGAAAGAAACAACAGCTACCGGATTAATAAGGATCAGAACGGAGAGATGGAGATGATAAAGTGTAACGAGATAGAAGGTGACACAGATACAAAGAGTTATTTCTTCGCGAAAGAACCGGAGAAATTCAAGTGGAGCCACGATGCATTTCCGTTGTGTATACGTTTTCTTTGCGATTCAAGAGATGATACTTGGGATCGCGTGTCTCTTCAATTTTATCCCGAATGTAAATCGTGATAACGACTGTAAATCGCGACTGTACGCGCTCGCGCGAAAAACCTACAGTAAATCACTCGTTCGAACAAATAAAGCGAAAAAGTTGTACGATGTACTGGGTGGTCTGGAATAAATAACTTTCGAACGAATTTCTAAGCGAGGCCAGTTGATTAAAATCGTTAGATTTTGACAAAGGTAATGTAATCGTATTAACACGTTGACTGCCACAGTGAAAAGGGACGTGGGTAGTCATACACGCTGAAATCCTAATTATTAACAATACAATCAACTAATTTTCAAATTTAACTACCCGTGGTTTATTTTATCATTTCTGTTGGTAATTATTTGATTGTAAAAAATTTCGGATGCCGGTCACCGGTGACCCCCGTGGCAGCCAACGTGTTAACTTGACCCGTTGTACCCAAGAGGCGCCTTACTGGCGACATATTTAATTTATCGGAGTATTCTAAAATGTGAAATTTAAGTTTCATTCGTATCAGAATATAGAAAATTAAGGAAGTATTTGTAACTGTTCCCTTCCGATATAGTGTATTGGGTTTTTGGAAGCTTAACCAGAAAAGTAGATTAAACTCGATTGTGTCTATAAATGCTTCGAGTGCAAAGGGTTGATGAAAGAAATAGAGATAAGACTAACAGAAATTAATATTGGAAAGTAATTTTTCTTTACCGTCCAATTCCAACATTTAACCATTTCTTATCACCGTCCCGTGTCCTCTGGCGAACCGGTTCCTTTTCCTGTCCTTCTATTTTCCTTCTTCTTCTTCTTCTTTTTTTTTATTAAATCGTCAGAGGATCGTAAAAATTCCTGGAGAAATCCCTCGGTATCTTTAACACGGACGAAATTACAATTTAAATAGCGACTCCCTTATTCATCGACCGTCAGATGTGAGCACTCGCGACTTAAGGGTGGCTATCTTTTTCACCGTGTCTCTCTTAGTCGGACCGGATGAAATCGTGAAGAACAAACCGAGACGAACCGATACGAAGACGGGCGAAGCGCGAGAGAGACAGGGGGATGGTCGTCGACGACCTGCCTAAGAAACGACGGCAAGAAAGAAATGTAGGGTGAAGGAAGAGGGATGAAGATGGCAAGGGTGAATCGAGGAGCAAGTGCGAGAAAGGGAAGGAAAAAGGGTGCGAGCGAGAACAGGTAACGAGACGGAGTCGAAAACTGCGAAGAAGAACGGAGAGCGAAGGGGAAAAGAAGCCGAGTGGACGAAAGACTGTAACAGGGTGAAAGAGAAATGAAAAGAGAACATGCGTCAGACTCGAAAAGGGAGCGAGAAGGAAGCATTCTTTGTGATGGGATTTGAGAGGCGAGCAAGGAGACGTTCTTGACTCAATGCTGTCCTTAAACCACGAAAAAACCTCAAGAAGTCCGAAAACCAAGGGCTGAGCTCGCGGAAACGAAGATCTACCGTGGTACCCTTGTCACTATTGTTCTTCACCTTCACTCGTTTCTCTGTGCCGAGCCTTTTATCTTCTTTCGTTGTTTTTCAATGAATTTCGAACAAGTGTAAAGCTCACTACGTACAATGTTGACCCTTTCGCGCTCGATGCAGCGTACACGCTTTAATCTGCGGAAACAAATTAACAAATGGACTTTCCGATAAAACTGATCTCTTAAAATATTTAAATTTCATATAAATCTTATTTGGCCTTCTATCGCTTTAGCAGCGAAAGGGTGAATAAATCTTTTTACATTTTGTATAATTTATTTCTATGACTGAAAAAGTACCGTTCGAAATTAACGTGGACACCTCGTAGATCGAAGCTTTAAGTATCCCTTCGATCAACGTTGCAGCGAATTTCAATTTACAACCGTGCAAAATGCGACGATTTCCTTTTGGAATCTTACGACACCTCGCAAGGGAAATCCTCGAGTCCCCGGGTGTTCGCGAGCGAGCGTCGACCTCGAAAATTGGATTTACTCGGAGATCGATAAGCCGTCTCATAAATCTGTCCATTATCGTCCCGTAAAGTTCTCCATACGAGCCGCGAGATCACCAAAGTTTCGCGTATGTGCACGTGCGTTCCCTTTCCTACGAGTATAGATTTCTCGCTCCTCACCTGGAAGACCCATCAGGGATCGCTTAGAACGGGCTACGAAGTATCCCAGGCTAAAGTTATCCTACCGATCCTGGATCTGAATGAATTCTCCGCTAAATACACAGCTTTCTTCTCGTCGAGTAAAAGAAACCCGCGAATTATATTGGCTCTCTGTGTGTTATCTGAAACCTTGATCTTGCGGGCTTCGAACGCATGTGCATATCTTACAAATTGCTTATAAATTTTGAAAGATATCAAGCTAAATGCAAATGCGATATGGAAATTCTGCATCGGTCGACTCCTACTACTGCACGTGTTAGTAGTTGGAAAATTCCGTTCTCGAGGAGTTAATAAAAGCCACTCTATAAATAATTAACTCGTAACATGACACCTTTATCTACTTGTATTTTCAATTATTTCAGACTATGTATGGAATGTCAGATGTAATACGTGGGAAGGAGAAATTGTAAGTACGAACACCAAGCGAAAGGGGTTAGAAGCACGATCGGAATATCCTTCATCCTGATCCGACCGGAGGTGGAATTCAGGATTCTGAATTCCTTATGGATGCGGGCAAAGGTGTTAAAAGAAGCACGAGTCAAACGTTAATTTCACGTCTGCATCTTTCACCAGGATTCCTTCTCCGTTGTCGTTCACCGTCCTCTTCCGACTCCCCCTTTCTCAGCCCGGTTACTTTCGTCTGTCCGCTTTCGTAGCAGGCTGCAGCCTCGGCCTGGACCGAGTGCATTAAAATAAATTAATTTTCATGAGATTTTCCCGTAGCGAATGGCCGTTACGGGACTTAAAATAATAATTCAACGAGCCGCATGGACGGGATTTGCATTTTCACGTCACGGCACGCTTCCGTGTCAGTCGGCAGCGATCTTTAGCTAAGGGGGTGATGGAGAGCAAAGGGGCGAAAAGGGGAATAGAATTCAGAAGAAATATCGACCGACTGTAAGATTGGAGAGAGGAGAATTTTAATCGTTAAGCGCCACGTCAGTCACCGATGACTGACACCCAAAATTATTTACAATCAAATAATTGACAAAAAGAACTATGAAATAAACCGCGGATAGCGTTAATACTAAACTAATAATGCTGGCTATCGAATTGAAAGGTTAAACTTGAAAATTAATCGACTGCATCCTTAATAATTAAGATTATATCGTGTCTGACTACGTGCGTCCATTTTCACTGGTTGTAACTCGAAAGAAAAAGAAACTGACCGCTTCTGTAAAACCATTATCACATCTTGTTCCGTAAGTAACCGCTAGTGTTGAAGGGTGTTATCAATTTAAACATCGAAGTTGCTGAAGAAACGTGTAGAAATATCAAGAAACAACACCGACTCATAATTGGATCATCTGTTCGACCTCGATCCGAAGGAAGATCGCGATATGTCGTCCGAGGGGTATTCAGGGAATATCAGATCGACCGTTCGCGTCCGCTCTTTTTATCGAGCGTCGTAAACGTGCCGAGTGGAAGAGCGTTTATTCGCGGTAGACCCTTCCGAGTCCGAAAGTGCCCTTTGGCGCTCCTTGACCAACTCTCTCTCTCTTTCTCTCTTGCTCTCTTATCCCTCGTAGAATCGGCACGTGTTATTTTCTCTCTTATGTCCTCTCGTTGTCGTGACGGAAGAACACCGCCAGTATGGTAAGCTCGGTGTCGATTAACATGTTAACCGTCGTGTCATTCGTATATTGATGACCCTTGAATTTCCGTACGAATTCACGATTTATGTTATTATCAATCTTTTATCATTTTATTCAATTAGAAATACTTTGATAATAAAAATAACGAGATATTGATGTATATGTTCATTGCCATGTCACCATTTGAGTTTCCATAGGAATTCCTCGCTTATCACTGGTCCGATTATAAATGTTTGTATGAAAATAATTATCGAAATACTTACATATAAATGACTGACACACGAATTGACATATCACCCATACTTTGACGAGCTTTGACTTGACATGGTAATATTGATATCTGTATAATACAAATATAGAAATATTGTAAAAAGAAAGGATAAAAATAGTAAATATTAATTACTAAAGGATCCCTATGTAGATGTCGCAGACAAAAGTTCCGTTCTGAATCTTCCGTCGTTTCTGTTAATTAAAAACTTCTTATCGAAACGAAAGTAGGTTAAATTCGATCACTCCCTCCCTGGTTATCGTCGGAAACATTGTTTCATCTTGTTCTGTGTCTCGTTAATTAAATTAATTAAATGTGGCGCAATCTGTATTAAGAATGTTGATGAAACGTTTATATAGTCATTTGCGTCGTATCTTAAATTCTAAATTGATACGACACAAATCATGTCAGAATCATTTGATATGCAAAATACATTCAGAGATAACGAAGAAACTAATTTACGAGTTAAGTTATAAGAAGAAACAAGGGTCCCAAACTTTCTACTAATAACGCACCTTCATCCAACAAACTAATTGTGACCCTCTCAAAATTCATTAACAGTATCCTCGCATGCTTATGCCATCGAAATCCCAACTTCGTATTTTCCAATACGCTCCACCAACCTTCAGCGGCGTTTCCTCAGCAACGAAGCCACGAGGGTGCACTCGAAGAACTAATTTTAGTTTTAAGTAATGGTGGAGCAACACCGGCTCAGCCTTCTCGTTACGATTCCATGGGTTTCGAAGAAAGAACTCGTGCGAGTCCAAGTGTCGTCTCTGATCCATAAACACCGGTGACAGAAAGAGAAAGAAAGCTTTGAAAAGAACATCCGAGAGAGGATAACGCTTTGGTTTTAAGATCGTCATGGGAGCGAAAAAGCTCCCGGGCCTGACACGCTCGTTTTCCTCCCCGGACCCGACCTCTGATCAACGAAAGAGTCACCGGGGACTGCTTCCGACTACTTCCTGTCTACGGACTTCCGCGTCCCCGTGCCAAAGTTGCGCGCAGAACGAGCCACGGTTTGTTCTATCCCGTTTTACAGTTCTGGGAAGGAATAATGCAGATTGTAGACTGCACTTTTTGTGAATAAATAAATCAATCTCTGAAGAGATGTAAAATTAACTGAACAAATGGTACGTTGCTTCCGTCGTGAGCTATTCTGTTGATATTCGATGATATGCAAATCTCTGCAGATCTTCCTTCTTTTTGCGTAGGATAATAAAATGAAATTCTACGTAAACAGATATGCTCGAAATGATAATGCTCGAAGAAATGTGAAAGCGAAATCATAGATTTGGAATAATTTACCGATACTAATTTACTACATCCTTTATGTCACTTGAATACATACTACATTTTCAAAAAAGAATCTGGTTCTCCAAACGTTTTTAAACAAACGTACCCAAAGAACATCATGTTTATTCATTCTTTTCTTATCGTATCACAAGTTTCTTTCGTTTTATTCTGAAGAGACAAAATAAAAGGAAAACTGGTTCCAGACACATCTACTTCCCTTCCAACGTGAAAAATCCAAGAAGCAGAAAAATCCTTATGCGTTTTGTCGTCCAGAAATTTCGATGGTTGATATGATTACCGGACAGATGCCCGGAGCGCCACTTTCGTTTCGTCGTTTCTCGTTTTCCCGGATATCTTTGATCTTCCAAAGCGTCGCATCGAGGGACGCGTCTCAAATGGAAGAGAACAATGCATTTAAATGGGACGATTCGAGGCGGAAGTGGTAGCTGGGTCGCGTGCACTCTCGTCAGGGTCCGAAACAATTCCGAATACTTTTTTGCTGGTTGCGATGGGACGAAAACGCTTTTTTTCCACGCGAGCCACTTAGAAATATTAAATTCTACATCACAAGGTGAACTGATGTATCAAGCGTAGAAAGTATTCCGGTGTTACGGCAATAAGAGGGAATGGAAAAAATAAAAAGATAAGTAAAAAGTTGATAATTAAACAACGACGCAAAATAACAGAGAATTGGGTAGAAACGATACATTTATGATTCGTAAAACTATTAATATTAGAAAGCAATTGGTGATTCAATTTTTTTCACAAATACATATTTAAGCTTTAGTTTCATAACCGAGATAAATAAGGTTTAGCTTGAATTTTAAATGAACATATTTTCCAAATTCTTTTATTTTGAATCGTCATGGTCGAAATTGAAAGTCAGAAAGGTACTTGATCGTGGGCAGCAACGCAGGGATTTCGTCAAACGTTAAACATGCATGCTGGTGACCTTTGACACGTTAACTCGATCTATCAGGGTGCTTGGATGATATACTCTGATATACGGATCGAAACGATTATGCGACTAATTTGGTATTCGACTCGTCGGCTGTCCGTTTATTAAATCGAAGCCAGCATTGCTGGGATTTCAAGTTGACTAGCTTTCTGTCAAACGCTGTCAACTGTTAACAGGATGATGGACATACCGTGGAATAACATTGAGCGTTTCGAAATGTGATTACATTAACTTATCAAACAGTAGACCTTTGCTTCCTTTGATTTGTGTAAAATTAATCAGCTCAAATTAGAGGGTGTTAATAATACATGATGAGCTACGTATTAATTATTATTATAGTAATTTACGTGATAAAATTACGAATTTGTATCGTGGACCAATTATTTTCGAGCATCAAATTAATTCAACAGGAGCATGGAACAGCAGTTAAACTGTTTATTTGCTTTTATCTTCTTGCTATTTTTTATTATGCTACTGTCAGATTTCCCTTTTACTCGCAATAAAAGATTCCAACATCATCGATAACAGAATTTTTATATTTGAATAAAAATCATATTTTACAAACATATTTTAATACAAATAACTATTTTTCAAATTTAACCCTTTAATGTATTAGTTTACATTGTAGAGCTATTGTCGGTTCTAATTATTAAGGGTACGAGAAACTAATTTTCAAATTTAACTCTTTGATCGACTAGAAATATCTGATTTGGCAGTGGATTAGTAATGTCCAAAGCAAAAGAATTCGAATACTGGTTACATTTCCGGAATTCCACCTATTCAGACACCAATGGTATTCCAAATCCTTGGGTCGATTGTGTTCCATGCTAGCCGAAGGTTCTAACACACAATTGCCCCACGAATTACCAGCGAGCGTTCCAAAGGCATAAAGAATCGATCGTAGCTGGAGGCATAAATTATAAGCGTTTGAACAACAACAACAAACGGGCTGGCACGCGGAGTTCTAAGCTCACGTTTCGTCTCTGTACGAGCTCTATTTCTATCGCGAGATTTCGTAATCGCCGTTGTTCACGGAATGCATAATAAATCGTGGCACGACCGCGTCGCAAGGAATGCCCATCGTGCCCCTGGGACACGATGCTGATTGTTCCAGTTGACATTTCCGCAGCGAATTGCGAAATTCGGGAACACGTTATGCCGCGATTCCAGGGTCGAAAAATCTTTGTATATTCTGCGATTTACGGAAGGCCACAAATGCATAGAATAATGTATCATAATCTTCAGAAAAATTTATACAAAATAACTTTAAAGTGCCTTAGTCGAAGCTGTTGCACTGTTTTGGGGCAAATTGGCACGAAATACAAATCTAATATTTAATAATTACTTATGGAAGTTTCTACTTCAAAGCGTTAGGTTGGTTCAAAAGTACCTTTCGCTTTGTTCATTAATAACGGATGTATAATGCTTTACGTTTCATGTCATGTTATTGACATTCTTCTATTTCTCTGAAAGCTGCTTTATCCCATATCTTTTTTAAACACTGCCACAGTAAGCGTTGTGTGTAAATAGGGAAAGATACTTTTGAGACAACCTAATATAATATTTCTTAGGTTAAAAGTATAATATTTAAAATTTACTTTATTGTATTAAACCTACATTTCGAAATTTCGAAATACAATACTTCCTTCCTTGATTTCTATTAAAAACCATAATATTTCTAGCCAGAGGAGAAATACTCAAAGTTAGTTAAACGATATATTTGTTAAGTAAAATATAATTTGGTTCTGCGATGAATGAGAGAAAAATAATCGAAGTGATACGAATGCTAATTTCAAAAAATATGATAATCGAGTTCGTTTTGCTACAGACAGCTGTTTTCCCTACGATGGCGATAGTGCTGAGGTGCTGAGCCATCAGTCTGACAATGTTTTGTGACATCGTTTTTTACTTAAGCGTGAACACGTAATTTCCTAGTAGAGGCACGAGCGACAAGTCAACCGACTGACCAAAGGGAATTTATTTTTGCGTCGTGGAAAAATGGAGGGGAATTCCCCGTGTCGGTGGATCACACGGGTGACATCATCGCTCGCTCATGACTCCAGATACACGTACTTTCAGGACCGTAGCTATATGGTAGGTCAAAATATTGGGTAACATTAACACGTTGGCTGCCACCAGAAATTTTTTACAATCGTGTAATTTCAAAAAAAAAAAATGGTGAAATAAACCACGGTTAGCGTTAACATTAAGCTAATAATGCTAGCTATCGAATTGAAAGGTTGAATTTGAAAATTAGTTGATTGTATTCTTAATATTTAGGATTCGAACGTGTCTGATTACATACGTCCGTTTTCACTGTAGCAGTCCAGAAAGTCAATTAACCTTCCAACGACGGAGCTGAGCCAATTGTGCATACAACTAATTGTGTAATAATTTCACTATTTTCTGTTAAGTACATCTTTCGATTGTGAATTTAGGGTCATAGTAAATATTACATTTTTATTCATCTTGAGTTATAAGTATTGAATATTTATTTCAAAAGAAACCCGTTTGCATAAAAAACAAAAAACAGTTCACTTAAAAAAAAAAAATGAATTGAATCGACTAATTTTTCAATAGAACCTGATCTAACCGAATAATGAATAATCAAGTCTATAATTAAGTCAGGAATAGTTTAAAGTTATGTAAAATGATTTGATTTCGGTTCAAAGAAGACTCACACGGTCCCGCACGAAATATTCCGCAACGTATCCCTGGCTTCTTATTTGCCGAACACGTTGCAAGGTAAACGCAGCGTTTGATCCTTACACCCTTTCCAACGGAATTAATATCGTTCACCGGAAGGGAGGGTGAAGGAACGCACGTGGATGTTTCCTTTGAATCGGGAATCGTGTATCGATTAGCGTCTTTCACACCTTAGGTGTGTTGCTCGGTTTCGCAACTTTGATCGGTCGATTATCCTGTTTCCGGAACCGATCCAAATATTTGAATCGCTGATGCGATTCCCGGATCGCGTCTTGCACGACGAATTAGGACACGAAGATTTTCCTGGAAGACGGGAAGCACGACCAATTATCGCGTGTAACGATGCTAAGACAAATAGAGAAGGTTGCGATGCACAAATTCGGGAGAAGTTTGTCGAGGTTGCTTGAAACTTGCGCCTAAACCTGGCTGACGATGTAATAGCGGGCTCCTTCGCTCGTGAAAGCTGGAATTTTAATTATTTGTCTTACATTGAACACGTTTGAGGCCGTATTTTCCGTTTCGTCGAAGATAGAAAGGAAATCGGGCAGGAAAATCGGTGTAACTAAAGGTATAATAAAAACAACTGGTTGGTTTTCCAGAAAATCGACTTTAAATATTTTGCATTAATTATCTAACATATTGCATGAGTATATTGGGGATTTCCCTCCAGAGAGCAAGTAATTTTTAACCCTTTCACTGCTATTAGTGTCTACGGGCACTTTAAGAAATGTATAGCTTATTTTATTAATTATAGAATATCGCCGTCCTTGAATTTTCGACAAAAATCCTTCGTGTTATCGATAACTCTCGAAATTTCCCATTTGCAATGAATAACTCTTGCACTATTTATCAAATAATTCGTGTTGAAATTTATCATACTGGAAGGGTTAAGAGTTACTAAAGTGACAATTATTGCGATCCTTGGAAATTTCAATTTTCAAACCAAAGTAGTCCATCTTCCACGTTTGCGATTCTTGAGCCGGATTTCCTGGGGGCCGATAAAAATAAAGATTCCCAAGGAACTCCCAACAGAAAAAATATTAAATATTTATCCTGGTTCCACGTTGTGGCCAGTTAAAATGTACAACGTCAATAACATGGCGGGAGAAAAAAGGTGGAATCTGTCGTCGGAAAAAGTTTCGTGGCCAGGTTCAACAAGCTTTTTCTTCGTAACCCTCCCAGGTCGAAGTCGAAAGTTTCCAGCCGAGACCACGGTTAAATGTCCTGTAAGATGAATAATGCGATTGTTCGAAATCTCGTGTTCTTCGTGGCCGGGTCATTTAAACATCGTTAGCCACCTTTTTCTTCCGATTTCTAACACGGCGATTCACGATGAAATTCAATGACCTGTTTTCGATTCAACGTCCCATCAAAATTAATGCTAACACCGCGAAACTTTGCCAACCTCGAACCGCTAGATTTCCTCCTCTGTTTCGTTCTGTTCGACGATTCCGTTGCGTTTCCGTCTGACGAAAACTTCCAGAGCCGATATCGCCGCATTAATTTGGCAAAACTCTTAGTAAAAACTGGATATCGAGTTCGTGTACGATTCGAGCAAACAACTGTCGAATAGATAACGATATGTTGGTTGAGTTATTGATCCAATAATACGACGAAACTAAGTTTCAATTAAATTCAGACGATTCCTTGGGGATATTTATGTGTAATAATTAGATATAACAATTTGGAATTTTTAGTTTAACAATGTTTTATAATTTCGAAATATTTGTTCGGTTACTCAATATTCTGCTAATTAAACAGAGTATATTTTATTAGACGAAATTTCTCTGTAACTTCACAAATATATAAGTGAATCGTCAATTGACTAGATTTCTTTTAAATAAATTTCATTAATTTCGTAAATTTAAATAAATACAGTGTAGTAATAGTAAGAAAGTTCATAGTTCTTGTATTATCCTTCGAACGACGGGCCATGGAGAGAGCGAATAATTCAAATTTAATTTTAAACCCTATAAAATTTCGAAGCGTACAAAGGTTTTGAATTTAAATAATTTACTATACAACTCCAGTGGTCGAACAAATAACATCGATGCACTATGTGTTCGAGAACTTTTGAGAACCACTGCAACGAAGAAAAAAGAAAAGTCTGTCCTTTAGAATTCTGACTTTAGAAACAGTGGCTACAACCGACCGCCTGTAGTCCACGTGTACAACTCATGGCATGCCGTTCAATTTTAAAGGGAGAAAGGGAGGGGTGGGCGGAAGAGGGAGGGTGCGAAATGTTTATCGAAGTTATTCCGGGGACCGAACGAACCGGCTAACATAAGCAAACTTTGCCGTGAAAGGGCATCAAAAGCTGATTATGCCTGCTCGCTTTACATCCTGGCGAATTGAGACGGCCGCACCAGTCGCCGAGACGCGCCTGCTAATTATATTTTTTCATTAGCAGCCTCGTAAACGACGGGAAAAATGTCCCGCTGTTGTTCGCCGAGACATTGCTTCGATAAAAATACCAATAAAAAGAAAATGAACGAAAAAGAACGGACATTTTTATGTCGCTCTGGGTGTTCCATTAAAAGAATAATATTCAAAATGGTTTATTTCAAGTTTGGAAAGTTTTATAACTTTGTCGGGGAATGGGGGTCGAAATCAAAATCTGCAAGTAAGAATCGATGGAGGAAACTTTAGCAGGCACACTTCAGAAATTTGAAACCGATCCAATAATCTGAGGTGCCAAGGAAACTTCAGGGTGCATCGTCGACCACCATAGGCTTCCTTAGGGAAAATGACGTCGTAATATTCGAGAATTACTACGTATCGTGTGTTTGGGTTAATAATCACTTCGAAGAAAGTTAGTTGAATTAATAACGGAGTAAAATGGATGGTGGATTAGGTAAATTATCGCGTCTAGGTATAATCCTAGTAACTCTTCATTGTGAGACGATTAGTAGCGCCATCTTCGCCTATATCGCCATTTTCCCTAGGGAAGCCTATGGTGGTCTACAGAACGAAGTACTTTACGTATATTATTCAGATATTTGAATAATGATTCGTATGATTTTTATAAAAACTGCTCAGATTTTAACCTTTCGATAGTAAGATATAAAAACAATGCAGGAAAAACTTTGATCGATTATTTTTGCAAATCGAATAAAACGTCAATACCTGGAAAAGAAAGCTGGCGCAACGATCGTATAATTTACCACGGCTTGAAAACTGTAAAATCAAGCACGAAGAGGAACGCACAGTTTCTGATTAAAAATGGAAACACCTGTGTGAAAAGTTACTCACCGGTGTACCGTGGAAAACTCAATTCCGAGGATTAACGATTCATAGTCTTTCGAGGGTGCAATCGCTTTAATACGATACCGTTCTTTTAACGGGATGTGGCCGGAAGCGAAACGAAGAGATATTAAAGGTGAAAGAAACATGAGGATAGATAATTCCGTGGCGGTAAAAAGGAAGATGAAAAGACCGGGAAGAGTAAGAAGAATAAATGATACACGATGTTGCAGCTGTTGCAATAACCCATCCTCCCGTTATCTGTGTACATTGTGGATTGATAAGAGTAATACTGAAAGTCAAGGAGATTGATTCGATAAGAAAGGGAGCATTGTTCACGATACTTGAGAAATATCGATCGAAGCGATACAGATTAATTTTTCATTTAAATAAGAAATGGATTCTCTTAGCTGTTGCGAATTCGCTTCGTGATTAAACTTGAAATCATTTTTATTCCATTAACTCACAAACGTAATAATATAGTTTTTACTATGATGTTTAGGACCACTTTGGAGATTTATTCAATCTGAAAATCTTTTTCATTCGTATTATTTAACAAATATTCATGACTCTGGCGCGTAATTTATTTGTGACGTGCTTTATAGGGGATCTCAAATATACTTTCTTCGGTAACCCCGTTTTTGGTTCGAAAAGAAGTCTAAAATTACAAGATTCCCTGATTCCATAAAATATGCAGCAATCAAAGTATGAATATTTCTGCCCTGCAGCGCTTTAGAGACGTCAAAAGTCAATTTCCTTTCATTCCAAGCGTCCCAGTTTGATATTGCAAATTATCAATATAATTTCAATGGCCTCCGACAAAATCGAAATTAAATACTTTAGTGTTTTCCCTAAAAAAAAATGTGGTGATCTCATAGTATAGTTACCGATTGGGTGGGTTCGATTACTTGTGCAACTCACTGTACCACAAAACTTCGCTATTTCCCCACGTGCAGGGAACACGCACGCTGTTTAGAGCGCCGTTAAAGAGACATTAAGTTTCGATCCGGAGAAATACATATCTATTTTCAAACGTCCGCTGTACGCTCGCACGCTCGCCTGAATATTCAGCAGCCGGCCGTTTGGTTGCATCGGGGAAGTTCGCGTGTATGCATCCGTCTGCATGAATATAACCGTACAGATATTATACGGGCATTTACATAAGACGTAGGTGACGTTTGCATGGACATCGCTGGGACATCGTATCAACAGCTCAGCTCGTCCAGTCTCCGGAACGGTGGAGAATTTCCAGCGACAGGTCGCCACGTTCGTGGAAATTCTACGCCGACGACGGTAGCGATGGGTTTAATATACAGAGCATCCATTGCTGCTACATCGATGTAACATATTAACACTTAACAGCGTCGAAGCTTTTGCATTTTTGCTAGAAAATAATGCTGTAAATTGAATAATAAAAATTCCGCAAATTTTACGGTCGATGAATGGCTGGTTGCGAGTGTTCGGATTTCGCCGGCTAAACTGGGCCGGATGCTCAAGAAATCACGCCAGGAACCATGAAAACACCATAAATCGTTTGGTAGCTCGAGCATCGATTGTTTGGACGAGTGGTAGGGGCCCAGAGTGGCAAAAATAGGGATCTTGCTTTCGTGATGTACAAGGGATCGTGATTAGCCGACTTGTGTAGGAGGGGAGACGTTTCGAGGGAGAAGGAGGGTCATTTTTCTAAGCCTATCGGATGTCTTCGTTTCTTCCTTTTTCAAATAAATATTATAATTATTAACAAATAGTGAAACTTGGTTCGTTGAAGGATAAAATTTAAAACTTCCAACTTGTCCCTTCTTTTCTATTATATATAGAATCGACACATAGTTTACAGGTATAAATTTTTATGGAAACTGTCGAACACTTTATCCAAAAATAACTGAAGACCGTTTTGATATTTCCCGAAATGTTTCGCATATTTTGCGCGGATTCGCGTTATTTCGATTTCCAGGTACAACGATGGCCGACACATTTGAACACCACAGTCCAGGACCTAGGCTCGAATTAAATTAATCGTTCGAGAAGCTCGTACGACCGAGTACGAAGCAGCCACTTACGTTTTACTGTCGCATCGTTTGCAATTTATACGGCTTTGAAGCGTTGGAACGTATTGAGATTGCGAGCCGATACTTCCGGTTATATCCACCCCGTCCGTCCTCCCTCGACCTACCCTTAACTCCCGATATGTCAGCCAGAGTCGGAGGACCGTAAAATTATCGACAGTATCCGAGGAAATAAAGACGTCCCTTCAGGCGAGAGACGAAAAGTTCGACTAAAAAGATCGTTCGATTGTACGACGTCAGCGAAACGTTCGTAAAAGACATTTTCACGGTGAATTGTACTTTTACGTACGGACTCCTTGTCTCTCTTCTCCTTTGGATAAATGATGCAACGAACACATTTTGCATTCGTTTTTTTTTTTTACGTCGATGCGACTGTAGAAACATTAAAACGTATTATCAACTTCAAATCCTTGTAATTCGCATCGAAAAGTCAGGGTTGAAACTCCAACTCTATTATATCTGTGATATGTTGCAGATAGCTTTAAACATTGCAAGTACACAAAAGATCCAATAAAGAATTTTCATCGTTTCGATAAGTCAACATTTTATTCGACACGAAACAATGCAGTTGACAAGCAAAAGGACGGAATGTTGCTTCCTGCCTCAATTTCGTGGAAAATCCGCCACGAAGCGGAGGAGCTTGAATGTCGAGCGTGTAAAGTTGCTCGGTCTGGTCGAATTTACCAAAGGCAAAAACGTCGGGGTAAGGCCAGCAAGCAAAACATCGCAGTATATAGCTGCAAACGGATTTAGCCAGCGTGGCTTATGCGTTCGGGGGAAGCCTAAATTTGGCACCGATTGACGCACGGACGAATTTTATCGCTCGAACTCGCACGGACCCCGATCGATTTTCACGTCGAACACCTGCCTCGTGTATTGGCCTCGTGTGGATGTTACTTCTGCCAAACATGAAATTTGCACTGCATGGAATTTATGGCAGGCCGTGGTGTTATTCACGATTCAACGATCGGACGTAATCGATTCAAAAAGTGAAATGAACATCGAACAACGTTTGTTATTTAAATCTGTTCGATTGGTATATTTATTTTTCAAGGAAAGATAGAAAGGAGAAATTTCTTTGGTGAACAACTTCGATATAGAAATGTGTTTTCGTCGTTCGGAAATAAATTCTTTAAGTTACGATGTTTTTCAAGCCGTATGAGATGATTCAACCCCTTGGGCAAGATTGTTGCACAAGAAACGCGGTAACCAGGAGGGTTTAATGAACCCGAACGTCAACATCTCACACTCATTAGACGAGATAAACTATCAAAAAGTATCATCTCGTGCACCAGATTATCTAACCATCAAATTTCAAAGGCATCAGGCGTTACAACACAACTGCGACAAGAAACTCGTTCCGTGTATATAGTGGTGGGACGGAAAATTCCATCCATCAGACAACATCCTTCCCGCCATTAATCACCGGCGAACGCGTCACGAATCTTCGTTCAACTTTAATACAGGGAGACTTGTTAGACCCTCGATTCTGTTCCGCGTGACATCTCGAAGCGTTGTCATACAGGTTGCGACGTAAAGATTGCCGAAACCTTTCTTCGTAGAAACGACGATCGACGTCGACTAATCAAAGAGGGGGCCGTCTCAAAGCTCAAAGAGGATTACGCAACCGCCGATGAGAATCGCTGGAAGTGCATATCGAGTCTGCGGCTAACCACGCTTCCAAGCCTGAAGCTGTCCCGTAGATAACCGATAGACGGGTAACTTGAATTTGAATACGTGCACGACCGTCAGCCGCGATGTGTATAATCGCATCCTTGGATGTGCGTACACCAGATGATTTTGTGTGCGCACGCGTAAGCAGATAGCCACGGTGCATCGTGTTAATCCTATTGCGGTGCGAACAAACGAAGGGAGTGGCGCTGGGACCAGCTGACGCGGCACTGTTCATCCTCCTTCTTTGGATAAGAAATTCTCTCGTTATCGTGAGAAAAAGTGGTGAACGATTACTACGTGCTGAAGTACTTTCTTGAAAATGTAACAAGATTAGGCACTTTAATACAGGACGTCAAATTTCTAGAACCCTTATAGGCACTTAAACTTAACGGGGAGTTGAATTATTAGAATATAAGGAAACTTTAACAGTCCTCGTCTGTGGAATTAAAAGAGAATTTTAAATTCTGAGGAGTTTCCCTAATTACTCCAAAGCTACTTTATGTTACCAAGTTAATTATCGCCCTTAGACACGATGCCTAATAATTTTTGTGCACAGCACGAATGATAGAGCTTCCGTCCCCTGCATCGTCATTTTTCCTCTGTATGACAGAATATAAAATTTTTCTGCCAAAATACAACAAACAACAACATCGATAAATTCCTCCGTCCATCTGAAAAGCATTCTATCAATCAACGTCCATCAGTGACCATGCAACCCCTCCCATCCAGAATATCGCACAACAGCGCGGTATAGTGCCGGTAGTGTGCAGGTTCAAGAATGTCGCGCGACAAAGACAACAATGACGATACATATCCAATTAGCGGGAATGGACCACTCACCGGTATAACGAGCCACTGAAAGAAAATGAACGCGTGGCGGGTGGGCGAACGGTTACGGTGGTTGGAAGACACATTGTGTCGTGTCGAAGCGTTATTGCCACCAGTCCCAGGAGATGGTTACGTGACATTTGAGGATTGACATTAAACCGGGCGAGGACGTTGCGCCCCGACTTTCATCCCCCTTCCATTCTCGGCGACATTTCGTTAATGCCACCACCACCGCCGCCGCCGTCGTCTTTAAGGGCGGTTTTTACGAGAAAATCCGTCGTAGACGCCGCGTACTCGAACGATCTACGCGTAAAGCTGTATATAACTGGCGGAAGGGACGGGTCCAGGACGAGACACCGAGGCGAATTTTCCTCGAGACCAATTCCCCAAGGAGGAATACGAAGACTGTAAATTGTCCATTGACGATCGATCTCTTCTCGCCCAGGGATTCGTGAAATTGGATTTAACGAGAAGGTTAAGGGAAGGTTTTTAGGGCCGGCAAAGGGTGAGAGATTTTTTATTGAACATGATTATACGTTTACGATATACGGAGATATACAAAAGATATGCAAACTATTTGGTATAAATATTGGGTTGGCAAATAAGTTCGTTCAGTTTTTTTTTTAAGGGAGAATGAGACAGAATTTCTTTGACTCATTTTTTATCGATAACTTCTTGCCATCTTTCTACCAACTTGGGTTGTGCAATAGCGTTATGAAAAACAGATGCAATTCGGAATGAAACTGTGCCAAAGTAAAAACCGATCGAACTTATTTGCCAACGCGATATACGTACAGAATCAATATGTATATTGAATTAAAAAGAGTATGTGCATGTACGAATATCTGTTTAACCTCTTGACCTACAATATCGTGTCACACTCGTGGTGCACCTTACAGTTCAAATGTGACTTCTGTCGTTCACACTTTCATCATAATTGAATTTTAAGTCTAATTCTGATTTCAATTTACACAGTTAATATTTGTCAAGCACGAAGTATATGTAATATTTCAATTTCCTTAATTTGTTTTAACGCTGAAGCAATAAACATTTAGCACTGACTGACGCACCTGTCGGGACAATCATAGGGCAAGGAATGTTTGTGAGCGATTATTGGTTCACCAGAGAAAAATAAAAAATTCTTGTCAATTTTTAATTATTAATCAAAATTATAAAGAAATAATTCTTTTACTAAAATTTCTTTAAAAGTTGTCCAATGATTTGATATAAATTTACAATCATCCTCTTTTCGCTCACAATATCATTCAACATATTTTTTCCAAAGATTTCGAAATAAATTTGAATCCTTTCATAGAGAAATCACTTTGAATGATGTATAAATGGAGCACCCACTCGACAAAGTCTCCAGCGCACAAATTCGAGGCGAAGTATGTTCCTATTGGAACGAAGGAAGAATCCACACAGTGGAATTTTTCCTTTTCTTCGTCTTCTCCTATCTTCTTGTTTTCTTTTTTTTTTTTTATAATACTTTTTATTCTCGCATACACGACCCCATTTGCCCTCACGCCGTGTCAGGGCCAACCGGGTTTTCGAGGATACTCGTACTCAGGGTTGAAAGTTCCGGAGAAAATGATTACCAATCTAGTCGTGTGTCACACGGCGTGAAATTTTATCGACGTAATATTAGTCCCGGTGACAGGTTTATAACGGGAGCAAACGCGGTTCAAGTTGAACGAAAAATTCCGCGACAACCCACGCCGCCGTCGCCCAAAAGTATGACATTTTTCATCGCTAAGCATATACGATTCTACCAATTGCAATATATAGTAATATTGTAGTAAATAATATTGATTAGTTTTAGCGGCATCAAAAATTAATTCCTCTATAATCCAATGCCTTAGATTGATATCTGAAATTATTAATGTTATTGTAATAGTATTCGTAAATGGTGGAAATTTTTGCATATCCCTATCAAAATATTGTTCGAAAACTGACAAAGTCTCTAAATTTTCTACTGGATAACCATTGCGTATCTTTTTAATAAAGTTCTTTAAGTTATTAACTATAAAATGTTAAAGTCTTAAGCCTTCATGCTGTTAAATACTCTTTTCTCAACAATGATTCGCAGTATTTTTGAATAACAAAATTCACGAAAGCTTCAAAACTATACACTTTACTATAAAGGCGAATAAATTGTAATATTATCATTGAAAGCATTACCATAAATAATTCTTCGATTTTCTGAAAATTGTATCACGATATAAATCAATTCGTATCTTCGAAACAAATTCATGTTTCAGCTTACATCGTCCAGAACAAGTAGGAATATGAAGACAGTAGGGTGGGATGCAGAATATTGAAAATCGATTAGGATATCTACCCCTTCCAAACAAATATTTTGCCACACTCCATCTTCCCTCCCTTCGATTCCATTCTTCTTTGTCAGTTTCGTTGGCTCGTGTGCCGTGTTGTTTTTTTGTTCTCCCTGTGCTCTGTTTCAGTCGACTTTTAAGAATAAAACGGCAAACACGACGAACGTGACGTCGAACGAGCAAAAATTTCAACGATACATTCTTCTGACGAGATTCGTAAATGTTTCAGTGTAATCCTCTTAGGTTCTTCCTTCTTTGGTTTGATCAGAATCGAATTCTTCAGCTTTTTAAAATAAATAATGATAAGAATCTATACTTTCCCTGAAATTTTCATAAGTACAACAGTAGGACTCTTTAGCTAATATTTTCCAATACTTAAAATTCTTTCTGTTTAATATTCCTATGTCTAATTGTTTTTATTGGTTAGGATTCGATTAAGAATCGATCAGGATTGAATTCTAGACACCATCAGAATTTTATCTTTCAACCTCGTAATATACAAATTAAATTATTCTGTTGATTAAAGTTAGATTAGGATTCGATTGAAGTTGAGGATAAGTTACGTCGTTCCATCGCGAAACGTATTTCCTTATAAGAAAACACGAAGATAAATTAATGCATGTAATATTTATTCACGACACGACTGTTAAACGAAAGCTGATGAATCTTCATCTTGGCTCACGTATCGTGCGAAGTCGAGCGTTGTCCAACGCTTGTCAAGGGAATTCCGTGAACGTGAGGTTACTGAAAATCGGTCCAACGATCGCCAACTAAATTGTCGAACTCGATAGAATCCCAGATAGAGGAGCTGTTCCATTGGGCCCGGTCGATTGTTCGTTTATATCGAGCCACGGATGAACAGGAAGGAATAAAAGGTTGGCTTGTTGGAAATGTCTGAGATCGCGCGCTCTATTTCCACATTTTATTCCTCGAGATTCTATAAAGCTTGCCTTCCACCTTTTTCCTCGCGATTTTGAGGAAGATTTATTGCACGCTCGCCGTGACAAATGGCCGATCTGCACGTACGACTGAGCTTCGAGATGGTCAACGACAGTATCGGCATCGTTTGCAACTTGAATACTCCAATACGAATTACCGGCTTGTCTTTTAGAAACCTCTTTATTAGGTTTTTTTTATACCGACGATTCTTTATTAAGCCTTTGATAACTAACACGTTCATTTATTCTATTATTTTTACAATATTTCGTCATTAGGAGTACATCTAATTAACACTAAACACTATTCTTACCATAAGAGGTCAATTTGACTTGATTTTTAGAAAGAAATTCTTAATTTATTAAAGGAAATAATTCGCAACATAACTTGTGATTTCTAATAAAATAATCAATTAATTACACTTTTTACATATGGCTGGTTTCTCCTTCACACATTTGAAATTTTGAAAGGTTTCATTTGACACCGCTTGGTTCGTTTAGTGTTAAGTAAGTGAAGGGAACTTCAAATGCCAGCAACACTAAGAATTTGAGTATGATCCTATATTTGGGTAATGTAGGAATTTTAACAAGGACCTGTCACCTATTTCTTCCAGCACTATGATATTTAACTAATTACGAATCATTTGATTAGAAACTTGAAAATTCTTCCCAATAGAAGCAGACAAATATTATAAAAACATTATACTACACGCGTTGGAAATAAAATATAAATTTCCCATCCAAAGTGTTATGAAACCTTTAATAATAAAAATGACTACAGTTCTAATATTAATTGTCAAAATTGTAAAATTGTTTACAAATAATATTCACATATTGGACCAGATCCGGAAGAAAATAATTAAAATGTTTTCCATGCGTTATATATTTTTCTATCAAACAGAAAATTTAAATCATTTTTGACGAATTCAAAGCAGCATACCGGCGCGAAGCGTGCAATAAATTTCGCAACATTTACGTCGAGTGATTTAGTGGAACCGGGCGAATAAGAGAGGCGAGTAGCAAGCTTTTGCAGCCTCCTGTAAATTCCCCTAATGAAAGTCTCTCGGGGACTTTCCTGTAGGATCGTATTAAACCTGGAACACAGCTAGGAAAACCGTGGACTATCCTGGAACGAGACATCAGACTCTTTTCCCGTTCTAGCCAAGAAACCTCGTAGTTCCTGCTTTCTTATTAAATATTCTAGCCTCTCTAAGATATTTTCTTTCACCCTGCGCTTCTCTTGTTTAGAAGTAACTTTTTTCATCTTTTTAATCCTGAAGAATTTCCTTCACCTCACCTGTGAGGGATAATATTACGTCCACTAGATTGCATCAAATTATGACAAAAGTGTCGGAAGAACTTTATTTTCTATCATTTCTGCCTTCACTTCGTATTTCAAATATTGTATAAATTGATTTGAAATAATTCATCCTGGAAAGGACTAATCCTTAACTGAACAGTAGTATTGGGGAATATTTAATATTTTATCACGTAAAGAATTTGCATTTAAAATAAAACACAGAAGCTTCACGATCACGTGTCTCGAAGGGCAAACACGTATCCAAGGTAGCCCTCGATATTCTCCATCGATCTGCGAATATTAATGGGCACAGACGCTCGTATCTCCCTTATCTATTCATCTATCAGTTTCTCCGTCCCCCCCTTCGTCCTGTCCGTCTGTCCATGACGGCTTACGCAATGTCGGAAACTGATCGGATTCATTGGGGCGACTAATAATATTTTGCAGGGTCGAGCAAGTTCGTTCGCCCTGGCCCGTCCACGAACAGGTCGTATCGATTAGCTCCCTATTTCCCTTCTCCCAAGTTCCTTTTTCTTCCTTTTTCTTTCCTTCCGCGTGTCTTCACCTCCCGTCTGAACAGTCTATCGCTTCTCAGACGCACCCGCTTACGTTTACATTTGCTTCTGACACCTTTTTGTCACCATCCGCACCCGGCCACGTTATTTCGTCGAAACGAACAAATTTTCCCGCCTTTTGCGCCGAACTGATCGATAATTGATTGCTGAGCGAAGTATTGTGAATTAAAATATTTTTTGAAATTCTATATTTGCCCAAGATATTGATACGCGTTTATAGGAGCACAACTAAAGAAATTTTAATTTTACTTTCATCGAATAGAAAGTCTAGCCAGACGTTTAAGATTTATATTTATTAATGCCACTATTATTAGCAAGCAGCGATGTATAGTTCTCAAAGGGTTATGCAAGGATTTTTATACTCATGCTACTGGGTCAAAACCAATAGTTTTTAATAACAGCGATGGCTATAGATATCAAATAATTCTTTTCACTACTAACTCACTTTTCACACTTTCTAAATCTTCCCACCTATTGTTTTCCCTAATAACTGTATTATACATCTAATAATCTAATATCAGTGTCTCGCAGGATACTTTTCACAAATACTAAGTTCAATTATTTTGTCAGGATTGCTACCCCATTTCTACGGTTAAACGATATCGTTGCAAAAAGCCTGGCTTTTACATTGACATTCTCCTTCTGTTTGCTCGAATGACGGCACTAATGGACGTGGAATGTTACGCTGTTTGTGGTATCGTTTGATATATCGGCTTACTGACGATGGCCGACGCTTCGTTGCAACGTTTCGAACGAGTTTCGTGATGGACATTTGTCGTGGTGTTTAGGTGATCGATAATCGTAGCGTCCAGAAAGGTGCGCTGCGATCCGGGAATTTCCGCGAGTATGGGGTGTCATCTCAATCGACATTAATGTCTGTTACCTTTCCGTGTCCAAGCGACTCTAGGTTTTTTCCCCACAGGTTAATCACGGGATTTATTACAATCACCGAAATCGACCACGTGCAGACCATGCTCTTGCAATACCTCGCACAAAGCGAGGTACCGTTCGGTTAATTGCCTTCGAAGATGGTTCAATGCGAAGCTCGATTCATTTTTTTTCTTCTTTAATACAAAAGTGTCAGAAATTTATCCAGCATTCGAATGTTTGACAGCTCATCAAGTGATTTGAACATGTAAAAATGCATAAGAAACGCGTATTAAAATTGCCAAAAGTTTGCACGGCTGTCACCGAAGTACCGTTTCGAATTTCGGTATAAAGTTAGGCTTGTAAGAAAGTAGAAACCTTCCACTTTAATACAGTTTTTGATTTGCATCGATATCTTTATCCGTTCCTGAGATATCGTCGTGTGAAGACAAACGTAATTTTTGTTAGTAATTCGTTGCTCGTACCCCGTCAATGGGCGTCTAGCGTAGCGGTCACGTGCTCATTGTTTACGTTTAACCCTTTTGCTATTACTATTAATGCGTACGCGCTTCTTGGAAAAAGTCTACGTCACGCCGGCCATTCATAACTACCCTCTTACGCATGGGACAGCGTGCAAACTTTGAAGCTCTGTATCTCCGGAACTAATTAAGATATCGCGTTACAACAAATTGCGTTATTAACTACGCACTTCCCTTCATCTTCTGAGCTACCTGTCGTATAAAATTTTGCATGTTTTTTTATATTTATTGCTAGGTTGTTTTACACTATTTGGGACAATACTTGACACATCTTGTCATATCTAAAATATCGGGTGCGTCACGTGTGATTCGATATCATAGAAGTGGTTAACGTCCGTCCGTTGTATCATTACCGAAGTGCGTGATAACAAAGTGTGTACAGATTTTATTTGGACACCCGGTATGTCGACGAAGAGCCTGAAAACAATGATCAGGTAAGAGTGGCTGTTCCGGATCACTGTTATCACCGGTACAGCTGAACGGGCGTCGCGGTACGTATTTGCCGGAAGCCGCATAAATTTCGATTAGATAATCTGAACGTCGCGTTTAAGGCTTCCAACGAGCGTCCCAAAATAACAGGGTGAAGGGAGGCGTCGCCTCGTGCCCGCAGGCTGCGAGCCCGAACAGGAGAAACGGCACCGCTAACGAGGGCTTCCCTGCAACCGCTTGAAATTCATCGGGTCTTGTCGATTCTGGCTGCGGGTATTATAAATAAGCGTGAACGCCGGAAACTCGGTCGAACGACAATTACGAATCGGCCGTTAATGACGGTGGCTATTAAGCACCGTTCCGCCACGGTTAATATTAATGCGCCTCGTGAAACTTTTCCGGAGCGCGGAGAAGCGCGTTGTACGCGCGCGAACACCACCGTCATAGAGATTCACGGGGGTAAAATTAAACGGGGAAAATGGCCTGTTTAACGGGGCGTTTCTCGTTTATTTTTGAGAAGAGGATTTCTCTTGATTTCGCCGCTTCCACTTTGTTACGTTAATTTTAGTTTGAGTAATGGGACAGGGTCGGGGAGGGAGAATTACGGGGGACAGGCGGTTTGTACCATTTTGGTTTTCTATGCTTTTATTTTCTTTTTACCAGGAAAAATTTGTTCTGTTTTTTATCAGTTTATTCCTAACTGTAGGCGGATTTCTGTGGTTTCGTTTTGAAGTTCGCTTCTGAAAATCGTTTTGATGAAAATAGGTTTATATGTGACACATGCACTGTCGAGTATTCTAGGCTTCTCTAGGGAAAATAGCATTGTAGGGGAAGGAGGTACTCAAATGTTACTAGGCCCGATGGTTAACCTAGCCATTGATCCATCGTACCCCGTTACTAAATCAACCAAGCCGCTTTGATATTATTACTAAACCATGTCCCGTCGTGTTCAACCTAATCCCGGTATAATACGCAGTAATTCTCGAGTAGTGACGCCATTTAGGGAAGCTTATGATGCTCGACATTGTACTTTGACAAACACCGTTTGAAATAATTGTTAAAAAAACATGTTTATAGAAAACACGGCCTAAAAATTGGAGGACAATCGAGGTATCGAAGAAATATAAAAATGTGTCATTTAATGGCTGGAAACTTAAAGATTCGCTGGAAACAAAAAATGGCGCGAAGAAATTCGCTACGAACTTGCTAAACCTCTTTCAGTTGATTCAACTCCGACGTTAAACAGTTTCTGACTTTCGGTCCACGTCCTCGGCCGGGGTCAATTCAGTTACGGTTTAATTTCGAACTCTCAACTGGATTTATAGCCAATCGGATTATTCTTCTGCCAGCTAAAAATTCAACGCTCTTGCAGAAACGAGATCCAAGAAACATGGAAGAAAAGGAAAAATACAAAAGAGCTCGAACACGATTCCACGCTGACGTCTCAATTTTCGGAATGGAGTTGGGTTGTTTCTGTAGCACGCGAATCGGACTACAAACAACGAGAGAATCTAGGTAAAATAAGAATTTCTCGGATACAACGATTGTATGAATTCCATCTCGATGCAAATTTCGATTCAAATATAATTCCCATTTCTTTTTCTTTACATATTTTCTGAAACTTTCCAAAAATCAAACGCTCGAAATTTTTGTTAACATCGGTAATAAATGATGCCATATGTGTCGCTTAGAATCATATCAAAACCATACCACGTAGTACATATACAGGACGATTTCAAATTATAAAAAGTTATTTCTTCTTTTCAAAGAAGAAATTGAAACTTCACAAACAGAGGATTTCGTGTTCAGCAAATCTAATACAAGCCCCCGAAGTCGTGGAATCATTTTTCTTGAATGCCCCACACACGAGGACATTTTAATTCCGCCGCAATCGTTTCTCAAAACCAGGAAACTGGGACGAATCGTGTTCAGCCGGTAGTCATCGGTTCTCGGTCCGAAACGAAGCAATTCTAATTCGACGTTGGCGATAACGTGGATAAAGTTGACGGTGGCGAGAATAGTATGCGTTAAGGGGGAGAGTGGAAGGATGGTGGTGGTGCAGGATGGCGACGATAGTGGTTGCCATAATTTAGCCAGCGAGTTTAATAAGGCATGCCGTAGCTCAAGCCTGCCGGGCGCAAAGTGTCAATATGTCTGAGCCGCTGAGTGATATACTTCCGGCGTTCTTCGTAAAATTGAAGAGTCTACCACGGACAAACCATGCCCCCTATCCGGTCCATTCGATCCTCCCCCTTTTCATCTTGACACCAAACCCTGCCAGCCTATCGCCGATCAAAGTCACGGGGCTCCTTTTCTTGTTTCTTTCATTTTTCTTTTTCCCTTGCCTCGATGAGATCGGGTTAACGACGTCCAAGCTGCTTTCAAGGAAGCGGAAGTTTCCAGGGGCCCCGGTGGATGGTTTTGGATCGTGGAGCTCGTTCGACGTAGCGATTTCGAAGATATTAAGGTACCTGCTATGTTACCAAGCTCTAAGAGGTTGGAGGAAAAAATTTGCTTTTCAAGAGTGGGATTATGCATGAAAAGTGTTTTTAAAGAATTGCGCTTTCGAGCATGGCACGAAATGCAAAAGTAATCTTCTGGCATTTTTTTGGATGGTTCATTCTTATATAGAACAAGAGAATTACTTTGCACTTTGTCAAAGACAAAAGAACGACAGTCCGATACAAACAGCTGAACTGGAAACTCGTAAAATTCGTCAAAGTTTAAACACGTTTTCCATGTTGGACTTCCAGAGGTTAAAAAGCTCCGAAACTAATAGATCAAATAACTAGAAATGTTGTAGAAATATTTTTCGTTCATTTCTATACAGCTGAGAGCAGATACTGCAACAGTTCATTGAATTAATAATTTAAGAAACTGTACATGGACATGAAAAGTTAGTTCTTTTTGGAAATTATAAAAATGACTCAGTTCTAAGATTAACTTATCCAAAACAACGAACACAGGATGAAACAGGAAAAGCATTAGAGGGGAAAGGTGTACTATAATCAAACAAATATTAGTTTTCCAGGAAAACCAACGGAAATAGAAGTCGGTAGAGATATAAATTTCGAATAACCACACGGCCTTCGTGTTCGTATTTCTGGCATGTTTCCGAAAACAATGAGTCCCTCAGCTGGCTGATACGTGCGTATATCGTGTGTCCCGAGAACAAAGACTGTCCTGTCAGTAGTCAGTTTCAATTTCGAACGTATTACGTTCACGAATTCACAAGTATAACGACGGAATGTAAGCCGCCTGCTAGAGTATAAAGGATGTGTCTCGAACTACGTATAAAACGGATATGGTCAACGACAGTTTCGATGGAACATTGATAATCTGCCTCTTGAAGCGGATAGTATCGTTCAGATTATCCTATAAGACTCCCAAGGAAAATACAATAGAATTTTCATTAATAGAATACCGATTAACAATTGAACTCCTCTAGATTTCTAAATTCAGGTTGTTTCTTAAAGCTATTATTTTTTTAAATTGGTATTTAAATAAATTTCCCTTGTTATATTTAAAAACTTAATAGGATTTGAAAGGTGGTCGCAGCAATCCTTGAAATACAATGTGCCTGTATCAATGACGAGTGAAATTAAAATCAAACTTTTGTCTCAAACACTTGAAACTTGGTTTCATAATATTACTATTAACGATGCATCAAAGTGACAGATTTAAGAGTTTTAAACTCGAAACGATAAAGCAAGAATTTTTCCAATTAATTATTCGTTTGAAAATAAATCCACGTCCAACGTTCGTGTTCTACCGTAAATGTTAAAATTATTTGAATAAATGTGATCCAATTCAATTACCAGCCAGCATTCTTGGAACGAGTCTTTCACGAAAATACGAGTTCAAAAGGGGATGCAAAATCGTGGAATATTAAACGAGGTTAACCCCGGGGTGAAATTGAATAAAAATTTCCTCGTTTCGGATAAACGTTGATCCACAGTAAGCAGTATCGTTGGTACGTAGCAAAGTCGCGATTCTAATGAAATTCACAATGGTCCGTGCAATTTTTGCGCCATTCATCGCGTACTTTGACGCAGCATAAGAGGATAAGACCCAGAAAACGTTCTCGGGAAACGTGGGAACAATAGCGCATCGTTTGTCTGATGAAAATTACAGAGCGATGCGTCCCGAAAGAAATTACATCTCGTCGGTGTAGAAACAGGAGCCGAGACAGGGCTTTTTCATAAATGAACAGCTGCATCGGCTCGGTTAAATTCGACGCTTTGAAGAGAAAGTAGGATTAAATTAAAAAAAAAAAAAAAATAAAGGAGCTGCAAAAATTGTTACATTCTCCCACTAAAGTATATTATTTAAAATTTATTTACCATTTTATTTACATCAACCAATTATCTCCTATTACAAAATACTGCACTCTTATCACATTTTTTATTTTTCATAACTTTTACGTGACTTTATCAATTTCCAAACATGCAAAGTCGAACATAATTTGTTGACATAAAAGTATTGTAAAACAACACTTATGGTACATGAAATTAAAGCATAAAGTCTGATGAAAATGACTGTATAAATTGTTCATTAACATTTTTAATATAAAACGGCCGATTGTAAGTTATAGCTGAAAATGTGACATTTCGAAGCATAAAAAGTCAGACATAATTTTATGACATAAAAATATCGCAAAATAGAACTTATGATATATCATTTTGAAGCTTAAAGTTGAATAAAAACGCTTGTATTATCATTTTCTCAATATCCGTAATCCTTGCAAGATCGAGCTGTATGGCACTGAACGCTCTGTCAAGTAGTATCATTCGTTATGATCAGACCGTCTTTTCAAGTTATGTGAAAATTATTGATCAATGGCACGAGGATGTTTTAATTCTAATCCGACAAAATAAATTGAAAAATCTATTTCTCAAATTTTAAGTAATATACAAATATTCACAGGCATACTTTTATTTCAACTTTCGCCCGCGATCAAAGTTGAAGCGTTCCAAGGAATATTTCTCCGCACCGTCTTCGCCACCTTATTTATGTTTAATATTTTCATTAAAATTTATGGGACGTAGTAACCAGCGGATTTAAAGTAGATGCATGACGCAGAAAAACTTCTGACAGTCTGTGCGAAGTTCGAACAGGTCCATCGACAATTTAAATTAATCCAAGATCGAACTCCTGCAAACTTCAATCAAGATACGATGAAAATTTTGATAAACCCAACTTCAGATATTATTAAAAATTTTACATAATAATTTTTCCCTGTCCATTTGACCATGGTTTGAATTGAAATAAAAGAAATCCAAAATTCATTTAATTCAAATGAGTTTTTTGTTATACAAATAAGAAACTTTAAAGGTTTCATTGAGACCCTTTATAAGGCTTGTTAAAACTGAAATTATTGCTTCGCTGATCATTTTATCTGATCCATCATGTTAGTCGAAGTATCAAGTATGCCATCAAAAGTTGAACAGCGCCAAAAAAAAAAGCGTTCGATTCAAACTTTCCTCGAGGAACTTTTGCAACTACGTACAACGTACCCCAACCGTTGAAAAGTTTCACGTGTTCCGATATTGCATGGCACAATTTTGAAATTAGATTGCCAAGTTCCGCGCGTATTTCGAACTTTATCATCGAACGAACACACGGGGCAGGCGTTTAATTTCGTCGTTTGTAATTTCACCTCAGACATTGTGCTGGAAATTAGACGGATATTTCTGCCACAATTTCGCCGCGTTTCGCGATTAATAAGTCCTCCCCTGAACCGGGCAACGTGAAATCACGTATTTCACGCGTGTTCTAAGTAAAATATTTGACACGTGCAGCGGCACTTAATCTCACGGATTTTATGGTCCCTTATCACTTTTAGGCCCTGCCTTTTATCACGTGGAAGGACGCGTTAACAGCGGCGGGTTCTGAAAGACACTTTCAGCCAACCATCGGAAGGAATTTTTGTCATCGTTTAAAATATTGAACGTTGTCAAATTTTTATCGACGGTGTTTCTCGGGGTAGAAATACCGTAGAAATAATTTATGCCATTTCGTCAAATTGAGATTAATTATTGGTGCGTTGAGCGTCGTTTGATAAAACGATTTTTAAACTTCAGCTTGTGCCTGTTTGGTTCATCGAACATAATTCGAGGGTTTTCGGATTCGTAAATCTCCGTGTGCCCCAACAATTTCCATCGCCGATCGATCATCCCAAAACCAACGACACTGTTTATCCCCAACCACGGTGAATCATAACCGAGCACGGGCTCGTGTTTGCCATCGTTTCGACGGACGTCAATCAAAAATTACGCCGTGAGATTCATTCGATCGCCTCCGAAATACTGCGTGGAAATTTCCCCTATCATTATAGTGTATCGTGCCACTCCATTCTGGGCGCCCTTCATTTTAACCATCGCAATACTATCGAGGGGATATTTCATGCTTACCATGCAACACCTTGAAAATTCCTGATTTTATTATTCAAGACTCTTTACTTTTATATATATTTGAAAGATGATGGAATAGCCTTTCCATATCTTGAATAATCTCCCTCCTTAATTAAAACAATAACAGAAAGAGTTAGAAAACCTTTTAACAGTAAAGTTTGTTTAATAATAGCTCCACGTGCTTTGCAGGAATTTAGAAATGATTTAGTTTTAGTTACTTTAATTGCTTTTAGGATTCGTATTATTTTTCTAAAACGTTTGAAAGTATTTACTGGTAAAGGTTTTACATTGCAAAGGTTAAGGAATCTAGGTCAAAGGTCCTTTGGACTGATAAGAAGATCGTTCCGTCTCTATCGAAAGTTTCGATACTATCGAACGGTACTGGAAGCCACAACGTCGGGAAACAAGAAGCGTAAACCGGTCTCACCTGGCTCTCCTCGACACGAGGCAATTTTATAGCGGCGCGAAACACGGCTGTTTGAACAGGTGACCCGACAGCTGTTGGCCGGGATAAATTTTCTACTACCCCTGCTCGGCTCCTGTCACGCGTCGACGAATGCAATAATTGCTTGGTTACAAGGCATTCCGGAGTAGGTTCGATTGTTTCGAGAAGATCGATTTGATAATTTGGAGCATGACACTTCGAGACTACCAAAATTTGTTCATATTTGACACGTTATGTTGAAGTCGTTTGACAATAAAGCTATGTTCACTTAAAAAAACGGAATAAATCAAAATATTTCATTGTTTATTGAAAATTCACTATCATCCGTGAAAAGTTTCTAAAAAAAAGAGAGAGAGAGAGAGAGAGGAAAAGGTTTTAAACCCTCGTTAAATTCACAATCATTTCACTTGGAAATCTAAAAGGTACGAAACGAAATTCAGGAACGCGAAAATAGTGCAAAAAAAGAAAAACAGGATAATAAAATGAAAATGAGTCGTAACTTTTCCCAACCGCCCCTTAACCACCCTGTACCCCCCATAATACGGTGTTCCACCAACACAATCCACGTTCGAGAAAATTACATGTAAAAACGCGAATAAACTCGGCAGTCCGCATGGAAGCACGGCGTTCAGTGAAATGGCGATACGTTTTACGACGACCCGTTATGTTAACGTGGCAGAGGGATGGGCAGAGATGAATCGAAGGGGAAACCTAGACAGATGCATGGAAATGCCACGGTAAGGTGGATTATGCCCCCCCCGTAACTCAACGTAACTGTACAGCAACCTCGCACGTATGCTAAGCCAGAGAATGAAACGGAGAACTCGCAAAGTAACCTTAGCATACCTTCTACCTCTTCCCTGCCAAGCATCCTCTCGACGGGGGTAGGTGGGATACCTTACGGGGTTAAGCGATGAATTTCATTTTACGGTGCTGGCGCCGTTTCTGCCGTTTCCTACGGACGATTTGCGTGACATTCATCGTCCGTCGTGCTTCTCCGGGGACTGTGAAGAGCTGCACAGCCATTCCTTTATTTTGATTTTCTACGCTGCTCCCCTGTCGACCGGTGTCTTGGGACGATTAATAAATCCTGACGTGATTTCACGACGAACGACGCTTCTTTCGTAAGAAATCTTATGAGAAGGAATCAAAAATAATGATGGAAATACTGTCTTACTTCTTGTTTATCAGAGAAAGGTATTACTTTTTGACATAGTCTCGTCTAGATACTAAAAAAACCTATCTTAACTAATTGTTTCTGATTCCTTTTTATTTTTTCTTCTCGAGATTTAGTTATGAGCAAGTTCTATGCTAGGCAATGGATAATTGTGAAACGTTGCATTAAAAATTACTCAGTAATGTCACCATAGTTAATTGAAAAAGTATGTCATTTGAATGGCCTCAGTAGCATTTCTTTCTGGAGATATTTGAAGCAGAAAGCAAACGAGTGTCCAATTTTTCACGGGAAAATATTGGCATTAGGGCGAAGTTCGTGTCACAATAATCACAAATGAAACAAGGGTTAAGAAGAATAGGTTTACAACGATACCTCTAACGTCCCAGTGTGGGGGACAAAATATGATCACGAAATCAAATCGTTCCTGACGCGATATTTGATAATCGGACACGGGTCGAAAATGTCGTTATCGGGCAAACTGTAGCCGTGGGTGCTGCTAGAAATGTCAGGCACGTAGAGCTAGCACTCGTACAGGATCGAAGGCGCCATTATCAGCTGGCAGCACGTGCCATAGCCACGTGCACGAGCAGATGGCACGGCCCTGGCTACACCTTGCTAACTTTTACACACAGCACTAGCATCGTTACTAATGGCGGCCAACGAACGTCCGCCAGGACTCGACAAAATGCCAGGCAGCTGCCGTTATAGACTGATCGAGCGTAAAACGCGACCATCGGACCAGTCCGAATAAAGTTATCCGGCCAAGAGAACGAACCTTCTGTTCCTTGACCTGCATTCATCCTTTGAAAATTAGAAACGGAATCCATGGTGGAACAATGGTTCTCTGGTTCTCCTGTTTAAAATTTACCGAGGTGGAATTCAGCTCGTAAATTATCGACTTGAATTCTTTTTAATTTTCATAGCAAAGCATTTGATTGCTTCTTAATTTTGTTTCATATTTTATCAATTCCTTTACTTTTTATTTTGTATTCTCGTTTGAAGTAATCATACCCATTATTTTGGGAAATAATAACTTATGTTGGAAATTTGGAGGCGATGATATTTTATAATAATTAGCAAAGTTACTTACACATCTAAACCTTGAGTTGGGTTGACAGCCTTGAGAATCGCTGGTAATAATTAATAACATAGGGTAGCAAATTCGAGCTTAAATTTAGGAATTAATTATTCATTTCTTTCACGAATCGACGTGTTAGAAGGTTGTTTGTGACTTTACGTAAAAGTAAAATGTAATTAATGAGAAATTTTATACATCGTAGAATTGATTGGCAGATTTTTATTTTTATTTTGACACACGATAATGTTAAGGAAAATTCAAGGAAAGTTTTGTATTCACTGGTAGGTGTATTATGGAATGTACGTTATGCGAAGGAAATTGAACATATGGCGTTCGAGGGGGATCGTATGGAGAATAGTAGGTCAAACATAATTTCAAAGTCAATTATGTGCTTTCAAGCGGCGTTCCCATAGTTTCGGTGCAAATTGAAACAACCCAGCAACATAAATCGAATTATGTCGCGTATTGCGTAACTTCAATCAAAATGAAACTAACCCAATTAAATTCCATTTTAACGTGAATTTTTTTTTCTCCGCTCCTATGTATGTCCTGAAATGTTCTCTCTAAATAAAAATGACCATTCATTTGATTCGAAATGTACGTAAATTAATAAAGTGTAAGATTTATCATGATTTAACGTCGTACGGAAATATGGAACTTTTCGCTTCAATTAAGATTCATTGTATTATTAAATTTACTTTGAATTTCAAATATTTTCTTGCGTATTAAAATCACTTTTGGCATTTTAATGAGAGAAAGGAAAAAAGGGGTTGGTTTGTGTCTATTTGCTGCGGATATTCACGGAAAAGGTAGAGATTTTTAAGAATTAAAGAAGCAATTCAAGCACGTATAGCCCCCAGCTACAGTATTCATTTAAATGTTAAGAACGAGCGAATATTAACACGCGAAAAAATAGCTGAGAACGCAAACATTTTTTTATCCCTCTGTTAATTTTAACGAGGAAATTGTGTTTCTGCTGAGCTTGAAATTTGCTACATTTATTCCGTGACGGTTCATTTAAGCTTGATTTTTACTTTTAAATGCTTGAATTTTTGCATGTATTTTTAAATTGCACTGTACACACATAATAAAATATTTAATATAATTCAGTCCGTTTGAAAATTATACTGAACAAAAATCACAGATTTGACTGGCTCTGTAATTTTGACACAAAAATTTTATCTCAAGGATTTACCATTTTTATAATTTAATTTAATAAAAACTAGAAATTGCGTGAAATAATGATTGATCGACTATATATATATATATAAAAATGAGCAGTCAGACGCTAATTAACAAGTACCAGTATTTGAAATTGTAACTCACCATGGTAGAATTCCATCGTTGAATACTTTCCAGAACTGGCGCCGCAACGTGAAACTGTAACGCGAAATACAATAAAGTTTAACAAATTTCATTTCATTGTTCCCTCTGCGAAAAAAAAAAGGGAATTAATCGCTGATAAATCCCGACACGGAAAGGAATTCTTTCGCGTGCAGGTTTTCCGGGAATTTTCGAGCGGAGGGAAAATTTGACAAGCGTGGAAAACGATCGCGAAAAAAGCGGTGAATAAAAAAAAAAGATTGGTGAAAAGAGCGGCACGATGAAAGCGTCAAAACTGAAACTCGAAGCTCGGAGCTGCCGTCGAATTGCCGAAAGTCAATTTTCATTAGAGCGAAATTGGGCACGAACCGATAGTCGAAACGGGTCGAACGATAAAACGGGACAAACGACAGATCGGGACACCAATGCCAGAGGGAGATCGAGAGATCGAAACATGCCAAGTTGCGTGAATTCGTATCATAAGTTTGAACGTTGTGACCGTGCACGTCGGTGAACGGAGTTAATTAAATTCGCTCGAATAATTAGGCTATTTGTCAGCCTTGCCGTCGATTTCGACCCACCGACCGAGGAAACTAATGATAGTCTCGCCCGTTCGTCCTCCGAACGAATGACCATTCCATTTAGGGGAAATTATTAACACGCTGAGCTCGGCACGAAATTTAAGGTTCACCACAAATCCAAAAATTAACATAACAGACGACGAGATTTTTCGGGATAATTTTGGACAAAAGTTACCTCCTATAAATATTTAAATGAAATCTTAACCCTTTGCACTCGGAGTATTTTTGGATACGATCGAATCTAGTCTACTTTTCCAACAAACTTTCCGAAAACCAAACTAGAAATTCTGATGAGTCTATTTGTTTTTATTCCTCTCCTCAATTTTCTGTATTCTAGTATAAATAAAACTCTGGTAAACTAAATATGTCCCTTCAGAGTGGGTAGCCGAGTACAAAGGGTTAATAATAGAAAGAAGTCGTCTTTTATTATATTAGTATTCGAATAGTAAAAATACAGATTGGAGGTAAATGGTGCTAAATAATAGAAGATGGACGTGGACACGGTGTCAATTGAAGCACACAACGTTACATGTATAAATTTACAAATTATTCATTATACGAAAAATAAAGTCAGATTTAATAATGGACAGTAAACCATCGTGTTTCAAAGTGTTAACGAAGACCTGGTTTCTGAACAAATGTAACATGTCGAGGGTTTTAAATGGTGTCTCGATAATCGTGATGGTACAGGTGCACGCGTTCTCAGAAATCATTGTCAGGGACTGAAATATCGCTCATGATACCGCGGGTTGGTGCAAAATGCGGCGAATTTTCGTCGCAACAGACTACGGTCCCGCGGAACCGAGCAGAATCTGACATAAATCTTAATTCTTGGGCAACACGGAGTGCTTCCTGGCACGTAGAAAATTCCCTGTTACCCGGAAGAACGGAAATTTAAAAAGTCGCTGCCTGGAACGTCTTGCATTTCACGGAATCACGGAATGTCTTCGGGAAATGCCGCTGCAGCGATACGAGTCGAGCAAATTTAGCGTGAACAACTTTTGCGTTCGATTCTGAGCCATCAGGAACTCTTTTTTAACCATAAGGATACAAATTTGAAGAAAAATGAAATTTCGTTACACACGATTGGTTCTTTCGAACGATCTAGAAATGCGGTTTTATAATTGCTCGACGGGGAATGTTTCATCGCAAACATCATTAACGGAAACAATTATGACCGATCCGGTATTAAGGCTCCTGTTACAGTTCAATTCGTTCTTGGAGCTAAGCGACAGAACGTCCAAACAGACCAAACCCTTTAGCCGGTCTGGCGATGGAAGTTAGTTACATTAGAAGGAATGACTATGGGTCACGTATATGTGTTTGCATTCATGGTAAATTGCCTTGGTGTGAGCCTAACTGCGGTCATTAAAGTCGCGGAAACTCTGATGGCTACCGCACCTTAAACTTGCCTTGGACGTGATTTTAACTGTTACGGTTGAACATTAAGTAATTAACTCGCTTCGAGTAATTTAATATTCAAGTTTTAATAGTACGAAACGTTTATTAAACATAGAACCAAGAAATAGGAAAGAGAGACGCGAGAATATAAGAAATTTAAAACATAACTGTAATTTTCTTTAACAATTATTGTATTAGGATATATTTTTTAAGTTTGAATCAGAAAATTTTATTAGACATTTGTTTACTTTGGTTGTTTATTTGAGCTAAAATATTTATAGGAAACGTTTAATTAATAGATTATTAATAAATATCATTTTATAATTAATTATTCTCTTAAATAGATCCGATTCTTATTACTGTGTTACATTAGTATCAATTCTTTTTACTTCCGTGACTATCATTTAATTTTTAAATAAACTTTCTCGTTTTAAAAGTACATCGTTTCACCGAGCAACGATAAATTGCTTGAAAGAAATAATTAGTTGCGTCTTATAACTTAAAATCTAGGATATATGAAACTTGTTTCAACGATCATTGACTTGTATCACTTGCAGATCTATCTACTCAAGCTTCTAGACCAACTACTTTTTTAACCACACAAATGCATTTACAGTTAAAGATACCCAGTAACAAGCTTCTAGTAGTTAATGATGAAAATACTATTTTACGATTTATTTCAAAATTAATTACAAAATAATTACAGTAGAGAAAAGGAAACACTGGCAAATACCTAAACTTTCATTTTACATTTAAATTAAATTGTTTTATACATCACAGTGAATATCCTCGGACAGATTAAATTTTCCAACCTTCAAAATGTACTCACTGCTCTGTCCAAATATTAAAATATAATTGATATTAGCTTTTCAAGTATTATTCAATACCACGATTAAAAAGTGGCATTACGTATTCAATGTTTAACGTCATTCTATATTAATAGTAATATCAAACCGTAACATTAATATTTAGAACAAGTTTAATATTTACCGACAAAGGACAATATAGCGTATAAAATAGAATTTCAAAGAATTGAGATTGATGATGAATTCCCATTCACGAATTACTATTTCAATGCAGCACCCACTATCAGAAAGAACGATAACAGAGATAATTCCAAAAATCCAATCAAAACTCTATTCTGTCGTCGAAACTTTATTTCTGAATCCATCTACGCTCGACACTTGAACTTGATTATGTCGTAACACCTAATATCCGGTAATCATCGGATCGACATGAGCCGAAAGAGGCTGAAACAATTTCTAAGATCGATAAAATGGCCGTCATTCTGTTTCCCCTGGCACCGGCTTTTGTTCGCCAGAACTTCTCGCCCCTTTTGTATTAGTGCGGCTCACAGGAATTACTTTTATGTGCATCGTCCTAGAACGTCAGCAAACTGTACGCGAGTTTTCGTTCCACAGACTTCTGTTCTAAAACTATGATTGATCGTTCCGGTGTGTCCGTTCTAGACTTGCACGAATGCCAAGCTCGTTTCGTTCCGTTGCCCCTGTAATGCTTCTCGTCGAATTGTTTAAACAGCGCTCGTTTACGAGCTTATTCCGTTGGAACGAATTACGTACCTGAAATTGTTTGCTTCGTCATCGAACTTTGTCGAGAAACGATGCTCCATAATTAAAGATTGCATATTAACGTCTTAAATGCTATGGGGATATGGTGACTGGGATTGATTATAAAAGATTGATAACTTTAAAATTTAGTAATATTAGTAGATTTAGCCATTTTAGTGATTATAATTTTTCTAATTTCAGTATTTTAAATTTAGTACCTTCAGTAATCTTAAATTTTCTGATTTTAGAATTTTAAATTTAGTAATCTCAGCAATAATAAATCTTCTAATTTCAGTATTTTATTAAAATTTAGTAATCTTAGTAATAATCAATTTTCTATTTTCAGTATTTCATATTTAGTAATTTTAGTACTTTAAATTTAGTAATTTTAAACTTTCTAATTCTATACATCCCGTAATTTTAAAACTTTGTAAAGGGGCGAAGCGTAAAAATATTACCTTCACACGAATTATTATCAAATCAAAAGTAATTTATCCCAAATTCTATTTTCCTTCTAATATAATTATACCTTTCCATGAACCCGTGTGTTCCATACCGTAAATGCTTCTAAGCGACAGGATAACTCAATAGACGATCGCTTTCAAGCCATCTAAACGATCGATCCCCCCCAAAAAAAAGGCTCCACCCGATGAAACGTACGTACTATATATAGAGCCTTCGCTATCAGCGTTATCGCGACATGATGGTTCCAGGTGGTCAACACGCATATCCCTGTGGATGAACGGGAAGCACGACAGTATAAACGCGAGCTGGCCGATAAAACCAGCTGGGAGGGTCCTGGCGTTTCGAGGAAAACGATGCCATGGTTCGGGGGAGTTCGAAGAGGGACCGACACGGCAATAAACAATTACTTAAGGCACTGTTACGCGCGGCGCACCCACGCATTAGCCCAAGTAGTATGCCGCACCCATCCGTGATCGTGGCTCGTGTGGGCTTGGTTCTCCATTAGTATACATACAGGATTCCCCCGTGACGTGCTTCTTCCCGTGTCCGTTCGGCGAGGACTCGTGCATTGATCGATCGAATCGAATCGTATCAAGCGATGACTTACAGGAGAGTCATTTCTTCGAGCGAACCGAACTAATGGTCTATCGTCGGTTTTTCGTGGTAATTGAATGGTCCCTGGCAACGGGAGCGATGCTTTATGGGTACCGTTCGAGTGTTTAACGTTGGAACGGTGCACCTTTTCTAGGTACTCCTTTGAGGAATGGTTTTGGGTGTGTTTCTTGGAGAGAAGTTTCGAGACACGTACCGGTTGTCCTTTAACATTCCTGATGGCTGTTACCATGTATTCATGATTTCAATCTTTAACTTTCTATTTTATTGTTCGATTGTCAATTGACAATTGTGCAGCACAGGTTATAAAACTTTTAACACGTTGGCTGCCACGGGGGTCACCGGTGACCGGCACCCGAAATTTTTTACGATCAAATAATTAACAAAAGAAATGACGAAACAAACCACGGATAGCGTTATCATTAAGCTAATAATGCTAGCTATCGATTTGAAAGGTTAAATTTGAAAATTAGTTGATTATATTCTTAATAATTAGGATTTCAACGTGTCTGACTACACACGTCCGTTTTCACTGTGGCAGTCAACGTGTTAAGCATAATTTTATAAGTAGTCTTCCTTTAGATATGAAAAGGAACGTCAAAATGTTAACTGTAGGCTTTCTAATTATGAGATGATTTTCCTCGTCTCATTACCAATCAGCCGATACGAGCGTTCCTAAAAGATACGAAACAGGTACAACAAAATGGTTGTATAATCGATTTGCAACGCTCCAGGGGTTTATCGAAGCACTCGGTATTCCGTACGACCGATTGACTCGTAAACTGAAAAATAGTTAGCCACAATTTGCGTAGCTCGTTACCAGCCGCTTACACGTTTACCAACATCAACATACGGGGCTCCATGTGCATCCTTTATTCCCCGGGTTCTATAGCCGGTTTCGAGTCACGTGGATCACGTGTTTACCATGTGCACACCGAGTCAGGGTAATTAGGCTGATACGCCGTTTAATTGTTTTATCTGTCAATGGGTTCGAATAGCCTTAAAGCCCGTGACAATAATGCTAATCGAGGCAACAGAGCCAAACGAAGGAGCGGCCTGCGCCCACGACCGGGGAAAAAAAATATGAAAATCGATAAAGCGGCCACGTGAGGGCCGTATTAGGTCGAAACGAAACGCCTAATCGGCGTCCGACGTTGCGCAATCTAATACGAGCATAATTGAACGATCGATAATTACGTAAAGCCAGATATCGAGTCGAACGATGGATTGGAACCAGCGAAGGGCTCGACCTTAAAATCCTACGTTGAGTAATAACGTACCGTGTAGTCCAATTAAGGGAATGCAAATTAATTTCGTTCGTTTTCAGGTCGATTCTTTTTATCGTCACTTTGATTACAATTGCGCTGATATTTGGATAATAAATGTCATTAATTTGGCTTCCCCAAATATGGAAATAGAAAATAGTCCTCATGGTATGTGAGAGGTTAATATAATTATTAAGTCATCAAATTGTGTTGGTGATATGCTACTCTATTACTGTGTTTTAGTTATAAATAAAGAGAAATTGTATAATGAAACTTAATTTTTAGATAACTTAAAGAATTCTGTCTGAAATAATTAGTATAAAATCAATAATTGGAAGAATTTCACTTCGATAATAAAATTTTATATGGAAAACAGGAAACTTTAATACAACCTAAGATCAAACACTGTAAAATAAATTTCTGAATATTTTTAAAGAATTTTTCCACCTTCCTTCGTTTGTGTAAATATCAATTTTACAATTTACTCTGTGTCAACCATTTATGATTTAAATTTACATCCATAAATTATTAATGATATTCGCCTCTGTAATATTATCAAACTAGCTGATTTTCGTATGCACTAATTTGCATCACTTACGTTCAATGAATATTAAGATAACAATCTATGCATTTTGAACAAGTTCGTGACTTTTAGCCCGAAACATAATTCTCGGTTAGCTAATAACGTCGAGCATTAAGGCTCAGGGGATGTTCGTATATTTTTCTGTTCGATCGAACAATAGGTCATCGATGCAAATATTTCCTGGCGAATCTTCATTAGCTACTGAGCTGATATTTTTCTGATGCGACTATTCCCTCGTGTATTCCTGTCTGCAATCGATAAATTCCTGTTACTAAAACACGCCATTGCACGCTTTCGTAATTTCGGACAACGAAGGAATTGCCCAAAATTTTTGGAAAAATATGACACACGTTGGCTGACAATTAAACTAGTCAGCATTAATACCGGCAAATATGAGTAATGCTTTTTTAACGTAACTTGGTGTGAATAATATTTTTCATCGAATGTAGCTACTGTGGTGAGGTAGATATTTATGGTGATATTAATAATAAAAGTGCAGATTATACTCTCTGTAATTTAATATTATTTAATTTTTAGAGTAACCCTAATTGTTCATTCAACTATTTGATTCGATTATAAATAATGCAACTGTTATACTTTCTAGAAAATTGTAGAATATAAAATTCCGTTCTATTGCTTCCGTTAATTCTAATAATATTGGCTGAAACACTCGTCGTCCAGGACAAGTATACTCTGGAATATTTACGTTCGCTCATTCGCGTTAATTTAAATTGTTAAACGTTCATTAACGTTTCTCCCGATGCACGTTCGTTCAATCCATTTATCCCTTATAATTTGTTTATGCACTAATTGTTTCTCGATAATTCTCACGCATGTTATGAAACGTGAAATCTCTTTGTTTTTACGTTTTTTCGCGTGAAAAGCTTGTTCCACCGGTCATTACGGGACACGATTAATAAAATATCGATCGATTCGTTTCTCGCGATACTCGTCGCTTATGTAACAACTACGTGGATAGGTTTGTAAAATCGTTGTTATTCAGGATGTATTATTTAGTTACCGCAGCGAACAATGGCGGGCTAACTGACTTGGAATACGGAACGCGAGGTAAAATCGTCCTTCATAATGCACTCGAATTAGAATAATTGCGTATTGTTACTGCTCCGACTGCAATGTTATTATTCAACGAGTAACCTAATTAATGCGTGTCACGTGTTATTGTGCGGATGTACCCGAAGAAAATGAAAATTAATACAAATTTTATGGAAAAAAACAATACACATTATCGCTCAAAAATATTGTTAGGAAAAATTGAACTAAGTATTTCGAGGTGCTTACCCCGATGAAAATTCTACGTGGAAGAGTATCGGGATACAACATTTAAAAAATTGACATTTTGTAGAATTTTTAGGAGCAACAGTATTGAAAATATAACCACTCTGCAATCTTACACCCCAGTTTAGCTCGACGCAGAATTATTACACAATAGTTGTAACTCACCCTTCTTGAAATTTATGCCTGCTACGTCTATGTATTTGAATTTTTGAGTCTTTGTAGTTGGATTTGATAAATTTGAAGATAAATTTTCGAAAGCATCTGAAAGTGAATGCAACTTTCAAGTATAATACTAATGGCGAGGCTTCTTGTCTCCATATCGCCATTATCCCTAGGAAAGCCTAGCATGCTCAACAGTGTGCCAAGTTAATTCACATAGCTATACAGATTTATTTCGAAATTATTAAAATATCTGACAAACGAATCCCATGATTTTAGAAATGACGCTCAGTTCTCAACTTTTCGAACCTGGGGAAACCTAACATGGTCGACGGCGTGTGTTATCAGCGTTGAAAATTTCAAACAAACAAGAATAGTTATTTAGCAAACAGGTAGGAGAAACGAGCCAGGTGGAAGGAAGGAATAGCAGAAGGAATGTGCGACGAATCGTGACCGGCGGAAGGCGGCGAGTCAACGATACATTTCCGGTGGCCAATGTCGAGGGTCCACTTGGAGCAAGTTTGCCCCTTGATCGTGGACAATGCTGTGGGCGAGGACGCTCGTTACACGCTACATTGCCACGAAGGATATGGTCGTGGTCTCGTGTTACGCGCCCGTGTAGTTGTTATTCGTGACACGCACCATCGATGACACGAACCACCATGGGATCCGCCGTTGGGACGAATTACGATTTTCCGTAGGCGCGTTTATGACGAGCCTCGCTGTGCCGTACGTGTCGAAACGATTTTCGTGAAACCACTGCTCCTTACAAGGCTTTTACGTGGAATTCTGTCGTTCGATGAATGACACGCAAGGGCGGGAACCGAGAGGGATGATTTTGATGGTGAACACTCAACGGGGGATGAAGCGTTCGTTTCAATGCGCTTTTTGGGGCGGAAGACGCGTGACTTGGGGTCTTTCAATGGGTTTGAGTTACTTATTAATCCTTACAGGCAACAGAATATCCGGATGTCTGCTAAAGGTTTAATATTCACAGTGTTTTTTTTCATAAATTTGTAATTTTGAAATTTAAATCAACGAGAAAGGATTTATTTCATTCTATAAATGTAAATAGTTATGCAAAGCATTCGAATCATGTTAGCTTGTTTCGAAGTAATTTCGTTGTACAATTTTCACGGTACAGAGTGGACTCTTTTTATCATTTTTGTAATTTTCTTTTTTACTTAAACGTAATTCTGTGATAATTTTAATGGGAAAGGATTTCCTTCGTGGATTATCGCTGACTACGTTCTATGGCGTTAATTTGAATCTTTGTAAAACAAAATCTCCTCGTTTTGTTTCAAAACTACCCTAATTTTATCATAAGCAATACAAAAATTTATTAAAAATACGACAATAAATTACTAATTCTGTCTGCTGAATTCTAATAAATAATTTCTTAAGAGAAAGGTGCGAAGATGGTAAATTAAAATTTGGATTAAATACCCTTCTTAATTGTGAAATCCATCATTTCTAACAAAATCTTTTTGCATTATTTATACATTCAATTTATTCACTTCTCTTTCGAGTCACATTTTACTGAAATACATATCACAAATAATTGGAAATGAGAGGACTTTAAAATTAATTCTCAAATGTATGTAAGAGAATAATTCTTTCTCACAATCAAGCTTTGTATTACGAAGTTAACCCACTCTTTCGTCACGTTGGTTAGCCTCGAAGAATAACTCAGAACAAAGAACCGGTGGAGCAGAAAAACAAGTTATCTCGCCGTTCGTTTCGAAATAGCCGGAAATAGGATTCGGAATAAATTACGCTCGGTTACTCAAGCGATTCCTCGAAACCCATGAAGTATGTAATATTTAATCCTTCGATTGCTACATCGGAACCATTTGATCTTGTAAAAAAGGTCGACAAACCTGCACAACCGAAACCACTTCGTCTATTTTGTTTCGTCATGACTTTATCAAATGTTTCAACTATTTATTAAAATATCTTCTTCGTTATTGCACACCATACGGATGGTTAGTACCTTCGACTGCGAATTCTTTATTTTATGGAATTTTAATGTACTTTTGATTGGTATCTTTGATGGCTAATGAGAGTACACAAAATTTTCCAAACTTCTGGAAAATAGGTTAAGGCTGTCAAAAAACGGTTTTTAAAACCTTGAAGACCATGGTCGCCCGCCAATAAGCTGACTTTGAGGCGCAAAATTATTTTATTTGCGTATACCAAGTTCAGTAAATTAATACAGAAATATACAAAAGCGTTTAGCGACAGAGGTGGCCAGAGCGAAAGGGTTCTTTGAACAATTTTCATAGGATCGTAAAAAAATCCCATATCAACTAACTTTTAACCCTCGAACGTAATTGCCTGGGTCAATCGTAATAATATTTAGAAAAACGAACGTAAAGAGTACAAATTAAACTCAAATCGTCGATATTTCCTCGATCCGCTATCCAAGGATGAAAAACCTTTTTCCATGAACCTTTCGAGTATATTTCTTATATCAACGTTCCATCACAAGGAGAAACACGAAGAAATTTCAATGAAGAGCCCCTTTGTTTAAATACCATTTGAAATTTCGATCGTGGCAGTGTCAGCATCGATAGTTCAAGACTTCCTGGTTGATTTTCCCTGTCCTGTCGAATTACTTTTCTTCTTTTTCCACCCGTCGATATCTTATTCTTCCTATAAATTCTCATTTCTTCCGTCTCTCCCAGTTTCGTTTGTTTCATTTCTGTTTCACTGTCGCATAAAGAACAAACTACTTTTTTTTCTTCTGTTCAATTTCTTCTTTCTATTGCTCCATGTTTCTCTACGACGTTCTATGCTGCTTTTTGTTTTTTGTTTCGTTTCATGGTGATTTCTTATTATTTTGCTTGCGTTCTTTTCTCCAGCCTGTTCTGGAATTTCGTTTCTGTGGTTCATTTTCTATCCTTATTCTTATTTCTTCTTTTCTGTATTTTTATTCACTTTATCGAAATCGAGTCTTTTCATACTCACTTTTGAAAAATTCAATCTACTTACTCATCTACCTTATGTTTCTCAGTCGCCGGGTCTTATTAAATTTTCATCTCGTTCAATTTTCCTTTTTCTTTTACTGTGTTCGTCCATATACTCAAATTTTCTTCTTTTCTCTCGTTATGTCTCTTTCTACATACACCTTTCATTTTCTTGTACTAAAGAAAATTCAAGCCTGGATTTTATCTGAATTATTCTGAATTTTTCCTCTTTTCCTTTTCTTCTTTCCAAGATAAAATTGATTTCTAGATTTCTTTTTTCTTTTCTTTTCGTATTGTACCTCTTCCTTTCCTCATTTTCTTCTCACTTCACTCCACATATATTCTTCGTTTCCCCAGAAAATTAAATCTCCCCTGTTTACTTCATCTTGTAATCTTTTCTTACGTGCGTCGCTTTATCTTATCAAATTCTGACCCCCTCGTTCTCCAGATTTCCTAAACTCCTCATTTTCTCCTCATCAGGCTCTGCCTTTCCTCCTGTCACGTCAAATTCCACCTTCGCCCATCCCTTTCGTTCATTTAACTCCTTTCTCATTCTCCCTTCCTCCCCTCCCTTGTCACGTTAAGATCTTCTCCTCTTCTCCTCGTTTCTGTCTCGTCAAATTCTCTCCCCCTTTTTCCGCTTTTCTCTTTCTTTCCACCGATCGTGTCCCTCGACGGAGTGCCAGGAAGCGGCGCTATTAGCCGACGTAACTCTAGCTTCGTCCGTCCAAAGATAATTGCACGGGCTAATGGTTCCTTCTTCTTCTTTCTTTTTTCTTCTCGTTTTTTTTCCTTCGACCAGGTAAAAAAAGACGTCTTTCGACCAAGGAATTTAAACGCCCGACACAGGGGAGCCTGGCCACGGTATCTTTCGTTAGAGTCTTCCGGGCTTTCCTTTGCCTACGATCACGGAATTCGAAAACAGACGCGCACGGTTGCGGTATTCCAACCGCGTCCAGTTGTTCCCGTTTTAATTGGCCGACTGCCTCGTTGTTTCCGGGTGGTCGCGGGAAATTTGTGATATTTTCGTGGCCTTCAATTTCGACCGTTACAAAGAGGGAACGACTTTTTGTGAATCCATATTATTTTGGCACCCGAAATTTTTTACAATCAAATAATTAACAAAAGAAATGACGAAACAAACCACGGATAGCGTTATCATTAAGCTAATAATGCTAGCTATCGATTTGAAAGGTTAAATTTGAAAATTAGTTGATTATATTCTTAATAATTAGGATTTCAACGTGTCTGACTACACACGTCCGTTTTCACTGTGGCAGTCAACGTGTTAACACCGCAGGACGATACAGAATTCCTCAAGGGTAATGGATTGGGTCATCGCGTAAGTTAGTATAATTTGTTAATGAATCAAATTCTTAGCTGCAATGGCGACGCTAAGGATAGATTGCGCCCTTCGTTAGCTTTTTCTCCTTTTTCTCATACTAGTACTTTTAGGTTATAGTTGAAACGATATATTTAACAATAAGTGACGATTAATTCAGAGAGGTTTGATCTTTTATAATTTATAAGATGTTAATTATCCTATATTTTAGTATTTAGAATTATTAACCCTCGGATGGCTGACTGTCTAGTAATGCCGCGAAAAGTTGATATTGTTAAAATTTGTATACTTAGCATTCAAAAACGACCCAGTATCAATATACATTTAGAAAATCGTTAAAGTGTTAAGTTATCCAACTCACACTTTTAGAAATAAACTTTGTATGATAATACACGAAGAAAAAAACTGTTTCGTCGTATAATTAATCCTATAGCTACAAATATATTCGCAAGATCGGTGGTTAAATAATAACGCTCAAATTATACGCCATCAGATGGAACTGCAGCAAATATCAAAATCAAAATTACGTAAAACCAATAAGCTCGTAAAACGCCACGACTGTTAAGGATCGTATTTCGAACGCGTGGCATCGAATACTGAAACAATCACGACTCACCGTGTTGTTCTCATATTAAATAATTACCCGAACGAGTGCGTGTAAATAATTAATTTGGTCGCGTTTCTGAATGAACGTTAATTAAAACGCAGCAAAATAGCGAACGGTAATATCAACTGCATTATGAGAACCAGTTGTTATCGTTTTGCAGCGAACACTTGGCGAATAATTAATCATTTTTAAATTGTCCAGGGAAAATACAATTTCGACCGGGCGGTCATATTTATAAGGTAAATTAACTGTTGCGAAAGAATGTTAATTAAATGTACCAATCTGGTTTTGATGTTATATAATATTCGGACAAATATTTAAAGTGTATCTTTCTCAGTTAATCAATGTTTATGCAAAATGGAGCACTCGTAACCGTAAAATAACAAATAAGTCATTTGTTTTATGAAACAATGATGTTGCTTCTATAATATTGCCTGCGTCAGAACTTCAACAAATAGTAGTAAATGTATGGGATATTATAAAAGGAATTCCAAATTTTAAAACATTCGGCACCGCGTCAGTCACATTACTTAAATGTTGCAATAATTAAAATTAATATTAGAAATAATTCAACGTAAGTTATGTTTGGTATGAAAGCTTAATTTAAGAAATGGCCTGTATTCTTAGTACACGCGATCGCTTTAGTAATTATTTATAAAATAGCAATAACAGATAATTTAACGTGAATTTTTGTATTTTATTAAACACGTTTCTCAGTTTACAAAGTGTTAAGTAGAACCACCCCAAAAACGACGAAGAAATATCGCCACAGAACGAGGCAACCTTCGGATTAGCTCCTCTATGGTCTGAGGTACCAAAGAGCCCCCGGATTATGGGAAAGGCTCTGATTGCAGTTCCATGGGTACACGGGAACGGTGTCATGGAACCCGCCCAAAACCGGTAGCCGTATTACCATACAGATTGCCGTCGACTGTTGTACTCACCATCGTTGGAGAATCTATGAATCCGACTAATCATAATCGTACAACAAACGGAGGCTAATCTGCTGCACGGCAATTCGAAATTTTACTGTCAGACTGAAACACGGACCGTATCTGGCGAACGAGCAACGTTTTGAATGCATCCCCTCGAATATTACGATACGCTTAAGATCCGACATCCGTCCTGAAATCGTCCCTGTGGAACCGTTGCCGGATTTTATTGATGTTACAACGAACAGACGGATGCAGCATTCCCTTCGTATGTGCATGTTTTGTGTCCTTTCGGTTCCTGGATCCTTTGTATTATGATTCTATGGGTCTGATTTTAAAAAATTTGATGAATTTGTTGAAACATATCTCCACGGACTGATTTTGGAGTTGGTTTATTTGAATTTAGCAGAGTTTTGATTAAACCTTGGACGACGAGCCATGGAGAGAGTTAAAATTTGGAAGTATTCCTTCAAATATTCTTCCATCCAATATATCAAACTTTAATGAAATCAACTTTAGTGTTCTTACTTGAATAAAATAAAACAGGTAATTGGAAAGAAAACAAAATTTTATTAATGGATATTATTCACTCGCCGACGTGTTTTCGAAAGTTTACACTATAGTTCTAATCCTCAAATTGGGGTTAATAATGTTCTAATTTTTAACACGTTAAGCGCCACGCCGCTTATATTACAATATATTATATTTATATTAAAATTAACAATTTTCTTCATTGGAAATTGTCAAAATTCTTTAATCCTTTTACATATTTTGACATTAGCAACATCTTTCATCTACACAATTTTTAATTCTGCGCCGTCTCCGAAATATAAATTAAAATTATTTCGTCCTTTTTGGTGCTTTCCGAAGTCGGTTGTATTTTTTTTTTCCAAAAATTTGTTTTGAGTAAACGAAAGAATAGTTAATAATGCGTGTGATAGATATTTATAATAATATTCTATTGTTAGAAGCAATTGAAAGTCAGAAACTACGTTAAACCGCATAAGAAACGCGTATTAAAATTACTGAAAGTTCAAAGGGCTGCCGACAAAGTCCTGTTTCGAATTTCGGTATAATGTTAGGCTTGTAAGAAAGTAGAAACCTTCCACTTTAATACAGTTTTTGATTTGCATCAATATCTTTATCCGTTCCTGAGATATCGTCGTGTAAAGACAAACGTAATTTTTGTAGAAATTCGCTGCCGCCGCACGCTTGGACCCAGACAGTGAGTGTCTAGCGTAGCGGTCACGTGGTCATTGTTTACGTCTAACCCTTTACTATATTCCTGGAAATGCGTATATGAATTTCCTGGAAAAAAGTCTAGGTCGCGTCGCGCCCATTCAGGATTACCCTCGTACGCGCCGGCCGCTACACAAACTTTGAAGCCCTATATCTCAGGAACTAATTAAGATATCGCGTTGCAACAAGTTGCGTTATTATCTACGCACTTTCCTCTATCTTCTGAGCTACCTACTGCGTAAAATTTACGCATGTTTTTTTATATTTATTGCCAGGAATTTCGTCGCCGTTGAATGTTTCGCGTTGACCTGTGGGATCCTTAATGCGTCAAGTGTTTTCTGTTAATTTGGATTTAAATAACATTAGTTGATAGGAAAAGTAATATACAAACTTGAAGATTATATTTTTCGGTTCGGTAACGTGGTGACATCAGTTGGCGGAAGTTGAATATCCATAAAACTGCTGTGCTGTGAATTTTTCAAAACTACGAAAATATTAAATGCTTGAAATATCATCGACCAGTTGATTTTTAATATATTTCAGCAAAGATCTCAATATCATAAAAATCAACGTTCACCATTTGATTTTCAATATAAATTTTCGATGCATTTAAGTTAACAAAATTCACCTCGAAGAAACTGGTTCGACAGTATGAATAATTTTAATGTAGAAATTTAAATGTAGCACCCTGTACAATAACTCGTCGTACTACACGTCCATTGTCACCACGTCAATCACCGTGTTAAGGGAAGAAGGTTGCTCGGTGACAAAACTAGCTAGAGGCCTTTGTAAGATTAGAAGAATGACGAAAACAAAAAGAAGCGGCTATCAAATATTAAATTGGCAATGTCTGCTTGTTCTCCCTATGCGACGACACGGTTGCTCATCGGGGGTTGGCCATAACCCTCGGACATAACCAAGGAAATCACTTGGAAAATCCTCGATGAATTCACAATGAACCAGTGGTTGGTACAACACGTTCATGCGTCACGACGCCCTCGAGAATTTCTCTTTTTCCGGCAACGTGTCCGCTCGACAATCCGGACTATCCTTTTCATTCTCCTCTCTGCAGTCTAATTTTTCTAATGCAGACCCTCAACCACCATCCCCGTGCTTTCCTTCTCATCTTACAAGGTCAATTTCATGCTGGAATTTCTTTCCAAGAATTCATCCCGTGCTTCTTTTAATTGAAGTCATGGGTGGAGGTGTTCTGTCGCAAATTAATTACTTGGACCAAAGTTGATTTAAAAACTTTCAGCTAGAACCTTCGTTTTCGTTGTTGGCGGTGAATAACATAATTTTAATCTTTTGCACTCGACGTGATTTTATTGGAGAATTTTCCAGCGTGAAATCAAATTATTATTTGAATTAAAAAGTATACAGTTAATAGAAACGATATAGATAAATAGATGCATAGATATTTGTAGGTTCTTCTTGTAAGAATTTCACTGTAAAATTAGGAGTGATTCAGATTATTATAAAATTAGAATTTTATTTATTTACGCTGATGGTGTATAATAGATTTTTAGAGTGGCATTAAAATTTCTTCGAACAGATTTTCCATTAGACCGTTCTTCACGCAGCTCGCTATGAAAAATCGAATAATAAAATGATTTTTTAATGCACATCGGTCCCCAATAGTTCTGAAAGCCTGGCGAACATTGGTATCGCAATATCGAAATTGCTGCTACTTCTCTGATCGAAATTCGTTCCCCTTTCCATGATTTGATAATGTTCAAAAAAATTCACGGTTCAACGATCTGCATGTAACGTTTACATTACAAAAAATGTACGCGTTCGATTTTTTACACTGACCAAATGACTTAATACATCTTTCATTCTTATAATTGTTCATTTTATTTTCCTTATTTTACAGATTCTTCACGTTCCAGACATTTTAATATAAACATTTTCATTTCTATTGTATCTGGCACAGAGATTATTTCTTACTAGATAATTGAAACTGTTTTTCCAAGGTAAAATTGTTAAATAACGTACGTACACGATTTTCACCGACGATTTCACGAATTAATCATCGAATAGCGTGCCTTGCAGATTTTCCGTTCCGCGAAGATTCTTATTTCAACGGCGTAATCGATTTCGCATTCTATCTTCCCTCCGTTTCGCCGTTGCAAAACGTTCCTCCGCCATCGTGTTCCATTCTTCTTCCACTCGTTCCTTTTCACTTTCTTGCCCTCCGCGAACGATCTCGTTAATCACCGGCTATTTTAATACGATCTCCCCCCTCGGCGCTAGCTTCGATCGAACGAGTTACTTTTAGTGGCCGATCACGTGCACCGATTTCATTGCATCCTTTTAAATGCATAACGTCGGTCGGTAATAAGAAAATTTATCGTCCAAGGGCGCATGGAAATTTTTACAGAAGACGGACGAAGAATCAGGAAATTGATTTATTTTTCAACAATAGACGGAAATTGAAGCAGATTCGTGGGAAAAATTTCTTCAAAATAATTGGATTACCAAAGGACGAAAAGTCGTAAATTACTGTAACATGTGAATGCGTTATTTTTGTTACGGGAATATTTTTTAACTTTGCAAAACGATACTTCAATACTTTATTTTATAATGTCCTAACTCACACACCATAAGTGACCCAGTATGGCCTCTCAACTCGCCGTCCCAAATATCTTTCTTCAAGTTTCGTATTTCCGTGAATTTCCAACTCGGTCCCGTGACTTCTGGAACGAGAGACAACGAAACGTCATAGGAACTTACGTAACCCTCCTGGATGGCCTCTGAAAGCGCGGCTCGTCGAAGCATAACGCGAGCTGCGAGGGTGATGGGGCGGTTAGGAGACGTTTTACGGCGCAGATTTATGCGCGATGCCTTGAGACGAAGGGCGACGCGACGCTCAGATTGAACGAGCGTTTAGCGACGCTTCGTCGAGCGTGGCCGGCTGCAGGGTCATGTCAATATTTAAATTAATCCTTGGCCAGAGCTAGCGTCCTTCTTCACCGACTTGAATTATACCACCCTCCTCCACTCCTTCTCGCCGCACCTCCCCCAGACGATTTCCTTCTGTTAATCCTTCGCTTCTGCTTGGCTTCCTGTTTTGTATCGCTGTTTTCGACCATTTTTCTATTTCTCCTCGGGGATTCCTGTCGCCGCTTCTTCAACATTTTGCCAGATTCAATATTCTGGCTGTCGAGTTTTTTGAATTTACGATTGGCGATCGGAATTGACTTGTTTTCTTCCATCATTGCAATTCCTGTTCTTTGAAGTTCTCTTCGGTGGCTCTGTGCCACGTTCAATTTTTTGCGTTGTCAGTTTCGAGTTCATGGTTTGATTTATTCGCTTATCCAGAAGGTTTCCTTTGAGATTTGTGCTGGGACTGAGTTGTTTCGAAAGTTTATGCCGTTTGAATTGAACAATTTTTTTGTCTGAGATCAAATGATTTTACCTTTGTGTGATAAGACTAAAATAACAACAGCCCTCCTACAACGCAATATTCTTTGTAACACATAATAAACTTAGACAACTTCTGTATTTATAGCACCACCCGTTTGGTTACTTCTAAGTTTCTAAAAAACAAATTGACCGTGTTATAGAAGGGTTGGCTGTGTTAGATTAATCTACTTCTGTCGCAAAATTACTATAATTACAGCAAAAGATCATTGTAAATAATAATATTTCGCTGAAATAATTTGTAAATATTTAAGCGTTATATATGCAACGAATGACCCTGTACAACTGGAAACTGGATTAATTTTAATCATTTCTGTATCGTTTCATTCTATTACTTTCTTTCATTCAATATTTCCATCAACATTCCGTCGTATCGTCACATTCATCCCCTTCTTCCTTTTCGTAGCCTTTCATATTTCAAATTTCTCGGCTTCTCGAACTTCTTGTCCCCTTTCCTCCCGTCCTCTTTTTCGTCTTCTTTCGTCGCTCTAGTCTCCTCTTTGTGCGATTTCCTTTCACTTTTCCCAGATTCCGTTCTTGCTCGACGTCTTAGTCAATTCAATCCCCGCGAGATGGTCTTTCCTCCCTCATTCCGGGATACCGCCTTTTCTCGTGGCTCGATGTTGGTAACGGTTAACACAGCCCGCAGACCTTATCCCCGGCCACCCCCGTTCTCGGTCATATTTGAGGGTAACCCCGACCTACCCGTCTTTTAGGGGAGCCAACTTATGAGAATCACCGTTTCGGATCGACGTTGGCGAATTTTTCACGTGACGTTTTGGCGTCTGTTACACTTTCATGCTTATCAATTATCAAATATCGAAATTCGAAAGTAATTTCATGACATAACGCTTACGGCACAGTAATTTAACGGTTAGAGTTTAATGAAAATGATTACATAGATTTTTTATTGACATTTTTAATACAAAATGGATGATTGATAGTTACACCAAACAATGCCTGATTTTTAGGATTATAATGTTTGATACGAATTTGGTGACATAAAAGTATCGCAAAATGGTGCTTATGGTATATAAATTTGGAGCTTAAATACAAAATGACAAAATAACACTACAGTGCGCTAAAGACGATATTTTTCTTTTAATTCCGACTTTCTATTATTTTACCATAATTACCTACCTTTTGACCATGTTTTTACACTTCGAGAATGATCCGTAAGCAGAATTGTACGGTTCTACAATTTCAGCATGTTTAACCATCTATTATATTAATTTCGTAATCCTGTAATGGCACCGCGTTCCACTTTGTTCGGTTCAAACTCACGTTACTTTCTACACGATATTTACTCTAATTATATTTGAATGAAACTCGTAATTGAATTTGCGCGCTGGCCGTGTTGTTTTCACGCAAACTTTCATGGGATAGCGATGCTAGAGTATCACGATACAATTCTGTTAATTACTTTCATTTTTATCATCGTGGAACTAATTGTTCCATGCAAATGCTGAGTATCGGTTAATTTCCTATGTTTGCTGCTAATTGTTCTATCGGACAAAATCTTTCAAGAACATCGCATAAATTTATACAAGTTTTTGAATACTTTATAAAATTGATGCTAACTGTCTTCTTCTTCGTTTCCATCCCCACTCACACCCCCCGATCCTCTCAACAAGCTTCTTACTTACTTCAATCAGCTACTATCGGTGCATCCTTCATTCTATTTCGTTTTTCTTTTTTAACAATTTGCAGAAATTGCTGAACGAGCAGATTCAAGATTTTCCGCCACCACTTTGTCTTCTTCTCCGGACAAAGCGGTCGGACAGCTCGAATTTCGTCGTCGTGTCCCCGTAGTAATTCCATATGGGCACACGGGACTCCTGCCAATCGAGTTCCGGTCGGCTTTCGAATCGACGTGAGTCCCCTTGCAGTCGTAGTTTTTCCGGTTCTTGCATTTATTTATCGGAGAAACGGGAAACGTTTCGCTCGGAGACGAGCCCTGACCAGGAAACGGGTGATTCGTGGAAAAGGAAGATGTCGTTTTACCCGGGAACATTAATTTCCTTGGTAAATTGGGTTTGGAACGTGTTGGAAATTCAATTATTAAATCTCAGACAGCTACATTGCGGTTCATAAATATATCAGATTTTTGGATAATTGTGAAATCAATTATCAACCCCTTATAACATGATTTCTTTCTCGTTTCATTAAAAAAGTGTACTAAATGTGTGGAGGATGTGTTATGCAAAAAATATTTAAAAAAATTATTGGCAATAGTTTCCCATAAAATTTCCCAAAAAGTTTGGGAATTTGATGACATAAAAGTATCTCGAAACAGCGTTCATGATATATCAATTTAATCTTTAAACTTTGATGAAAATAGCTACGTAAAGCTTTCGTTAATATTCTTAATACAAAATGGCTGGTTGCAATTTATAACGGATAATGACACGAATTTGATGACATCATAAAAGTATCGCAAAATAGCGCTCACGCTACATCAATTTGAAGATTAAGGTTTAATGAAAATGACTACATGTTTGAATTTAATTAGAGAAGAAAATGTGCTTCGACATTCTCGTTGGCCCCGAGCTATCAACACGATTAGCTTAACACTATCGACGGCATGATAAGTTGAGGCACAGGAAATTAGAAGATAACTTACTAAAACTGCTTTCCGATCGATTCTTGTCAGCCTAAGGCTATTTTGTGACGAAGCCGTTTCGTTCGAGAAAGGGGCGCCCATTACACGTCATTTCGCTTCAAATAGCTTTCAGAAACTTGGGTCGCAAAACGCTTTTACAAGTCTCAGATTGTTCAACATCTCCTTTATGCAAAAACAGATAATGTTTTAATATTTACGACGTCGTTCAAACATTACAATCCCAACAGAAACAAGATTATCGTTCTTATTATTATTTTATCCGATTCGATTTTCTTTCAAATAACAACGAATCAGATTTTTAATAGAAGCATCGTTTATAATATTATTAATTATTGCTTCATATTCTTGTGTTATTCCCCACAATCCCTCTTTGATTCCTCTTTCCCAGCGTAATAGTTAAATCCTCATTACGCTCACGGTCATTCCAACTGCAACTCCTTCAACCCCCGAACCACCCCTCCCTCGGACACTCGACCTACACGAGTAAACTTTCGCGAAAGGCAGCCTAACAGGCTCGCCCAATTAAATTGTCGCCAAAAATCGCTGCCAGGAATCGAGCCACTCGTTCTGCAACCCCCTTCGTAACCACCCCTTTCGTAGACGGGTCTATCCCTAAGGAAAAGTCCTTCGTTTCCTTCAAATTTAGGCGTGAATTATTATTTTAGTTTTTTTTTTTATATTTGTTCGAACTATTTTAGCCAGCTGCGTTTCGATTCGATGTTATACCGCGTCTATTGATCGAAGCTCAGAGAAGCACAGAGTTACAGGCCAGTGGCGTCGACTCTCTCACCCTCCTAACCACCCCTCCGCACTTCCATCATTCTCTCTCCAACCTGATGTTCTCTCCTCGTTCTCTATCACCCTCAACCCCCCCTCTTTCCCTGTCTATTTCTCAGCCTACTCTGTCTATTCGTTTCTCTGTTTCCAACCACGTTACAACGCATCCTCTCGCTCCCTCGCCCCGGTGTTCGACAGAGAGCCACGCTATCCGAATTCCATTTCCGTCCAATTACAATTCATCCCCGTTTCAAAGCGGCAGTCACGCTGCGTTCATCCCTGCCTCCATCCCCTCGAAAGCAATAATTTCTTTTCTTCGGCTATCCACCATCCCCACGCACCCTCGCCGTTGCTCATCATCGACTTCCAGCGTTTTTTCGATGACGAATGTTCCTACCCTGGCCGCTCGAAGGAACGTTTATCAGCCCGGTTAATGGGAACGTATCGATTCGAGGAGCCGGAGCTAATCGAACGTGGCTCCTACGAATTTCCTTCGAGATTATTATCGGCGAATACTTTTTGCCGGGAACAAGTCGAATGTACTCGAGGAGACGGAACGACCCTGTTGTTCCAGGGTTCGCACGGGGTGGTTGTTTCTGGGACAGAGATTTAAGGGAGGGGATGATTACTCGTGTTTACATAGCAGGGGTTGTAACGGGCATGGGATTCGGTTACTTGTTTTAACGCGTTTAGAACTTCGTGATCCACTGGTGGGTAAAAATCTATGAAATTGATATCAGAACGTCTGTTAAGGAAGTAATTATTGAAACTGGGTGATGATTTATTTAAAGCATAACGTTTTGCTTTTTTCGACTTGACATAGCAACTTGTGTCTCTTCATTTCTTCAAAAATTTAAAGAAGGTTTTATACATTTTTTAATTCGGTGTTCCTTGTATTAGAAAATTTAAAATTACCTCCAGGTTTAGCTTCAATAAAGTAATGTTTTATTGCAAGTCTGGCAAGTTTATTTTTGTTTCAATCCTAAAATCTCGTGGCGTCCAATTTCGAAAAAAAAATAAAATAAAATAAATTACTGATTACAGGTGTATTAAAACGTACGTAATTATATTATAAATGCGATTGATATTTATTCTATTTAAATTTATTACACTTTTGTTACGTGTTCTGTGCGTACGAGGCATTTGTTGAATAATTTTGGAAAGAATTATCCTTCGGTTTTCGGTTATTCATTCGGGAAACGAGAGTCCATCAATATTTTTCCCACGGTGTTGTTCAATTTTCAGCTTTTCGTGCAACGATCGCTTTTGGAACAACGTACTGCGAGATATATGCGCATTTTGATGCTTTTCGAATCGAATTTGAACCGTGAACGTGGTGAATGCACAACACGAACAAACAAAATCAACGACACAATGTAAGCGAGACTTTGCAACAAACTGCGCAACGGTTACTCCGAATAAGTTGTATTGTATCGAACGTTAATTACGCTGATTGGAACATTTCAATCCTACAGAGACGTTTGTTAAACAAGTTTCAGTCGAACTTAATTAATCGGTCATGTCATATGTACAACTACAAAAAAGTATCAGAAAATATCGCTTGTCCCATATCAATTTGAGGCTCAAGATTTGACAAAAATTACTGCACAAACGAATCGTTAATATTTTTAGTACAAAATAGCGGAGTCTTTGTTATTAAAACAACTGTTAGCATCAAACATCGCTGATGGTAAATATATCAAATTCTCGTCAGTTGGCAACGAGAAGTTTCAATTAAAACCAACAAGAATCATAAGATCCTGTGGTCCTTTTTATTCGATAGCTCGTTCGGTTTACGCCAATTTATCGACCGTATATATCGTCGGGTCCAATCATTCAATTAAGTGCCTACGCGTGCGCTCGCGTCGTTACTGTAAAAAGTAAGTTGTTGATTAGCCACCTACGCCGCCGACTATACTTGGATACACTATCGATAATATAACGAGGTATTATCGAGGATGAAACATCGTGAGAAGAGTCTTCGTCGATTCCTCGTGAATTATTGCCATCGGTACTGGCCGATTCTGTGCCGGGCAAAAACGTGCCGTAATTGCGTCCTAAAGCATCGCTGAAACGAATCGTGAAATTACTCGAAAATTAACTATCATTCGACGAACCTTGCTAGAGGTTAATTCCATTGTTCGCTCATTTCGGCCGAGCCAAATTATGTTTAATTTGACACGTGAGAAATATGTTTTGGAGTCAATTTTTGAAATCTGCTTATTCACTAAACATTCGTGTTTTTCAGATGTTTTATACGTCGATTCGAAGCTCAGAATCTACTCTTTCACAGATGATTTTCGTTTTTCAATATTCACCTATTTTGACGCATCTTTTTCAAGTTTTTAGGAAATATGTATCAACATGATTTTTGCGAAAATCATAAAGCGTTTTGATTTGTTGAGAAAAATGTGCAGATTCCAACGATTCCTATTTGAAAATAAGACTATGATTTTTTAATATTTACGTGCTCAAACGTGTCTTTATTAGATTTCTGCGAAGCACGAATAATCATGATTTTTTCCGAAAATGTATGAAAAGAAAGTAGAAAACTATTATCTACCTAATGCTTTGAGAGGCCTATAGTTATATTTTGAACGATTTCTATTGGACAGTATGGTAGCGAGCATGATTGTTTTCACGGCGATAGTCAATGTTGCATTAACAATCCGACGCGACGGAGCGTTTGTATCTGGTTGGAAACGATCGTTGCTCAATCGGCGAGCAATCGTAGCCAGATTCGTAGCTATTCCCACCTGATGCCGATACATATCCGTTTTTAGTTGGATTATGCTGACCGCATTACGGCCGTTTGCCCTGGTAATCCGGCGCTCCCTTTACCAGCGTTGATTGGGAATTTGCGACCGGCCAAATCGATAATAATTGATTCGAGATTAGCAAATCGGTCGCGTTGCATAGCGATTGGACAGCAGATGCGTGTTATGTTCGCAAGAAAAATACAACAAACGGTTATTGCCCTCAACGTTAGATTCGGAGATATTATAATAACTATCACAGAGAAATCGATTGTCCGAAACATGACTAATAAAATTTTTCTACCCATTCGCCCCGCCTGGAAATACTATATTTTTAGAACTTGGAAATTTCGAAATATTATATTTATAGAATTTGGTAATTTCGAAATACTATATTTTTACAAACTTGGAATATTTTTTCTACGTAAGAAGTTCGGAGCGAAAGGATTGATAGGGTTCAAATTAAAATCCCATCGTAGATTTGAATCTTTTATGTATATAATAACCAGCTACTATTGTTTAATCTCATCCTTTTCCAGAGTAACTCATGCATCGTTATATAATACATGTATTAACGAAAATCCTCAACAATATCTCATTTCACAAAACAAAGACCGGAGTCATCGATCTTTGCAAATGAAATCAGTCATTATAAATCCATCCGCACGAATTCAAACGTGAAATCGATAAATGAGAAAGTACGAAAACCCGTTTTCCCGGCAAAATATTCACTCGCTCCTCTGCGGTATTTTGCGAGCGAAATAATTCTGTTGCCGGTACAGCGAGCTCGTTATGGATTTCGAATGGTATTCTGGCTATTTTCGTTGTTTCAAACAACACGCTGTACGTTCGAATCGCGGGAGACGTAGTCATTAAATTGGAACGGGCTGGCATAATACGGCAGCAATTTAGTTTCGCAGGAAAGTTTATTGCGCGTCTTGCGTCGTGCACCGCGAAACGTAGCAGTAACAGATGGCCGTTGTTGGAGATATAGAGTGTTGCCGTAAATCATTATTAACTGGGATGCAACGGGAATATTACCGGAATTCAACGTATTCCATGAGTCAACTATGAACGAGTTCAAATTTTGCAATTCATAGTTTTATTCTTCGAACGAAAATCTAAGTAAAATATTAATAATCATTTGCCGATTTTTCTGCGATAGATTTCGATGAATTTCGATGTAAAATAAACGAAAGCATCGCGAATTTATTCAAGATATTTTTTGACCGGGCATTCAAGATCAGAAAACCGAGAGGAACAAACAGTCACAGATTACCATCGGTTCGGCTAATTACCTCCTTTATCTTGAAAACCATCCTTCCCTCCACAGTTTCTCAACGACCCCTGAAGAGGGTGTTGCGGAATAATGCGGCCTAACGCCCCCGGATCCATGCACGTTTATTCCATTTCATTAACGCTCGATTAGCGATTCATCGGCTCGATCTCTATCAACAGTAGTTCTCGTTCACAGCAATTACCGTTTCGATAATTAGTGCAAATCGATGCACTTCGACGACGCTTTGTCGCGGGCCTCCGCGAACGTCCTGGCAGAAAGCGAGGCGTTCTTGATTCCAATTCAAATCGAGCCACTGAATGCGCATTTCACGCGTCCCGTTCCTCCTATCTTTATCACGGTCCCTCCTCGGTGTCCCGTCTTCTTCTTCTTCTAACGTTGTTAGCACTGTGTACACGCTTGTTTGCGCCTTTGTGTACCCAAGTTGGCGCCCGTTGTCTCGTCTTTCCGCGACGAGAGTTCGATGAAGTCGCGTTAATTGAAGCTTTCGGCAGCCTCGAGAATCTTGAATGAAATTTCGTTCCTCGAAGCGTCGTCGAGCTGGTATGCCGGCCGAAAATTTGTTTAAACTCGACAACTTCGGGGAAAAGCCGACGAGTATCGAAGCTTTCGGCGCTGGCAAATATTTAATCGTTCGTGAAACGCATCGCATTCGGTGTCGAGGAACGTCGCTTACTCGTGTCTTCGTGATTTTATCTTACTTCCCATCTTTTTTGCTATTCTAAAATTTGCTTTAATCCTCAAACGGTGGATCATGAGTCAATTGCCACCCAGACTCAAGGAAAATGTAACGGTATTATTATTAAAATTAGTTATTACTAAATTGCAAATAAGACAGAGTTAATACGGGGAAGAATAAAATTTAAAGTAAAGAAATGAATACTAATATCTAATACTGTTAGTGTCTATTAGATGATATACGATTCACAAAGGTATGTCTCGCTCCTTAAAAATTTTTGTTAATAAATAAAAGAATCCCCCAATCACTTATTTAACATATTTCAATTTCATTAAGATAAAAAAATGGCGCCTCAAAGACTTCCCTTTTATAATAACCAGCTACCAACCCTAAAAAACACTCGATCCAGGTTACTTGAATTATCACCAAGAAACAAACAAAGGCTGAGTCAAACCGAATCGAGACCGTGGAAAGATCGTGGGCAGAGTTCTCGATCATTAACGATCATAGATCAAGCTAGCCAATATAAAAGGGACGTATCGGTGCGTAACTGTCCACCAGTGTGTTCAATCTTTCGAGGAGTCGATCTCGCGTAACGGGTTACGTTCGCATCAAGCCGATCCCACCTTCGACGGCCTATAAGAAGATGTCTCAAAGGGGACAGGACGACAGTGGCACGTGTGAAAACGACATGTCGGGGTCGAAAAACAGCTCGTTGCTACGTCTGAACCAGGAGGTTCGACGCGGCTCGGGTGACTGGCAGGATCAGGACACCGATTCCGAGATCAGCGAGACCGATTTCTTGACCAAGGGTGCATTTCTGTTAACGCCCAGCCACGAGCTTGGCATCGAGAAGGCGGCTACCATTTGCGAGAAGATGAACTTCCGGTGAGGGGTCTGGAACGTTTCAATCAGTGAAGTTTCTTGAATCTTGATCAGGTTTCGATTTAACCCTCCGTAACGATGCGCAACTTCAATCACGTATCCATATCATTATCGTGCGATTATTTATTCATAATTAAAGGAAATTCTTCGTAGCAAAAATGCTGATGTACTCTATTGAGAAGTATATTTTTTTTATATAAATAAGGATCAGCAGAGATTTCAAAGTTCAATTATCTTTTTTTTAACGTCGATCGATTCTTTGAAACGTTTTGTATAAATAAATATTAGGGCGTAATGTTAACGAGATCAGAAACAAAGAAATAAAATTAATTATAATAAAAGATTCATAATTGAAATAATAATAACTATCAGGTAAGTAGATGCGATTTGTTATGATCCTGGAATCTTTTGAAATTTGATACAACCAGAAATGTTAATAATGAACTAACATGACGGTGTAACGATTAAACAACTAACAACGCGTGGTGTAGTAAAGGGAGCAACTTCAATACTCGGTTATCGCTTTTAGTTCAAAACTCGTAAACCATTTCGCTGTAGCGCTATATCACAATACGAACAATAATTGAAACACATTAGTCGCTTCCCTAAAGGACGATATTGAAACAAATGTTTGATTAACGTAATTAATCATCGTGCTGTGGTTGCAAGGAGCTATCGTTTTAATGCAGGATGAATTATGTCAGCTCTTTCTCGAGATAATATGGGATAATTTATGTTTTCGAAGTGATATCATTGTACGTTCCAACAATTCGACGTAACAAATAGAATACTTTTGTACAAATAACACACAAATGAACACAATGAAAATTTAATTCAAAATTCTTTCTTATTTATTTTACTTAATTTTGAATAAAAAGGAATCAACAGTTTTTATGAATTTAACCAAGGATCCATTTTGGGAAATTAATTCCTTTAATTATACTAACGACTCAATTTTATACTATTCGAAAAATAACTTCAATTATTTTAATGGTATGAATAATAATCTCTTTCCCTTCGCTTGTTATATTTTTTTAAATAGTTCATTATCACGTTGAATTAGAAAAATCTGTAAATTGTCCAAAGTTGGCAACGTTTTTCTAATAGAATACAACCACAGCGAACGGGTGCAAATCTCTCGCTAAAAAGAGGGAACGGAATAGTTAAAGGGACGTTTTTGCTTTGAATTACAGTGGCGCATTCTCGCTGACGAAAACGGCCACCGGTATACTCTTCAAGTTTAGCAACATCGACGATTTTCAGGCGGTCTACAAAAAGGGCTTCCACAAAGTCACGGGGGCACGTTTCTACAAGAAGGTACTTATCTTTCGGTACACAAAGGACCTTTCTCTCTCTTCAAACGCCTCTAAATACGACGTTTCGTATTCATGAACGCAGGTCGCCATACCCTGCAGACCCGCAAAGACATTCACCGTCTACGTTTTGGACGTACCTGAAGAATTACCCGAAGAGGATATTAGACACGCTCTCTACAAGTACCGGTCCATAGTGGAAGTCACGCGGTTGCCTCTCAACACTGGCACTGTCCGTGAGTATTCGTCAAAATGTGTCCACATGTTACAAAATTAATATTTTGTTATTTGCAAGCTCGTGAACTCCGTTGTAATTTTCCGAAGTATTAAAACAAAAACTACTAATATTTTGATTGAAAAGAAAAAACCTCGTTTAATCCAAAATAAATTGCAGAATAAAATTTCTTCGACGCAAATGAAACAAAAAACTGTTCACATGCAAAAATATGATATTTGCAATGTGTTAAGAGAAAAATACGTCCAGTTATCAAAATCAATTTAAAAACAGAACAGCTTTACATTTGACACACGATACTCGTCCCACCTCAAAATTCACCCAAAACGAAACACAATTGATTGCAAATTTGCTTTTGCAAATTAAAAACAATTCAGTTCTGAACCAACAGCCCGATTGTTGAATTGTTCACATTTTCCTCCGAAACGTCGATCGTGAAAACTGTACCGTTCGTTCGGGAAGAACAGAGAAAACAAAAATATTCGCGATCCGATAAAATAAATAGAATGCAACAATTCGAATCCTGGGAAATGCAACGAAACGCGCACGAACGTCTCGCAATTAGTTCCATTAATTCCGACAACGGATACCTCAACCTACCCCTCCGCGGATCGAATTAATTCGCTCCTCTCTTTTCACCCCTCCGCAAACCCGCTCGCCCCTTTCGTTTCCCTAACTGCACCCGTTGACCCGTTGGCGTCTGCTTTTGTGAATTAGTGAAAGCGATCAACGACAAGCTGAAAAGCGACGCTCACAGCCAACACGAGCCGGCGACGATTTACACCGGTCCGCCAGTTATAAGGGTCACATTGGCCAGCGTGGAGGAGACCTCGATGTTGCTCAGCCGTGGCTTGGATTTTTATGGGGCCACATATTTCCCCACCGAAACGCCCCATCCGGCCACTCAACCCCTCGCCAAATACAAAAACAACAGGTGGGAAATGAATGTGTGTTCACATATGCTTGCGAAACGCTTCCCCCTTTCCCCTCTTCACCACCCTCTTGGTGACCCACCGACCAAAATCAATTTCAATTTATCAGGGGTGACGCGACCGATTTCACCCCTCCACGGCTTAACTTGCTTTCTTGGCTGCTTTTTTATTGGCTGTTGAATCGAGGGATGCTGGATGAGTTCGTTCATTGGATTTAGTAATTTTAGTTTAGAGCAGGGATTCCCAATCGGGGGAGATTTCAAATGAATTTACTTTTAATTTGATTTTAAATGAATTTATAATAAAGTACTATGGAATTTTTAGTTTATCGGAATATGAAGTCGGATGTTCTAAAACAGAAGGTTTTTGAATTTCTTATTCGTTATGCAAAAAATGTCTAAATCTTGGAGAAAGGGGAGGAACAATATCTAGTTACATAATGGACAGGGTTCGTGGGACATGAAGGATGAATCGTAGTTTTCAGAAGCATGGTGTTGTGGACGTTATGATGTTAATTTATCATATAGCATTATAAATCATGTAATATGATATAAAGTACAGTTATGTTCGCTAAGGTTTTTTTATTTTAATTTCTGATTCGAGACGTATTGGACGAATTGGTTTTAGAAGCAATACGTCATTAAATCTCCTTTACATAAATGTGATTCAATAATTATTCGAACAAATTCATTAGCTTTTACGATAAATAAATACGATTGCTAGGTTAATTTCATCTGTAACAGTATACGTGCAATTAAGTCTAATCACTTCATTGAACCTTCATAAATTAACATAGTTGGATAATATACGAGCCCCGATAAATATCGAATACAAACGAGAATTAATTGCTATTTGATCCTTGTTTATTTATGTACATTGTATGCAACATTACATTTTCCCTCGATACCCGCGTAATTAGTGTCCAGTTTAATTTTATTGATAAAAATAGTTTTCGCTAACCAGTTCGATAATTCGATGGTACGTTAAATGTACAGAAATTTATAAGAACCATCAATTTATTTAAATGCCAAAATGATTTTCTAGATTTTGAAAATTAGAATCTTAAAAATAAAAACATATTACCTCAAAAATTAATTTCTTCCAGGAAAACAATTCTGCTCATTTCTCGAAGTTTAACGCTTCGAGTGCCATGTCCCTCATTCACAGGAATCTGTCACCTGTTTAATAACTTTTCAAATACTTGAAGACTTATACGATAGAATCAATTAAACATCTTACAAATAATAGACTATATTTGCTGGAAACAGTATTATAAATTTATAGGATTTTCTATAACGTTAGAATGGCGTATAAAGTGTTAAATAATCCAGCTCCCAGATTCTCGATACGTGACGATGCTTTCATCTTATTTTCAATTGAATTTTGTTTGTTATCCATGAACACAACCGTTCGTCGGTCGGCTGGAAGCTTATTAGCCCGACGGCAAATCACAAACGTATCGTCTAGCGAAACGTATCGCGTTTATGAATCATAAAGGCGCGCTTTGGTCATTAAATTCTAAAGCGCAAATTGGAAACGTCGAAAATACCGCGGCATCGAATTTGCGGTTGTTCTGTGAAAAGCAACAAAGCACGGTCGTAGTTTGCGTCACTGAAAATGGACAAGCCATCCGAATGAGTCTCGTAGAAATTCAGCTTTCATGACGAGCTTGGGCTTCGCCCTGGATATAATGCGAACGATATCCCACGGGGACGCGAGAGTTCAAACCCTCCGGTTGTCCACGTGATTTCATATTTTCCACCACGTTTGCGTCCCATAAATTAATGAGGCACGATTGAATTTCTACTAACGCGAAACACACCAATTCGTTCGGCGATTTTTCGGACGATATTTCCCGTTGAAAAATTGTCATGCTTCGAAGGAAACATATTTCTGTTTCAATCCTGGAATGCTGACGTTATTACTAACAGAGCGTAAAACAAACGTATAAAAATGTTCATATATGTGCTCCATTTGATATTAATATTCGTGGATCAATCGAATCAGTTTTCTATCGTAAATGATAATATTCGCTATTTATTATTATATATTCTATGGGTCAGGTAAATTAAAGTTAAATAAAATTAATCTTGTTCTTTTGATAGAGAAAATTTCACTGCCGTCATTTATCAATACTTAAATCTAATTAAACAAGCTACTGACGACGTCGATGAGTGCATGTAACCTAACCGAACGTGTACTAACAATTTTTATCCCGAGACGAACAGAACAGCCACTGAAAGTAATGAAACTTGAAGAGGAAGCAATTCATCCTTCAAGTCTGTTCGCCATCATTACAGGTGGCTCGAACTGGCGGCCATTGGCGCCGGACAAAGAGTCAGGGACCTACTTCCGGTCTTCGACAACGCTGGCTTCAACAAATTGCCACCTCCGGCCAGCCGGCTGATAAAGCCGCAAAAAAACTGACACGTTCCTCGAGTTCTTTCATCCCTTCTTCGGCATACCACGGGTTTATCGTGTTCGACGACTTTAAGCTTCATTCGACTCGAAACAAAAGCGTTGAAAATTGATTTAGGAGGATACGGACGAAAGGAACGGGAAATCCTGTCGGCGGTAACGAAATCGTGTTAAAGAAACACTGTTAATTTTATTTCGTTGCTGAATTATACTTGTCAATAAAGCCAGGTAGTACAATTTATTTTTCTAAATAATTACAGAATTTTCTTTTTAATTAAGTACGTGAATTACTGTTATCGAAATATTAAAGAAAAAGAGGGTAAAAATTAATGTTTCTAGAACTGTTACTACCTGGTTATTTATCTATTTCACAAAATAATGTTCCTATTTTCTGTTTCAATTATTGTGCAAGAAATAGTAGTTGCAATAACGACTCGCTGTTCCTAAATACCATATTTAACCAGAATATTGAATTTATACTCGACGATACAATATCAGGATTGATATTAAAAATAGTTTCCTAATTATTAATATACATTTTTCAATGCTTACAGATGCTTCTATTTATACATTGCATTTAAATTTATCTAATTATTTAACATTGAAGATTAATTTATTTTTGGGAATTACATTTAACGAATCCATTGTTATTTCACACGTATTGTTATATATTCAATATTCCTGTCGAAACATTGTACTTTAAAAATAAAACTATTTATTTTATCCCTTTTGAAATTTCCTCATTTCATTTCCCATTAATTTTAAATGTGATATTCAATATCCACTTACCCTTGAAACTTCAGTGCTCATGAAAGGGTTAAAAATTTGATATGTTACCCCAAAGTTACGCCGAAATGAGGCCAGAAAATATGAAGGAAGAACCACGGAAACGAGAGACAAGATGAGAATAGAGAATCCCAAGGAACAGAAGAACAATGAAACGAAGAACAGCCAGCAAGTTGACGGGGCACCATAACGATAAATGTAAACTCTACGTACGCATCGTTAGTACCATTGCCAGGTTGGCAATAATCGTTGTAGCCAGAGCACGACCTCGCTCAGGGGGCTGACTAACTACTAATTGTTACCAACTTAGCGAAACGAAGAATCCCGTGTACACGAGGCTTCCTCGTTGCTTTATTTCATCAGATTAAAGAAATTTTACGTCCAACGGACACCGTCTAACCTTCTTCGAAGGAAGGAGGAAGCTTCCAGAATTACTACGCATTTTGTCCAGTTTACACGAGATGAGTACTTTAGTATTCATTTTAAAGAGGATCGGTTCGTTTAGTGATGAGGCGAAACAGATGATGGCCAGGTTTAATTATCGTGCCTAGAATCTGTCTAGGAACTTTCGAGTATAAGACGATTGATGAGTCGTCCTTCCACCCCTAGGGAAAGCTTACCGTGCTTCGTACATCGAGACAAAATGTCTCTCGTTTACGTTTGCTCCGAGCCCGGTTGTTGTAAAGGAAAGCAGACGATGATAATTGTTACAACCCCTGTAGGTTGGGTTGAATTTTGCGATTATGGCCTCTGTTTCGACCTCGTTGCCGTCGACCTGCTGCTGTCAGTGTACTTCGTACTATCAACGAACGATTAATTATATCGAGACTTGTTTTGATTTGAACAGTAATGTAGAAAAGAGAATTTTTATTTAACTTTGTCGATGCTCTTCAGATTTAAAAGTGATAAAATTATTTCAGAGTACTTTTTTATTTATCCAAAGGAGATGCCTGACAAATAGTAAAATTTAAATAATTCCTCGAATAATTTTCTTGTTCGACTAATTATAGTCTTTTATTTAAAATAAAAGATAGTAGGTAAACTCGAAGCACTTTATTATGAATTGAAATTTATTTATTTCCTTTACCATTAATGTAAAATTGTAATAATTCGAGCGAAAGAAATTCATGAAAGGTCTCATTTTTATTCTGCCCTTCTACACGCATCGACGAAGTAATTGAAGTTTCCAAACTGTAATGCACCCGTGAAACGGGACAGGCGTTGCACATAGATAGAAGGGAAACTTCCTCTCGAAGATTGAGGAAGTCAGCTTTAATACTTTGAAGTGTTTATTGTACAGCTGCAAACAGAGATTATCACAGAATTATGTAATGCTCATAACGGTGTCGTTTTCTCGTTTGAACTTGCCTCTTCGAAGCAGTTCATTACTTAACGAGTAGTTAAGTAATTATTACTTACTCGGTACACGGCTTTATTAAAACTTACTAATTTAACACTGTTCCTTGTACAAAGGATTTTCGAACGGAATTCTCGTCAGAATTTAAGCGCTAAATTCTTGGAACCTGTTCACCTTACAGTCAGTGATATTTTAATTGTAATTACGCCAGCTTGAATCCCTTCGAATTATTAAATAAAATACTCGTGGAGCAATATTTTAATATAAAATATTTCCTCTGAATTCGTAGAAATTAAATTCAGTCACCTTCCAATTTATGAATAAAATATGCAAGAAATACAAATTATGTAGTAATTTTGGGTCGTTATAATATTTACAAAGTGTCCATCCCCAAATTTTATCCCTGAAACATCTCCAACTTCCTCCCAAAGCATCGTTTCGTATTTTTACGAATAAGAGTTACATATCATCCTGTGTGTAATTACTAAATTTCATTTTAATAAACAAAGCTGTACACGAAGATGAGATCCTCAGCCAGTAGCTACGGGATTTCTATCAAAATCTGCCCAGTTTTTATAAACTCGACAATACGTGAGCGACCCAGGAACAAGCGTCATTAAAGGGCAGCTTCGAGGAATGGACAGAAGACGAAAAGCCAACGGAAAGAATAACGGAAGAAGAGAATCTTAGTCGCTGGCGGGGGGTACAAGTAATAATCGAGGAACGCCGTTACGTCCTGCTGCGTCTTCGAAGGGGGGAACGAGGGTTATATTACAACGTAATATACCAGAAAGGGTGGTCGTCGCACGATGGTGGTGGAAGGGGTTTGGCGAATGTCAGCTGTACAAGAGGGGTATGGAGTTGGAAGAAACAAGATACGAGGTTTCAGGATTGTTCGACTTGCCAAACGCTTTTAACCCCTCCTCGTCACGGTGTATTTAAGGGAAACACGCTCGGCACCCTTGTTCATCTTCCGGTTGCCGAAGTGGAAGACGTTCTGGGCGAGAAGCAGACGCGAAAAGACGTCCACCAAGGGGTGTGCTTTCTTTTTTTCTTCTTCTTCTTCTTCCGCAGAGCTTCAGCATTCGATTAGCATATCAGCGTCGACGAGTGGCACGGAAATTTGTATCCTTCTTGAAAGTGGTGCACCGCGGTTAATATGGAAATGGGCTTGTGGAAATTCACGGGGAATTTTGATGGGCTCGAGGGTGGCCTGGAAAATTGTCGTAACGATCTTTGATGCTTTTGTGTGTTTCGGGTAGGCTTCAGCTGGGTTCCAGCTGACGAATGAATTTTATCTGAGGTTGGAGATGGAATTTTAGGGATTTTTACGATAGGTTGAAAATTTATAAAGAACGAGAAGTGCTTTTTGTCTTATCCGCACACATATTATTCATATTTTTAGCAATTAGAGGAACATAGTTACAACTGTAAGCTTCATTAATTTAAAACAGTAACTTCTATTGAAACTATACAATTGTATAAACTGTCGAAAATGTTTCCTTAGGGAAAATGGCGCTGTAGTAGTAAAATATCCCACCAGTCGTCTCAATATTCAAGAACTACTACGTATTGGATGGGGGATTAGCTAAATTATCGTATCAAGGTCTAATCCCTAGTAACTTTCAAGTATCAGATAAACAACGAGGCCTCCTTCCCCTACGGCACCATTTTCCCCAAAGAAGTCTAGCATAATCAACAGTTAGAAATAAAATAATATCATTTTCAGTTCGAAAATGTACCTCCCTTGAAGTTCAGCCAACAACAAATAACACAAATTGAAATAATTCTGAAATTTAAACTAGAACCAGAGATAATGTAATTTCTTATTCACTTATTCGAGTATACTAAGCTTATAGTGTCGATAATCGATAACACCTTGCTATTACGTTATACAATTAATCAACCACGGAAAGACTAATACACCGCAATTTTCGAAATCGTCGTGTGTCTCGTTGCGAATCGTTTGGTTGAATGATGTGAGGCAGTACGTTGAGCCGATCAAAAATGTATGCACGGGGCCCGTGTTAAGTAGCAGCCACTCACCTGGAGTCCTTTAGGCTGGCGTACGATGCGGGTGCACCCTGAACCGAAGGGTGAAAAGGGACGTTTGAAAGGACGCTTACCCGCAGGCAAAGCGACGGGAGCGAAACAGAGACGAAGAACGCGTAGTAAGCACCTCTGAAGGGCCATTTTCTTCGAGCTTGCGTTCCTAATCGCATCGAAGTCATCTATATTATTACGGGACCGTGCATGCTGGTCGTTGAAGAGTCACAGGGAAATTTTCTAGAAAATCGAACCGCGGCATCGATGCACGAAAAGATTCACGAAGAAGGTCTTTTAATCTTTCTTCTTTCCTTTCGCGTTCGTTGTGCATACTTTTTCCTCTATTTGCCCTTTGCGGCAAGTGCTTTTAAAGATACAACACGCGAAAGAGAGAGGAAAATAGAATTAGGCAGGGAGAAAAGTTCATGGCGAGGTATAAAATTGCCGGCTCGCAAAAGGAGAGGTTTCACCCTCTGCCGAGTGAATCCATCCTTCTGAGGGTTTTTTAGTTTTAAATTCTGTCGGATGGTGGAATCGCGAGGCGTTAGGTTTAAGGCGAGAATTCGTTTGGTTTCTTATCTATTAACTGCTTTCGTTTCCGGAAAAGTGTAAATCGTTCAGACATGTTTTAGCTATCACAGAAACCAAATTCTACGTGATAACAAAAGTTGACAGTTACGTTATACAAGATAGTTAATTAGAAGCATTTAGAAAATTTAGTATTAACAGTCCTACAAATATAAAAATTGTGGAGTCATCGCATCCACTTTAAAGGTTGCACATTAATAACATACGGGTTCATAAAATTTTTTAATTTTTAACTTTTATCTTGAATTACGATTTACATCGAATCAGGATTGAAGAACGCATGCCAAAGGGGAAGCAGAAATGGAATAAGGTGGCAAATAGATTCTCCGCGAGAATTTCTACATGGCAAAGCTTGTCGTCGTTAAAACCAGTACTCACGACGGAGTCAAAGTTCCAACCAGTTCGTGCAGAGTTTAATTAGCTACTCTGCACGGGCTTCTACCGAGTAATCTATTTGCAATGTCCAATACAGCACATCTCCTACCATCATTGCCCGATTAATTAAACAAATATGGACCGTAAAAGGGACGTGAAGTCTCTTGGGAACCGAGAAATCAGTTCCCGAACGATCGAATTAATTTCTTTTTATTCCCAACAATCGGACATGTTTGAGTTAAAATTCATACGATTTGGAATGATTTATTTTAATGACATTTCATGACATTAATTAACCTCTCGGTTTTAAATTGTCACGAAGAAGGCCCGTTTGTTCTTCGAGAATCAATTAAAAATCAAATTACCTTTCCTTTTTGTGAACCCTGCTATTGCAAAATTTGACTGATAAGTTAACGGGAGATTAAATATTCATTATTTCTCTAGTGCTGGATATCTCATTTACACTAAACAAAAACAACCCGTCGCTATGCTTTGACATTAAATCATTTTCGAGAACCCTTAGGGTTCGACAAATTTCCCAAATTTCGAGTAGCAGGGAGAATTTTCGCGACAAAGGAAACGCCTTTAAACTCAAGCTTCCTGAACAGCAAAGTCGTGACGAAAATTCCGTTCTCGAAAGGAAAACTGCTGGTCCGTGCGATTGTGTCTTAGGAGCAATCAGGGGTGAAGCGAGAGAAAAGGAGGGGCGGAAGGTAAAAAAGGGTCGTCCAACCTTTTCCTAGCGCTCGGCTGACAGTCGACTTTCGACGTAACCTCGAAGAATAAATGGAAAAGCGATTTGCAGTGCAATTGTGTACCGGATCGCCAACGATAGAAAGACTTTACGTAGCCGGCTACCAGAGAAACGAACAGCAAATTGTTCTGCGATCGTTTAATCCACCATTTGCTTGTATTTCTTAACATCGTTAACGAGAGAAGAAACGTTCAACCTCCATTTGTTGAAGTATCCTGCGAATTTATCATTGGTGTTATCAATCCGCCGTCAGATTGAACTGATAAAAGTGTGCATCATCGACGGACAGCCTTGTTAACGCGCCAATTTGGTGTCTCAAATTTTATATAATTGAATAATAAAAAAAAAAAGGAAGGAACAAACTTTGAGTAGCATTAGACGTTAATAATTAACTGCCATGATATTGTAATAAAAATATTTAAACAGAAAGACGTTTCTCTTAAATTATGAAGTTCGACGTAATTAAAAACTACTGATATGAAATGTGATAGCAATGCTATTCACAGTTTCTCTGAGATCGATTGACCCAGCACTCTCAATCCAAGATCCCGTTCCTTCCACCCCAAAAAAAGGTGTAACAACCCCGAGGAACAGAATCGAGGAAGGAGAACAACGGGATCAACAACTGGAAAGGTCGAAAGAATGAAGGAAACCCAACTGGAAAAGTGAACAGTCTAGTGGCGTAGGGAGGGTGTGCCGAGGGATGAATATTAAAACGTAAAGTTCCCGGTAAATTAATTGCATTAACGTCAGAATATTTTTGCTGCCGCCTCTCAGGACACACGTTCAACTCTCTTCGTTTCCTTCTTCCCAGGATTCTTTCTCACTTTCCCTCTGGGTCCGTGAACGTTCAATTTTTTTTTTTCGTCGAACCAGCCTGCAGGCTGACTCCACTTCTCTGCTCCTGAATATTCATTAATCTTGCTTTCTCCTCTCTCCGGCTGCGTCGGAAACGCACGTCTCGAGGAATAAAAAAGAAAATAAATCCACCAGCCCTGGTCTCGGTTCTTTCTCTCTTACGCGGCTTCTCATCCTTCCGCGATCGCCATAACGAAATTCTCAACGCGTTCTACCCTGATATCGCCACCAGTATGAATGCTGGATTTATCCTGGATACGTGTCCCGCCCATCTTTGAACTTATATCCCCGATTCGTCGGGCCAGCTTCGTCCAGTCACGAAGATATTCACTAGGATCCTGTCAACGATCACGCCGCCGATCGTGTTTGCATTCCTGTCACGGAGGAACAGACTCGTTGATTCAGGGACAATAATTGATTATCAGCGGTGGAATTTCTTGGGGATGAATTACAGGAATCCTTGAGTTTGTTTTAATCTTAGGAATTTTATTAGATTGTCGCGCATTTAGAATCAAATTGACTCCGTTCTATATTTCTTATTAAATTTCACAATGTTTTCCTGCATTTACATCAAACCTTTCGAGACTTCATTTTTATGGACAATCTAAAAGATTATTTTTTATCGTTAACTGTAACATAAGTCAAGATAAGGTTTGTGTGAAATTTAATTTGCCGAAGCACTTTATAAAATTAATTGGATCAAGAAGCACATTTATCGTTTAGTATGATTAGAACGAGTTCAGCAGGATTAAACTTTTTGAGTGGCCAGATATTTTGAACGGCAACGTACCTCTTTCGATCCGCAGCAACCAAGCATCCAATAACGATAAAAAAAAAAAGAACAGGCGTCCGCTAAAACGGTCCAGGTAATTATTCACCGACACACAGGGAGCGTGGTGTCGCGGAACACCGTTCCGGAAATAAATCGCGAACGAAACTACATCGCTCAGCAGGCTCTCGAACCACCGTTTCAGCGGAAAACCGTTCGACGCGTTTGGCTTAACACCCGCTGGCTCGCGGAATTTCGCATCCAACCCGGCTGGCCCACCCCCTCGTTGGTAACTTCGACGAAGAAAATTTTCGCCAATGCGACCAGCGAGCATTTGGTCGGAAAATTCGTCCAGGAGCGGCTACTTTTTCCCGAAGAAGCCCGGAATTTTTCACGGTACATCGACGCCAGAGGGAACGTTGGTGCACCCGGGCGAGGATGAGCGACGGAAGAAGAAAGAAGGAAGTGGAATGTTTGCGGCTCGGACGCCAGAACAATCTCTCGCATTTTTCAGCAAACTTTCCAACGACCCCTGCCACCCTGTCCGCCTTTCTTTCGCCTCTGTTCTCTCGCGCACCTTGCAACACCCCACTCATGAACAAACCACCCCTTTAATTTCGCCTGTTGCGGCGGTCGAAGTTTTCCGTCGTCTTTTTTTTTTTTAAGCTTCTTTTTCTTTCCCTCGCTTTGAAAACGTTGCAGAAGGTGCAACTCGAAGATAATGCTTCGTATTAACCCTTTTTAGGCATCGGTTGACGGTAACGAAAACTATTCGCTTATTATCTCGACCTCTTCGTGATTAATCGTGCTAAGAGTTACGCTTTATCTACTTTGATATTAAAAAATGAAAAGACATTTTGTGGACGTAGCAATATTAATCGCTAACTAATTCTGTGGTCATTTTATTACATACGAAGAATGACAGGGTCTGCAAGACCTCAGAAAAGTATTAAGAAGTTTCTATAGGTTGAGTCGAGAGATGTTGAGGTGTCTCGATATTCACAGAGCCGTATTTTTACCAGTATCCGAACGGAACACTTAAAATGGGCGGCTGCTGCGTGCCAGTTATTACATTTACGCGATACATCATGTTAATTGCCCGGTAGAGCGAGGCACGTTCCTCGTAACTTATAGTGGCTGTGAGTTTGCACCGGATACGCGGCACTAATCCGCGGAAATTACGTGAAATTTATATTTCCGCTAGAAAAAAAATATATATATATGATGGAACAAGGGGAAAGGGGGAACTCACGCTTCCGGGTTTGTGCTTTATGAAAGCATCGTCCCGCTTTCGCGAAATTACGATGTGAATTTTATTCGAAACAACCCCGTTCGCTTACTTGCCCTCCTCTTTAACCAGAATTTATGTAACAAGAATCCGTTCCGTGTTAAACGCATTTCAAAACTTATTGATTAATTCGTTCATGAAGCATAGTATTTTAAGATAAACATGTGTTGAGTTATTTTACAATTTGAAACTTTATTTTCAAAAACACAAGTATCAAGTACCGAATGCTGTAGTTAAAAAGTGTTCTACCAGAATTGTTCAGCATTATTTTGAATTCATGCAATATTCTATTATAATATTTGCAAAAAAGGCACCAAAATTGGATAGCAAAGTTATTAACACTCACAGTGTGTACCCTTGTTTCTACATTGAAAATAGAAGATAACAAGTAAACTAGCATATAGAATAATTCTTTATTTTGATAAAAGCCAACTTATATTCTGACGAAAGCGATTAATAAATTTTGTAATTTAAAATAAGAGATCTGGAGCAAGTCATTTTAACCCATTTGGTTGTTCCAGTGTTAAAGACTTCTTACCAAATCTATATTGTTACAAGATTGATTATTATTTCAATTGATATTTGTTATTTTTCGTTTGCAGAGACATTCGATTAAATATTTCGCATCGAACATCAATTTTATAAATTGTTCTGCCACGTAATAATTCAAAAATATTAAACCAATGTTGTATTCTGTTTGTTCAATAATATATACTGCGATTATTGTTGAGATGAATATACATTTGAAAAGAATTTTGATAAATTAATTCATCCACGACCTTGCGTCGCTATCATTCAAAAGATTAATAGAAACGCAATGAACGAGCTCGCGTAATCCGCGAAAATTCCGCGAAATTTATACCGCTTTGATGAAACGCACGCCCCTAAGTCCGCGGGGCATGAAAATATTCTGTTTTTCGCGAAATTACGAGGTAGACTTTATATCAGGAGACCGCGAAGGATTTCATTACATTACGCGAATAAAAGCGCAGACTGCGCCCCTTCTCATTTAAACAATTTACTCTAATTTTGTCGAAAATTACGACATTGTAGCCAGACTGAACCGCTATCGCTATAATAATTGCATCGTAACCCTGTTAATGTCTAACCATTACCAGGTTATTGATATGTCCCTTCCACCCCATAAATTCATTGCTAAAATTAAACATGCTGATATTTTTTAACATTTACGTATTTCATTTAGCATTTTCATTTACCTATATTAAACTTTAACTACCGTGGTTCAGAATTAAACAGGTAACGTGGAAAATGTTGCAGGGTAAACGTTCTGTGCTTTCACTTTGAAATTTTTAATAAAAACGAAAAACAGTTCAAAATTTAATTTAAACTGCTAGCTCTCTTCATGGTCCGCCGTCCAAGAGTTGAGCAAATACTGGGACTACTAACATTTTATTTTATATATTTCGCAGTGATATTTAATTAAATTTTGTATCTTACACGTGACCCATTATATTACTAAAGTGTATCTTCCCAATTAAAGTACAAAATGTTCAATATTTTAACCGCAAATGTTATTTAAAAAATTCGTACGGAAGGTTCACGAATTCAGTCATAAAAATGTGCAAACTGAACATGATGAATTATTTTCCTGATAAAAGAAAAGAGATTAATAAACATTCAGCTGGCCTTTTCGCGATTGCTCATTTGCATACAAACTAGATTTAACATTGTTTTCCGGTCGTAGCGAAGCTCACGTTTGGCGTCGACCACGTCACAGGGTTGAAAGCCAGCTTCGGGATTATTATCGAACCAACGCAAATCCATTGTTAATTATGAACGAGTCCAGAGGAAAATAACGTGTTATGCGACGACGGGGATGACAACAATTATTCTGCTTAACGGTATCACGTGTTACACGCACGTGCGTCCGAATACGTCCACGCGTGTATGTATCTGGACGATTAATAATCTTCTGACAACCGGCTATAAATATACGTACAGGACGTTTCAAAACAATCGTTATCCATTTTTAAGATAAAATTGTATTTTTTTTAATTAATTTCTCAGGCACTGTGATATTTAAATAATTAATATTTTGTTGCATCTAGTTATTAACTTAAATTTCGTAACATCGAAAGTCTGACAAGATTTGATGACATAAATGTATTGCAAAATAGTATTTGTACCATATCAGTTTAAAGCTTAAGATTTATTGAAAATAACTGTATACAATTTTTGCTCAGATTTTTGTATATAAAGTCCATGCTTGCTCGTTACAACAAATAATGACCAAAATTATTTCGTCTTTTTCGGTGCATTTCGAAGTCGGGTGTATTTTTTTTCCAAAAATTGTTTTTGAGTAAACGAAAGAATCGTTAAATAATGCGTGTGATAGATATTTATAATAATATTCTATTGTTAGAAGCAATTGAAAGTCAGAAACTACGTTAAACTGCATAAGAAACGCGTATTAAAATTACTAAAAGTTCGAAGGGCTGCCAAAAAAGTCCTGTTTCGAATTTCGGTATAATGTTAGGCTTGTAAGAAAGTAGAAATCTTCCACTTTAATACAGTTTTTGATTTACATCGATATCTTTATCCATTCCTGAGATATCGTCGTGTAAAGACAAACGTAATTTTTGTAGAAATTCGCAGCCGCCACACGCTTGGACCCAGACAGTGGGTGTCTAGCGTAGCGGTCACGTGGTCACTGTTTACGTCTAACCCTTTACTATTCCTGGAAATGCGTATATGAATTTCCTAGAAAAAAGTCTAGGTCGCGTCGCGCCCATTCAGGATTACCCTCGCGCGCGCCGGCCGCTATACAAACTTTGAAGCCCTATATCTCAGGAACTAATTAAGATATCGCGTCGCAACAAATTGCGTTATTATGTACGCACTTTCCTCTATCTTCTGAGCTACCTACTGCGTAAAATTTAGACATGTTTTTTTATTTTTATTTTATATTTATATGATACTTTTATGTCATGAAATCGTGTCAGATTTTTAATGTTTCAAAATCCTCCATTTGATATACAACCTAATATTAATTTCAAAAGTTTACCTCAAACTTCTTTCTCAAAATAGACGTTTGCAGACCACATGATCCGAGTATCGGTTACGTGATTTAATTATTATCAAAATTTGAACGACATCATTGGTGTGCATGCACACGCAGATTTGTACGAACGATTAATTATGCCTGATCGCATTACACTCTCGTGCACCTGCACCTACACGGTTGGTCCTTAGTCCGTGATGCACCTACATAGATTATTCCACTTTGATGCGTGCAAATACGTGCGCCCATCCCCTATCTAAAATCTATATTTGATGATGAGCATGTGAAATCACGCGTGACTGTATGAAATCAAAAATGTCCAGCCCCATAAGCACTCGATGAAAATTCGAATCATTGCACAAATCGATTCTTGGATTTCTCATAAAACACACACCACTAGCTATAAACGATTGTTAATATTATAAGATAATTCTATTGGATATATAATAAAATAGGAATATAATATTTGTAAAAATATCGTAGGAATTGGGTATGTTAAACAAATTAATCAGGAATATTGTAAATATTGTAAATTAGAATCCCCATAAATTTAAAAAATTCAGATTTGTTTAGAATTCTTAGACTTTTTTTAAGAAATTTTTATTGAATATGAAAACCACAAAGATCTAACGTTACAAAATAAACTGAAAGCAACTAATTAACTACAAATTTCTCATAATAAAAATTATTTAAATTCCAATTTCAAGAATCATCATTGACATTTTGCAAATAAAATTGTATACTTAATTTCAGGCAAATTATTTGACTAAAAAGGAGAAAGTCGGTTCTATTAATTTCTATTTCAATTCTGTGTCGTTATAAAAGGGAAGCTTTAACGGTGCTGTGCAATTAACAAACAAAGGAGGCGTATCATAACAACGTAATAATTCATCGTCACCACTTTAACAGTTTCAAAGTAAACGAAATTCTTGATCACGAGGCTGGTACACGTGCAAACACGCGAACACATTCGTACCATTAATTATCTCATGGCTGTTATGCAGCTGTATGCACCTGCATGTGGACTGATCGATCCTTAACTTGCAATGTATCAATATGCATCACTGACATGCAAATAAATGTACTGCACTTGTCGTTAAGTAAATTTGACAAACTGCTCGAACCATTTCGATCGTTCCCATGAATCACGAAGTTATTAATTCCGTACCATATAACAGGCGTGTCCAAGACTATTTCGAATAATTCATCAGCGCTCGGATAACAAGATTCGAAATTTCTTTTTAAAAAGAAATTTTACATTTTAAATTCCATCGTTTATTTCTAAAGGTATCTCCCGTTATCTAAATCGTCGTTATGAATTTTTTTAAATAACTATAATATTAGTTTCAATACAATTAAGATTTATTTCTTAAACAAAGCATAGACTTGAATAATAGTTAATTCTTTTTTGCTCCAAATTTTCAAACCTCTGGTACCCACGTAACTCTGTGCCAACACACCAAATTTCCATGGAAAGTTCAAAATTTTCCTTTTTGTATATTTTATCATCCAACGTTGTAATTTAGACAAATATTGTAGCTCAGAATATTTTTGTAATCAATCCTATTCGCTAACGTGGGGATTTTGGGTTGCACAGGGTTAAGACTCGGTATCAGATGTTTTCTCGATCGAAAACGTTTACCCAAAGTTCTTAACACCCCGTCAGCGAGTCGCGTAAGCTTATCGACGACGAAATAATCGTTTTTGTCCGTAATTCTGGCCGCACACAAGATCGACGTAACTGGAAACTTCTGAAAGCTTTACACACAGGTTGCCGTGTATCTGTAGCGTGACTGTCGCATGGTCTATATGCACATCAACTATAACGCGTATATTAGGTACGATGGCTGAACATTACACGCATTTCGTCGTTGCATATTCATGCGCCTATGTGCACCTAGCCGCATGCTTCGTGTACCAGCTCTATATACACAGATACAACGCGTGCATGTACGTGTACACATTAAGTACAAAGGCTGGCAAGCATTGTATCAGAGCTCGTACGAAGTGTAAGTTCTGTCGTACAAGGCAAATCACTGTGAACTAAAGCTTTAAGTAACTTCCCCGTTTTCCAGCGAATGATAGCACAAGACTATGTTCAAGTTAAATAGCATTCAAATAATGGTGTTCTGGAAATTTAAACGTCCTGTCGCCGCAACGTTCGGTTGTTACATTATTTCAATAACGTTAAGTATTCATGGGTCATTTGATAAATCGATGTCGATTGAACTTCAATAAACAGTGGAACATATTATATACATACAATTTAATCTTTTATTTTTGTATCCTCGGATAAGATACAAATATATTTATTAAGCTTGGTGACCTATTTTTACATTAAACGCTAACACTTTGCTTTTGTGATAAGAATTTTTATAAAAAATATTCCACATCCCACGGTTTAAGTGTGACAAATCTAATTCATATTTTTAATGCAGTTAAATTGTAAGTTCGATTTCAATTCTAATTCGCAGTTTTGTTTACTTGTTTTAACACTGCAGAAAATATTTAGCCTCGATCGAAAAATCATAAGCGAAGAGAATAAATATCGGAAGTTAAAGGTATAAATTGTTCTTAATATTCTCTTCGTAATCGATAAGGACAGTCGCGGAGGGTTTAAGATATTAAAATGCAAAGGTTCTAAAGAAGATTAACTTCAAATAAAAAGTAGCTTGAATAAATTCCTTGTATTAAAGATACTTTAATCAACGTTCAAATTGAAATCGGAATGGAAATTCAACATTTTGCCGAACTCGTTTCTACGATCGAATGGTTTCAATAAACATTTGGAATATCGCATGTTCCTGGTAGAATTTATATAACTTGCAAACTACCTTCAATATTTGCCGAAAGTTCGCGTAAACACACGTCTAATATCGTCTTGCAAACATTTTATACGGTTGATTTTTCTACTTTGAATGGTCGCCAAAAGTACCAAGTATATACGTTCTGAAAACACTGCAGCCAAATTGAACACATTATTTGTATGAATTACTTATTGAGAATAAAATTCATTTAAAATCAAATATATATGGTTTATTAAAATTTGTTATTATTTTATTCCTATTTAGCAATAGAAATAATACAAATGATTGTAAAATCTTTATTAATTTTCCAATATTGTTCCTTGCAAATTTTCTAATCCTCCAGCCAAATATTATATTTCAACCTTTAATAATATTTAAACTGAAATTTGCTTTTTTTATTGTCTGTTATCCCTTCGTTAAATAAATCCATGTCTGCTCTTCGAATTTATCAGGACATAATAATTAACGGTATTAATTCTTCAACAAATTGCTTCATGAATAGATAATGATCGCAAGAAGAAGAAAAAAGAAACGAACGGTTCGAATAATCGAGTACCTGTTACACGAAGATACCGAAGACGAGTATCGTGCAAGAGGATTAATTTGAATACTTCATTTGAATACGTTCGATTTCGAACGAATCCCTGCGTTCTGATCGACGATCGCATAATGTTCTTTTCGATAATTCGCGATAGAATACCGGCGATATCTTCGTAGAATTTATCGATTAACCGATGCGTTCCTTCGTGTCTGGATTATTCCAATAATTGCAACAGAATACTCGACGTCGAAATTCGACGAGCTAGGAGAAATAAGAAGAGCCACCACAGAGCAATTTGTTACGTTGCTGATTATGCAAATTGAACGTTCGATAAAATCGAGAAGAAAAATGGAATGGGAAGAAATTTCGCGTTAGGCAGCTGGCAACTTAGAAAATCAGCGGAATTTTTATTCAAAAAACGTGCAAAAAACTAATTAACCCCTTCGTATCCACCTACGAACTAACCCGTTCATTAATTCTTATCTGTTCAGAATTCTTAGAATGAAAAGTCTCACGACTTGAAATTCTTGAATCGAAAAGGAATTTTCGTATGCCAATTTTTAAACTATCAAATTATTTTGCAACTTACTCTATAAAATTTGAGTGTTAAAATATAATATAAATTACTTATTTCTTTAATTTAATATCTTTAAAATTACGATAAATTAAGGACAATAAGAAATGTTGATTGAGAGAAGTGAATAATTTATTTTTACCTCCTTTGTTTTTACTAAAATTGTTATTTGATCTTCGTCATGGTCTAATGAACTTTTGATACATTAATTAAGTGTCGTGATTATGCAAGTTGCGCGTGTCGGTTTTTGTATGGCTCTGAACTCAGAAGTTGGTGTAATCATTAACAGAGACGAACCGAAACGCTGTAGCTAAGCACAGGGTGTAAGGTAAACTGAATGCACGATCCCGAAATTCCTCGCTGATTATAACTCTTCCCTGTCGGCGTCTTGGTTTCCGGCTTCTCTCAATTTCCCTCGAATTGAACTACTTATCGACGCTTCTCTGCTAACTATATTGCCCCCCTACCCCTTCCCAAAAATTTCGTAGAAATTCAGTCACTACGATAGATTGAACTGTTCTCTGACAAGTTTCAAACGTTCATTTGGACGTCTTAATTTTCTAGCTTAAACTTTACTAATTATTATACCAAACTAAACTTTTCTCTTCTGATATGAACAAATTTCAAGAAAGTATAATTTGTAAAATACTATTACCATTTATACCATTTCTCAAAATGCAGATGTCGTTTTTAGTTATAATCAATTCCGTATTCAAACGGTTGAAAATCATTAATCAAACAATTCTGCGCAGAAAAAGCTTGTAAGTCGTAGATTTAATGACCAAACTTTGAAGCTGTTTTAATGATCTTAAAGTTCATGAATCACGTTTCAATTTCAAACGAAACGAAGGTGAAAAATAAAGGAAAAAAGGAAAGGGTAGGTGTCCCGAGTGAAATAAATCTCAGCACGGCATTTCCAGGCTAAACGAGGGAACAGTCAAAGAAGCGTGGCGAAAAAGGCGCGAAAAGGGGGCGAAAGGGTCGCGAAAACATACATTAGGGTGGTTAAAGGCGATTTTCTAGTACGCTCGTTCGAGACAGAGTTGAGTCCACGGTGGTCAGAGAATCGTAAAAGAAGCGAAACGAAGCACGGGGCTTGATCCACGTATGGGTGGGGAGGGGATCCTGAGCTTTACGATTTTACCCACTTTACATTAAAAGCACTCTCGCGGTTAATGGACGACTTCTCGTAAACGAACTCCGCTTGTGAATTATCGACGCCCGAATTTCTCGATGAACACGCTCCCTTTCCGATCTTCTTTCGCCTTCGAGAACCCATAAATTATCGCCGCCTATTAAAACTTTATCACGAGGCTAATAAATGCCGCGTCCAGCTTCGATAAGAAAATTTCCAGAGCTCTGATTGGAGAATTTTGTGCCTGGGGCGCGTTAATAATTCTTATTCGTGTGTTAACGTTTAATAGACTGTCACCTTAATACGAACAGTTCCATCACAGTTTCTGAGATTCTGTAATGTTTTCTTGAAAGATCTTGCCTTACAATTTTTATAACATACCAAAGTTTCATGGAAATGAACGACGGTTCTTAGAAACTTAAAGATTTGCCAAAGTTTAAAAGATGATTCCACCCTCTCAGAATTACTATTCAAAAACCATTAAGTACAGTTTCTTGCTTAACTCAATACCTTCCACGATTCCATAAGATTTAATTTAGACGTTGATCACCACGAATTAAATTTGAAAATTAACTATCCATTCCTTTAACAATCAGTGTCGATATGATTCACTATAGATTGTTATCTTCGCAATGACAATTAACATGTTAAAACCAGAATCTATTTTTATTTAGAAGACTTATTTTATATGTTGAAATGTTGAAATCTCCCAACATATTTTTTAATAAAAAAGAAAACAATAAACAATTGAACAGTAAAGATCAAAGAAAGGTGTTGCACCAATATGTACCTGCATATCCCGCAGATATCTATTGTTCCCGCGTCTAGGAAGGAATGTGCATTTACCATTGTCCAAACAGACATTGATTCTTTCGACTTCATCGCTTGGCCCAATAGCTTTCGCTTCGCTGGCTACGTGCTATACAACGACCTTTGTTGAAAAGAGCACAGGCTGAAGTTATTGGAAGGATGAAGACGGAATCGTGACCGGTGTTTGTACGAAAAATACAAACGACGACCGTCTGTGCCGGATCACGTCCAATCGAGGCTTCGAGCTCGACTGCACAACGATTTTAAAACCAGCTATCGGAACAAATATTATATTATTTCTTCGACCAACGAATTAAAAAGATATTCGTTAACGTCAGTTCGCTTAAAATTTGCTCTATTTTCCTAATATTTTAGGTTGGCAATCGTATTTCCCGGAATAAGTATTTTTTTTTCATGGTAAAATTTCTGGATCAAAAGCTTCCTTTAAGCCAATTTTCCTCGCCGAAGACGGAACGCATCGGGAGGGCCGGTTGCAACGCATTCCGACGCAGACGCACCGAGAAACGGAAGCGTACGGAAATAAAGGGATGGAAGAAGAAGGGTGGAAACGTGACGGAAGAGAAGGAAGCCAGACTCGAAGGGTGCACGGTGTAATTTGAATTCCGAGTGAATTGAGTTCAAGCCTTGCTCGAAGAGATCGCTCGGTCCTGTCGAATAACGCCGGTCTCGTAGGCGTGTCTACCCCTTAATGGAACATTTCCTCGCGTCCCCACGAATCGACCGTATAAATAAATAATTAAGACAACTCTTTGTGAACGACGGTCTTCTTTCTTTCTTTCTTTCTTGTTTTTTTTTTTTTTTCGTTTTCGTTACCCCACTCTTTCGAGCCGAATTTACATTTCATTCGCCAAGTTTCCGCGACGAATTAACCCGTTCACGACTCCGTTAATGCGGGCCACTTCGAAATGCGACGAAGAATTTGAATGGAAATGCCAGCAAGGCTGTCTCGGCACGACTTTGGGAAAAATATTCCAATTTAGCGCGAATCGTGGTTTGGGTAGGGACGAGGGAATTTCGTGAGGCACTTTGGAATTATCTGCACAATGTTCGACTCGTTTTGCAAATATATGACGAGATAATTTGTCTGTGTGCTGTAAAGTTCTATCTAGTTTGTTTAACTCTGGGAAGACTTTATAGCTTTAACGTTTAAAATTTGTATTCTCAAAGCATAAAACGTGAAAGTGTCGGTTCTTTTGATCTTTACGCGGACATTGTAGCTTTCATATTTTGAATTTCTACTTTGGTGTCGTTTTTAAAAGTCTACCCTGTCCTTTGAATACCTTATGTTACTGTTAAAAATTTTTAAACTCGTATTAGAATCGTATCAAATATTGAAACGAATTGCTGCTACGTAAAAGCAATGTTAATTTAAAAAAAAAAAAGGAATCGCATGCAAACTTTGTTCATTAAAATGTCCCCGAATATGCACTAACGCTTGAACGAAGCTTGGAACATTGAAGTGTAGGAAATAGCACAAGTGGAGAAAACTATGGTTGTGTCAGACAAGTGGTTGCCAGTCGTACAGTTTCAAGGACTATACTCGTACGGGCAACGTTATTTCTCCGCTAACAATATGATGTGACATTCTGAATTAAAAATTTTACCAGAAACTCAGTTAACCAAGAACGTTGGTGACTTTCGTTAAACTTTGAGCTTCAAATTGACGTAGCGCGCTTAACATCGTACAAAAGTACAATAATTTAAAAAGATCTGCAACCCATTCGAGCATAGCAATTACAAAAAAGTGAAGAAAACATAAGTTAATAAATAATTTAAATATTAGATGTCGTAATGAAATAAACTTTAATAGATTTAATAAAGAAATAATTATGAAGTAAAATTAATTTTTTAATCAGAAGATATTTGTAATGTATAATTACCTGTAACTATTACTGTAAAAGTAAATACAATACATATGAAAACTAAATTAAAATTATGCTACAATAATAATTAACAAAAATTCACAACCAATGATAACTTGGTTGATAAATAATTATCAAATTAAAAATTGTTATGAAATAAATTTGAATGAGACGAGCTGATTAGAATCGAGCATCTTCAGAATTATAATATATCGGTACGAATTTTTGAATCGTATGTCGTGCATATCATCATCTACGTGTTACCATGCATGATTATGTGTGTGTGTGTCTATTGTATTTCATCATGCAATTGCATGTCTGTATGAGGGTGTATTATTGGTATTTACTGGTGAGGGTTTGCATGTGATTGGACCGTGTGTACACTCGTATACTATAGTAGGTTTGCCAGTGTGATTGTTGTATGGGCATGGATGTATTAGGGTGCCTTATATCCCTTAACGTTTATTAGTGAATTCTTTGTGATGGTTCCTTATTTGTTTATGCGCGTTTATACATGTAATTTTCTATGTGTTTTAATACGTATTATTAAGTATCTTGGTATGGTTTCCCATATGTAGCTACACATCAGAATATTTGTAAAAATTACAAACGCTTGTTCCTGGCATGTTTGCACGCGTAGGAATCCGAAAGAACAATGTTACGATTCAAAATATCAATTCACGAAAGAAACTCATTAAACCTTTGCAATTATCAAATTTCAGAGGACGATTCGATGTGGATGGTGCTACTGTCAATCGCACGATGGGCAACGGTACCAGAAACTGGTCATCCGTGGGTAATCCCTGGATCAACGCAAAGATGCATATGGAGCGCAGTGGTGCAAGTCAACGAACGGTGAGTCGCATGCTTTATGGTTCCCCCGATTCCCATTGTATCGTAGGACGAATGGTCCGAAACGACACGGGGATTGGTTGCACTTTTCATGGTTAAGAATTATACTTCCTCTGTCGGAAAATATGGTATACATTTGCGAAACAAATCAAGTAAAACTAAAATTAAATATAAAAAAATATTAAATTCATTTTATTGTCACAATATAACTAAATACAAATACTTTTAGTGTAATCCAAATTTAGTTAAAGTGAGATTTAGCCTTGTTGAACGCTTCTTCTGAATATATATACTTTTCAGCTAATCGACCCTCACGACGAAGTTTTACCTTATTTGTATCAGGAATTTTATAGGTATTTCCCTCCCCTGTCAACATAATTGATTCCATACACGCTTGTAATGTTATAAAAACATTATCAAGAGTTAAAATTTTCCATTTTGAAATTGTAGCGGTGACTTTTTTATTTTTCTTTAAAACACTCATTTTTGTTCTTCAAATTCTAACTTAACTCAAAAGCGACGCCCGTCGAATATGTTAGATTATTTAGCCATCAATGTGAACAGTACCAATATAATGAATATTGCTAGTTGTTTTCGAAACTCTAGATAATCTAAGATTTTCTTTCAAATGTATACCATATTTCCGGACAGAGGGAGTACCACACTGTGAATTGAATTTACTCTTCTGTTTCTCCGTTCAGCCATTCGTGTTCTCTCGTCCATTGGACCTTTACAAAACAGGCTCCCGTTGCGGTTTCGAGAACTATAATTCTCAGCCGGCCGGGCCGTTCTAATACTCTTTGTAGCTGAGGGCTGAAACGTGGCGCAGGCCGCTTAAAACTTCTATCCAGGCCGAAGTCTGTAACTTAGATTTGAAGGCGGGAAACGTGGTTGAACGAGGTCCTGTAGCGGCTTGTGGTGTCCCGGTGGCCAAGCTTGTTCCTCTTTAATTCGGGACGCAGGTTCCGCTGCTCTTTGAAGTAGTCTCGTCCACGATGTTGCGAGTAATCAGCCCCGGATACTTGTGCCCCAGCCTGTTTTCCCCTCGAATCCCACCCGCTGCAAACTTTTCTTCGTCCGAAGCATAAAAAGACGACGACGATTGTTCCTTCGTGTTAACAGATTAAGCCGAGATAAAACCACGATTGTTGAATTAAAAGGTATCGTGTACCTTTGACTGACTGAAATATTATTTTCACTTTAATTTGCGGTCATTTCTATCACTGAACGCTCTTATCGTTTATATATTAAATTGTTTGGTATAGATGCAAATAAAATAATTTTGTTAAAGACTGAAATTTGAATTAAATACAACGGAGAGTTGCATTTTTACTTCTTTTTCGAATCCTTGTCAAACAGATGCCGGGTCACTTTTGATTCGTGTTTGTAGCAACACAGAATGCAATCAGCGTCGATAACAATGAAACAAAATAATATTTTAAATATTGTCCTTCCTCTTCATAATATTTTATATTAGAAATCAGTTAAATAATAAAATTAACTCCTTCAAGGGTTAAATCACGAATGAACCTCATAAAAAACGCACCCCCTCCGCCCAATCGCCCTCTAATGAAACGCCTCGATCGAACATCTTCCCCAATTTCAAATTCCTACCACCTCAACCTTTCAACCGTGCTCCGTATTGGTGCAATTCGGAAAAAAACAAAGCCCGATCCTTGCGTTGTTACTCTTTGCAGTCGAAGTTGGCTGGCTCGAAGTCTGCTTATTCATTAATCCCGGGTCTGAATCACGGCCGGCATCCACCCGAGGCGACTGTGACCTTTGGCGGCGTCGTCGACGCGCGGTGGAGTGTCTCGAGGAAGCGTCGGTGCGGCGAGGGTGGCGGAAACGAGCACACGACGTTTCCGCTTTAATTTGAGACATCGTGTCGCACTCGTGCTCCTCGAGTGGTCTCGTGTCCGTGCCAGTGCGGTCCAGAACCTCGACACTTGTCTGACGGAGTTTGCGTCCAACCCACCCCCTTCGCCAACCTTTTTTCACCCCCCGCCCCGTGGCGAGTCGACGCGAAATTCCTCCGTTTACATTGCACGAACCTCGGACCTAATTGTTGGCCGCTTTTTACCAGTTTCGCGAGTTGAAAACCGTCTGAAGTGCGCGACCGAATCTGAACGTTCGATAATGGGGTGGCGCGATTGTGGGTGGAGCAATGAATTTGTTCTAACGGGGTACTTTCTCGTCGCGTATGAGAAAGGGGATATTTTGTTGGTTGTTTGGTTTTTTAGAAGTGACGAAGACTGTCTTCTAGAATATAGGGGTGAGCGGGTTCGAAGAACACCATTTGACTTTTGATTAATCTTTCATGGATTGTTTGTATTTGAGAAATAGTTAGAATAATTGTTTGATTGTAATTATTTGATTGTAAAAAATTTCGGGTGCCGATCACCGGTAACCCCCGTGGCAACCAACGTGTGAATCCACCACCTAATGCACAATCATTCTCCGTAAAAATCGACACAAAATTCGAATCGCCTGCTTCCACAAAAATCGATACGTCATCCTTATCGTTTGATCAAAGTAACAGCTTTCGTGTCTCGCGAATATCTAAACGCGCGTTGTACATCGCCTCCGGTCGTTTCCCTATTTAATGAGATACGAACTCGAGACGTGGAGGGGGGTTGGGTTCGATCTTGGACGTGTATCCCCAAGGATGAAGAAACTTTATCGGGTCATGAAGTGTGACTGGTAAATGAAACGAATAGAAAGAGGACGCTCTGGCTGGCAGATAGCTGGCAGCCAGCAAATACACGAGATAAGAAAAAAGTTGGAAGTGAAATATAAGTTTGAAGGAGAGAGATAGGGTGAAACGTGGAGGAATGGTGACTGGTATTACCAGGAATTCTAGAATATGGCCAGGGAGAAGTTCGTGGAGGGGGGTGGGGCATGCGAGGGAGAAGGAAGGAGAGAAACACGGGGCCATGCAGAGGGATAGTACATTTTTTATTCGGGGCTCAAGCTGCGCCGAGAAGAACTGATGGACCGTGGATTCGAACGATAGTTGATTGTAGCCTACGAATCTGGATGAGAATAAATCGTGGACTCACGAAGAAAACAGATTCTCTTCTACGACTGCGGCGAAACGGATTCTTCGTTTTATATGCTGTTCAACTGTGAATTGAACTTGCAATGTGATGTAACCAGTGTGAAAAGAAAAGAGGAAATTTCTGACCTTTTGTCATTTGCAATTTCTTTTAAGATATACTACTTGTTGTTATTTTCAGTCAATTCAGGGCGTTTTCATTTTGCCTTCAAATTATTCGAATTCCATCCCAAAGAAATTAGAAATCCACCATAATTACATTGATCGAAAAATTGTCTGTTGCTGAATTTTATTAGACTTAATTAGATTCGAATTCTGTCGTAGTGGAGTTGAAAAATTACAATTATGGGGCAATTGATTATTAACCCTTTGAAGTGACGATTTTACTCTCCAAACTTTCAAATGATTTCTCTCATATCATTTTTGCAATATACGGAAACCCTGTGCCAAGAAATTTGAGTTCTTAACACTAAACCTACCGAAGCGGTCAAAATGACCGGTCGAGTGTTTTTATTTTGAATCACAAAATTTATTAGTATACACGTTTCGTTATTTATTTATTTATTTTTCTATCTTATTTTTAACTTGAAAGTAAGCGTACATAAAACGTCGGTAGATTTAGTGTTAATATTAGCCAAAGCATTCGCCGTTCAAAACTTAATTTGAAATTATTATTTAGCGAATTTTAATAAACGTTTCTGTGAAGAAAAATGCAAAACTCAGGAATTTAATCACCATCCCAACGTAACACTGAAGTATATTTCATAATAAAATTACGATAACAACAGCAATCTCACGCTTGCCTGTGTTTTAATATCGACGCATGCGAAATATTGATCAGAGGAAAGAAAGATAAAGAATAAAAATCAATCGACGAACAACTCTAAATCACAACCGAACCTGAATATTTGAAGCAGCTAGCATTCTATCCGACATTCATCGCTATTTTCCGACTCCCTCCCTCTCTCTTTTATGGATGTTCCTCACTTGCAAAGCGACGACTCCGAAAGATCGATCGGCACCTCTCTCCGTGAAATAGCGAAGCAGTCGATCGTTCTATCCCTTCGATCTGACATTCTCGTGTCTGATCGTTTGGTTCTACACGTTATTGCAATTTCACGTAAAACTAGATCGCGCTGTGTATCAAATTGTATAAATCGTATCTTTGTGTTAAAAAAAAATTAAACTTAAATGGGGTTAGAAGGTAATAAAAGTGTCAAATTAAATTCATAACTCTGATCAAAATACATAAAAGTCTATGCCGTACGAAACAATAAACAACATCAAAACGCTGGACGACCCAATAAAAAAAAGAAATCGCTCGACGCATAAACCGTCCGAATGACGTCCATTTGAAATCGAGTAAGAAAGGGGATGGAAAAACGGTGATGGTGTTATGGGGACAGTTTCGGTGGATGGAGTCGAATCGAGTTGAACCGTAATCAGGCGTAAATGGTTGGCGCAAAACGTAACTTTTAACGGACCAATAAAAAGGAGGAAATGAAAATCGTCGGCGAGCGTGTAGCCATCGCGTAACTCTGATAATAACGTGCAAACGGCCACGAACTCTGTGTGCACACAGCCCATTTTCAATGGGGTTTCCACTGGACCAGAGAGAGGGGTTTATCGCTGCTCGGCCACGAAGAGTCGGTGACGCGGATGAATTTATCGATGCTACACGTCGATTAGAATTGTGCGGAATCGGTGAACCGCGATTCACTTTTGCTTTTCGAAAATCCTCCGTCTACTTCTCCGCCTCCTCCTATGGGGTTCGTCGAGCTTTTCAGGAATAAATACCCGGCGAACGCTCGGTCGACCGAGGAATCGAGTGAAGGCCGATTCGCATTCAACGGCGATCGAAAACCCAGCCGGCTGTCGGTGTTGGTTTCGATTATTGCCACGTACCGGTCCGCCATTGATAAGCTTCCGTTGGAACGATAGAGCTTTCATAGATCGGTTTTTCGTTATGATGCAAATTTCTGGATTTTAATGCTGGCCAAATTGGAGAGGTTCTCCGAAATATGGAACAACCATTCGCGAACAAAGCAACTTCGAGCTCGACCTTATGCGTGGCACGGAATTTGATATACTTTTCGATATAATAGATACGGTATCGATCGGGACTGTTTGTCCAATATTTATACTTTTCGTATTTAGTGCAGGCGTCGTACGGGCAAGACATGGAATTTCGGAAAATTTTAAAAATGCGTATAAATTTTTATTAATATTAGTAATATTGCTGCAGTGATGCTTTCAAAAGTCAAAAGTTCTATTTGTTATCTATTTATTTCCACTCCTGTTAATTTACTATAATTTAATGTAAATAGAAATCTAAATTTTACATTAAAAAATTGTCCGACAAATTAGAATATATATATCGCCAAGGGTTGGAAAGGAAAAACTTCGATCTGTGGAACACATTAACTATTCCGAAACTTCGTAAGTCAACAAATAAAATCTTCAAACTCCCAAGTTGCACTGAACATCCGGGAAACAAAGAACAGACCACCTTCAACTTGTACAACGCTTGAAGTCAATTATATTAAAGAAAATGGGTGGAAAAATGGGGTGGGTTGGGGGGGGGGGGGTGAAAATAACTCGGTGAAACTTCAAAGGGAGGCGAACACGTCCCACTTTTCCCTGTGCCGCTTTCCATTGACCTGAATTCCCCCGCTTTTCTACCGCCAACATACCAGCGTTCCTTTCCTATAGCTGGAGAAAAACTTTTCACCGTCTATTCTGCCTTTTGTGCCTCGGCTATCATCGTCATATTTTGTTTTTGTATTCTTCTTTTCTCTCGGGTTTTTTTTCTCGAACACACCCACATATACGCTGCCGGGTGCGCACAGAATCGAGAAAGTTTCTCCCTCTTACAATCCGCCTCATCCCCTCGGCCAAGCTTGATGTCGCATCAGCGTGACATTATTTTGCACGCTTATCTGACGTTATATTTCGCTGTTTACCTCGGCTGAATGTTTCACTGGATCGTTCGAGTATTCAGGTCGGTCGCCGGTCTCTCTTCTCCTTTTTATTTTCCGGATGATTAAAGCAGAATTGGAATTTTTACGCGGCACGATTTTATTCTACTCGCAACCCTTTTACGCGCACACACCCTCATTTCTTAACGTAGAAAATTATCGTATCGTTTCTATTCACTTTTTGTTCTTACGGAGCTGGATGTGTGACATGGTTTACTCACCCTTCAGATTTTCCATTTGCAGACCTTACAGCAGATAGATTTAAGTTTCTATTGATAAATTAACGTGAATTTTTTATTTAAAATCCAATCGGTATTAGACTGTTACGTTGATTTAGCCAACGCTGTAATTACTTAACTTAATTTTGTTAGTATCAAAGTGTAACATTTTATACTTATTTTATTTAGAAACTGAATTTGTGAAATAATTATTACGTATACATCGAATACGAATACATAGTAAGTCGACTATTGTAAAAATCCTCGATTGGCAACGCAATGGATTTAAAGGCAGAAATTTCAAACTTTAGAAGTCTTTATTTAAAAAAATAAGGACATCTCGTCTGACGAACGATGCAAATAATTTCGTGGAAATTAACACCAACGAACCAACAAAGCAACGTTCACTGGCATTAATACATGACTGGTCATCGAAATAACGTTATCGACGTTCCGCCGTTGTAATTATCATAATTGGCCCTCGCAATAATGATTTGTCGAACGTCATCCGTTTCACTCGATATAATTTATGGCTGCCTATTACGTACAGCAATTTCCGTGTGCAACATATGAATAAACCTCAGGTATTCCCAAGTGAAAAAGCGAAACCCAGTCGCAGATATAAATAAAAAGAGAGAAAATTCATTGATTATATTTCGTTCGACTACCGATTGATGAGTTGTTTCGTGAAACACGGTTAACTCTAACCCAGGCAAATTGAAATTGACATTCGAGCAGCTTCGTCTATTATTTCAGTCAACATTGCCGGGAATATTACGGTTCAGATATCATCATTGTTATTTCTTTGACCTGCCACGATCATCATTCGTGATAATTAATGTTGCAATAAAATACCGAATCCTTATTTTCATTATTAAATGACGAAAGAATTTTTTACTAAGGTATAATCTCGTGTTTTCACAGATCAATTTTTATTCATAATTTGTTTTCATCGCGTTGTTGCAATTGAGAAAAAACTTGTGTCTAGCATCGCAGTCAACGATTTCTTGTCTTTTAATAATCTCAGTGTTGAAACTTAGTTGTCACATAAGCGAGGAATGTTATTCAACTGATACACGCCCATATAGCATTTGAAGGGGTGAAAACAACCCTTAAAAAGTATTTAAGTAATCATATTTTGTTAAATATGTCAAAGCCAAAGCCATAAATTAACACATATTAGCAAATTTCTTTGATGAAATATTGATCAAGCGAGTTCCCCCAATTTTTATAAAAACTATGTACCTATATCAAAAGTAAGAATACATTTTGATCTCTCCGATCACAATGGAGCCAACGGTTTGGCTTTTCTCGATCCTCCATCATCTGCAAGATCAGAAAGAAGCCTCGGTTGAAAGTCCTTTATCCGTGAACCCTCGCATTTCACTATTTGTCGGCGAAAGAATGGTGGCAAAAGAGCCGCGACAAATTTATCAGAAGCACGGCTGATCCCGCTCGTCTATCGATGCGTTTTCCTACCATTTAATTCCACGGGGGTGGGGGTGTAAATGGGAACTGACGTTCGAGTCGCTTTAGGATTATTCCCGCGACGAAATATCGCGCATCTGCACGCTTCGTGTAAGCCGATTGCCAGCCTCGAACGAAACGACGAGAAACAACAGCAAAAGAAACGTAAGAGGCAAAAATAAAAAACAATGAAAAAAGTTATACGCTTTGCTGGTGATATCTAGCTGTCTAGATATTGTTGTACGTTCGGTACGTTTCTGCGCTCTTATTATTTTGCATGTTTCTTGCAACACGTCGGTCGACACAGTGAAAACGGACGTATATAGCCAGACACTCTGAAATCCTAGTTATTAAGAAAACGGTCAGTTAATTTTCAATTTGATATCCAGCATTATTAACTCTGTATTAGAGTTGTCAGCGATTTATTTCGTTATTTCTTTTGCGAATTATTTGAGCATAAAGAAGTTCGGACGCCCGTCGCCGGTGACCACTGTGGCAACGTGAAACATTCGAAGGGAAGTTATAAAAATAGCAAGAACCAAGGACATCAATGAGATAAGTAAAATGTTTATTCTGTTTGTTATTTGCTTCGTTATTATTATCTGAGTTCATACGAAACTAACACTTATGCAATACCCAATGTGAGCAGTTGTTAAGTACTTAAAACTGATAAAACATACAGTGAACGGTACGTTCTTGTTTTTAATTCAGGAGCAAAATATGAATTTTATATTGCGTTTGAGAAATACTCGAGGCACTGTGTATTTGACAAATTAATTTTGTTTGATTTATAATAATTTATATTTGTATGCAATATAGTTAACACACAGCGTACCTAGTTGAAACTGTATCTTATGGCATTCGACCAAATAATCACGGCATGCTGTTTTTTTAAATATTATGATGTTCTTTACAATCTGGGTTTGAAACGAAATGGAATTATTGATTTTAAAAGGATCTATTTGCAAGTAAAATTTTCCCTTGCATGGTTTTAAATAACATTTTTCGTCATCGTGCGCATTAAACTATTAACTGGTAATAAATACGATTCGTATGATTACAGAGTTAATTCGATCAGAGGGCATCCTCTGTTTGGTACAACACGATATTTGATATCGAAATACCCATCGATTCTCGATTTTATCCCCCTTTTAATTAGAAGAACAAACGTGATATATAATTGGCAGCGACCGCTTGAATTCGAATTTCGTGGCCACCTAATAGCACGCGAATTTATGGCCACTTTCGAAACGGATCATTTAGCGTAATTGATGGTGGAATGGCTGGATCAATCGCTTGGATGTTTGTCGGTGATGTGTTATGCGATTTTTTATCATGTATATCCAGTCGAATGGATCGTCATAAAATTTTGATTAAGTACGCTTCAACATCGTGAATGTTAAAAAATATATACATGAATAGATAGTAAATGGCCTGTAAATTGATCATTGCCATGATAGTTGTGTCGTTTAATAATTAGACACCAAATTATAGCAATCGTGACGTATATAAGGATTCAAATAAATTTTCTTAATTTTACATTTATATTTATACAAATAGTAGAGATATGTTAAAAATAATATTAACAGATAAATCAGTTATTGATATTTAAGTTATACCTAGAAAAGTATCGAAACAGCCATTAATATTTTCGGTGTTTACTATAATAACATTCATAGTTCTAGTATTAATCATAAATAGTATGAAAATTTTTGTATTCACGTTGTCGATCTTTCAAAATTTATATCGCTCAGCTAATGTTGAAGTAAAAGTACAGTATATTTCAATTTTTTAAAAATCATAAAGGAACATTGTAAGTATCAAATAATTTCACGTTCCACGATCCCTAAATCCTTTAAATCACAAACATCCAGATTACAACGAAAAGGGTTAATAAAGTGAGTAAACGAACATCCTAATCCCTTTTTACCCTCCGTCGAATAACCTCGGACTTAACTTCTATCGCCATTAGCCCGAAGTAAAGTAACAATTTCGGCGTTGAAAACGCGACGAGCAGCGGCGAAAACTTTTACAACGGCAAGACGAACCCGAGTCGATTAACTTAATTAGACAATCGCCTAATGAATTTCACGATGGCCACCATTACGCGACCGAGCGACGACCGGCTAACGCGCAACCTTAATCGTTTTCTGGTATACGATGTAGCTCAGAACGATACCGGATATATCGTGGACCTCGTAAATACAGCTTTATCGTTTCTTCGTTTGGCACCCTTAGTCGTAAAAAGAGCGTTTCCCGGGAAAATCGAAGTTCTAATGTATTCGATAACAACATGCTATTGCATTGCTTTTCGTATAATTTTGTAAGAACTCACTTTAAATAAATAATTTTGCCCCGGGGAGAAATATGAAAATTGTGAATTTAGTTGTCAGAAATGTAATATAGGTTATTCGTGATAATGTAACATAGGAAAATTGGATTTCTTACAAATCGAATCAGAAATATCGTATTCTGTTCCAAACTGTGGGTACTGATATTTTTTTCAATATTTTGTAATATAGCAAATTCCTATTAATCCCTAATAAAATTACTATAAACGCCCAAAATTGATTACTGTACCATGCTACTCTTAGAAACTCGAATTGCAAAAGTTCTGAATTTTTACAATATATAATCCACCGTAAGTAATATTACTATCCAATGAAGAAACGTTTATGAATAAAATCACCTCAGAATATTTCTTCCTCAAACTCTTCAAATTACAATCTGATCCTCTTAAAAATACCACAAGCCGAGGATTAATTAATTTCATCGAACGTGAGAGAAAAGATTGGGTGGCGATCAACAGAAAACTGCGGATCGATAGCAACAGAGATGCCTCTGACAAGCCTTTTTCTTCCCGAAACTTTATTCTCCTCGATGCTGAGGTCGATGGAAAAATTGCTCGTTAAATTAAATTCCTGCGGTGGTTGGCTGCACTGCCTATCGACTTGTCCCCGGATAAAAACGAGCCGGCTTCAAATTGGTTCGAACCTCTCGTAACAGGGTCGATACAGGTTTGTTCTATCTTTCGCGAAAGATGAGCAGAGGGGCAGAGAGAAAATTTGATAGTTTTGGATATCGTTGTTCGAATCGCCCGGCAGAACGTTCCGGCAAAAATTAGTTTTAGAATATCGCGTTTGATTTATTCTTTTTCCGGGAAGCGTCGATATTGCATGTCTTTTATTGATGTTTCATTTTGATTGATATTCACATGCCATAAGAACGATGCCACGAGGCGCAAGCACAAGATACTGTGTTATCTGTTCTTCTAATATTTATCTTTTTATATTGCCCATTCGCGAGGGCGCATAGATTTTTAAATTGTTAACGAGCTTCGCATATTTACTAGAGAGTAAAGAAAGCAAAATGAAATTCGGATTTCGATCGGACTTTTTAATTTGATGAAAATAGTATATTTATACCGATTAATCAAGTTTCTATGTTTCTAGATTTATTATTTATTGTATATTACTAGTATAAATTTGAAAATATCTTCGACTCACCGTAACAAACGTGAAGTTTTCTTTAAAACTGTATCTTTTGAAGATACGCAGTGATACAGGTCAATAAACTCCGAGCCATCGGGCGAAATGGAATGAACACCTGCAAACATACATAATTTTATTAATAAGTACAATTTCGGTGAAATTTTCTATGAGAATAGAATTGCTACGAGTATCTACAAAACATATTTTTCAAGTTTTCATTATAGACTCTATTAAAGGTTTAAAATCGACTTTCACTATTTTCACATGACGATTTCAATTATTATGGCAATTTTTTAAAGGGACGGAAATATTTCATTTAGTAATCTTCTTAAATTCTAAAAAAAAGATTTAATAATGAAAATTTCATTATAGGGTATAAAACGTCTATTTTGTACTTTCATCTCTTATTTTTGCAATACCTCGTTACTTCTATTATTAATGATTTCAAGGGCCTAATACCATTATTCCTAATTAAGTAACAGAAGGAATAATTCACGCGTGGGTGGCAGTCAGCGTGTCAAAAAGTGGACAATTTCAACTATGACCCATTGTACCTACATCAAACGAACACAGGCTCTCGTGCACACGGTTTTTACACTTCTAAACTTCATTTCGCGAAATAAGTCCGTCTTTCAACGTGCCTCAGAGGCTCTCGTCGACGACAACAAGGTTCGCCCGAGAGACATTCCTAAACACGTCCTCCGTGTGTCTGTCGTGAAATTCCAGGTCGACGGTGACTGTCAGCCTGCCGGTACTCGGTTGAATTTTTCATTAAATTAACGACGCAACAGGTCGTGTATAGCCGCGTCGAACAAAATTGTTTAAATGTTGCACGAAAGAAGTGGCGCGATCTCCTTTTTTCCCTTTATATATATTTTGTGTTTTTTTATTTATTTTTCACCCTCTTGCCCCTCTCCAAACGTCGACGTCGAATTAACGCGCAACAGGTGAGTCTCTGCGCTGTCCGCGCATAACTCAGCCAGACGGATATTTCAAATCTTGCCCTTTTTTTTCACTGTCACTCAGACACTTCCCTACCTTTACAGGGTAAACGAGCAAACGTCTGTACCGACGTCGAAATCGTGGACGATATGGAAACGTATATCGTTGGGATCCTTTGAATTTTGGGGAAAACTCGGTACGTTACGATATTTATACCAAAGAGTTAGGGTTTGCACGGGTAAAAAGGTAGGCCATGGAATTTTGATTATTAAGTGGTCGTAGTTTTATACGCAGAATTTTTATTTCTTGGATGAAAGAATTTTTAAAAGAAATCTTTTGAAATTTAAAAACTGCGAATACGAAAGGTAGTTCAAAGTTCAATTTAAATTGATAGCTTTCGCCATGGTTCGTTATCAGAGGATTGAGTAAGAAAGAATAGGTCACTCTGTATAGTATTTACACTTATGCAGCGTCAATATTTCACACCAAAATTTATTATTAATATCAAATATAACTGTATAATGAAAATTTTAAGAAGCCAAAATTTGATATCTATCCTCGTGTTAATAATTACTAATACTTGCCTTAAAAGTATTATTTCAAATGTAATTGAAACAAGGAGTAAAAATAATAAATATACTGCGAGGGTCATTGGTAATCAAAGCTAGGAGTTTAATTATTAAAATTAATAGAGAACGAAAGTGCTGGAATAATCTTGAATCCTGCGACAAATTTTTTCAGACATTTTTCTAGGAAATTTAGAATATCAAAACCAATGAGTTATGAAATTTTGTAACAATACAAGCTTCGCTTGAAATAAATCCAGAAGAAAAATTGCAAATAAAGTGATTTGAATTTTCATGAATCCGTCGACAAGATTCTTGGTTGAATTGCAGTCTCGTTGCATACGAAAATCGGAGATGCGAGTTTCTTTCTCGTCGATCGGCTAAGGAAATCGATAATCCGTGAAGGATCTCGAGAATTGGAGCAAACAGAAAAAAAAAGGGAACAAAATACATTCTTGGCAAACGAGACGAGCTTTTCGAGGCAGGAAGTAGGTTCGATCGGATTGAAACGATAGCGCAGTCGGGCAGACAAGACGCCCGCTGTGTTTGTAATTAAAAAGGAATTAATATTGAGAACAGGCAGACGAATAAAGGGGCAGAAGTAAAACGAACCGACGGGATTTACGCTGGCTTTGCTTGTAATTAAAGTATGTTTGATGAGAATATTCAATGAGTTGAAGGAGTATCGAGATAAAAGAATTAAAAGGGTATTGAAACTGCGGATATTGACGATCATGGTACACAATTCTCGACGATATATTTATTTAAAAAAGCAATAGTAATTCAAGTACAAAAGACGAAACAAAGATAAAAGTGAGAACGAAACCTTCTAAACATAGCTTTCAGTCATTAAACAGTTTTATATTATAAGAGAAGGGAAGAGGTTTAATATTTTAATAAAATATCATTCAGAATACTAAATATCGTACGGGCTTAATAACTTTTAATTGAATAAAAATGATTAAAAACATTCTTCGTCACAGATACTGATTCGACACGGTTTAAATTAATTTCTACAACAAATTCAAGCGTTGCTGTTATTAGCTGAGTTTTAATAAACAATTATGCAGACAAGGAAACACGAAAGCCAAAAATTTAGTTGCCAATCTGACATTCAGAAAAATCTTCAAGCGTTCTAATATTTATGGATGAAAATACGTATGCAGGTATCGTTCTGGTTTCATGATTGAGCCCATACCTGCGTAAAAGGTGACGCTGGAAATGGAGAAGTCGCGAGACGTCGGGGTGACCAGCAACAAGTTGTGAAACCAGCGACATACCAGCAGGTTTCTTTCAACGCGTAGACGCGTAAAATTTTTCATTCGCCGAGTACTTTCTTCCTCGTGCCCCATCTCTGCTCGCCGTCTCCGATCCTCCTTTATCTTATTTCTGTTTCTCACGTTTCCGTGCTCGTCTCTCTCGTACGATTCCCCAAAAACGATCGAGACCGCTTCGTCTCGTCCGATAGCGCGGTGCAACAGGTAGACACTTAGTAACCTTCTACGAAGCAGAATTAATTTCCTAGACACGACGCGCGTTTATCAGGATGAAACGGAGTGACGAGAATCCTTCTTCGGGAAGATTAATTGAAAAACGAAATCAGAGGTAATGGAAAATTGTTAATTTCAGCCCGAGCTTTGAAGATTCTCTTGGTGGATATTAGGTTCAGATCGAGGCGAAAATCTCTCACACTTTTGCGACGGAATTGATCGAAGAAAGATAATTGGGAAAGATTTGAATGTAATATTTGGTTTTTCTTTTGGGTGAATTATGAAAATATTCATTATGCGTACTGCAGAGAATTTTTCTTTGGAAAGAATGATTGAAATATAAAATAATCCTTCCTTTTGCAATATCAAAATTGAAACATTATCGATAAGATCGTGAAAATATTAGGTTGATGCAAAAATAATTTTAAAATTTTGATGAAAGATTTAATACGAAAGACTTGGTACGAATTAATATTTCACCGATACTTTATTGAGAATTACTCTTTATTCTGAAGAAACGAATTTCAATAAAAATGAATAAACAGATATTAAAAAATAGTCGACTTCGTAATACTTCTCATAATTTCCTTTTATTGATAAATAATTAACTCGACTTATAAATAATTGTAAAAATAATGGAACTTTTACTTTTCCGTTACAATTTTCTTTACTTTCGCCACAAAGTTAAACAATTAATATTCTACACGTGCCCTCGTTAAAATACACTAACCCAAACATGTATGTACATTGGCACAATTCTCAACAAATTTCGATCAGAATCAACGACAAGATTTACGAGGGGCGAATATGGCAATAAATCGTGCAAAATTTCATACGTACGAGGTTAATAGCTTTATCGTGCACGCGAGAACGATAACGATGGTAAAAAATGCAAAAACGTCGTCCAATGAACGTGGTAATCCCATGATGGCACGTTTCTACACAGAGTTACCGTCCATAGACAGAAACGACAATGTTCAATATGCCGGTAAGGTAATTTCCTATGAAAGCAGCGTGCAACAGGTAGAGAACGTCGCCTAAACCGAACCGTGTCATCCTAGAAATTCTCAATCAAACCGATACCCCTGATTTTCGAACAGCTCTGTCAATAACCCAAAAACTTATCTACTCGGATACTTAGAAAACAAAATGACGAAATCGAACGAAAAATAATCGATAATCGAGTAAGAATACGAAGATGACGAAACACCGAGCAGTATCAGTGCTTACGCAATCGAGTCGAAATGTTGAGATTTCAGTTTTTAGTTGTATTACAGATTTTCCGGTTGTACCTTTTTGAAAAATTATTTCGAAACACGATTCCCCGATTGCGTTTAATTTCTGCCAGTGACACAGCGCCGCGAATTCGTCGAGTTTACCACTGACAAATGACTGGCGCCGACAGTTTCAAGTGGAACGAGTCAACCAGTGGTCAGACCAAGAATCGTATCGATTTTTCACGCGAACCGCATGACCCGGTTTTTAGCGCACACTTTGTAACGATCCCAACGAACGGTCGGCCACAATCGCTCGATCGCGTTCACCAAAAAAGGAAAATGGAGTCCGTGATTCTCTTTTGATTCGATTCGAAACGACCGACGAGAACAACTTTCCGTTCAATCGATTTCGGGGTACGAACTTTCGCGGAGTAATTGAAAAATTCACCACACCAGCCGACGAAGATGTTTCTTTCGAGCTCGAGGAACGTCTGGAAATCTTTACGAGACTTTGATCGGAGAACACCAGGCGGATTACGAAACTTTCGGATCACCTCTCGATCCCTTGAATTTCACACGGGCCAGACTGACAACGTCTAATTAACGCGATACTCGCGTTCTGCGCTTAATTTAAGAGCCGTGGAGAATAAAGACAGAGAGGATGAGAGATAAAGAGACCAGCTAAGAGTCGGCGAGGATCGGAGAGACGGGAAACGATTTGAGATGACTCGAAGGATATTAAAACGCGCTCGGTAGTTTCGCGATTTATCGGTTTATTTGCACACCGACTCACGTGACCGCATAATTAATCGAAGAAAGAAATGATATTGGGAGGAAAAAAAAAAGAAGACGAAGAAACTTCGACCGATGAAAAAAGAAGAGGAAGAAGATAACGAAAGGGGGGAAAGAAAAGGGAAGAAAATGAAGAACGCGAAGCAAAAGCAGAGGTGTCGAAGGACGTTCTATGCCTGTCTCTGTCTCCGTAGGTACTGAAGCGCAGTTCGATACCAAGAACGGTTATATTCCTGCCCCTACCCCCGCCGTTCGAGCGGTACGCATCGCAAGATGGCTGGCCATGTTTGCAAAATGGCGCTTGCGCGTGCAATTTCTACTTCAACCAACCTCTCACACTCATCCTCGCTCTTCGTGTTTCCCTTCCTTCCTCTTTTGCCCATTCCTCTAACAAGAAATAGCGATGGGCCCGATCCGAATGCTTCCTTCGTACTTTCTCGACGAGCTAATAGGTATTTGGGTCATTTAGAGATTATTAATCTGAGCAAAATGCTATCGAGAATCTTCAAGCGTAAAACTCTGGTGTACAAGTCGGTTAGAAAATCTTTTATTTTAATATACGTACAAACAGGAGAAAAATTGATAGAAATTATTGATTTTAAGATATCTTCAAGAATTATGAATTATATCTATGGGAGTGTGAAGGGTGGAGAGTGATCAAGAAAGACTAAAATTTAAAAAACTTATGAAATTGAAAGAAAAATTAATTTACATAATGAAACCCCCTTTTACTAGAATTTCAATTTTATGAAATTTTAATGCATTCTATATTTGCTTTATTTCCTAATAGAATTAATACAAATTGTGTAAAATATTTGAAAACGAAGACAGGTCAATTTTCTTAAAAATATATCATTCCATTTAAGTCACGTTCGATCCCATCGCTAACGGAAACATTCCCCGTTCCCCCTTCGCGACCATCTTCATCCCTCTCCCCTTTCATTCGATCATCCCTGTCCCCTGTCTCCTCCCTGGGACATTCTCGCCTCTTCTTCCAATTCTTCGAACGGCCGATCTTCAGCAAGCCCCTCACCGATATTTCCTGAAGCACTTCGTCTATGATTATTTCGCACTGTTATGGGGTGTTCTCGTTTGACCACCGAATACCATCTGAATATCTCTCTTTCTTCTCCTTCGCGAATTTTAATCAAACGTTTCGTTCGCACTGTTACGCATTTTAAAGCGACGATAATCATCTGTGCCAATTGGATTTAGGAGTCGAATTCCTAACCCTTTCGGGTCATATTTAGCAGTAAATATTTTCTATGATATTCTTATTTCTTAATATTTTGCACTGCTAACAAAATTAAATATATATAAGTAAAGAATGTAATTATCTATTTGATGTTTAAAACAAACTTTAAAACACCTTATGAGATATTCATTTTGAATTACCAAAATTTCATACTCTTGTAAATATATAATCTTATTAATTGTAATTAATTAAATTTTAAAGTAGAATTGTACAAAAATTTTATCCTTTAATGATTAATGTCAAAATGTCTGCCATTGATGTTAATGGAAGAATGACAAAATTGTTTTCAATTTCTACTTGTAACCACGTATTACTGTAGTTTGTAATAAAAAAATTGGGTAATCGTAAGGTAGATTATCGATAACAACCAGTTTATAAGAAGCGATCAATGTGCTCAGTAGTATGAATCAAGCAATGGTCAGACGGTTCGTCTGACTACTTCAATGCTCTTCCACTGATTTTTGTCAAAATTCCTGTTTTCTAGTAAATAACTCTTTTTGAAAATCAACATTGAATGAACCCATGAAAATTTACCATAATGTTGATAGGTACGTTGCGAACCGTTTCTCACTGAAAGAACGCAAATTAAATAATTAAATTTACTTCTACGTAATTTTTACAGTGAGCAATAAAAGAGAAAAATAAATTAATTAATTGCTAAATTTATAATCAACCGAAAACACAGCAGTTTTTCTTATAAACTTATTTTTAATACATTAACAAAACTAAAATTCCACACCACCTTATAATAAAATCAGATGGAAATTAAATTTCTTCTCAAAAGTTAAATATTTTAATTGTTAATTAGTCATGCGAATCGGCAATTCTCGTTAAGATGTTCAATTAATTATACATAAAAGTAGATAACTATACGAAAATTGAATTCATAACTGGTTAATGCGGCAGTAAAAATTTAAATGGGGCACGAGCCCGTTTCTTGGAACAGTCTTATGACTATTTGTCACTATTATGGGTCATTGTGTCTCGATCAATAAACGCTGTGCTAGACAAATCCTTGCCCGTGCGCAATCATTTTTATCGGGTATTTATTACACGAAACCGGACCAGAATTCACCCATTTACAAGCATATTCCAACATTTCTTGTATTACCATCGATATCTGAGCTACGGTCGAACAATATCCCTAGTTCTGAATAAAAGCAATCAAAGTTGGTTCCACGTAATCGATGATCAAACGAATAATTATCCTTAAAAATGTACGTTATCGATGCATGAAAATAGTAGATACTCGATATATTTATCGCAAAACTGGGCTGCGAAAGATATCGGTTACCAATAATTTCCGATATTCTAAACGTAGTATTCCATTTTATAAGGCACACATTGTTTCGTCTGAAAATAGAATATGTACGTACACGTTTTCGATTAATGCGCTCAAAATAAGAAATTTTAAGTTTGAGCAACCAGATGTGCTCAATTCCCAAACATCTATCGCTCAAAATAACAAAATTGGATCTTTTTAGCGCTCAAAACATGAAATTATAATTTTTAGAAGTTCAAAATAAGAAATTTTAAGTTTGAGCAACCAGAAGTGCTCAAATCCCAAACATCTATCGCTCGAAATACCAGAATTGAACATTTTCAAGCGCTCAAAGCTTACAATACGTGTGCGATTACCATTGATTCTCTGGAATACCAAAAAGTAACGAAAATGGACTTGGGTCAGTCCGGCTTTCAGGTACACTATCATGGCGTGCAACTATTTCGCGATACCATAAAGTGTCCCATACGCGGCGACGAACAGATGCCAGCAGCAGTCCCATCTCTCTTCGCGTGTATGCAAGCTCACGTATCCGCGTGTGTTTTGCGCGCGTTTCACCGCGGACACATCGAGCACAAGGGGATTCATTAAGCGCGCGTGTACGTGCTTCGTCAGTCTGTCGGGATGGATGCTTGTGACGTTATGATTAACGCGGTTGAATTTCGCGTATGAGATTTCGCATCGAGCCGCGAATCGATTAAGCTTTTAAAGCGCGATCCTCTGTCCCATTCGCCAGACGTTCATCGCGTTTTATCTGTCGGTTTCATTGTAAAAAAAAAAAAAAAGAAAGCTTGACCTGCATATTTTCGCTCCTCACACGCTGACACAGAACCGTTTAAACAAATGCTACGATGCTTTTGTCCTTTATGGGGGAAAGTATATATTTTTTATACAAATAAAGCGTGAACGCGTTCTTCGACAAACGTTTAGTTCCATGCGTGGGAATGTTTTCGCGTGCGGGTGCACGTTTGTTTGGTAAATATTTGCGATTGAACAATTGAATGTAGCACCGGACCGGGCTTTACACGACTTGTTTGATCAAACTTTTACCAAGTGGAAAAATTGAAACGAAAACAATTATAGTTTTGTGTTGCAACGGGGCATATGTCATGTATAACAAAGACAAATACAATCTGATGCCTAAAATTTGTATACGACTTGAAATATTATTATGCTGATACTTAATAATAGGTTCAATCTTTCTTATTTGTGATTTTATCAATGCAGAATTATTTATGCTGTATAGATATTTTTTAAAGAATCTGTGTAATATAATACGTAGTATGTATTGATAAAAATATATCGAATTTACTATTACATTTTTTACTAATATAAATAGCACCATTTTGCGAGTACGATCTGGAATAACCAGTATAACAGCGTTAGAGGAATTAATTCGTGACAAATTACCCCGTGCTATATAATTACTATTTCACTCGAAATGTTCAAACCGCCACATAAATCTTCAAATCACACGCCTCTCACCTTCCATCTGCACCCTTCCGTCACGCTCCAAATTCCCAGACTCACACACACATGCACACAGAATCATCCCACTCGTTCAATGTGTAAGATACGTTATATCACATACATTTACGTACATGTGCATGTTACAGAATATTCTATTGTAACATATGAACATATGCCTTTATAAACGAAATAATCTATGGTAATCAAATTCCTCATTAAATAACACTAGTAGTAAAATATTAAAATTTCTTAATTGGAAATATGCACTTTTGTTCCAGAAAAGCTTGAAATTATAAATAACGAAAGCTCGAAATTTCACTTTTAGTAAATACCACAATTATCCTGTTTCTGAGAAAATTCTAAAACTTCGTATGCCATAAAAATGTTAAGACTATTAACCTTTCCTCGATAAACTTAGTGTATATAAAATATAACACTATCGTTAAGTTCAAAATTAGAAATAACAGTAACTTCAACGTTCAATTTCGCTCTTTCCGTAAAATATCACTTATAATATTAACACGTCGAATGCCGCGAGGGTCACCTGTGACCGGCACCCGAAATTTTTCACGATTATAATGGTTAATATTAATCTAATAACACTGAATATTGAATTGAAATAGAACTCTAATAATTAGGGTTCTAGCGTGTCTGACTACATACGTCCATTTTCACTGTGGCATTTAACGTATTAACTTTCTTCTTATAAATTCACTACATAAAGGATTACATTCCAATTAACCTAAAGTTAAAAATCTGAACACATAATTCGTATAAAATGTCAAACAACTACTTTACCATTTCTGAACGATATTATATACCATGTACAATAAAATTGACAAAAATGTTAACGTACTTAACAATCCCTTGATTTGATTTCTATGGCGTTGACCGCAACTCCAAGCCGGTACGAACACACGGGCGTGCCAAGGATATGGAACCTAAGTTCCTGCTGCTTTTTCCTCGTTCTTTGCGGATCATTACATCGGGCCGGATATATCTAGTCCGTGAGGATCCTCCTGGCTCTCCTTCCGGAATACAATTAAAGGCCGGAAGTCTGAGAGCCATCCCGTGGATCGGTGGCACGGTATGTACGCGGAAAAAAAAAGTGGGTAGACGTGCAAGATAATGATGGAATTCGAGGTTGGATGAGCACGGTTCCCTCGGCTCCTTAAATTTCGACTTGTACCACTTGTTGGCGGCGCAGCCGAGCAACAGATGACAGTGCGCCGTTGCTTTCGATTGTAATTTGATTTTTGTTCGCATACGCGGCACACAACGATAGCCGGGGAGACGAAGGGATCGTTGTTTGCTCCAACAATTTGCGGCTACGTTTGTACGTGACTGCGGTACAGAAAGGATGGTGGGGTTTCTTTGTCGCCGCCCCTCTTATTTGGCTCGTTCGTTTACGCGAGCTTACGAGAATCGTTCCCCGTGAATAACAAAGATGTTTTTTAAACCAGGTAAAATCAATATTGGAACGTCTTTCCTCGAAACAAACGACCCATTTTTTGATTAAAGAATCAAATAAATTTTTCGTTTCATTTCATTCCGACGACTGGGTTCACATCGATGCCAGCGATAATGGCGTGTGTCGTTAAGCGAGTGTTTATTGAATAATTACTGATAGTCTGGTGAACACGGTCTTTCAAGGCTGCAGCTTATACAGCCTTGTATACGAAACGCGTGCGATTCCCGTGCTGGCCATCGTAATATTTCCAAAGTTATTAGCCAATCCCGTGCAACGCTAATTTGCCGATATCAACTGCGTTGCTCATCGCAGCCGAGGGACAAGTAACGGTAATGTCGTTATAATTACCCGCAACCGGGAACTTCGGCTTTGAATATTCAGTAGGCGGAGGCAGCCAGTAGTTCGAGTCAGCGCGTAAGCCGCCGGCCCTTTTAATTGATTCGCTGAAATAAGCCGTTGGAACGCCGCGTGCCGCGATAAGATACTCGAACGATTGGTGGAGAAATATAGACAATGGTGACCATAAGGAATCGAGTGAGATTTATCAACGATAATCCGTAACAATTATAGCGTGCCCGAATATTCAAATATTGCTAAAAATACATAAAACGTTCATTTCTTAGGGTTCAGAGTTCTTCGTAGATTTCAACGACAATCAAATTGTATAAGATAATCAAATATGTAGCACGACCCTTAATAGTCAATTTTTCACACGGCTGAGCCGTGAAATCCGATTATGATTCAGATAATACGATGATATCAATAAAATCGATAGGAATTGGGAGGTTGAAAAAGAGTAAAAAGGCGAATCGAAAGGAGGATCGAAAGTTCGTATCCGAAGTGGGTCAGTAACGTTCTATACGAACATCTCGTTTCTTGGCCCTTTCTCTCTATCTCGTAGCTACTTCATGCTCGGCCTTGATCTCGCCCCTTTGTCCCGGTACTTATTCGGAATGATATCGTGAACAAACGTGTGCGAGTGGTACCGATGCATCGCCAATTGAATTTCATATTTTACATACCACTTTTCCCTTTGAGAAGAGTTATACAGCCTTCCGTTTAAAGATAGTATCGCGTGTCCTCAATCTTTATAGCTTTTTTATCTCGTGTAATATCGCAAAATTTCTAAGAAATAATATAAAATATAAATTTAAGCAGAAATGATACAAATTTTTCTGCGTTCGAAAAATTAAGATATTTGTGCTACGTTTTATAATAGTATCGCTTTTACCGACAGCCTAATTTTATTAATTAAATTTTATTGATTTTTATATTAGTATCCGTTAGGAGAATAATTACTGTGAATTTGCCGAATCGACAAATAAATAAATTAATGTGGATGCAAACGATGTATTTCAAGTTTTAGGAATTTGCAACATTCTGTCGAAGGATGGAGGATACTTTACGACGTCTACTTAAGAATTTTGAAGCGTTTCCAATTATTTAGGATGCCAAGAAAACACGATTGGGTTATATCGGAGGCCTCGAGGAAGGCTTCCAGCTTACATCACGCGACGTTTACCCGAAAGGCAGAAATTCTAGGAATTTTTTGAATCACCCTCGTATTTCAAGTGTACGCAAGAAACCGTAAAAAAAGAAAAAAAAATTACCGAAACACCCCGCAGCGTCGGAAAATCACGATACGATTCGGCGGTGGCTCTTAATGAAAAAGTAAGTCTACCCGGTCGAATAAATTGTTTTCACGGGGCGGTTGATTTTTCGCTAGGATGGACTTTGAAAAACTGTCGTTTGCGAGACCCGTGCATCACCGTGTTCTACACCGCAATCGATTGCAATCATTCCGCGGCTTCCGTTCAACGATATTTCGGCACGCTCTAATTAAACTCGCGGAAGGAGACTTTAATTTCGCGGCTACGGTCGCTGTTTCTATGGCGCGGGCTACATTCAACCGTGCCCCTCTTTTTTTTTTTTTTTTGTCTTTTTCCTCCCCTGGCCAGACGGAGCGAGATGGAAGGACGACGCGAGGGATGAAAATTTGCTGAGCGCAGAAATTAAAAGTGCCATCGTGTCGCGAGAGTGTTTCAACGTGTTTTACCTTCCTTTCTTTGAGATGATTGTCCTTTGTGATAACCCGAGACGTTCACGTCCTTGGAGGAAAGCACGTGAAGATTTTATTTAACCCTTGTACTGACAATCGGATACCCACGCATCCATTAAAGCTTTATTTATTCAACGCTTTTCAGGTAAATTTTTATTTTGAAAACGCCGATCGACGTTTGCGATAGTTTCATAGGAACATCAAAAATTGTTGAACGAGTGTACGGTAATATTGAATTAATTTCCGAGGTAGGAATTAGATTGTAATTTATTTTAAATTTTAAAAACTAGGATTTTCGGTGAAAAATGATTACCAATGTTTATTGAGTAAGAATTAACAGAAGACCTCAATGGCTGATTCTTTCTTGTTAAACCAACATCCATTGTTTTGTTCGAAGTTAATATTTCACTAGTTCCGTGATAAAAAGGAACAGGTATTAATTTCGAAAATAAGTGATTTATGCTGGCACAGCGAAGGAATTGAGCTTCGGTAGACGGGTATCATCGAAATAACCTAATTTTTCGATTACCTCGGCCGCCATCCAGCGAGACCACTTCATAGCCGCTCGAGCGCCTTGGTCTTTCTTTCTCGTTAATAAAAAATCGATTGCCTCTTTCGCCTTATTCCCTCGTGTCATTCCTCCTGTACACGACGAAGGAGAAGAAAAGCCTGTAACGTCGGCGTGTATCCCGCAGCTTTCTCGTGTGCTCCGAGATGGCCTCGCACCAGGAGCCGAGTGCCTCTAAATGCGATCTATTTACGCGGCAATATCCGAACAATGTCCTAACACGAAATTACTCGAGTCCTGCTGCGACTTAATGCACGACTCAATTTTTATTTCACGATCTTTCGGCCTGCTTCGATCCCCTGTTGCAACGCGAAAATTACTGCTACCTAAGCCCTAGTGTTACTCCGTTTGCTTTCAGGGGTGATCGAAAGCGAGAAGAAAAGAAGTTTCCGATGTTCACGGTGAACAGATACTTTATTAGAACTTCCGTATACCGTAAGAGGATTATCTAGAAACGGCATAAAATTTGTGAAATGGAAATAAAGGATGGTCTTTGATTTAGTAGAGATTTAGGACGGTGAAACGATTAACGTTACTTGAAAATTCAACATTTTCTTTGTTATAATTAACCGAACGAAGGAGCAGCGCTGTTCAATCGAAATCATTCAAACGAACAACATGCACAAAGACCAAAGTTTCTTCGTGAAACATCTGGAAGATCAGAGCCCAGGAAAGCTTTATGAATGACAACAGAGCAGCTACGATTCCCGTTCATTTGTTCGCAACAGAATGTAATGGCACATTCGACGAACGGGAGGGGACGAAGTTAAGCATATTTCCCGGGTACACGGGAGGCACCACGTGCGTGCCTATTCCCGGAGATAAATTTCCCCGGCAAAGCTCTGACGGCTGTTAACTACGAACTAACCCGTAGTAATTCGGCCTTTAAGTCAATTAACTTCTTCGTATACCGACCGCTCGACGGACGATTAAGGCACCGTGTTGCTTGCCACGATAAATTTCTGCGGTTTATTCGCGGTTTGTCCTCGCTCATACGCGCCCATTACGATCCCGTGAACGCTCGATAAAGGATATTTCACCCTTGTACGAATTGGGGGAATATTTATGGTGGGATAAATGGTATTCGTACCTTTACGCGTTCGCCCTGTGTTTTGTGGATGGAAGGAGACCCTGATTTGACGAAACGGGTTATTTATTAGTTATTTTGATGATAGCTGGCTAATCCCGTTGCTATTTGCTTTGATCCTTTGGTTAATTCAGGATTCAATGCAAAATGTAGATTATAGGTACCAAACTTGGCACTATTTGGTATAATCGTGGTTGGAAAACTTGAAGGATTATCAGTGACACGTTGAAAATTTGAAAGCAGCGATATTCTGTAATTAGTATAATTAATTGCATGGCTGAAAGATAATTATAGCATAGAGTAAGCTTTGAAACGCTCATAGGTCCTAACGAAAAAAAAAACGATAGTAACATAACTGATAGAAAGTATTACCTTGAAAATTAATATATTTTCAACCTCTGTAAATTAATGTAAGGGGAAACAACTTTCCCCATAATTTTTATTTCAAAATAATGTAATATTAGTTTTGTATGTGTGAAAGCTACGAAGATGTCTTATCCCATATAATGTGTCTTATGTATTGACTTAAGGGTTGTTTCTAACATACTTCTGTAAATCTCATGTGTATAAGGAAATTACTCGATCGTCTCGTATTACATTTTTTTGCAGTCCCGGACGAAACAAAATTCCGTATTTTCCATGTAATAAATGTTTGCCAGGGCATCGAAAAGAGGGATGTGTACGCAGATGCTCGCGAATGAAAGAGGAAAAGATAGCAAGGAGAAAAGTATTTCATCCTTCTTTCAAGGCTTTCCCTACAGGATCCTTGCCAAGTCTGGCCCGGGTATTACGTCCTTTGAATCTACCACGAACAAGGGTTGGTCTTTAAGACGCTCGCGGGGGTTAGGTTAGTAATTTGCGGATTATACTGCCAAAAGGAGGGCAATGGAGATCGACCGAACTCGAGGGCAGAGGGAAAGAGCAGAGAAGTCGAGGGATTGATGGAATCTGCGAATTTGAGCAGTGAAAGATGAAGGGAAAAAGTCGAAAGGGTTATGGAAGAAGTTGAATTTTATAGCAAAGTTCAATTTAGATCGTTCAAATTAAATAATCTTCGTTTAATTATCAATCTTTTCGTAATCGGTCAAAAATAAAGTTTCAGTATTTAAAAATATTTTCCATATATTCTTCTATTGTCATAAAGTGTCCAAAAAAATTTGGAATTTAGATAATTTTGTTAAAAAATGAATGACTGAAATGTATGTTAATTCGATAAAAGTATATCTATTATAAATATTTAGGAAAAAATTCGAATGAAAGAAATGTTAAATATCGTTGTTTAATATTATTCAGAATCGTAAGGTGCAGGTTTATAAAAAGGTGACGCGTCTGAAATCATTAGAAACAGTGATCCGCAATCTATCAGAAGATGTTTCGTCGTAAAGACGAAGAAAGTTTCGTCGGGTTCTAAACGACCGCGAAAGAAGACGAAAAGAAGACAGCAAAGTATATTATTCCCACGTGAGAAACTGCGAAAGGGAGCAAAAGAAGATGACACAAATGAAGAGGCTCCTCGAGTGATAGTACACGCTCTCATCTGTAATTTTCTCCCTTTTTCCTCGTGTTTCCTTCGCTATCCTTCCCGGAGATCGGTATCCTCCTGCTCGTGTGCTTCATCTTCCGACGATACCTCGCGACGGAAACTTCTCCTGAAACTTTCTTCCCCCCTTTCTTTTTTTTTTTTTTCTATTTCAACAGTCCTGGAAATCTGTCATTTAACCGACTGAGAAGAGTGTATTAGCTTTGACAGCAAATTACGCTGCAACATTTCCCCCTTTTTTCTCTGTTCCTCGTTGCAATCAGTAATTTTATGGTCGATTCTTCGATGATTAAAGACTGTTCACAAAAATATACTGCCATGGTGTTATTTCGTGGCTTCAATCTTGATTTTATTATCCAATTTGAAGTCTTGACATTTGATCGTGCAAATGTATATTTTTACGGAAAGTTAATGACAAAGCAGGATCTGGATAGAATGTACAGTTTGGGTTAATTTTGGACGCGACATTTTCTTAATATTATACGTGTAAAAGTAACTATAGTATTTACTTTGGAATTACTTTCATTTAATTTAGCTTATTATAAGATAAGAAGATCGTTTGGTAAATTATTCTCCGATATATAATTAGATAACTGACTGGCATTGATCTCTTACAAATTGCTTTAAAACTTGTTCAGTTTTGTATAGATTATTCACCGCTGAAGATTCAGCCGACTCCTTATTAGGAAATTAACAAATTTTGCTTTCAATATCTCTATCAGACATTCCGAACACAATCATTAATAAGAAATCTCTGGTATCTCATTTTTTTTGCTGAAAGTTTCTAAACGACACATTTCGAGCCAATACAATTTTACGAAGCCAATCTCGTGGGAGAAAAAAAAACAATAGAAAATAGAGGAAGCAACACGTACACGTGTGTAGGAATCGAAGTAAAAATGCTTTCGTACGGGAAAATGCTTAAACCCGGCATTCCATAACCCGACAGAATGGCGCACTATTCCCGAAATGGATGGCATCGGTCGTCTCCAAACACCACGGCCATATGGCGTCAGAAACAACACCGAACCATCGCCCTGCATTTTTTCTTTTTATTACTTCCCCTCCCTCTCTTTTCACCGCTGTTCCTTTTGCCTTTTTTCCCATCTATGAAGCCCGTTGAACGCATCCAATAAAGGTAAGGTTAACGATGGATCGTTAACTTAATGAACGATGGGAACACACCGTTAAACACGCGCGCCCACACGTGCCGGGAGTAAAAACGTACGCGGGGAAATTACAGTTGACAGACATTGTCCTCGTCATCTTTGGTTCTGCGATAATGGTCGATCGAATGCGTCGTGATATCGATCATCCGGCGTACAAACATCGACTGAACAAATAACTGCTCGAACCTTTCTTTATGCTTCCCTTTTATACAAATTCTGCTACGAAGGAAACGAAGCACGTTGGATTTGAGAAAAATTATTTTCCATGATTCTTGGGCGTGAATAATCGGAATTTATAAATGAGAAATCTGTTCGAAAATCTGTGATATTAATATACACTAAATTAGGACTTATAGTAATTCGAATTTTCTACTGTATTTACTAATTAGTAACTTGAAACACGTATTAAATTTAAAGAGATTAGAATTTGTTATAATGTTAATTGCAGAAAATATAGGTATATTAGGTATTAGACTTTCTAAGTTTCTGAGTTTCAAAGAATCTCCAAATTTATGATAAAAAAAAAAGAACACTAAGATTAATGATCAAACGTTCGTGATATTTCTCCATTAATAATTTCCCTACAAATTGCATTTGAACGTCGTTCAACGTTATTTCCCGTTTCTCCCACGTCCCTAACCGAACGTCAACTCATTTCCGATTAAACGATTTTAATCCAAAGTTTTCCCGGCCGCAAGATCGCGGGCAAGAAACGATCAAGGGAGCGTTTATATGATTGCGCGATAAATCGCGTCCGTCCCAGTTCTCTCTTACCCTTCTGTTTCCCTCGGTGTCTCGATATAACCGATTTTACTGCCTCGTGAAGTCGAGATCCCTTTCATTAAGGCTTTTACTGCCCGCTAAATACGCTGAAGCGCGAACAGTTCGACTGGAGAACCGATTCGAGGGTAAACGCCAGATAATACAACAGGTCGAAGGAGCGGAACGACGGGAAACGAAGGATGAAAAAAGAGAAAGGTGGATAGTGTCGTAAAAAAAAATAGGAAATAAGAGCCAGGGGATGAGATATCTTCTTGTTGTCGTCGAATGTTAACCTGAATCACCCATTTCCCCACCCTCGTTCTCGTTACTAATGAAGTCACGACGAGTGCGTGAAGCACACGGTTCCATAAGACCGTGCCAAGATTTCCATGAAATCATTTCTCCCCGATTCTTTTCAATCGATGGTATTCACGAGACGGAAAAGTCGCGGTTGACGCGCAATTAACCAACAGATGATTATCGAATGACTCGAAATTGTTCCGTCAGAAAGTCAGTATTTTCACTTTCTTTTGTTTTCCCCTCTTCCTTATCCGTCTCTTGAAACTCGTCGAATCGTGAACAAATCTGACTGCAATCCCGTATCACGATCTGATTAACCATATAAAAATGCGTGCAAAAGGAAGTATGGGTCGTAATATGGATCTACTTAACAATTTTAGCACCACCGTTTTTTATTTTTATTATCCGGTTTAGAATTTCAACAGCACTCGTGGATGATTGAATGACACGACAAATACTAATATCTGTTTAAATAACGGAGGGGAGCAACTAATCAAACAGGTCAGGTTTCAGAGAATATTATACTTCGAGTTTGACAATGAGAATGTACAATGACGCGAGATATATTTACGTCGTCATTCAGCTCATGAATGCCACAAGTCTGTCGGAAGAAATTTGAGGGACAAGGAACGCTGATATTATTTCAAATCATCAGGGAGATTCTTTGGATTTTTAAAGAACGACCACTTTGTGTCGGTACGTGCCTGAAGAGAGTGAGACGAGGTCGTCGTAGTCGTCGTCGTCGTCATCGTTGCCGTCGTCGCCGTCGGTGTAGAACGTCGAGAGGAGGCCATAGGCGTCCAGACGGCGACGTCGTCGCCGGCGCCAAGCGCCGTGCTAACTAGCACCCCTAGCGCACACACCCACGCCTTTATTAAACGTCGCTCGTCGTCGGTTCGCCGTATACGTTTCCCCTCATAAAATTGAACACGGCGTACATACCTATATGCGGGAAGAAGCTCGAAGGAGAGGCCACGAAGACGGAAAACGGAGCAAGGCGGACGGACGAAGAAATTGGAAATGGGAGATGGATTGGGATGACTAAAAGGCCACGACATATTGAGTTTTGATTTGCGAACAGTTCGATTGGTACGAATTGCCGTTATTCTGCGTATGCACCCATGCTGCTGGGTATAGAATTGACTTTTTGACGGGTTCGAGTGGGATATTGGATTGCACCTTGATAAAAGATCTGGATTGATTCGTTTCGATGGTGTACGTTTACGGTAATTTATAATAGAAGAAACATTGAGTTTTTTTATATTTATGTAAAACATGAAAATCTTGAAATAAGTTTTTAAAATTATCTGCCTTTGGTTCTTTAACACCAAACGTGCCAAGCGGGGTCAAATGTATGAAGGAGAAACCGGTGTAATTAATTGAATATTTTATTTATAAAAACAAAAATATATGTCTGATTATTTGATTAGAAATCGAAGTTATGTTGCGAATTATTTCCATTAATAAATGAAGAATTTCTTTCTAAAAATTAACATTTATTTCATAATGGATCAAATCACCCCTTATGGTAAGAATAGGTTTATTTAAAGTGCCAGTACGTTCAATGTTAAATATAAGATGTTCTGCGTGAAAAAGTATTAAGAGTTTGACAGATATTTGATATTTTAAAGTAAAATATTGTACTATATAAAATCGTAGAAAGAAATACTTCGAAACACAATTCTTTCTTCCAATTGTTCCAATTTAATTTAGAAATACTTTTCAGTGAATATATAAGAAACACCCAACTGCCTTCCATACTTTCTTAATTTGTCACCCCCCTATATTTCTTTGAAACAGAACGTTGGAACCGCCAACACCTCGACCAGCCAGTTCATGGTATCGCACCATTTGTTAGAAGTTTCGACATCGTTCGAAAAAAAGAAGTTATTCGCTAATGAACATCATACAACGACGTAGATACAAAGAACAAAAATACAGGGTGGAAGGAGAAAGGAAGAGAACGTCAGGTGAAGACGCGTGAAGCGAAGAGGGATTAAAGTGTGATCCGGTGAGAATCAGGGCGGAAAGACAACGTGAGTCACAAGATTTATTAGATCCCCCAGTCCCGAAGTCTTTTAATTACGACGGGATAACGTGACGAAAAGCAAAATTATTTCCACCAGACTGAGGCTAATAATTAACGTTAATTGTCAACGAGCAGTTCCAATCATGGCTGCGCTAATTACCGGGCTAAAATAAACATTAAGTATAAACGAAACAACCAGGCAAAGATGGGAAGAAAATTACAGTTTAATTTACAAATAACAGATTTCCCAATTTATTCCATAACTTTTCGATAATTACAAAAATAATGATATAAAAATTGATCAGTTATCCCACGAACCTAATCGATATTATTGGTACTGTAATCCAGTGGTAAACATTTCTTGACCGATCTTTGTTCTGTTTAAATTTGTACGAAAATCAAACTCCATGATCGATTCTCGCCCGACAAATTTTCCGGAAGCTAACAGCACGGCAAATATTGAAATTTCGCTCCACCAATCACGCGAACATCTTCCCCGCGATAAAAAGTTCACCCTCAAACACGTCCATCCCAACCTCCTCCACGGGTCCGACACCAGAGGACCGACACGCTTTATACGAGCAAGAATATATACATCTTAATAGGAATGGAGAGTAGAGGGTGAACTCTCGTGCAAAATTTATTAAAACCCGCCACCCTCTCTCTCTCTGTCCGGTTAACCATCCAGAAAGCGGCGAGCGTACGTGAATTAAAGGCAACGGACACGCTGTACATGTACTATACCTGGTGTGTCAAAGGAACCATCCGGCGACGAGTTAACACGGTTAGATCCCTGTAACAGCGTGAAGTCGCTGAAGGGTAATTAAAAAGAATGACCACGAACAGACCGAACTAAATTTAGAAGTCGGTGGCGAAAATGGTGGTCGAGTTGCATGGACGTTCTAATCGATCCACCACTATCTGGAACAAACGTTTTTTTCCTGAACCTAATAAGATAAACAATAGTAATTTTGACGCTGCGCTGATCATTGACGCTCGAAGTTTGAACAAGAATTCAGGATAATTAGATGGTAAATGTTATTCTGTTAAATTCCTTAGTAAAAGTCACAAGATTCCAATTTCTGTTTAATTGTAAGATAATACAGTACTCTTATAACACGGTTAATTCTATTTGAGTAGCATTGAAACCGTGTTAAGCGAAACTTTGAAGTATAATAGATATGTTCGAAAGTACTTCGGGTTGTTCGATTTAACACGAGTCATGTCGAAATGATTACGTCGTGTTATAAAAAAGTAGAGTGTGTATGTTTAATCACCAACGAGGATTTGAAACACTTTTGGATGAATTTATTCGCGTTTGCAACATCGTAAACCACGACGGTTTACTTTTATTGCGTGCAATACGATATGAAAGATGATTTGTTACGAAATGAAGAGGTGCCAAAGAAATACTGTGCCAAACTCGCTTATGTAAACCGGTAAACTTCTTTCCTAGATAATTTCTATGGATAATATTAAATGTTATTTACAAATACGGTAATTATTGTAACACGGAAAAGGGTTGGGGTAAAGGGGATTGTTGGAAAGGAAATTCATTGTGTTAAATGAAACTTCGAATGCGAAACGCCACGATTTCCCCGTAAAATATCGCAACGACTGTAGAATAGAAGGAATAATTCACACGCGTATATCTCAAGAATTAGTAATATATTCCAGCAATTTCGCTACGAATTCTCTTAAGCAGAAAAATGACCAAATATTACGCTTAATAGTTTACGATATGAAGTTCACTGTCAATTGAGAAACAGAAACTGATTACAAAACACAGTCGTTTGAAAAATAAAAATGAAATTGAACTAAAATTAGTGGAAACACGGGTTAATTAATACTTACGTAGGATTTCAAAAGAAACCAACAGAAAGTATAGTATCTATTTTTATTTCTCTACAAGAGATAACGTCGAGTAAAAAACCGCACGTTTATGCTTGCGCAATGACAATGGATCTGATATTAACCCCGGTCAGCCTTAACGAGCAAATTAATTAACTCGAAAGCCGTATACAGTGGCAATAATAAATCATTTTCTGTTGGCCGCTATTTATCCGTATCGTTAACCTCTGCAAACTCGAGTGTGCAGATCTGGTTACAAGTCGAGAAGTACTACTACCGATAATGCCGTAATGGAATAATAGACATCAAGTACAGTTGGGACCTGAATGATATTCCATTGATGGATGGATATTATCGTTGGACTTTGAATCGATTGCGGAATTTGAGTGAACGTGTCGCTTCAAAACCTCGTTTCCGGTCACCATTATATATTATATTATATTTAAAAAATATATTATATTAAAATTCAACTGGTCGATGATATTTCAAGCATTTAATATTTTCGTAGTTTTGAAAAATTCACAGCACAGCAGTTTTATGGATATTCAACTTCCGTCAACAGATGTCACCACGTTACCGAACCGAAAAATATAATCTTCAAGTTTATATATTACTTTTCCTATCAATTAAGTTATTTAAATCTAAATAAATTAACAGGAAACACTTGACGCATTAAGGATCCCACAGGTCAACGCGAAACATTCAACTGCGGCGAAATTCCTGGCAATAAATATAAAAAAAAACATGTATAAATTTTACGCAGTAGGTAGCTCAGAAGATAGAGGAAAGTGCGTACATAATAACGCAATTTGTTGCGACGCGATATCTTAATTAGTTCCTGAGATATAGGGCTTCAAAGTTTGTATAGCGGCCGGCGCGCGCGAGGGTAATTCCGAATGGGCGCGACGCGACCCAGACTTTTTTCTAGGAAATTCATATACGCATTTCCAGGAATAGTAAAGGGTTAGACATAAACAATGACCACGTGACCGCTACGCTAGACACTCACTGTCTGGGTCCAAGCGTGTGGCGGCAGCGAATTTCTACAAAAATTACGTTTGTCTTTACACGACGATATCTCAGGAACGGATAAAGATATCGATGTAAATCAAAAACTGTATTAAAGAGGAAGGTTTCTACTTTCTTACAAGCCTAACTTTATACCGAAATTCGAAACAGGACTTTGTCGGCAGCCCTTTGAACTTTTAGTAATTTTAATACGCGTTTCTTATGCAGTTTAACGTAGTTTCTGACTTTCAATTGCTTCTAAACAATAGAATATTATTATAAATCAAGAGACACGGTCGTGTCTCGCGCCAAGTTCACGCGCAGAGCGCTGCATGAAAGGCCGACCGTGTATCTATACGCGAGACCGAAAGTTCAGAGAAGCCGAGATTATCAGATCTCAATAACGCGTTGGCGGATCGGTTTTCTATTAGGCTCAATCGATAGCGCGTACCCAAATTAGTTAACAAAAGTGTTTTTCTTTTTCCTCTACATGCCTTGTGAAGGAAGTTATCACAAGCTAAAGTTGAGATTGCGTAAAATGCATGATGAGATTTTAAGTCTTGGTCGTCGTCGTCGTCGTCGTCGTCGTCGTCGTCGTCGTCGTCTGTTCGTCATCCTTCTCTAACGCCTGTTACGGTGTATACACACCTCTTTGTCAGGGGGACTGGTAAATGTACTATTGGTGTCTTTGTCTTTAAACGAAAACGGCATAAGTTTGTCCCTTTTTCGTTGTTTCCTTTTCTAACGTCAGTTTGTCTTCCTCTCGCACACAGCGTGTCCAGCGCTACAGCAGCGCCATGCATAGTTTGACAGCTGTCAAGCTTCAGAAGTTTGTTGTTATTAATCAGATTTATATGATTGATTTCATCGACAAATTTATAGATTACATACTTTTGTGCCGTATATATTTCAGTTATACATTTTCTTTCTTCTTATAGCACAAAAGCAAGGAAATTGCAATAGTGCAGTACAACTGTTAGCTGTCAGTGTAACGCCGTACTCGCGATTCTTTGTACGGCGAAAGTATGATAAATACAAATGTGTATAAGTGCAGCTATTTATTAGTGACAAGGTGCGATACAAAATTATTTAATGAATATTAATAATCATCAATAACGTAGCATTATAAATGAAAATCATATAATGTGTGTAGGTTATGTTTATCTTTGTGAAAAGTAAGATTATATACAAAGCTTAGTTGAACATAGGATTCAATGTTGCAAAAGTTGACATGATACAAAGACGACAGCTTTGAATAATATACTTGTTTCAATTCCGATAAATAAAAAAGGGAAAAAAGTTATGATCTTAACGAGTTACTAAATACAAAGTTTTTTCATTGGTTTCAGTTGCACACCAAATTATGTGAAAAGTGTACTGGAAATTATACATTGATTAAAAGTGACTTTATACTAACTAACAATATAATTGTTATTCAGTGAATATCAGTCAAAGATAATATATTAGGAAAAACAGAGGTTTCTTTGCGATCTTGCAAAATAAGGATGGGGTTTCCTCTTATGCAAATGCAATGATGCAATGTTTGTTACATTTTGCTGTTGTTAGAAAACAGATATTTAATTGTGATAAATTAAACATTTTAAGCGTATTAATACAACAATATGAACGTAAATTACCTGAGTTAAATACATATGCAATACGGCAATGTTTAGGGGAATATTTCTCCAAAAACGTTAAACGAGATACATCCCAATTTTTTATAGCTCTTTGTGAAAAGTACGATTATATTCAAAGTTTAGTTGAACATCAAGTTTCTACAGTTAAACGATGCAACAGTAGTTGTCATTATACAAAGACTATAGTTCTCCGTAATACACTTCTTTCAATACCGATAAATAAAAAAAAGAAAAAAGTTATGATTTAAATGAGTTATTAAATAGAAAGTTCTTTCATTGGTTGCACTTGCACAATGAATCATGTGAAAAGTGTACAGAAAACGATATATTGATTAAAAGTGAATTTATAATGACCAGAAATATTATTGTTATTCAGTTAATACCAGTTGAAGACAATACATAAGGAAAAACACAGTTTTCTTTGCGAGCTGTCCCAACAACTAAAGTTATTATACTTGGATAAATATACAAAGTAATGAGTGCTGTGTTTCATCATGGTTCATGCATTGAAGAAGGTCCTTATACGTGTATATGCAGAGAAGGAATGTCCAATACTTGGATAGAAGCTAATGATGCGGAAATTAGGAAAACGCAATGGCCTAGAAGTGCTAAAAATGTATATATTATTTTCCTGCAGAAAATTGATAAAAATTAAATATCTTTATGGAATTCTTTTTTTAATTATACGGGACATACACAATTTCTATAATTACAATTCTCATTTTTTTAAAAAATTCGCAGAATTTATAAAGTAACATTTCATATTTGTAATTTTTTTACATTATGGTAAAACGAAGTTCGACTTCATTTGCACAAACCACACTTTTATGTATATTTCCTTCCTCTACACAATAAGACAACATAGAATATTGCAAGCCAAATCCAATGTTTTTGAATTATAATGTTGCAGAGTAAAAAAGAAAATTGTTATCACAAATAGTTATACATTTATTGAAGTGGGCCATTGTACTTCAACTATATCTTTACAATTACGATGGGGTGGTGGCGGGCTCTCTTTAAGAAAATCTAATTTACATGTACTATTTTCCTATGCAAATCTGTTCCTTTACCGTGCGGTATAAAAGGGTTACAACTTTTACAGTTATTTACATTTAATACAAAAAAGAATAATGTGCACTTTAAAACTGATTTAAAAAAAAGTAATTTTTTAAAAAGACGCCAAGTCCATGTTTGTACAATTGTGGTATAATCTGCACAAAATAAAGTCAAAACACAATCACTTTATCTTTATACAGGGTGTCCCGTAACTAGTAGTAACATCGGGAAATGGGGGGTAGCTGAGACGATTCTGAACAACAATTTCCTTTGCAAAAGGTCAGACGGGGCTTCGTTTTTGAATTATTAAGGAAAAACACTGACCAATCAGAGCGCGCGTACTGCGTGCGCTCAGCCGTGATAGGGTAACTTCGAGCCGGAACGTCGGACTAGAACGAATCATGGCTTAGCGCACGCAGTACGCGCGCTCTGATTGGTCAGTGTTTTTCCTTAATAATTCAAAAACGAAGCCCCGTCTGACATTTTTGCAAAGGAAATTGTTGTTCGGAATCGTCTCAGCTACCCCCCATTTCCCGATGTTACTACTAGTTACGGGACACCCTGTATAATAAAAATAATAAAAATTTACTTTACAGAAAAACCGAACAAACAGCTTCATGTATTTCTATAATATACATTATATTTTTGCAATATTACAATACTGTAAAATACAAACGATGAAAATTTATCACAAATACTTATGCATTTATGGAAGAGAACCGTCGTATTATCACTATTTTCAAATACGAGGGGGGTGGTGGCGGGCTCTCTTTCAAAAAATGTAATGTACATGTGAACAATCAGTTTACAATACTGCAAATTAGAAACGTTCTAAAATTATCACAAATAATCATGCATTTATACCAGAGAACCGTCGTATTATCACGATTTTAAAATACGACGGGGATGGTGGTGGGCTCTCTTTGAGAAAATGTAATTTACATGTCAACAATAAGTATCGTTTCCCTTGGAAGTTCTGGGGTAAGTGCCATGCCGTCTCTCAGGGTCCTTCACGAGATTCAACATCTTTTCCACTTCGTGGCCAGAACCATGTAGGAAACTCTTAACACAATACATGTGTTATGCAGCGCCATAACGACGGTTAAGTGGCTACACACACCTACTTTGGAAACTGTACGACTGCACTCTCTATCGCGGATTCATAATGAAAATCCGCGATTCTTTCAATTCGTCGCGCCTGGAGTGTCAGGTATCCCCGGTCCTAAGTCCGATGAGAAACATACAGTTCCGACATCGGCACCTACAGTATATATATACCTGTACAAATCAGGTCAACATCCCAAATGCATTTACCTTGCCACGGTTCTTGTTTGCAAATGTTGTAACACTAACATACATTTATTACTGTACTGTATAAAATAAATGTACTACAAAAAAGAGTGATATCCTAGAAAAATACTTTTTGAAAAAAGTACAAAAAGGCGCCAAGTGCACGCTTCCTAAAATTAAGATATAATCTATACAAAGAAATGTGTAACACAAAGATTATTTTATCTTTATGAAAACATTTACTTTACAAAAATACCGTACTATGATATTGGTGTATTTCTCTCAATTCTTTATATATTTATTCATATTCTGTCTATAAAAGAGATGATATCACAAAATAGCGCCAAGCAAACAATTCGTATAATCTACCTGCAAAAAAGTTGGCGCTGCTTTTTTGTAACAAACATGTCAAATATTGCAACTTAACGTTACATTCTTGTACAATTTGTTGTTGTACAACAAATTCATTGAAGTTGTGGATGTAACAAACTACAAAAAAGCAGCGCCAACTTTTTTGCAGGTAGATTATACGAATTGTTTGCTTGGCGCTATTTTGTGATATCATCTCTTTTATAGACAGAATATGAATAAATATATAAAGAATTGAGAGAAATACACCAATATCATAGTACGGTATTTTTGTAAAGTAAATGTTTTCATAAAGATAAAATAATCTTTGTGTTACACATTTCTTTGTATAGATTATATCTTAATTTTAGGAAGCGTGCACTTGGCGCCTTTTTGTACTTTTTTCAAAAAGTATTTTTCTAGGATATCTATCACACGCATTATTTAACGATTCTTTCGTTTACTCAAAAACAATTTTTGGAAAAAAAATACAACCGACTTCGGAATGCACCAAAAAGGACGAAATAATTTATATTTATATTTCGGAGACGGCGCATATCTTCCTCTTTTCTAACTAACTAACTAATAAGTTGATACTTTAAATACTTTTAAACTTTTTACTTTTAACTCTTGTTTCCTCTCAATACTTCTTCCAATTGTCCCCTTTTAGTCGCCTCTTACGACAAGCAGGGGTTACTGTGGGAGTATTCTTCTCCCCTCTCCACAGGGAGTTCCTCTTTTCTTTTTAAAGTGACCGCTCATGGCAGCACTTATCCGGAAACAAGAAAATCTCGGACATCAGCAGTGCTGCGATCAATCTTTACTATCAACATGATATTCCGAAATTTCCTATTTCGCTAGAAACTTATACATCATAACCTATCTGATTGATAACCTCTATAATGAAGTACCGATTAAACACTTTAATTCACTGTATATATAACAATTATGTTGTTAATGGAACCAGAAGATATGCAGGACATAGCAAATGGCAAAATATTAGACATATCAAGGAAGAAAACGATACTGCAAGATCAAAAGTATTCCGAAACTTGATCATTAAAATGACAGCTGCAATAAAGGGTATATACAGATCTTTTCAAACATCATAGAAAAAAATAAGCTATTTTAAAGCGTGTACATATAATTATTAAAATAGACATATGTATGATCTCTCTCGAATAAATTTCATTTGTTCTATATCTAAATAAATTTACAGAAACTGGTAATGCAAATCCCGCGCATAATGCCAAATTATCAGCTATAATCGATCAAGCAAAGACGGCTAATATGCCAGCAAGCACCATAAACACATTTCTGAAGAAAATGAGTGGTACTAAGAAAAGTGGCGAGACACATATAATACCTGTTCGTACTGCATCAGGATGTACGTTGCTTCTCTATATCGTGTCCAATAATCCTGCTCAAGTGAAGATAAATCTCAATACCTTGTACAGAAAGCACAAGTAAGAAAGCCTGTATACTTTTAAAATTTGGTACTCAATAGAAATTGATTAAAATGTATACAAATAGTGCTAAACCTGCAGATTCTGCGACAGGACTGTTTGATTGCGCAAGTTACATTGTAGCTTCAAAAGACTGTAACTTAGATCAGGCGACAGAAGATGCGATACAGACAGGAGCTGAGGATGTAGAGGAACTAGAAGATCAAGATAAAAAATATTTTCAGGTACTGGTTGTGAACTCATCCCTTCTTTTAACATCTGTTTCTAAGATACTTTGTCATAGATTATTGTTTGTTGTAGTTCAAATCTGAGTTCCTGTTTCCTGATAAAGTTAAAACTCAGCTAATAAGCTTAGGGTATTCTATCATTTCCATAGAGGACATATGTACACCAAATTCTGTGGTTGAATTAACCAATGAAGAGTTAGATAAGGTAAACAATTTGAAAGCTAAACTTTTAGAAGTGGATGGAGTTGAAAAGGTAGTAGATAATATTGCATAATTTTAACTTGGATCCAAGGGAATTATGTAACGGCATTACTGTTTGCCTGTGTAAATATGCCCATGATAAATAATCACAAAAATGAAATTGTAAACAAGTTTTATTACTGTTAACGTTTACAACCTGTGATTCTGAAAAATTAAATAAAATAAATCTGTATTCTTACAGAAGATATATTTTTATTTCGTAATACAATATTTCCTGATTAATAAACGCAGAATGGGACCAAAAATTGTCCTCGGACTAAAGTATAGTTATTACGTACCAAGGGCGCAGAATGGGTGATTGGCGCCTGAGTCGAAACTGTTGCACGAGCAACAATAGAGACGAAGGGTGAGAATCACCATACGCCCGTGTTATGTACGCTATTTTTTTAACCAGAGGGCGCAAAAACCGGGCTTTTAATGTCTATTTAGCGAGCGCAAAGTAAAGTAAAATACTTTGCGTCCTAGGGCAAAAATCGAGCACTTTGCAATCGCCAAATAGGCATTAAAAGCCTGATTTTTGCGCCCTTTGGTTCAAATAAGAATCTTTTCCTCACAATATGAAGTAAGATAAAATGCATCCGTTACGTGAAGAACACCGTAACTATTATAAATAATTGTATATAATTATACAAAATGATAATTCGTACTATATACACATACAAATTTAACACTTTACAAATATTTCGCTATATTTCTACTCCATATCCCTTTATCGCGTGTATGTTAGAGCCTGGAAAGTTTCCAATAGAATTCTTAATAAAAAGAGATTTTACAAATCTTTTTGACGACTTAGTTCTTTCGAGCCAAGGACTAGAGACAGTTTTAAACGTTTTATTAATTTTACTTCTTGATGGTGTTGCATTCGTTGCTCCTGTGTCTACTTGATCTACATCTTTCTTCTCTGTCCTGTCTGCGGTGTGTGTAGAATTGCTGTCATCTACGGTAGACTCGTCTATCGAATTTTTATGTTTCTTCTTCTTTACTTTGGTTACTTTAGACGTATCTTCGTGTGCGTTGTCTATATTTTCCTTCTCTTTTTCTACATTTTCTACTTCCGTGTTCAAGTCACTTACTTCCGCATCCTTCTTCTTCTTCTTTTTCTTTTTCTTATCTTTCGTAACCTCTTCCGATTTTTCCTTATCATAGTCCGTTTCAGTGCTAGCTTTCGTATTAGTTTCAGGGGTGGCGTTTTCGTGTTCTACATCTGGCTCAACATGTTTCTTCTTCTTCTTTTTCTTTCCTTTAGAAAGATCTTCTTGGTCTTTGGAAAGTTCATATTCCTCTTGTTTAGGTTGTGAATTCGTTTCTGTTACTACTTCAATTTCAGCAATTTCTTCTGCATCCGCTTTGTTGCCCGTGATCATTTCGTTCGCCTCCTTTTTCTGTTTCTTCTTCTTTGCTTTTTTACGAGACGCATTTTCTTCAGGTACATTCTCCTCCGCGACAAGATCTTTGTCCTCTATCCTGTGTTCGTTAGTCTCTTTATCTTCTTCCGGTATTTCTATTATTGTTTCCAAATTAGATCGTCGACTTTCTTTTCTTTTTTTCGACTTTTTATTCTTGCGTTCATTGATCTCATTGTCATTTATCTCCTCTGGTTTGTCCTCAATGTCTAAAGCTTCATTCACAAAGCCCGATAATACAGAATTATTCAGATCCTCTTGTTTCTTCTTCTTTTTAGCTTTCTTGTTCTCAACCTCAAATTTGTCCAATGTAGCTTTGCTTTTCTTCTTCTTCTTCTTTGTACAATCGGTACTGTATTCCACGTGATCGTTAAACGTTACCTTCTTTTTAGCGCCTTCATCGCTCAAATCTAAGGCAGTGTTCGTAAGGCCAAACTGCAACCTGGACACCTCAAATTCCTTTCCATTATGAACGTCATCCGACTGACAATCCAAATTCAACGCAGCGTTTACAATACCATTTTCACACTGAATGCTGCTTATATTGTCTTCCTTAAACTTTTTGGAGTTACGATTCGAGCTTGGCTCGTCTTCATCGGCACACTTTCTTTTCTTGAAGGATTCAACCTCGTTAGCAGAATTATTTTCAGGGCTGTTTAATTCCATGCAAGGATTTTCAAAAGCATAATTGCTAACAGCTTTGGTTTCTTTATTTTCTTCGGCATCAGCTTGTCCTTTGCTGTACGAGGGTGCGAAACCGAATCCTGCGTACTCGGGTTCGCTTTCTGATTTCGATCTTTTTTTACGTTTAGACATGAAAGGAAGATCTTTACCCTTTTTCATAAAATAATCAGTCATGCTACCACCATTTATAGTAATAACACCCCCTTTATTTTCCTGAGTGGTAACTTCAACAGAATTCTCCTCTATACTATTATTTACTACTTTGCTACTTAGGTTAATTTCCTTCTGACCAAATATATTTGCTAAATCTTTTGTACTGTACTTATTTACATCTTTTCCCCTCGTGAATTTCTGATAGCTAATAATAAATTTGAAGAAATGAAATACCTCTGTGTACATAATTATACCATAGCATACAAGATAAGTTACTTACTGAACGCGAGCACGGCTTTGCTTGGATTTTAACTCCAATGACTTTCCACTTAGCTCAGTTGGTGCTTCCTCTATTTGCACTATATTATCGGATTGGGTTTCTTGAAGCTCTTGTAGAAAGTCATTAAAGCTATCTTGATATTCTGACCATGCTTCATCTATGGTGTCCCTTTTAAATCCAATACCTTAAACAGATAAATTATTCCAACGGGATTAATAAATTTACTTTGTACCCAGATTGCTTTTGTTGCATGTCTGTTATGGTTAAAATTTTAAATGAAAACTGTTGCATAATATTAATTTATTTTTAATTTAACGTACAATTCATGTTTACCTGATTTATCATTTTTCAGAGGCACACGTACGTGTTCTGTTATACCCTGCTCATTCGCTCCTAGTCCTTTGCCGGTCGTCCATCCCATTTTCTCCAACATCTTTTGCCCAAATTTATCTCCATCTATAAAATCATATAGTCAACACCACAATCTATAAATTGAAACATGCGATGTTTCATTTAGTCAAACAAATTAAATTCAAATATTAGTCTACCGTCGCTCCATTGTTTTCCTCGGGGGTTCAGTGTCCATTTCTGTTTCTGACGACGTTCCGCGAGCATTGACATTGTGTCTGAACTTTGTAATTCACGAAATTAAAGAACTTCTGAATTTAACATTTCACTATTTATTACAGGTAATTTCTTCTAAATAATATTGTGTAATAGAAAGTAAGTTGATAAGAGAGGTTATGGAAACAGCACATGGGATAAAGTTGCGTCTGCCTTCCGAAGCATACTGTTGCCAGTAGCGCTATACCGATGGCCATTCTTAGTACTAAATTTAAATTCGAATTCTGAGAATTTGCATATAACGTTACGTTCGTGAATCACAATTTCCCTTCCTCTTTGTAACTATTCAAACATTATTACTAATACTTTTAAATTTGAATACCATTAATATCTGTGATATGGCTATATTTATTTTAATAATTTAAAACACGAGGCAGATAACTTCTTATTTTAATTTTGTTTATTTAAAATTGGCTTTTTATAAAAGTTAATCTCTTGATTGTCTAGTTAAACTGAACTATCAATTTCAATGCTTAAAATATTTTCAAATATCATGTTTCACACCTTTGTAATAATTTTCAAGTATTCAAAAATCAAGGTTTTATAAAATGAGACGTCCCGTACGTCGTACCATAATTGACCATTAATTGGATACGTCGAATCAAATGTGCGTACATGTGCTACGTGTAAATATCTTGACCGAGACCAGATACGAACCGTGTCAAGGTCTAGTTTCTTTGATCTTGCACATGTTTGCCTTATTGACAATCGTCCGGTTAAATTAGTTACATTTAACATATGCACTTTTATGAACCGATCAATACACTTTTTGTAATTGACATTCTTATCACAGAGCGAGCTCGAAAGGGAATGTACGATAATATTATCATTGAATGTGTTTGCTTTCGAAGTCATATCAATACATTCGAACCGATTCAAGACCTTTGCGAACATTTTGTAATAAAATCATATTTAAAACAATTTTAAATTATTTGAGACGTTCAAAAAATTCACAGTTTAACACGTTCCGTGCCACGTGCACCACCGGTGGTACACGACGTGATATATCAATTCTTTAGTCGAAATATCAAATGGCCTGAACGACAAGTCAGGCAAATAGGGCTTGGCACGGAACGTGTTAAGGGTTGCTTTTATTAAGATCCTCTGCGTATCTGTACAATTTCAAAATAATCACAGTGTTTGATTAAACACTGTTTGTTGGTGAGGCTTTTTAAATGACAGGTGTTTTGGAAAATATTTTTCCGGTTGTGATTCCGACGGCCATCCAGTTCGAATGATACTGAATGACATGTTTCTTGGTCATTGAATAGGAAGAGAACGTGACGTATCCTTTCCACAAAGGACTCTGAATTTAATTCCTTTGGACTTTTTTTTTTTTTAATACCAGTTTATGGAAAATTATGTTTACGGTATTATTTTTCCTACGTATGTTTAACCCTTTCAACGTTTAGTATCATATAACTAATATTTATCCATTTCTGTTGCAAATGTTTTAAAAAGTCTATACTGTCCTTTTAAGAATGTCCTATCTGTCATTTTGTTCATTTTTCAAGATTTTATGAGATATGCGAAGACAATTGAATTAAGAAGGATGGCATATTGCTATTATTGATTGTAAATAACATGAAAATGTGCTGTGAAATATTTTTACTTTTTTGAAATTTGTTTTGGCGCTCAAGCTTCAAGGCGGGGGGGTTAAATCGTTTTGAAACCCATGGATCTCGATTTCTGTGATATCTGCTTAACACACGCAGTTTATCTCGTTTGTGACTGAACCATTATTATCAGGGAGCAGAGTAACGGGGGCCGATAAGGGCCACCGTCCGTTTGGCAAGTAAACTCTCGTCAAGTTTCCATTCGTCAGTTGTTGTTCGTGCTTCCGTTTCGAAGGTCTGTTAGTTGGCTCGTAGCCAGTTCACGGTACGCGTTCTCAGCTTTCTACTTTTTCCCTCTTAGAATTATTTCGTTTCCTTTGAACATATCCACCGTCCCTTCCAATCATGATCTATCCCATCCTGGAGTTTCGATCGACGAGCAAATTACGTCGAATCGTACCTGTAAAATCCATTCGTGCTGGTAGCATTCATGTAAAGTGGACGTTGGATACAATTCTAAGGAAAATTCTGTGCATATTTTGATAATTAATAAAAATGGGTAAACTTAATTATAATTTTCCTTCGTGATTTTCTGTGCAAAAAGATTGTTTCGTGTTTTCTTAAATCTTTTCATATCCTGGATAATTTGAACGACGATATTTCAGTTCACCAATGTGGTAAACGTGTCATCTTATTAGAACAGGATTTAGTTTCATTGCAAAGATTTGCTGTAATCGATGTGCTCTTAGAACGTAACACCTAGTAAACACGTGTTGTACGTTCAGTATCCAAACTCCGAGTCAGCTGTTTACTATCTGAACTCTACCGTAATGAAATTCATTTCCACACACGTGATACTTTACTATCACGTTTTGTTAATCGCGCGAAAAATAATACTTTTCTTTTTAATTAAATCCCCACTTGTTAGCTTCCTATAAAATCTTCTTCGGTGACTTAAAATGTGTTGATCCATTCACAATCAACAATAAAACTTAACTTCGTTGATCCTTGCACAGGAAAGTGACGATAAAAAGTATAATACAATTAGAACGTGGTCGACGAACTTATTTTATAACAGAAACTTTTTGGATCCTTGATTTTCAACCACTTGACGTTTTCACAAAATAAAGATTTATTGTTGAAACTGTAATTCAAATTGATCGTACACGAACACATGGTACAATTGAACGAATGCTATCAGCACGAATACATAGGTGACAAACGAGTTTCGCCATTTCTTTCCCGAACGTGCACCTCCGAAAGGAGTGGAACTGGAGGTCCTTGTCGTATGGAAACATGTTTGGCCGCATAAAAAAGTTGGCACTTTTATTTTCCTCGTCCACGATTAACCGACCGGCAGTGTCTGCTTTCAGTTGAATCGCGAAACGAGAAAGAAGCTCGAACCGACCAGGAAAAAAAGAAATGGACGCGTTGAAACAGGGCTGGTTCAGTGAAATCAACGATCTATGGCCAGGTGTATCGTTGTCCCTCAAGGTTAACAGGGTGCTTCATCGGGAACGGTCCCCGTACCAGGAGGTGATGGTTCTCGAAACGTAATTATTGCCTTGTAATATTCATCTTCCGTGCGAAACGAGGGAATTACATTTCTGAATGGTGTCAGGAGTGGTAACCAGTCTTTGAAAGCTCGGACATTGTAAAGTTTCGACTTAAAATCATAAATTTATACGATTACTCGAACTCGATAGTTTCGAACATCGTCAAGGATTAAATTGGCAGGAAATGCAAATTTAATATTTAATTAATTCCGTAACGATCTGTTGATTTCTCAGTGCACCGAATAAGATATTATTTGCCTCCAAACTAGACCAGTGCATAAGGATGAAAATTTTTGTTAACGAGGGTTGTAAATTTAACTTTTTATCTTAGAAGTGACTGGGAGTTGAGGATTGAAATAAACCGATGACCTAAGTTATAAGTGAACGTGATATCGAGTAACTAATTATAAGTCTACGTTATCGTGCGAGATTAATATTTTCAATGCTACAAGAGATACTTATTATATAGGTGTTAATATCGCATAATTTTCTACTAAGAATTTATCTTCGTCTGTCGCAATTTTAAATCGTACATTTTTATGTCTCCTCGTTTTTGATTCTATTATCACGTTTTATGTACAACGAGAGCGAAATCGTGTCTTAAATTAATAAAGAAAAATATCAGAAAATCGAAAGGCAATTTGCTATTGTTTTAAATGGAAATTATTTCAATTACCCACGCGTAGGAGATCGCATGGAAAAGCGTTAATATTAGACGGCATCATACAATCCACGGAGAGGGATGAATTTTCGTATCAGGAAATGATCGCTTTTCTGCCGTTGTGCAGCCACCCGAATCCAAAAACAGTAAGGCTTCATATCCGTCAAAACATTGTAGCTCGTTAATTCGTCTTACGCGCTGTTTATAATAAATATTTAATTTATATTTTTGGTAGGTTTTAATAGTTGGGGGTGGAGATGGAGGTGTTGCCCGCGAAGCCGCGAAACATCCGCAAGTAGAAAGGATCGTTCAAGTTGAAATCGATGACAAAGTGTTAGAAGTTTCAAAGAAATATTTACCATCGATGGGTGTAGGGTTGGAACACCCTAAAGTCACCCTTAACGTGGGGGATGGTTTCGAGTTTTTGAAACAACACAGTGGGGAGTTCGATGTTATAATCACGGACAGTAGCGATCCTGTCGGTGAGCAGTTTTTCACAATTTATCCTAATTACTGTTACTTAAGATTTAGTCTAATCGATGAAAAGAAAATCTGGCAGAATTAAATAACGTATTCAAACGTAGGTCCAGCAGAGTGTTTGTTCAAGGAATCGTACTTCAGTTTAATGAAAAGTGCACTGAAACCTGGTGGGATCGTTTGTAGTCAGGCAGGAACCGCATGGGCAAATTTAGACCACGTGACACAGACATTGAAGCACTGTAAGTCCGTGTTTCCGGTCGCATCTTACGGCATTGTTTCCGTGCCAACTTATCCCACGGGACAAATCGGTTTTGTACTGGGTGGATTAAGCACAGTGAGTAGCATAATAAATGTTTCTTCTTTTAAATATTAAAAATATATGGCAACAATATGTTATAGAAGATTAATTCGTGTAATTTTAATTTATTTCTTAAACACTGACCCTTTATAGAAGTTTAATACCTACTCTGCGTCCCTCGAATGATTAATTACACCGAAATATCAAATGAAATTATTACAGGAGACGAATTTCAAACAACCAAAGATAGTTTTCAGCAACGTTGAACTCGATCGAATGGACATGAAATATTACGACGACGAAGTGCACAGAGCAGCCTTTGTTCTGCCAAGGTTCATCGGCAAAACATTGAACGAAGCACTGAATAAAAAATAAAATGAAAAAGATGAAATAATTATGGCAATTATACCATGAAAACTATCTCATTCTCTTCAAACACCTCGAATCTCACAAATAATTAAAGCATCTCTCATTATTTAAAGCTACATCGTCTTATATCGGATCTGAACATTCAATTTTAACGTAACTAAGTGAGAAATAATTGAAACAACCAGGTATAAAGTATTACAATACACCCATACAGACATAAATATACTTTGTCAATAACGTAACAAAGAAATGTTAGAAATTCTTTATTTTACCTGAATGTAATTAAGGCTAATATTGTGTATCCGTGAATACTCATAATATAGTATAATATTATAATAATACAATAATAATATGATAATAGTAATAAAATCGTAACATTCCATGATAATAGACATATTAAGACTTAATCAATTGTACTAAAGATAACTATTAAAAACAATCTGTATATAAATCTGAATTGTCAAAAAGAGAAAAAAAGAATAAACAATTATACAATGTTAAAAATCCTCTCGTTGCATTTGCTGTTATATCCTTTTAACACGTTAATATATATATATAATATAGAATCTATCATACAATTATTCGGTATAATTTTTGTTTCATTCAATTTATATTCATATACTTTCCTATATATCATGGCACACACCTACACGCATATAAAATAAAAACACTATTGACGATCGTTCTCAAAATATATATTACCCTAAATGCAGCAATGTATGTATGTATATTTGTTGTGACTCATATATCTGTACACATACTTTGATTTAATTAATATTTTCATCTTAAATTTTGATCGCAAACATTCATTTTTAATAATTATTCGTACGGTTTATCATCGAACTATTAACACGTTGACTGCCACAGTGAAAACGGACGTGTGTAGTCAGACACGTTAAAATCCTGATTATTAAGAATATAATCAACTAATTTTCAAATTTAACCTTTCAAATCGATAGCTAGCATTATTAGCTTAATGATAACGCTATCCGTGGTTTGTTTCATCATTTCTTTTATTAATTATTTGATTGTAAAAAATTTCGGATGCCGGTCGCCGGTGACCCCCGTGGCAGCCAATGTGTTAAAATACGTTTTACATAAATAAATGTTGCTCTTTTGTATAAATAATGTAAACAAATATGTGAGTCACTGTATATAAGGTTGTTTCAGAATTATAGGTACAACTATCGATGGTTACATGAAAGAACAAATTTTACTGAATGTATGCTTATAAAATGTCTTCCACGTCATGGTTTTGTTTAACTAATGTCATTTATAATATGTACAGTCGTATAAAAATGGACTTTTAAATAAGAAAATTAATATTTCTCGAATTAAATGGAACTTGTTGTGCCTTTTAATGATTTCCATCAAGTTATATCGATTGTATCTATAATTTTTCAACACTCTGTATATCTGCATCCCCTTAGAAGAGTCTGGACAATAAAAAATCGCGCAAAGGGAAGTACACTTCATAAAAATCCTTACTTAATTCTTTCTTCCTAGCATAATATTACACTATCGAACATTAGTAAAGCATTAGATTTTTGGTAATATTCAAAAATCCTACGTTGGCTACGAAATACGTTGAAAAAGCGGCAGCTCATTTGGCTCAGGCACTTTTCATTTCATCAATAATTTCGTTCTGTTTCAATCACCTTTCGCGTTTCTTAAAAATAACATCGAAATTTTTACGCAAAATATCTAACATCTATTTACAATTCTTCGTCTACCCTCGAAAGATTAACGATAATTGTGCTAATCGATCGTTTGGAACGGGTCTGTCCAATCCATTGGCCTTTCGTATAACATTATATCAATTGTCAGAATTATAAATTCTGACAAGAAGAAGCCAACGGTTGAACGATCAATTGTTAAAAATCGTCGATAAACGAGCCACCGCGAACGAATGGTATAAACAGCGGGTAATAAAAAGAGAAAATAATACACGAAACGTGAGTGTAAGCAACGGGCAGGGTTATCAGAAAGAATAAAAAAAAAAAGAAAAGAAAAAACAAAACGCGCTTAAATAATAATGTTAATCCCGAAAGGAACGGAAAGTGTTAAAATGCGGAAGGGATCGAAAGACACCACCGTGGGACCAGGCCGCACGGTGTCGGAAAGTTAATAAAATTAAATGATATGTTGCTTCTCTTGTCAATCCGTGGTCTTAAACTTAAAGTTAAGATAAATTAGAGCTAAATTAAATCGCGTGTACCATATGCATTTGCGGCGCACGATTCTTTCAGGGTCACGACGTCAAACAGAAACAATTTAACAAGGAACCACCGAAATTCCCCTTGAAATTCCTTTTCGAAAGCTGTAAATCGTAACAGACGTAACAAATAGAAACGATTCAACAAAAATTTGTTAACCTTCGTTCAAAATCATTTAAATTTACGCTCTATGTGAGCGAGATCGATTAAAATCGATTAAAATCGACGTATAAAAACGATTCGAATTTTCAGTTTGTTTCAATAAATATTATATCAAAAGACGGGAACGTTATACGATATCAAAAAGTTGAAAATTGTCAGTGCAAAGATATTGAAAACATAAACGCGTGTAATTGCGATATTACAACGAATCAATTCGCAATGGGGACGGTTATTGTCCATCGTTTCGAGGCGATAATCATTATTAGGAAGTCTAATTTCGAAAGCACACAGTTAATTCTATCTAAGGACACTTTTCTATCTTTGTCGCTAGAATTGTCGTACAAAGGCGTACAATACATCATGTACTCTTCTATGTAATGGGGACGAATCGTTTGTGCATGGAGTGACAGTAACAGGATGATTCTTCGTGTAAAATTAAACTTATTATATATAGCATTAGCTAATTTATAAATGGAATTATTAATCCTCAGTCGACGAAGTGTATTTCATATTCAACGAAAATACGGCAATATTTCAATTAAAGTGAAATGCAACATATTTGTTTAAATAAACAACTTGCATACATTGAGAAATGATGTTTAAGACGATAGAAAATGTCGAAAATTGCGAATCAAATAACTTAATTTCGATTTTTACACAAAGTCTCACCCTTTATGCAAGTTCCAGCATAATTACTGTCACGTTCTGCAGGTGTAATTGTACTGATTATCTCGTCAATACTCGTGCTTCCGAGGAATATCGCAATAATTGACGTAATCGTACGTTTCCAGTCAGCAAGGCAATTCTTATTCCGTTAAATTTTACCTAATCGACGTAGAAAACATTAGAAAAAGAGATACAAATTCATTGTTGTCAGCTGGCAGAAGGCGTACACAGCATATATTTAATAATTGTTACTACCAAACGTGAGTTTAGATTGTCTGTTACATCGGCAATGATTAGCAATACTTTCAATGAACAGCTCGATTCGCAAGCATTATCTTCCAGTTCCGTTTTGTGATCTTGCTTCACTAGTCCTATGGTCAAGGAATGCTCAAAACTTCGCACTCGAACCCTGTTTGAGTCTTTTTCCACACAGTAAATGAATTTTCTTAATTTTCATTTCAAATGTGCAAATCTTTTAATTTGAACATTTATTGTCCTAATAATTATTCATAGCATTTAGATTTTAGACATTTAAAACAAGATTCATAAAAATCAAGTACCAATTTAATTATACACAAGTAAACCCTAAAATTAGCAATAATAAGCTCGCTAACATCAACAAATGTTCTAATAATAATTGATCTTCATCCACTTTATCAGTGTCAAAAGCCTCAATCAAACGTATAACCTTCAGTTCCAAACATTCCCCTGTACGCCTCCTTAACGTCAATTAATTACATATTATAATCTATCATCTATCAACCAGATTATCATAGCTCGTACGAAAATACATATAACAACTACTTCCTGTGAATTAGGGGTAGTTAATCCTCTTTCTTTTATACGCGCGTAATATTAAATTAAAGACCCAACTAGAAGCCCCATTGGCTGTTTGTGCATCAAAGGACAACGTGGTTCCTTCAACAGGAACATCCTTCCTCGATATTCGGTTACTTCTCCTCGAACCGGAATGTCTTGGTGTTCGATTCCTGTCTGCTGGACATCGTCATGGTTACGGTCTTCTTCTCGGTCACCTTGTGAGTCATCGACTGTTTCGACAAACGTTCTTCGAGGGTATCGTTGTCGACGGCTTTGAACGTGGATAGCTCATTGCCGGAAGTGGCGTACTCTTTGGTCTCCTCCGTGGACTCGAAATTCGAGCTGGTAGTCTTGCCTGGTGTAGACGTGTACACTTTGGTCGTGATGGTTTCCATTCTTCCACCAGGGATCAATTTGCTCTCCACGTTTCTATAGCTCTGATTCTGAGGGACGGCACCAAAACGCTGTGTCTCTGCCAGCTTCTCCGATTTGAAGGTGCTCATGGGACTGTGTCCAGAGAACCTGTCCACGGTGTCGTAGTATCTGAGTTCCTGACTGGGTGAATAAGACTTCTGCTCGTAAGATCTATCCTCGCCGGAGTACTGGTCCTGGGAGTACTTCTCGTAAGAGTGCTGCTGTTGTTCCTGGAAAGCTTTGCGAGTAGGGGACGCCGGGGAGTAGGTCATGGTGTGAACAGGTGGATACGGACCGTCCATTTGTTTCCTCTCCAAACTGTTGTAGCTCTCCTGATTGATCTTCCTCTCTATCGAACTGTACTGGCTACCTGAGCCATCCATACCCATCTTTTTGTCGGAGGTAATGTATGGACTATCAGACCCGTACCGTTTGTCGTACTGATTCTCCAAGCTGTATTTTTTATCGAACGATCCGTACTGATTCTCCAAGCTAGATCTGTATTGACTGTCCTTCATTTTCCTCTCCAGGGTGCTCTGTGTGGAGTAAACTTTCTCGGGGCTGACCAAGTTCTGTCTGCTGCTAACAAATTGGTTGACGTTATATTATTATTAATTATTGACTGAGTTACAATGTCCAATGTTAAATTATCTTTCTATCAGTAACTAAAGTTTATTTCATATTCAACGCTTTGACTACCGTGTCACCGAAATCCGAATAATAGTTATTTCAAAGTACAGCTAATAAAAGGAGCTGAATATGCTAAGAATATAGAGGAATCAGTACCTCCACAGACCCTGCAATGTAACAGGGGTTTTGGAAATAGAAATGTCTAACAATACGATGTTACAAACGCACTCTTATTTTACAAAATTTCTGTAATGATAGATCAGGTTTATTAGAAACACAAAAATCGGGATTTTCAGTTCCGCGAATTGCATCTGTTTTCGATGCTGCAGTCTGCTACCTTGTGCGCTACATTTATGAAGCGATCTATATCATTCAATGAAGGATATGCAAGTATTCGAAAGATAACGAACGATCTACACATAACTATTGGATTACAAGCCCAAAATTTCGCTAATGGGTACGACGAGCAACGAGTATCAAGGCAAACTGATTACTCGATACGAGTTCTTCAAGGAAGCTGAAGGACTACTATATGTGTAAAGCAGGAATAGCAGATTAGACTGGTATCAGTAAGTTTTGAAAATATATTGCGTATTAAAAAAAAAAACTTTAAACGCGATTTTCTCAAAACAGCATTTTTTGGTGGTGCCAAAAGTTCTTATCGCCAATAATAAAGCAGCTAAACAGTTCTTAAATTGATAAAAAAAAAATTGCCCAATATCATGCAATTTTCGGCGTCCTAAACCAAGTTCCCCCCCTTAAAGGTTTTAAGTTCATGCCTGCTCGTGTAGCTGTCGTAGCCGCTCTGCTCAGCTTCAGTATCGGTGCCAGCCAGATCTGGACGATTTTTGTACTTCGCCTGTCGAATTGCTGTTAGCCTTCCTCTGGCTTCTTCGAGTTCCCTCTCGATACGAAGAACCTCTGACCTAGCGTTTATCTCTTGCGCGATTCCACCGACCATTCTGCGGTTCAAGATCAACGATCGGTCTTCCTCCTGTTGGATAGCTTGTTGTGCAGCTCGCACCAGGTTGTCCGTAGCGCGTTTCACAGCGTTTCCAGCCGCTTGCAAGCGCTTTGTACTATCGCTGTCAGGGTCAGCTTTCACTTTGCAAGCGACTAACAATTGGGCAGTACTGCTGGCCACTTGCTTCGCGCTGGAAATCAACTTCTCCTCGGAACTGACGCCTTGGACCAGCGCATTTGCTGACTCCACGAGACTGTGTGTCGCTGCTGCCACCATTCTGGCGGCGGATATCAATCCTTCGGACCACTGGCCATCGTCCGAACTAGTCAGAGGTGTTCGAGATACCTTTCCAGTTGCTATCAGTTCTCTCTGAGCGGCGCTTGCTGCCTTTATTAGCGCCGATGTTGCTGCTGCGATTGATTTTGCCGCTTCCAGGATCATCTCGTCGAAGTTCATGTCTTCGTTAGCTTCCTGCGAAGGAAACGTTAGAAATTGTGACAAACGATCTTTTTCGTCTTAATCTTGCGATGGTGACAAATGAAACAGACACTTGATTATTCTTACAATAAGAACTTTACAGTAGTTTACAACAGAATGATTCTAAATCATTATTATCATAGTATAATATTTCTGATTAAGTCTTCGTATGAATGTAAAACGATAAACTGTCGAAATATGTATACAGATCTATGATAAATAAAAATTACAACAGTTTGTTTATATAAATCTTACCATCGATGAGCCTTCGTCGATTTTCCTGACCGCCATAATAATATGTTTGATTCCTGGTCGATTATTTATAAAACAACCAAGAATATCAAACATATCTTACAGAAATCGGATCAAATCCTGTCTGCATGTTTATCTAAACCGTACACAACAGAAGCCAAACTTGCAACAGACACCTCGTATCGAGCACCCACCTGTATGCTCCTCCTCGGCCTCAAGCTGGCAAGCTTCTTAGCAGCGGCATCAATGCTGGCAGCAGCACCCAGTAACTCGTTCTCGGCGATCACCGTTGGATCATCAGGGTCCACCCAATCGTTGCCCTTCAGCAATTCGGCCACAGCCACCAACTCTGTCACACTCTGTGCGATCTTTCTAGAAATTGGTGGCAACATGTGTTTCGCGTCGCCGGATCTTGATGATATCTGCAGGATAGCCTGTAACAGTTCCCTGTAGTTGATCGCGACATCGTGGCCAGCCTGAAGAGTTCTATCCCTTAGTTCAGCTGTTTCAGCGCAATTATAAGCCGCTCCCTTGCATATCGTCAGCATATCGCTGATAGACTTTCTTCCCATGTTTGCGGCCGCGATAATGTCATCCTGCTTGCAACTGTTCCCAGCAGCAACCGCTTTTGCGGTCGATATCGTGATGCTTTTCGTGCAACGGACCAGATCCTCGGGAGTTACGTTGATCTTCTGAGTTTCTGGGGTGTTCAGGGCACGGATTTCCTGGGCTATGGCTTCGATCGTCGACTCTAGGGCCCTGGTACCTCGAGTGTGCTCATCCTCGACGGCCTTCACTGTTTTCAACAGCGACGTTACGTTGGTCACCATCACCTGAAGATCAAGAAATAGGAGAGGCTTAAGACTGATTGTTGTTGATGTAACGATATTACGATTACACATGGCTATTTAGGTGCTGTTTCTGGTGAGCTCCTCGTTAAGTGAGAGGGTTATCGATGAATTTTTCTAAAAGTCACGCAATTCTAACTTGCATACCACCTTAAGGCTATACTAATATGCTGTACTATTTGAATTTCATCGAAGATTGTTAAAGACATAATATACGTGACGTTTAGAATACTGTACATAATATGAACAAAATATGATATTTGTTAGAGTATTAATATAATGGTTACATAAAAATATATTTTATTTTCCAGATTCTGCTGCAAGAGAACTTTAATGTCGAAGGGTGCCATTCTAAAATTGTTATTGTTAAATATCAGAAAGTAGGTTAAACTCGGTGTCACTGTGTAAGAAATAAGATTAGAAAATAGTATAAATTATTTTGACATAAATATTTTTACATTCGAGCGAGTTAGTTATTGCGTTTCGTTAAGAATATTCTTCAGTCTCATTCTCGCTGAATATTTTACACCTTATCACAGTATTATTGTTTAAAAGATATTTCTACCCCAACAAACAAAACATATGAATCATCCGTAATTAAACAAAATTACTATTTCACTTGTGTGATTAAAATCTATATAAAAAAAAAACAAATTAGTTAACGAAGCATTAAGCACGTTCCTATTAATGGTTAATGCACACACGTTTGCAAATAGAATGTACGTACCCAAAGTTGTTTTGCTTAACAAAATTCTTGCCACGGATGGATTAATAAATTCGTTCAAAGGTGTAGCGTAATAAAAATTCGACGATTTATTTATTCGTTACAAAATGAAGAGAAATAAAAAAAGAAAAATAGGGGAACAGAAGGAAAGATGAAATATGATACACAAAGTTATAGTGTATACTGTATACCTAGACTGAAGTACGGTACAATTTCTTCGTATAATGAGAATGAAGTCTACGATACGAATGTATGAATTATTAAAAAAAAAAAATGCAGCAGAAGCGCACCGTGTTATTACGTTTTAGCTCGATTACTCTCATTTAATTATAAAACATAAATGCTTCGATAAATGGTAACTCGAAAGAGAACTGTCGGGTGCAAATTTCGTCACCAAGTTCTCTTTACAGTTTAAAAATGTTCAGTGACACTGTTCATATTCTCTGCGAAATTACTTCGTCACTCCTTACAAATTTGTTTTCATCCTTCTGGTACCGGACGGTAAAAAATCTCATTAAAATTATTATTTATTAAACTTTCAACCAATAAAAATACGACATGCCTAATTTTTGTACACGAGAAGGTCACGGACTCAGTTTCTGATCTAACGTATCGGGCGTACCAAAAGGTTGAAGACAAAGTTCAGTGAAATCTCAAGGTTCACGGTTCAAGAGCGAGAATCGAGGGTGTCGGCTACATGAGCAACAGCAAATCGGAAGTACGCTGAGAGGGTTGTTCGCTTTCTGAGGCTGAGAGCAGACGTATCAGCTCCTCCTCTTGATCGGACACGAACCATTCGGACTCCGAGCCGCCGACGTCACTCAGAGGCATCAGTTGCTGGTGTAGCTGTTGTTCTAACACCTATCCGGACCGGCCAGACCAAAATCGTCAATGAAACTCACAATTTCAAGTCCACCAAGTTCGTGGCAACAAAATGTTTGTTCGCTACGTAAAAATCGCGTGTAAAATCTCATGTGTGTCAACAAGCAAAATAAAAAAAAAAATAGAAAAAAAAAACAGAAAAGAAAAAGGATGAGGAAAAAAGCCGAAGATTCTGTCCGCCGTTGAAGCAAACGTCGGCTTCGACGCGCACAGTCTTGTTTTCTACTTGTTTTCTATCAAAGGGAACAGACAAATCTCGAGTGGTCACACACAGACGATAGAGAAGATGAAACACCGACACGAAGGACAGATTGCAAGGTGGACTTTAATTGCGTTTTGGTCGAGCCGTGTACAACGCCGTTTCATCGAGACGAAATCGCTAAGAGAACATCTTTATCTCACTCTTTTTGGTTTTTGCATATCTTTCTTTTAGTCTGGTTAGAGTAAAACGGTTTATCGATTAAAGTCCACCCCAAAAGAAGAAAAAAAGAGAGAATTAAGTAGGATAATTGGTTGGTGGTTAAGGGTGAAATACAGATTTAGTTGCGTTAACGACATACAACAACGAGACACTGGTTAGATTCGTCGTACGATGGGGTTTCACGTGTCCTGCGTCGTTTCTCCCTTCTCTGCCGGTTAATTTGCTGGTTGCTGCGGTTAATATTGTTTAATCAAGCGTTTCCCAACCTAGTTTCCCCAATGCTTCGAAATCGTCCGATAAAAAAGAGAGTACAGTAAACGTGAATCCAGTTTTAACCGTATCTACTGAATTTCGTTAAATTATATAATATTACACTGAATCGGAAAATTGGGAAATTCAAGTAGAAGAAATTATAATCTTCTTAAGTTTCATAAACTTTTTTGACCGTAGATTGGGAAGTGAAAGATACCCGTTTAGTCACACCTATCTTCTGACAAAGCTCTACTTCCTGATGTTCCACGTTGCCATTCCGTTACAGGCTTCTTCCACTCAAGCGTATCTCCAACGTGTAGTTAATATTAAGCCAACAGCAGGTTTCGTCGATCCATCGGCCACACCGGTGTGTACACGATTAAAGCGACAAGAGAAACGAACATCGAACAAATCATCTTACCTTGGCGGAGTCCTTTAGGTGCGCCATACTGGGGTCGTTGATGGGTTTTCCACTAGCGGCCTTGGTGGCGTGTATCAGATCACCGAGCGCGGAGGCGACATCCTTCACCGCGTTGATCAACATCACTTGAGCCTCTGGATTCTGGCTGCCTAAACTAGCAGCACCGTATTTAACAACTTCGGCCAGCTGAACGATAGTTGATACTGCATTCTGTGCTGCAACTGCTAGTTGTTCTTGAGAGGAAGCCGCTCCAGCCACCAGAGTTTTGGTGTCCTCGACCAGTGCCTTGGCAGTCTTCAGGATGTTCTCTCGATGGTCGGCAAAGGTGTCTCCTTCGTTCTCTGCGTGAAGAGTGCCAGCAGTGGCGAACATAATGGTGGTGTCCAGGTCACCGATGATGCCTGACACGGTGCTGGCTGCATTGATGCAAGCCTGAGTCCCCCTGGAACCAGCCTGAAGAGCGGCTAACACCTGCGATACCTTCTCCGTCACGATTTTACTTTGCTCCGCGACTTCTCTCTGGGCGTAGACGTCGCCAGGTGACATCTGACAAGTCCCTGCCGCACGAACTATGTCGGCGCAAGCTCTACCGAGCTCCTGCACGCCAGTGCGAAGTCTGGCCGACACGTCTGCGTTTGATGCCGCTGCAGAAGCACCGGAAGTGTCGCGGGCTAGCTGAGTATACTTATGGGAGATGTCCACAGCGAGAGGACCGAGTCTGGCAACATCCGTGCTGGATTTTGTTGACTGAAAATACCAAAAGTTGACGTTTAAGGAAACATATAAATGATTAGATACCTAGAAAAGATAATCTATTAAATTCTTACCATTTCTTGTGCTAGTCGAGCTATCTCTTTAGCAGCTTCCACCATTCTGGTCTGATAATCGACGTAAGAATCAACAGTATCGATGGTTGACATCCGATGATCCTCCAATCTCACCATCGCCCGAGAAATAGTATCGATTAGTCCTGTAACAATGCCGTTGGATGTCGAAATGGTTTCCAAAGTGTTCTGTAGTTCTTGAAGCGCGTCCTTCATGGATTCTACGGTCTCGTCCACTTCCGCGTGCAAGTTGATAGCCTTTGGATTGCCACCAGACTCCTTCGTCACGCAGACGAGCTGCAAGGCAGACTCAGCCACGGTTTTCGTTTGATCCAGCAGCACCATTTGTTGTTTCGAGTGCACCATGTTTGAAGCAGCGCCGATAGCACCAGAAACTAAAGGCTCGCAGTACAAAGCGATCTGATTGACAGCATGGCCGACGTTTTCAGCTTCGTACTTAGCAGCTGTTCGAAGAGGTTCCAGCTTCTCGCGCAGTTCACTGGCGCTACTTTCCATCTGATCGGTAAATCCTTGAACTGTGTTCTCTCTTCGTGGAAGCAGAGCTTGTGAAACGGCGCTGAGGGAACCAGCGTCCAATTCCCGAATTCTGGCGGATAGTTTTTCAATCGCCGCGTCACATTCCTTCTGCCCGGGCGCTTTGTCTCGAATGGAGGCCACTAAAGACTTTATCGAGTCACTGACACTCTTGCTGTGATTAGCCAGCAGCTGCCAAGTTGGAGGATCTTTGGGACTGATCGCTAGACTCTTCGCAGCGCGCACCATTGCGCAAGAACCGTCGATAATAGCTTTGCCAGCGCTGGTGATCGGTTCCTGAGCGACTCTAGCAGCGATAGATATCTTTGCCGGTTGACTGGCAAACTCGGGAGAGCTGGCGAAGGTGCAAAGATTGTCGACCGCCTCCAAAAGTGGCTTCGTAGCCTCTGCACACTTTTCTCTGTTAGTCTCGGAATAGTTCTGATCCAATGCCTTGATTTCTTTCACCAGAGCTGATGTGGAGTTAGCAACGTCTTTGGCCGATTGGACGAAGTGTCTTTTTGCAACAGGATTACTGGTTTTGTTAGAGGCTTCGCGGCAAGCATTGCAGAGGGCGCTGGTATACTTTGCGATCATGGTGGCTGCTGAGAGGACCTGCTGTTCGGTACTGGTAGGGTTCCCTAGACTCTGACAGCCGGTGTGAATAGCTTGAGCGGCCCTGAGGAACTGAGCCTGATCCACCAAACCTGGTTTCCCAGCCACAGACGTAGAGTCGCTCACACCGGCCAAATATGCTGCTTGAGCTGCTGCTTCGATCAATCCGCAAATTGACGAAGAAACTCCTCGAACGGCAACAGAGAACTGTTCGTGTTCCGACTTCTTCGCGTGATTGGCTATACCTGTCATGCCGTCACCGAGGCTCTTGCTCTTCTCCATTACAGTCTCGAGGCATTCGTAGTAGGTTGCTTCGGAAATCGGTTCGTTAGGATTGTCAAGAAGCGATCTCATCGACTGAATGTTCCTAATGGCATTATCGCACTCGTTTTGACCTGGTGCAGCAGAGGTACAGACGTCCACCAGATAGTTGATGGAGTCTGTCACAGCCCGAGCAGCTGCGGAGAGTTGATTCTTCGCGTTCGGAGCGCTTGGATCGGCCGCTACCGATTTAGCGGTCACCAAAAGCTTGCTGGACGTCATGCTTACATTCTTCAGAGACACGACCATCTGGCTTCGAGTTTCGATGGTCGTTTGGCCGGCCATCTCCATTCCAACGCCTAACAGATCACCGAAAGCGTTGGTGAATTGTTTGGAGGAGCTTGCCAACTGTACCGGGGATCGCACTGACGAGACTACGTTCGAAGAAGCATCGTTCAGGTTTGCGGCTGCGTTGTTCAGGTCGCTCTGTAATTGCCTGTGCAAAGAAAATCGATCATTGACTCCATTAAATCAAATTTATATATTTGTTAGTAGCGTTGCAAGAAGCTCCATTAAAATCTGAGAATCTACTGACAGCGAAAGTTGAACCCGGCTATCAGTCAAAGATATTATTCGAAAAAATTAAGATAACACCTCAATTATAATAAATAGTAGACCTCGGTACTTAATCAAACAAACACGCTGATTACTGTAATGCTATTGAGAATAAAAAACAATTAAACATAGTAAAACAGGAATCAATGATGTCAAGTGCCAAATGTTTCAAAGCATTATCGTTTAAGCGTGTTGTAAAATATTCTACACCAAACGTTAACTGTTATCTTTAACGACTCAAATGTGTGTCAATGTATGCTAAGTGCATAGAGCATTTGAAAAACTGCAACGGGCCGTCAGTGCAATTTTTGATAACAGCCCCTTATCAAATACTAGAACGTATACTTACCCATAACTCTTGTTGGTCTGCGGGAACTCGTTCATACCGAGAACCTGCGTCATATCGTCGATATTCTTGATCGCTTCGTCGACGTCTCTTTGACCAGGTAGACAGGACACGCACTTGTTCAACGAATTTGACACGTCCTTAGCAACAGCAGCCAAGTTGGCCTCGTTGTTCGGATTATCAGGACTCTTCAGAGCTCGCTTGGCTTCCTTAACCAGCGTCAGAGACTTAAGGATCACGTCGTCGGCAGTCATCAGCACCTTCTTCTGCGTCTCAGGTTGATTCGATGTAGCAGCCACGCCACGGACAGCATAAGTCAGGTCCTTGAGCGCAGACGCAGTTTCTCTTGCTGCGCTTCCGGTGTAATTCTCGTTTCCTTGCTTGGCAGCGGACAAAAGTTGGGCCATGGCGAATCCAACGTTCTTCGATGTGGCGCCCAATCGAAGGGCGGTGGACTCGGTCGTCTCGTCAGGCAACGGTCTCAAGGAAGCAGCCTCTACGGCTCGATAGAACTCTCCCAACTCGTCCTTCAGGCTATTGATCAGTTCTTCAGCTGCGTCCAATTCCAGACCGCCGCAAGCTTCTCTGGCGCGGGTCACAGCTGATCTCAGATCAGACAAAGAAGCACCCAATTGCTGCGAAGTGTTGTTCAATTGTAAAGCAGAAGCTTGATCGGTCACCGTTGGTAACACCGCCCTGGCAGCTTTCACCACAGCCGTACCAGGCTGTAAGAATTGTTCAGAAGCGTTGATTAAGTTCAGCTGTGCAGAAGAGTTATCCGGCTGAGCTTGCGTTCCCTTAACCCCAGCAACCAGGCTCGGTATATGTTGTGCCATCGCTAGGCATTCTGCGTTCAATTCTTCCTGACTGGACGGGTTTGTGTTGAAATGGGCGGCACCGGACGAAGCGGCTATGCACTGAGTGGCGGTTGCAGCAGCCTGTTTGGCGCAGGCTTCCAATCTGCTGATCAGTTTCCTTCTCAAAGCCGGAGTTGCAGCCGCGGTTGTCGCCACTCTCAGTTCTTCGGCAGCTTGACGAAGTTGATCTTGCATCTTCGCATCGTGTGGGCTGCTGGCGCACTGTCTGGCAGCCTCCACCATTTTCGCAGTGGCATCGGCCAGTACCTTCGCTGCTGCCAGCAACCGACGCTGTTGTTCCGTGTCGGTCTGTCTTTCTGCTTCACCCTTTATGCTCTGAATCAGCTGGGCTGTTGCCTGGCCTACCACTCTCGCTTGCCTCACCATCTCCCCAGCGTCCCCTGTACTAGCGAACAACTTATCGGTAGCTACGAATATCGTCTCCACCGCACCTTCCTGGATGGTCTCCTTGGCCCGTTCGCCTCTGGTGGCAGTTTTTATGTGATTCAGCAGATCGTTCAAAGTCCTGCTCACCTCGCTGGCCGCAGCGTTCAACTCTTTCAACAGGTTCTCATCACCGCATGTTTCATTGCATACTTCTAGCAAACCTTCCACAGCTTTCGTTACCTCTCTGACTGCGTTCATCAGCTGAGTCTGACAGGCAGGAGAGTGCAAGGTAGGTGCTACAACTTTCGCACAGGCCACCAACTGTGACGTTGCCAGGGCACACTGGGTGGCGGCTGATATCACACGATTCTGCGTTGCTGAATCCTCGCAGGTGGCTGCGATGTTCTTAGCTTTGAGCACCAACGCGGCAGTGGAATTGGCGACAGCCTTCGCCAAGGCTAACAGCATATCCTGCAATTCTCGATTCGAGTCGTTCTCTTCCCCGATGGTGGTCAACACTTGGTGAGAAGCCTCGCCAACCCGCGATGCTGCGTTCAGCAAATTCTGTCTCGGCTAAAATGATATTAATCAAGCGATTAATACATTCCCTACCATTAATATACATACGGAGAAACACTGAACAATTTATAACTGCTTCCTGCTAACAGAAAAAAAGCAGACTAACTGCATCTAATTGCATCGATACTAAACGTTCTACAATCAATAATTAAATACTCGTAAATAAATATACAACCTAGTCTTTAAAGTAACATTCATCCTGTTACAGAAAAAAAAAAACTGCAGCATCGTAATGAAAATGCTGTGCATATAACTTGAAACTAAACTCGAACTAATATTTCTATCGTTCAAAGCCATTTTGTAAAGTTCTTCAACACTTGTGCTTACGTATCGTTCGTAGGCGGAAATCGCAATGTAGAAAGGCTGCACATAAAGGCAACAGTTTATAACAATACATTGTTCAAAGTCGATTGATAATGATTTGTTCAGCCGTAACGGAAAGGGAAACAATGTCTTTCCTAAACAAATAGAAAGGTCTTCACGAATAGGATTAAAAGATTCACCTCCTTAGTTTCGGGTTCGGTGGCTTTCAACAAATCAGAGAAGGCAGAGCACAGCTTTCTCGCTGCATCCAAAAGTCTGTCACCGGAGGATTCGTCGTCCATCAGAGCAGCAATCATCCTGACGCCCTTGGTCATTTCCGGAAGATTGGTGGCGATCGTGGTGATCGCTGCACCCACCGCTGTGTGATCCACATCGTCGGCTGGACCGGATGTTAGGGTGACGACCTGGGCTGTCGCGGCGTTCATCGCTGCGATCTGCGAGCCCACGTTCTGTTTGTGCGTGTCTATGGTCTGTTCGATCCATTTCAAAGAAGCTGGGTCGGTTCCTAGTTCCGGAAGTTGGGCCTTGCACGACAACTCGGTCTCAGCGATGTGGATCACCTCGTGACCGGCGGTGATAGTCGACAGTAAGGCACGTTGTGGTTCGGACAGGACGGATGTAACCTTGGTTTGTTGCACCTAAGTTTCGAGTCAAGCCGTTTTAGGTGTATCCAAGAAGTTGCGTTATAAAAAGAAATGAATTTCTATGGACTGAAAACATTGACACGTTAACTGCCACTGTCAGGCATTGATGACCGACACTTTGCATCGCCTCGAATTTTATTGTAATCGAATAACCGGAAAACAGAAAGACAAAGCGAAAAATTATATAGCATTACTATAAGGTAGATAATAAGGAACTTATATGTGAAAATTAACTATTAGAATTTCAACGAGCCTACATGATGGTTCAACTATGGCAGTCAACGTGTTAGTACTACTACTGATAAACCGTTTCACGGATACTACGAAATAATTAAAAACACGTATGGAAAAAAGCTGTGTGCTATAAAAAGAAAATTTTTGCAATACAGAATTCATTAATTATTCCACAACAACGATAAACGAATATTAAACGATCAAAGTAATGAAACAGAACGAAAAAGTGAAATTTAAAGATTCTTTAATAGCCAATGACAAATAACTGAAAGATTTATCGTCGTGTACCTACTCTGTGTCCGTAATAGAAGGCGCCTAGCATGAAAATAAATTTAAACCGTCAATTAGTCATTTTCAATGTTCCTTTTCTCTTCAGCTTGCAACAAAATCATTTTGATCAATGATCTCTACAACTTAAATATACCGTTTGTACTCGCTGCGATCCATTAACGAGGCTCGATCCAAATAACTACTACAATGAACCGATGCGGATAACTCTTGCTATCGTGAATTATCAATGTATCGGATAAAATAATGTATTTCTGTGGTGAGACATTATTGGAAGGGCATTTATTCAATCTGTCAATCAAAATCGATTGAATGTGTTATAATCCTTTTCTGGATGGGGGATAACTAAAAGTGGATACCACGACCACGTTCCAATGATTAACGAACACGTGCAGAACATTGAAATTCAACGTGAGCAAGAGTACCTTGTGTTTCTGATAGATCTTACCATCGGTGGAGCGTGAGCGATGTTCACCTGGCCGCTGACAGTCGTGTATTGAGCACCGCCCATGTGCCCGGTCCCATATGGTCGAGCACCTACAAACCGTATCATGCAACTATCCCAGTGATATTTACAAGGATCGATCCACGGGATCGATTGCTCGACAACCGCGGCGACACAAGAAGCTTTCGATACCACGAATTTGCGAAAAGCGGGAAAAAACAACGTTCGCCGATAAGCGAGGCCGAAATTTACATGTACAAAAACTAGTTTTCTTATTCGTACCAAAGGGACTGTTTATGACTTTATAAGAATCAATGAAAGATGGAAGTAAACAGGGAAATAAAAATGTGACATATTTCAAGCGAAATATTGTAAAATGATAAAAGATACTGTGACACTTATTTATACAATAACTTGATGGAAAAGAAAATGTGTACTTATGTACAAAATCAATGAACAGGAATTCTCTGTCGTGCAAGGATTTCTTTGGTTACTGTAGCTTCTTTCATCGTTATGGAATACAGTGTCTTATTTGAGGATTACAATCGTGTATTTCAAATTTAATGAAATTTTATTTGGGCTTCTCGAACGATTAAGAAATTCGGAAGATACTAAGAGATGGAAATTGGGACTTTGACCCGTTCGTTCCAGATTTTAATAGAAAAGAATAGAAACGTAACTTTATAAGTGAAGATATAAATATACTTAATTCAGTTTTCGGATTAAAAGGGTTGCTGTGTAATATAAGACACTGATTTTGGGACTGAGAAAATTGCCTGAAGGTAATTCGAATTCCTCACCGTCTCCTCCAACTCTCATGACTGCTGGTATAGCGACTGACACTGCTTCCACGTTCCCTTTGCCAACATTGCTCGTTTCGTGTTGCATGATCGTTGCTCTATTAGAAAAACAAAACGTATTACATACTATCGAAATAATATAAAACATAGTGTTCTAGATAAATCCTCGTCTGAATCGTAGAAGTTATAGTAACAAGAATAAAAATGAACATCAAATTATCAAGTTATTTACTTCGAAGACCCTTCCGTATTTCCAGCTTCGATATAACTCTTCTGTCTCTGTTTCAAAAACTCCTCCATCATTTCTACTTCTCGATCAAACAAATGAATCCGAATCGTTCGTTCAAAACTAACATTCAACAAACGAAACGATACTAACAAGTGTAGTTGTCGATTCACCAACGCTGCTAATCATCCTAACAAACGTGTTCCGTTCAATTAACAAATTATCACAAGCAACAAACGAGGAACTCACTTCAGAGGCGATACACTGTCTTCGACCATGGTTGAGCCCTCGTCACCCTCGATACCGAAGTGATCCTTAGCTTTCTGCTTCTTCAGGATGATGTCGATATAACCAGAGATCAGTTGAAGAATCTGCTCGGCTTCCGTGGTCTGCACGCTGTAATATTGATCGGAATAATCGCCAAAATCGAGGGTGAACGTGTTCGGAGAAGCTCCCCAACGTCGGACGGTAGTTAGGGGCCAGGTTTTCAATATCTCTTTCGTTTTCTCGTCGAGTCGTAAGACCGAGTCTTTCGTAACACCGAGAAGACGGGGCACCAGCTTGTTCTTTCCCTTCATCTTCTCTTTGACCAAGAAAAACGTGACACCATAGGTGCTCAGAGATCTCGCCGTTTTCGTGTACAAAACTTTCGCGTCGAGTTCGGACAGGCCGACGTGCTTCTTGTGCTCGGCGAAGACCTTCTTTTCGATACCCTTCACCTTCAGGTAGGACTGCGGTAGAAATTCCTTGAGGCTGCAACAGTGGAATGAAGAAATGTTCGATCGTGATCGTGATGCTCGAGAAATTCAAGTTCCTTCGTAGGCATTCATATTTTTTCACGTTTAAAAGCTTGGTTGAGTCGTTTGTAATCTTTTCATTGTTTAGGACTTTCAGAAAGTTCTAAGATACTTATCACTTGTTGGTTATGTGAAATTTTGAAAATTTCTAATATCAAAAATGAAAATTTAAAGGGAAGACAAGTTAAACAAAGTTTCAAACTAAAATATAATTAAATAGATAACATTATTTATTATTTTGTTGGAAATATTAAGGTATCGCAAGTTTCTAAACTCCTAGAAAAGCCTCCCAATTCTTGCCATTGGGGCAAACTTTCAAGTATTCAACAAAATCATTTGGAATTGGTTAATTAAGATCATACCTTATGAAAATTCACACATCACTCGCGGATGGGTGACATGACGTTGAAAGTGTTAAAAGAAAATGTGATATTTATGAAAAACTTACTCGAGGAAACCAGGCTTGTGTTTGTCCTCCTTGTGATCACCAAACTGGATCTGGCATTGTATCCCAGCGAAAGTACAAGCTTTTTCCTGAGTAATCGGATGCGTGCCATCTAGAATTGCATCTCTTGCTTGAACGTACAAAAGAGATAATTGCACCGGATCTCGGCTGTCGATATTTTGATCGGAGAAGAAAAACTTTCTCCGCAACAGCACCGTTTCTGACTCGTCTATTCCCTGCTCTCGCAACGTCTTACTAGGATCTATCCAATTCACTGAAAGAAGAAAACGATATCTTCTTTTGTTACCGGCTGGAAATTCATATCTTAAGTGCGTCATGTTACAGTAACGACATATTTGTTTAGATAAACAAGATCTATAAACAGGACGCACCATCCATATCAAGCTACCGATTAAAGAACCAGTATTCGGAAAATGAGAATTCAAAACGGTTTCATGACGTACGAAATTCTCAAAAGGAAAAAGGGATACTAGCTTGTCTTCGCAATGGTTGGCTTCATCATTTTCAGTTATTATGTTAGTTGCAGAAATGCTTCGGGAGAATAATCCCAAGAGTGATAACTAAGTGTATGGGGATGAAGATCGTCTTAAAAATTCTATAGAATATTATAAAAAAACGGAAGGTTAGACAAATCAAAATTTAAACAATTCGAATAGGAATGCCCACCTTCATCGTCAGTTTTCAGCTTTTTCCTCAACTGATCCATCTTCGCGTCCCGTTCGCCTTTCTCCTCTTTCCTCCTCTTCAACGTGAGAGTGCCAAAATTGCCCGGCTTTTGATTCTCGGTCTCCTCATCGGCCAACTCGCGTACCAACGAGTACTCATCGTGGTTCGTGATGCCTATCTTCGTACAAATTACTACCATGAGATTGGCGACGGGCTGGCTGTCATCCACTAGCAACGTCTTCAGCGTTCCATCCAACATGCGCACTCTGAGGGTTCGCAGTTTGCGCCTGTACTCGAGCAGATCGCCGTTCCTCAGGATGTAATAATCGAGATTTCGGCCTGGTTCCAGCCAAACGCCCTTCTTCACGTCCTCGTCGGCAAGGAATAGTCCGTAGTCTTTGGCTGTTGACGTGACGAAGATCATCGATGATTACAATGGTTCTCGTTACGATTATTTTTACTTTACTTGTTAAAAGCATCTATGTACATATAGATGGTCGATTCTGTTATTGCTTAGTAAACGAGGGGAGGATAGTTGCTATTAGACCTCTGAGGTGCCATATTTAATTTATCGGAGTATTTTAAAATGCGAAATTTCAGTTTCACTCGTATCAAAATATAGGAAATTAAGGAAGGGAATAAAAATCAACAGATTCTCAAATATTTCTAACACTTTTCTTCCTACATGGTGCGTTTGGTTTCTAGAAACGTAGCTGGAAAATTAATATTAGACCCGATTACGTCCAAAATTGTTTCGAGAGCAAAGGGTTAAAAATACGATTGCAATTCACTCGAATTTTGATATTTTAAAGATCTGGCAGTGACAATTCTTTTATATTTATAATTTACTGGGAGATTTTTAAACAACAAATTGAAGTTATATTTATCGTTCCACTAGAGCGATTTGACAAACGTGATAGACAAATTCAAAAACATTTGTAAAGTACAAAAATCGTATTGTACAAACAAAAGAAGATATTACAAATATTTTTTGACAAAAATGCATAGCAACCCCAATTTCATCAGCGTTCTATTTGCATATAAATTTCCACGTGGTGTATCTCAACAAAACAAGAAAAAAGAAAATGCAAATTCTCGGGTTCGTTACTATAACGTTGGTGGATATTTTAGCTGCAAGTAGGAGCTTACGTTGGCCCATGTTACTCGCTTCAGCGAGTTTCTCTCTGATAATACGGCAAGCGTCGTAAACGGATGTGCTCGGGTCGAATTGCATCATCTTCGTGGCGTTTTTCTCCGGGATGGAGATACGCAAGGATAGGGTGGCCATTGCAACTGCCTGGGGTGATCTTCTGCGTGCACGAAAACCACCGGAATCACTCGACTGAAAGATAAAAAGACACCACTGATTAATCCTTTAAATTTATCAGTTGCTTAGCAACATTCGAAACGCGTTTGGCGCTCAAGCATTGAACATATGGCGCTGTGAATAATTTTATACGATTTGCATCCAAAGATTCTAGACTCGTGAACTGAAAAGTTTTGTAACAACTTGTCTGAACTACCCTCTTTCATTTTAAGATACTCGATGTAGAGAATGGTGTAGGATTGTCGAACGATTTCTATCACGAAGGTATTACGAAGAACATAAAGGACTTTATGAGGATATGCGATTTCTAGTTTACTGCCGAATCAAGTGCAACAAGTTGCGAGGGAGTGAAGCATCGTGCTCGTTCATGGGCCACCGTTCTATCCATTCGAGTAATTGCACGCTATCATAAACCAACGGACAGTTTTTGTTCGTTACAGCAAATCTGTGGTTCTGTTTCATTTTCGGAACAATTCCCACCAGGAAACTTACGAATCTGTAAAATTAAATAAATTAACTTGTTTTATGCTAAGTGTATAAATGACAATAAAGGACTAAGGAACTTTTGTTTAACGTTAAACAAGAATGAAATAAAAACATACCGTGTAAAAATTAATTTAATAATAAAAGAAATAACAAAATATTTCTGAACGTTGTGTCTTCAAATGATTTATTCACACGTTTTTTTCTTCCCCTCGAAACACGCCACTGTGCATCGTGGGATCCGAGACAGGGTGCAGAATCCACCCATGTCACGTTATTCGGCTAATAAAAATAAATTGTGACCGGATCGAAGCTAATTAAATCGATCGGGAATACGAATTGTCTCATTTACACCCCGCGGCGAAACGTCGTCCCAGCACGCTTTGTTTGCATCAACAAGTTAGGAATAATCCCCATCCGTTTAGCGAACAAATTACCCCGTTGAAAAAGAATTTGTCGGTTCACTTTCCCCATGAGATTAACGCTGACTAGGTAAGTTATTTTTTTTCTTTTTACTAAACTTCTTAATTAAACCTTGTAAATTCTTGACACGAAGGATAACTGTAAGCGTAGAGAGTGAAGATTTATTTTCCTTCGTGCATACACTGTGTAAAAATTGATGAACAATTCACAGAGTAAATTATTTCAGTGTATTATAAAAGATGCATTTTCAATTATTAAAAAATTAGTTATGGAATGGAAAGAAGCGGACAAATTATTCATAGTATAATAAAAATAAGGATTATTCCTACAATAATTTTTAATTTTCCAAGTAAGCACTATAAGAAGAACAACCAATCGTTATATTCGATTACGAATAATATACCTTCATCCCTCTCCGTGCAATCCCTAACGAAATATCCCGCAAGAAAAATGTCCATCGATTTCCAAGTTGCGTTACGTACCCACAGGGATGTACACTATACATCACGAGCCCTCAGAAGTCACCAATTATACAATGTTCCGTTCGTTTATTCATTTTTTTTTTGTCACGTGATAGAGGGTGGTCCACGCACATAAATTCGTTGCAAGTACACCCTACGCCAATGTGGACTAGCACCCATAAAGGTTGCCAGGCAACGGGGGTCTCTGACTGTGTCAAACCGAAGCACAACCATCCCTTCTTACCAACCCCTCGTCACTTTCTTTCTCTCTTTTTCATTTTCCCTCCTCTCTCGTCTCGTTCCGTTCAAGAAAGATTCTCTCTTGTTTTCTCCGTTTGTTATTCCCTGCATCCTTCTCCCTTAACGCAGCCTTTCTCTTTTCATTACACGTCTCCACCCCCCCTTTCGTATCTAATTTCCCAACCCTGTTCCACGGCCGTTTCACCTTCTTTCATTTTTCTTCTTCTTTGATTTCGTTGCTTCTTACTTTTACCGATATGATTGTTTCCTTTATATCTTTTTATCCAGTTCTGACAGTAATTTCTTTCATTATTGTCCGTTCCCGCTGGGTTATCTTCCTTTTTTCATTTTCGTTGTCGTCGGTTCGTTTCTTTTCAACGTTCCCCGCTTCAAGTCCCGTAATTTCATGCCGTCGATTTTATCTTTCCTTCTCACGTTTTTTTATTCCTAATTCTCTCCGCCAGATTGCTACAGTTTGTTTCTCTTTCTTTGTTACTTTAATTTCTTTGATCACTCTTATTCTGTTTTCTTCGTCTTATCGTTTCTTGTTAATGAATTATGTAAAAGATTGATATCGTGTCCCTTTGCTTCGTGTTCTTCTTCTTCCCATGTCTGTTACCTTCAATTTTCTTACTCATACTTGCATTTCTTTTGTGTACTTCTTCTATTCTGTCTCTCTATTGTTCCCTTCTTTGTGCTTCTATCTGACTGCTGCGTTTCAACCGTATCATCGGTCTATTTCCCTATTTTCCATCTATTTATTTCCTTCCTTATACCTTTATCGATTATTTTCTGGCACAATTCGTTTCCCTTTCTACATTATAGAAGTAATATTTTATTCAGTGTTACGGTTAAAGAAAAAAAAATTTTAATGTATAAGTTAACAGTGATTGACATTTCAAATGTAATGTAATCCAATTAATTAATAAAAAATTCTAAGTAGTATTAATATTGTATTATATTAATGCCAGAAAAAAGACATTCAATTCGAAGTTTGATGTGTCTGACCACATACGTCCACTTCCACTGTGGGGGCAACATCTGTATTTCTTTCCGTTCTGGTCTTTTTAAAAAGAAGAATTCTATTAAGTAAAGTAGTTATAAAATATTGTAAAATATTTTATATGTTAATAAAATTTGTATACATTGCACTTTACTCAAAATTTTGATGGCCGATGTCACTGTGCTTACATTATTCGCGAATTATAATTTTGTAATGCACATTATATTCTTTCGGCAGTCTCTTAATAAAATTACAAGAGCCATCGATCGTACGAAATATGCAGCTATCAAAGTGTTATAAAGTGTTAAAAAACAAATGTAAAATATATCAGTATATTCATAACTCAAATCAATACTAATACGAATTAGTAATTTGAAGATTCAAATTCCAATATTAGTTAGTTGTGTACGTAATAAAGAGACCCTGAATATATCTCACTACAAATTTGAAATTTAGTGTAACTGAATAATTATTAAAAAGGAGAAAAAGGAACAAATTTTAAGTAGTACTGACATTAATGTAAAATAGAAAACTTCAAATTAAAATTTGCAAATACTTCGATCGTATCCTTGATAATTCGTATCTTAATATATTTTGCTATACATGTTAATTTCTACTGTGGTATTAAACGCATCAATCAAGTAATCCAACCGGTTGTCGTTAAAAGAAGAAAACGATTACATCGAAGAACCGCAGGAACAGCAAGAGAAATAAATAGGAAGCAGTACGATTTGCTTGTTAAATGGAAGCAAATCGATCGTGGTCTCTAAATTTAAACGTCAGTCTCTTTCCGTGGCGATGACGCCTGACGGGAACTAATTGAGGGTCCGCCGATTGCCACGAGGTAACGAAGACACGATTATGCACGCTCTACAAGATTCGGTAATCAGGGGAGTTCAGTTCGCTTAATGGAACCTGGCCTACACGCCAATCACGTGGACCCCCGTTGTTGATACAGTAAGCGTGAAAAATAACGTTTCATCCTCGTTTAACCTGTTATTCAACACTTTCTTTTCGATACTTCAACCTAAAGTTTTTCGTTGCAAAAAGCTTCATAGAAAAATGAACATTTTTGTTCTTAGCTTTTATTCTTAGCTTTTTAGTGATATGTGTTTGAAAATCAAACTCTGTCGTACAATCTAAAAAGTAAAATAATTTATTAGGCTGATTCATTAAAATCCAACAAAGAAAAATTTCCAACCAAATAGCCAGCTTCGTTCCAATTAATCTTCTACAATATTTGCAACAGAATTCGAATAATCTGAATACAAAATGCATCGATTTAATCTAAAAATGTATCCGAAACGTTGATGTTCGAGTAAACCAGATTGAATCCATAAGGAGGAAAAAAATATAAAACAACGATGGAACGCGCGAATCCAGAAAGTGCATTTCCTCGAAGGAAACTTCACGCGAAAGATTGTTTCGCTTCTCTCCTCGATCGAAGATCATTGAGATTGCGGAACCACTTACAGCCATTTACTTTCGGTAGTTGCGGTATACTTGGTGTGCTTCATTCGCCGGTATCTCGAGGCGCCGGAAGCAACTCCGTCAGCTTTTTTAACTCCACCGCCGTCTTCTTTCGAAACCTCAGCCCTCGCCCCTCGACACGGGGTCAACCAACCCTTGTCCCGTTCTCGCCACCCTTCGTCACGAACCAGCACGTCGCCTCGTGGCCAACGACACACTGACACCGAAATAAATGTCGACAAGCCGAAGATCGATTCGAACGTTATTCTGTGACCCGTCGAAATTTTTCGGAACGTTTGCATATGAATTTTCTTATTGAATGAAGAAATTTAATTTTGATCAAACGAAACTTGGTTTGTGAGATTGTATCGGATATTGGTAGAGGTTCAATGTTCGTTGTTTAAGGGAATTTGTAGGTTTAATTGGTGATTCTTAATAGAAGCACAATGTTGTTTGCCAAAGTTAAAGAACTTTCTTTGTAGGTAATTATCAATACGGTATCGGGACAATTTCACCCCTGAAAGATCGATTTTACAACATCGATGACACAGTTTTTTCTTCGCAGCCCTTGCACCCCTGGCACGAGTTTCTAAAGAATGACCTCGCAAGTACCGTGAGTACCAACACTGCTACGGGCTGTTCGAATGACTTATTAACCGAACCACCCCTTCAATCCCAGGAAAACTAACCCCTACCCTCACTCTTTCTGATAGAAACTTTGAGACAAGTTTAGAAATAGTTCCTGGAACTTTTTTCCCCCTTTTGACTCTTTCACGGTACACGAGGGACGAGTCTCATTAGCGTTTTAACTCCTTTTCTGAAAAAAAAAAGAAACTGCCGTAAAATAATAAAACAAACTATTTAAAACGAATTTCTTAAACCGATGAAATTTTTTTATAAAATGTTTTGTTCCATTCTAAGTTTGGATGATTTCTTAAAACAGTTTTAAGTATAATGTTTTGATTGGTTTTTAATTAACAACTAATAAATGAAATGAACGGACGAACCAGTGTTCATTGATACCTCCATCGCTTATACGACTTAAACGAGATCTTCTATAACTCATTAATTAAGAAATATCAGGATTATAAATACGAGCGAGCGAGCGACAAAGACGATTTGATTATCGAATTGCTTTTCAATTTAACTCCATTATTTCCATACCGAATGTTCAACTCCATTGTCATTCTGCTCCTTCAAAGGAAAACTCACCCCTTTCACTTATATTTTAGTCTGCGTGAATTTAATTTCATTCATTAAACCCTCAAAGACCAGCATTTCGTTGTAGTATGACAAATAAAAATACAACGAAGAAGGAAATATTAAAATGTCGTTTAGAGAAAATTATTTTCCTAAATAATTGTGAAGCATCACAAAAATTAAAGGAAATATTACACGTCGCTTGAAATGGTAATTGATTAATTGATTGTATAACGAACTCTGTGATTAATAATTAATAATTAAGAGAAGGGATAAGTATCTGCAACATTGGTGAAAAGAACAAAGCCTGCTGTAGCAAGAATGCAAGCCGCCAAAGCTTGAACTGTTCTGTTTAGCAACAATAGCATTAATGTTAATGACAATCAAAGAAATGGTAAAAATTTTCATGTAAAATGTAACAAATGCTTCGATCAACCAACAGATTTTTGTAAACTTACAAAGGAATTAGTATATTAATATTAATACAATTGTAAACTCGATAATAACTAAAAGTTCTAAACACTTTCTTAAAATGGGATCATAAATATATAAATATACTACGAAAACCATGATTATTTATCTCAACGAACAATGAAATCGACTTGAAATGTAGCAGCAGCAACTACGCAACATTTATAGAAGAATTTCCGCTTTTTGGACTAACAAAGATCCATTTTTTCAACATTCTCCCGAAAACGATAGAAATAAATAAAATACTGTTAAATCTATTCACAGAAACAAAGGCAAAAATCAGTTCTATTAAAAACTCCAAACACTGCGCGTTTATTTTCAACACTTAAATAAATAAATATCACCATGTATGGAAGTACACCAGTACACAAATAGTAATAAGAATATTTACCCTTTCTTTACCTGCGTTCATTAATTTAATCAAACAATTTAATATAAAAAAGTGCAGAATTATTTAATGGCAATGATGGCCACAGTGAAAGAGTAAACGCCTATATTTTCAAATAACTAAACCAACTAATTCGTATACTAAAACCCAAAAGCGGAAATACCTTCTTAATCTTCTCTCCATGTATAAATATTTAAACATTAACCGTGCACGGGGGTGTAACTACACCTCTGTCCATTGTCACCGTAAAATTTCGTTCATATTTAACAACACAGGTATAAAAAGAAAATTAATGCAAATGTTAAAAAGTTTCGTATAAATGAACAAAAGATATACTGGACGAAACAAGACCAGTGTTTTCACCCGTGCACGCAGAGAGGAGATTATAAAAAACCGGAAATCGGGCTACTCGATTGATACCCAGGATCGCGTGATCGTGGACTCGAGGGGTGGCTGTCTTCGTTTCCGGTGGAGGCTCCTCGTGTAAAGGCAGTTAACTATCGTCGCGAGGCTGCAACACGGGCTCGCGTCCATTTTCCAAGGATTATGAAAACCTGGTTGAAATCCTGACGCGACAAGAGAGATTCAACCACTATCACGTTGGATCTTTGTAATATCCAATTCAATTCCCGCGAAGCGTTTCGCTGACAGCCGCCTGTTAAATATAATCGTCGCCCGATTCATGAACGTCACTCGCGTATTTATCGCTGTCACCGGTATAAAACGAGGCACCAATTGACAACCGGCTCGAATAACAACCGGGTGAACTCTTTGGTAGGCAGCAAAGCTGAAATAGAGGATGAGACGGACGAAAATGATTGGCCCGATTATTGTTCGTACGATTTACAATTAAGTTTCATTAAGAATCGGATAATTCTGAAGGTATCGGAATAGTATCTTGCTGCTTTCGATGCTGGATAAATGGGACAAGGCATTGTGCCATTCAATAAATTGAAATTCCTTCAAGCAAAATCATCATTTTGTGTCGTTGGTATTCTTCTTAAAATTGAGGCAACGAGGATAAATTTTCGATAGAAGTTAGTGACACTTGGCTTTGAGAATTATTCTAGCTGATGAAACGTGGCTACCTATTATCAATAAATCTGTTCAGCTTATTTTGTATTAAAAGTAATTATGCAAATGTGATATAATGTCCAAATTTTGTATAAAGAAATATTGTTAATTCGATGAAAAAATGTGAATGTATTCAATTCACATTCATACAGAATAATTATTATAACAAAGCAACGATATTTCGTTCTGAACAAATCAAATAACCTTGTAATACTTTCAGTTACGTTACTTCAGCATCGAAGATATTACACGGCCCGAAGTAAAGCCCGACTCACGTGGCGCACACCGCATTAATCGATTATTACCCAACACGAAACTCAATTAATTGACCACTAACAAGACGTCTGTATTAATCAAACCCCTGCTAAATCAACCTCAATATCAAACTCAAACAGTTGCACGATTAATTGAAAATGATCAAAGACTCCCGATAAATGCTTCGGCCGCTCAAAATCGAATACTCAATTAATTGTAGAAATTTCAACCCCTAAAACTCGATCAAGAAAAGAGCACGTATTTCGTCACCTGATCGCGTCACCGTTGAAGATCCAGAAGGGTAGCCAGAGGTAAAACGTGTCGGTCCAAGCTCACAAAACCCGAACAAAAAACCACCGCCGATGATCGCTCGATTAACCGGATGCGTCGGGTCATATCGAGCGAGAAAACGATCTAAACACGCACCAGGAGATCCGATCGATCGGACTGTTCTCGAGAATAAGTATCAGCAGCACCCACGATGGACCGTGTCATCGCCGAACAGAAACTGAATGCGTCGCGGTCCGAGTTAAAGCTCGAATGTAACCGAGAGGATTGTTGGGGAACCACCCCTCGTGTACTATGGGGGGGAGGTGGTTGGGCTGACGGAGAGGGTGAACTAGGGTCGAGCGAGAGAGACGATGGTAGGGGAAACGAGACGACAGGAGGGGTCTGGTGAATTCACATCGGGGATGCTCGGGGCTTCTGCGCACTACTGGCCCAGTAACACACCCCCGTCGAATCCGGCTGTGGAAAATTCGAACGACACGCGAGCTGGAACAAATTTGAACTGGAAACTGTGAGAACCAAGGTTCAGGGGTAGTTACCCTTGTGATCCTTGAGGGGGGTGGCTTGATCGAAGAAACTTCTTGCAACGGTTTTCTATAGACTCATCCTCCGTCGCATGATTGTTTCATTTTTAAGAAAAAGATACATTGCTGAACTTTTGTGAATCACCAAAATATAATACATAGGATGGCAAATTTTATATTCCATTTCGAAACGTAAGAAAATAGACCCATGCTTAAGATTTTCTTAATAACAAAGGTAAATTAATGTAGATAAAAATTCTAGTTCGCCCTTTTCATAACATTTCAATTCAGAGTAATGAATGCAGATACAGAATTAAAAATTCATTCAATCAGAAATTGACCGTAGTTATATCTTAAAAAGTTTCAACATCCGTAGAACATATTCTGCAAGTCCCTACGGCTACTTTTTACGAGGATTAATAAGATCAATTTGAATAATGGTCGACAACTGTCTCGTGAACCCTAAATTCCACTAAATTATACTTTCAGCCCCCCCGGTTTTTCGAGTGGGACACAATACGACGCGTAATTACGATTCGCAAGCCCACTAATTGGCTAGGAAACCACGGGGTTCGTTTGACAGACTACATCGAGGCCCACTATTTTGATTTATCCGGAACAGCGTTTTAATCGTGGTCAAAAAAAAAAAAGAAGAACGAAGAGAGGGATGACACTGTCGGAAATGCCTGTATTGCGACCATTACCACCCTTCTCGGTCTGTACAATGATCCTAGAGAAGGGTGCGGAGGAAAGTTGACCCTCGCATTATACTATCTGATTTCGAGACCTTGGAGATCTACTGTCACGATTCGCCCCCTCTGATAATTGAGTTCCCTATCTTGATTGTTTCACGGCAATCAATTCTACGTCCGGAGCGGCAAAAAAAAGAGCCTCGTTTGCTCTCGCTTGTTTCTACAAATTTATTTTTAATATCGATATTCCGGGAATTTGTTTTCGCGTGAGATGAATGTCGTGACACTCGAATTCCAAATTTCATAGAACCACTTCATTTCGTTCGATTATAGAATAACAAATATAGATTTGTTATGAACGTTTGATTTAACTCTAGATTGATTCGGCGGACGTTTATTTTATTTATTTTTGATACCAAATATATGGCTATGGAGGGAAATTTGTTATTATATTGTACATTTCTATACCCACAGAATAATTATACAAATACTGAAATGATTAAATTTGCATCCAACGGTACATACAATAATTGAAAGAAACCACTAGTCTATAAGAATATTTTCTTTTTAAATAAAACGATATCAACTTCGTGTACCACCGTTGTTCATCAACTGATTCAAATCTTATTTTTTGCACAATTTTATGCAATTCTTTTCTTAAGAAAGTATCATAACACACTCGAGGAATCAGAATTGCATTTTATAGTCGACTGATTGAAATTTTCTTATCGAATAAAAACTCCTAACGAATCCAACATTCACAATAACAAATATTTCGTAATGTACATTCTCTCATTTATTTCGACTAAAAGCTCATAAGAAATTTTAGCAAATGAATTGGTACGCATAATAAACATCGATGCATTAAAAATAAAATTTGACACATGGAGAAATTAAACATATAAGCATAAGGAGTACGCATGACAGAACGTCTTGAACACGTGTACGATTCTTACTCACCGGTCGAGACGCATGTTGCACTTGTTCCTCTGCTGGTCTTCTTCGGTGCCGATTGAATTTTCAAAACGTCACAAAGCGGCTCGATTAACTTTCCAAATACTTTTAATCTTTTTCTTTTATTTTACACTCGTAGCAATTTCGAAGATAAAGAATAGAAATAGAAGGAAGGAGGGGGAGAGAGAGAGAAAGAGAGAAAAAAGTTTCGAGAAGTTTTGGTGGAAGGCACAAGAACGGACGGACGAGGTTTTCGTCGAAATTCCGTGAAAAATTCGAGTCGGAGAAACGGGGTAAAGTTTCAACGATTCTTAAACTCGAATTAAGGCAACCGATTCGTGCCGCCGGGCACGAAGCCAATTCGTACAATTAAGCTCGAAATTTGAAGGGGATCGTTCGAAGAATTCGATGATCTTCAAAGCGCGCGGGAATCGAAAAGATCACAGTTCCGTTAAGGCTTCTGATCGACGGTCCACGGGAACGCGGACGGTCGTTAAAAGGCAAGAAGGAAAGCGTTTCTTATTGTCACCAGTTCGATTTTGGACGGCAATTTAAGGCACAGCAGACGTTTCCCATCGCGACAGCTTTGCACCGATCGTTAACTAAATCTGACACAAACGTAAGACTAACTATCCCAATACTCAACCGTTTAAATGAACAAAAGTGACGTTGCTCGAAAAGAACGTACGAAACCGATCGAACTCACAGATGACAGACCAGGAAACGATAACAGAAGAATACTTCACAAAACCCATCGTTACCTGCAGCCAAAACAGGCCTTCGAATCAGAGAAATCAACACGACAAAAAGTGCCGAAGAGAAAAAGGAATTTAAACGAAAAACTGAAAATTCACCCCGGGGTAATCGAATGAACGGTGAGAATGAAGACGAAAGAACACGTGAACTTGTGACACAGGATCAACGTGACTTTTTCTGTGGCCAACGATGAACGGGTGTTAAAAGAATGACGGAGATGAAACAGGGTGCAGGTAAGGTCGAAAGATAGGAATGAAGATCGAACGGAGAATGGACTTGGTGCTGGTGATACCGTGTGTCGAGGGGATGATGCAAGGACGAGGACTAGGACGAGAACAAGGATGTTACCCCGACGGCTGTCGTCAAAGAAGTGATAGGTCTGCGGCCTGGCGCGCGGTACCCAAACCAAAGACACCACCGAAGGATGCACATGCGCTGATACACCGGCAAGAATTCGACTCTGTGATTGGTCCAGCCTGATGGTGGTAGTTTTCCTTCCACCCCCAATAATTCGAGTGGTATCCTGCGACCCCTCTCGAGCATCGCAGCGCACACACACACACACACACGTGATGGAACACTACGTTTGTTGAAATTTGAGTTAATGATAGTTGTCTATCATTGTCACCTTACCTTTCTTTGTTTCTTCTTTATTTTTTCGATTTTTGTTGTTATTGAACGTTATCGCTGATCGAGAGTGGAAGATGAAAAGTAGAAAAAATTAAAGGAATTGGATGAGTTATAGGTAACTTAACATTAACATTGTCAATTTTTAAAAAATTCTATGAAGTTCTTAGATGAATTCGGTTTTAATGGTATAATTGTTATGGGAATAACTTTCCTGCAAGTATAATTCAATTTGATTATTAATTAATACCATTATTCTGTTACTTAATAGTAATTCATGATTAGGAAGAGTGATTTTTACTTTCAATTTTCAGTGTTACAGGCAAAAAAAAAATAACAATCAATCGATTTCTAATCAACACACAATTATTAAAATTATATAACTCAGAGGAACTAAAACAAATTCCACCTATACTCGTAACAAACTGTATCACTGTACGAAAGAAATATCTAGTTTCGTGGAAAAAGGTATTTTATCAAATAAGAAGTGGAGAACTACAGAATCATTCACCCGGTACACAATCCATCCAATTAATTTCTCGTCAAATGCGAGCGAGCTTTGTCCGACGAATTGACAGGAAATTTTCATAACAATTTCGGTAATTTTCCTGGGGCTGAATTTAAACAAGCAAGCGCACAAAAGGTCCGACGAAAATCGAGCCCTATCAGATTGGGGGGACGCAAAGGGATGGTAATGCGAGTCCGTAGGGGGGTGGTCGCCTACAGAGGGTGGGAGAGTGTCACTCAGGAGCACGACGTGTAAGAGAATGGTCACCATCCCGGGGGGTGAATTGAGATGTACAGGCAATTTATGCAACGGCACTTTCGTTCGGAAGTCAGGAAGCTGACCATGAATGCTTGCAAAACAGCGCAGGGATGATAACACCTTGCTTGTTTTGCAAGAAAATACACCACTTTTCTTACCCTAAAAATCCATTTCTGTTATAAACTTTTAATAATCGATTGATTAATTTTTGGTGAAAATTGTGATAAAATTTTTCCTAATCATTTTGAACAAATGCCTTAAAATATGAAAATTGAAGAATTCGGAAAGCCGTAAAATATAAAACAAATTTTTAAATTCTTTTTAGATGACATAATGTTGAGTCTCTGATCGCAATTTTATCCCAATTTATTATTCTATTATAGAATTGTGACTGCAATTTACGATTCCTTGTTTCAAATGATAAAAAATGTTAATTAAAACAATCATTGTTGCTATTTTATTAAAAGTAAACAATATTGAGACTATTATTAAATTTTTATCCCAAAATCTGATTGATTAATTTGCAGATTGATAATAATCTTACGGAAAACTGAGTAACATTTTTTAATTAATAGCACGACACTGTTTCTTTCAGCTGGTTACACAGAATTTTCTTTTATTTCTGAAACTGTTTGAATGAATACTAGTGAGATGTCACGGGACAAGGGATGATTCACCCTTCCTGGGCGAAAAATGAATTAGTTCCAGAGAAGTCGAGAAGATTAAAGCGTGAAGCGGTGTAATACTATCCAGGAATGACTTAAACACTGCTTTATCTCTTCCTTGTAACAATTCCAAACTATTATAAATTATACAGAAAGATATACTTGTTTCAAGTAATAGTGTTACTTAGAAAGTTTACAAAAGAAGTTTATAACTTTTCGTATTACTATTATAATAATAATATAAAGTAGCAAACTGGAAGCTTAAATTCGAAAGTTACTCCTATTTCCAGCAGTTCGACTGCCAAAATAAGTAGAAACATCGATCCATAGTCAGACACAAAATAATTTAAATTACTAAGGATATCAAGCACCAATTTCTAAATCTAAATTTCTAAATTCCGTACTTTTAATGACACTCGAAACCGTTTCTCCACTTTTACATTAATTATTTTACTAATTTAAATTCGTAACGCAATTAGCAACGACTCCGTGTCTGACTATGCACGTCCTTATTCACTGTTACAGTGGACGCGTTAAATTCGATCAAAAATCAGCAAAGGAAGAACGATCCTCAACTTTAAGACTAAATGAAAAGAAACGAAGTCACAGAACGTTATCGAAACGTTTTTAAAACAACCACAAGGTGGTCCGAAACAATTGCCGGAACACAGCGAGGGTGGATATAGTTTATTCTGTTAGACGCAGAAACCAGGGGGATGAAAGGACGGAAGGAAGGAGAGAGAGAGAGAAAAAAAAAGGAAGGGAACATGCAGGATGGTTTTCTTCGGGGACAAGGCTAAGAAACCCCGCTGCGTATATCCCTTTTTCTCGGTTTTTGTTCGCTCCTTCCGTCTCTCTTATTTCCTCGATTGGACTGTCCCTCTCTTTGGAGCCATCAAGCCTTATCGTGGTACCGTCAATCACTCTCTTCGTATACGGTCGAACTTATCGTTCGATTAATCGCACTGACAATGCGCCTGTCGATCCAACTTACCGCCCGCCCCAAATCCATATGGTCGACTCCCGATGCAAAATTTTGTTCCCGAAAACCGATGTTCATTTAAGCCGATACTTTGTCGAGCTAACCCCCTATCCACTGGTGTAACTTCGAAGCAATATATTAAACAGATCGCTATTTAACCCTCATATTAAATTACCTCAACATACATGTTTAACAGACTCGACAAAGTATAGTATCTCGAAGAATAAGGATTGAAAGTAGATCAAGGAATAAGAAGGAAAAAAAAATGGTACACAAACATGAAAATCTCGAGGTTACGCAAACTCGCCAACCAAACTTCCGGTGGCTGTCGGCACGACCGGATATGCTCTATGGATCAGACATGGCGCGGTACTTGTTTGTTAGCAGACGACTTTGTACAACAGCTCGTATCATCGGCGCCAAAATGTCTGGGCCACTGCTATTGGCGAATTTCTAGAGTGCCGTCCTCGTCATTCGCGATAAATCAATGTGTCAATTTGTGCTCGCGTTAAAACAGAAATTATCGAGCTGAGATAAAAAGTGAATATATTCGGTTTTCATTCTAACGAAAAATTAGTCGATTCGTATCAAAAGTGTTAATAGTATAATTATCCAATACAAATATATTTTATGTTTTATTTTAACACATAAACTTTTATGTAATTTTAATATGATTAAGAGGAATTATGAAGCGTTGATAAGACCACAAACACAAGGTTTGCCAAGATCGGTGAAACATCTAAGCGAATGCAACTGCAGGTCGACAGATGGGTCGATTACACCAACCCACAAACCGAAGAATATAAAGATAATTCAACGAGATAAGAGGGAATCAGTCAGCAGAGATCTTCGACTTCTGACGCCGTTCGCTATGGTTCATTGAAGATCTGCCTGATTTATGAAGAGTACCATGTGGACAGTTTGATGGTATTCGTGCGACGAATGATTAAGCGAGGAGATACGTGCAACGATAAACTTTCTATCAACGTTACTCGAGGAAGTAACAACTATGCATATTTCACTCCGTATTAAACGCACAAAATAACCCATTTCAGAATATTCTGTTCCAAATCTAAATCTTCGTAATTATTTACCTTGAAATATGATTTTAACACAAAGATTGCCATAACTGAATACAATGAAATAAAAACATACTTTCTAAAAAATATCGTGCAACGAATAAAAAAGTACAATCCTTATAAGAAACTAAAATCATCCCCGACTAAAAATTGCCAGTAAAAATAATCCTCCGAGTTGCGCACAAAATCCAGAAACCAGAGGAGTACTTTTAACGTTCACCAATTTCCGACCGAAATTTCAATTTCTCCCAAGAATTTAATTTCACGAAACTGCACTCCGCCGATGCTCCGTCCGAGTTTCACCCTCCAACCAGCTGCACCGGTCTAAATTTCGATTTCCCGCGAAAAAACTCGAAATTTATCATATAAAACACCCTCCTCGACCGGTGTGTGCGAGCTGCACGCGTCACGAGAATCTAATTCGTCGGGCCTGCGGCTAAGGTGCATATCCGTAGCCACCCCTTTTCACAATCGTCGGATGCCTATTCAAATTTTACGGGCCGCATTTGTCGCAATTAAGTATTGCGCTTTCCGGGGTTATGGGCCAGAAAGTATTCCATATTGGGCGAAAGGGAAAGAGGCATCGGTCGGCTGTCTCGTGGAATAAGGATGAATTCGTGGACCAAACGCGTGGTTGGACGCGGGAAGGGTAGGTTTATGACACCACGGGGGTAGCGGTGAACACTTTCACGATTCGTCTGACTCATAGACGGAAGAGGAACGAAGAGCGAACAAACGTGTGAAAGGACGAAGATGCGGACAGTTTTACGAGGATTTTGACGAAACAGCGAACCCTGAAAGACCATTTTGTAAATCGAAAACGAATCGTACTTCGTAGACTGGTGGAGAAAAAATTGCGCCATCTAAACATCCGGATCGCATCAATCTCGAAATTACATAAATGTTTCTGGAACTGATCTTGGAAAATATGATTGAAATTGACTGTAAACCTTTAAAAAATATACCAATTTTAATTATTTTTCCCTCTTAACAGTTCAGAAAACATAACGTTCAGATTCATATGAATTTGATTTTTCAATGGTGCTTAACAATGGATCAACTAATCAACTAACACCATAAAAGGATAATTGTGAGTAGTATCACTACTGTACATATTAATATAATACGTGATATTATTAAAAATAAAAGTAATTTCTTCTTTCTCCTTTTTATAAACCAAGCGTGAAAATGAGAGATATTTTTCCACTCAATAACACCCTTGTTTCAGCCCCACGTAGGGATCCTCATCGGGGGTATTTATTATAATTTGAACACTTCATCTAATTACAGAAATTCAACAGGTGACTATAAAACTATATATTTATTAATAGTATGAGTAACGATACTTGTGTGTGTTGTACTTATGTAAAGTATTTCGATTACAAGTAGACCGTTAATGGAAGAGGGCAGTTAATCGATTTGACTGAATATTTAAGTGGACGTTGAGGAGTTTCATATTGAGTTTAAATCCTGAATCTCAACACATTATCCACCGTTCTAGAATGAAAAAATAAGCCCCACTACTTTCTAACTTAATAGTAATTAAAAATTAGACGGCGTAATTCCTATTTTCAATTTATACTCAATTGTAGCACACTTATGTTTCATTATTTCAGCAGTGTTATTGACGAGAAATTAATAATTAAAAGTTGACTAATCGGTTTTCCAATAACAATGGGTAGTACTGAAAAGCCTATTAATAGGCTGCCGGTAGATAAAATGTTAAATTTCTTGCGCAGGATGATTTTTATCATTATATGGTATATATAATTACTTACAGCTTTTCGTTGGTTCTTCTATCGTATGTCGTGATATTTTGTTCCTCTGGTATGCGTGTATGTGTGTGGCAACAGTTGCTACTCGTTCCTCAGGCCCTTCTGAAAGCTAACGAAAGTAACCGAATTATTCGTCTTCTTTATATCGTACATAATTGCTATTATTTGTCATTAGAATTATTGTGCGCCAATTAAATTGTTACACTGAAATTTCACGCTTGTACGTTTTTATATATTTATAAACAGTCATTCAAAACCAAAGATACACGGAAAAAGAAGGTAAAACCTTTTATGAAGAAAAAGAAAAAGGATGATACGAAATGAAATTAAAAAAAAGAAGAAGCACGAAAAGATACTGAAGAGTAACGCGAAACATCTATCGGGTGAGGATTCGTACTAAGGCGAAAAAGAAAAACGAAAGGGGAATCAAAGGAATAAAGAACCCTATTCTCGTTAAAAAAAGGCAAGGACATTCATTAATTTCAGGAGCAACCAGTATTTATCAAAGATGAAAATAGTGACTTAAATTGCACGTTTTTTTTTGGGACATTCTCAGCTTCACTTTCGAGTGAAGTTTGAACTTTTTTAAAGTACAAAGAATGTAAGAAATAAAATGATTTAATTTAGGAGCGTGTACGAAATTAAAGAAATTAATATACATATGTACACTTAATATAACAATCGGTTCCCAAGAGAGTCGGCGATAACTAAAGAGCTAAAAGCACACTTAAAATGACAAACGAACAACAAAAACAAAAGTCACAGAAAGAAATGATAAATAAATAAAAAAAGAGGGATGAGGGTAGAACAGAGAGCTTAAGGGAAAAAAAAAGGAGAAAGCAAAAGGGGGTAGAGCAAGAGAAGTGGCAGGAGAAAGGGAAGAGAGAAGTTCAAGAGAGTCGAGGGGGGTGGGTGCTGGCGGCGTTATGGCGGGCGCCGGGGGTGGCGCCGCGACGCTTTGGCGCCTCCAACGCCGAGACGCTTCGGTGATGCTGGCTCCATATACCAACACATCGAAACTTCTATGTCGCTCTTCCTCTTCTACGATATTCACATACACGTAACTACGTGGCCACGATGAGAGCTCGAGATTCTATTTCTCACATACACACGTGCATTCTCGCTTTCCTCCCGTCCTTCCACCGTCTCTTCTTTCTCTGTATTCCGTAGAACTCGACGCGGATTCTGGAGAACATTGGGGACAGAATGCTACACCCCCGAACCTCCTTCCCCTCGAAGGTCATCGTCAAGGTACTTCTTGGACCCAGGGGTGTGGCAGACAGGCCACCCTTACGAACTTTTTGCATACTGGACTTAATCGTTTGTACCCGCGTCTGATAGCTGCATCTTGGAACTGAAAATTTTCGTCCGAATGACTTGAAATCAATACCGTATCGTTCGAAGTAGAGGCCCTACTCTTTGACGGATGTACGTTTCTTGGAATACTGACTTTTGCAATTTCAAAATTCCTGGAAATTATATCCTGGACATCAGGGATTTTGAATTCTTTGCGAGACAACCGTTCCGTCCATTTCTCTGTCTTCCACCGTAGAATTTTTGCAAAACGGAGTACTCACAATCTCTGCTATTTGCGATAATTTACTTCACCCCTATTTATTCGGCGATAAACCCGCTTCCACTTCGACGAGGTGTTATTTATCGCCGGTAGTCTACGATTTCCACGTGTAACGAGAAAGCTTGTAAACGTCGAGCCAACAATGTGCAGTCGATAGAACCACCCCGTGAACGATACGTAATAAAGGTTCTCCTGGACCGTCGTAAAAAGGAAAAAGAGAAAGAAAAAAATGAAAGCATGCGAGAGACAACTAATAAAGTCGCACCGTACTGCTCATAATGCGTAATCTTATAACGAGGTTGCAGCACACGTAGCAACGATACGGAGAATCATAACGGCTGTAAATCCGATCAATCAGCACGCGTCTCATTCCATCGACCCCGAATCACCATCTCGTCATCCCACTTGGCAAATGTCTTGCGCGTTTCCGCGAAATTTTCGCGATTAATGGTCGGCTTCCAACGACGATCAATAGACGATCTCGGCTGCAACTTCATCGCCGGATTCTGGTTTTCGACGGCCAGAAACGGGGCTTGAAATCGGCTCGACCGCGATTTTAACCTCTCGACTTGCAACTTTTGATCAGCGCGGAAAATATCTATCCGAAATTTAAACCCTTTTCTCTCACTTTTGTCAGCCAGCACCGTTAACACTGAAACAACTGATGGCGGATACAGTGTATGTCCCTAATCTTAGGTTATAAATAAAATGGTATATACAGAAATCAATATATATTGTATCCTGTATCCTAAAATAATAAATTTAAAATCGTCATTTCGATGGGACTGGATTAAAGAACTGAAGCAAATATTGCACATTAATTACTGTCTCATTTTAGTGAGTACCAAAAGGGTTAAAAAGAAAGAAAATTAAGAAAATTCGTCAACCATCGGTGAGAACTAAATCTTATAATTTTAACAGAAAATGGAAAGAACGATGAAGAATTATATTTGTAGGGTGTAACTAAAAGGACGATTCTGCGTAGAATCGAAACATCGGCTGAATCGCTTTCTGCCCTGATCCGAGCCGCGGTAAAATCGTCTAATAAGTTGAACAAACACAGAATCATTGTTATTTTTATGTGCAGCACACGGCCGTCCATTGAATCGATGACACGGGCTTGGAAGGTACTCCGGGCTGAATGTACGGATAATCCATTAGATGCGTTGTAACCTAAAACTGTGCAAACAAGGGTGATCTTGGATTAAATGTGACGGCCGGATGGACCGTGGGGATGAACAGACTGCGAAGAAAATTGAGATAAGACGAACGGAACAGGTGAGCAACTATGGGGACGAATAAACATCGTCGAAGAACAATTTCGATAATCGAGAAATTCATTTGTACAATTCATACTCAGTTATTAATTTATTTCTACATACTTTATTATTATAAAAAATTTGTTATTACCAATTCCTTTACTTTTCGAGAATTTCTTTAGTTTCTAGAATTTTTCCTAATAATCATTTCTCTAATCGACATAATAAGAAATCTACAATTGCAAGATCCATTAATTCCATAAATTCTGTGGACGTCAAAGTTTTAAGATGGAAAATTCTATTATTTTTCTTCGAATAAGAGGATCAACGTTTCGTCTAAAAGTCATAAAAATTTATTACCGAAATACCTTCGCATTAGAATAGGAAGGCGAAAATGAAGCAAAATTAAAAATTGAATTTATATTGACGCGGTATTTCGGCCAAAGATTAAATTAATTAAGATGTTTAATCTGTCTTGGCACAAAAATTCAAAAAAGGGAAAGATCAACATTTACAGTACAGCGTCATAATAAATTGTATCATTTTATTGTGCTTATATTAGAAACAACTGCTGATTGTTAATTTCACCTTTGTTGCAGACATTTGATCCCTGTCCAATTTTTTTCTCATTTAACCTTTCTGTGATATTTAATTCAGTTTTTTTTTTTGCGCACGCCAATTCAATGAGAGAAAAATACGAGACTAAATAAACGAATACAATGCGAGGAATAATAATAAAGAAAATAAGGAGCCTAAATGAATGGAGAATGTGATGAATTAAGAGATATGAATTCCCGTGAAATGTGGAAGATGAGATGCAGAGATGATTTTTTGCAGAATTTTGAAATGAATAAAAATGAAATTAATTAAATCATGACTAACGTTTAATTTAATATTTAATTGTATGCGCCAGTAATTTTAATTCTGTTTTATCCAGAACATATAACCATGAAAACTACGTTGAAATAAAGATAAACAAAAAATTATTTTCTATAGGAAATAATTACTTTTGACATCCACGATTGTTTCATAGAACAATGCCAATTTTTTATTAAATAATTTGTCCTACATTCAACGTCAATAACATGAAATTTTATTTTGCATTAGAGTAAAACTGCCCCGGTTGACAAAACGTCCCACCACTATTTTAGCCACACAAATAAAAATATACAGCTGCGAACAACAGATCTGAACTTAACATAGTCATTCATAACTGTCACGACAATAATACGTACAAACATTATGTTTTTTAGAAGGATTTACTACAATTTCTATTTTTACACGAATCGCGGATTCACTGATTTTCGTGTGATAAATTAAAACATATGTATGAAAAGTAAGCAAACCAAACTTCTTAAATTGTTATTGTATAATTCTCTTTGCAATATATTATAACTTTGTCGCGTAAACGTATTTTTATTAATGTACTTAAACTGCAGCCTACGAGTTTCGATCACTGGTTCTGTCATATAAAAATGAACGCTTCTAAACCGATGAAGGGACCAGAGTAATTTATCTAATAGAAATGGAATAAATCGGGAACAAATATGAATTTACCTGACGACCACGAGTTTACGGTGCAGAACCCAAACGAAAATAAACTCGCAATGGGATTGAAAAATTATAACTCATCCATCCACGTTGCGGGGATCATCCATAACCCCACAGTCTTTGATCGAAGTTTTATCGAATTTTCTTATTTAAAGCAAAATGGTAGAAAAACGAAATGAACAAACATAATTTGCAAACTTACACGATATCCGATCTAAAAAGCTATTATAACGTTATTATTTTCTTAACTGTTCGTTTTTCGAAAGTGTTGCAAATAGGAGTTAATGTATTTCAAGAGGAATATCGTATTATGGCAATAAGTCTTATCTGGGTGCAGGTTCCTTTACCTTAACACGTAATTTAAGAGAGATTGCCAGATACGACGAATACAGAATCTTGTTCGTCGTACAGGATAACAGCATGCTTCGTCGCTTTTTCTGCTACATTACGTGAACCTGGAAGAATTTTATTTAAAAGCTGACGATTGTTCCATTGAATTGCCTTTCGAGCAAAGTGTATACAGTTCGTGAAGATATTGCTACGAAGATATTACGCTTCTTGAGTCTAATTAATAATCACCTTGATTAGATACTAGAAACTGCTCAATTAATGATTACCTCGATTATTATGGATTCCTTAATGATCCCTTAAAGAAAATAGAAACGAGTATAAAGGTACTCAAATTTAATACAATAATTAAGATACTGGCGAAAGTGATTCTGATCTATTGTATAATATAAATTAATTTTGAGAACAATTTTGTACCTGATTATAATAAAAATTAGTATTGTTATTTAGCCGTTAAATTTGAGAACTAAATTCCACATCTATGGGTAATTCACAAGCTGTTCTTTTCGTGGCAATGAAGTCACCTCTTTACATAACTTGTTCGTCACTTTTTTCCGTCGCCTTATTACTGGCTCTGTTTGAAAATAGCTCGTTCGTGGAAATCGAGCAACTGAAAAGCACTGTTCCGAATTGTCTGTGAGTGAAGCAAACACCCGACAAAATATGCACAAGTCGGAGATGAATGGAAATTTGAATTATTGCTAAAAATTCATTTATTCGATTACCAAGATCAAGTTACTAAACACCCTTTGAAAACGGGGCACTGATAATCGTAAACTACGTTGATGCATTAAATAATTTAAATTGACATTATTATTTCTTTGATCGATTAATTTGAGAAATAAATTTCATGTCCATGAGCTAATTAATTGGCAAACTATTCCGTTCTGTCTTAAATCATATTTCTACTGTCAGCTTTTTTAAAATCTACACTGCCAGTATTTCTTATAAACAATATGAAAATGTGTGAATTATACTTTTTTTTTAAATAATTATTTGACCTCCCTCCTCGTTCAAATAGTTTTTGCGCCCATACAACTAAACATCTGAAGGATTAATAAAAATGTTAAATAACCACTTGATAAGCTACCGAATTCAGAGCTGAAATACTATAGTCAACTTACACATTAAATTAATGATTAGTGTTAGTATGTCTCATTACATACGTTCATTATCACCGTGACAGTCGATGTACTAATTACGATAAAATGCAACGAACAATATCGGTTCCGTGTGTCCACTCGATCTCGGTATCATTCATCCCAATTATCAAAATAATCCGGTAACGAAGCCGTTTGTTTCCTTGAAAGAAAACGGAGCCGAAGAAAGGAAACAAATCTGACGAGGAGAAGATAGAAGCAAATGACCATGAAATTGCATGATTATTCGAAATTGCTTCTGACCTTTCAGCCAGATAGTACGAAAATGTTTGATGATGTGCATCAACGTTCCCAGCCTTTCGCAGATCAAAGACATGCAAATCGAGCTCGGTTAATATTCAGAATTTCGATTTTCAACGTTTCTTTTACAAAGGATTCATTAATTTAGACCATACTCAAAACGTACGATTAGTAGTTTCTGATTCCTTAGAATCTGAAGAGTAATTTTTCATTTCTGCTTGGTTTCCAAAAAAAAAAAAAGGAATAGCACTGTTACATACATACAAATTTTTCAGAAGCTTTTCATTTTCCAGTCTTTGCAAGAATAACTTCATAACTGTTTATGTAACATTTCTGAAAATAGCAGAATAGTGTTCAATCATGATATCAAGTGTGTTTGTTTTAATTTCTATGTTATTATTAAGACCCCGTAATTAGTGTAAAAATGAGCTACAGTGTCAGAATGAGGGTTAGCAAACGTGAAAGGAACGTAAAAATAAAACAATGTAATGCAACAAGAACAGATAACGATAGAATGATGTAACGAGCAAAGAGATAACCGTGATAACAATGGTAAAACAAGCCGAGAATATTCGGATAGAAAACACTCCAAGAAACTTTTCAAATCACCAAGCCACGTAAAGATTTCTTCCGACTTTATAATTTAAATATAATGAAATGCTACAATATTTACCGCGAGTGTCACTAATTATTCTGTGATTTTCATTAAAAAATTTAAAACAAATGATAGTTTATCTATTCAATATCCAGAATGTGTGACGACGTTACTTAAAATCCATAACAAAGTTACGTGACACCAAGTAATAACACAATGTTTTCCGACTGATCATTGCCACGACGAGATATGTATCCACTTGAAAGTAAAACTCGCGCGAAAAGCTGTCGAGAGTGTATCTCACAGGAGACATTCGGTAACTCAAACTTTGTGAGGCAATTTTCTATTTATATTAATTTTTGTTTCTCTGAGGTAAATAAACCTTTTAAAGATTAGCGTGTGCTTTGCTCCTTCCTACAGATCTTTAAACCTACAGCAAATATAACAAAGTTATCAGAATAATAATTTAATATAATTAAAAACATTTTTATGTATCACTATCAAACGGATTACAAACAACTAATTTCTACCCCATATAAAGTGAACGATCTTCAATCAATGCGCACCGTAGCGAATGAATTAAGACCACAACATTTATTGGCAACGAAAACGAAACTTTGCGCTTCAATGAGCCTGAGCTTATGTCACAAGTTGCATTCGTGATTTACAGATTTTGATAACAATCCGTACCACGAAAGCAAGTCATTACAATGCGAGAAGTTGATGCGTACAGATTTCATACAAGAAGAACGGAGTTATTATTTTCAAGCAACCAAAGTGTGTACTTTACACGCACCGGACATACGCGGGCTGCTATTTATACAGCTCGAACCGGAACTGTGCTTTCCAGACGCGCGCGTATGGGCTGAGTCAGTCCCGATACCAAACGGAAAATCAAACTATTCGGATACAAGCGATGAAGAAATGCAGATACAAGTAATCCTTGTTCGATCCAATTAAATCGCAATTTAAATTGCAGGACCTACGATATATCGCAGCAAGCAATTGAGTCACCGTATGCAGTTTATCAAATCGTTTGTAGTTTGTCCTGATATTAAACACTTATCATTTTCATATCATATAAATCCGTAGCACGACTTAGAGTACTTAACCCTTTCGTGATTTTATATTTCTTAAATCATTAGACTAGATATCTGAGAATCGCTACAGATGAAAGCCTAGGTTAGGTTTAGATTAAGTTAGACATGTTAAATTTAATAACAGGATAAATAACTTACAATTAGGTTAATTATCGTACGTAGACGCAATGCTTAAATAGTGGGACTTTCTTGCCTTGCATCGCCATTTTCCCTAGGGAACACTACTACGCTCGACACTGTACATCTACCTATCCTCACCCTTATCTACCTAACCCACCTATGTAATTGATACACCTAAGATAACCGTGTGAAATTCCACATTTTAACAGAAAATTTCTGATTCGTTCATTTAATATTACTTTAATAGGAAATACTTATTTTAAGCTATAAGTTAATCTTAAAAAACTCAGAATTCCTCTTCCGCTCATCTCTAATTAGTTGATCGAATCAAACTTACGACGCCCGTGATTAAAGTTCTGTTTACGACTGAAGTTAATTAAAGCTCGGCTTAAAACGCGATGGATCACCCACGAACCCGGAACCTGTTTGAACAAACTAAAAATAATCCGTGCGAAAAAAAATGCAGATAACTTTTACGACGGGGACGAACAAACAAGCAGCTCAATTTCGAGCAATTCATTCGAATCGCGATATCCTCGTTGAAAACGAGCCACGGAACGATTCGATGCCGTCCTTCCACTTCCGCCTGGTCTTTTTATACATAGTCGATCGGGAAATAAAGATCGTCACTTCGGATAAATTCAATGAAGCCTTAAAGCCGGCTTCTCAACAGACTCCAAGTGGATCACGATAATTAAATTGTGAGTCTGGCTCAATTCCACGGAAATAAATCTGCAGGCGAGCATCGGTCACGCACCGCGCGAATTAAGAACTCGAAATCCGCGAGTGCTTCGCAAACTATTCCTGGAAATAAAAACTGCTCGTTCGGGATTCGGATCGATTGTTTCGGCTGGCAAACCAAATAATCTAACCTCCTTACTTCAATTCCACGTGACTAACATTTTGAAATCTTTCAGACAAACAGAGAATCGTTATTTAAAGCAGTTAAGATAGACAAATTAAATAATTTTTAGGTTGTCGCAAAGCACGTGTAACATTTTTAATTTTGTTCAAATAGTATGAAATGATATTTCACACTTTGCATGTAATATTCTGGAAAATGTAAAACTGGTAGATATACATTTTGAATATGATTTCATCACATAAAAGTATCGTAAAATAATACTTATGGCAGATTAATTCGGAGTTTAATGTTTGACGAATATAAGTACATAGTGAGTTTATTAATATTCTTTAATAACAAGCTCGGTATTGTCCGTCAGCGAATGCCCAATTTTCTACACTTCGTGAACTGTATGACCCGATAAAGGAAAATTTGAAATGGTAGATTCTTTATAGGAAAACAAATTCAAAATTTCTTTGTTAATTCCACTGAAAAAAAAATTATAAATTACTAATTTATAAAGGTTTTGCGTTATTTATTCTTCTCTTTCTTCACGATTGAAGCTAATAAACCGCCAACTCCGTTTCAAAAATCACTATAATTTGGTCCAGAATCAAAATCAATTTTACTTTAGGGGAAAAAAAAGAAACTAGATAAAATGAATCGCAGCTGCACAAATTACTGAACTCTCAATTTAAAGAACCACCCAACACACGTTCCTCAAAAATAATGCTCCAAAACAGAAGAATTCAAAACCAAAGGTCAAAATTCCCTATAACGTACGAGAAACGGGCAAGACAAAAAGGAAAAAACCAGTGGAAATAAACAACGGTATCGGAGGGCCAAAACCATGATGATTCGTGGCTATAAAAAAATTAACGGTCGCGAATTTTGTACGATTCTCGGATGAAGTTAACCAAACGTAGAAACTTAATAAAGTCTCGTGCACGATGGTAGCAGATGGGTTTCCCTATTTAACCTCTTACAGTCTGCCTATTGATTTTCTCCGGTCCTATTGTTTTGGCACGTCGCGCATTTAACGAAACGCAAGAGAAACGGGAGACGAGAGGAGCACGTTGGAAAAAGGGAGACAGAGCACACTGGATCGTGGAAACAATCGTGAAAATTCACGATAACCGATCCGTGAAACATCCAAATCGAATGGGACGAGAAGTTGATGCACAGAAGCGGTTAACTGTCAATCGTCGACGATGTTGTGAATCATCTCTATTTCGGGAGACACCCGTTGGGTGGTCCTAACCCTGTAGCCGTTTTTGAGGTTAGCTCGCCCATAATCCGTACCGAGCCTCGAACGTATACGATCGTGCACGATCGTCGGACGAGCTGCACAGACGAATGAAATTGATAAAATAATCGACCTGATCGAGCTTTATCGACGAGAAAACGGACAGGAACGATTGGAAAAGTCTAAACGAGGGCAGCACGCCCATCTGTCGGAAATCATGGAAAAATCAATAGAACCGCCGGCACCATCGCCAACCGGCCTCGCACGAGACATTATCAGACAGTGATTTCGTTCTACTCACCTTGAAAAATATCCATAGATAGAAAAGGTGTCTCGTATCGTCGCACAAAATCAATTTGTCACTTCGGCCACAACCACACGTCCGACAACACTCTTGCGACTCCGCCGTTTCAGTTTCGAGCGTTCCTCTCGTTCAAGGTCAGTGACGGCGCGCGCCGCGAAAAAATTGAGGCGCCTTAAGTACCCTTCCCCGTCACGATCATAACAAACAATTTGTTCTTTAATTAAATTCTTTGGAATTACCTTGCAGCACGATATTTAATATTTTATTCAAAAATTATGAATGTATTAATACATAATCTAAGTTTCATTTGTGACCTGAAATATTTAATGACTGCAGTTTCAGTAAAAATTTGTTGTAACGATATCTTTCTGAAAATATTTCGAATTATTTATTGATTTAGAATACTTTATAATATTCATACACATTTTCAATTCTGATTATATCATCTATTATCAGTTTAATAGTTTTGTATATTCTTGTGTCTTATCTGATCACTTTTATCGTTACGTGACTTTTGTAATGAAATATTAATATTGTTAGTTTGTTCTGGTATGAAAATTTTAATTCCTCGTATTCTATTAAAAATCTCAATTTATTAACATTCAATTACAAATAATTGAATTTACCGATCAATTATAAATAACAAGATTTAGTTTTAACGATTTCAATTATGATTCAAACCACGTGAATGCATATATCGTTACCTATTTGTATGTACTTTTGTTTAAATTAAAGAAAACTATTATAAAAATTATGTATTTTCTACCTCTAAGAATTACTCAGTTAATTATGAACCTTTTCATTTTGAAATCTTATATCGGTTTTAATAATCGATAACAATTTGGCGCGGGTCTCCTCGCGCTACGTACTGCCCTGCCTTCATGCAAATAACTAATCCAAATAAACAGACTTTCTTCTAAAAATAAGAAGATCCGAGCAGCCGCACGACAAAAAAACATAAAAGACCTGCTTTATGTGCCCCACTTCCTGAATTGTTCAACATTTAACGATCCAACCGAATCCCGATTACAGAAAAAGATCCTTGTAATTGTTTAAAATCGTCGAACGAATAGTTGTTATTTTCTAATCGAATGACAGCCTGTGTAAGACTGTTTTCGGACGACGATCATTGTTCGTCAAGTTCCTCGGAAAGCATCGAAATACATCGGAGCGACGTGCATGGAATCGAGACCGCACCAAATTTGGTCATGCCAGTCTCCATTCAGAACCGTGTGTTTCGTAGTACGCAATGATGTAAGTCGTTTTACGCTACTATCGCCGTATATCGTATTCCGTGAAATCACGTTCAGAATTCTTCAAAGATTATCGTAAACGAAAACGGAACACTACCTTATTCGTCTTTTTCCCGATTCTAGATCGTTTTAAAGGCTGTAGAATTTCGCCGATCGAGTAAATACACCGATGACCGCGAAATCTAAGAATATTATTCAGTGAAGAGTATGAACGCATCGATGATATCACGTATTTTGTTGTTGCGTTATTCATGATTTACATCACTTATGACTTATAGCATCTTCGTTTTTTAAACGATGACTTGCGTTATTATTTCAAGGGGAATCATGGTGCTTCGAATTATGTAAAATGAAACAGGTTCATAGGACATTGGAGAAATTAAAAATTTAGACGATTGTAAAGTATTACTGATTTTATCATTAGATTTGGCAATTTAATTCGTAACTTTCGAATTTTGTGATTCCTCCTTAAATTTCTAGCAATCGAATAACTATCGTTGTGTGCACGCTAACTTTCAAATTGAAAATAAAATGAGCGGAAATGGTTAACATGTAAACCGTTCTTTGTCTCGACAAAAGCACCTTAGTAAATTTTGTAATTTAAAATAAGAAAGCTGGCACCCAACAACGCAGATAATCGGTGAATCAGGATTATACACCTCGAAGAACTAATGATACCTTGAATTAATTCATGGCCGCACGCTAATCCCAATTGTCTCCACTCGATCCAATTCTTGCGTTACAGTTATCATCACACGTATCAACCGCACTCGACGAAGACAAATCTTTATGCGTCATATTAAATCTACCTTTAAGCTTCTGAAAGTACCGCTCATTCCTCTACTTGAACCAACTCAAACTTAAATCTGAACTTTCACCGGGTAACTTCTCAAAAATACTTCCTCCATCTCACGGGGTCACGTAATTATATAACGCTATGGTAAAATTTAGCCGCGAGTAAAACGCAAAAGTGTAACTCGCATCGTTCTTCCGGCATTTATCATCGTTCACAGGAAGCGGTTGTAAGTTTCCTCGTAACGAGGACGTAAACAGGGAACGTGATGATTAAAAAACGGGACTTTGTTCCTCTTCATCAATTCGTTGTAATTTATTTTGTAACAGCTGCGGATCGATCATTGAAATCGTGGCTCGGTAATTTGACGTGTTTTGCATTATGCCGGTCCCTGGGATACAGGCCAGAATAAAGAACGATGCACAGTGAATAAATTTAATCTTCAAGAACTATACAAAATTCGTATTAATTGACCCATGCACGTAGAAAATTTAGGTGTGACCCATTTTCAAACCAAATTTCGTCGCACGTAAATTGCCTTAACTTTCAAGATATTTACGATATTGGTTCAAGGTTTTGCGGCTTACAATCAGAATAATTAGTTATTCTATGTAGGAAAACATAAATTATCCTCGACGCGTTTCAATTGTATAATAAATATTCAGCTGTAATCGGAGTATAGTGGTGATTTATCCATCGGACGTACACGTGTTGATTCTAAATCAATCGAGACACAACAACCCGATCTTTTTTATTCAATTGAAAATCATTGACGGGGGCGCGTAAGTTTGCGCGTTCCTCGCATTCCAATCGCGTCGTCGATCGTTTTTTTCACGTTGTCACCGAACAGAATGCACCTGTGCATAAACCGCGAAACGTGGGCGATGCTCGATATATCGAATGAACGGCACCGATACGTGGGCATGACCTGCATTTCAAAACGACGAGGACAAACCGTGCGTTTGCTTACGTGACTTTATTCGAGTGTATGCTGAAAGTTCAATCGCACTGGACCGGTTGGTTCAACGCGTGCTTAGGGATCTTGAATTTAGAAGATTTTCAGTCCACTTATAAATAATTTTTGACTTTGAAGAAAGTGTCCATTAGTTCTTTGTATAAAAACTGGAGTCAATTGTAACACAACGCTACGATAGAAGTGCAAGGGAAGGAAATAGGATAAAATTTGAAAAATTCAATGTAATGAATCAGGACGATTCATTTGCTTTGTTGAATTATAACTCGTAAGACGAAAACGATTGTAATTTCGTTTTAAAAGCGTTCCCAATGTTTTCGAGAATCAGGTCAGACAAGTATCGATTCAAAAGTGGACAGGACCAGATAAATCTCGCGCTTCTAGCGTCAAAGGGAAGAGTTCCGGTTGGACGGCTGCCAGAACTGTGGTCGCAATCCAATTTTCATTCATTTCGGTTTTTTTTACCGTAAGAGGAAAAAGCTTTCCCTCCTGCGGGAAATGTCAGCTCCGTCCTGCCTTATCATTCGTTTCCTATGGGAACTCCAAGATGGAGCAAGCACCGCATTCGTGACTGTGATAACAGCGTATTTTTTAATTAGATTTTGAATTAAAATCTTCTTTTATAAATATGCAAAACATCAAAGGAACGTCGAAACGTGCAATTATTACACAAGTTTGTTAAAACTCGAATTGTAATAAATAAATCTGGCATTGGTTTCAGTTCTAAACCACAATATTGTAGGCAACAAGTTTATAACAATGACAGAAATTCTTTTTTAAATAGTAAAATAATTGTTGGTTTTCAACTGGAAAGATGGAAATAGCACCTGGCAAGTTTCAAGAGATATCAATGGTACGTATCAAGTGATTTTTATCAAAATTTTAAAGGCGACGATACTTTGCAATTAGCAAATGTAATTGGACGTCTACAAACGCCACTAGTAGTGAAAGGATTATGATAATTTTACACTATGAATAGTAGACTTTTAATTCAAGTGACTCGTCGATTCGGGAATGAATCAGTTTGATCATTTGTCAGACGATCTCCCGACAACTCATTTTTGGAACAACCGAAGAGATACTACCGTTCCTCCACCCTTGAACGGCAATAAATATAGAAGCAACCCCCTGATGAAGAATCTCCTTCCAACAATTTCCCTCCTTTCTCGCCAGACAACTTTATCGCCCCCTTTGTCCTATTCGTTGCTCGCGATGCCTGTCGTCGAATCCTGCACACACTCCTGCATCCTACAAAGTTTCTCCATTTATATCTGGCAGAAATTGTATCCGCCACCGAATCAGATTGATATCTCTCGAGGTGGATACATGGAGGTCGTAAGAATGAGTCAACCTCTCAAACGTTTGCCTATCGCGATTACAAAATGGTGAAATTTCCTCTACTAGATGTCGGAGAAAGTCCTTTCAAAGAAGCTGACGGTACAACTGTCGTACGGTTTACTTTATTAGTCTCCTATTTGAAATGTGAGTATATAACCCTAGAAAATATAACCCTATCTAGTTCGTGGTAAATAAGATACACTTTAGAAGAAAGAAAAACTCCCTGACACAGATATTTCAAATAAAATGATTACTCAAATCCGTAAGTAACGAAAGCAATCTCTAAAGAATAACAGACAACTCGAGTTATCGTCGCAAACCAAATCACCAAAAGTTTCTCCGATATAAAAACCATCGTCTGGTCACCATCTTCCAAAGCAAATTAAACTATTACAGACGAAGCCAATGAAGCGAAGCCACTTGCGAACTAATCTCTTAGATCGACACGTGCTGGTCCCCATCCCAGAAGCGGAGTCCTGTCTACGATATCAGGAGGATGGTATTGTTCGCAAGCTAGAGGAGCAATCTGTAGACGAGGACACAGCCAGATACGGCGAAGTTAGAGGCATCGTGACAAGGAAAAGAGATTTTATGGGGATCTTCGGGAGTCTGGAATCGGGGGGTCGTCCTGGCGGTGGCCATAAAAAAAAAACTGAGCGCCCGCTCCGGGATACGACGGGATAGGATGTGTTTTGCCAAAAGCTAGGAAGCGTCGCGACGGCGCCAGGGGGTCTGGAGCCAATGTCCCGGGCTCTCCCAGTTTCCTGTCAATTCCAACTGACTTCCATCCCCCGGGATACGTACCGAAAGCACACCACGAATCCTCCCTTTGTCCCTCTAACTCTTTCATCGCCATTGCCCGGCGTTATGGTTACCATCTCCTGGATAATTCTAATTATTTGTCGTTGTGGCAATCTTCTTGGGAAAATTAGATTATGGTCTCTCGTCTGTACGATATTTAAATGAATCTAATTTGTTGATGGCTGTTCGTAGTTTTGCTAAATTTTTGAACGTTTTCGTGCTTCGTTGTTACATCGAATCTTTTGTTCCTAAATATTTGAGGGGACTAATTTAACCCTTTGCACTCGAACCATTTTTGGACGTAATCAGAACTAATCTAATTTTCCAGCTATGCTTCCAGAAACCAAACGCACTATGTCGGAAGAAAAGTGTTGGCAATATTTGAGAATCTGTTTATTTTTATTCCCTCCTTTAATTTTCTATATTTCAATACGGATGAAATTGAAATTTCGCATTTTAGAATACTGCGATAAATTAAATATGGCGCCTCAGAGACACCACTCGAGCGCAAATGGTTTAATGGAACATTCTGTGTGTATAAAACGATTTAATTTGACATTAGTGTTAAATTTTACTAAGTTGCTAGTTCGAAATATTAACCCTCTGTGATGAGCGATTATTGTCGCCATGATCCTTTTCCACTAGCACAATAAAAGAAGGAACTTCTATATATTCTTGAAACTATTACGATAACAAAGTAATGCAATGGTCACGTTGTCGTCAAACTTCGAGAATTTAGCTTTCTGCTCAAGATAATCCGAAAAGTCGTAACTTTCGCTCGTGACACAAAGATTCTTACGAAATTCAACAACACGAAAGGATTAAATGTTGGCAAGAACAGAAAGGAGAATAATTTAATGCGCGGTCGAGAGGAAACTTGGCAAAATCGTACCAAGGGACGTCCTTCGTGTTCTACTCTGTAGATTCATCGCTTATTCTGTATCAAGATGATTTACGATCAGGATGACGGCAAGTTGTGGACATAAATCCAGGAATGAATTCATTTTTCTGAAAGGTTTCGATCTTTCCCAACCCACCGACCACCATTATTCGTGATATTCAAACATGATACTGGCTGGCATTATGCAAGATGAAGAGCTTATCCTTTTTCAGCAAAAAGGTTTTTTTTTCAAAAGAGTCCAATCATTTTTGTTCTAGTTTCTGAATGTTTTAAAATGATAGTAAATTTAATCATATAAAGGGAACCAGAACGGAACAAAGTGTGATGATATTCTACATGAAAAATTTAAGATTTCATATGTTTCATAGGGCCCAGAGAAACAGTACATGTATTAATAATTCATCACAGATCATTTCCTTTTCTCACAAAATGATATTATTAATCTTAAGTACTAATTATTATCCATTCGCTAGTACGACATTAACCCTTCTGTATGCACCCAGAATATTTCCATTTAACACGTTGACTGCCACAGTGAAAACGGACGTGTGTAGTCAGACACGATAAAATCCTAATTATTAAGGGTGCAGTCGATTAATTTTCCAAATTTAACCTTTCAATTCGATAGCTAGCATTATTAGCTTAATGTTAACGCTATCCGTGGTTTGTTTCGTCATTTCTTTTGTTAATTATTTGATTGTAAAAAATTTCGGGTGCCGGCCACCGGTGACCCCCGCGGCAGCCAACGTGTTAACAATCAAAAATATCGCAAAATTACTCGTGTCCCCCCGTTCTTGAAACACTTTTATATAGATTTACGTTTATAAAATCAAAATGCCTATTATATCTAGCTGCCCGTTAAAGGATTAACCTATCCGAAGTACAGAAAGCAAAAATCCATCCTTATAATTATTATTTTTGAAATTTTCGCAATAAAAGCGAGCGTTCCGTGAAACACGTGCACCCCAACGGATTTCAAGTCGACGCGACGGCCGATAATATTCGGGCAACAAAATTCATTCGTATTTAGATGTTTCTACGTCATTTAGTTTACGATTCTCCGGGCTAACGGAAGAAAGGGAAATGTATATACATCGTGAGCCCCTAAAAGAGCACAATAGGACGAGCCCTTGCGAGTGCAGTCGAGGATGATTTGACAAATTCTCGATGGTATACGTGGGGGATGTGCACCGAGAGCAAGAGCGAAGCGTGTGCGGCTATCGAAATCACCATAAAAACTCACCCATGTCTAACGCGGGAACGGTGAATCGTAAATTCGTGAAGAATTAATGCGTAGAACGATCTTCGTCGGATTCTCTCCTCTCCCCGGGAGAGGCTGTAATTTATGATACGAGATCCACGAGCTTTTAATAGCAGGCATTCCCGATAATTTTAACGTCTTACTGCTTTAATCATCCTTTGTCGTGTTTTATGTTGCTCGATATTGGAATTCAAAGTGAACGAATGGAATAAATATTATAGATGAACGTTATATTTATGGCAGCACTGACGTTCAGCAAAATGTGATAATTTATTGTACACTTACGTAGAGATTAGTTGAATTATTTGAATCTATTTTCAAAACACTTTACCAATGTGGATCTGATATTTTACTTGATTTGAAATGTTCAATTTTAATTTTTAAACAAAGTTCTGGTTCTGGCAGCTAGTAGATGTGTTCAGTGTAAAAAGTGAATAAAAATAATAAAAGAACTAAAGAAAAAGAAACTAAGACACTTAATTTCCAATAAGTTGAATAAAATGAAAATTCCAATTGCCTGAATTCAAACAACCTGTCAAACAATACTATTAGGAAATTTTAATCGAAGGTAAAAATATCATGAAGATTAATAAAATTCCAATATCCTCGACATTAAAGAAGTACAATTTTCTATCGAAATAATACCAAGCGAACTCTACCGTCGCTGCTGTCACTAATATTCGTTCACCAATTACAAGTATCAATGTGCACGACCAAATAAAGTAAAAAAAAAACCTTGAACGATAACACAGCTAATTTCACAACAAGTTCTGATAACTTTTTGCTTAAATTATAATCATTTTCAAAGTTTCAACTTAATACCAAAAATGCCTTCGATATCAAACCATCGACTAATAACTTGCTTCTGTAATAAAACCGGACTAATCTTCCAGATCGAAAAATGTGTTGATCGAACGAATACAATTATCTATCTAACGATTAATCCAGTGACTTCCGGCGAACGCAGCCACCGAAAATCTCCCGAATATCTCGTCACTTACTTTCGCCTGCAAATGGCAAGTTTCCGGAAAAAGCCGTCCAAGCGTCACGTGCCTTTTGCTGACAAATGACACGTCGTGATTCTCGGTTCGTCCAACCGGATGTGACGACGTATCACCGGCCTTTCTTTCCCTCCTCGTTCCCCTTGTCCGCAGAATAACTGTTACTTCCCTCGCGAAATTCGTTCTCCCTTTTGGTGCACGGTCGCCGTTTTCGCTCCACTGACTTTTCAGATTCCGTAGAATCATCGTTCTCTTCCACCCTCGAGCGGTCGTATAAAAATTGCCAGCCGGAACCGGATGCCGGAAGCCCGACGGGGCACCACCCCCACGGACTACGAAACTCGGGGAACCGTGGAGAACAAGAAGCTTCTCTCCCTCGAGTTTTCGTGGGTCGGAGAAAAATCACGTCGATATGTAATTAATTCGAATTGATTTTCCTTCACGGACACCATAAATATCAAAGATTTATGTTAAGTAATATTTGTAATAATTGCAGAATAATTTCTTGCGAATATTCTATCGAAGCGACACATACTCAGATCTTTCAAAAAATAATGATATATTATCTGGTCGTAATCAAAATAACCTTTCACTTATTTTATAAACAAAATGACTTATTTGAAAAACAATACGAACGAATTAATGATTAAAAATTCAGAACCTGGTTTAGATGTCTCTGTTCATTGTTTCTGTCACCATTGTCTCGAAGCATGGTGAGCATGTTACTCGAAACGATCCACGAAATAGAACCCCTGGGGTTAATTAAATCAACGAGAATTGTCGTGTCGTTTCTTTGCGCCCCATTAAAATTATAAACTTGAATTGGCGCACGTGTCTCTCGTAATTCGGCTTGTTAAATTAATCCCCTCTTGTGGACGTGTCAAACGTTTTAACGCGACGAGTTCCTCCAGTGGTCACCAAAACAAGATATTGCTTTGTTTGATTCAAAATATTTCACGGTTATTGCAATGATTCAAATCAATTTGGTTAAATAATTCTGTTAGTTTATATTTTTCGTTAAAAACAAGTAAAAAGCTATCACTACTATTTATTTGAGCAAAAATCAATTTTCTTGCAGTAAATCAACGGAAAACGATGTTCCTGAAATGCGGAAAGAACTCAAAGGCATAATACGAAACGTATATTTCGAATAAAACATCGGTTAACAAGCCTCCAGAGGAAACGGGGAGAAAGAAGTTCCTCGCGTATCGAGGGTGTTGACTACCGTAGTCAGGGTACTTAACTACCCCCAGCATTTAAATCGCATCGAACATTTGGCCGCACGGTGCATTAGCTCTGGTAGAATGATCATGGATATACGACCGAAGGGATGCATCGTGCCGGGTGTGGACTTAAGTAATGAACGCGTTCACGGGGTGCGAATATTAAATTACAAGTGTTCGTGCACAGTGCACCATATCGCAAAACGCTTCGTGTTAACCCCTAGTGCTCTTTTTATCGAGGCATCCCATCTAACTTAACCAATTGCATTTTTCCTTTTTATATTTAGTGGACGAATCGTCAATGTAATAACGTCTGATCTTAAATTTAACTATTTAAAGGGTTACGCTTAGTTGAGATCGAGAAAATGACGTAATTTTCAAGATTTTTTTTATGTTCTAATAAATACTTATTATGAAATGAAATATACTGTCGAAAAATATATAGTTTAAAGTAGCTGTAAGATTTTTTTAACGGAAAAATATTGAATAATAAGGGAACTACAGTTCTTATTGTATAGAACGTCCTTTTTTCGAGATCGCTTACAGTAGCCATGATAACTTCCAAACCGTTTATTTAAAATCAAAACCAAAGAAGATTAGGTTAATACGTTGTATCGTTAAGGGCCTGAACGAAGAAAAATGACATATGGTGATTGGATTTCCGATTTAAAGAGTATCTGTAACAATTCAATCTAAAATAAGGAAACTAGAATTTTTCTGTATGTGGTTTCATCAGCAACACTTCACTATCGACAGAAAAGGAACTCCAAGTCCCTACGAAACGCAATATATCTTTTCGAATACATTAAATCGAACATTGATCGTTCAAAGATTCGACGGAAATTCAATCACACCATTTCCTCGCATTTTCACGAGTTCCGCGTCCAATTTGTAGGATATATGACCGGGTCACGGTGACGGGGATCTCCGGCACGTTCCTGCACCCCATAAATATCCAGAAACCACATAAACTGACCATTCTGAGTGCCTCGCGTCCATCCACGAGCAGCGAGATTCTCGTGAAAGCCCCCCCACAGAGAGAATCGGTTGTCCAGGAGAGACAAAAGTTACTTACCCTTGTGGCGAACTGCACAGTATACGCCCCATAAGGGTTGCTCGGCCAGTGTACACAAACCACCCTTGCCAAATAGAGAAGACACTCGTCGACAGATTACTGCTTAAGTGCCTCGATACTCTCCGCTTAAGTGATCGTTTCTTCCTTCTCTGCTCTTCTTCTTTTTTCGATTTGTAATCACATCAAGCTCCTTCACCGCTTCTGTAACAGAACCTCGATACTGCGTTATGTTTGAATTATGAAACCATGCTTTGATTTTGGGGTGTGTCGAGATTTAGAATAGATTGGATGTTACCCAAAAATTTTAGGGAAGGTTTAGGGAATATATCAATTTTTAGAAACATTTTGTACACTGTATATTATAAAAAAATCTGCCGCACAGTTTTTAAATTAATTCGCAATTCTTATAGCAGTACTTTTAATTTGTAATAATTTGCAAAGCTATGAAATACCAAGATGACATTAATTTTACTTTTGTTAAATCTACTAACTTCTTTCAGGATAAAATCGAAACAACATATTTGTACAATGAAATAAAACAAAAGCTAAGAAAAATTATTTTATCTGTCAGAAGTAGCGGTTCTTGTTTAGTTTTGACGAAAAAAATTAATTAACGATCAGAAGCATTAGCGAGAAATTTATGCAGACCAGAGAATCCCCCTCTGTGACGGAGAACAATTAATAATAATTAAAATCGAATTCACCGTCCAGAGACACCCCTGTAAGCCGAGCAAAAACATCGTTGATCTATGCTCCTCGCGAAAGATTATAAATGTCATCATTCGTGGTGCTCCTTTTTGAACAATAAATTCTTATTGTTCCTTGCTCGGTGGAGCTTGACGAGCAGAATGTCGCCGAGCTTCCTATTCCGGAAGGGGGGAGCAACTTTTTGTCTTTACTGCACAAACCTTTTTTTGCTTCAAAGCGATGAAGAAAACTTGCAACGTCATTGACGATACTTCAGATAAAATGAAATTACCAGTTTAATCTTAGCAATAAGACCCTGGCTTCAAAAATGTAACAAAGAGATAATTTGGATAATTTTGGTATTCTTCTGAGACAGAGTTTTGATCATTTTAGCACAAAATACCCAAAGGGCTTCAAATTCATAGTTACGAACCTAGTGGGTAGAAAATATTTAAATGCGAAACCTTCGTATATTGGACGAAGGAATGCTTTGCAATTTCAATAATAAAACGAACAATGGTTCAAAATCCAATTCAAATTGCTATCTTTTTTCGTGATTCGTCGCCCAATCGTTAATTCAAAGAAAATAAGATTCCGAAGGAAAACCAAGAATTGCATATACACAATTTTTGGTAATGACAGATTAATCCATCGATCCATCCACATATGTAACGATACTAATTTACCTTCACATGTTACCTAACGAACTCGTTGATTTACCAAATCGTGGATTAATCGTCACAGCACGATTCAATATCCAGCTAAACCGGGTGGTATATGAATAAAATCAGAGGGGATGTTCGTAGAGGGTTTGATCCTGCCACGAGGACCGATAACACGATCCTGACAAAACGCAACTGAACAACCCCGTCGAATATGACTTCCAATCGGGTCACCCCAAAAGTGCGGCGAGCTTTTAATCAATCGAATCGATGTACGCATTTCGACGATTCGATCAACCAAATCGCTCGTGGAATTACGTCCCCGTCGATCTTAAATCATCCTCCGCCACTAGACCCGTTACATAAATCCCGTTTAGCCGGGTATTGGTCCACATTTACACCGAGCTTTCGTTGTATACATATTTATATGAATCTATTAGAAGATAACCGTCTCCACCCTTGCAGATGTACACGCGCGATTGAATACAGTATTTCGATTTGTCACAACCGTGCGAGTCGCACTATCGATGATTGGACACGCAGAAAAGCGAGTTTCTGATTTATTGGAACGAGTTTCCTTGGATAAGGGAGGGAGGAAAAATGAAATTTAAATGAGGCGATAGGGTAGACATCTCATCGATATCCTTGTGTTAATGAAATGGCATTGTTTGATCAAATATTTATTAAGCTAGCGTGTTAGTAACTGTTGATTATAATTCATTAGCGTTGGCGCATGGGGTGTTCTTTTTATTAACTTTGAGTATTATACTAAAATATAATTGTGTATTCGTTGGACGCGTCTGTTAATTATTTTAATAGTGATGAAGGGATTGGAATTCATCTGAATTTAACTTTTCTATTATACGTAAGTGTTGCAAATATCACGTGTAATTGAGTGATTCTACGTATTTTCATAGAAGACAGATTTTATTTCGTTTATATAAATGTCTAAAATATTTTCACCCCTTTTTATCCACTTTTTCCAGATTCTATCATACCAACGGGGTCGTACGCCATTATATCGCAGCGAGGGTAGCTTCTGCTTACACAGCAAAGTGGTGTTAATTTTTCTCTAAATTGTTATTCCAAGGGGATCTGTTTTTTCAACTTTCACCCTTCCGATTCGTATCCACTTCGTTATGAAAATAATCTTACGTTACGAAAACATGAAGCACTTTTTTTAAGAGAATATAATGCTCTTTAATCGAAGGACTATATGTTCTCTTCTTAGGCTAAATTGAACGTGCACGAAATTGGTTGAAAATCGCAATGTTACCGAATTGAATACAAATTTAAATACAATTAAACTGCTTTAACAATTTTCCAAAAGTTTGTACTAATAACTGAATGTCTCTTTCTGAAATAAAATATGAAAACCAATGATTTCCTAATAATCCATCAATTAAAGATTTCAAATTTTATATAAATAAATGTACAGAAGTAGAATAACTCAAATTTCAAGGATCAATGGGTCCGAACGAAGCCGGTATAATAATTCTGTGAAAAAGAACGAAAACTGCAAGTTTGCAAACTATCCCGGGATGAAAAATGATAATAACCATACCGTCGGTCATTTTAACGAAATTTCTCCATTAATTCGGGAAAACATCGAGGCGCCCCTGACAATTTTAATAACTCACGGCTATAATATAACGCTGCCGGCAGTTCTGCCTCGGCCATAAAACACTTTACAACATCGCCAATAAAAAAGTTTCAACAATTCAACCCTCGGGATCAATAACAGATGGATTTTGATTGGATCGTGCAGCACCAATCGAGGCTGCTCACCGCAACAAGGGTTGAATTCTGCGGATTCTGCGCCATTGGATGGCCGTTCTTATTGGTCGCGTTTTCGCCAAAGGGGCTGGTACCACCCTGTTACGGGGGCGAAACCGTCTCAGAAATGGACGACCGGGCTAAAATGCGCCGAATTTCCAATTTTTATTCAACCCCCATCCCTTATCGCGTTTCCTTGAACACGTAATGTTTACTGATACCAAAGTTTCTCAGAATTTCGGTGATGTTGTTTTTGCAATCGGGCACTTTGGAAATTTCATTTGGATTTTCTTGGAAAATAAATTAGACAAAATTTTAAATAGCATTGTATAAAGTACTTCTAAAGCACTTCTATCGAGTCTGAAAATTGGAAATAGCAGAAGTCGTTTGATAAACTTTCAGGTTTCCATGACATTATGAAAACTGAATCCAAACGAGATTAAAGAATCATAAACTCATCGACAAACGAACGTTATACAGCGATGGAATGGATAGAGTGGATTTCAAAATATTTCAGTCCAAGTCATAAAGCTAGAATAATTAAAGTATCGTAAAATAATTGTCAAGTACTTTCTGTAAGAATTCCTATTTGCTTCAAACGGTTACCATCTATTACAATTACACTCGAGGTAGTTTTAAAAACAGACTGTCTATAAATTAAGCTTAATGATATAAATGAACATGTCAATTACCGTGAGACGCGTCAGTAATGAAATAATGAATAAAAGGAAAGAGAAGATACACGCATAATAGCATTATTATTATATTAATCATGTAAGATAGAGGATTGAAGGCTCAAAATTGAAAATAATTAGGGTGAAATAATTAGGGTCAATATAAATTTATTACACGTACGGAGGTATATGTATACTTGCTTACCGCGTTTGTCGCACTGCAGACGCGTACGGTTCCTTACATTTTCCGAAAACAAAACCACTTCAAGGTTTATTGAATTATTCGCAAGATTTAACCACGACCCGTATTCCCTTCCTCGCCTCGTTTAACTCTGATTGTTACAAAGTGCACGAGCGTTTCTCGAATGAATAAGAGATGGAACGTTCGAGCTTGTAAATCGCAATTTTCGTCGACTGAAATTCACGATTTTCGACCGCCGAAATGTCCAAACTATTTCTGTTCTTCTCTGCGAAATAAGAAGTTCCATTCCGTTTGTAGAATTTATGAAACTCAGCTGTTTCGTTATATTTAATATTAATTAAACGTTTAAATAAACAAAATAAATACCTTTCGAACTCTTCAAATTCGTGAATAATTAATGAAACAGTGATCCATCATTCGTTTGGTGATTTGGTGTTGATTAGTTTATTTAATTAAAGAGATCGAGGACTTATTATTCTTAATTATCCACTCTTCTTAAACTTCGTTTCCTTTCACGACCGTAACTTATGAAAAAAATTTTTGGGAAAAAAAATACAACCGACTTCGGAATGCCCTAAAAAGGACGAAATAATTTTAATTTATATTTCGGAGACGGCGCAAAATTAACAATTTTCTACATTGGAAATTGTCAAAATTCTTTAATCCTTTTACATATTTTCACAATTTTTGCGCCGTCTTCGAAATATAAATTAAAATTATTTCGTCCTTTTTAGGGCATTCCGAAATCGGTTGTATTTTTTTTCCAAAAATTTTTTTTCGATGTGTAGAGAAAGGGAGGAGGGTGAAATCGATTTAGACGAGAGTTTGTTGTATAGTAGCCGATGTTTTGTAAGCTTTTGTATTCTTGTAAATATTAAGTATCGACGTCTCGTTCGTGGGGAGAAGAAATACTCGACGAGAATCAATGTCCGGTTAACATATTACCGAATCCTTCGTGTCACGTGTATTAATATATACAGAAATATACCGAAATATATTAAAATTCAACTGGTCGATGATATTTCAAGCATTTAATATTTTCGTAGATTTGAAAAATTCACAGCACAGCAGTTTTACGGATATTCAACTTCCACCAACATAATATGTCACCACGTTACCGAATCGAAAAATATAATCTTCAAGTTCGTATATTACTTTTCCTATCGACTAATGTTATGTAAATCTAAACTAACAGCAACAGGTCAACGCGAAACATTCAACGGCGGCGAAATTCCTGGCAATACGTATAAAAAAAACATGTCTAAATTTTACGCGGTAGGTAGCTCAGAAGATAGAGGAAAGTGCGTACATAATAACGCAATTTGTTGCAACGCGATATCTTAATTAGTTCCTGAGATATAGGGCTTCAAAGTTTGTATAGCGGCCGGCGCGTACGAGGGTAGTTTGAATGGGCGCGACGCGACCTAGACTTTTTTCTAGGAAATGCGTAGTACGCATTACTAGGAATAGTAAAGGGTTAGACGTAAACAATGACCACGTGACCGCTACGCTAGACACCCACTGTCTGGGTCCAAGCGTGCGACGGCAGCGAATTTCTACAAAAATTACGTTTGTCTTTACACGACGATATCTCAGGAACGGATAAAGATATCGATGTAAATCAAAAACCAAATTAAAGTGGAAGGTTTCTACTTTCTTACAAGCCTAACTTTATACCGAAATTCGAAACAGGACTTTGTTGGCAGCCCTTTGAACTTTTAGTAATTTTAATACGCGTTTCTTATGCAGTTTAACGTAGTTTCTGACTTTCAATTGCTTCTAAACAATAGAATATTATTATAAATATCTATCACACGCATTATTTAACGATTCTTTCGTTTGTATCGTAAGTCAGTTGTATTTTTTTTTTCCAAAAATTTTTTTATTTCACATTTTTTAGTGGCGATCGGAGCATTCCCTCCAGAGTAGCATCAAAGAATAGGAATTTTGCTATGGGAATAGTAATTAGCAACAAAGGGATGGGAAGGGAAGGGTAGTAAAGGGAAGTGCAGGAAAGGGCATGGAAGTGAAGGGAATGTTGCAAATGGGATCATCGTGGAAACATCCCCGATCGCAAAATGTAATACTAGGTTTCATCGATATCAGTCCGAGTAAACGTGAAATACCACGTTTTTTGCGATAAAAAAGGGGCAAGCGGTGATGAAATGCAAATTTTGTTTTACGGAACCAACTGGGAGTCATACCCTACAAGATGCAAAAGGTTTGGTTCCGATTGGTCCATCCATCTCGGCGTAATCGGCGAACATACATTAAATAAAAAAAATTACCATACATGTCGAATTGAGTAACCTCCTCCTTTTCGAAGTCGGTTAAAAATGATCGATAACAGACAATAAACTTTGGGAAACAATAAATAAATGATGTCAAGTTACCTTACAGCATTAAATAATAATATCGTAATAAACCTTGAACAGGTTTTAAATAGAATATTAAAAAATTGCAAAATTAAGAATCGTTGCAATTTCTCCAAATTCTGCAAAAATTTACAAGAAAAATATAAAATTTGCAATCTGGTTAAACAGTAAATTCACTGTCATTTTTTTCTTCGTCATGATACCTCGACAAAATTAGCTTGATCATTATTTTGAAGACCACAAATTCAATTGAAAAGCATTACATATTTTAAGCTGATGTCCATCAGAATGTAACTCGAGTTAGACCCGTCTAATTAGTCATCAGTTTTATTTTTAGTCAGGATACTTCACTGCTTCTCGCTGCTCTATTTTTCAAGCATAATACTCTGCATATTCTTCAATATACCATATCCATACCTTCATTTCAATTTCAGGTATCAGCATCTTGAAGGAAATTCGAGTTTTGAGTATTTCCATGTCTACTTTTGATGCTCGATCAAATGATTTCATTACGAAAAATAGAAAAAAAAATTATTTGCAGAACCATTTTCTATAAAAATATACAAAATTTTGTCAGATACGTTCATTCGATAAAAAGAAATCAGGAACTTTTTCTCAATAAATAGAAAATTTATATTAAAAAGATATTAATATTCGAAGAATTTTTATAAGAATTACGTACCCATATTTTTAATTGTACAAGCAAAAGATATAAGAATATCATCACATAATTTTCATTTATTTTATTACCTTTTGATTCATCGATGATACATTCGGGTTACCGATCAATTTTGAATTAACCGTGGTTCCATAGTTCTAAAAAAATGATTCAAATTCAGTCAGTATCTTTTCGAGAATGGTTTTATTATCAGATATATTTTTATTATACATTTATAATCTTCGATAAACTTTTACAAATGCAATAGGTTGAAGAACATCGAGCTTCGTGATTATTCGAGCTCCTTCTTCCTACGTTACTACCTAATACACCGTATTGTATACTCTTATAAAGTATTCACTTAACAAAACATTCTTATCGTACAGCTCCAATTGCTCAACGCCACGCTTGCACAACATACGAGAATAAACCATATAGGTAGTGTTCAATGCTTTCAATTCGATAGAGCCGTAATCAATGATTCCTTAGATTTAATTTTATGTATCTATCGCGTTTGAAAAGCGCCTCGTACATGCCTAACATACAACCATTCGCCTATGGGAATGTATTACCAGATCGATACTTATCTTATGTAAACGATAAGAATTATTAAATTCCTCCAGGAAAAAAAATGAAGTGATCGGCTTTCGGTGTTTGATACGCCGAATATAAATTTGTGTATAAACACCATCTATCCTATATATCTTACAACATTTGTCAATAAATCAATATATAAAAAAGAAAAAATGAATCATAAACAAAACTAGTAAAAAAAAGAAAAAAAAATATGCGTATGTAACATGAAACCCTCTCTCTATATATATATTACACAATCATCTAAACGAATTACGATAAAGATCGTCTCAAGCCGAAAATCACTGAACATCAGTTTTAAAATCAGATTGTTCAGTTCGATTTTCATACGTACTTCCTGCCATCTCTATACATCTATGTTCATCACGTTTTTGAAAGAAAAAAAGAAAAATATTACAGTGATTGAGTTATATCAAGCTGAGCATTATTAATGATTATTTTTATCGCGGTTTGGGAGTATCGGCTACCCTCTGTCCCGTTATGGTGGAGGTTTATCATGGATGAAGAATGTATTTATTGTACAAATGTTCAGCAAAATGCATACTTCACGAATACCATTTAACAGGTGATAAAAATATCGAATCAGTATTCAAAGACAGAAACTTATTCTTGTACCCCTTGTTTCTGCGCTGTAGAATAAAAAAGAAATTAGTATAATTTCTTTGCCTGGGCTTCCTTATTGTCCCTGTAAACAAAAAAAAAAGGCAATAGCAAGCATAACACCGGTATTTTCGAATACTCTATCGTTTACAATTACACAGCAAAGGAAATGCTTACCGATACATGCTATACGCTAAAAGAATGATCATCTGAATTGCCACGAAAAGCAAGAACATTGTTGTGGTTAAACAATTCGTTGTAGGGCAATCTCCTCCGCCGCCATTTAATTTTGCATTAGCTTGTCCTAAATCTCTTTTCAATGTATTAAGTCCATCTCGCATTTCAGAAATTATTGACTGATAATCGTATCCCATTGGTTGTACCTGAATAAATATTTTCGATATAATGTATGTCGAAGAAGATAATCGATCAAATGAAATATTGATTATTACTTGGGCGGTCGGAGCCCGAGCCTGATTGTTAAGAATAAGGTCACTCTTGGAATATATTTGATTTACGAACGATTCAATTTCTTTCGCTCTATTCAATATAGCATTTTGATTGCTTATTATAGTGTCGACTTCTTGTCGACGTATCGTGTCGATTAGTTGAACTTGCTGCCCTGGCTGACCTCCCGCGGGAATGCCTGTATAAATATTGTTTACAAAGAGTTTAGATTTTCCCTTTACGCGTTCGGATTATACATTATGGACACGAAATGAAATATCACCTCCCACTTGAAGCTGAGATATTAAACTTAGAGATCGTTCTTGTCTTCCAAGTATCTCATCTAACTTTCTGTTTAGCTCGCGTAACGCATCGAACATTTGACTTTGACCAGCGAAAATTTGCCGTAACTCTCTCTGATTGTCGGTTTCAAAATATTCTTCAAACTCCTCTTTCTCGCGATGCTCATCTGGGTGATCTCTACCGAATAAGATTATCATAAGACAAATTTACGATTACGTACAGCTGTACAGCCGCCGAATGATCGACGTACCTGCGGTATTCCTCTTTCTGCTGCTCTAATTTTTTCTGATAGTCCATGTATTCCTGACTAAGTTTTTGTTGTTCTTCCAATGATGCTTTTTGTCCCTCTGTTCTCATTGTTCCAGGGACATATAGAGAATGAGTTAGGAAGTGTGAAACATCGTGATCGTCAGCCAAACCCCCTTTAATAAACGTTACATTAAAGAAAACAACTGTAGTGGAAAAATATGCTGAAGTATTGTTTTTCAATAACAAATACCAGTAGCTGCAGAAACACCGAAATATCCTCCCTCTGGTAGAACAACATTTTCAACGCGGAAACACATTTCATATTCTTGCTCGTTGTTTGTCATGCCATTATGGAATAATACCTTTAATTGAATATTAAATCAAACAAATTGAAATACATAGGAAAACAATTCACAAAATACACATACAGTTAAAGTATTCTGATAATACTCAATTTTTGCTCTTGTAGCAAACGGTTTGTTACGGAAGTCTCTCAAACAACCTGCGGAAAGCTGTGTTGTACCATCGCTGTAGAGAAATTGAGGTAAAGATTTATCTGCTGAACATTTTGCTACATACTAAACAAGAAATAATAAGAAATGTAATTCACTTAGCATGATCGAAACTCTTTGTGCCATCGTTTATAACTGCCATGATGTAGGGGTTGTTATGTTTATTGTCATTGTCAAAGGAATCGAAAAAGATTCCAAGGCCATTCCACTGGTCAGAGCTACCAAAAACAGTACCATTGTAAGCACCCTTCGAACTAGTATACCACAATGCCAAACCATCTGCTCCGATCCTTCCTCTTCCGGTTACTCTAAATATTAATTCAATTTCCCACCAACGAAAGTTGACAGGTTGCTTTATCCAAATAGCACCTAAACATTATATCCAATGCGCTTGTATTTTTGTTAACAACAGAAACAGTCTTTACATATTTTCCTTCGTATTAAAATGTAACCATACTAATATAAATATTTCACATACCTTTTTGACTTCTTAAGGATGGAGCCACTCTTACATTTTCTGCACTAGCAATTGCATCTGGAATAAAGATTAAACTTTCTTGTGTGTTCTAACAGCAACAGATGACGTGAAATACAGTAACAAAGGAAATTATAAATAAAATTTCATTCACTTGTACAGACATATAATGGTAATATACAATCGAATTTCAAGTGTAAAGAGTAATAAAACCGGGATCTCAGATGTAAATAAAAACATCTGTCGCGATAACAGCATCAATGTTCTGTCAAATAATATCATTTTTAAGTGTCAAAAGCATATGCAGTTATGAATTTTGATACAGATCTTGGTTTGTAGACGATACAACAATGCATTTCATTTAAATAATCGAAAAGCCGAACATCAGAAATAACATACGGGAGCATCATACGGTGCTCTAGCTTGGTTAGGTTTCAAGTTTACTTACTTCCTCCGTATTCCCAAAAAGGCACACTTCCATCTTTTTGCGCAAGATACGGTGGCTTAAATGAGTATTTGTACTCAAATTTTCGTTGGGGTATCTCACCGAAAACCGTATAAAATAGACAAAATACGTGAAAAATTAAAAGCCACCTCACCTCCGCGGCCATCTTCATTTCGACTGTTGAATCAAGAGCGGATTGACCGCGTTCGACCGCGTAACCGGTTGAAACGATTGGTAAGTATCCCTCTAAATTCTCCTTACGATTGGTGTTTTATCAATGACGTGTCAATTTCGCAGCCACATTTCAAAGATTTTGACTTTCATCGTACCTTTTTTATTATTCCAGTAGTATCATATTTATTTATCGCATAATATTGAATACAGTAAATAAATTGTTAAAAAGGCACTTTGTGCCTTTCCCTTTGTCCGGATGTATAATCAGAAATATTCAGACGCTAAAGTTGTGTTCGTCCACTTTTGCAGACGTGTCATATGGGAACATGGCGCTTCATATTATGAATAAAGTGTCAGATTTAGCAAGAAGTAACAGTTTGTTGAATGAACATAGTATAGTTGAAACTACCTGAAAACAGCTATTGATCTACTTGTTCGTTTGTACCACTTTTTATTGTACTTTCATTATGCAAAATGGAAAATAAGCATCAAAAACTTAGCTTATAGCTTTACTGGTTTCCCTCCTAACCTTTAGCTAAATAAAATATTCATATGACCCGTGATGTATTACAACCGCACAGCTGATTTTGGAACACACCTAAAAAAAATGTACAACATTCATAACAATGACCTTTACCCTTCCCTTTGCCCGTCGCCAATGGAAATACAACCAAGATGGCGTCGCTCATTGACAACTATGAGCAACAATACGCCGTTTTGACAGCTGACATTACTGCAAAAATCGGTAGAATAAGAACACAAAGTGGCAGTAAGTACACAAGAATCAGAATCCTAGAGATCGTTCTATTGCGAGGCGCTGAACGTTGCTTTTGTCGCTAACATTACACGTCTTCTAGCATTATATTAAACAACAGTAATCGATACACGTGACGTAATTTTACAGATGAAAAAAGAGCGTTCATTCAAGATGTGGATAGGCAAATCGAGGAAGCTCAAGAGCTGGTAAACACGAACACTTCTTTTAACCTTTTGCTTGAATGTAATCTTGAAAAATTATGGTTTTTAGTTATTTGAGATCTTAGGGTTCGTACTTTATGCTTTGGGGTTAGACGCGATTTTTTAACATTCGATTGTTTACTTTCTAGTTGGAACAAATTGAACTGGAGGTTCGTGGGGTGAATGGTACAGCTCGCGACCGCTTACGTGGTCGAGTGGAAAGTCACAGAGCAGAGTTAAAACGATTAACTCAAGAATTTCAATCAGCTAAGAAGCCAAAGGATGAAACCATTGAAATAAACAGAGAGGATTCATGGGAGAACAGTATTACGGAGGATCAGAAGAAACGATTATTAGATACTTCAGAACGAATAGACCGTTCTGGAAGAACTTTACAAAATGGTTATAGAATGGTGTTAGAAACAGAAGAAATTGGTTCGCAGGTATTGAAAGAATTGCATGATCAAAGGGAAACCATCCAACGAGGAAGAGGAAGAGTAAGATATTGATTTATATCTTACTGTATGTTTACTTTGAAGAAAAAAGAAATACATTATTGTTATTGCTATTAACTATTATTGCTAATATTTGGAGGTATATTTTTTTAGGTAACTTTTGTTTCTTTTTCAGTTAAGAGAGACTGATGCTGAGCTAGGACGTGGTTCTCGGTTGTTATCGGGAATGATTTTTAGAAGCCTTCAGCAAAGATTTATTTTAGCGGCGGTAGCGTTGACACTTATAATTGTCGCTTGTGTCGTGGTGTATTATAGCTTTAAATCTTAAAGCTAACAGTACAAGTAGGATGATTAATTGATCGGAATACCAACCCGGAAGCTGTATTCACTATCCAGTGAGTTTTAAATGTTATTATTGAATGCAATATTCGTTGGGAAATTACTGAATTATATGTTAAAGAAACGACGTACGATATCCCTTTATCAATCTTTTATAAACGGTCTTGGCGAACGCTTACCAAAATTCGACAAAATGCCATTAAACGTGAGCAAACACTAATAACGATTCACGGTCTCAAAAATTGTCCAGTTTGTAATCTATTTATTGTTGTAACTGTCAAGTTGATTTTACATACCACACATGTGCCCGATTGCATTTTACGAAAGTGAACACCATACGCGTTTTTGAATAGCCTACTTTGTACTAAATCGTAATCCACTGGTCGATTAATTATTAGTCATTAATAAAAATATACACCTATAATATACTGGTTAGGCAATCGTATAAGAACGATAATAAACTGTATCAAAATACAAGGATGAAGGACGATGAAGAAGACTGTAAATACAAGTATCGAAGGATGATCGTACTCGAGAGAAAGTCAGACGCGCCTAATAATAATTAATTTTATTATAATGTTATCAATTACCTTAATAGCCTAAACGGTGCTTTCCTTATTTTGCGTTGCTATGTAATTGTGAAAATGGTATATCATAATAAAAGTATTCGCGGGATTACGAGTGTTCGATGATTCGAAGGAAGTGATTCCTGTGAATGTGACAGAAACACGGCGTCTCGATTCTTCGTGTTGTCGCTGTTTCTAGCGCTAATGAAAACAAGTTCGAAGTCGATGCTCAGTCTGATCAGTCCAAATGTCGATAGAGATCTTCTATCTGCGGTTTGAAGTATTCCTTCAACTGAGGTCGTCTTGTCTTCATTTGTGGCGTGAGAAGGCCGTTTTGCACGGAGAATGGATCAGGATGCAAATAAATATCTTTGACCTGGTACGAACAAAGGAAAAGTATCAATCTAAAGTCGAACGATCAAACGGTTTCACGATTAAAAATTTGATAATCTTCCCCCTTGAACCGATAGATAACGGATTGATATTTAATTTGTTTTTCAAATAAAAATATCGAAGATTCTGCTGTTGTTTACCTGTTCGAAGGATTTCAGACCAGCCTCCTTCCCCCAAACAAGCATATCGTCCAATATTAACTGTTTAACTTGTGGATTAGCGCATAACACGCTTAGCGTACCGGGTATACCGTTCTCCACTGCCCAACATTTAACGACATCAACATCCGGAACTACTATTGCTACGATACAAGACTTTAGAGATTCCCCGTGTACAAATACTTGGTATACATATTGACTTCGCAAATAAATGGCTTCGATTTTCTCTGGAACTATGTATTCTCCTTGCGATAATTTGAACGTGTGCTTCTTTCGGTCGATTATTTTGAGCGTTCCGTTCTGCAAAGTAGGAAACATTTAACTTAAATATTTATTAAAAAAAATATATATATAAGTTAACACTTTGACTTCGATAGGTAATTAGCTGAAATTTACATTAATCAACAATATCATTGTTAATTAATTTAATATATTCAATCATTTTTATTGGATGGATACCGTAGCAGTCGAAGTGTTAATCGAATATTTCTATTTATCATGTATTCTAGACAATTATAATTACTAATTTATATGTTTGTTCCGAATAGTTGTAACAATGAAAATACGTATGTAAATTTTGTTATGTCGTATACATGGTTATTAAAATACACACGCAACTATTATTCAAATAATTAAAAATGAAAATTTCACGTAATAATTGTTTCACTTAAACCTTTCCAGAACAAACTTGTAACTAGAATAATATCGGACTCAAAGCACGATTAATATCTTCTTTTTTCTTACGGGTAACCACATGCCAATGTCTCCTGTGTGATGCCAACCGAATTCATCAATAACTTCAGCAGTTTTTTCCGGATCCTTGAAATATCCCACGAACACATTAGTACCTTTAATGCATATTTCACCTTGGCTCTTCCGCACGTAGTATTCCATTTCCGGAACGTCTACTAATTTAATACAGCAACAAGCGACCGGTGGTCCCACGTGTTCCGGTACATGATCACCCTATAATAATTCACAGAGGTTTCTACCTTATTGAAAAGTTAATGAAAAGAAACTAAATCTATCAGCTATGCGTTTGTTTCACTTATCGCGTTAAAAACTACTTTTAAAATTAGTTGTTTGCGGTCTATTTATTTGCACGTGAGTCCAATTTATTTTGGATCAACCCACCGAGTAAATGATATGCAAAGTTAAAAACAAAAAATTTATTTTTCCTTAAATTTTAAACGTCTATCGTCATTTTAAGACGTAATAGCGTTTCAGAGGCATACCGGAGCAGCTAAAAGTTATCACGATTATTTATCACCGTGATCTTTCAAATTATTTATATATTTCATAGGAGACTTTCAAATTTTATCGAAAGCAATTCAACAATTGGCCGGTGTACAAAAACGATGCAACATTTTACAGCAGTTGCGCATATATTCGCAAACGAGGATTGTACAACTGACGTGACCCGCCACGTGCTTTGGCGCGTGGTTGCAAAATTTTTTAACCGATGACTCGACACAAATACCTACGCCCGCATATAAATATTAGCTCGTGTCGTCTAGCTACATCGATACCAGCAAATATGCCAAGAATAGTCACCACGAATGTCACTTGATCCTTAGTCGGTTCCCGAATGAAATCGAACGACCTCGAATAAAACAAATACATAACACGTTCATAATAAAACTGCTAATAATTTAAAGAATAAATCGGATTAACTTAAATTCAATCATCGTTGATTTCCAATAAAGAATCATCCTCGATATTGCAAATCCACGAGGATTCCGCAACAGGCGGTTGCTCGAACTTGACCTCAACCTTCGAGGATTTATTTTTTAATCCGACGGTGGCTTATTTTTCTACCTCGTCGATCGCTATATCATTCCGCACCTGTGTTCCGTGACTCAGCGGGTGTGCGATTTATTTGCGGAGCGTTTATTGACCGGCTACTTCGTCGAGTCGCAACTATGTATTCGCCTCGAGCAGAAATGTCTGTTAACACACACGCTTATACCTTTGCATTGCACTCGACGTGTATAACACGTACTGCTTGTGCAATATACAGTTAAACATGCGTGTTAAGCATGTTAGGTGTATTAACACGCTGACTGTCGCAATAAAAATTAACAAATTTCAGCATCGATGACCTGTAAGTGCGAAAGCTTCATGGTTTTATTACCTGTATAGCGCTATTTCGTAGAGATACCTTCTAATAATAAAACATTTTAAAATAGCACAGAACATATAGGTTCTGGATAGTCGGAATTCCTCGGGATCATAGTTAATAAAATTCTATTCCTTGTTTTGAGAAACAACATCGTAGAAAAAGTTACGACCGCTTAAGCTGACACCTCGTATCATAGACACGTTCGTTTATCACGTTTACATGGAAACAACAATGTAACAAATTTGTCTGAATTTCTGTTTATCCGAATTGTTATCACGCTAATCCTGTATTGTGTTTATTTCTGTGTAATAAATCAGTGTTCCTCGAACTTCATCAGTTTTTCATTATCACCAAGTATTACTTAAAGACCTTACGCAAACTTTCTATTTGAGAAATATTACGATGGATATTTTCATGAAGTCTAACCTGAACTGTAAGAGTAATTGGTGCACCACATTCTGTCTGACCATATCCCTCGACGATCAGACACCCGAGAGCACACCTGGCAAACGTGAGTACATTGCCCGCCAACGGGGCAGAGCCCACCATCATCAGTCTCAATCTTCCTCCTGTCGACTCCTTGATCTTTGCAAACACCAGCTTATCCCACACGCTGTTGTTTCTGATGATACCCTTCTTGATCTGTGCCTCTTTCGCTCGCATCCCCATGGCGAATCCCAACTTCTTGAAGCAGGAAGTTTGAAGCTCGGTTTGAATCTGCGAATATTGAGTCGTTCGTGATAAAACGGATTAATAATAACAATATCGTGCTTTACGGAAGAAAGTTATAGCAAACGTCTCAACGTTAAATAAAATATCTGAAACAATATCAAGTACAAGTGGGAAATTTTCGAGCGATTTTAGTATTGAATTTATGATAAACCGATCAAGCTAAGTTTTCGTAAAAATCCTTGGCAACTGGTTTGATAAATATCGATCCGTCTCGAAGACGGTTTCACGGAAAAGGGTACTCGATCAAGAACACATCTGGGCCGAATGATTGCCAAAGTGTTCCACCGTGCACGGGATTCATTCTGACAGCTTTGAAACACGAGAAATTTTCTTCGGACGTTATTTCAACGTGATCATAAGTTACGGATCGAATTCGATTTCACGGGAGCTTTTACGGTTTGTTTGAAATCTATTCGCGGTGGATTTATTTCTGATGCTTAGCTTACACGTGCCACTTGGAGCTGACACCCTTTATGGAATTGTTTATCGGTGAGTACAAGCAGAAATTGATTATTAACACGTTGAATGCCACAGTGAAAATGGACATACGTAGTCAGACACGCTAGAACTCTAATTGTTAACGATGCGATCAATTAATTTTAGCCAACATTGTTAGCTTCATCGTTTCTTTTATTAATTATTTAACTGTAACAAACTTCGGCTGTCGGTGATCCCCGCGGCATTCAACGTGTTAAGTACCTTCTAATTAAATGTTCTAAAGATTGTCGTCTAAATTCAGAAGAACTTCAAAATATGTTATTTTATCGTTAATAAATTGTCCCTAAAATATAATTGTATACGTTTCACATGTCGGAGTCCAGATTGATACGGCTCACCTCTAACATCTGATAACATTTGATATCATGATTTATACACGCGTTAATATTTGAGTCAATTTATTACTAATATAAATTTACTACTAATTTCTACACACGTTAATTCATGAAACGCGAAATGCTAATTCAAACACGCGAAACACGTGCAACATATTATGAATTTGATACGAGGATTTATTGTGTACATACACAATACTTGGTCCCATTCATTCAAGATTCAGGGTTAAGGAGGAGACGGGTTCGTCTCCACCTGTTTCGTCGTGCTATGACTGTCATCCTCGATTTTGCATTTGCCAGTGCTACGTCAAAAGATATTGCGTACCACTGACCTTAATAAACTCCACGCTCCGTTTGTGTCGATGTACTGTTTCAAAAATATATCCATGTGGAATTTAAGGGAAATAGAAATAATACAAAAAGCATTAATTAATTAGCCGGAGAAAATCAAAACCTGTCAAATTGCAATGGAATAAAATTCTTATTCTTAGCTATCATAGTTCCTTAATTTATATTTCAAGATACTGCCAAGTAGCAATTTAACAATAATTCAATAATGCTGAAGCAATTTGGCAATACTTAACAATTCTATCAAATTTCGGTTAAATTACAACACTTTACATTTTCATTACTTTATGCTAAATTAGAACCAAAAGTTTCAAGATTTTTTTTTGTATATGTTAAATATTTTAAGTATCGCAATTCATTCAAGTCCTGCAAATTATTATTAACAATTTATGTTAATTTTCTTTGATATAACCGTTCAGCGATATCAAAGTAGAAATTACTGGGAAGGTTGGAACTGCAACTATAGACACGAAAATAAAAATACATTCGTATAGTCATCGAAGTGCATCTGGAAAATATTGCTAATGCAACTGTCCATCAAATTCAACGAGTAACATGGTGCGAACGATGGCCTACGAAGAAAACTTAAACGTTACACTACGACTTCTGAATAATTCATTTCCCAACAAATGGCTCGATATAAATTACTTAACGCATCTGTCCTCGCACTTTGACGCGTGGTCGAGCGTAAAAATATCATCCTGCTCATCGATTTTTTCCTCGATACACGATCGAATTCCACAATTTCCGTGCAATACGATTTTCTATAAACTAATTCGGTGAATGTGTCCTTGCACCACGATGAGCACTCGAAAATATCTACGCCTTCTGATTTTCCTGTAACTTTGATTGCTAAGAATATAACTTGAGCGCTCGCCATTGCGTTCGAGAGGACAGGTTTTATAAGCGTAACAACGAAAGTATCTCGTATTTTGATCAGTATTTGCGCTTATGATGTTATTGCGCATTTACCAGATGGTTGAAGGAAAAATCAGAAATTTTTATAAACACGAAGGTGAAAGGTTCGAACTGTATCAGTAAAAATGGTGTAGCGTAGAAAATTATCGACTGATCCAACGGAAATAGTTAACCAGACGAAAGTTTTAGTTGCCAATTTATAATTTATCTCAGAGAGGCGAGCGCTGTGAATTTCCACAATTATTATTTTTGGACTTTCAAAAATCCGCAAACCAAAAATCGCTCTTTAGTTCAAATTCTAATTATACGATTCATAAAATCGACGACAAACTACGTCTTAATTTCCTAATCACTTAAAAGACATTACAAAGTAACAACAAAATAACAGAAAAAATAAAAGAAAAAATCAGTTCTTCCTAAACTTACGGACTCGTAAACGTACGTGCTAATTTACACGCACTCTCCACTCTGCTTCAAACAGTCAGCCAGCATAAAATGCTACGAGCGTAAACAGTGAAGAGTGTTCGTTGATAGCCCGAGAGGTTCAGACAGATTGGGAAACTAGCTTAATTTCGCGCTCACCTTGTCGTACATTCGATTCAAGAGCCTCGGTACCGCTGGCATGACGGTAGGCCTCAAGGCTTTCATATCATCGGGCAACCTTTTGATGTCACCGCTGTAAAAGCCCACGGACCCGCCCACCATGTACATCCCGTTCTCGCAGCAACGTTCCAACATGTGTGCCAAAGGCAAGAAGCTGATCATCGTATCCTTGTACGAGGGCTTGTGTTCACCAAGTTGCAGTAGCACCGCGGAAATCGCGGCTATCACGTTCTGATGCGTCAACATCACACCTTTAGGATTTCCAGTGGTGCCGGAAGTGTAACATATCGTGCACAGGTCGTTCACTTTTGGCGGCATTTCCGGATGATTCTTCTGCGCACCGAGACGCTCGACGTCCTCGAACCTTAACAACTCGACGCCACGGTTCTTTGCCCTCTGGTTCGTCGATTGTCGTAACTCCTTTATCACTACCATCTTCCTAAGACACCTGGGTTGAATGGAACACTCTATGTTAGATAATAATAATTGTGTGACTATCTTTGCTTTCATTCGATTGTGCAAGATGAGTTATCGAATGTTAGAACTGAGAAGACTTTAATCCTTTCGTGAGCAAGATGTATGCTTGTTTAACCTTCTATTTACTTTTACAGCTAAAAGAACGATGTAAATCTAATTTTTATGGTTATTGATATCTAATGGAACACTGATTGTCATAGTGGAAATGGATGTCTGTAATCGGAATGTTATTAAACGATAAAACAAAAATTGTTATTTCAGTGTCACTCTTTTTTGAATTTCAAGCTTCTATAGCGTCGTAAGTTGTGTTAATGTGTTGATCTTCGGATCACTTTCCGAAGAGTTATTCTCAAAAAGCTGGCAATTTGAAAACAGAGTAGAATATAAAGCCGGTGTTCTCGTGTTTATTTGGAATATACTGCCGTAAATTAGACAGTCACATTGCGTTTCTATTATTAGTAATGATGTTTTTTACATTGAGCCCGTTGCTATCATAAAAAATCACGTTGTTTCGATTTGCCACACATCTCAGCATTTTATATGGAAATGCTGCAAATACCGTGTGAAACTTTCAAACGGTGTATATACGCGTTAATATGACAAAATAAGTTTCTATACGTGTTCATGGCACGATGCCACAGCAACGTACCAAGCATGATTAAGACAAGGAAATGTAGCATTACCGAATCGGAAATCCATTGAAATATTCTATTTTCATTAATATGCTTTCTCTATCGTAAAACATCTCTTTGCTGTCCGAGAGATCATTATCACAAAATAATGAGCGACATAGAATTGTAAATAAAACAGTATAGGAAACTTAGACTTGATTGGTACGAAATCGTATTTAAAAATCAACAAATAACCGTTGCGTACCTGGGTGCCTTGTCAAGTAGTAAATTGCACTTCTTATCGTTCTCACAGACCACCAAATTGATTTCAGCCTGGTTGATGATGAAAGCGCAGGCATCCGGTCCCAGTGTGTCGTAAAGAGGCACGACCACGAGGGAGTACGTGTAACAGGCCTGTTCGGTGAGGATCCATTCAGGGCAATTTTGACTGTAAAGGCCCACGAAGGTGTGTCCTGGCGTCAGTCCCAGAGTCACCAAGCCAGAGCCGAAATTCTTCGCCCTGAGCAAAGCCTCGTTGTAATGGAGCCACTGATACGGTTTATTGGGTCCATCGCGCCAACCGAGACAAGGGCCGTTGTCTGCGAGTCAAGAAGAACCGAGCCAAAGTCTTAATGATTTCGAAAATACCAACTCGAGGAGGAAACGCGCGTTTCGTAGCTGACCACCGGTGTCCAGGAATTTTAATTATTTGTCAGGTGCGATTTGCCAACTGATGCATCGTCAAACGTTACAGAAAATCCGAGATAAATTTGACACAGATGATGAAAACATAACGGAGAAACGTAGGGAAACATAGAAGAGAACGAAGTACGTGCTGTTTGTGGTCGCAATTGTAAACATACAATAACTTGATGATTTATGTTACAGCTGTGCGGTGATAAAGATGAGAAATGATTGATTTGGACGTTAAACAAACGCTTTATTTTACTAAAATTATTTCGATGTTTAGTGATTTAAACTGAGAGTTATTTTGGGTTATAATATATACAGTATTTTCATCCAATTGAGCGGATAGAATTTTGAAACGACAGAAAATAAAAAATTTCTATTTTAGTTTGATCTTTCGACTGCGTGCTAAATCTGTAAGCAATGTGGTTATCGAAATCTGTTTTGATCTTAAGAGATTAGCTTCGTAGATTTATCATTCCATTTATCTGCTTCACAAGCACCCAGTATTTATAAACGGGTTAAAGATATGAAGGATTCCGGTGATGATTCACGCTCCAGAAAACATTTCAATTTCGACTTATGTATCATTATCATAACAGAATTTCTCGAATCTGCACCTTTCGTTTTGAAATCGACTGTATGGAAAGTATGTAACTTTAATGCTGGTGAACATTGTGTTATTCTGTGACATTTTAGTATATAATGTAAGATATAATTATTATAATGCAATGCATTTGCTCGTTTGAAATAAAGTGATCGTAAGAAAGTTAGGTCTGCCAATACTTTCTTTGTTCACTATACAATATTTGTGGGGATTCTTCGTTAATTTCCATCAGTTTCCCTAAATTTTCAGTCCATAGTGCACGAACACTTTGTTTGCAAAGTACGTGTTATAAGGGAGTTACCTGTACACGGAATGAAAACATTCACGATTTCCGATATCCTGGTGCCAGCAAACGATTTTAACGCGTCTCGTTAAAAACTGATTCGACCCTGGGAACGACAGGTGTTCCGAGTTGCAACGTCCGAGCGTGGGTACCGTGGGCGAGTTAAAAATAAGAATCTTAGCCACGAATTAAGTAACAACGCACGGTCACATCGGCGAAATCGCGATAAATCGACGGGAAAGCGACGAGCAGTCCACCCAGGCTCGAGCTTATTAGTCGTCCGCGTTTGTCACTCGAACGTGGCCACCCGTAGCCACTTGCCAAACGGTGCATTATGCGGCCCGAGTCCGGTCGTTTATTTAAAACACGAGACACGACACCGATTTCCGACCAGTAAGCAGCATTTGATCAGCTGGCTGTTCCGTTCAACACTTACTGGACTCTTTCGCCCCTTTTCGAAAACCATCGTACAAGGTCCGGGTGTCCTCGTGCACGTAGCTGACGAACTTCCCCTCCTTGCTGTCCTTGAAAAACCTCGACACTCGGATCAGGTCGGTACCCTGCAAGTACACACATTTATGCACGTGAGGCCGGACTTATTATTTGGTTACGTAACGAAATGCCAAGTGTAAATCTAAGTATAGCCAGTCGTCGTGCACCGGGTTTGGCCGCGTAGGTGAGCGGAACGACGATCGTCCCGCGAGAGGATTCCTGGAGTAGAAAGGGAATCCACTTTCCCGCTTGTCCGTCTGTCGTTGCGACGTATCGTCCTCTCGACGACGCCAAGTCGCTTGTGCAACAAGTCTGGCCACCCACACGCGTGATCGAGTATCGAACGACTGTGGTTTCGTCAGAATCTTCTAGCTAAAGACACAATATGGCTCGAAACGAGAAGAATCACGTTCGTGATGGATCAAGTCGAATCACCTTCGTCGAAGGGTGCTCCTACACTATTAATTGTTTCAAGAGGAAACGTTTTAACGAGGACACTCCACCTTGACTGTGTCGGACTGATCGTTGAGGTCGATCGGTGGTCGAATCGGTTCGGGTGAGAAACAAGTCGACGTCATATCTCGGACCGTACGCAAACGCTACGGCCGACGATGATCCTTCAGCTGAAGATTTTGTCTCTGGATGATTGGTCTGGTCGCTCGGATAACGGACGGGCCAGTTAGCCCGTTTGAAAGACTTCTCTTCGTGGTTGGTGCTCGCGTTTGGATCGCTTCGCTTGTCAGAAAGGCTACTGCCGCTGCTGCTCCACCGAGAGGAGCGGCTGCTATCAGTAGCTCGCACATAAGACTAGCTCTCTTGGTCCATCCACTACGACGATCTTCGACTATATTTAAATATAGTGGACCGCTGGTGGAGCGAGCGTCGTCCTCGACAGCCACCGAACTTGTTGGATGATCGCCAACCGTGAAAAAAATCGATCGACATCGGACTTTGACGTCGGACGAGCTGCGTTAAAACAGCTTGTTAAACCTGTCCCTTGGATGACTGCGGTTTTACATGGGGACACCGTCAAATGTCCCATCTAGTGATTGATGTTGTTGTTTTGAAAGTTTAAGAACGGCTTGATTAAATTATTCGATGACAGTTTAACGTTGATTGCGGGAGATTAACGAATCCAGAATCGTTTTGGATTGAGATAGTACACAGAGTAACCACCGCAATTATTCTTTTGTTACCTTTAAAGCGGAGACCTTAGATTCTTTCTACGTCTTCTTATCAAATAAATTTTCGAGGTTAATTTTTTAATTTTTTTATGTTCTCAACGATTGCAATAAATAATATTTTGTTTCGTTTTTTAATATGGTGGACGAAAAGTAATTCTTATCATCTGTTTCACCGGTTTTTATTCAACACAAGGGAAGATTGGAGAAGCTTCAGCATTATATTTATCGTTAGAAAAATTTGATGACACATATTATATCCCCCCTTGAAAATTGATTACCTTATTTTAATCCAATTTACTAATTAATCCGATTGACTCTCGTCTTCTGTATAAACGCAAAGTATTACAAATTCATTTTATGAACAAAGAAATACTGAATAATACTATATAGAGCTCATCTTTCTATTTAACACTAGAACGACCGACGTTCGGAGCACCCTTACTTCTAATTTGAAAATAAAATAGAAAACAAAATAAACGAAGGATAAAAGATAAATTAGCATGTAGAATAATTCTTTATTTTAATGAAAGCCAGCTTACATTTTGGTAGAAATGTCTTGATCAATTTTTTATTTTAAGATAAGAAATCTGACGCATGTCATTTTGACCCTTTCGGTGGTTCTAGTGTTAAAAAATAAGAATATCCCCTTAACATGCACCCACATATGATCGAATAAGATGAATATTACAGCCTGTCGGGGTAGCTCGAGGTCGAGTGGTAGTCTGTCAATGATAAAGGCATTCCAGCGGCAATTTCGAACCCTGGCTCTCCATTGGCAGCTATTTAAAAGCGGTCCTTCAAGCTCACCAACCACCCAAGGATTCGTTTGCAGTTCGAAGTAGAATTTGATCGGCTTCGTTACAAAACCCAATTTTTCATCGTGTCTCTATCATATCCCAGTCTCCCGAATTATAATCAAGTTCAAGTTCGTTCGTCGCAATGAACCCTTCTCACTACTTCTTGTTGGCTGTTATCGGAAGCTTCTGCGTTTACGGTTTATGGAAAACAGGCTCCATGTCCTGGCAGACGTCCACCGTGCGCGCTAAAGCGTCCATACAGTTCGACCTCTCGATTCCGGCCTCTTCGCCGTCGGTGCTTCATCGATTCTCGAACAGAACGAGCAAACGAAATAGCGACAAGAATCACAGAAGGTATCGAGGAGCCGTATCAAAGTATATGCTGGAACTTTATCATCGAAAATCGGACGTGGATATCGTTAGAGCTCTGCAACCTATTCATGTATCTGGTCCGTCGAACGATGGAGCCAGGATTCTGACGTTCTCCGTGCCTCTGGTTGATCCCGACGAGAACCTGGACGTCGCAGAACTACTCGGAGTAGCCGGAACTATCCTCAGAGTGCGTTTGAACCAAGTGAACACGTCTGAAAGTTGCAAATCGAGGAGGGACGACAGTTGGAGAGCGTTTAACGTCACTTCGGCGGTGGCAACGAGGACAGGAAATATCGTCAGGCTGAGAGTGTACGGAAGAGTTGGCTACCATCCTTGCGGTGATGGTCCGATTCTGTTGCTGAGCTACAGCAAAGTGAAACGGAAGCGTTCGCGACGATCCGTCCAGGAAGAGGAACCAGAGGACAACGATGGTCCTCGAAGAAAACGCAGAAACTCTTGCAAACGTCGTTCTTTGTACGTGGACTTTGCGTTGATCGCGTACGACGAGTGGGTTGTTGCTCCTCCAGGTTACGAAGCGTATCAGTGCTCGGGCAAGTGTTTCTATCCGTTCGGGGACCACTTGAGCCCGACGAAACACGCGATCGTGCAAACACTGGTGCACGGGGCTCTTCAGGGTATCGACAGCGGGAACAAACCTGTTGGAAGAGCTTGTTGCGTACCAACAAGATTGGCGCCTACCAGTTTACTATATTTGGATGCTAGCGGGACTTTAACTTATCAATATGGGTACGAGGACATGGTTGTCGCCGAGTGCGGCTGTCGTTGAGACGGTGAACAAGTATAGAAATATTTAAGGTTTCGTTCAATTTAGATTTTAGAGTAATCGGTAAATGATTTAAAGAAAATTTTTAATGTTATTTTTAATGTTAATTTATAAGATATTATTTTCTTTTTTAAATATCAATTTAAAGATGGTGTGTTAGAATGGAATAATTAGGAGACTTTCAAGGTATATATACATATCTGAAATAATTTATTTTAAGGATTAACTTTCAATTTTTTCAAACCTCCCTTGATTCACAATATAAGTGGAAAAGTTAGAGTTTCTCCGTTTAATATAGAGAAAATATAAATATATATTTTCTGAGCCGGTAATTTTTGAATAAAAATATTTCATGTATAAAATTCATATTTAATATTTTATAAATTACAACTTCTTAAGAAGAGTAAGTAACTTGACTTTTCTTAACCATCCATAATCTATCGAACTATCAATATTGAGATTCCCTTAGTTTATATCATTTAAATGTATCCTTTATCGAAAGTTATAGTCTTTCATTATCAATATACTATTTACAACCACTCTAATCTGTTTTCTATTCATACCGTAAAATTTGTTTTAATGTATAAAAAATAGTTTCCTGATTGTAAGAAATTTTGAAAGGAAAATTACATTCAGTTTCCAAGTAAATACATCTACTGCAACGATTGGAATGACATCGAGTACTTTTCCTTTATAAAAAAATAATCTCCGTCTTTCATTAGTTAATTGTTACACGCAAGAACGTGCACACACCAGATACACAGTGTATAAAGACTTATCCATCGCAGCACACTTTCACTTGCAGCACATCACATCAAAGAAAAATAATATTCTCAATAATTGTCTTGGTATACTTCTTTAAACTTCCACGAAAACATCAACAATATCCTGCACAAAACAATTTTCAACTGTTAGCTAAACACCTTCGAACACATCTCGTTGTTCTTCCTGTTCAACAAGTAAGACCTGCCCGGATTGTGCAGCCTCATTCTTCTGGTCTTCCTCAGCTTATGTCGGCTTCCAGCTATTCTCTCGACTTTGTACACCTGATACTTCACGGTGTTCACCGGTTGACTGAGTCTCATGCACAACGATACCGGTCCGGAGAAATCAACATCGGTGGCCAGTTCCAATTTCGGCTCCATCGTCATCGAGAATTCCGCCATGCTTTGCACAAAATCTGACCGCACCTTTGTTCCGCCTTGAACCACTACTCCGGCCTTCAGATCGACCAAAGACTGCGCGTTCCTGGACCACAAGCTCAACTGAATTTGTCCAGCCAGGTCAAAGCTGACCGCACCCTGGACATCGACCTCGGCCACCATTCCAGAGGCTAGTGGAATGTACTCATTGTAATTGTGAAGAGCAGCCAGAGCCTGGAACGCCGGTGTTCGTTCAGAGGCAGTGCCAGACCATACGTGACTCATGAGTTCTCCCTGGCCCGAAAAGAAAACAAATGGTCTGATGCCCACGCCTAAGAAGTCGATCTCCATACCCGCGGTAGCTGGTTCGTCGTCTTGGGTATCCTCCTCCTGACCGTTGGTTGAAACGAAACTTCCTAAACCACCAGCGAACAGTCCAAGCGAAAATAAAGCTTCTTTGTAACCGTCTATTTGCAGCACCACGTCGACCACGCCACGCTTCAGCAAGCCCGAGTTGATCTCTTGAACGGTCTCCAGAGAGCCGTTACTCTCCGCTGATTTCAGGAAACTTCTCGTGAAAGCGGTGCTTAGTCCTTTCTGCGAGAACACGTTGTAGTTCACCACTTTCTTCCCGGCTGTGTTCAAAATTTCATTCAAGTAAGTGTTTAATTGGGGATTTGATTCAGCTAATTGTTCCAAACGTTGGCTCAGGTATTTCCGAATTTCATAGGCAGGATCTGAACCCGCCAAGTATTCCACCAGATATTCCATGTCCTGTTTCGATGGTTCAGTCTCGAGGATAATGTTCAGTGCCAGAGTTCTAGTACTGCTGTCTCTTCTGGGGCCACCTATTTGGTAGAACACCCGTTTGGCTGCGTGTTTCACTTCGTCGGTTATGGAATGTTTTGGAAGAGCAGCTAGCGCACGCCAGGCTGCCACACTGATAGCTTTACTGTCGCTCATTGCGAATCGCAAGAGTGTTGGGATTGCGGCTTTACTTCGAAGATTTCTTAGGGCTCGTAAGAATTTTACCTTACAGTCTTCTCCCGTGCAACTGTCCAAGCCGAGCTCCAAGCTAACTCTAGCCTTTTCAATGATGACTGGTGATCCTAAGTGTCGGGCCATCGCTGCTGCGGTCATAGCTATCGTTTCGGATACTTTGTCGTTTGGTATTGTTTCTTCTGATCGTTTCAATATACTTTTCGCGACGTCCGCGTTTGGAGTTGGTGACAATGACAAGGCCCAGTGGTATCTCTCGGTGTCGTCCCCTATTTCGTCCTGTCGCAAGATCTTCATAGCTGCCTGATAACTCGGTAACGTCGACACTGAACCAAAAACGTCCAGCAACTGTGGCTTTAATTGACGGTATCGTGGACTTTTTAATAATTTAAATAATTCTTCTGCGCTAGCGGATCTGACTAGAGGTACTAGTTTCAAGAATGCTGAAGCGGATTTTCCGGTGCCTAAAGAGCTGGTGTCCAAAGCGCTGCGATATTCCTCGATCGTCGTTTCAATCTGCAAAGAAGGGATTCAATATTTAGCGTGGCCTACTCTTCGGGTTCAGACATTAATTATTTCAAGAAAGTGTCAGAGTCTATAATCTTATTCCCTATTGTAATGAACGCGATCTATTCCACGAAAACATTAATTGTTATTTACGTATAAAACTGTATATTATAAATGGTAAAAGGATAGGCTTGTTTTTCACACTATATCTTACAGTGCTCTAATAAAATATCACGAAAGATTATATGCATTTCCTTTCCTTTGTGCATCAGCTGTTTGCCACACGTGGGTAAACAACGGATAGGAAGCTCTTGACAAACAAAGTTGCTAATTTAAACAGAGATAATTTTAAACTTTCTGATCTTTCGAAACCTTGGCCTATTGATTTTGGCGAGGAAATCGTTTCTGTAACAGGATAAGGTCTTTACGGAGTGCTGACGAAACTATGCACACTTTACCCTTATTAAATTTCATAAATATACGCAACGATGTATACCCACAATAAATACTTTATGACGGAAATTAGAAATTTGATAGTCCACTATAAAAATCTCCTTCAGACTAACCGTTGGGCAGCCAGTATCTGGGCAGCTGGAAGTTTCTAATTGAAGCTCGATGTTCGCTTCTCTGTATCCGGGTAGTATCGCAGCAACAGCTTGCTTCAGAGTCTCAGCTTGCACGATTTGCGAGTTCAGAGCACCCGGGAGCAGCTCGAGTGTTCTCTCCGACGTGACTACGGTCCCCACTTCCGGCCTAGCAGTCAGCGTCATTTTATGCTTTTCTTCCTCGCGAACTATGCTTGGCAAAAGTCGTTGTGTAAGCGTGTAAGTGGTGTCGCGAGTGCTCGTTAGTTTCACGTCGAAAAGCGGATTCGGATGTCGTTTTCTCGGTGGCAGATTGCTTTGTTCGCAAACAACCTTTCGTTTTCCCACAGTTATCGGGTCCACGGTATGATACGTGACGTTGCAGAGACCGGAAGCGTCTCGTTCTTGAACATCATCGTCGAGCACTTTGTACTGAAGAAGACTGGCAAGGCCTCGCTTCAGATTCGCCGAGGACACGCTCTCCGAAGCGTCTAAGAAGATCGATTGTATGTCTCCGTTCCTCCAAACGATCAGCAGAGGTTTCGCGGCGACTTTGTCTATTCTGGATGAATGTTCGACGAAACCCTCTGGTTCTGGGGCTCTTCGGGACTTGATCCATAGTTGCGGCGATAGAAGCTGCAAATAAAACTGAGCGTCAATGATGGATCTTCTGAGAGATTATTAACCTCTTGCCATCATAGTAATAAGTTCCAATGTGGATGCGACTTGCAATTTAAATCTGGATCACATCTTCGATAAAATTAAATTGTCATTGAACGCTGTATTCAAAATATAAAATCATGATTTTAAAGGACTTAAGTAGTAATTCCCCCTAGTTTATCCAGAACTATCACAGCATTACTACTGACTTAAAATTCGAATTATGTACAGTGTAATTATCTGTCAAAATGTGCTGCACTTTAACTTTTCCTCCAGCGAAAGGTTATCAATTTCGTATGAAGATCACAGACTCTTTCAATACTAATCGCTTCCTCGATAAAGGCTCCATTTATACGAGCAAACAAGCATATGTACGCGTCAATGGTAAAGAACACGAATGAAATTATTTCTCATTATAATCGTGGAAAATTAATTAAAACCGTGTGGCTCCGGACATGATCGCTCAAACACACGCGCAAGGTGTTCTCAAATTAAACGATAAGATAGAAGTTTTACAATAGGCCCAATAAAGCTGTATCAGAATTGTCAATGCACTTTTAAAAATCGGAAGAATAATATTTATATCAAAATTTATTCACACAGATAGGCATGTTAGAATAAAACGAAGCTACCAACATGCACTGACAGACAGAAATTTTATCGTTAATTGAATTGATCAAACACATCAAAGAAAATCTCGATCTAATTGGTAATATTAACTTCTCAATATCTAATTCACCTTAACAACCTAGTCGGAGCACTAATGTTAATCAAACAAGACAGCCGTACCTCGATTCTCAGTAAGAAACTGTCGTGGTCGTCGGGTTTCTGCCAAACGGCGGTCACATCTAGCTCGCCGGTTAATCGAAAGCCAACGTCACCGCTGGATTTCGTGGAAGCAGTCTCGCTAAAGAGCAAGGTGGTCGTCAATTTGTATTTCATACCGTTTCCCACGTCCCAGCCTCGGGTGGCCCCGACCACGGCTGCAACAATCACCCACATCCTCCAGTACATCATCCCCGACGCTACGACTTGCTAAATACCGACTGTAAAACCGTCTTGAGTATCCTCCACGTGGAGCAGAAAAGAACGACGCGACGTAAGTAAATTTTGGAATGCGACCCGACGAGAGTCACGCATCGACTGACAAACATTGGCCGCCCTGGAATCGTTCGTTTGAATCGATGAGACGCCAAGGGACCCGGTCGCTTGTGTGCGCGCGCGTTACGAATCCCACAGGCACACACGGATTCATCGATGTACTCGTGAGATTATCTATGTGGTAGAACACGTGCGTGTAGGATACGTTTGATTACGAAGAGATTATGGCAGCGAGTTATGAAATAGAATTATTTCGTTCTTCGCTTTGTTTGGAGAGGCATCGAGCTACTGGAGGGGATTTTGTTTGTAGCTCGTTGTCGGTAATGCATGGGATTCGTGACAGGAAAATTTCTGCAAGATTTGCTTGATGCACCGGCGACCATTGGCGTAACTATAGGATCTCTGTTCGGAGTGGACCCAAGTCCCTTGGCGGATTCTATAATTGTCAACTGATTTATCTTCTAAATTAACACGCGCTGGAATAATTACGGCTTATTTACTTTATTTTAATTGCCACACTGAAGATAATAGCGTGCAAACGGTAAGCGTAATTATTGTTCCTTCGTACAATGGCATCGCGAAATATATAATCAATCCTTCGGTTGGTATTCAAATTCACAATTGATTAAGCTTATAACTGACGGGTGGAAGAAAATTCTTTATCCAAAGGAAACAATGCACAGACCGAAGTCATACACTTGGGGGAACATATGCGTCAGCATTCAGACAATCGGAAAAACCGGGTGACTCGAAAGTATGACGAAAAACTGGAATGTTGATCTTTAAATTACTTTGCCGCGTTTTACTTCAATCTTTATAACGCGTTTGAAGATTCAGATACTTGCTGTATTCAGTATATAGAAACAAAACAATTTCTATTGAAAAATTATTTTTCATGCATATTTTGAAAGTAAAACATTAACGCGTGTTTTACAAATAGAGGTTTGCAAATCTGTGACCCCTGTAAAATATAAAATTTCAAACGAATTTAATGGGAGAATCCCCCAAATATATGGGGTGTTCCAGACAACTTGGCCAAACGATAACTCCAAAATATTTTTCAAACAGCGACGAAGCACGCAGCATACCATCCCAGTATTCCTGTACGTGTATCTACATACTTGCACGAATACTCACAAACGAACGCTGGACACCGTTAACTCATGGAATCCCTGTTACACGACGAAGAGACACGGAAATGACATTTCTGTTTCGTTGTAATTAGATGTGAGATAAAAGATTTGTTTATCTTGAACAACGGATCTTTCCTTTATGCGTATATGTTTGTACATCAAGTTACATTGATGATAGTATAAAAAAAAAAAATGGTTTTAAATACGGAAGTAACTTGTATCAAAATAATGGATAAGCATATTGCAATTACTTTTATTTTAAATATATAAAAACTACTTTTGTTCGATACCTATCATGGCATTTTGTAAATTTAACTTATGCGCAAAATTAATAGTTTACCTGGTGCCATTTGACAGTAGGAACCTGTAAAAAGAAAAGGATATTTGTCAGAATACCTCATCTATTATGGGGGACCTTGAATTGTTATTTTAATTCGTGTGAAAAATTTTTGATAGTGCAGTAATTATTTCATTGCAGAATTTCGCTTTAGAACCGAAATTCCGGGTAGGAATGCAACTCTAAAATATAAAATAGTATTGCTTCGTTTTCGTTCAAAACCTTTAGAGGAAAGTTCGTTTATGGGAAGATGAGAATTTCAACATTCTTTTAGTTAACTTAACACCTGATACCTGTAATACATAATAAAAGTATCTTTAAACTGTATCGTTAGGCAGTATCCTTGAAAACGTTATTGAAATGGTAAGGTATACCGTGATGAATTTAGTCGGAAGTATGATAAGTGCACATGGTAAGTAACATTATCGTGAAGGACACCGACCGGTGATACCATTTACAGACACAACTTCGTTTAATAATCATTAACATTTTATATCTGATAAGTTAACGAAAAAGGTGTTAAAATTCTTGTCGCTAACAAATTCTCTTACAAAATTCTATTTAAGATCTTTCTAAAACAAAGCCGTACATAAAAATTTCTTATTCCACATCTTTGCCTTATCAGTGCACGTAGAATCACTTTGTAACTCACAAAAAGTGTATCGTATCGTGTGTGTATCGTTAATCTTATTACATAAAAATACATAAAATTTGTTGTTATTGCAACTGCAAATCAAAGGAAATTATGTTACACACTATCCACCATATTATACCAGAAAAGGTACTGAAAGCAATTATCAGTGCACAAAAAAATGCAATAACTACAGCACATTCAGTACCAGAGTAATCAGATTCTGATTAAGTTAAACACTCGAGTGTTTGATCGTCTTTCAATGTTGATCGCGAAAGGATTTTCAAACGAAGCGGTGTCACCAACGCGCAGAAGACAATCGCTCGAGGCTAGGTATTTTAGATGGTGAGAAAACAGGCGGGCCAACACGAAAGTTGGTAACTTACCGAAGAGTGCCAGAAGGTAGACGAGGGAGACGGTAAGCAATGTGGCCGACCTTTCCGGGCAGGCCATCTTCTGCTCGTACCTCAGGGACGAGCTTCCTCGTGTCTACTACCCTGGACTCCTCGTGTTCCACGTCGCTTCTCGTGTCGTCCTCTTCTCCTTCTGCGTGTAAACACGAGTAATTAGACGAGGCAAGGCTGCGTTATCGAAACCCCAGACCATCTCTCTACTCGTTCCTCTCTCTTTCTTCACCATATTTTTCTTCCTCCTTCCCGAGGTATTTAGAGGACGATGTACTCCTCCCCCTCCAACGGATCGCATCCCATAGGAGAAGGGAAAGAACGCAGCGTGGGGATGTTGGTCTGATTTGTTGAGGTGCGTTCGAAAATCAGACGAGACGATGTGGTTTGTTTACTGTGTCTCCGAGTGGACGCATCGTTTGTCTTCGTTTTTTTCACAATTTAAGGGGAAATAACATGGATTTTTGGATCATTTCGTTTATAAGTTATTTCGTACGTTTTCTTTGTGATTCGTCGGGCGATTACCGATGGCGGTATTCTAATTTTTTATACTGGACAACGCAGTGGAAATGGACACGTGTAGCAAGACAAATTCAAACACCAATCGCTCAGATTACCAGTGACTAATTTTCAAAATTGATCTTTCCGTCATTATTATCGGAGTAACGACATAATTAGGACTTATTGAAACACTAATTATGAGCATATGACCGATTCAATCGCGAGTTTAACACGTTGGCTGCCACAGTGAAAACGGACGTGTGTAGTCAGACTGGCCAGACACATTAAAACCCTAGTTATTAAGAATACGATCAATTAATTTTCAACTTCAACTTTTCAATTCGATGGCCAGCATTGTTTGCTTTTTGTCATTTCTTTTGTTAACACGTTTACTACCAAGTGTTAAACTTTCAGAGTAACATTAATTTCACCTTTCCCTTATTATTGAGTTATTCAAAAATCAAGTACTGTACTTAAATTTCGACGTCAGAATTCCTAAAAAAAGTATAATTAATCCTACAAACCCTATCATGGAATCACTATCACGGGTAATTTAATACAAAAGAAACATTTATGCCACAACGTAGGATATAAAAAACAGTTACAAAATTAAATGACACCCTATTTCCTCTTAACTGAATTTAAAACCAGAATTTAAAATCAAGAAATCGCTACAGAAATTGCGATTTTTTTATCTACGAATAATTTTGACAAAAATAGTTTTGTGTTAAAAATTGTAATTAGTTCAAATTGCAAGGGAAACAGATAGACGAACTGGAATATTGTTGAAACGAATCTGTTACATATTCAATTTGCCGTAAGATAGCTTACAAACCTTGAAACTAGTTATCCGCGAAGTTCATACGGGGTCAAAGCACTTGCGTTTTACATTGACACGCGCAGAATCACTCCAGCAAATATTATGTAAATTTCTGACTGTTTTAAAGCAAATTTATTTCAGACAGTAGATACTATTATTTATTCGACCCGGTTAATATAACACAATTATTTGCCGGCATGGAGAATGAAATATCAGGAAATACAATTCGTTCTGATAAATGAAATGATCACGGATAAAAGCGTGATTCAGTGTGAAAACATCAGCTTTCTTTAAATACGAATTTTTAACAACATATTAATCTGTGTGGGTTCATATTAATGTTTACACAAATTAATTGGATGGGAAGAAACGTAAACGCGTTGTTGCGTTTAATTACTAAAAGCAATAATTTTTCAAGTACCTTTTCAAACATTCATAATTCCAGAACATTATAAGTTGACAGGAAGTTAGCATCATCAGCATTTCTGCTGATTACTTTAACAAATTGAACTAGGTCAAGCAATCATTATCACTGCTACTTTGCAAAGATTAGATAATTAATCCTCACGGTGAAGGTATTACATTTTTATTTTCGAACGAATGCACCAGAAGTAATGATGAATAAATGTCTCATCTATAAAATATTAAATAGTCGATAAACTACCCACAAAATGTGCTTCATTTCGAGAGTCATTACCATTTTACAGCCATTTCTGTAGAGATATTAATGACTTCCATTATCTTCAAATCAATGCAAAAGGCAATTACAAATTAAGACTATAAATCAAATATGTAATTACCGTAGAAATATTATTATATACAAATATGTATTATTAAGAATGTGATTGAATTTACTTACCAGAATAAAAGAATAAATGAATTTCTAACAACAGCTTGAGTTCCCAGTTTCAATGAACGAATGAATGAATGAATGAATGAAAATATCGTCCCTTTTAAACTCACTAATTAAACTTCATTTTAACAGAACAAGTAAATTATACGATGTTTATCTTCGACTGTGAGCAATGCAATGGATCGAATGTCGCTCCACGAACAAAGTGTATTGTAACAATCGATTCGTGAAACGTAAGTTCTGTAACGGAACGACCCTGGAAGAATTTTTATCATCCAGCCCGGCCTTTGGACCACGCATGACCTCACTGATTTTCCTATTAACGGAGTTTCGTTCTCTTCAAACGATTGCTTTTTATTTTCTTTCTGTTTCATGATTAACGTCTGTCGCATCGCATTTCCGGTTTGAAATCAGGAACATTTTCAGAAGATATTCCCGAAGAAAGGGGGGAAAAAAGATATCGACAAATATTCGTGAATGCAAAAATGTTAGTGCATTTATAATATGTAACATGACAATTATATCAGCTTCTGATGAATAATATTGTCACGTACGAAAATTGCTTGAGGGATCATGATATTTTTTTTAATAGATAAATTGAAAATAAACATCCATACACCTAGTTCTAAAACACACTTTCATTTTAAAATATCATGATAAATAGACCGTTAAATAAAACACACTTGCTTTAAAGTTGCATTTGTGTAACAATTCGGTAATGCTTGGATTAGAAGATACATCTCTGCAAGTTTACGCAATACCAGTTTGTAATTGAACTATGAAAGTGTACTTTAAACTGGCTTCGGTAGGTTACCGACAGCGAAGAGTACCTGACATCGGTATGTTATCGACAATAGGAATATTACCAACATCGGTATGTTATCGAGCACGTCAGTGATTTCAGCAATTCAAGATGTCGCTCCTATCGCATTCAAACTGATTCGATCGATCCGTAGTAATCGATAAATCTCGCACAATCAAATGGAATCGATTTCTTCAATGCACGCTTGTAGAGCTTTGTCAGTTATAAGAAGAATGGTGTTTTAAAAGCGAAGTTATCAGTAATCACTAGTGTCATTAGTGTCAAAAGTAAACTTATTTTGTTCTTGTGTCTAAATGTAATAAGTGGATGTTTCGGTACTTTTTAAAGACTGACAGCAGCGGAGAAATTAAACAACGAGAAAGCGTTCATTGCATCTTCTTGCCGGTGAGTGATTTTCCTCATTTCTTCATGAGTCTATTTTTCATATTTGTAAAATGAAAAGTTTGGAAACAATGTAAGCGTAATGTATCCCAATATACATATAACATCCTATTACGAAAACTGAGTACAGTATCGGTGCAATATACAACGCATATTAGATATTAGAGAATAGTGATGGTTTCGGAAACGTAAGATGGCGCCCATTCTTATAAACGATATCAATCTTCCATTGTAGAATGAAACTCAATTCATTACAATGTTGATTCCCTAATCATTTTAGAACATTAATAAATATAAGTATTTTTAATAAATAATTATATACTTCGCACATTAAATTGCGAAACAAAAATTTTTGGAAAAAAATACAACCGACTTCGGAATGCACCAAAAAAGACAAAATAATTTTAATTGATATTTCTGAGACGACGCAAAATTAACAATTTTCTACATTGGAAATTGTCAAAATTCTTTAATCCTTTTACATATTTTCACAGTAGCAACATCTTTTATTAACATAATTTTTAATTTTGCGCCGTCTCCAAAATAAAAATTAGAATTATTTCGTGCTTTTTAGTGCATTCCGATGTCGGTCGCATTTTTTTTCGATATGTAGTGGAAGGGTGGAGGCTGAAAACGATTTAGACGAGAGTTTGTTGAGAGTCGATGTTTTGTAAGCTTTTGGTTTTTTGTAAATATTAAGTATCGACGTCTCGTTCGTGGGGAGAAGAAATACTCGACGAGAATCAATGTCCGGTTAACATATTACCGAATCCTTCGTGTCACATGTATTAATATATACAGAAATATACCGAAATATATTAAAATTCAACTCGTCGATGATATTTCAAGCATTTAATATTTTCGTAGTTATGAAAAATTCACAGTACAGCAGTTTTATGAATATTCAACTTCCGCCAACAGATATCACCACGTTACCGAACCGAAAAATATAATCTTCAAGTTTTTATATTACTTTTCCTAACAACTAATGTTATTTAAATCTAAATTAACTGGAAACACTTGACGCATTATGATGCCACAGGTCATCGCGAAACATTCAACGGCGGCGAAATTCCTGGCAATAAATATAAAAAAAAAACATGCGTAAATTTTACGCAGTAGGTAGCTCAGAAGATAGAGGGAAGTGCGTACATAACAACGCAACTTGTTGCAACGCGATATCTTAATTAGTTCCTGAGATATAGGGCTTCAAAGTTTGTATAGCGGCCGGCGCGTACGAGGGTAGTTTGAATGGGCGCGACGCGACCTAGACTTTTTTCCAGGAAATTCATATACGCATTTCCAGGAATATAGTAAAGGGTTAGACGTAAACAATGACCACGTGACCGCTACGCTAGACACCCACTGTCTGGGTCCAAGCGTGTGGCGGCAGCGAATTTCTACAAAAATTACGGTTGTCTTTACACGACGATATCTCAGGAACGGATAAAGATATCGATGTAAATCAGAAACCAAATTAAAGGGGAAGATTTCTACTTTCTTACAAATCTAACTGTATACCGAAATTCGAAACAGCACTTTGTTGGCAGCCCTTTGAACTTTTAGTAATTTTAATACGCGTTTCTTATGCAGTTTAACGTAGTTTCTGACTTCCAATTGCTTCTAACGATAGAATATTATTATAAATATCTATCACACGCATTATTAACTATTCTTTCGTTTACTCAAAAGAAATTTTTGGAAAAAAAAATACAACCGACTTCGGAATGCACCAAAACGGACGAAATAATTTTAATGTATATTTCGGAGACGGCGCAAAATTAAACATTGTGTTGATGAAAGATGTTGCTAATGTGAAAATATGTAAAAGGATTAAAGAATTTTGACAATTTCCAATGTAGAAAATTGTTAATTTTGCGCCGTCGCAGAAATATCAATTAAAATTATTTCGTCTTTTTTGGTGCATTCCGAAGTCGGTTGTATTTTCTCTTCCAAAAATTTTTGTTTATTTCACATCTTTTAGTGGCGATCGGAGCATTCCTTCCAGAGTCATACCCTACAAGATGCAGAAGGTTTGGTTCCGATTCGTCCATCCATTTCGGCGTAATCGGCGAACATACATTAAAAAAAAAAAAATTAACATACATGTTGAATTGAGTAACCTCCTCCTTTTCGAAGTCGGTTAAAAATGGACATTGCTGCAAAGTAAGGGGTTGGGAAATATACGAAAATTCGAGGTTAAACGTGAATCGCAGTACTCAGCTCGATATCGTTTTTGTAAATATTAGCTTTCTAAAAATATTAGAAAACGATACCGATTACCGGGTCACACCACGTGGAGGTGACTGCGAAAGTGACCCGCCCTAACCACAAAGTCCCAACCGCCCTCCATTACAATTACCTCATTTATCAAGAGATAAATGAGTTTTGACTCTACTTTTTCCCGTACAGAATATAGACATACGGCGAGTCTATCTTCTTCACACAAACACACATACCATAATCTTAAAACTAAAAATTCTTGCCATTCTAAAATTACGTGTTCTTACCTCAGGCAATAGCCACTCAACAAAAGCGAGGAGCAAAACAAAAGACAAAATACCCCAAAATACTATTGGAGTAATATAAGGAAAGCTAAAATCTAATTTAACCGAAATCCGACACGACGCGTGCAAGGCCCTAACAAATCGCCCGTGATATCGAAAATCTTCCGCCCCATACGACGTACACTCGGTACTCCATAAAGCTCAGTAATCCGCCATTTGCCCAACGCCCCCGGAACGGCCCATCAGCTAGTCGTGCGAACAGCGCGGCAAACGCCGTCGGAACAGAATAACGGGTTAAAGCCGAACAAAGAACAAAGAGTGAAGCTAGCTGTAAGCTCGCGAAACTTGTTCAGGTAGCTAGTCCGCCCAAGCTTGCATACTCGCAACAGCCCCATACGATACTCCTATTCGACAGCATCCCGCCACCCCAGGACCACGGACGATTCCGTCTGAACCAGTCAAGTGAGGTACCGTTCAGTTGTTACGACCTCCTTTACAGGCCTAGGGGCTTACTGGTTCCCGGACACCATACGGAGTACAGTTTGGACGATCTCCGACCCGCAGCGAAGATTGAATCTACACTCTAATGCATTCGTTAGATGCAGCAAAAGCAAAAGCTCGAAGTTAAATGTGATACGGAGAACGTGACTCTAAGAGTGACTAAACACTTGAAATGAGAAAACGAATGTTAGAATAGCAAGTCGCGCGCAGCATCGCGTATTAAGTATCAATCTATGGTACTGTGCACAGTCCTTACGCAACGTAGAATCCTTCGCAAAAATAGATTAATTTAATCAAAGAGCAAAGCAATTTAAGTTTATTATAACAGCAAGATGAATTTATTATAATAGCAAGATGAAGTGAAATTGAGCAGTTAACTTTTAAACTTTAGTAATACTAATATAATGATAGAAATGCAAGAAGCTACAGAAGGGTTCCACTTTATTATAGATAAATAAAGGCGCAAAGTGTCTCATACAATATCTGTAATAACTATTACAGTTGTAAATTACCAATATACCTCGATTTCTACATAAAACTAAAGAAGTTATCCCTCGATGCATCCCTCGGCGAGTTGTTTGATGACGCAAACTTAATATTAAGTATAAGGGCCGCAATTGCAACTTTCCATTCTAAAATGCGTGTTTCTTACCTCATGCGATAGCCACTCAACAAAAGCGAGGCGAAAAGAAAAAGACAAAATACCCCAAGATACTATTGGAGTAATATAAGGAAAGCTAAAACCTAATTTAACCGAAATCCGACACGACGCGTGCAAGGCCCTAACAAATCGCCCGTGATATCGAAAATCCTCCGCCCTATACTACGCACTCTCGGTACTCCATAAAGCTCAGTAACCAGCCATTTGCCCAACGTCCCCGAAACGTTTGCCACCAGCTATTCGTGGAAACAGCGCGGTAAACGCCGTCGGAACAGAATAACGGGTTAAAGTCGAACAAAGAACAACGAATGAAGCTAGCTGTAAGCTCGCGAAACTTGTTCAGGTGGTTAGTCCGCCCAAGCTTGCATACTCGCAACAGCCCCATACGATACTCCTATTCGACAGCATCCCGCCACCCCAGAACCACGACGATGCCGTCTGAACCAGTCAAGTGGGGTACCGTTCAGTTGATCGCACTCCTTTACAGGCCTAGGAGGTAACTGGTTCCCGGACACCGTGCGGAGTACAGTTTGGAGAATCTCCGACCCGCAGCGAAGATTGAATCTACACTCTAATGCATTCGTTCGATGCAGCAAAAGCAAAAGCTCGAAGTTAAATGTGGTACGGAGAACGTGACTCTAAGAGTGACTGATCGCTTGAAATGAGAAGACGAAAGTTAGAATAGCAAGTCGTCCACAGTATCACGCATTAAGTATCTTAATCTATGGGACTACGCAGAGTCCCTACGCAAGGTAGAATTCTTTTCAAAAATATATTAACTTAATCAAAGAGCATAGCGATTTAACTTTGTTATAACAGCAAGATGTAGTGAAATTAAAAAGTCAATTTTAAAACTTAAGTAATACTAATAAACTGATAGAAATGCAAGAACCTACAGAAGGGTTCTATTTCGACTTAAGCACTAACTTAATTAACCATAATAGGTATAAGGTCCCTACGTGCAACTTTTTCTTCTAAGATTACACTTCTCTTATCTCGACTGATTGCCAATAAAGAAGTTTAAAGCTAAGTTAATGAAAATTAAAAATAATAGAATCAATTTAGATGAGAGGTACGCGACACGACGCGAGCAAAGCAAAATAATTCACTTTCATTCGAAATTATCATCCAGTGTACACTACGTGCTCGCGAGCATTCCACAGCCCCGTGACCAGCACCTTTCATCAACAGTACCCCACCCTCGTAGGCCGAAGGGTGGTTGAATCGTGTCTTACATGGAAATGAAGCAGAATCGAACCGAGAGTACCAACAAGTAAGAGTAACGCGCGTGCAACCTCGGCCGGGCCGTCTTGTTACTTCCATTCGACAAAAGCTGCACACACGCCACGGGCACTTGCCAGCATCCCGACCCAACTCCACCCCATGCCCACTGCGCAACCAACCCCATTGGGACTGCTTAGATGTGATACTGATTGATGGAATATGTCTTACGACCACGAAAGTTGCTGAATGGTCGACTGCCCACGCGCAGCGCGCCTACACGAAGACGAGCACGTCGCGTCAAACATGAAAGATACCGAATGAATGCAAATCAATGAATGAAATTCATCACATTGATATAAAATGAAAACTACTTGAACGAGCGGGGTAAAAAGATTGACGTATCGTCGGGAAAGATCGGTGTAAATCAGAATAAAAAGTGCTTACAAATGACGCAGGTTCTCCAACACGATCTAGTATCGTGGTGAAGAACTTGCGTCCCGTGCCCTCCCTTCCTCCCACGCACGGTATATAGGTATTTGAAGTCAGTTATTACATATAAATAAAAGCGCAGTGTCCGAAACCTAGCGGAAAGTTAATACGAACCACGATGAAATCCCTCGACGGCAGAACGAGATGATTACTTGTAATTAGTAAGAATATTCGATTGTTATAATTAACAAAGATATTTGATTGACAATTATCGATATGTTTCATAAAATTTTAAGGTTGTATTATTACTAACGTGTTAACATTTAGCTAACACGATGAAATAAGGAAATATCGGTATAATTGAAATATTGTTTGGTTTGTCAGTGGGACTATCTTCGAATATATAAACGGTATCATTAATTTAATGTAGTTGTAAATTTTGGTGTGGTTTTTTAACCTATAAGTCATAATAATAGCGACGGTAATACAGGGGATGGGGAAGCAGGTAAAGCCGAGTAAGGAAAACTCGTAGGTCCAAAGTAACAAGTACCTTCTCGTAATATAATATAATTCATAAACTCACAGTTGTTTATACCATCAGATCTAAAATAAAATATGCAAGTATGCAAATTTCAGAATGCTAATAGTAGAACGATTGTTCGTTTAAAACCCTCCCAAAAATCATCCACGAAAGATTCGATTATTCGCATAAAGAAAAAAAATGAAAATCGGAGAAAGATACTCATTCTCAAAGAATCGAAATGGTACCTAACATTGCTCTCTTTCTTCGAAGAAAGCTAATGGAATAACAATGTATTTAAAAACAATATCCTAGAATCACAAAACAGAATTTGTATTACAATCTCAGGATGATATTAATGCCTGAGACAATTGTCTGATGTTTCAGATATTGTAAAACAACCTGAAAATAAATATAAAGAACAAACAGAATTTTACATCATAGTTAGCTATGAAGGTAAAGGAAAGTGTGTAGTTAATAACACACTTTGTTGCAACGCGATACCCTAATCAATTTCTGAGTTCAAAGTTTGTATGGTGCCCGATGCGTAGGGGGGATTTATTATCACTAACGGTGATAGTAAAAGGGTTATATACTAATAGTAGTAGTAATAGTAATAATAATCGTAGAAGGGTTAAAGTCAAAGTAAACGTCTACCACGTGACCGGTCAGTTGACTGGGGTGCGAGTGAGAAAGCGACAACAAACTAGCAAAAGTTACGTTTGTCTTTAAACGACGATATTTCCGGAATGAATAAAGATATTGATACAAAAAAGAAACTGTGTTAAAGCGGGAAGATTCTACTTTCTTACGAATATCATTTTATGCAAACATTTGAAACAGTACTCCGTTTACAGCTGTTTCAATTTTTGGTAATTTTAATATGCATTTCTTATGCATTTTGAGAAACATTGAAAACTAAAATGGTTTCTAACGATGGAATATTATTAATTTATTGATTTATAATATAATTATTAACATATCTATTATTGATTTATTAATTTTCGAGGCAATTGAATTTTGTTTAGGCTTTTATAGTTGGAAATTAATCGCGTACGTTTGTTTGAATACTACGAAACTATAGGTATTCTGTTTTTTTAAACAGTTATTTACTTTCTCATTTTGGAAAGCTCGTAAAATGTCGAGCTCAGTGTTTCGCGGCACTGTTTGTACCGTTCAGAATGAAGCATGCAAAATACAAAAAATTAGCGAACATAGTGTCAAAAATGACTCTCCATGCGAACATGGACAGCCATTAATAGTTCCCCTTTTCTTTGGCATTTGCCGGGGCTCTTCGGCATATAGCCTCCTTTATTCGTGTCCTGAAAATCCTGAACTAAGAAGTATCGCTACTAATAATTGCTCAAAATATACTTTCGAGATCGTTGATGAGAAATAAATTTAAATTTGTAAAATAAAGAATTCTTTAATAGGAACTTTATTGGAATTGTTAACTTCTTGAAAAATACTGATATCAAAGTTGGACTCGACGTATAATGAAAAATGTATTCTACTTTTAAACATGAAAGAATAATTTAATAGGCGTATATACAATATATCGACCGTTTGATTTTCGAGAAATTCCAATATCAAAGTAAGACACTATATGATTGAAAACATTTGTAATTATCGCTTTGATATCAAAATTTACTCGTCGCGAAATGTTTTCTTGCACATATGTATACTCGTATAAAAGTAAAACAGTACTTGAACTACTGTGAAATTCTTTTTATAATTTTAAATTCAACATATATCTATTTGTATGAAAATCTACTCGCGATGTACAAGAAAATCCTAACCTGAGCTAACAAATGAAACACAGAAAAACAATTTTCACGAATACCATTATACAATAGCACAATGATATTCGTGGTCACTATGTTCGCTTCGAAAGATAAAAAATTACAACCAACCCCCGTGCCGTTTCGGACCTTTCGTCCTACGACATGATGGGAATCGGAGGAACCATAAAGCATGCGACTCACCGTTCGTTGACTTGCACCACTGCACCCGCTATGCGTCTTTGAGTTGACCCAGCAATGACTCGGGAATGAACCAGGATCATCAGCCTTTCCGGTACCATTGTCCATTAGTGTCCATCGTGTGATTGATAGTAGGTCCATCCAGATCGAACTCTCTTCTGAAATTTGATAATTGCAAAAGTTAACGAACTTCTGTTAACAAATTGTATTTCGAATCGTGTAAATTGTTTTGTATTTTACATGAAACTACTCACGAATTCATATACACGCAAACAAGCAGTTCTAATTTTATCAATATTTTATTCTATAAATAAATGTATGAAAGAAGCATGTATAACTACGAGAATTATATCAGAAAATTCAATAATACATATGTACAGTCACATGGGAACCCACACCAGAAAATGCAGTACCACACCCCCATACAGATGTGCAATAGCATGAGCATACATATTCGACACACACACGGTAACACATACATGACCACATGCACGAATGCACGATCTGAAAATTCGTACCGATATAAGATTCTCAAGAACATGTGAACCCTTCGGCAGACGTGGCAACACTAGTTTAATTTGACCCTCGAGCCGTTAATACGAAAACGATCGAGGTGCTCCGCGATCTGTTTACCTCGTCGGCTTAGCGGCCACGCATAACTGGCTTACCTGAACCCAACCGTGAGATTACCCTATTCAAGTTTGTTTTCAAAACAACTTCTGAGATCATCCTCACTTATCGACCAAGTCTTCATTATATTTATTATTTTTGTAACTTTTACGCGTAAATGAGTTTCGAGTTTTTTTTTTTTCAATCATCAACGCAAACTTTTAGATGTATTGTTATAATTTTATTAATACTATTTTTTAATTAAATTATTATCATATTTGTTATTTTTATAAATTTTTCGCTTCAATGGATTTCTAATGTTTTTGCCAGTAATTATACATGTTCTCACACGATATTAATTCTGTGGAATAAATATTCCTATTTAATAGAAATACCATTTGTCAAGGCGTTTACTTTTGTAATAACTATTATAGTTGTAAATTACAAATCTGCTTCGATTTCTGAATCAATTTTTCGTAATAATAATTTCTAAACTCAATTATTATAATTGTTAAAGTGTATTTCATTACAATTCTCAGGGTTAAAATAATTGATTAATTTAATTATCCCCCGAAATGGACGTCTCAAAGACGTCCAGCATTTCCCCAAAATGGACGTTTTAAATACGGGGTTGATGCCGGTAGGTGGCGATACCATTTGGATTTGGATGTGAGTTTACCCCAAGATCGTTTGGGGGTGGCGTTATTAGGGAAGAATCTCCCTTTCTTGCCGAATAGGATTTAGAGCGGATACCATTTGCGTGTCGCATTGGAGCATATTTTTTCAGTTTTGGGGTTACTGAGAGCATTATTCCGTTAGAATTTTCAATGTGTTTTTTTCAAAAAGTGGCTCATTTTACGATAAAATGGGATACTCTATTTTGCTAGTTCTGTTACCCATTTGTAGATGGCACTACCGTACAGTACCGTTTCGGGGTGCAACTCGTATAAAATTGAATAACTAATAGAAAATAAAGCCTAAGCGACATTTTTACTTTATTAAATTACTTTTGTATCAGTTAGGCTTGTTTATAAATGCTGTAGAGGTGAAATAGTTGTTGTATCGTAATAAATAACGCGAAAGTCAAGCGTAGGATGTAATCAAGTTTGATACAGAATAGAATATAAAAAAACTTTTATAACATAATTCCGTCTTTTTTACATAAGTTTTTAGTTACCTTTAAGCGTGATCCATGTTATAGTTTATTCAATTATTAATTGCGCTTCTGTCATTTTATATATCTAACATCGATTTTAATCGTAGAAAGTCTGCTAATTTTCCAACCCTTTTACCCATAGAAATGTTCTTTTAACAATAATGATTTATTTCTGCTGTTAGAATCATTGAAAACTTTACAATTAAATCCCCAGAACCTTTAATTCAATTTAAGTTTGTTTCAGATGCTCCTCTTATTTTTTTATGCACAATACCATTAAAAATTGCTCGAAACAAGATAAAGATAGAAAGAAATAAGAAATTGCCTGTATTACTGTATAATTCTAAGAAACATTGAATTTTTCCATTGATGTTGTAAATGGTAACCATATAATACAAAACAATATTTTTTAAATTTTAACTTGCACCGCGTTCGTACTCACCGACACATTTAATCTCCAACAAATTGAACCTCTCCATATTCCTCGAAACGGAACCCAAACGTTTCTCCGGGCAACGGTAAAAATCCGAAGAAATTGCAGAAATCTCTTTACAGAAGAACCAAGGGGCTTCGTGTCCGATCTTCCGGCGCGCTATAGCAGCCACGAAGCAAAAACAAAGGAAAATAAGAAACAATTCAGACGCATAAACTCGCAAGAAGGTAGGCAAGTCGTTTTGCAAAGCCGCAACGAACGATCCGGCCGGCAACAGTCGTGCTAAATAATCATAACTCAGAGAGACATTTGTAACGCCAGCCTCTCGCTCGTATTTATCGCTGTTGTTGGACGGTTTGTTGCAGCAATAACGGTAATGGGCCACCCCCGCCTGGCCACCGCCACCGACACCCCCTCTTGCCACCCCGACGACCCTCGAATCCGCCGCCAACGGCGGCTACCCCTTGCCGGGCGATTTATCCTCGGGTAATTAGCACGGGTAATAATTAATGCCGCCGCGCATTGTGCTAATTATCATCGGAGAACCTTTTAAGAAATGAAAGAACATTTGGAATAAAACAAAAAGAGGCTGTGAGGACGGCGGGAACGTTGGATACAACGGCGAAGGGGGATGTTGAACGAGCGGAAGAAAGTTAGGGGGATAAATAGAATGGTCAAAAGATATTTACAATCCCGAAAACGAGTATCTGTGAGAGCGGGTACGTTTTGGCGTAACTTGAATTTTGTATAAACAATTAGTTTATTTGATACGCAATGGTGTTAGGGAAGTGGTCACAAGGGGTATGTTTGCAATGTTTGGGGAGTAATATTGAGAAGACGTAAAATGCATCATGAGAAAGAATAAGTTTGAATTTTATTTGTGTGTTTTGAATTTGATCCTTTCTTAAGCAGAGTTTTATTGAATTTATTTTTATGTTATCGGTGTATGTATTTTCTGTTTTATTGAGAAGATGCATTCCTGAACGAAGAGACACAAACATTGGAAAAATTTATTATAAGAAAGTCATTTTTGTGAACGCACGTTATTGGGAAAATGCTTCTCCGAAGTTCGAAACTGGATTTTCCTTACAAAACGTTATAGATTCTTCAAGCATTGAAAAGTTGCACAGTTTTGCATAAAAGTAACCGATAAAACGTTTAATAAAAATTACTTTTCTTTTAAATTTCCTTTCTCAGTATACTGTTATGTAAATATACAATAATGTTTCAGTCAAAAACAAGCTACAAATTTTTCATACATTTTTAACAAACAAGGTTATTAAATAGGTAAACAAAAAATAAGCTGCAGTTTTACAACAAATTATTTATTTAACCCTTCATTGAACTCTGGAGGGCACAGAGATTCTCTCCTAAATCTTGAAACCAAATATGCTTCGAAACGCATTAATATAAATATTTGAAAATGTATACGATCCTCTATTATCTCACAAAATCTTCAAGTGTTGCCAAACAAATCTGTGTTCACCTATCAATTGCCAAAAATAATAACCTCATAGAACTTCATTCAGCAAAATCAGAAAAAGGGTTAAAGTTTCATAATTTATGCTCAGAAAGAGAATCATTAATACCATAAAACGTACGATCATCGTTCTACAAGTTTCCCCCTTTCTTGACATAAAATCAAAGCTCGATCGTGCCAACCCTTTCACCCCTTAAAAGATCCTTTAAAGTATAAGCGTCCACCTTCACGCATACATGGTGGACAACGATTCTGAGGGGTCGAACGAACGAAAAGAAACTCTTCTTGATAACGGGCAAAGTGGGGTGGCGGCAACTGGATGTTCAGCGGTGCACGGGGGTGGAGAACGCAGAAACGTAGCGAGTCGTTGGAAGAGGTCGGGTCTACGGGATGTTTGCGCGCCTATATCTATTCCAGGCTCGAGTAAGAGGCTGCTGGCGTGCGCGTGTATGCACGTGGAACACGTAAACGACCAGGTAACGTAGGGAACGTGAAATGTGTACGTGCGGCCCCATACAAACGACAGCCAACGGAGCCAAGCAGCTATCCATCAGGGTGCTTTTGTCGCCCTAATGAGAGGTTGAATTATTCAGCTTAGAGAACACCCCTCTCTCCGAGGACCTCTTTCCACTTCCTTCTGCTTGCTTGCACCCGCTGGAAAACTTAAGGGTACCTCGTTCATTCCGGTGCGTAGGTTAACGTGCTCTCTTCATCCGACGATTCGATGGAATTTTGGTGATGAAAGAATGTTCTTCGGCTGAGATTTGAGATCTGAGTCTTTCTATTATAAGCTTTTATCAATAAATGTGGATTGATTTGTCTTGCCCACAACGAATATAAATAGAAACTACCTCAATATATTGGGGGAAAAAAAAAACTTCTTAATTAATATGCTATATATTAATGAAATGACGAATTGACTGACGAAACATAATAAAATGTATAAAATTTTATTGATGTTAAAGGCTTTCCTGAAATATTAGTCCACAATCGCTCAAAATAACAGTAATTAAGATCATCGTTGTTATTGAAAATTGCAATTAGTCAAAAAGAGGTCGGACAGCAGGGTTGAAGGCAGCTTTTTTTCAATTCTGCAGTCCATTTTTCTTCCATAATCGACCATTCACGCTGGTAGTTTCGCAATTCGATCCCGTCCATCCAAATCGTTTCTTGAATCCCGTCTTTCCAAGCGGGTGGCACGCAAATTCCATAAAAAATTCATCGTCCATCAAGGGAGACCTGCAGGAAGGTCGCATCCCTATTAAATCTAACGAAGAGATTTTTCGCCAGGTTTTTCATCCGGCTGGTCTGTCAACTAATTTCACCGGCGATTTTAAAATCATGGCCAGAGAGAGCCGTCGATTCAGCCCTGCATTCCCGCGTCCTTTTCAAAACTGGAACGTGCACTATAAATGCTTGAACGGCCTTAAGACGTCGTTTTACCTCGTGGAACGTATAAATACGAGCCTTTACCTAGCGCGACCTCTTTCATATACTATAACTTCGCCCCCGTATTGCACACGTTCCTGGCCCCTATGCAAAGCTCATTTCCTCGGAGATAATTGCACTGTGATATCGTGAAACTCATCCTTTTTGTGTCAGCGCGACGGGGCTGCTGGGAGAAGGGAAGGGGTGGCTCGGTTTTATTAAAGTTCCTTGCACGTTGATGCCTTACTTTTATGCTACCGTTTCACGCTGGAAAACTTTCCTCGTAAGTCGATAAAGTTACCTGGTAACTAACCAGGGTATTCGAGATTTTCGCATGCTATCCTCTCGCGTTGGAGGAAACACGAATACGAGCATTGATACATTTTTCAGCTTGCAATTACCTGTGAAAATAAGGGTTAATAAATTGTATTTTAACGTAGGTAATTATCGGTATATCTCTAGTCTTAGAATGTACACGAGTTCAGAAGATTAATTTCATACGTAAATTTAACGAAGAACATTGTAATACTTTAATAGATTTGGCTGGCGATTACTTGTAAAAGTAGAGGATAATTATTTGTTAACGAATGGAGGGAAAGCGAATTTACGAAGAAGAAATGGAATAAGCTTGAAAGATTTGTAGTTTAATTACGCTAAAGGGTATAAAGAAACCTCGATTAAGTGTACACCTTTTGTAGCAAATGATTTAACGAGTCCCCGAACATATGCGCCCTGCGGTTTCCGGAGGGTATACTCTTAAATAATCGCGTAGGGTTGCGACGATCAAACATTTACAAACATACATTGCACGCTGAACGCTTTCAGACGAAATTCTTACCCTTGGATAGGCTTTAATTAATAAAATGCATTATCACGACCTGTTAATGGAATGAAAAATTCAAAATAACTTATTCTGAAATGATAAAATTTGATTAATTCGAAGCAATTAATATGCATATATTTTGCATATTCCATAATGTATATTAAGCCAGTCTCTAAAATCACTGGTTTCCAATAAAATACTAAGAATACACCCAACCTCGATTACCTAAAAACCAAGAAACTTACGCCCGGTTCCCAATAACATCATCCCTGGATCGACTTGTAAATCTCTTAAAGCAATCCTCGCCACCCCATCGCCAGAAGAATTACCTTCGCCAACGAAGGATCGAGACGCCTGGAAATTTATCAAATTTCTGTCTCAAGCGTAACGATCCAGAGGCCAGAAGCACCGAGAACAGACGTCGGTCTAAGGGTGCGCGGCCAGGGTGCGAGGGGTTGCGCGAAAGACGGACGGGCCGCTACATCCGCAAAGCTATTATAACCGCTCGAGCGAATCTCTATTAAAACGTGTTTACACTGGCTTAGGGGTTGACTCAGGCCGCCCCTTCCTAGTCCTTGGTTTCAGCCAACTCTGCTCCGTGCCACTCCTGCAGACACACGCGTACACGTACACGGATACCGGTACGTCTTGTGGCCAGGGTCTCTCGCACACCGGCACACCCAGTAATGCCTATCTAATTGTCGCGTGTATGAATAGTGAATCCCGGAGCACTCGAGGCTATGAGCCAGATCCGAGCTAACATAAGGGGAGAGCCATATGAGCTAATCTATATTATGATAGCCCGACCTGCGGGCTTCTAGTCCCCCCACCCACCCCCCACCCTTCGTTCCTGCCGCATCACTCCCTTCGACCAAACGTTTCTTCCTAACCCGTGGTTTCAAGAGACGAACAATGGTATAGTTAGGGGTGGTCCATAGAGGGTTTTAGCTTTATTATTATCGAATCGCAGCTATGCCTCTTGACGAGGTTACATCGTCATGGATTCTCGCGTGTGGATCTCCATTCAGATCTTTCTTTTTAAGTTGGTTTCTTTGGTTTGGATAATGAGCTCGCGGTTACCGCTGTTTGAGCTTCGCTATGGGATTCGTGGAATCGCGTTGCTCGCCGGATGCGTAAAAACGACGAAGCCCTTGGGTGATGATTCTTAGCGATTCTTTTTCCTATTTTCTTGTTCCCTTATATGAAAGATTGTTTGAGAGGTAGTTTGGTTTTCCTCGGGGAATGCCAGGAGGATTCGATTTCCGTGCTTTCAGCGATCCCCGGAGAAGAGTTTTTATTAGAATTTGGTTTCTGTGATTTGAATAAATGTTATTTCGCGAAAAGTAGGTATGATTTTTATTACCGGAGGGTATAGGTGTGTATTTAATTCGAGGGAAATTTCAGAAGATGAAATTCTTGGAATTTGAGGCTTTTGAATAGGCCACCATCATAAGTGCACACATCGCGAACGTTCAGTCGAATATAATTGGCTGGCGAAAGCAGCGCAACTTCATTAAAAATGATCGTCTTCGCCATTTAAGCATCCTCTTAACGTCGTTCCTCTGTCTTTACTTTCGACAAAAGGGCCACGAAGTGTCGTAAGCTTCTGTTAATTTATCACGACGGAAGTCGAGGGTTGGAGCTGCTCGTCGTAATATCTCCCCGCCCATCCCTTTCTTGCGACGTCTTCCCTCTTCCTTCCGCCACGCTTCCGGCCGATGCAAGCGTTCTATTTTGTATACAAAAGACTTAATAGCGGTAAACGTTCGAGGGTGCTCGTTAATGTTCCGACTGCTATTAAGGCGCGTCCATACATAGAGACGTAGCCACCGGTAGAAATAATAAAGTGTGAAGATAAAATATTTCTGATACGTAACCACGGGGAGGTGACAATGGAAAGACAAACTGCCGTTTGTTACAAAAATTATCATCCCTTACGTTCGAGGGGCAGTTTGATCGAAAAAGTATTTCATAACGTGTTCTTATCTGGTAATGTATAGAGAATGGTAAATAATCGCAGAAAGTTTATTCCGCTTGTGGATACGGTTAAGTCTAGCGTATCAAAGGGGCGCGTAATCGAGTGGGCGTCGCAGAAGGAAGGGGAAGTGTATGGCGGCATTTGGGAGCGTCGGGACGCCGGACGTCGCAATCTCAACGTCCCGCCCAGCCTTCTTCTTTTCGTACTACTCGACGTCTACCATTGTGATGGTAATATCCCTTGGTCTGTGTAGTCAGAGTCGGATTTATCGCGTAGTCATTCTGGAATTAGCTTTTCACTTCACCGCTCTTCATTGGATCCTATTGTCTTCTTGACGAAGCCATGCAACGTTCATTTATTATTCCGGAATCTTTCCGGGAACGAAATCTGTTTCGGAATATTAAGTTTTTCCTCTGTATTGATTGTTATTTTATAATTCAGCGCGGTTTTGTAACGTTGTTTATTCAGATTTGCTTGAATGATTATGGAATATGAAGTAGGAGCCAATTGCAGTACTCTATTAATTATATTTATGACGTGTAATTTGATGGAATTGTCAGCTGTGTACGGTTCTTCAAATAGTAGTAGTAGTAGTAATACTTATATGTAAATTAAAAAATTTGTAATACGCTCGGAGAAATTCATATTAAGTTGATATGTTTTCTAAGAAATAAGGGAGAATATTAATTGGAATGATGGTATCGCTAATAATAGATGCAGATGCTTTTTACCATAATTCATCTCACTCCGCTATTCTATTCACTTACGGAACTTCCCAATGAATTCACATTACATCCATATTGCATGCAGAACATTACATAATCCGTCATTAATATTTAAAATCTAATTTCACTCTAATTTACGAAAATTAATTTTACATCACCGAAATCAGCTAAAATTGTTACAATGTAAGTAGGATTTCGGTTGTATAATGATAACCAAAGTTTGAATTCTTATTTATTTTCTCCAATTTTACCATTGTAAGAAGTGAAGTTAACAAATTAATGAAAACTTACAAATACTGCGAAAAAAGGTGATAAAATCAGGGTATCTAAAGTATCGGGTATGTAAACTGACTTTCGTTTAAATAATATCATTTAAAAATTGTTCAAATCACCTCTCATTGTCCACTAAATTACGAATCACTTAACTTGTGCAATATACATTACACACTCCCATTCAACTTGTTCGCTCGCAATTACTAAATCATCTCGAGTATCCCTCCCTGGGCAACAATTGTTCTCGGACCGTGTCAATGCATCCTTGAATCGTCCTGTAGGATCGAGGGGCGTAAGAATGTGGGAGTAAAAGAGGGAAGAAGGATGAAGAGGCACGATAGACACGCTACAGATACCGGAAGGCAAGAGCCGAGGTTGGGTTGAGGGCGCCATTACGTCCGGCCACCCTTCGGTCCTCCACTTACCCCTAACGACGTTCCGGGCAAATAAAAGTTGATTTCTCTTCCCCCCTTTACCTCTCTTCGCATGGCTCTTTGGCTCTTACCACCCCACCTACGTTAGCTGGCTGCCTCAGCATCCCTCTGTATGTCTCGTCCCTCCATTTCACCGCTTTATCTCTTTAGGTGCCTTCCGCCTCATCAGCTAGCACAGGCCATTCCTCCAAAGCTTCTGCCTACCAGTAGACTCGTGCCAGTCGATACAAGAATCTTTATTTCCTGGCTGACCGATCTTTTCACGTTAATTGGCGGATGTCGGGTTTCATATGAGAGTCGGTGGTGATTCTTGGATTTTGATTTCGCTATGGTGATTTCACGATTATTGCTCGGTGACTCCTTCATGGACGAAGCAGAGATACTCGGAATATTATTTATTTAAAGCAAAATAAACTTGTTTATAACCATATAAATTTCTGTTGTCAAGAACGCAATACAATATTTATCATGTGCGTCTATGATTCACAAAGAATTGATTACTTGTATTTTTGTATAAAGAGTTAAAAGTAGTATTAACTACTGGAGTATTTGCTGGGATAATGTATTCACAGATTCCACTTAATTCCAATGCAAATGATTCATTTTAAGATTCAAATACTACTTGCAAGTAGAACAAACTTTAATTAGCCAGACATACGTCGAAATAAGTTACTGTAACAATAATGTTCCTATCCTGAATGGTGATAATTTCCCTTGTATACAAAGATCGAGTCTTAATGATCATTCAGCACGTGTCACTAAGCATTTACTGAATGCGACAAAGCAGGACGAGACGTTAGGGTGCTACTGATACTCGGGGGCGTTCTATGGACACTTCCTGTTACACAACAATCTATCACGATCCTTGGATGAACTAATCTTTCGAGTACAAAAATTGTTAGTAGAATTTGCAAAATTCATAGAGCAACGTAATATTTAAAAATTACTTGTTAATTAATTGCAAACAGTAGTGGAAGGAATTAAGGAAAAGTTGACGAGGTTTCATGTCGATACGATAATAATGTGAACCAACGAGGTATTAATAAAATTATCGATGAAATTTTATAGCAAAAAATCGTGTTTCGGTTGAATGCTTCGTTCAATGGCGCAAAACCAAACCAGCCATAGAACCATCGATTTTATTGACAAGTGAAGGCTTATTTCCATCGAACAGCCTGAATATTATATTTTATATTTGCAATGATGTAGTAGTACAACCACGATGGGCACAGAAGTATTCGTGCAGCACTCAATTTCAAGCAATCTTTGGTAAAGTTCCGATACATTGATTAATTTTTATAAAACGGTCTGTTTCAGATATTGTTTAAAAGAATAAGATGTCAAAGTATCAAAATTCTTTTCCACAACAAAAGAATGAAAAATGTTCACTTCAAAAACAAAATCAACTTTGTCGAGGATAAAACGAGCCGCCCCACCCCTGGGGTTAGATATCAGTTTAGTTTTCAATATCCAAATTCATTTATCCGTCACGGCAGAGCATGCAACTGCCTTCAATCAAGTTAATGCGATCAAAAAGGATGCAGCTCTCTCAAAAAACATCCTCCGACATTTTATCCGACGCGATTTGAATTTAGGGGCCTGGACGGTGGCACGTGGCGTGGAACGCTAGCGACAGGGGTGTTGCGGAGGGTGCCTAACAGAATTATAAATTCAACAGTGGCCGGTGTGCGCACCTGAGTCTATTTCACGGCGTTCGGCTAGATTTCCCTGTACCACCAACGATGGCCAACATTGCTATCCGTGTACTCGTGAACGATAATTGCCATCCTAATAATTGTCATGGGCCGCATGCGGTGTCCAGCTGCATCTACGGCTATCGCGTCGCTGTTTCCCGGGTAAATGATGGCCTCGTTCGCTATCCAATCTACGCTTACCGAACGAAACCGCATGATACCCGAAGATTCCTGTCGCGGATCTGCCTTTGTGTGGGCACAAATCATTCCTGACGCGACATTACCAAGCTCGTTTTGCGTGACACTCGAAACGCACAAACTGCGATGGATTTCGGATTTGAATAGTGTCTGCTCGGTGTTTCATAGACAACACGTTTCAATGTTTTCGGTATTATGAGAAATGTTTTATGATGTGAAAATTGATTGATATATGTAGTTGTAAATTATGGAGCGGTAACATATGGTTTCGTAGACTGAAATATTCGATAGAAATATAATTACTGACATTGTTCGAATTATTTACTCTGGTAGTTTCTACTTCTGATTTGTTACACAGTAAAATAAGAATTATAATTTGTTTGACACAGATAATCGAAGTGCCTGTGTTATATTATACTTAAACGCTTGCAGTTTCTTTAGTTTATTAATGAAATACTACAGATTTCCACGCGGGGTTCATTACTTTACTTGTTTGAGTATTTTGGAGATAGTTTTATGAATACCACGATGTTTAATCCTTTTATTATAATGCTATTAAGTGTTTTCATCCGTTAACTTAAAGGGGGAACTTTGTGTAAAATGAAATTTTTGAGCATTTTTTTGTTGTTGCTTAAATCGATAGAAAATTTCCTCAAGAATACGATAAAATAAGTTAGAAAGTGATAAGAAATTTCCTTGTTCCTTATTTTCAAAACAAGGTGAGCGTTCGTTGGACGCTCGGTCTTTATAATCTAGCTATGTTAAAACCTCTAGTATTGTAAACAAGTTGTTATTTGCACCATAGCACTGGCGTCCCCGGCATCTATATGTTTACATTTGTGTGTATCACGGTTTTGAAAAGGGTGTCCCCTCGCTGAGTTCAGTAATGTCTCTCGCGATCGTGTGTATCAGCATTAGACGCGTTTTCCTTGAACCGTAAAATTTCGCACGCCGTACAACGAAGCTCAAAAACTAATCACTCGATCTTTATGAAACTTGGCATAAATATTCTATAAATAGTTGGCTTCAGCATGACGAGCTCTGATTTTTTATATTTTTATGTAAAACATTGTTATTAAAAATTGTTCGTAAAAGAAAATCCTTTTCTTTTCAATCATTGGCATTTTTCCAATTTTGCAAATTTTAATAAAAGAAGAACGTCATGCTCAGTGTTTTTGCATAAACTGAAGAATTCATTTTGATTTTTTTGTTTCGGATCATTTTTGTGACCTGTACTTTGCACGGTTCCCTCCTTAATTTCACGCAACTAAATTCGAACGATTCAAATATGGCGCGCATTTGCCCAAGTCTCAATTTCGTTTAAATTACGCGTCATTGTGTGCTCAAGCGTGGTCAAAGGCAGGTGGTTGCTCCGTAATAGTGTTTAAATTACAGTGTAAGTATTCATAAAAACTTATTGTCAATCACATGAAAGGTGTTATTCATGAAAAGGATGCGTTTTATTTATGGTATAATTATGATTTAGGGTGAAGAATCAATCATTGCTGAGATATATGATGAGTTTGACAGCCCTCACCGGTCGTGTACTCTTTCTTCTGCCAACGTTTCTTGAGGTAAGTACAATTTTTACAAACTTTTGTTTAATTTTGGTTAAATTTGGTTGTTTGATTTCTGGATAAATTCTCTCGGACGATAGATTGTTGTCAATAGCTATCATACACTCATATGTATATCTATGATAGCTACATATTGATTACATAACCTATAAGTTATTAAAGATAAATTTATCAAATCTGTGACTTCAATTTTAAACAGATATTGTATATCTTTGTGTGTCAATATCTTATAAACTAATTCTTGAAAAAATCGGTTTTCTTTTGACTGTTTTGGACTAGGAATACTCAGAAGAATTGAGTTACAAATATGTATGTAATTAATCATGACAGATTTTATGATTATGTTATACATATTGCAGAAAATTCACTTGTTTTTCAGTATTATATTTGTATTGCATTTGATAACATAACTAGTGTATATATTATTATTCTTTTTCTTCAATACTATAAATTATATTATAGATTGTAAACACAATTGATCTCTAATTTACAAAATCCATTACACAATCAAATAAGGAATCGTAGAACTTTATTCTTACATATGACTATGACTTATTAATTATTTATTACATGGTATCACAGTACTAAATTTAGAATGTTTAAATACAATACATTTATTACTATACAAAATTACGTTAAGCTACTCTTAATATTTTCAATTTGAACATTTAGAAATGCAATGAAAATTTAATATTTTTAATTTGTTATTATCTTGACTTTTATATTTATACATACAGGATGCTTTGAAATTGAACTCCTGTCAATATATTATGTAGTTAAAAAATTCAGAAACAAATGAAGTAGTTAATGCATGCCAACAGTTGATCAGAAATCTTTAATACTTATGGTATTAAATTTAATAGCAACATGTAAACAGCAAAATTAAGAAAATGACATTACAGTTCTAATTTCCTAGCTTATTGTCTTTCAGTCATCATTTGAATTATTGAATTGAACCAAATACCGAGCGATAGTCGTTTCTTGAAATCAAAGGGTTAATCCTCAATAATTTAATTGAGGGCTTTATTCATCCAGTTCTTCAACACTTAAGGAAACTATTTATCTAATCATGCGTTCTTTATGAATCCACCCCTTTTTCGTATCGTATAGCAATTATTAGCTTACCATCGCCACCGTGCGAAGATCCGTATCATTAAGCGAAAATCGAGATTGAACCGTCTCTCATCTGCCCCCAAATAACCTGGCGTCCAGGAACACGCTATCCTCGAGTATCTCTCACGCGTTAGGTCATATCCTTCGCTATGGTCGTATTATCGAGATTGGCCTCACTTCCTCCTCCCTCGTAGCTTCGTTTCCTCCTCGTCTCTTCCGGCTCGATTCCATCTGAGCGTCTCTCTCCGCGGCTCTCGAGCCCCAATCACACCAGCAGCCGCTAAGTGCGATCCATTACGCGTAATGGAATGTGCCAATTATAACATTTGCTGAATAATTGGCAGACGCTTGGCTGCGTCTGCCGATGCTGCTTGTGTAAGTAAGTACACGTCTATAGGGTGCTTTTGATTCCAACCCTCCACAGTTCCAATTTTCCATGTTCGCCAAAGTGAAATTTGAAACGGTTTATTTACCCTTAGTATTTCTAAATTAAAAATAGTAGTAACCTAACTTAGATTTACTTACATTGTTACAAAGTCACAAAGAAATTCTAAACTGTAATATTTGTTATATTATCCTATAATTAATTTATTCTGGTATGTGTTAGTCAAAAGTTTTTATTTTACTGTAGAATATGTATAGAGGAAGATTTATATATTAATGTCAAATTTTGCAGTCTTATCATAAAATCTATCGATCACTTTTTAATTATACCTTGTAAATCTTTTCCTTGTTTTTCTATTGCAATATCTTTGCACATCAATGATGTTGATTAAACCAAAAGCACTCTGTATGAAGATTCGCGGATATGTAAAGCAAAAGTTAAAAGGGGTGAAGAGGGAGATCATGGTATCCGCTCGATATTTGACCAATTCGACTCGCACACGTTTGCTGGCGAGGCAAACATGAAATAAATCATTTAATAAATTTTGCGGAAATGGCGGTAAGCTCTAAAAGACCAATCGTTCTGCACCAATAGTGGCGACGACTTTTTGTTCTCCCGTTTCCAGCGGATAGGTTAAAATATCATAAAAGTTATGAATTTCCATTTTCTCTATACCTCTATACACAGAATATCTTCAAACGACCAACACTCCGATATTTTAATTTTTCCTTTAAAATACGATAACTTCCATGCAAAGAATTTTTATTATCTCTACAAATAGCAAAATAAGTTTTAATCGCAAATTTTGATTAATTTCGGGAGGAATCTTCGTTGAAACGAAGCCTGGTGCAATAAAATCTAATTCTATATTTTTGATTTCATTCTTTGTCCCCTAAAATAATGTGTCGCCTGTTTTGGAACAACCCGTAGATCGTTTCGAGGGGATGCGTAAAAACGTTCGCTGACGTGTACGCAAACTATAACCGAGTTATGCAGGCTGCATTTTTCCATTAGTTATTCGACGCTGATCAAAGTGGTGCGCGTGCCCGTATAAAACGGCAGTAATACGCGAAGCATAAAATGTTGCTTACGGAATGGGATATCCGGAAGAGTTTAAATCAAAACTTATGGAAAGGTTTTACTTCGATTACGTTACGCTTCGAGGCTTTTTATCCGTCACCAGTTTTGCTGCGTTACGACGCGGACGTGGCCCTCCCCGTCGTTCAAAGGCCACGAAATAAAAATGATCGAACAATTACAAATGACACACATACACATGCACAAGGTTTCTCCAATTATTTACCTTTTTTGTTCGTTGTTTAATGGTTATGTCAATTATTTGGTTATCAGTGATGTAGGATCATTTTGACCTAGTTACAAGAATAAAATTTTCAAAGCGTAGTCAAATTTTGTCAAAGGGCCAATTAAATATTTTTTTTTTTAGCTAGACTGATAACGAAATGCTTTTAAACGTTTATGAATCTGTAGGGAAGGAAATCTATGTAAAATGTTAGTCGTAAACTGTAGATATACATATAGATACGCGGATCTCGTTTTTCCCATCAGCAATATTCATGGGATAAAATGTCGATTTTTGAACGTATTACGGCTGGGGGGAAAAAAAGGGAGAGAAAAATATTTACCCGGAGTTGTGTGACCATTCATTTCGCTGAAACCTTTTTGCATCGAAACTAATAAAAGATTTAAACGAATTTTAGATGTGCTAGTAATTCGTCGTCGTTTATTTTTCGCTCGCAGGGGTTATCGTGTTTGTTGATTAAATTATTCTTTAAGGAATAGCATTTAGCATCAAATTCGAGTTAAATTTTTCATAACCAGATTAAAACGGAAAGATATATGAGGCGCACAGGCGGATCAAAAATATGAGACCATTTTATTCAAAATTATTATTCAAAATTATATTTCATTTTCTTTTATTCAACTAATATGTGTATAATTTAAATAATTTGTATCACACAAATAACCTATTCACTGCCAACTGCGAGATATCTCGTAGTTTGCGCTACAAGTTTAGATTGATTTTTCTTTAACCGACTTCGAAAAGGAGGAGGTTACTCAATTCGACATGTATGTTAATTTTTTTTTTTTTTAATGTATGTTCGCTGATTACGCCGAGATGGATGGACCAATCGGAACCAAACCTTTTGCATCTTGTAGGGTATGACTCCCAGTTGGTCCCGTAAAATAAAATTTGCATTTCATCACCGCTTGTCCCTTTTTTATTGCAAAAAATGCGGACGATTTCGTCCGCGTTGTGTATGGTCATCGATTACTCCAAGATGGATGGACCAATCGGAACGAAACCTTTTGCATCTTGTAGAGTATGACCAACAGTTGGTCCCGTAAAAAAACCATTTTAGATTTTTTCATTTTTTTCCGCTTTTATCGCAAAAAACGTGGTATTTCGATTTATATAAATTAAAATTATTTCGTCCTTTTTGGTGCATTCCGAAGTCGGTTATATTTTTGTGCCAAAAATTTTTTTTGAGTAAACGAAAGAATCGTTAATAATGCGTGTGATAGATATTTATAATAATATTCTATTGTTAGAAGCAATTGAAAGTCAGAAACTACGTTAAACTGCATAAGAAACGCGTATTAAAATTACTAAAAGTTCAAAGGGCTGCCAACAAAGTCCTGTTTCGAATTTCGGTATAAAGTTAGGTTTGTAAGAAAGTAGAAACCTTCCACTTTAATTTGGTTTTTGATTTACATCGATATCTTTATCCGTTCCTGAGATATCGTCGTGTAAAGACAAACGTAATTTTTGTAAAAATTCGCTGCCGCCACACGCTTGGACCCAGACAGTGGGTGTCTAGCGTAGCGGTCACGTGGTCATCGTTTACGTCTAACCCTTTACTATTCCTGGAAATGCGTATATGAAATTCCTAGAAAAAAGTCTACGGCCCATTCGGGATTACCCTCGTGCGCGCCGGCCGCTATACAAACTTTGAAGCCCTATATCTCAGGAACTAATTAAGATATCGCGTTGCAACAAATTGCGTTATTATGTACGCACTTTCCTCTATCTTCTGAGCTACCTACCGCGTAAAATTTAGACATGTTTTTTTTATACGTATTGCCAGGAATTTCGCCGCCGTTGAATGTTTCGCGTTGACCTGTGGGATCGTTAATGCATCAAGTGTTTCCTGTTAATTTAGATTTACATAACATTAGTTGATAGGAAAAGTAATATACAAACTTGAAGATTATATTTTTCGGTTCGGTAACGTGGTGACATATGTTGGCGGAAGTTGAATATCCATAAAACTGCTGTGCTGTGAATTTTTCAAAACTACGAAAATATTAAATGCTTGAAATATCATCGACCAGTTGAATTTTAATATATTTCGGTATATTTCTGTATATATTAATACACGTGACACGAAGGATTCGGTAATATGTTAACCGGACATTGATTCTCGTCGAGTATTTCTTCTCCCCACGAACTAGACGTCGATACTTAATATTTACAAGAATACGAAAGCTTCCAAAACATCGACTACTATACAACAAACTCTCGTCTAAATCGTTTTCACCCTCCTCCCTTTCTGTACACATCGAAAAAAAATTTTTGGAAAAAAAAATACAACCGACTTCGGAATGTCCTAAAAAGGACGAAATAATTTTAATTTATATTTCGAAGACGGCGCAAAAATTGTGAAAATATGTAAAAGGATTAAAGAATTTTGACAATTTCCAATGTAGAAAATTGTTAATTTTGCGCCGTCTCCGAAATATAAATTAAAATTATTTCGTCCTTTTTAGGGCATTCCGAAGTCGGTTGTATTTTTTTTTCCAAAAATTTTTTTCAAATAAAATCTTGACGGCCAGGGCAAGACGCTCTTGGGTTAATCTGTGGAGCCAAAAAATTATGAACGATTCACTGTGAAAGATTTAAAATAAAATCTTGCCGCACAGACCAAGACGCTTTAAATGCCTAGCAATTAATGGGTTGAGGATCTTAAAAACGGCTAAATTCATACGTATTATCACCGTACAATAAACAAACGTAAAACGATTTCAAAGAATCAATTCAAACCGCAACAGATAAAATAACGATACAAACAACTATCTCCACTCCCAACGATACCAATGATTCCAATCGTTTCATCCGAAATACCTAGTTCCAAACAATTTCCACCCATGATCACCGCTATCGGATTCAGCCTCGCATTAAACGAGATGCTAAAACGAATCCCGAATGACTCGATTAAAGAGCGAACCGCACGCTGAAAGCTTAACCGCAGCAATCCTTTTTTGTCCTCTCAAAACGGCGATCAAAGTGTAACGAGCTGAGCATCAGACGGATATTCGCGGCTAGATTTTGGGAGTGAACGTTGTGCATGCTTTTTTTTTCGTTTTTAAAAGGGAGGGAAAGAGTTTACTGTTCGAGTCGACTGCAGTAATCACGTTACGCGAGCGAGTGTTTTAGCAGCGGCGTATCATTGGTGATCCGCGATGATCAAAGTGCAGAATATCAGTGACATCGGTGTGGATGGTTCCGATTTCCGATGTGGACGAAAGCGAAGGGATATGGAGCGAGATAGTCACGTCGAAAACCACGTTAGTGCGCGTGTTTTCGCGCGATCCAATCCGCGGCAAATTAACCAACCGAGGAAAACCTCATTACCTTCGAGCCGGCGGGGTTTGCTTCATCCAGTTCCGTTTCCGCTTCCTCGGGATAAAGGGTGCACCAACCGACGCTGTTGCGGGCACGTGCCTAAAAAAAAAGGGGAAAAAACGAGTGGATACAACGTGATTTCACGGACGACCGTTTTTTCGCTTTCTGTTCGTTACCTTTTTCTCCGGTAGGATGGTATTTTGAAACGATGCCGTGTAATTTTCACGAGGATTGAAAAATTGATTGGCAGATGGTTTCGAGTAGGTGGATGAAAGTTTAAATCATTATTTAAATAATCTGTTGCTTGTTGGTTTATTATGATTATCTTCTGCAATCCTGATAAACGATTCTCAGATGTCTTCAATAGGTTTCGAGTGATTTTTACTAAATGTTAAATTATCGGTACCTGACCTCTTAGAGGTAACTAAGACATTGACACTTGGATTAATTGCAAGTAACTTAAATTACTGACGCTTATAACTAGTTTTATGACGCCTCGATCTTGATATTTCAATGTTTTTGAATGGTTGACGCTTTCGACCTTTGATATTTAAGGGTTGAACGTGTACCACGTGTCCCATGGAAAATCAGGTACAACATACACACGAAATATGCCTATTCGATATCCCGATCGACAGAAGAACGAAGGAGAACAGGCACGAAGTGGATTTGAAAATTGAAAATAATTGCGGATGCTGATCCCCTTAGGTTCTCCAGACAACCACGATAAATTCCCTTCCGCCTTTCCGTTCGTTTCGAGGCTTTGCTCTTTATAAGGCGTTATACCGGAGATCCAGCGGTCGTTCCTTCGCTTGGCTTCTACACCCTCGCCCTTTGTCCGGCGGTACTTTCGCCCTTCGCTTCGGTGAAATATACGATATCCAACCTGGGAATTACGCGTACTCCGATATACTCGTTTGAATTTTAAGGAAACCTTTTTATCTCCCGGTTCCTTCTAGTTCGAAGTATAATAAAGGAATATCGATCAACTGTTACGTACAGGCTGCTGCGGGTAGAATATTAGATTCATTCATAACTTTCAGCAACTATAATTTGAACACACTCAAAATAATTTATTTTCCAAAGTTACCAAATTATTTACAATTAGTCAGTAAGTTACCCCTTCGTTAAGGGGGTGTCCAGTGTTTGATACACAATTTGTAGATTTTGAAGAGAATTGGGAAAGTGAAAGGGAATAATTGAAGAAGAAGATCCATTTCTAATGACTTAAATTGTTATACATATAAGGATTTTAATCTCTTCGTTTCGTTAATTCGAGTGTCATTTTTTAACCTAGTACAATCGTCAACACATAATTCAACTAAATTACGTCTAGTTTTTAAAATATCCAAGACAGAAACATCTTGAATTGTGATCAAATTTAAATAAGAAATTTGCAAAACACGGTCACCAGTGATCGAATTAAGTTACAACCAATCTCTAAACGTAATTTCTCGATTAATCCCGATTGTTTCACCAGTTTGAGCGTTGTTTCGCATCAAACAGTCCGGAACGCTATCAATACCGATCGAGCCTCGATGAAATTTAATTACACAACCAATCTTCGAGCATTTTCTATCGAGCGCAGCGTAATCCGATCGATAAACAAGATGCATGCATACGAAAGAAGGCCTCATTTTTCCTTTAATTTCATCAACCGGTGGCCAGAGACGCGAGCGGAGGGTGGCTCCGAACGACGAGGAAGAGAGACAAACGTTCCCTGTCTAGCTGGCAGGTCGTAGAGCGTGCTCTCGAGTGGCTTTGACATGCAAATTGCCTGACAATGAATTTCGTAAAACCTTTTACCGCCGAGTACGCCCGAGAGGAGCTCAGCTGAAAACGTTCTCGTGGGCCCGCCCATCCGCGCGATGCCTAGCTTCCCTTCCTCGTCGGGGAAGAAGACGCCAGACGACGTCGACCGTATTAATCACTGTCTACCGGCATCAGGGGTGGCATACCACCTCTCGACCTCGCCGATCCTCGATCCTCCCGATCCTCTAAAATCAGTTACCACGTCCTGATTCGCAAGCTCATCGCGTATATCCTCGGATCGTGATTAATATGAACGTCGTGCCAGTATAATCGATGCCGAAACTCGAGGGATGAAGCCGTGACAGACACGACCGTAAGATTGTAACGAGGGAAATTGAACACCCGTGTGCAACGTTTCCTGCCAACTCGTTACGGGAATTGGAAAATTCGCACCCCCTTTTTCTGCGATCTCAAGGTGTAAGCTGGTTTGTCGGTTATTTGATGATAGAATCGTGAATACTGCGGTGCTTAATCCGGTTTATGGTGATCTGCGTCTTTAGTTTTTCGATGGTTCAGTTTGTATCCACATTTTATGGTTAAGATGTATTCTTAGTCGGTTCATAGATTTGGATGTTTTTCTTCAAGCTTGATACTATTTACTCGGAATACGATTGTTTCCCAATGGATAATCTTTAATCTTGAATTCGTATCGCATTAATTGTTAAAAACGATCCTGAATTAACGGAAGATATTGTGAAGGGTAGAAAAATTTGCACAAGCATATTGCGAGCGCGTAAGAAGCGAATGTAAATGGACGTCGGATGAAACTTCTTTACCTCAGTGCATCTTTTCCTCCATATAAATATACTATTCCTCGGTTCCATGCAATTTCTTTCTATTCAGATTCTCGGTAACCAACTTCCTCGAAAGTTTTCCATTTTCGTAGAACTCGACGTGCAATCATATCTGACTGTAATTCGAGAAAAATTGCGGAACACGTATCTGGTTGAAGGGGATCTCGAAGATCTGGCTGGTACGGACGTAAAGAAGATTTCACGCTGTTTGTTTTGCCGACAAAATTGAAAGAAGTTGTTCTTCAAACTTAAACTAAAATAATATAAATTCTAAGTAAGTGAAGAGTCAACAGGATTCTTCTGTGATTATTTGATAAATAATACTTTTAGAAATTGTGCGTGAGAGGGTTGCAGCTAATGTAAAAGGAAGCAATTGTTGGCGATATTGATTGTGTGGAATCAGCTTAAGGTTGCAGCAGAGGGTGGAGGATCAATTGGATTTTTCTTTGACTATACACAATGAAGGAGTGTGGTGGTAGTGGCTCGTTGAATCTCAGCTAGCCACGTAATGGGTATCGGGAGACATCGTTAAGCGTCGATCTCTTCTCCCAAAGTGACCCGGCGCCTCGCTTCTGCTCTCCTTTTCCTCTTCTCTCCTCGTTCAGTCGTTGCAGAAACCCATCGTCTCTCTCGTTTTTCTCTCCTAATGCACCACTGCTTTCTTGTATCCTTATTTTGTCTTCGTTGATTCATTTCTACATTCACTTACCGTCTTCCACTCGTTGCATTTCCTGTCTTTACGTTCTTCTTGCCTTTCGTTTTAGAAATTTTTAGCAAGCACTTTCCAACCCCGTAAAATCAAATAAAATTACCGATTCATCCTTCTCCCCCGTTCTTCGCCGTAAATTTTCCCCTTCTTTACCGCCTATCACCTACATTATTTCATAAATTTATCGCCGAACATTTGTTACCCGCTTCAACCCTCTTAAACCCTCCTCCCTCCACTTTCGTCCCTGTTTCCACTTTAGTCTCCTTCTAAGCTCGTTCCGCCGCATCACTCCCCCGTTCTCCTCTGTTTCTTTTCATTTTCCTTTTTTTCTACCTTTTTATCCCTCTTTCACTCCGAACTTACAATCAATTCGCCCTTCCTTCTAATATAGGGCATTGAAAAAGTAACGGACAATGCTTACACAGGTAATCTTATACGTTATGTTCCAAAATTAATTAGCTTTAATTCTGAAGGAGCCATATTCCCAAAATTGGTCCTTTCAGAATAAATTGTTCAAATTTTGTAGAATCTGATTTTATATAGAAAATTGCAATTATTGACTGAAAGAAAAGCTTTTGTTTCTTAACGTTCAAAGGAGTATGATATATAAACTCGAAAAAAGCCACAAAAAATCATTTATCATCAGTTTCAGAAAATCTAAAATTGTTTCAATTTCTTTCTCAACACCCTGTACATACTTCTTCCCTCACTTTTCTTCCCTGCTCGTTTCGTGTTTCTCTCGCCTGCACGCGTCTTTATTCTTATTCTCTCGCTCTTCCCCTCCCCCCAGCATCCTTTAATCCCCCTTATCCACCGTGTATCCGTCGGTGAGGGTGCTGTAAGGCTATGTCGCATGTTTTCGCTATAGATCGCGATGGAGTCTGCAGAGGTGGAGGATAGAGTAGGTTAAGGTAGACGAATGCCAAGAAGTGGGGAGGAACGGGGGATAAACCATGATGTCGTTGATTAATATGGTTTACCAGTAAGTGTAACGGAGTGTGCAGAACGCGTCTGTGCCCCACCATCAGCTTTTCTTGGTCGCTACCACCACCATCACGCTCACTTTCCAGCAGAAACTGCACCCTCCACCCTCGTGCAATCCGTTGAACCAACCCGGAGCCACGTGCCGATCAATGGCGTCTCGTCTCTGGTTGGTCGAGCCTAGAACAACCCCTGTCTCGTTTCATCCCTCTCGCACCCCAGACAGTTTTCTGTCTGTCTCCATCCCTCGCGAACACACTTTCCCCTCCGCTATCCCTCTTTGTCGCGGGTCGTTCGTCGTCTCATTCACGCTAACGTAAACTTTCCCTGGTCCCTCTCACTTTCTCCGAATACACGAGTTCTCTTCCCTGAGTTTCCCTTCTGCATTCCTCTCCATCCTTTTTTTTTTCGGGGATGCGAAGCTCACCGCGTGCACGCGAGAGGATGGTTGATCCCATAAGAGAGGGCGAGCTTTTCTTATGAGGAGCATTGATTGCCAACAACCCCTTCTGCTCGCCTTACCCTCGACGAACCTCCTCCTGAGCCGGCCCTCCTCTTTCCTTTTTCCGCGTGTTTCAACCCCCGCGTCATGGCACCTAGTCTCGGCTTTTTAAGGGGCGTGCTTTGTTTTAAAAACTCGTCGCCACGACGATCAGCGGTTCAACGCGGTTTCGAAACGGGGAAGTAGTTGATCGGGACGCTGATAGCGTATCAGGTCCTCGCGAACAGTGTTTACGGGGAGGTAAGGGGGTGTTCTTCGAAAGATCGGTTTACCGCTAATCGAATTATTTAGGGTTTTCTATCGTTTTTCTGCTACTCTTTGAACATAGCGATTTGTTTGATTTTATTTAACGGACGGTCAACGATTTTGTAATTTTCTTACCTACTTGTTTCATTGTTTAAGGATAAAATTATGTAATTATGATAGGAGATTCATCTTATTCGATACGATTGAACGTAACAAGTTTAGTCGTCCGAAGTAATTCGTCGCCTGATCGTAGATCAAGTTGAACACGTTACTGGGCTTCCTCTGTTTCAAACTGATTACGTATGCATCAGCAAGTAGGTACATGTTGCCGATCAATCCCTTCCTTTGTACGCTGCGTGTAATTCAACGCTCAATTGCTATTAAATGTTAGTACCCCAGTAAATCTCTCTGATAGGTTCACCATAACCTTTGATCACTCAGCACCGGGTTGATTCAAGGGATCCCTTAAGTGAACACCTGATCCTTTGCAGCATACCGCACCGATTACAACATGCAAATTAATCAAATCATCAGTGTCGAATTAAATTGACTTTCGTAGTGTAAAGATCATATAATTATCCAGTTAACGTTAGTCCATGATTTTTTTTTAATCACACGGATAAATAAAATTTCGTTTATTTTATAAGGAAGGAAGGAAATTTTTGAATAGCTGCAGTTTTCAAGCTGCAGTGTTACAGGCGAATATTTATTTTTGTTTCTGATAAAGTGAAAACGTTTATTTATTATTGAGCACATTTTATCATAATTTTGAATCGAATTTAGTATTCTTTAGAATGTAACATCTGTCTTTAGCAATGATGCCTAGAAAAAATAGACAATTTGGATAAAATATTTCGCTTACTTGCGTGATTAAGGAGGAGGTTTAAGGATTAATAAATCAGAAAGAGTCTTTATTAAACGCATGCTTTATCACGAGAGAACAAGTTTATTCGAATAATTCACTACTCACAGTTCAGGCTACATAATAGTCGCTAGTCTGTAACATACTGTTATTAGATTATCCTTGATTAGCACTGAGAATTCACCGGGATTTAATATACAGGTCTCTACTATGATATCTACGTTTCCTCTCGTTCTTACGCCACGCTTTGATAATTAAGAAGGACAGTGGTAATCAGATTGCGATGCAAACGAAACAATTTTTATCATTACGAGCACAATCGTAGAGGCTTCAAAGTGAATCCATTGTACTGATTAGTCTACTAACTCTAAGGGGATCACCGCCGGCTTTACATCGTTATTCTTCGCTCGTATTATACATTCAATACCGTCTCTACGATTGTCAGTGTTCGTATAACAATTTTTTCCCTTGACCTTTCGAAAATCAGATCGTTACATACGTTGGTAATCAATTTAGATGGTTGCATAGTAAATGGCCAAATTCCATAAATGATCGAATTATATTTATATTGAATTTATTTTGTAACCCTTAAATATTATTTTTTTAGTACATGAAAATTTGAATGTCTGATTCTTGATCAGGATCAGTCGACCATGTTAAAAGGGTGGAAACAGCTCTCAAAATTAAGGCTGTCTGCATTGTTAACCCTTTGCACTCGAGTGCTATCTCTGGAGGGACATATTTAATTTTCCAGGGTATTTTGAAATGAGAAATTTAAGTTTTATTTTTATTAGAATATAGAAAATTAACAAAAGGAATAAAAATAAATAGATTCATTAGCATTTGTAACAATTTACTTCTAAAATAGTGAATTTAATTTTCGGAAGCTTTGGCGGGAAAGTAAATTCGATTCGAAGATATCCAAAAATGCTCCGAGTGCAAAGGGTTAACAAATATAAATCTTTTAGAATACGTTTCGATTAATAAATACTATTTTCATCAAAGTTATGGATAGAAATTCTGTAAATAAATTGACCATTTCACTTGCAACGATCTCGTACTCCGTAAAGCATATAGGAATAGTCATAGACTCATGATAAACGTGTCTGTCTAAACCATATTAAAATCCTGATGGGTTCCTGATACCCTGGATAGACAGACATGGAATACTGGAGATCTTTGTCTGTCATTCGAATTGAATCGGGAAGTAACAATGAGTCCAATGAATTTAAAATGTAATATTAATTTAAAGTATCTTAAATATCATCAATTAAAAATTTAATTCAGCCGTTCAAATGATTTATCTTGTTTCAATTAGAAACGTTCAACGAATCTTGAAAAAAAGAAGAAGCGAAAGGGGCCGATATCACATTTATTCATCTCATTATTATTTACTTTGTTACTTCATTCAGTGCCTTCAGCTTGTTTTTGCAATGCAAAAGATTTCGTAATTAGAGCGAAGATTGAAGTTTTATCTTTCTTCCCGGATGCTAAGAGGATTAAGAAACCCGCTGAAACTTTTGCAGTTTGCGCTCGCTGAAACATTAATTCGCTGTAACAACCCTCCAGCGTTCCAGCCGCCTGTTTTCAGAGTAACGAGATATCCACGAATATTCGTGCGTTCGAATGTGCGACGATTTCTCCTCCCCATCCCTCCTTGTTTATTTTTTAACGATAGAGAAAAAAAATGAACATCGTATCAGCCGGCGCGTGCTTGTGTCGCGCGAAGCAAAGCGGACATCCGCGTTACCCGGGTAATACGGATGTCCGTATTATTTGAGTAATGCGATAGAGTAATCATATAATTCAAGAAAATTGTCATATACTCGATTTGAGGGTGATAATCGAAATTATTATGTCACAACGCGAAATTGCCCTGTGCATCGAACTTGTTCCGTTGATTCGATAACATGTGAATTTCTTCTTTTTTTCTTCCCGAATTATTAATAAAAGCACTTGTCCATCGATTTGCAATCATTTGGAGGTTTTTATGAATTTGAATTTCCGTTTTCGTGAAATTTTTATATCTTATTGTCCTGAAAATATCTTGTTCGGAGGATATTTTCTTCGATAGAATAGGATCTGACTGAAAACGAAGAAAGATTTGCTTTCAAATCAACATAACAAAATTGACAAATAAAATTAACGAAACTAGCAACATACTTAAAAATCAAAAACATATATATATATATTTCCGTAAAGATAACAATAAGTTTAAATGCAGTATCCAGAATTTCATTCCTTAATGAAATTAAACGGAGTGATACCTTGAAACTTCATTTCTTTAACTTCAAATTGTTCGCATTTTTCTTTTTTCTTTTTTGGTAATAGAAATATTTCAAACTTAATTCTTTGGTAATTATTTTATGAACACAAAATGAAGTTCATATTCGGTAATTTTTCTTTTCTATAGTTTAACAAATTGATAAATAAATGCGAAAGAATATCAGTGCATCAAACTTTGCAATTCACAATCAGTAATCTTTGGATTTGTATTTATTTTAACATGTTGAGTGCCACAGTGAAAACGGACGTACGTAGTCAGACACGTTGAAATCCTAATTATTAAGGATGCAGTCGATTAATTTTCAAATTTAATCTTTCAATTCAATAGCCCGCATTATTAGCTTTATATTAACGCTATCCGCGGTTTGTTTCATAGTTGTTTTTGTCAATTATTTGATTGAGAAAAAATGTCGGGTGTCAGTCACCGGTAATACACTGTTGCACAACGTGTCAATGATATTTTGAGCCGATGATGATATCTATGAGCTATTAAAAAATACCAGCTGTAAAACTGTAGAAATAAAGAAGTATGTAACCCGTTACGTGTTACGTCACTCGAAGCTACAAAGGTTTGGTGTTCAATAATATCCCGATAACTATCAAGACGATATTAACAGGCAAGTTTTCCACGAGTCCAACTCCACTGCAAACCATCTAAGGCCACGTTTCATGCCACCTTATCGAGTCAGAAATTCTCCAATCAACGTCCGATATTGTCGTTCTTAAAAGAATAAGAAACGAACGGAAAGGAGAAAAAGGACAATAAAAAAGGACATGAACCAGCGTGTTGAAACGTATACGTGCCCAGTAACAAGGCCCAAAGGTTCGATCGGCCGAACGCAGCACACGCGATGATCCTAGGGATCCTCCTTTGTCGTCGGTTGTATCTGGTGCACCATGCTCGATAAATGATGATGATGATGATCCGACCTCCTGGGTAGTCCCAGGAAAGGTGGCAGCAACGACAGAGGCAGAGTAGTAGTCTGATATAGAGGTAATCCTCCAGGAAAAGCCAATCCTCCGAGAAGAGCCGTGGCGGTCGAGTGTTCGTGAGCCTTTCTTCTGAGCTCTGCTAGGCTGCTGTTTCTGTGAAGATCCCCGGTTCCCGGTTTGCAGTAGCCGCACAATGCTCCCGGCCAACCCGAGGAACAGGACATTATGTCCTGCAAGGTTCCGGACCGATGATCACTCGATGTCCATAACGAGGAGGTGGTCGAAGTTAAGGACGTGGGTGCGCTACTGACTACCTTGTTGCCGAACAGGGGCGGTGAAAACTGGGCTGCCAGGTGCGGGGAGAAGAAAAGGGCCGTGGATGGCTCGACTGGCCTGAAACCTGCTGCCAAGCCTGGCGTACTGAAAGAAAAGATGGAGCTCATTTTTATTAACGTTTGCTGGTTTATCGGTTAATCCTTTAATCTATCAAGGACGACACATAATTCCTTAAGACAGATGAAATGCGTTATCATATACACGTTACTTTAGCTGTCATCCAACCAGATGTTTATATATTTTTCGTACCTATATTTTAAGGTATTAGATCAAAAGGGAAGACTGAAAGGTTTCAGTTAATTCATTTGGTGTGAAACAGTGACGAAAATTCGAATATTGGGGTATTCGAGAATTCAATCCCTGTAAAATTGACACAAATTATTGGAAAAATATGGGGAAAATCAAGCATCAATTTAATAAAACTTCTTTTATCGTACAAGGTTGGTTATCGGTAACGACTGTGCCAAGTCAACCTGTTAACATTTCTGCGAACTCTTGCGATTCGATAAATAATAAAGAAAAATACATCTTCAAAGTACGTAAAGCTGACGGGCTGGTGGAAGGAGGCGAAATGGAAGCAGAAGGGCTCACGAAAGCGCTAACCCGATTAGCACGCGCGATATTCCGCATCAGCCGCCAGCAAGCAGTAGCTGCTTCGAGGCGCTGATGATTACCTCAAATATTAATCGCAAATATTGTTTAATTAATGTAACGAGCCCGAGGTGGAGCTCGGGACGGAGCGCAGGAGTGACGGAAACGCGAACGCGGCGAATCTTCCAGGATTCAAGGAAGCAGGATGTTTCGTTTGACGCAAGCGGGATGAAGCGAGAACAGGGTAAACAGGATGGATACGATAGCGGATAAACGTGTACAAATAGATACAGTAATTTGAAGAAAATAAGGGGAACTGGGAGGAGTCAAGGCAGAGGAACTTGAAGATTACGGGAAAAGAGTAAACAATTTTATGGAAGATTGAGGAGGGAGGAAATTAATAGTTTGAATGGAATATACATCACCGGTTTAAAAGTATTTGCTCGCCATTGAACATATTAGTACAGCATAGTTCTTCAAATATAGCAGCGGTGATTTTCGAATATCAAGTTTAATTAAACATTTGTCAATATATGGGATAGAAGAGTCTTTTTCTCAAATATTTATGGTTGAATAAAACCGTATCCTTTGGATTTTATAATTCTTCAAGTCATAAAATGCAAACGTGCTAATGAACAAACCTAATAGGTGTTTGCTTAAAACCGGAAACGAGGGTCGAGGCACTGTGTAAAAGTTAGCGTGAGATGGAAGAGCGGATTTTGGCTGACTGAAGATGATAAGGGTTGGGAAACCGTGGCTGGTGGTGAAGAGGAGCGGCGGAAGTGAAATGCAGAGGCGAAAATGCAGAGAGGAAAGCCTGAACTGCGGTAATCGTGATAATTAGCAGCAATTAACTGCGTAGCTTAGCATGCGGCTTGCTTACATGCGCTCTCTTGCCTTCCTCGCGAACACCCACTTTATTTCTTTACCGTCATGCGTCTAATTCTGGCATCTAAGCAGTCTCTGCACTTCCGGTTGCTCTAACCAGGCTATAGACGCACTTTGAAGCTGTTTAAATCTCAATCTCATGAATTATTCGTTTCAAAGTATTTCTTTAATACGAATTTCATTTCGATAAGAGTGTTTCAAAACGAGAGCCTTCCCTTTTTATACAGTGTTTTCCAACAAAGTTTCTACAATGTAAAGACTGTAAATGTTTCATGACGTAAAGAATTGAATGGGCCATTGTTAAGTCCCATCAAGAACGAACCCACAAAAGCAGAATCGCAAGTTTCTCCAGAATCTGATGAAGCACACTGTAAGCATCAGCCATTACCGAAATTCGCTCTCAATTCTCGCAGGATCCGTTTTCTGAAAGAAGTCCATCGCGAATCCATACGTTGCATCGTAAGGATCGATATCGAGACCGAGCGGAAACCAATTCCGCTCGAGATTACGTTCGCCGCGAGTAATTTAAATCCCGTGCCGCAAGAACGTTATCGTAAAACAAGAAAGACGGTCTGAGAAGAAAGACGAGCCCCTCTTTCCATCGTGGAACCCCTGTTTCCACGCGAATCGACTGCACGAGCCAGCAACTTCTAGCTGGCTTGGTAGGTAAGAAGGAACGTACACCCCCGCAGTCGAGAAGCTGCCAAGCCGCTGAATAAATGATGAGGATATATTTACGGCGAGCGGTTTTAAATAAATTACAACCACGGAGACGGCGAACGAGTATCTTCCTACCGTTCCAACCTTCCAGCCAACTCTACCCGTCCCATCTGCTCGTTCGAGCCAGTCCTTCTATCCACTGTATTCCATGTGTACTACGTGTTTTTCCCTTTTTTCCTCGACATTGTTCTTACCTCGCCGTCGATGCGAGGGAAGCACTGTCTGGGATTATAAAGAGCCACCGTCGGATACTTACCGTCGTCAAGAAAGAAATCGGAGATTCGGAAACCTTTTGGGGGATTTTCAGCTTCGATGAACGCGAGGTCTGAGGAAATCGGTTGTTTGCAGAAGTTGTTTCTTCGTTATTTCCTCGGGGTCGGATTCATTACAAATCATAGATAGCGAATTCATAGCAACGACGAACATATTTTGGCTAATTATGCAAGAATCATTTCTTCTCTGGGAAAAGACAGAAGCAACGAAGTGTCGATAATTATTGCATCGAAGTTACATAGATAATGTCGAAGTATATAAATACACATTCTGAAATATGCACGACGGATTCTGCTATGCTAAAATGACACGGCATCTTCATAATACCATTATTCCAAGATGGGAATAAGAAAATATCCTTAGCCAAGGGAGATTTTCATTCGCAATGCTGCTTTACAGTTTATAAATAAAATGTTGCTTTTGTTGGCGGAAAGGTGAAGCCCATTTGGAAATCAAATTTTCATATTCCGTCTAATGGTACGTGAGTTTTTGTGTGCGAAATTCGTGTTGGGTAAGAAGTTCTTTTAAATTTATCTTCTATTCCAAGATAAGTCAAACGTGAACAAGTGAATATTGTAATTATCACCATATTTTTAAAATTGTAAGGATGACAATTTGTCAGTTACATGTCGTCCTTGTTTTTGTGAAATAACGGAGAAGTGAGAAGCATGACAAAAGTAGCAGCGTAAACTATTTCATTCCTAACAAAGACAAGCCATGAACTTGAATTTATGATAGCGAGTCTATGCCCCACTAATCGCAACATTCCATCAACCTCCAGCTCGTCACCCTCCTGTCACCATCATAAAAGTAGCCAAACGGTCATTCCTTGAATTCCAACATCGTCTCGCGCAGAAATCTCCGCTGGTGCTCGCTAAAACGATCCTGATGCGATTTAACGAGGCGACGATTATCGCGATTATACGAGTGGTAGCGACTGTTTGGACGAACGCGGCACGGCAGGAGGGTTGAACAGGGGCGGAAGGGTACAGGGAATCGGAGGAAGCTACACGAGGAGTGGTTTAATGGCGCGTATCAAGCATCCGGCCAACGTGTTCACTGGTGCTTGCAGCGTGGAATCGCGAATGACTTTGGATAGCCGGTGACGAGGGGATGGAGAAAGGGGTCGGCGAGAGGAAGATATTTCCTAAAGACGTAAATACAAACGAAGCTAAAAGCTCACCTCTCAGCGGGTGGGCCAAGACCCCCCACGGTGCTGGGTGGTGGCGGTGGCGCCCTTATGGGGGTTGGCGGTGGCGTCGAGACACCACCCAGGGACGGCTGACTCTGCTGGGGCCGCGGACTGACCGAGGCGGAAGTTGTGCTGGGGCTCCTGGATCCACCAGCTCCGTCTAAACCAGCGTCTTCCGCGTCGGGGGCGCTGCTGTTTGTTGTTCCTTTTAGAACAGAAACGGATGCTATCATAGTCAGCTTTTTCTCGTATATTTTGATACGATGATGTGGAAAATTATAAACTCATAATTAGACTGTCACCTGTGATAATTATTATTCTAAAACTTTACTCGCAGTGTAGGCTTTTGAACTTAATTTTTTTTTTAACGAAAGATTAACATTTCTTAAATTGCATTAAACAAATCTGTAGAGTTTTTGAATATTCATTTCAAATCGCACCTTCAGGATCGTGTCCTGTGGGACTTGGACCTGCCGATGAAGACGCCGGTGGCGCTAAACCTGCCGTTTCTAATGCACTACCCCCTCCACTACCCTCCCTTTTCCTTTGCTCTTCTTTCAAACGTTCGCCTTTCCTCCACTTGGCTCTGCGATTTTGGAACCACACCTGAAAATTTGAAATATTTCTCTTAAACGTTTTTTAGTCGACCATCAATTACGTTGACGAAGTAGAATTCAATATTTTATATTTTGCACCGGTTATAAGCGTTTTTAAAATTACAAATTGAATGATGGGAGATCAAATACCACGTATTTTTTTCCCTCTCAATTGGCTCAGCTTATTGCTTCGAGTAGTAATTAATTTATTACATGAACGTTTCAATTATAAACACGCAAACACAGCGTAACATAAAGTATTCATGATTCCCGTTTAATTAACAGTATCAGATGTTAGTTGATTTCAGTTGCGTACAGTTCAATTTTCCTTTATATTTGCACAGGTAAATTGGATAATATTGATTCGCAGACTCAAGAACTGATACAATGTCGCCACATAAGTTGAGAAACTTACACAAGAAATGTATCATATCGTTATTACATTATTATTTTCGTAAGTTTCTTGTGTTTTGTATACCTGCATCAAGATTTCAACAACTCTTTAAACAGCGTGTTCCAACATTCAGACATAATTTGTAATTATTAGAGGTTCGCAGACGAACTCTCGAGAATGCTCAGACACTCACCCCCGACACGAAACGGCACAGTCGAAGAGTGCGTTAGACACGAATGTCGTCAGGGTGAAGACGCCTGCGGAATCGTCGAGAGTCGACGGGTATAATAAAGTCTATTTCAGTTGGTATTATGTCAAGTTAGCCTCGTTAGTGGAACTCGAGGTTTTTAAAAAACACTCGGACGCCGTGGTTGCTGTCGGCTCGTTGAACATGCACGCGGCCAAGAGGCCACCCCCTCTGACCAACCACGAATGCCATCCTGTACATGTAATTATCCTTCCATATCCGTCGCTCTACAACCAGCTGTAGCCCTATAAAGCAGCTTAAGTGCCGCCTTCAGCGCCGTTCCTCATCTTACTCTCGTTTGCTTTTTTTTTCTCTCTCCCCTGCGTGTCACACCTTCCACCCTTTTTCTTTGTAGCGAGGTACTTTTTAATGGAGACTTTTATCACGTCAAAAGAAAAATCTGATACGTGTACACGTGTTTACTGTGATCTGATTCTGGTTTTTAGTAGATACAAAATTGACTTTGTATCTATGTGACTGAAGCAAAATATTCAACTTTGGGGAACTCAAGTTACCTTAGATAGCTGTATAATGAATTTTGCAAAATTTTCTCTACTTTCCGTTATGCTATCCTCACCCTACGTAACAAACGTTGGAAGTTTAAAAATGTGTTTATTTCTTGAGGTGAATCATCGACGTCTTTCGGCTTAAATTCATATCGGTGGAAAAAAAGTAAGCAGAAAAGAGAGGAAGGAAACGACCGACGGTCCCGACGGAACTGCGGCTTTGTTCTCAGTCATTATTCGCCCCCGCGACCCCGAGGATATTATTATATCTCTCCCCGTCAGCCGCAACCCCCAGTTCCCTGTTCTTCTGCTCGAATTTGAAGGCAACGGGGCCGTCGTATTTATTTTATTAAACCATCTTCCAAGCTTCCTTGTCGTGAAACTTCTGGCGAAAGATAATCATCCCTCGATCTGTCTTCCGGCGATGAGAAATCGATTCGCAGAAGTATGAGTTTATTTTATTATCGATTCCAATCCTTTAATGAATTCCCGTTACTCTCGTTGGATGATTCTTTGCTACTTTGTCTGATTCGTTTATTTCGGAGAAAATAGAAGGTTGGAAAGGAAATTTCTTTGAAGAATAATGGCAGTCTGAATTCTATTTCTTTTTTTGTTGTGTTTCAAAGATATCAAATCGAAGATGGAAGTTTTAATTATCCGTAACACATAAGGATATAATAATTTATTAAGGACGCTATTGAATTTGAGTTCATTTGAATAGGGTACCATTTATTTTAATAAAATTATTCCCCCAACGGCAGAACAATGTTGGAAATTTTGTACGTTTTTATAAGCCTCGACGTTCGTTGAGAATTCTAGTCAAGAAGGAGCACGCTTCGACGCATCGCGAAGCTGAAAGGGTGAATTAATTACATCTCGTCGAAACTTACGTAACAAGTTAACTTTGTAATTACTAAAAATTGAATGATATAATTGTTTGAGGTCTGCATTGTAAATCTATTACGGTGGCCTTAATGAATGCACTCAGAGCTCATGCGGTGCAAAGCCTCTCAGCTCTTCATTATGTTTTCATTAAAAGAACTAAAAGGAGCGTTTTGTTTTTTTTTCGCGCGCAAATTTATAAGCGCATTAGCACGGTACATAATCCAATGGTAGAAGGCATCGTTATTCTTCGTTCTCGCCCGTTTCGTACGTTACATTCCCTCTTTTCCCTCTTGCCTTTTTTTTTCCCCCTCGTGTTTAATCCGAACATGCCGATAATGGCATTGCTACACGTCGCCCCTTGTCAAATACACTTAATCTTTTGACACTTGTTCAACGAATCTGCTTTTAACTTCTTTTCTTTTTTCGAAACGGTATAATGATCTTTTCATACCCATTAATACCTGTGGTCTCGCGAGATTATCGACCTTGTTAGGTGGAAACTGGTTCTCGGTAAATGAATTTCAATTGAAATTATTTTTCGCACAAAGAAGAAAACGTTAATTTCTGTAATTAAACGTAGTAAGAAGATTATAGCATTAATTCAGATCTAACTTGATACAGTATGTAATAGGGTTGAACAATTTCCAAAAGAATAATCTTAGTGAAACACTGATTTCAGAAGATTTCCTTAGATGTTTCTTTTGTAGTCAAACTCAGACGAGAAACTTAAGGACCGTTCTGAGAATCGTGACCCACTTAATTGATGCTCCACTTCCAACAAATGCCTTGAATTACCAGTGATCCACATGACAGACGACGCGTTGATCAATAATAATCAGTCATGTTAATTATAAATAATCATTAATCACCATAAAGGTTTAGATTCTTAACTCGGCAGCTATGTGGTTTTAGCGCAAAAAGGTTCGAAGATGGCTTCTTTAGAGTTTCCGATAGTACAATATTTCGTGCCCATTAAGCATTTAACATTCTGTCAACCTGAAACACCCTTCGGTGGCTTTGAAACAAAGGGCTGCCACCCTGTTACGTCTCAGGTTCACAGTTCATCCTTCTCCAAGAACGCGCGAGAAAGGGGTGTTTCACAGAGGCAGGTGTGTCGGCTCGCATCTCGTTGGCCCGTAATTCGCATTACACGCTTTGAAATTCAAACGGGGCCAGAACACGCGACTGCGCGCGCGCATGCCCTCGTCGTTGTATGTGCAGCATAATTGCCTTGTGCACACAGTCGGTGAACAAATGTCAGAGAAGCTGGCTCGACGATCCACCGACGATGGCCCAACCCCGCGGCCACCCTCCCCACACGAGCTTCTAATTGGAGTAGGAGAAGAGAACCGGCACTGCATAAACGCGCCTATTTGTCCATTATTTCAGATTCCCTTTGTCTTCCCTAATGAAACAATGAGTCTGCGCCGTAATTGCGTCATAGCCTTCCTGTCCCTACCTTCCATTGTGTGTACACCGCTGCCTAGCATGGCCTTCTCGTCTTATAATCCACACAATGCAGCGGGATAATACCGTTGCCCCTCTGTTCAAGGATTCTTCGCTAGTCCGTGTTCTTGCCGTTTGTTAGTGTTTCGCATACGGGGGTGAATTTACAAATCAATTTCTTCGATCGACAATCTGGCAGGTTGCTTTATTATATACTTTATTTGCCGAACTCAAGTGGGTCACTCGATGACCCGCAGGTCATAGGTTGCCGACACCCGCGCTAAAGGATTCTGTCAGTGTTCATGAACGAAAAGAGGAGCGAATTAAAAATCTGACATCAGCGATCAGATATCCTGCAGATGTTCCAACAAGATTTCAGAAGGGAATCGCTATTACTGCAGGGATTCTCCGCAGCACGAATTACGCTGGCGCGAGTAAATATAGCCAGGACGTAGCCAAGAGTACAAAGTAATCCCGGAGATTACCGGATTACTCTGTCAGAAGATTACGTCAGGTTGAGGGTGTCAGCACCTCCCTCGGGAGTTGGGTGTACCCCAAAACTACCCCACATCTTGCGCTCGCTCTGTTATACCGGTGATCCACGGTCGCGTATTAAAACAATCGATCATTGCCGTTTGCTTCGCTGAACTTTTTCGTTTTATTTCGCTTCGTTTTTATCTTTATATCAACTTCGTTAAACATTAGGTCGCTGTACATCAAATGGAGGATTTTGAAACATATCATATCCGACACGATTTGATGACATAGAATTATCACATAATAGCACTTTTGACGTATCAATTTGAAATTTGAAATTTTATGGAAATAACTATACATAGATTTTTCATTAATATTTTTTTATACAAATTGGTTAATTATTTTTTTGGGAACAACGAATCAACCAACTTACACTTTGATATTATCCATTAACGGATATCCGATATTATTTTCACGTTCGTACGTGATGTTCTATAATTTGTTAAAATAAAATATGAATTTGATGCCGATTTTTTGCTCCCGCTTCGATGACATTAATGCGTGCATTAAAAAAGTACTCCGTATCTGGAATTATTAATCAAACATCAAGTGCGAATTACGAAACAGTGGACACGGGATAAATTTATTCGGCAAATTATTTAGTATTTTGACGAGTCGCAGTTTAATTGATTACGATTCATCCTTTCATTAACCGGTATTTGCATTTTATTTTATTTTCTCTTTGCTCCCCCGGGCCATCTATTCAGATGATATTTAAAATTATAATTTAGTTACGTCGAAATCAACGCGAGAAAACATGACATTCAAAATGATTGCAGGTCCCTGCTCGGAGCATTAAATATTGAATTATTAAACATTAAACACTTTTAAAAGAAGAATTTCGATAATATTTTATAACTAGTTTTCAATATCTAACGTAATATGTTATTTAATTAACCATTCTGTCATATATTTTTCAAATTAAGAAATAAGTTTTTAACGTTATATTTAACAGTAGTTTATTTTCTACTCTCACCTTAGGTACCGAGGTTCGGCGAATCCCAGTCGTTGGAATGTCTTATTACAGACTTCAGTTGTTTTTATAAATAATTATTACATTTAGTCTAAGTTTGTAACTGTTGGCTGATATAATGTCGATGGAACTTTTGTCGACAATTTCAACCGAATTCAGGAGAAACATTTAATAAGATCTACCCATAGCAATAAACTTCGCCGGCTATCGTATTTCTAATTTCATATTCGTTCTCCGTATCATACGAACCTGAACTCTGGCCTCCGTAAGGTTAATCTTCATCGCCAGCTCCTCCCTGATGAACACATCCGGGTAATGCGTTTGCGCAAACGCGGATTCCAGCTCGTCCAGTTGCTGTTGAGTAAAAGTAGTCCTGTTTCGTCTTTGTTTTCGTCTCACGAAGGAATCTTCGCCGACCCCGTGCAAAGCGGGATGATACGCAGAATAACTGGTGTCTGTAACAGCAAATGAAACGTGCACTGGTGGTGGCGCTAGAACGAATCCCATTAAGCCAACTTGCAGAAAATGTTTAAAAGCTGGTGTGAAAGTTTAATTCCAACGCCGAATTATAAAAAATTGCAGTTGTATTATATTTAGTATTCTTTCGTTTTACTTTCCCCTATATTTCAAAATTTAATAAAAAAAATACTGTCGACGTCCAATGCCCCCGCGAAGCATTCAATCGTGGCACCTTGTTATGTACCAAGTATTTACACAGTAAAATTATTTATAACAAGTGGGCTAATTACAATTTACTTTCCCCTTATTCGTAATTTGATATTCAAAGCCGGAAATGGCAATCCCTGAAAAAACTTCAATCATAGGGATCGATTTTTCAATGCAACCAGTCTGGAATTTAACAAATTGAATGAAAATTTCAAGTTATCCGATCGGTCGGTGCACGATTTAATGCAGAATGGCTCGTTTCGCGGGCCAATTACGAAAAACGGGGTTGGTCCGATGGTGGTCGAAGCACGCGCAGACAAAAGGACGATGGGGGTTAAAGGGAACCATGGTATTGGGTGTACGTACAGACACAGAGAGAGGATGTGCTGTGGGTGGGGGGCAGGGGGTGAGCGTTACGAAAGCCAGAGAACCGCTTATCAATGATGCAGAGCAATCAGCGCAATTAATTACCGCGGCGCTAAGCCGGGGCTTAGCGAAAAACACAAATTAATTTCCTAAGCTCATAAAAATTCATGCGGTTCGCTCGTTGCTGAAAGACCCCGGCCTTCCCATGTGTCGGCTGCACCGGTCCGATGCATTTGTGCGCATACACGGTGCAAGATCAGTGTTCAGTTTTGTATTTGGCTGGTGATTATGGCTCTATTTTGCGCCATCATGATACCACTGCGTATTTTCGTGAATTATCCCAGAGATTTTGCAGTAACTCCGCGTTATTGGAACTCGATGAAGTTTGGAGCTATATCGGTGAAACGTTAAAACGTTTTATTCTTTTATAACGTTTCAGGATTGAAAAGATTTTGAATTTTTTAACATTTGCATGAAAACTGTTGGTGCGTTGAATTTTGTATATCAATAATGTTTCTTTTTTTTTATATATATATTTTGATTACAATTTTATGGAGGACAGAATTATTCAATTAAAAATATTTTTTATTAAACGTTTCTCGTTTTACATCGTTAAATTAGCGATCAGTTGTTCGTGGAATGATAAAATTCGGCGATTGAATCGCACCGTCACGTCTGTTTGCAACAAGTCATCCGCACAGGAAACGAATTTTCGTAAACTGCCGCGGAACAATTACACTGTTGAGCAAACTCATATCGTGTCACTGGTAATAGTCTGCCGCCTCTGCAAAATTAATGCGACCGTTCACCAGGATTTTCGCTTGCAGTATGTATGACTTTGCAATTGAATTTCCTGCGATCGATGTCCTGTCCTCGGCGTTTAATAGCTTGTCTTCTCATCACGGTAAATCGTGCCCCTTCTCCCCGTCTCTCAGCCGTTCTCTGTAATCGTCGGGATTCGTTTATTAAACGATAATTTCGATTCCATTCTACACCCTTCGCTCGAGGAGCTTCTGTTACCATAACAGATCATGGAATTTTTAATCACAACTCTTTTGAGTTAGAAAAGATTATGATAAATTTCTTCTAATAGTTTAAATTTATACTATAAATAAATCTCGTTCCATTCCATTAAATATTACTTCGCAATTCATGAATTTTATTTGTCATGATTTTTCTCTGGGGTGAAAATAAAATTTTGGCCATAAGTCTAAACAGAACGAATTGAATTATAATTTATTAATCATCATCGGTTTCAACGTGAACAAGATCACGACCTGCGGGAAACGGAGGGTCCAAAATCGAGGTACGTAGGTCGGTCGGCTAAATAAATTTATCGGCGGCCACAACTGAAATTCACTCAAGATCTTAAGATTAGTCCCGGTCATGTAGCAAAGCCCGTATCCAGACAACTCGTACAACTCATCGAGAGTTCGCCTGATCCAATTTATTAGCGTACGTGGAAGGGAGCTGGGCGAAGAAACGTCCCGCTGACTTTTGCGCTTACACACGCTTCAGTTATCCACGACACGTCCTTGCGAGAGCCAGCTTTGTCTCCCAGCCGAGAGAAAACAATAGGGGGATTAATTTCTCTTGCCAGGAAGCAGAGACGTAGACAGAAAGCTCGCACGTGCCACGTCGACGAGCTACGTGCACTTTTAAAATGCTTTGTCGTCCTGCCAGGACCGCCCTTGATTTGCTTCCGTTTCGAACACGCGTGCCTGGCAAAAGCTACGGGGTGGCTCGACGACCCTTTTCACCGGCGGGGGGGCTCAGGTACAGCTGAAAGTGTCACGGATAATTTTCGTGACGCTTGAGCACCACGATACATCTGTTGGAAGCACCGTGATTCGTTTGAGGTGTTCCGGTAAAGGGATTACCTTGAAATCACTGGGAAATTCCTGGTGGATGATGGTGTCCTTGTGGACGCCGTTTCACTTGTCGTTAGCGTTTTAACTGATGTTGACGGTGTGTTTTAATCCTTTCGCCATGGCGGTGTTTGATCAATAGGAGAATCGTGCAATTCGTTCTATTATAAATTTGAATCCGTTCTGTTCTGTTTCATTTTTATTTATTGATTCGACAGATTTATTTCTGTTTCTAGTTTTGGAACATACTGCAGCAAAAACTGAGATATTTTTTTATCAATTTTACAATATACTCAGTAATTGTGACATAATTGATATTTCTTGATGATACAGAATTCAGGTAATGTTTATACTCCCGTTGATGAATTCTAAAAAGATTCTTTTAGTCTAACAAGGCTCGTACAGATGTTATTGAATGAATCGTAAAATCTCACAACGCAAACTAATGGATTAAAGATTCATAGAAATCCAACATTTCAACCGATAAAAACGGCTTCGAGATCTGGTACCAGTACGAAGCTCGCGGAAGGTTCGGTGGAAAAGCTAGATACAGAGCGAAATCTAATGACACCCCGACCGTTACTAATGACACTAACGAGGTAGTTAGATGTTAGAGCGAATGTCGGTGGGTTCAGAGCTGGACCCTGGGCCGAGTGAACCCACTTACCGACTTATCACGTAGTTACTTAATCTGTTTATCCCGACGGGAGTGGGAGAATGGGGGGCGATGCTGTGACCAGGGAAGCTGGAAGGGTGCACGAACGTCCCCGAGGACACCCTCTTCTCCGCCCCTTGCGAACCAGATCATCCATCGGGCGTCGTTTCGACGCACATGTGCGAAATTACGTGTCTTACCAGAAAGGATTGTTAAATTTATGGCTAATGTCGGACGTTTGATAGAGTCACACCAGAGGGGTTGAGGCATGGAGGTCTAAGATATCGTAGCTTGAATTGAAACGATATTATATTCTTTACAACGTTTTGTGTTGAAAATTATTTTCTTCAGATTTTTTCCGAGAGATACGAAAGAGAATTTTTATCTTAAAAAGCATTACAACTAAATTTGCGATGAGAAGTGAAAATTCCAATTTCATAAACATTTTTGATAGCGGGTCGAAAATAAATATTCTTACAACGAAAAAATATTTTATTGAATTTTATTTATAATTTTATGATATCTGTATTTTTCCGGTGGCGTCCTAATCCACGATAAACGCACGTACGAATTTCGTTCAATTTTAAGCAAAGTTACTTGACGCGCCGGCGATAAAGGGAATGATAAATGCGCGTTAAAAACATAATTTCACTTTGCCCCGGTGAAATCGATATTTTATTTAAACTATATTTCGAGTCTAGATGGAACGGCACTTACACGTCCCTGAGGATACGATGTCTCCCTCTTCCCTTCTACACCTACGGTCCCCATTCGATTATCTACGCTACCACATGTATCCCATTGAGGTTCATGATATGTAATAAAATGAGCGTACACAGCAAAAGTATTCGTACCCTCCCAATGAGCGACTAATCATCCGTTATACCAGCTTGCATATCACTTCAAAGATTTAGTTTTCATGAATAATATTGTGAACAAAATGCGGTATTTGGATATTTTATGCAGTTATTTATCACCGCATTTGAACGACGATTATAATTTTCGTTTGGCTATTTACTTTTAATGAATTTTCAAGACTTAAAAATTATCTGGTGACTTTATATTAATGAAATATTTATTGCATGAAGGGCATGGGAAAATATTCAGAACTAAAATAAACATTAGAGAGGCATCTAATTATAATTTTTCGATCAGATATTTACAGATAAAATAATTTTTAGCAGCGTTATGCAAAATGTGGTGTGTCCATCAAATTCGCGGATAAAATATGAAATAAAGGACACTGGTTCACTCGTAGATTTGTCAAGACCCTTGAAAGGAAATTGTAAAGAAACCAGAATCCGTATTGTTTCTTATTTTTGTGAAATATACCAGCCAACCTGATTCTGCGAAGTAGAAGATCCACTAACGGGAGTTAACGTCCCCGACAGAAACGAGATTTGACTTGGAAAACGATCGGTGAATAGGCAAACTGCCGTCGAAGTTTCTGAAGAGCGACTCGGCATCGCCGTCGGGTCGCGGTTTAACCGGAAGTTGGTTCGAAGTGCAAATTAAGTTTAGCAGCCGTCCAGTTTGTAGCGTCCACTTTGCGTAACTCGGTCTAGTCGGTAATGTAACTTCATCGATGTGTTCCGCCAGACCAAGTGCTGCTACAATCAATCTCCCTTTCCTCCCTTCTTCCCCCTCCTATCCTTTTCCCTCGCCAGCTATACACGTATACACCTTTTATTTCACCGTACCTACTGTTAACGTTTTTCAAAAGAAAGGAGGGAATTCTTAACGGTCGAAGGAAGAATTTGTTGAACAAAATTGAAAATGTTTCGTATAAAAAGGAACAGAGCTTTTCCATGATATAAGCTTGGCTTTAAAATCCATTCTCGTAGAGTGAAATTGAGGAAGGATAGCGGCAAAGGGGGAAATAGATGAGAAAATGTAAGATCATGGGTGAAATCAAATTTTTCTTATGGGGGTAAATCGGGACGAAACAGTACCCTGGGGAGATTCGTAATCGTATTGCCGGAAGGTGCAAGGGATCGCTGATAGCCGAACATGTTTGTAAATTCAATTATTATGTTCTACACTGTATGGTACATTATTTTATTTTTGGCATTGTTGTATCATCAATTTTCTTTGGTATTTTTAACCGACTTCGAAAGGGAGGAGGTTACTCAATTCGATGTGTATTTTTTTTTTTTTTTTTTTTTTCAAAAATTTTTTTTGACTAAAGGAAACAATCGTTAATAATGCGTGTGATAAATATTTATAATAATATTCTATTCTTAGAAGCAATTGAAAGTCAGAAACTACGTTAAACTGCATAAGAAACGCGTATTAAAATTACTAAAAGTTCAAAGGGCTGCCAACAAAGTCCTGTTTCGAATTACGGTATACAGTTAGATTTGTAAGAAAGTAGAAATCTTCCCCTTTAATTTGGTTTCTGATTTACATCGATATCTTTATCCGTTCCTGAGATATCGTCGTGTAAAGACAACCGTAATTTTTGTAGAAATTCGCTGCCGCCACACGCTTGGACCCAGACAGTGGGTGTCTAGCGTAGCGGTCACGTGGTCATTGTTTACGTCTAACCCTTTACTATATTCCTGGAAATGCGTATACGAATTTCCTAGAAAAAAGTCTAGGTCGCGTCGCGCCCATTCAGGATTACCCTCGTGCGCGCCGGCCGCTATACAAACTTTGAAGCCCTATATCTCAGGAACTAATTAAGATATCGCGTTGCAACAAGTTGCGTTATTATGTACGCACTTCCCTCTATCTTCTGAGCTATCTACCGCGTAAAATTTATGCATGTTTTTTTTATATTTATTGCCAGGATTTTCGTCGCCGTTGAATGTTTCGCGTTGACCTGTTCCTGTTAATTTAGATTTAAATAACATTAGTTGATAGGAGAAGTAATATACAAACTTGAAGATTATATTTTTCGGTTCGGTAACGTGGTGACATCTGTTGGCGGAAGTTGAATATCCATAAAACCGCTGTGCTGTGAATTTTTCAAAACTACGAAAATATTGAATGCTTGAAATATCATCGACCAATTGAATTATAATATATTTCGGTATATTTCTGTATATATTAATACACGTGACACGAAGGATTCGGTAATATGTTAACCGGACATTGATTCTCGTCGAGTAGGTATTTCTTCTCCCCACGAACGAGACGTCGATACTTAATATTTATAAAAATACAAAAGCTTTCAAAACATCGGCTACTATACAACAAACTCTCGTCTAAATCGTTCTCTACATATCGAAAAAAAATTTTTGGGAAAAGATACAACCGACTTCGGAATGCACTAAAAAGGACGAAATAATTTTAATTTATATTTCGGAGACGGCGCAAAATTCTTTTGTTAAATCAAAGCTTAAAAATTGGTTCAAAATAACAAATTAAGTAACTTAGGAACATTAAATTTACATCAAATTGATTGTCTACTTACAGGGGTGAGTGGCGGCGAACGGGTACTCAAGGGCGGGTGGCAGTCTTGTTGTTGGAAGACCCGGGGGGCAGTGGTAGCAGAACATGCTTCCAGGCCTGGCCACCGTGCCACCCCCCGGCCCTCCACCCCCTCCTGCTCCAGACACCTGCGGTTGACTCGACTGCTGTTGCTGTTGCTGTTGTTGCTGATGGTGCGTGTGATGATGGTTATTGTTCGGTTGGTGGGTTTGAACTGATCCAATCTACAATGGGAGAGGTTTCTTACGTAAGTCACGAATCATTTTTCCGAGAAAGTAAATTAGAGTTTGTTAAAACGACGTCAAGGAATACTGTCATGGGTATTTCTGAGCGATTCGTTGGACGAAGGAAAGGCAATTAGCCACTGACGTTCTTGTTTCTTGATTGACTTAATTTTAATTAAATTGTCGTGAAATATTTTCTATTTCAACATTTATTATTCTTCAGTAAGCAATGATATGCTAACAATATATCAATGATTCATATCCGTAACATAGACTTTGAGAGGAAATAATTGATATATATCTTTTTCATAAATGCAGAGGTTTTAAAAATCAGATTATTTTTTAACAAACAACTTTTACTCGTTTCCATCTATGGATGATCCAACCTAGCCACTTCCGATTTGCCGAACGACACGCGGATTTTCGAAAGCAGGGTGAAACACTATTAAGAGGATACGCGACAGGGGTGGCACTAGGCTGAGGGTGGCCTCGTTCGCGACGCGACCATAAGGGGAGCGGAAAGGGGGGTGGGACGTATGGGCGACCGATTACGCCGATCCCCATTAGAGGGATTGTAAACTCCCGTAAATAAATAATGCACGTATCGGCGAAGAGCGTGGAGGGCTCTTTGCCTAAGCAGCCATCGGTCGTGGAACTTAATAAACGGCGGGCTTATCAATTTATAATGGGTTGGCGTGTCGTGCGCATGCGCGTGCCTACAGGGCCGTATTTCTGGTTACATAACGGCGTGCACGCGAGTGGCTTTAAACTCGGTGTATTCTAACTATGCCCGCACACCCTCTACCTGCCCCTCTTTCATCTCTGTACGATTCCACGTTGCTTGCTTCCTACACCCCTCTTTACCCTCCTGCCCATCTTGTCCTCTGTCTTTCTCCTCCTTTCGAGCCTCTTCGTCGCTCCTTTACCCTTTGCGGCTCCGCTACAAGGGACAAATTGAATTTTAGATCGTGCCGTGCTCTTCTGGGGTCCACCGGAGCCACTGGAAGAGAGAGGAGGGTGATGCAGGTTTGAGGCGTGAGGGAGACAAGGCGGGTCGGTTGGTGGGTCTGGGAGCAGACGTCGAGATGATACTAATTGAAATTTGAAATTGATATTAGCGAATTATTACCCCTCTCTCTCTATCTCTATCTCTGTCTAGCCTTTGCTTGGGCCAACGCAATTACGGCCGCGTGTCGGGTATCAAAAGTAATTGCTGCCAAACTTAACGAAATTTAGCCAATTCTCGTTTCGGCTGCCTGACCTTCCACGACGACGGATTACCGGCTCGGGTTTCGCTTTACGTATGCACGTATTTCCTTCAGCAGGGAGGGAAGTAAATAGAATTTCAGGGGGTGATTTCGATGCCGTCGAGAAATCGTGTCACGGGCCGCTTTGGATCTTCGACAGGTTTTAAAATAGGGATTGTGAAACCTTCGATTTGTTATAAGTAGGATATTAACAATAAATATGAAGCTACTTGCAGCGGTGAGGACACGTTAGAAATAAATTCTTATTCCTTATAACTTACACCCAGCAATTCTGAACTGTAAACATACTTGCATATATTATACCTATTAGATAATCGTCAAATGACCAAACGGTAAGCAAACAAGGTTGTACGAAGGCCGAGATTCCCTCATCAAACACCGGAAACCAGTGCCACCGGTAAACGGATCAGCCAATTTGTCGCAGGTACAAAGAATCGAATCACCGAGCAATCCCCCCGAAAAATCGATCATTTCCCGCAGCCACTCGTGTTCGTCGAGTTAGACGCTTAATGATTGAACATACGCGCCGACAGAAGGGACGAAATGTAGCGAGGCTAATCCGCGTTCGGTCCCCCAGGGTGGTTCCCGAGCTCAGGGTGTCCTGCTCGATCGAAAGGGGAGGCGGTTGGTTTACAGCAGGTCTTTGGTACAAGTACACGAACGTGCATGACCCCGGATCCCTCGAAAAATAAAGCTGCATGCGGTCCGGGGGTATATTTGCGGTGTTCAACCAGCCGGGTGAAACATTATGCCAGTGTTTTATTGTGCGACCATCCGAGTGCACCCCGCCACCACGGCCAAAGGGATTGTGGCTTCGAGTGGAGTGTGTTTACACGTCGACACACACGCTGGATTTGTTACACGCTCGTTATACCGTGCTCGTTCTCGTTACGAATTAACACGGCTTGTTAGAGAATTCGATTCGAATGGGACTGGTTTTCGTAATTTGCCTGTAATCGCGTTGACTTCGTGGAATTTGGAAGGGAGGGATGGTTGAATTTTAGTGACGCAAAACTACTGGATCAATTTTCTTTTCTTTGTTGAAAGCAGTGGAATAACTTTCTTTTTAATCGTTAGTGGGATGACGTCTTCGTGATAACACAGCAGTCAATCGTTTTATTTTTGTCAATGGTATTTTTCATAATGTCGGGGCCTCCATTTGTCTTATTTTCACGTGTCCTCCCATGGACGTGCAAATTACTTCATCAAAGGTTGGCTTATCCACCGATACCATTGCCGATGTCGGCGCGGCAGAATGCCCGTTAGTTCATTACGAAGTTCACGAAAATTACAGCAATGTTAGCCGCCGGTACATCGGTGTGTGAGTAATGTACACATTCAATGGTTCGGTAACCCGGATTATGGACATCGGGTAATGTCGATATTCAATTAGTTGGGTACACGTAGGAATATCTTGTTACTAGCAGTTCTAATTGCGCTGGGCCAGTGTTATCGAGTTACTGTAGTTTACCATCCTTGCAAGTGGCTTGCATCATTTACGAGGCTACGAAACATGGCTAGCGATTGATCTTCCATGCGATGATTTAATATCTGCTATAACATGCAAAAATACTCGCTCCGATTTTTAATTTCCAATATTCTTGATGTAACACATATCGAATAGATAATTTTCACATTTAAACTTACCAATATAATAATATTATTATTCAGATTCATTTTTGCTTAATTCTTCCAATTACTCCAGATGCTTCAGATTACTCCAGATCATCAATTATCTCGTATCAAATTCAGATGAAGCCTGAATCTTTTCTCGGGAATCAGAAACGAAAGTTGACGAAATAAGGCATAAAGGCGTAGGCAACGCGTCGCGAACAAGCGTCGAATAACCGTTTAGATTCCGCGTGTGTAACACTGCGCTCATTAGAGAGCGGCGTTAATTGCATAATTGGTGCCGGCAATTACGAGCAAAGCGATGCCGCGTCGGCTGACGTCAACATCCAATAATTCGGCACGCGACGACAATCGCACTGCACCGACACCCCCTTGCGCAAACAGCAGGAATCGCAATTAAAAGCGATAATACTGTAATTAGCTCGTCCTTCCCGCCCACCCTAGCCACCCCTGAAATCGGGAAGGGTTGAGCTTGGGGAACAAGATTCGTGTTTGTCGCGCGATTTCTTGTGTTTGAAGATTTTATTAGGGTTGATCGAATACAATCCACTTTAAGGGAGTAAATACCTAGTATGAAATTTTTCTTTCTATTTACTTATTTATATGTAATATGGAGAATGTTTCATATCGATTATGCATGTAAATTACATTTTAGCATTTTGCTGATTCATATACATGTAAAGTAATAAATTAACAGCTTGATGGAGACTAAAATTATCAATTACATTTAACCGTGTTAGCATTAACGTTAATATTAGTATTATAACAGCATAATTTCCATTAATTTAAAATGATATACAGCATCATCAATCGTCGGTGCAAAATTTTCAGATACTGCAGAAAGCAAATATTTGTATTTTTTATATATAAATCTACCCCTATCAAAATTCATAATTTTTACAAAACTTGGAAAATCAAATTTACCTTTCTATGTTCTATTCTACTAGATATATTTTCAAAATATTTTATTATCAAATTAAGAAATATTTCGATGGTCCAAAAGTTTCATCGGTTTTCTCTATAGTAATACAGTTAAAAGAAAAATCGGTCCATTTTGCTTTCTTCTAATATCCGGCTGAAATTAAAATCGAGCTGATGAATCAAGTTTGCGCCCGCATTTTATCATCGCAGTTAGTCTACGTGATCGCGTCGTTACATTGGAAAAACTTGACGGAGACGCGATTAACGAAGATTTCATTAGGGACAATATTGCGGTGGCATCGACGCTCGTTGACCAACGGGTCCTGGTTTCTTTATTGGCCAGCAGGCCGGTCCCGGGGAATAAATTGGAGGGAATTAATTAAACGGCACAAATTGGATGCAGCGCGTTAGCCCTTATTCCTGGATGACACAATTTAATAAGCATCTCCTCTTGTGAACCGAGCGAGCCCTTCGTTCGTTGGACCGACAGGAATGCGGGACGAGGAAATTAACCGGCTGAAGGGCAAAGAATGAAAGTTTCTGCGTGTTGGGTTAATCGTGTTTATCGAGTTCTAAATTGGCGACTGGTTCTATTTTTACCGGCGAGATGCTGTCCTATAATTCGCGTCCCGTTTCTGACACAATGCGTTAAAGCTTCGTCGTGTGTCTGGAAATTGCGCGGGAAAATTTTTATCGCATCATAAAACTGTATAAATTAATTTTTATAGTTTTTAAAAAATTCGTATAATGGTACCTATATGAAGCACAGTGTAAATTTTAATTGGATAATCAAAATGGGATGTCCGTGGGATAATCAAAAATTCGATTTACATATTATTCAACAACTGTTACAGGAATAGTTCCAAAATATTGTGAAAATGTATCTATGAGTATGTCAAGACAAAAACTGATTTGTTCAGAGAGGCAGTACTGTATCTGACAAACGGACTGAAAAGTAGAAATTCTATTGCTATTTGAAAGTATGTAACTACCATAGTCTGGTAGTGAATCAGTTCGTTTGTAATGCAAGAACGGTGTCGTGGAGCGGACCAGTGCAGCGGCATGCTCGAGTCAGTATTTCGATTGGCACGGGTCAAGAGGGAAGAGCGTGCCCCAGAACGTAATATTGTATCGCGCACAATACAATTGTAGATCGGCTTCTTCAACAATATTACGGCATAGACGGTTAACGGGTTAAGAGCGCGCATTGTCGTCTCGTTGAAAAGAAATCGAGGACGAAACGAACTGTGGGTAAATATTCGCGACGTAAGGCCATTTTGCCCACGACGATCGCGACGGTCAATTAAACGCCTCGCCATCTACAGGGTGTGAATAAATATTGTACGCTTTTCTTCTGTATAAATTTGAATATTATAGTAGCATAGTAGCAACAATTTTATTCCACGAACGGGCCACTCGTTTGCCAAATCGATTAACTCCACAAAACAAAAGGTAGAGAAATTGAACAAATAATATACATAAAATCATGATTGACTTCTGAAAGAAATTATTTATTATTCCACGGCAAGACGAATTTTTTGCCATTTGGTGGTGTTAAGTCTAATCATTGAGGGAATTTATTGAAAGTATAAAAAGTTACGCCTCGGTCAAGTGTTGACTAAGTAAAATTGTTAAAAATTTAAAAATTGGAATTAATCACTTCGGTCTGTGAACAGGTTCAGTGTTACTCGAAAACAACGTTTCATGAACCTATCATAAAAGTGTCTTAAAACGAACTATTTCAAGTTTGCTTGAAAATTAAGAATTGAACACGCAGATACATTGTTCGTTTACACCTTGTAGAGCAGCACGGTGCCGTGACTATAGACCGCATCGAGTACGGTGTAATGTACTTTGGTTAAGCGCATCGGAGCATGCTCGTCGCCGAGTTAACGCATTTAATGGAGGTTAATTTTGCATATGGTATTGCTCCCCCGTGCCCTAACCTCTTTACTCGCGTACGCTTAACCATCCCCTACCCCCACCCTCCGTCGGATCGTAAGCTCACGACCAAACTACCCGAAATTACGGCCGCAGAACGGCGGATCATTATTAAACCGGTCGTTCGATCTTTCCGCGTGATCGAATTATGCGGTTAAGAATTCACATACTTTAGCCCTCGAGCTACCTTTTCAAGGATTGTTCGTTTAAGCCGTATCATTTTTTTAACTTATTTTATAGCTGGGCTGGTGTATCTTTTTTTGATACTAGTTACCATTTGGTAATTTTGGTAATTAACACAATTTTTGTTTGCTAAGTTCAGAATGTCTACATTAATGGACGAGTTACAATTTTTCTTTACGTTCATGAAATTTCTTTTTTTTTTTTTTTCTTGTCCTTTTTATGCAAGTTTTCTAGGACAGTCGTTCTCTGCTTATGAAACAAATCGGGTTTATTAGACAAGACAGTTTGTACGTTTAAATTCAATGAAATTCCATGGAATTTCGTTCGTAAAGCTGGTAAACGCCTGGGCATTTATTACGAAACAATCAAGATGTCTCATCGTTCTCCTGGGGGTTTCTAGCCACGACAATGACCATAGGGGAAGATGGGCATTTAAGGGCTATAAATGCATGGAACGGTATCCGGAAGCGGAATCTCTCCGTGGTACATCGTCCGGAACGAAATCGCGTGGGATATTCCTGTTCCGCTATGGGGTGTTGTACGTGCCATTAATTGAGGGGGACCGTATGGGTTGTATGATAAATAGATCGTAAAGAAGTATCGGGAAAGCAGAAGTCATGGTATTTTGGACACGTGCTACTCTGAATTTCACGACTGCGAGCAAACTAAGATTGTCATCATGAATCTTTTTGTTATACCAGATATTAATTTTATTGTTATTTTAATCGACAAGCGATTCTGATAAAATTAACCAGCTATTGGCTTCCACTTCACGAATAAAATATGATATATTTTGTGCCCCGAATAACAAAAGGAAGCGAAGAAGATAAAATAAAAGTAATAGGAGAATCAAAAGGGTGGAATTCGAAGGGAGGATCAGACCAGGGGGTAATAAACACTTGATTCAACACCACTCATCTTCCTCTTGTCTCTTCACACCGTCAACGAACTCCATTTGACTTTTGCCTCCACTCGATTCCACCGCATTGCACACGCCCTTCCCGATGTGTACACTCCAACGAACATCTATACTACTTCCTGTTTCCCCTGTTTCACCCCCCTCGATCTCCCGTCGTTGTGTTTTTTCATCTCTCTCACTCTACCCCATTATTCATTTCTTCCTTTTCGTCTTTCTCGTAGCGGTGCATTTTTTTTTACGCACGACCCTTTTTGTCGCAGTATTCGTGACCACCATCGAAGAGCAAAAGGGTGTCGAGGACTCGATCCGTAGCTGTACCGTTTTTTCCCTTTCGATTCCATCCGGCCACCCGGTGGTTTTCGGTTTATTTCCCGCTTGTCCATTTACATTTGATTTATCCTGGCTGTCGCGCACCACTTTCAGAGGGTTGTCGCCTCGATTATCACCCCGAAGAAACGTGCGGATCGACACCTCGTTTATTAACCCTTTTGTGGCGAAAAAGGAATCGTTCCATGTGTTAATGTTCAAATAAACATTTTGATACTTTATCGGCGATTATGAAACCTAAACTTACAATCTATTTATTCAAAAGCAGACAACGATATACAATACAATATCCACCGTTTATTATATTTTTCTCTAACAAATAAGAAAGAAAAATCATAAAATAGCGTTACTTGTACATTAAAAAAGCATAGGATTATTGTTGACGCTACCTTGGTCTGTATATTTCTAATTCTAAAGCACGGTGGTTGAGGGTGTTAATCGAACGAGGGTTACTCGTTCGCAATGGCTGTTCATCGATGCACCAATATACATTAACGGAGAACCTGAACGAGAACGAGAGGCCAGGACGAAGAAGCATTGGCTGTGATTGAATTAATCTGTCAATTTGCCAATTACACGGATGAGTTTGTTTGGTGGCTGCGGTACGCGCGTACGTTTCTCCGTGCGTCTCCGCCGCGTTCATCGATCGCAAGTGGATCGTCGGCTGTTTCTGTCCTGCGTGCACATACATGCGACGCGTTACGCGCGTGTACGAATCCTCCGCACGAACACGAGAAAATTGTGTGCGTGTGCGAGGCGAGCATACGTAACCGCGTGGCTCGGGGCACAGATTCAACGAGCTCAATTGGTGCACCGAACGAGGAGGAGGATCGTATTGATTCTCCGGTTACATAGTCGCGGTGTAGAGACAGCTACGAACCGGCTACTGCCTCTAGCGACTCTTTGTTCCAGGGGTGGCGAGTGACGAATTCGGCGGACCGTATGATTTGAAGCAATCTGTATGTTTTCGAGACAAGCCGCAACGTGTGCACAGTTGATCGAGTTCCGTGGTTCCTGGAAATTTTTATGTCTTTCGAAAATGTCGCCACATCGACTGCCACCCTGATGTTGAAACTTTCATCGGGTTTACGTACTTAATTGGGATTCCTATGGAAATTTAACCGTTGGATGACGGACCATGGAGAGAGCTAACGATTGAAATTCTTATCTTTCGAAGCATTCTTTTGTTCAATACATTAATCCTATCCTATCTTGGAAAATATCTTTTCAGTCGACAAATACATCAGACTTCAGCAAATCGTACGTCTCGGTCGATTAAGGCAAAGGGAATACCAAATTAGACGATCGTATTTATCCGGCGCACCATTGTACTCGCAGCTGTATCTAATTTGGAATTCGTTCCAAGACGGGAGAGAACTTGGACTCCCGCGTCTGCAGGTAGATAGGCTTTCCGACGATATAATATCGCGGAAAGCGAGGGGGGGTTGGGGAACGGGTAGGGACAGTGGATGGAAGTGGCAGATCGAGTGGCGGCGATGCCAGAGCCGGAGGGTGCAAGGGAGCCGAGATAGGGGATGCGCAGTCGAGGGCTTTGCTTCCCAGTTTCGCCCCGAGGGCACCATTTCCAACGAAACCAAGCACGAGTCGGTCGGGACGGGATCTGGATCCACTATATTCCAATTGCTTCCCCGTTTGATATGCGCCAATTTCGTCCAGTATGTCGCGCCCCCTGCGCCAACGATCGCCAATCTTTCCAATAACCACCACCCTCTGCAACCCCTTCCCCATCCGGTGGGACGTGTTATTTGCGGGAGACTTGTTTGACTTTTTATTTATAAGACAAGACAGACGATGATATGCTGTGGGGAGCAAAAATTGCTGCACAAAGGTGTACCTGATCAGATAATTGTTTCGTATAGTAAGATAGGGATTTTCAATGAAGAGATTTGATGACATAAAAGTACCACAAAATGGGACTTGTGACATTTCAATTTCACAATTTCACATATTTCACATATATTTATTACAGAATGGCTAATTTTTCGTTTAATTAAACCACAAACCAGCTAAGGTAAAATTTCGTATTGTTTATTAGCTGATGTTTAATTTTCAGTCGCTTAGATGTTGAAATGGTAAGAGATCTACAGGGTGTTTCAAAAGAAATTGTACGATCGAATAAAAATACTGATTTTTTCGGGACATGATAAAAGAAATGATTTTAATCTTGTAAATAACTTTTTAGGAAATTTATAGACAGTTTTCGAATCCGTTCTCGCACCCTCTTTTTTCACTGGGGGATCATTCCTTTTTTTTTCTATTCCCCCCTTCAGTACGTCGATCGAATCCGATCTACCATTTTCCGTGAAATCCCAGCTCGAAATTCGATGGTCACGTGCAGACGAGTGACCATTGGTCCTCGTGTTTTCGCGTCAGAACATCATTTATATAGTTTATCGACCGACTGAACGTTTACACCCTGATACTGGATACTTCGATGAATAATAAATAAGAACTTCGCCCGTGATTGTCGGTGACTAGATCTCTTTTATCCTAATAAATCAATTATTTTATGAACTGAGTTTGCGAAGCACTTTTTACGCTTAGGAAAGTTTTTAATCGCATACAATTTATTTTCATTATTTTGATTAATTGTGATTTAGAATATTTGCTTGTGATCAAGAATTTGTATCCCATAAAATATTTGAAGAGTAACGCGTGGAACTTTCCAAATCTTATAAAAATAACTTTTTTCGTGTATAGAAGGGCGAAAAATGTTAGAAAATCAAATAGAAATTTAAATTTCTTTTAACTCGTTCATTTTTCCAATTCAATCTCAATTTAAAAGCAGGTAACCTTCAATACCGTTAGCTTCGGTGTTAAATTTCTAAGAGATTCAAAGATAGCAAATGAACAAATTGTATTCCAACGATGCTGTAAGAGATACGCTTTCGAGTTTCATCACCGAAGCGATGAAAAACGTTTTCACACTTTTTTGCTCGGTATTCACTTGCCAAAAGAATCGCCAGAGATTGGCGGTGACCTATTTCGAAGAGCCATGCAAGCTCGATGAAGCCGAGCGGATTCGCTGAACGGAAGCCACACAGTGGGGATAGCTTGTAAACGTGGCATAATGAGCTACAGAGGGGAATAAGCCAAATTTCCATCACCACACTCGCAGCCCACCCTCGTTAAATAGTTGACGAACCTTGACTGGGTCTAGTTCATCAGCTACATGATTTCTAGAAGCTTTTCAAATCACGTTAACCACCTTCGTTCTGTGCCTTCTTTCAGTCTTCTTGCTAACTTAAAAAAAAAGGGATTCAGTAGTTAGTAATCATAATTTTTATATTTCTATGATGCGACTCATTAATTAAACCGTGAATGCAATAATCACACATCATTGGATTTACACTGATGTCCATAATCTGTTAATGAGTTTTTCGGCGTTTCAACGATGTTTTGATAAGAGTCAAGAAACATAAGAGAGAAATTTTGTTGATAATGTTAAATCAACCTTAATACTAACTAATTGAAATCATATTCAAAGTTTTCAGATTCACAGAAGCTCAAATCGTTAATTTTATCATAAACATACTTAAACCCTTTTAAGTAATCATTTGATTTTCGGCTGCCAAATTTCACATCCAAATTCGTTCGGTCTCAAGTTTCCACCCCTTTTATCCTCGTTTCCCTCAATTCTCAACCTTTCGACCTATAAAATCAGCAAAAACAATGATTTCTAGCAGAAAGATGTCGAAATCGGGATATATAACGTGCTGTTGCGAAACGGTCCGGCCGTGGTTCTGTAGGTGCACGAAGGGTGGTTGGGAGTGGGTGGATGATCGTAAAGAAAGTGGTCGTAGGAAGAGGTGGAAGCAGTCAGTCAGGTAGAGAAGAAGAAGCCAGGGAACGTGCCGGGAATGTATGGTAGACTGCTTTACTGTTACTCGACCGGGTGAAGCTTCCTCTCCACCCTTCGAGACCCTTCCACCCCCTCCGCACGCTAGCTGCTGTATTATTGCCCGACCGTAAATTTCGCCCGGAAAACGATTTAGCGAGGAAGCGGTAGGGATAAATCTTGAAAAAGTCGAAAAGCGTAAAACAGCAGCCTCGAGGCCGACGAGGGCTAGAGGGTGGTGGTGGTGGTGGTGGTGGTGGTAGAGAGAGCCTCCGGAGGATACCGATATAAGGAGGAACGTTCTTTCGATCCACCTTTTCTCTCGTTTGCTTTCGTTCCTTTTTCCAGCACTCTTCCCATGCGGTTTCCTATCCTTGCGAGCACCTACGTGAGTTAGGGGCGTGTCTGCACCCTCTCTTACATCCCCGCGTGTGTGCCTTTCACCGTGTAAACGCGCAGCGGCCCCCCTTTAAACCAGCTCCGAGATCTTTCACTGTTTCGCTGGTTTCGAGGCGAAGAAACGATTTCGTGACTCATGGTGATGCTGCTGGTTTTGCATGTGTTTATGGGGGCGCATCGGGAAATATTAATGTTTGACGACGTTTGTCGTAAATGGTCTGTGATATGTCGTGTCGTAACTTAAGAAACCTGGAGATTCAGTATTTTTAGCTTGAAAATTCATGATTTGAACTTCAAACGAAATAGATACATACTTTTCGACGGAAGAAGTGTTTTAAATTCACATTACAGTTCGATACATACGCTATAACGTGGTTTCTTTTTTTTTTTTGTTTTTAATTACGGAAGTTATCATTTAGATATTCAGTGTTTGATATTAAATTATTTGCGACACTATGCATTTAGGGATTCGACGCCCCTGTAAAAAGTCGTGAATCGAGGAGTCGAATCGAGGAAAAATCGTACCAAAGCTGTGCCAATGAAAATCGTGACTGTTCAATCCCGTTGGCGCTGGATTCAAGGGTGATTTTTTTTCTCTCGCACACAGGTTAATACAATTTGCAAATCCACAGTTTCGAGTACACAGCCTGGACCGGCTACCAGCCGTTGAATAAGTGATACGACCCGATTCAGGGATTGCCGCATTATCCGTCGTCGAATTCGTTTCTGACGCCGGCAATTATTCATGCCCGCGTGGCGCCACTACCATTAAGAGCCAATTTCGTTCGAGATCGATCGCGTTGTGTCATGTAGTGTTCTAGTCGAAACTCTTAGCGACAAACGTTCCTCGAATCGAACGCGATCGATCGATCGATCTCTGCGCGCGATACGCTGATGATTTTGAACTTTGTGTCTTGCTCGTTACGGTACAAGTGCCGTTGGCCAAAGATTGGGTCACTGAGGTTGTTACTAGCGCAACAAACGGTTAATTCGCTTTTTATTAAATTGTTACATGTCAAATAAAGGATTGTAAACCATAGAAAATTTGATATTCGAATCAGTCAGTAGGGTTCTTATTTTAAAGTGAAATATGACGTAGTGTATATGGAATTAGGGGTAGTTTAAGTCATCATTTTACTGCTTTCGAGCAGTGAATGGAGCAGTTTTTTCAGGACAATTGGCTGTACTGTAATTTTTGCCTGGAAAAATTTACGAAGAATGTGTTTGTAATTTTCATTTGTTCAAATAAGGAAGATATTTTTGTCAGAAGACAATTCTTCCGGTTTAGAATTAAGAAAAAATTAATTGAATTCGATATATAGTTTTTGGGATAAAAATTCGCAAGCATAACCCGTTTCTATGCAAAGAGATAAAAACTGCAATATTTAAATATTTGCAAATATTAAACAAATTTGAAACCATGAAAATAATAACATAAACTCCTCCCTTTTTCCAAGTTTGAACGTAGAAATTACCACATTATAAAATAACGTTTGAAATTTGACAATATTAAGCAGATAAAATCAAATTTCCTTAGAATAAAATACTTTGACAGTTTTGATTATTACGACGTCAAGTAGTATTGTATAAACACTTTATTTCGCAGAATTCCATAAATTTACCAATACAATGATTCCCGTGTAAAATCGATCGAGAGTTTAACAAACTATCTCGTTGTATAGCGAACGTTTCTAATCGATTGCACACCGATTTATCAATAATCCTCGAGGCTATATTTTCATCCAATTTTTCGCCGTCCACGAGGGAACGTTGCGCAAGTAGCCGTAATACAATGTTACGCCCGTATTGAATTAAATATCGCGAACAGAGACACCAATGAACCAATGCGAAATTAAATTAAATTTAAGTTACTTAAGCGCAATTTAGAACGAGCTATCCGCTTTGCTTCAAGCGTATTAAACGCATCAGCCTCTCTAAGTGCGTCGTTCAATTGTCATGCATGCGCGGACCAACAATTTTTCTTTTCATCTTCGTTTCTCTTCTCTGTTACTTGCCGATAGTTTTTTCGTCCACTTTTGTCTGCAAAACGTCCATTTTTCGACGGATTTTTTAGCTCGGCTGCGTGGAAAGTGCTCGCACAAACAAATCGATCAATTTGTAATTAAATCAGCCCAGACTGGTTACGTTTTCGACGAGCGCTTCTGTCAACACCGGCGTCGTTGATTTATTTAAATTCAATTTAAATCTCGGCGTGCTGTGCGCTCTTTGCTAAAAAATAATTGAACACCAGCCTTCTTTCGGCATTCACTCTTTCATGGGTTCGTATATTTTACGGTGAGCTTTGAACAAATCGGATAATACACAAAGTGTTAACGCTAATATCATGAGAACAAGGAGGCTCGATGTCAAACAACTCAATAGTTTTAAAGATTAAGATTCACAGATTTAAAAAGTCTCCCAAAGAAATATACTTCACCAACTAGGTTATGTAAAAAATTGAAATTGTCAAAGAAGAAGAATTTGTTACACTTTTCAATTTTGGTATAATTATACTCACTATTGTACTGTAGCAAAGTTAACTCATTACTGGTATGGTGGGATATGGAGATCCCACTGAAACTGTTGATTAACACTTGATTGACTACGATTAAAAACTAAAGACTATTTAATCCTGAAATTATTCCTGTTAGACTCAACTATTGGAATTACGATTGAACACATTCAGACCTGTCGTTAATTAATTTCATGTCCAAACGAAATTGCAGATCGATGAATTCGTTTCAGGATGCATGATAAAATCTTTCCAGCTAATTTCGAACAGAGAACGTTCTCAAAGAGAGTCGCAACACGACGCCTCCAATCAACGTTATTAATTAACTCCGAGTTCGTATTAATCGTCGAGATACAAAGTTAATCGTTCATTGCGTTCCCATCAACCGATCGCGTTAGTTTCGAGCGTTGCTTACATAATTTCAATCGACGTCGCCCTCAAAGAAAAAACCCGGCTGCTGCTTATCCGATGAGTTGATTAATAAATTACAATTGAGTCGATTTTTCCTCTTTTATCAAACGTGTAGATATTCATTTATTCCGGCTCTGCGATTTTCTTATATTTTTCATTCCCACGATCGACGAGACATAAATGTTAATAATATGATCGGGTTGAAATGTGACACGACAATCTTTGGTATTAATTTTCAACAAACAGTTTGAATGGGTGTTAACAGGTCCGATTAATTTGCATGGACATCTGTCCGCTTGATGACCACGAATTAACATGAATTTGAATTTATAGCTTGATATAATTGAATTGTTCTTTATTTTTCGGAATTTAAGATTACCTAATCTTAGAAATTCTACTCTCCAAAATTTCGTCAAAATGATTAAATTGTGAGTTCTAAGGGTAGTTTTGTATTTTTCTGTTTCAGATTTTTTGAGAATAAATAATGCTGACAGAGTCTGGTGACATTTGGAAAAAAAAATGCTGAAGTTTAGTTCCTGATTTAAGAGGTATGTAGAAATTTTTGACTCTATCAGAATTTTAATATTCGATACATCTTCAAGGAAGTAAAATTGATTACACATTTCTATCGATTATTCTAATCAATCTTTTACTTACAACGGTAGAACCCACTGTAAACAAATAAATCAATTAGAAAATATTTTTTACGCACAGACATATTAGAAACGATAGTGGAAGATTTTCATTCCCGCTAATAGAGATCGTTTAAAGGATTTTATTGACATTTTATGACGCTTAGTCACTGTTCGTTTAACTCAATCGAGTAAATATAAACGTTTCTAGAAAACAATACACGATGAACGATACGATCTAATCAAACTTATTGTCCACTTTATAATAATTTAGTTTTAACCGTGTTAAATGTCTGTTTAAAAAACGATTTTATTTCAGCGATTCCTATGTCTAGATCACAGTCTTTCTGGTTCACTTTATCTAGTTGAATAAATCTTTAATTTACTTTGAAAATAATTACGAAGGTTGAAAAGTTAAGGGTTCGCGGTTTTTAACACGTTGGCTGCCGCGGGGGTCACCGGTGACCGGCACCCGAAATTTTTTACAATCAAATAATTACCAACAGAAATGATAAAATAAACCACGGATAGCGTTAACATTAAGCTAATAATGCTAGCTTTCGAATTGAAAAGTTAAATTTGAAAATTAGTTGATTGTATTGTTAATAATTAGAATTTCAGCGTGTCTGATTACCCACGTCCGTTTTCACTGTGGCAGTGAACGTGTTAAGATGGTCAAATAGTAAGCGTGCAAACTTATGGAAAATGATAAATACGTGAACTACTGTGACATGTTTTGAACCTTTCTCGAACAAATTACTATCGTGTCAACTATAATTTTCACGTGATACTGTAGTACCATAAAAAGCACTGTTACCACGAACGAGACATGAAATCAGTGACAAGGTAGAAAGGTGAATCGTTGGACAAGATTTCACGACCTCGCGAGTGTCCTCATCCTCCGGTTACGTAGGCATACGTACGCGTCTAGAGGAAGTCACCACACCGTGCACGGCGTAGAATAAACGGTCAGTGACGCGCGGTAATGGCCGACATCCTAATCCTGGCCCCCTACAGCTTAATGCCATACACTCCGCAATGATAATGCTGCGTGTGCTTTTTGTCATTACCAGTCGACATGCTACCCCGTAATGAGCACCGCCGTCGGCTCCTTCGATACGATTGTCGAAACCGAAACACTTGACTCGTCTATGATCGCCAGAGTCCTTCAGCCACTTCCGGTTCAGTGGCAACAAGACATACGACGCGATCGAATGATCGCTTACTTGATATTTAATAATATTTTAAGCTGTTGGTTGCTAGTTTATTGAGAATTATTTGAAGTATTGCGGTGTGAACACTTTTCAACCCCTTGATGTACTTTTCTTGACTTAGAATCGAGAGAATGTGGACTTTCCGTAATTCAATTTGTCCCGATTTATTCCACAGTACTGCTCTATAAAGGGTTAAGGCAAATGAAGAAAATTTGAAATATTATATATACTTTGCTTGTATTTTTTAAAAATCTTATGTCTTGGGCCAACCGAGAAGGTACCCCCCTTAAAACGAAATTAAGAACCTGGGGCATGCGCTTGTAAATCGCAACATACTATTTGATAACTCGACATCAAATGTTAACGAGAGTTAATAAAATAAACCGCAAAAGATTTTTGAAAGGTTCTATTAAAATCAGTATGATCGTTTCGGTTTTCTGCGCTATTGTGTTGTTCGAAAGATGGAAAAACGTGCGAGCTAAGCAACCGAACGAACACGCGTGATCGTAGCAAAGACTGACGTCACGGGTCTTGACCTCCCCATTTGTACGTACATATACAGTGGCGTCCTGAGCATCATCTGCGGGCCCATGACGAAGAAAGACGAGGAGTAAGAGGAAAGGAGAGGTGGCCCGCAGCTGCCGCCCTGGCTGCCAACACAATAATATCTAATTAATTTATTAATGAGGTTAAGTTGGCAGGATTGGACGGCAGACAGCGCGAGCCGCCGTTGGAAGTATTTTACTGGAACGTTGTCTTGCCTGCTCTCTTCTGCTTCTCGTCGCGAGAATGAATTAAGCTTAATCAGAGCGAAAGTGTCGGGCGCGTGTTGCACGAGATACACGCTGGGCCTCGATGGCCCTTCGTCCTGCTTCAACAACATCTTTTCTTTCAACCCTTTGACTGTGAAAGCCGTAAACGCACTCGCAAGTCTATTAATATACGCGCCCTGTAAATTTTAAGGTTTTCAAAGTTTTTTTATAGTCAAAGGGTTAATTCAAGAAAGTCGAACCAAGATTATACAGTCCTCCATCCAGAAAAATATTAAATAATCCTTCAGATGTTATCAAAAATATTGTGAGGGATTATATGCATGAAAAATGTAATGAATCCTGTGGAATAGTCAACTCTGACATCCAATGGCCACGTGTGTGTATGCTGTAAAATATTTCTTTCATTTGATACTTTGAACAAATACAGTTTTATTTTTCGATTTTAATAAATTCGTCCCTTAAGAGGTTAACGGTATCGTCTCATATCGAATCATACTGGTGATCATTTGGTCGGTTGCCCTGCGGTATTTAATTTCCTTGAATATTCTGTTTGGCGAATAGGATCACAATTGAGGCGATCTCGATGTATGTATATTTATACTGACTGTCAGCTTGAGTCTGCATGTCAATTAAATCCATCAATTACACTGAACCGTTTAACCCCTGTCTATGGTGCTGTTTTACTGGCAATGGGTTTAATATGCTATAATGCTAGATTTCTTAAGTTATTCCTTTTAGCTCGATGCTTTTACAATTACCAATTCAGGCATTTAATTGAAATATCATTTTACAATAGAATCGAACATATTAAGTTAAGCAGTTTAATTATTTTTGTAATCTCATTGTTCTAATTATTTAATAGAATTTCCTTCTAAAGTGGGCATCTATTTTTATAAAATAATGGTCAAATACAGATGGCACAATGTATCCGAGTATTACTGTACACTGTCGAGCAACCGTGCTCTTCCTTAAAGAAAATGGCGCCGTACGCGAAGCTACCCCCACCATTCAGTACAATACTAGGAATTTATCACGCATTATATCTGGTTAGATTTGGATTAGATTAAACATGCCAGGTATTCGACTTAGTAATTATTTAAAAGCAAATTAGTTAATTCAATAACGAAATAAAGCGGATGATGCCCCAGGTGCATAGACATAAATACCTAATAACTTTCGGGCATAAGTGGAATCGTGATGCCCGTTTCCCCTATATCACCATTTTCCCTAAAGAAACCGACAGTATAAACACATTCAGTATTCGATACACCGTTTAAACGAACAATTCACAGTTCCATGTTTGTATGTTGCTGAAACAGCGTTGGCATTTTGCCGTGACATACGCAATGCGATACTCTATGGTGGTTTTTCGGAAACAGGTCTTTATGGTCACGTAATAACCGACTGGCCGTTGGGGGGATTTTCGCGGGCAACGGAGGAGAGAAGTAGCCGAACGAACTACGGGAAAGAGGTTGACGATGATGGGTATAAGGGCGGTTGTCCGAGCTCGTTTTCGTCAGACACCACCGTGAATCCCTCCGGGGACTCGAGCGGCAGCTGTCTACGGCTAAAGCTCTTCTGCTGGGAAAGATCGTAGAAACTTAACGCGGTACGATTTTTATCAAATGATTCTTCTTTGTGTCCCCGTTGTTCTGGTTATTTAACTAGAAACCATCGCGAATCCTTATGCACTGATTTGAACGAAGCTTTATGATTTTATAGCATGATCCAAGACAAGAATAACAATGTGCCTTGTTTGTACCCAATCGTTTTTTAACAATTTGTGTATGTGGAAGTTTTTTAAAGTTCAAGGTAGGAGAGGGGAGCAGACAGAAGAAGGTAGATCTACTAAGTTAGTCACAAAGTAGATATATCTACCTAGTGCTGCCGTAGTAAAAATTGACATTTGTAGTGTTACGTATTCAAACTGTGATTATTAAGAATACAAGTGATTCGTGTTATTATGATAAAACTGTTTTGTGACTTTTTTATATCAACGTGGTCATGAGAAGCTACTATCGAACTTGGTAATGAAAGTTATTTTTCGACCAATATTTTCTCATTTTTACTTAATTATTATAGTAGTCTGAGAAAAAATTAACAGACCATATTCTGTTTGCGTAATAAAATCTAATAAAGTAACCCATGTTATTTAATGTAATGTTACAAAATCTAGTACCATTAATTGTTTATAACTTTTTGACAATTACACTTCATTCTTTATTACAAATCTACACAATTTTAATTACTTCTTCGATTTCTTTATTCCGAACGTTTAGTCTGTTATCCGTCGGACAGTAAACGTGATGTTCCATCGTGGTTCATTTTAAACAATAATTTTTGAAAGTACATAATTTGAAATTGTTTTGCGATACTGAATATTGGATAAACGTTTCGTTATAAAATAATGCAGCAATTTTTGTTACAGTGAGCAGTGATATGATAAGTCAGTTTTATAAAATTACAGATTAGGACGCTTATCGTGCGTTTATGTGCATTAAAGTGCAACTATCATGTAGAATTAACAATTACCCGCTGTTACAGTCGTACCGAAACGATTGAAACACTTGATTCTTCCGAATATTATCCAATTTTCTCAAGCACCCCCATCAAACATAATTGGAAATATAGCCAAATGCTATTAGAGCAGGTTCAGACTGGTAAATTAGCTTGGTTCAAACCGGTTACACTTAAAGAAAGTCCTTCCTGAATTAATTTATTTGAGGAGAGCCCTCGTGTGGCTAGAAGAGATTGAACAATTGAGAAATTATGTCAGTCTCTAAATTTCAAAAATTATGTTAAATTTTAACTAAGTCTCATAAACAAATCAGACCAATTCATCAATTTTTTTAATGGCTTATTATTTCAGCTATCAATTTTGGTTTTGTTCATTTACATATTCTCTAAACAACTATTTTTTACTACTATAGCGTATCTTTCACGTTTTATTGTATTTAAATTAACCGTACATTTTTTCATTTCAAAAACAATGACATTCTACTCATCTGGCTAAAGAGGGTATAAATACACTATTACTAATAGGTGCCATTCGATTAATCAGTTTTATATTTTGTCCTCAGTTTCTGATCCACGTTATCTAATATCTGTCAGAATTTATTTGAAATGGTTGATTCTCTGACATTTGAAAAAAATAACAACCCAACCTTGTGACCCCAAACATTTCTGAATCGAGCCATGTCTGATCTGTGTTTTATGATTGAATAAAAGACTTTCTTGATTTTCTTCTTTTATAAAGGGTTAACAAATGTCTACAGTTTATCCAAAAGAATGGAGGATAGTTTGAACGCATTTGGATCGTACATTAAAAAAAAAGGAAATAACAGAAAATAAAATAATAGTTTGTTACCTTGACCAGGGGTGGACTATGCGCGGGTGGATGATAGTGTCCCGAAGAAGGGCTCGCGGGCGGCCCCGCGCCCCCGGGCGAAATGGTACCACCTCCGGAGGTGAGAATCCTGGACTCGTGGCTGAACAACACTTTACCGATCTCCTCCGCAGTCTTGCGGATCACCTTCGACCTTCCAATCCCCCTTTTCAATCGCAACTTCGATTCAGCAAACTCTAAACTCAGTTCCTGCAAGTTTGTATTCACTGATACCAATTCAGTGTATCTTTATCACTGACACAAAGCCTGTCCCGTTAATATCGTTCATTAACTGTTTGAACAAATTAGTCCAACTTGATATTTGATCCCGTTCAATGCACCTGTTTTCTTCAATCACTGTCTGATAGCAACTTTGATGTTCAGACTTGTCATCACAGATCGTTTTCGAGTAGTTATGATCGATCATCGATGATCCACCGATTCTCATAAACTTCTCATTCGTTAATTCAACTCACAATTAACTATTAAATCGTCCTCAAGGTTCAGTTATCACTGTCTGTCCTATCCAATTCGTCGATCAGAGCTAAAGCACACGAATCTTCGGCCAACTGAACACACCAAACCGATCAGGTGTTCCTGTTATCCTGTCGTACTTGTCCCGGCCGAAAATCAGCAGTCACCCATCCCTTAGGACCAGTCGGTTGGTGTCCTGTTGCGAAGTCGAGCGTGCACTGATCCGAACGGCGAGGCGGCCGGAAATCGCGGACGGGATCGTGGCGGACGAAAAAACCGGAGGAATCGCGCTCGAACCGTCCAAGAGGGTCCCAGCTGAATTGTGTGTCGCGGTACGTTGAGGCAGGCTGCGAAAGCGTGCTCGATAGGCGGAACCACGCAGGCGTCGAGCGGATCGCGAGGCGTGGTTTCTGATTTCTCGTCTCTGTTCTACTATACGGGTTGATCTTGTCACCAGCAGCGTGTACGCGGGGGTGGTGGAGCCGCCACGTGGTTTTATTGGCCAAATAACGCGTACGACAAACATCCCTACCTCGAGGTACAGAGTGTCTCCCTGTGTGTTGTAACTCACCCTCGCCAGCTACGCATAGCACTTTGGACGAGAGGAGAGGCAATAGTCGTCATGGTGTAAATCGTGTTTACCCCTCGTCCATAGTGATTCTCTCTCGTGTGTATCAACCACCGTCTTTCTCTTCTCGCTCCTTCTATCCTCGTCGTCTTTTCTCTTCTCGCCTTCGGCTACCGAGACACACCACGCTTGTCCTCGCGGCATTTCCTCCTTCTGTCCGCTTCCTCGACGATGCTGGCTCGCGTTTCGTCCGCTCAGGAACGTGCTTCGTTCTTCGCACAAACAGCATCCGTCTCGATTTCACGAAGGGTTGCTTCGTCCCTCTTTCTACCGGATCGCGATTAAGCGAAGAAGCTTAACGCGGTGGTTTCGAAGATTGAATTTTCGATTCGTTCTGGTCGATGTGTAATTTCTGAAGGGATAGGGGATGTCTTCGTGTCGTTTATTTGATTTTGGGGGTAAGAAATTTTAGAAACTATAAATTGGGCGATTACGTGCTAGTCTCCCTTATGCTTCCGGAACGGAAACGTTGACTATTTATTATCGTATAGATCAAGTTTTGGTATGTAATTTGACAAGCAGTCTACTCTTTTTCTTAATCTTACCTTTTTACCTAAAAAGATAGGAAGTATAATTGTATTCGATACAAACAATGTAATTATATTTTCTACTTATATATTAGATAAAAATTGTCAAGCGATTATTATAGATTAAAGTACGTAAAACTTTAGCGAAATTGGAAGATCAAAGTAAACTGAAATTACAAGAAGAAAAAGTCAATAGAAATTTCATACCAGGAATCAGACCTTTCGATTTTACCGCAATTTTCCTGGGTTTGATCGGCTCCAATTTCATCCCCTATCGAATCTCACTTCGCTGAGAATTCAAGATTCTCGTGTATCGCCAGCGAGGAGGAAAGAGAGCGTGGAAACTGGCACGATGACGATTTCGAGTCAAATAGTAACATCGAGCACGCACTTACCCGTGTCCATATATTCTCTTTCCATTTGATTCTTCCGACCCTTCGGGGATACCTTGATTTTCGATGGTTGAGAGGGCGCATACGTTGACGCGATTGGAAAATACGACGCCAAGCGGCCGTGAATGAAAAACACGGCGAAGGAAAAGAGAATAAGATGTTCCGGAATAAAGAACAGCTAAGTAAATGATGAATAGGGGAGAAAGACATCCGAAGATAAATTGAAGATGAAAAGAAATAGGGAAAGAAAACAGTGTGCTGATAAAGAAAATGCTTTTACCCAGCATTATTCACTCTCGTTGTTATTCGGATGGGGTTGCAAACACCCCATTTTTAAGACATTACAAATTTGACTAATAGTTGTAAGAATTTTCACGTTGCTTCAATTTTTAATCAAAGTGACGAAGAAGAATTATAAGTATGATAGAGACAGAAAATTATAAATTAAATGTTAACGATAATTATTTAGAAAAGAAAGGATAGGATAAAAAAGTAGGAAAAGAAAATATCTGAAAAAAGGAAAAATAAGGCGGAGAAGCAATCAAAGGATACAGAAGGACGAAATTCATGGAGAAGGAGGGACGGAAAGAGCAAGAGACCGAGTTAGGAGAATAATCCTGTTTCCTGGTGACTAGATTACACCACTCCACGCTTGCGAACTACACATCACACAGAGAACACCTATACTGCGTGTAACTAGTCGAGAATTTCAACCCCTGTACACTCCGTATGGCGTTGGCCGTACAGAAAATATCCAATTATCCGTTCCCAATTTTTCTCCACCGTTTAGAAAGACGATTTTTCGTTACGGACACGCCGAATAAACGAATTTTTATATTCCTTTTCTTATTTTGGTTTCAAATTAAGGGTAAAATAGTGTTTCAATAAAATTATCAAAGTAGAAATTACTTTATCGTACATTGCTAGCTTAATAAACTACATTTGAAACAAAGGACAAATTTTTAAGACCCCCATACTGTAGATATTTCTTAATTTTCCACCCCTTCCAGTCAGTTTCATCGAAACACCAAATTCCATCCCTTCTTCCATCTAACCTTACATCAACTTCATAAATATCCAATATAGTTATACAACAAACGACCAAAATATCAAAACCCACCCCTTTCTTCCAAGTAACCAACTTAACCGAAGTTCCCAAAAATCCTGTAAACCCTTGCCGCAAGCTAATACTTCGTTCGATGAGTGTTCATCTCGTCAATTTTCAACCACGAACCACCCCAAGACTCTTCCGCTGTGTAAGTTGAAGATGCACCCCGACGTTCCCCGCCGCTTCTTGGGTCCGGCAAGAATTCTAGGAGCGTCGGGAAGCGGGTTGCGGAGGTTGTTTAATAAAATAACCTCGTTACGCCGCAGCCTGGACGGCAACGGGGGTCGCAGGGGTTGGGGGTGTGTGCCAGAGGATCTGTCGGAGTGTAAAAGACTGAGTCTCGAACGGGGCGGCGGGGTAACTAATGTAGCAGCGGTGGCTGGCTGCTCGCCTTGGTAGCGGACCAGTTTGAACAGAGAGAGGGTGGGCCGAGGGAGGGGAATTTTATTGCGGATCCTGGCGAGAGGAAGAGAGAACGATAGAACGGCCACGGGTGGGGTACTAATACATAAAGTAGCTTAAAGTAGAAAATTGTGGAAGCGTCGTGATGCCTGGTGATTGCGTTACCTCCGGGGCTTTGATTTAAAATGCAACGAGGGGCCAACCAGGCCGGCCAGGGGTAGGGGTGTCGGAGAAAACGGGCCGCGGCAGGGAGCCGAGGGGTGGCCTGGAAGGATGGATCCTGCCTGGGAGCCATGTTCCTCCTGCGGGAACGTCAGCCAGCCTTCCTGGAACAGCCAAAGGGGTTGGCGGGGGAGGACGAAAGTGAAGCGAAGAAGGACAGAAAAGGCAATGGTGGTGGCGATGCTGGAAGCTTCGACGTCGAAGGGGCGAAAGGGGGTGGAATTCTTTGCTGCAACGGGTCGGATCGACTTTCCAGCTTCGACTGCTTTGTTGCCCGGTCCTTTTATTTTCATCCTCCCCCTCACCTTCGGCTTCGGCTCAGGCGCAATAATCCCTTCTATTGGGTCAACCTTTTTACCATCCACTTCCATGCTGAATCTTCTTTGTCCCGCGGTTTATTTGCGGCATCGAGATCACGGGAATTTGTTTTTCACTTTTCTTTTTTTTTGGGATGTCTAGTTTGCCGCCAGTATAACAGAATTAACGAAACGACGCCGGGCTGCGAGGGAAGATGTGAATTGGGGTTGAAATGATACAAAGATGCTGTTTGTATTTACTTCACGTCTTTTTTTTTTAATTTATTGAGAGTTTGCAAAATATTGTCATTAATAAATGCTAAAGTGCTTTCGCGCTCAGGAACGAAACATCAATTTCTCGTTTTAAAAATCATTAATCCTTAGACTCAATGGAGTTTCAATTTTATTTTTATACGTGTGAATTTTCAGTTAATTATCGGAAGATTACAAGTTTTAAATAATGTCTGAAACTACTTTCTGTTTTCAAAATAATAGTCGATGTCGCATAAAACTGATAAGATTGAATTGTTTCATGATTGTGGAACCGTGAGCGAGGTCGGATTGTCGGCGCAGACAATGTCTTTTTAATAAATTGCTCTCGAGAAATGCGATTAGGCGTAAACACGCTGTTTTAAGGGTGAAATGCCACGTTGGGGTTGGCTCGCAAACACGGTGGAACTGCTCCTGAGTGACGGCAGACAGACATCCCGAGAGTTAAGGTTCCCGCCGGTGCTATGGGGGTGAATTTTGGGGGTGACAGATGATTTAGCGCGATGTTTCTCGTGTCACTGTATCAAACATCCAGGAAAAGTTGACAGTTCGAAAGGGACCTCGATATTCCTTATGTTATTTCCTTCTTTTTTCCTATTTCTTTTTCTTTCTTTCAATGAAACTAATACACTTTGACATAATTTTATACAAAATTTTCTATGTTTCTATCGTTTATTCGGTAGATTCATCGCGTATGATTTTCAGTGATAGTTTTCGTAGTAATTACAATCACAATTTCGTATTTTGTTAAAATTTAAGGTAAATAATCTTTTATTTTTCCTTAACTCCTGAAACCTTACATTTTAATACGCTAAATCTATAAATATTATATACTACGTACCAGAAAAACCACCCACGTAAAACTGTAATTCGATAAGATGGGAAGAGGAATCACGCATACCTGAAGACGCTGTTTAAATCTTCTCCCGCGTCAGCCAAGATTCAAGGATAGAAATCAATCGACCGTGAATGGACGATCGGTGTCGAATTTGATGAATTTAGCTCGTTAGAGGTTGGCTCGGATGCGCGGCGGGTAAGAAAAATGACCTCGCGAAGGATGGATCCTTTACCGATGGAATTCGAGTGTCAATCCATATCTCTTTCTCGTCTGATCCCTTCATCCTCGGGGACTTGGACACAGAGGGAAAAAGCGAGACCGGAAGAGGATCAACGACGGCGTCTTCGAGTTCGAAGGGTGCAAAAGATGAGAGCGACGCAGGGGTGAAATTAAAGAAAAGGCGAGACGAGCCTTGGAATGGTGATTTTGACGCGGATTGACGTCTGAAGGAATGCGAAATGTGTCAGTTTTTTTATCCTTCAACGATGAACTGCTGAGATAGCAACAATTAAAATTCATTTATTATTTTTCCAATATGTATTAGTCTTTTGTTAAAAAGATTGAATATCCATTTTAATCAAGGCTTCCGTATGTGGGTGTAGTAAAGAGTGTCACGATTAACCTGACATCCGCCATTCGACAATTAACCATTTAATTGTTAATTTAATTTGAAGAAGTTTTTCCGATGGATCCGATTTAATTATTTTCTACACGTTTTCTTCGTTAATTTTATTGCAGTGTTTTTCAAATAATCGTCGGGAAATGTAAAAAGAAAATCGAACACGTCAAACACGACTGATGGTGTCTCGCGTGACGTTCTTGGCAAGATTCGAGAAGAGAAAAATTAAGGAGAAAGCACGAAGAACGTAAACTGACGGTTTCTGACACGGATTGACGTCCAAGGGTCGTAAAATAAACTCGTGGCAAGAGAAGGTGCGTTATTTCCGGAATAAAACAGAAAGAATTCTGAAATAAAAATCATGGGTAAACTGAAGCTGAAAAGGGGAGATATCTTTCGCTCCGTCCGTTCTGTTTCAGTGCCAAATGAAATCATTTTTGAAAGCAAAAATTCCTTAACAACAAAAAGAATATTCATATCTTCGCGAACGAACCAGCTTCGGGAAAAAGGAGCGAAAAAATATTCGAGTTAGCAATGAATATTAAGACGATGAGGAGGGGAAGTAGGTAGGAAATAACTTGTGAATATTTTCGCGAAATGAATTGTCACGCAATGTGCTCGACACTAATCTTAGTTATCCCAGTCGAGCTTTCCAAGACATTTCGGTGGTACTCGGAGACGAGCCGAGCCAAGATTAAACATAATATACCCCGCTCGGTGGCTTCATTCCGAAAATGAAACTGCGCCATCCTCTCGTGCCGATTGAATTATTTCTAGGACGACGACGATAGGCCTTAAGAACTTTTCCACCATAAAATTACGCAATTTTGATAAAAAGGAATCGCCGTTCGAACAATATATAAAATAAAATTACTTAACCAACGTAGTTCCATCGACGCGTCTTCTTCATTTTTCTCCACGAATAACAATTTTTCTTCAAACCAAATCACCCTTCGAAGATAGCAATCGACTTGCGCGTAATTTCGACGTGAAACGGGGCAACTTATTCTGCTGGTCTGCTCGCGTTTGTATCTCGTGCCCAGCACGCGAAATATCTCATCCTTTCTCGATTTCATATTTTCATCCTGCTCGCGATGCGCCGGCACGCGCTTACGGAATTCTTTGAAAAACTACTCTGCAGAATTGAAGCCGCGAGAGCAGAGAACGAGGCAGCCGGATGAATAATAAATGCGGTTATCGTTTAGTTGATATTTTGAGGGGCGCGGACGGATGGAGGCTGGATCGTGGAATCGTGAAGGGTGTCGAGGGAAAGAGGGTGGAACGGTAACCGGGATGATACGAGTGAAAAGAAAAAAAAAAATAGAGGAAGAAGGAGATCAAAGCGTTGTTCCTTCAGAGGGGGTAGGTAAGGATGTTTCCTTGCATTTTTATGCTGGTTCATCGGGGATCTTACGATGTCTGGGTCGCGAGCGAATCAGTTTATAAACGTCTAATGATACGCAGAATGTTATGGTTGAAGTAGGTCATTTGAATGTGCTGCAAAGGTAGGATTTTTACAGGAAAATGTTTATTAATAATTGTGCTGGTAATTATGAAAGTGATGAAAGTCAAAATTCAATATTTTTAATGAAACGCATTTCAATGTATGAGGGGTATGCAACAATTTTTGCTTTATTCTCATGTCATATGAATATGTACAGGGTTGTTACTGCTACTGATAATTTAACAATACAAAGTTTCAAACGAAAAGGTATTGGAAGTGTCTTATTCCTATAAAAAGCTGATGTAATATTACATACTTTTCATATTAAGTTACCTGAGGAAAACTAATTTAGTAACATAATATGCACTGTTTGAACCCATCTCCACATTGATGTTACAAAATTTATGTTGCTGCTGGGATATTGAAAAATCACTCGAGATTCCCATCTCTGCTTTATACATTTATGTCACGTCCATCTTAAATAGAACACTTGAGATATCTGATCGTGAGTACCTCGATAATAAAACCATAGGTATTCTAATTATGAACACAGGGGTTAATTATCTCATCTCTAAATAATTTTATTTCATACTAAAAATACAATCTGCGAATTGATCACAAATACACACTACTGTTTACAAATATTTATAGCACTTTTATATTGTCAGTAAAAATCTTTACCCCACATATGATTAATCGAGCAAAACCAAGGTACTAAAAGAAAAGAAAACAAAAAACGGAAATGTACCTAGAAATGAAAAAAGCCACAACCAGTACGATAAAGGGAATAACAACGAGAGCCGAGAGTTACTTCTCTCTCACGTTTCGCGTTAACCGGCCGATAGAGCGACTAATAACGATAACGATGCCAGAAACGATAATCGAATTAGGGGTTTCCGCGGTTTCCACGGTTTCCACGGTTCTCCCAGGGCGCTGATTGCTGGAACGGCGGCGGTTTTGCCGTCGGGATGGCCGATGCGCGCCGACGCCGACGCCGGCCAACGCGCGTACAGACGCGTGTATAGACGTGTAACGGCACGGATGAAGGCGTAACGAGTACACAATGCGATGCAAATTGGGCCTCTCTCGACACAGCACACGGACTAGTCAATCGGCCGGTTGCCTACCCCTGCTGCAACGCGATGGTATTACTAACATCGCTATTCCATTATGACATTACGGTTCCCCGACCAGCAGCCGGGACTATTATCAGTCTGGACTCCCTCCAGGCGTTCGATTCCGGATAACACGGTAACTGTTCATCAAGACGCCAGAGACAATACCGATCGTTGGCTCCGGGCAATACTTTTCATTTCGTTTTGTTCGCTCAAGGGGTTGTTTCCATCTGGAGCAATCAATTTTTAGTTGATTTTTGGAATTCGAAATCTATGGACCAAGAAACTTGATATTTTCTATAAATATTTGTAATACCGATCAAAATACCAATGACGGTACTGGTCAAAATTTATTTTTATGAGTTCAGGGGGTTGTTCCCATTTGCAGTAGTCGTTTTTAGGGGATTTTTAAAAATGAATATCAACGGACCAGAGGACTTGATATTTTCTATAAACACATGTTAGTGATGTTCATAAAGACATTAGCGACAGTACTGACTGGATACTCCAGTCTATTTCTTTAACTTATTTTTACGAGCTTCAAGGATTATTACTGTTTAGGCGATTTTTAGGAATCACAATCGATAGACCAAGGAGCTTGTAACTATTTGTTCATATTACAAGTATAGTGAAACATATACATTGGAGGGCATCATAGGCTTTCCTAAGGAAAATAGTAATATTGGGTTTGTATCATCTTCCGCTTGAAAGTTACTAGGGATTGTATCTTGACAAGATAATTTAACCCTTTTTAAAATAAATACCAATCCAAATATATAGTAATTTTTGAGCGGTGAAAGATTATTACCTAGGGAAGGCTGTGATAATTGCCAGTGTATGTAACTATATTTTATATTAGGGTAGTTGTATTAATTTCGCCTCTGAACTAATTATTATTATCACTCCCAATTTAGGTAAAGATTCGTAAGAATTTTCTTTATGATTTGTTTTTACTTTCGCAATATTAATTTATTTTCCATCTTTTAGTTATTTATTTGTCCAGTTTATACTCAGTTTAAAAGGTCGTCCAAGTATTGGTTTTTAAAAAGTACATGATTCCCTAATATAATTCCACGTTGAACCTAACAGACAGACATGCTTGAGTCAATAAAATTACGCTCGCCACACGTTCCTTCATTAACTGATTTACGAACTATACATTCCTGCTGATTAGATATTAGCCATCTGAAGCGCTGCTGCAGAATTGCAATCATTTTAAATCATTTCAATCGAAATAAGTGCTTTCAATGTAAGGCAATAAGGTTTGCGATCAACGGGCCACGTGGCGTCATCTCTAGAAACGGAGCGCACATAAAGCACGGAATTTACTCACCAACTTTAAAATTCCACTGCGGTTGCGTTATTTTAATACAATTGTTTCATAGAAATTTCTACCGACATTCACGATTTGCATCTTTCAGATGTTATATTTATTTAACGAATATGCATATTGATTATAATTCGTACAATCAAACAGCATTGAAAAATTTTGAAATATTGAATATACTTATTTTTCAATATTTATTATTGTATTTGTTTGCATTTTGTTTGTATCCGTTTATACGTATCACAATGCACGATTCGTACAAATCATCGAATTAAGTATATTTTGTTCTGGGGCAAACTACGATCGTTAGCGTTACTCAAATAATGGTGTTAATGATCTTGATATCTTTATTTGAGGTTTAATATACGCTGTTATCAATCTTGAAACACGCTGTTAGCCTTGGAGATGGTTGCACTGAATTACCGACATAGATAAAATCACGGCTTATAAAATTTATTCCACGCAGCCACGACGTGGCGTGATGAGCATGAATCTCGTTGTAAAAATGCATTCGCTCTTATCCAAAGTATATAAAAACAGTGATGTTACGATCAACAACTGAAACACGGCTCTAACAATCGTATCAAAAGCTTATTAAAATCCTGTATACATCTCATTGTCATGATATTTCTCAGACGTGACAAAGGATAATAACTTTTCAAAAAATATACAATAAAAAAGATCCCATTATTGCAATCGATTTATTGTTTCTTTCTCCCAAACAGGAATAAAAATGATTCAAATATTGAAAAGTATGTCAGTGTTTAATTAAACGAATATAAAAGAATTTTCAGATTGCGTGGAATTTGTTAATAATTTTTATTTCGAGACGCGTTCAAACGGTCGATACAAGAGCCACCTACGGCGACCTTTTCGACGGAGGGGAAGGTCGTAGATGGCGCGTCGGTCGCGTGGCGCAATCCAACAGTAAATTTAAATCGCCATCCAGAAGTGCTGCAGTTGAAAAGAACGGGACGGGAAACGAGCGTCGCAAGGAAGAAGAGAGAGACAGAGACCGACTGCAGCGAAGTCGGTGCAGTCGCAGCGAGCTAACCCGAGTTGGAGTCGTCCGTTGCGTTTCACAGAAGCGTGGCAAGATCCGAGAGAAACAGCTGACTGCGAAACGCAAACCGGACGAGCATCGACGACGATGAAGCGAGAAGCAACGCGTGTTGAAGAGAGACAGGGCGGAGGAGGGAGAAAGTGTCAGGAGACACGACGAAGATAACGAAGCTGGAGCGACGAGGAGCAACAGCGTCGGTGAAAAGGAAAAGCAGACATGCTTCGGGGAAAAGAGACGAACGATCGAAACTGAGGGATCAAGCGTTGGTTAGAAAAAGAACGGTGACAAGTAACTCCAAAGTGAGGCTATATCGTTGCCGAAGAGAGAAGGATGTCGTGTTTGCGCGGACGTTGGAGGGAGAAGCGACGAGAAAGAGGTAATGGAGTGACGAGGAAGGCTATCGGTCACGGGAAAAAGAGTGGGGAGGAAGTTCGACAAAGATAGACATCGTGTACCGGTGAAGGAAAAAGCAGGATAGCCGTGATCGTTGAAGCTCGTCACGGGAGACGGTGGAGGACGTTGGTCCTCCGCGCGTTGGAGAGCGCGGAATCGTGGAGTAGAGCGAGCCGACGACGCACCGTCCGGGTCGTGCTCCTCGTCGCGACTCCTGTTCTCATCTTCGCGGCCGTTTTCTGTTTCGGGTTGAATGGACGAGGGTACCAAGTGCAGAGTGCCGATCGGCGACGCCTGCGTGTCTATGCGCGTGTGCTTCGACTCCCTGTGCTTCTCGTCGACGCAGCAGCGGCTCGCCGACGAGGAGGACGCGCCACAGCTGCCGACACACGGCGCGGTGGCCGTGGTCGCGGCCGGCCAAAGGGCCATCTCGAACGTCACCGGTGCGACCACGATTACAGCGATGGGCACCCTTAGGGAGCTGCAGGAGTTGCTCCGTGTCAAGGACGAAAGGATCGCCGAGCTCGAGGCGCTCCTGTGTCGTCGCGACGCTGAGATACAAGAGTTACGAAGCCACCTGGACAAGTTCCTCAGCGTGTTGCCGTTCAAGTCGCCACTGACACCGACGAAACCCAGGCCCAGGAAGCAAAGAGCCCAGGGCATCTCCGCGGAACCACCGCTCCAGGAGTTCGCCGCGTTGACGGTCGTCGACAAGAGCGACAGGTTGGTGTCACATGTGACTATTATTTCTTCGCGGTTGCGATCCGAAACGTTCCCATTCGAGTGGCCCCGGTGTTACGTCGCCGAAACGGGAATAATACGTATCGTTCGTTTCGACTATCTTTGCTCGCGGAACGTTGTTAAGCTGCCCGCAGGTTAACCACTTAAACACCGCGCATGCGTGCCCGCGTGTGCGCGTGTTTATGCGATCCCGCTCGCCTCGCGTTCGATTAGATCCCATTCGATGCCGTGATTTAATTAGCCGTTTTTCAACGCTGTTGTGTTGCACGAACAAACGTGGTAAACGAATGTCTCACGTGATGTCTGGAACCGACATGTGACAAACGTTTAACGTGGGTGCGCAGAACGAAGTAGTTTCTCGACACGTTTTTGTTTGTTGCGTCGTTGACGTATCGACGAATACATACACGCGACCAGAGATACGAACGTATATGTACTTTTTACTTGCTTTGTTCATCGTGGTACCATCACCGACATGTTTATTGTTACGGGCCACACGTGTACGCACGTTTTGCACTGGTTAGCTACCATGTGACCAGTGCTTTTCCATCGCATTGGTGTCTACCCAATTTTCAACTAGTTCCAGCCAAATTCGTTTTTGAATCGGTTAAAAGATACCCGTGTCCTGTCATTTGACCGGTTGACCTTTGAACGGCAGATCTCCCAAATAGCGGCAGTTTGAATTTAATTGTAGACTCTTCTTCGCTTCTTAAATTCTGAACTATTCCTTTAACGCGACGGCTGACATGGTCACTGGTGACCGGCGCCTACAATTTCAAGGCTCTTATACTAAAAGAACTTAAAATTAACACCTTATCGACGAGGTCATAACCTTCATTTCTTACTGCTAAGACGGAAGGAAGATCAGTATTCATCATTTTGACGACATCTAGCGTCTTTCGTCCACAAGGTATCGAGATGCCAAATGAAAGGGTTAAATTTGAAAATCCTTAATTGCATCCTTAATAATTAGGATTCTAGTGTTTCTTGCTCCATTCATTTTCACTGTGGCAAACGTGTTAAATATTATTTTTTCTTCGTATAAAATCTTTCGTTAGTGGAAGCATTCATGTGCAAATTGTATAAGTACAGGTCCCAATTGATCTGGCGTCATGGGATACCGATTCCTTCTAATCAAATCGACGTTTTTCGTTTATTTTATCCACGACTGACATCATCGTTATTCCCAACTGTTCTCATGTGATTGTTATCTGCGAATCAGTGACGTTCAATAACTCGGTTAATGTGACAAGTCGTATGGTTTCTCTCTCTCGCTCGCGAAGAGGTTCGTGATGAGTTTCGATGGTCGTATTGACTGGTTGACCGGTTGTCCGTTTCGTTATGTTAATAATGCTACTTTTTGCTGCGCAAAAGTCTACAAAAATTCCGATAATATTCGTTGACGGTCACTTTTTTTTACAGACGAAACCGTCGTAACGTGTTTTCAGAGATCTTCTCCGTTTCGATTCCAACATTCCTTTTCTGGATACGATCGTAAACATTCGTTTATTTCCTCAAACATGTGATCCAGAATTAGAAACACCTCTGATACGATTCTTCGTTATAAATTATAATATGTGAACAGGACAACGATAAACAGACGTGATTTAAAAGTTGAATTCCTTTAAATATTCGGAGACGATTTGTATTCTTTCGGAGAAACGTTAAGTGTGCCTGAAATAAAAAGAATATTGATTAATAGTGGAGCATAAGGAACGAGCACCGAGAACAGATAGAAACAACTTGGTATAAATTTCAAAATTATCTTCAAGCAAAATTGCTTTGATGTATTTGCATTTACGATAAGGAAAGCAATTCATTATCCATGAACAAGTGGCTATTTTTAGTCCAGACTAAACAGTTCTTTTGCTAAATATAGAATTTCTTATTTGAATAATTGTGTATTATATTATTGATGCGAGGTAGCAAGGGGAAAGATCGAACTGAAAAATTGAAATATCTCAAGTAATTATAACATGTCTTGGTACATACGGTCGTTTTCACTGCGCCGTTTACCGTGTTAATATTTCGGATTAACCCTTTTGCTTCGAAGAATGTACATGTACGTCCTTGAAATCATAAATGCGTTAAGAACATATTTTAGGCTCGTAAAAATATTATTTGAAAGTTTCAAAGTTTCGAAATTTCTATGTTCCTAAATATATAATGTTTTTTTTTCTCTTAATTTCTGTTAAAAAGTATATAATATTTTTAGCTACAACAGAAGGGTTTATGCGTGTCGTATCACATACGGCCATTTCTACTGCGGCGACCAACCTGTTAATCGATCTTTCGAGACCCAGCGCTATTTAAATATTTTTTCCACGCTAGAATATCATGACACGGGTGTCGATCGTTTGCACAAATGTTCCAAATCGAACCTCACGGTTAACGGATAACAATCATGAATTTCTTCTTCAAACGAATTGGAGCCATTTTATTCCTCGCTGGCTATGCAGATCGTCGGTTTCGTTATTTAACATTCCAAGCGTCGCTCTATCTGAATAACAAAGCAACGTGTTAATGTATTATTACACGTTCGTTCGAGCTCGATCGAGCAAGAGAGAAAGGAAGAGAGAAAAAAAGGAACGAGCTCGCAAATATGAATGCAGCGATAAAAATAGATATTCCTCTTTTGGCGTCGAGCGAATTCCTGAACGCAGTTTCGTTCCGTGATTTTTCGAGCCTTCATTTTGATTCTTGCACGGTTTGTCCGAAAAGTTGCCGAACTTTCGTCGTGCAAACAAAATAACGTTGCGTATAAAATAGATTATTCCAAATACATCTGTTTCGACTCTTGAATTCCCAATAACTGTTGTTTAATGTCGTTTACAATTTTGAGTATGAAAAATGATCACAGGGTACCTATGCTGCATGCCAAGAAACCGTAACACCTGAGAAACAAGTTTTCACAAATCTGATTGTTGCACATCGTTAGTCCAGAATAACAATGACATGATTGTAAATAAGTGATTTTTTTGTTGGTAGACGATGAATACCAGTTTTACTTAAGAATATTTGTATTTCATTATTAATTATTTATCTTTGAAAACAGTGTCCTGTTTAATTTAAAATTTGCTCGTTCTTTTTATTTTTCGACAGAAATGTGTAATAATTTTTAAAATTTAAATTAAGGAATCTGAAACCAGGCTGAATGAGTTGGATATTTTTGTATCAAATAATAAGAAATTTGTGATAAGTTGTTGTATTTTATTTTGTTATGCAAATTTTGTGAACATTTTGTATATTTCTGATTACAAAACTGACATTCGATGCACGCATACGAATAAATTTTACGATATATTTTCGCTACGTGTATACATCGTAACCGATGCTGCAAATCGTTGCAACGAAAAACAGGATTTCACCGGGTTTCTGAAAACGCACTTTCACCGCGTTCAATTCCCATCGATTCTTACAAAATGAGGCAATCGTCCGATCGTAGCCGTTGATCGGACAAAAGTTAACATTCGTGATAAATTCTTGTTTTTTTCATTCAAAATCCGGATTTATAATATATATCTATATCTATCTAATTCTTCTAATTTCACGTGGTTCATATTAAATTTCATGAAAATTCGTGGAAGTTTTTTTATACAATTTGTTCATCCTTTCTGTTTCTGTGATTCCATTTGGAATTATTAATTTATTAAGCATTCAACACCTAAACTCGTATTATCAACCTAAAGGCTCCACAAAATAGATACCGCATTGCATAGTTTAGTCATTTTCACTTGAATGTTTAACAATTATTTATACATACACAAAAGAACAAATATTTTCCTTACTTACTGAATAAAAATTCTAGCTGGAAGCAGTTAAACGTGGTCAGATGACAAGATTTGATATGTCTACTTTCCATCAAAATTAAGATAAATGTTTTTTCATGTATGTTTAGATAAAATCTGGATGTTTGTAAAGCATGGCATCCATATGTCGTGTAATTTAAATAAAAACCGAAGTCAGTTCAGAACATGTCACATATTTTCGTTACACTAATATGGCATAACGTGATATATTCTTCAAAATAAATTTCGTTTCAATAAAAAGAGGACAGAATCTACAGACTATTAGCTACATCGTGGAAGAAAATGAATTTTATTTTTACTGTATGGTTAAATTTACTTATAGATTATTTGATTTTCTAATAAACATAACGCTTTCATAATCCTTTTCAAATAGAAATCATTGTCCATTGTTCGCGAACTAAAATGTTACAACATCTTTTGCCATTTTCAAATCAATAAAAACAGTTCACCACTTTTGCTATTTCTGATCGCACAAACAGCTGTCGCAGACTCTTATTGCGATTCAAGTTCAAAGTTTATTGTCAGAACGTGAACATACTACGAATCACTGTTTTTGTTTTTATTTACTAAAATAGTCCGAGAAATCTGAGTAATATCAACCGAGTATAACAAAATACGTTAGAAAGCAGGAGTGCAAAATTATTTTTAATATTTATCATATTAAATTCAATTACGTTCGATTCGTTTTTCAACGTCGACTCGAAATATTGAGTAAGAATAGAAAGCAACGGATAGAAGCAAAATTCTATCAAGAAAATATCTTTATGCAATGCTGATCGATCGATGATTCGTACTCGGTTGTTGCATAATTGAATTTTCTTTCTCTCTTTTATTGCCGGATTATAATTTTTACCTGAACATTACATGATTGTTACATCATCAAATATTAGTTAATGTTAATATATTTAACAATTACCAGCCAATGATATCTTTTATTTGTTGCTCGATACTCGCTGCGCGTGTTTACTTTAACGCTTCCCATTTGTACTTAATTGAATTACATAATACTCTGTATTATAATCGTTTTATTACTTGTGTGCTTTAATTATCTTATTTTCCTTCGAATCACACCAACAAACTTGGAGAAAGATTAAAGTTTATTGTAACAACGTTGGATTCATTTTTGAACGGTTCGTTTAATCATCATTTCTGCTCGTTTCAGTAAACATATCAAATATGTAATTAATTGATTATAAAGATAACTCAGAAAGGTATTTATATCATGACAAACGTTGACTTCTGAGCAAATATTTATTTAAACTTTCTGACTACAATTGGACCTTCTATAATTAATACACGTACCACGTGTGTATGGTAAATAATACCCTTGATTAACTAATTTTAGCTTCTTCGGCACGCATTTACGATAAATTCTTGTGGGATGAACAAAGGTTCCATGAAATTCTTAGACCCAGGTACGCCTAATCTTGCTCAAAACCATTTCTAACAATAGCACACCGATTACTTATAAATGTTAGTGCCAGGTAGTTAAGCAAAGTACCTGTGAAGCAATAATAAATAGCTTCAAAGTGCCAGCGAATCAACGATTCACCAGAAGAGTTTAAAAGCCACTCAATTTCATTTTTATGAATCCATACAAACAGTTGCCTCGTAAGAGAGCGATGAAACGAAGGATGGGCAGTTGCGTTGCTGCGAAATTGTCCGAGATATTAAAAAATTCAACAATTACTTGCAACGTTGAGTTTATATTCGGGGTCGGGATAAAAATACACATCTGCTCGATGTCTCGGGCCGCGAATGTTAATACGACGTTTTGTCCGGCAATTTTTATGGCATAAGCAGGACGTGCCCCGACTACGGACGCACGTGGGCGGGCAGCTATCGACACGCGGCGCGTGTATCGAAGCCGGCGCTTAGCTCTGTGTCGCAAAGCTTCGCGGATTTACATTCCAGTTTCTAAGGCGGACAACCGCGGTAGGCGTAGTATTAGCTTTTCGAAACGCGATCCATCGATAACCCCTGCTGCGAGTTCGAAAAATTTCCGTTTTTTTTCTCGTCCAGAATGTCTTGGCAGTGAGCAACAAAAAATAACGCTATTTTTATTTATCTACTCTTGCATATTTGTTGCAATCAATCTTGCATAAAAAGCGATAATAATATATTTCATAATTTTTGAGTAGATTAACGATAGATTTAATTTTGAACGGGTTATTTTAGGTTTTATGAAGAGAAAAATGGATACAAAGGAGGATTAAAAGGAGTTTCTATTCTTAGAACGAATAGTCATCGATGAATCATTGATAAGTTATTGATTTATGGATACTGCACTTCGTGCGACGTCGTGCGAAGGAAAAAAGTAATATTAAAATGTAAAATAATTTACGTGCTATGAGTTGAAATTATAATTTGAAAATAGGTCCAATAATTTATGGTACCTGTTACAAAATACCATACGGCTATATCTGGGAAGGAAGTGAATTAATATTAAATAATTGTGCTTGATATGAGCCACCTATTCTTCGAAAAGATTCATAATTTTTACTTTTTCTTATTTAAAAGGAATTTAAATATTCTCATGAATATTTATGCAAAATTAAACTGTCTGTCATAAAAACTCCCAGACAGATATTTTACAAGTGCATTCTATCAACGGTAGCGTAAAATCAAAGTGGAAGTAAACAGTAATAAATCTCCAGCTGTTTCGATATCGGGTTCTGAATTATACACTACGTATCCGACGATCTAATCCTGACCGTTTAATGCGAATCAATTCTCACTTATTTATTTTCGAACTCGGTTTTTCAACGACCAAAAAGCGGAGACGGTGAACGATCGGATAAAATCGCGTGGGAGCCAAACTATCGGGGTAAAAATAACGTTTGCTTTCCTTTCGTGAATTAGCAAACAAAAATCGAGGGCCTGCTTCTTACTTGGATCGCATAAATATATCGGACGATTTTAGATTTCAGGCGGACACTTCGAGCGCAGTAAATTCTTTTTGACAAATCCAATTTCTCTTTGAACGTTTCCAGTAGTTAAAGTAAAAGAGAAAATTAAAAACTTGGCTATAATTCTGATAGAAAATATATATATAAATAAAACAAAAAATGTAATTTATTTTAATTCAAATTACAATTTGTAATAATGTGGCAACGGAAGAAATAAAACATTTGTTTAGATTCAGATTACGATCGTTCCATTTCTCACAATCAGTTCAAATTTTCCACTTGGCTATCTCACAAAATTGCTGTTATATTAATATTATTTAGACTTTCTTAACAGCAATAAGCACTCTGACAACTGTTGTTCCTTACTTTATATCTCTTTAGTACATCCCAATTACAACTTTTGTAAATTGATAATATTGCGAGACTTAAGTTTTTTCTATGATCCACGGAGCCATTGGTTCCGTAAAAAAAACCACCCTCAGATTGTTACAAATTGTGTCGCGAAAGTATCAAGACAGTCAGGAATTATTCCGGACACCCTGTACACGCGTCGTCCGCGGCGAAAGGGTTAATTCAGTTCAAAGTGCAGTATACGCAACCGAGCATCGTGCTCGTCAATAAATGGCTGCTAAAGCTGGCGCTAGACTTCCACTCTCGTCAGAAGTTTGCATTCCACTTTCTAAGGCTGGCGCCCATGGTAGGCGGTTACATTAGCCTCGCAAACTCTATACGTTTCGTTGCATCTCTGTACACGTTCATTGTACCCTCTGTCAGTCACTTTTGTTCTCATTTCATCGTTCGAACTCGGACGTGCGTTCAGTGGACACCGTTGTTTCCACTGAACGTTTATCATCGAAACGTAGACGCGATAAGAACTGGAGCTATTGAATCTAGAGTCGTTGATACGTGTTTGTGACCTTCGAAGATGAAAGGTAAGATGGAAAACCGTGTGCTGTACGGAAATAGATGATTGATTACTACGGATGTTTATGCAAATGTATTTATTTATAATACGTTTGATGTTGGATGGATGCTAAAACCTGTTGCTATGATGCACTTCGGGTGCAGCACGTCGACGGTGCCAGGAATAAAAATTTCATGAGTATTTATTAGTCAGTGTCATATTCTTTTGTTGGTTGATACTAATTTAATTATTTTTTTATCAGTTATCCAAGTGTAAGATAAACTTCCTCAGATTTTACAGTTTTCATAATGTACTGTCATCGCTTGATAATTCCTGGCGAGTAGGGATTATTTATTTATTTATGCGACGCGGCTACTCACTGATTATCCAAGTGACAAAATGAAGTACACGTGCGTGTGAACACGTGACGTTTCTACCAGGGAATTACATGGTAGAAAATTATTAAGCGGGTACCGCACGATCACGTGCAATTTAGACTTCCCTCGGTTAAGAGGAAGTGTAGTAGACGGAGTATCTCATTACTCTCGCAGTTAAACTTTCCTTGGAATATCCTTACGCTCTCCCTAGGCTCTCGCAAGTTCGAAGACAAGTGGTGGATTAGGTTGGAGGTTGCTCCCCCTATACTTAAGTCAGATTTACATTGCACAAGTGGCTAGGCTAGTAGCCTGTACCAGTACTCAGTTTACGTTGATGTAATGCTGCGTGTCCCAACCTTTTTTGGATCATGCCTCGCCTCAACGCCTCAGATTTTGACACCTACTCTAGTCTAATATTCTGTTATACGTTTATGACAAGTTTATTAAATCATCAATTTTTCCAACGCTAACTAGCACCATGGGCCTCTCGATGAAATATTAAAGTGACACTGTTTACTCAGGATTTTTTAACTATTATATATTGGCTATGAAATGACAAATACATCATTTCCTGATTGTCCCTTAAAATATTCAGACGTCTCAAGTTGGGAGACAGTGGTATAATATCTAGATTAGTGCCCTGTGCTAGTGTCCAGAAAGACAGGCCCTTCTCCTATTCCCCATTTCTAAGTACAGCCAAAAGTTACTCACCCAGCTACTATAAACGCAGCCCAATGTAAGAAACCTAGAAATTCGGATTAACCGCTGGCATAAGCTACCAGTCTGGAGGTGCTGCACCAGTGCAAATTCGGCCTAACACGATTTTGTCCTGAATAGGAACGCGCTAGAGTGGCGCCAGAGAAAGCATTACGAATCACGCGCTCGGGATTCGACACGCATTTTGACACCGAGTTACAACGATTGAAACCCAGGTCAGGAACAGGTGCTAATTTTAGAGCTCGGCTGCCTGGGTTACGCTCGAGCACCTTTGTCATGGAGCAACGCACGCGATATGATTGTTTTCTGGTGATTTTTAAGCTCACCGCGAGTTTTTAACGGTTCGACGATGAGAACTTTTTCAAAAGGTTGCAATTAACCCGGCTTACTTCGGTGGCGGATCGTTGATGAGCCTGCAGCATAATGCTGAGAACCGCGATAGTACGAATCGAATTTATTGCCGCAACAAACTCCGATCGCGCTCCTTCGGGACGGTATATGATTCTTTGTTACCTTGCTTTTACTTGCAAACTGCGGCTGGTAATTAGATTTTAGTTGCATCGTTGGAGATGCCGGGAAAGGTTGTGTGCGAATACGGAAATTCCTAAAGATATGTTTACAACTGTAACAGATACGAAATGATGGTTCTTCTTCATTGAACATGGTCATTCTTAATTCTTTTATCGTTTGAAACTTTCACAAAAGTCTGAAATGCTTATCAAAGTATCTAGTATATTATTTCTTCGAATTTCAAGTCGAATGTGTGAAACTTTTAAGGATAGAAGTAAATATTTGAGTAGAACTTCGAGTAATTCCCGTAGAATTTCTTTGTTACTTAAAAATACAGGTGCCCGTAAAAACACTTTATCACTGGTCTTTGCAAACGTAGAAAATTTGGATTATAACGGGTTAAGTATGCAATAAATGTCATAGTGAAAATGGTTAACCCTAAAAAATCCTCATTCGTTGCATGATTGATTGTGTCAGCAACACGATTCTCTTCGAATAGAAGGGTATTCTGTTGGAACTTGGTCTCGAGCCCATCATCAGCTTGCTTATAGTTCTGTGGGAAGCACCGTGAAAGATAATACCTTTGGGGCTTGTTGACTGCACACCGCCGTGTATGCACGGGACCTGACGTCATCGTTACGCGCCGTTGGATTGTTAACGATCATTTTCATAAAATCGCGCGTGTGCCACGCGAAACGAGCGTACACACACGCACGCACACCGCAGGAAGCTGTTGCCTTCGAAAGGTTCACACCCGAGGCCGAATTCTCAAGGTTGTTGCACCTGGAACGCAGGCTTGGCTGCGCTTTGGGCGATGTTCCTCTTTGGAAGGATCGTCTTTAGACAGTTCTCAGAATTAATAGACTTTTAAAATCAAATGTCAATTCCAAGTTTTTTAATCAGGTTTATAGAAAATTATGGAATTATGGAAGATTTTTTACTTGATTGGGAACTAAATTGGCGACATGTCGTTTTGGCGAATCGAAGTAAAAATATTGCAGTTTTGGAGATTTGAATTTTATTTAATCAAAATTTTCAGCGTTGCAATTGATAAATTCCTGTTTGCTTTATCACCGTATCTAGGATTTTATTATTATTTATCATGGATTAGATATTTATCAGTCATTTTCTTCTGTTTTCCTGATCACTTCTCGAAATAACTTTCGCGAAAACGATGACGTTATAGAAAATAACCGTTCCATGGAAAACTCGAGATCGTTATTTCGTAAAGTATACAGTACTTGAGATTAGCGGCAATTAAATGATAATGAACGAAGGAGGATGAGTGGTAGTGTTTAAAAACCCCAGAAATTTCAGTGACATTCGAATGCGTCAGATTTTTAAGAAGATTAACGACAAGATATTTATAGATTCGTATTGTTATGTAAAGTGGTCGAAATTAATATATCTGTTACGCAACATGCAAAATACTGGTCATACTTTTTGTATTTTTTTATTTCAAAATTTTTGCATTTCTTGTATTCAAAAATGTATAAAATAAAAGGTTCCTGACGTTCATACAGGTTTTTAAACAATAAATTCAAAAGTTCAGTGAGTAAGCGTAAATTCAAGCGAATTTACCAATTAACCCGTTATCTGCAATTATGTTTGTGTTTATAAACATCGTTGATACGATTTTCGTGCTATCAGTCGTATTATCTGACTTAATTCTACACTTTTTTCCGACTTATCAATGATACGGCGCGGAAAAAATTGGCTGCTCCGATACTATTGTGTAGTAAATAAATTTTACGAAGTTTGCAGCTTTATTCGAGTCAATTTTTATTAGAACAGCCAACGATAAACAGGTTTATTGTCAATAATAAAAATATAAAATCAGTTGTTGTTTTTTTCTACCACTTGGCCGGGTATTAACTGTAATAACAGAAACTGTGATAAATGTTTTCCTTTCATCAGCGAAGCATAAATCGATAATTAGATTCTTTTTTCTACGAGATCCTTCGTTACGACCTGAGCCTATAACGCGGAACAAATTAAACGCGTCCAACGATTAATATAAAAATAAGTATCATTTAAAAACAGAATTGCTCGTAATGACATCGGTTTACATTAATGGACTGTTCGTATTTGATTTATAACGATACCGTGAGTTTACGATCGCTCTCTATCGAGGAAGCTCTTGATTTTAATGGAACCGGAGCAGATGCTCGATGGAAAAATAACTCGAAGCGAAGGAAAATAAATGAATGGGAATGACGATAATTCGAGGGGCACGGTAGCACCCGTTAAATCAATAAAATAATACGCGAAACTGAAATATTAGGGCATCCGTAAAAGCGATCGTGCCATTATCGATGCAAGTGTTTATTTGAAGACTGATGCGAGGGTTGAAATTTCAGCGTGGCATCGCGTTATTAGTTATACAAAGATTTGTAATAGTTCGAATGCGTATGAGATATTTTTGAATCAAACTACCTAAATAATGTTTAACCTCCGAACGATAAAGCTAGGTCGATTATGACCTAGACAGAGAATACGTTCACCACGATATTTCGATTGTTCAGTCGTAAGATGTTTAAATGCAATGCCTTCGTAGAGGAATGCTTAGAAATGTCAAAACTGGGAGCGAAAGATAATAAAAATTCAATTTATGTTGTTAGAGTACGTTATCATTGTACTTAAAAATTAATTAAATTGGATTATCAAAATGAAATCTTGCATTACAGAAAGGAAATGCTAACATTTTTATTTGTTAAGCGTGTAATTCAGACAGGAAACTACGGAATTTTTTCGATTTCTTTTCTGTGATATTTCATGTCGTGAACGGGGATCTCGAATGGCAGGCAGATGATTCTGGACGGGCAAGAATGCTGGTCGAAAATCTTCATATATCTGTTTGTGGTCTCGAATAGAAGGTACAGTCGATGACCAGCATTGAATGAGGCCATTAAGGACCCGCTTGTGTTATCCGGGAACGAGTTTCACGCGTGGCGAGGAAATAGAAGAGGAGCATGGGGAACGAAGACCGGTCTATGGGGATTCTCGGCAGCGCCATGGGACGCTGTAGCAGGTGCTTGAATCACCTTCCCTCGGAAACGATTTGTAGTAAATGACCGAATTTATGGCTCATCGATGAGTCAAATTTCAACTAAAGTATCAAAAATACGAAAAAAGTCTATAGCAACTAACGAGATAAACTTTCGACCCTGTTGTGAATCTCCAAAGTTAGTAATTTTTAGGAGTCATTATTTGAAATAAACTTCCTTTACAACTTGCGTTAGAATATTCAGAGATGAGCTATTGTGGCCCCTGTAATCCACAGAAAACTTAAAGAAATTAACAGTAGAAATAAAGAAACTTCCGCCTACTATCTAAAAAGTTTTACCGCTTCCATGTATCGGTGATGAGTATCGAATGGGTTAAACGAAATTAATGGAACAGAATATTTCAAATTCTACAGAATGAAAATTTTCAAAGCTCCGTATAATATTTTCCTTGATCGAACACACATTTCTGAATTTACAGCAATCTATCAATCTATCAATAGAATTTCAGTCGATAAGATGTCAGCTACAAATATACCATTGTTTAAACATGTTTTGTACACATCCGAATGGTGACAACAGTAGCCTAAACACATCAACGACCGAGTGAACCATCATCGGTATCACGTTCGACGATAGCCAATGTCGGCTAACGCTTTATCGTACCCATTTTTAGTCGGACAAAAAGGGAAACGAACACGACGGAAAGTTAGCCACGTGTCGCGAAATATTTATAGAGACCGGAATATCATCACGTCCTACGTATGGGGAAGGACGGCCAAACAAGGTGCAAAAAGATTTGTATGCCGCCGCGTGGCTTCCTCCCTGGCCGTCTCCGTTCAACCGCAGGAACTGACAAAATTTTTATATGGAAGTTGCCATCAACACTTATAAATAATCGACTCGGTGACGCGCGAGATTAGGCTACGGCGAATTGATCTATCGTCGCTAATGATCGCGAGATTATTTATCGATACGCCTAAGTACTCACCGGCTACCAGGTGACACGAGCGCAACATGAATCATATGAAACTATTATAATATACTCCTCTGTGTGGAATGTCCTTTGGAGTGGGCCTGAAAATAGCCGTTCACAGATAAATGGCTACGTCCTGTGTCTACTGCGGTCCCATCGGTTGAATAAAGGGGATGGTGGTAATGTGGAATACCCGTCTTGTCTGAGGATAGTAAAAGACTCAATTATAGAAATGAATTGAAATATGCTGCGTTCCTTATTATTTGATATTGTGTTTGGCAACTGAATTTATATCTATATTATTAAAATTCTGTCACAGGGGATACACAGATTGCCACAAATCTATTATACCATTCCAATATTTAATAAAGACTGCAGAATCAATATAACTGCTGCTATAATTAGTAGGTTCTAGAATTTTATAGAAATTCTATATAAACTATGCTGCATCCCTTCAATTTCTTTATCACCTCCGTAATTCGTAAATCTACTCTATAGTAGGTGAGTGCTGTCTCTGTAAATGGCATAAAGTGGTCATTTTCACTATTGAATGAAAATTATGATCCCTGTTCAAGTAACAACTCGTTGCGTCCGCTACGGTCACAACATTCGATAAAGGCAGCAACACTTGCAGCGTATTACCTTTGCAAAACGACAAGTCATCATCCTCGCTGCTTCTTTGCCATTCAGAAAAGACGATAATATCTATAGTATTACCTCTGTGAGCGATAAGTCTCCACCTCTACTAAGTACTTCCTCGTCATTCGATAAAGACGGCAACAACAGTGTGCTGTCTCTCTAAGTGGCGATGCGTATTCGCGTCACTTTTCCGTCATTCAACGAAGATATTCGTAGTTTTGATCCTTTGAGCGGTAAATCATCGACTCTTACATTTCTACATTATAAAAGGGATAATGCAGTGCTATCTTCCTGACAATAACTGTACTCGCCATTGTTCCATTTGAAAAAGGAGACAATACCTACAGTATTAGCTCTAACAATGATACGCCTATCTTACAGAAGCTCAGGATCGTATCCTGTTTCATAAGAGGGTACATCATTTTCAAGTATAAATCTTTCCCATAAGTAATTACCGAATAAGAAATTCATGATTTTTTTTTTTTTTAAGTAAAATATAAAATGACGGAGTTAATAAATAATAATGAATGTTCTCGGCAAGGATTGAAGAGATCTGTTTGCAGTTGATAGGCTTCGAATGTTTTATGAATTTATTTAATTATACATTTTTGCAAAATTTTAACTCAATCAAGTCTGAGAAATGTATAACTCAGAGATCCATTTGTAATAAATCTGAGGCTTTACGATCTTATTTAATTACACGTTGGTTTATCGTTCGAATGCGATCAGGCATCTTGAACGATCGCAACGTTAATCTGTTAGCAGTGAATCTTGAATTCCTGCGAATTTCACTAATTACAAGCAGCCCTCGTGAACGAATTAATTCCCAGCTCCGTCTACGGCAAATTTCAAGCTTCCAACTTAACTGTTTTTAATTAATACTGATCTCTTGGACTCGCAACAAGTAGGCAATGTTTCGCAAAATATATTTAAATAATTTTTATTTGTTGCTGATCGTTTTAAAACTTTCGTGAGATTTTCAGTGTCTATTTTTGAACAAAATCCACTTAAAAAATGAAACGAGCATAAAAAGTATTAAATTACTCTAAATTTCAGTAACAAAATTATTCAAAGATATTTGTTGTCTAAATTCTTTGTACATTTATCAATTTTGAAATATGTCCTTGAACAGAATTCAAGAGAAAGGGACGTGAAATGTTTTCTCACTTTATCAGCTACCCGTGCCAGCCACAAAATTCTGAAATCACTTATGCTAAGTTGTTCTGCAAGTTTTCTGCTGATTTATCGCGAATCCACTTCAATTAGAATTCTCATGCCTGCGCCGTTCACTTAATCCTTCATTTGCCAGACTGGTATCGCCGCGAGTTGATTCGCGAATTAATAACCAACAGCAAAAAATATCACGATCTACATGATATACATAGATAACCGAGTGCATTAACCATACACCGTGCTTAAGGAAAATAGTGTTATAGGGGAACCTCACCACTGGTTTTATACCTGAAAATTACTAGATATTGGCCATTTCTGAATTATTACATTAGTAATTTAATAATGTCTAATCACTAAATTATTAATTTTCATAGAAGTTAACTAATTTCTAAGTTCGGTTAAATTAGTAATTTAGTAGTTCACTACTATAAGATAAATGGTTATGCCTCCTTTCTATATACTACCATTTTCCCAAGAGGAGACTGTGGTTACTAAATTATTAATTACTATTAGTAAATTTACACTTTGAAAAAATTACTAAACTTTAACTTAATCCAAGCATAACCTAGTTTCGATGCGTACTAATTTCCATGTTACCATTTCTCCTAGGGAAACCTATGGTATGCGGTATCTAACGCAACGGTTCTATGGTTTCGAGCAGCCTTCCGTTTAGGGACTTTTGCTCTCCATTCTGGGGCAACTTGTAGCTCAGACGTTCGAGCGTTTCAAGCTCTTTCCCGGATTCAAACGAAAAAAAAACAAAGACAAGCTGAACAAATTTGACACTTCCACTTGGTGTTTCCTAATTGTTCGTTAAGCTTTCATTGAATTTCCTATTCGTCACCGACGTTATTATGGTTAATGAGTCGGTCAACCCGTTGCGGGCAGAGAGACGTCGCGAGTGGCAACGGACCAACATAACGTGCCAGTGATTTACCGTCCATAAAAGTTCGGTGGGTCTATTTTTGTCCACCTCCCACCTCATCTGGAGCAAGACGATTCCTTCGTCTGGTTGCAGACGCGGGCAGCTTCCGTCGCCGTTGCATCCCAGTGTGAAAGAAAAACAGAAAAGAGAGAGGGACTTCTCTGGCCCACTTGCCGTGACTTGACTCGAGTCGACTCGTTGCACTCGGCTCCGTGTGTTGAAACCAGTCGAGTGACGTCACGTATAATTAGTTCTTTGATTCTCTCCTTCTCTCTCCATCCCTCCCTCGCCCCTTCTTCTGACACTGCTTTTTTCTGCCCCCTCCCCCGTTCCCTGCAGGCTCCCGTGTCTCGTCTATTCCAAACGAGTCTCCTCTGTTGTCGCTGCTCGCAGTGATGTAATTGAATCTGTCCAGAAGATTAGCAGTTTTAGGCTCTGATAACGACACACAACGGTTGCATAATCGAAGCCGTTGCGTCTGACCACCACTTTGTGTACGTCGATGATTAAAGAAACACTCGAGCTATTTTCGTTTCAGAAAAATATCGAAATCTCTCGTGCAATCGTTGTACGAAACGTTTAATCGCTGGAGGTCGGGGTGCTGCTTCGTTTAGGGACAAATGCAGGTTTCTCGGTAAATCCGTAGGTCCAAGTCGGTAACATTCCCTTGACATACTGCCGGTGATCTCCCCGTATCGCTGACGACTTTCAATACGATGGACGTACAAAGGACACGGTGAACTTAATTCGTACTTGGAATCGTTATCGTGGTCTACGATAGGATGATGTTGATCAGGGAATATGGTTGTTGTGCATGGAAAATGACAGAAAACCGATTAAATGTATGATATTCTTTGTATGTCCAGTTAGATCGATCACGGTTTGCGGGTAGGGAGTTAATTAAACAGGTGTTTTTCCAAGTGCCTACTAAAATGCCATCCGGTTACGCTACTGACTGTCCCACTCTCGGTGTATCTCCTTTTCTTTCCCTCCCAGAGGAATACCCTCTCTCCGTTTCGCTCCCGGGATCCCTCCTCGTCCGTCTTCCCGCCTCGCTTATCTCGCCGTGGCTAAAAATAGACCCTGTCACGGCCATCGGCGACATTTTAAAAAGTTCAAGCCGCACACAGGCGGCCGGACGACGAGCTTCGAACCGAGACCACGAGTGAAACCCAGGGAATTAGCGCCTCCTCGACATATCCCTAGCTGGTAGGTGGCGCCTTCTCGCGAGCTCGTGTCACCTATTGCCTCCACCTGTTGCCTGCGAATGTGAATCGTTCTCTGTGTCGACTCGGTCGGTACATCGTCGGCAAACTAGCCTTCCCTAGGGAAAATGATGATATAGGGGAAGGAAACCTTACCACTCGTCTCGTGTTACTTTGCCTACTAATATTGATAATATTAGCAGTGATGAGGGATATACTGGTATTACTATTTATTAGTAATATTATTAATAATCAACAGTTACGATGCATTAAACTTAGGTTAGGTGAGCGTAGGTATAATTATATTATAGCGTAGGTATAATTAGGTATAATTATAGAGCGTAGGTATAATTATAGAGCGTAGGTGAGCTTAGGTTAATAATTACTTTAAAGAGAACTGGTTAATTTAGTAATGGGTAAAATAGACGATGAGCTAGGTATAATATTGAGGAATTTTCGAGTGTCAGACGGATAGCGAGCCTTTCTTCCCCTACACGCCATTTTCTCTATGGAAACCTAACTCACCTTTTCGAATTTATTATTTTTCCTTATATAAACTTTCTACTTCTAGTTCTAATTCAATCTATGTGTTATGCAATTGGATAACTGAAGGTATATTTTATAATTGCAATCTTAGCGTTTCATGTTCATTTTGAGATACATGGAAAGTTGTAAACTATAATTCATCTCATCTATAATTCATCAAATCTCATCTGGCACAAAGCAATGATTCGGATCAGTTGTTTTTAGCTGTCGATGCCAACACCCTATCAATATATTGAACAATATTCAACCGAAGATAACAATAAACATGATAACACATGGATACATGTTTATCAATTAAAATGTTCGTCACAAAGACGTTATCTTGTTTCTTTTCGTCAGACCTTTTGTGAAAACGTGTACAAGTCTTCCATGACGTTCGGGGCTCGTGTAAATCTCTTAGCAACTTGGTAATTTCATTTTGCGAACCTTGCAAAATTACCAGAAAACAAAAATAAGATGAAAAATAATAGCATAAAGTATTAGATGTTAAAATAACAAATACGTAACGCTGGTTATCAAGATAGTAATACAAATAATCACTTTTCACAGTAATATTTTTATTACATGAAATTTTGAAATAAGTACTGTGTTATGATGAAGCAAAAAATAGATCCTTGATATTCGACATGTTTAGTAAAAGCTTGGGGGATCGGGTTCGCCCTAGGCCAGTGTTGACGAACCCATGACCCAATTCGGGGGTCCATGAGACAGTTTCAAGGTATCCGGGCGAACGTTCAGAAAATCTAAGTTTTGTAAATTATATAAAAAGGTTGAGATTTCGGATTTATGCAAAATATAAAAAGAATTTCTTTGTCACTGACCAGTGACGTTTAATTATAAAATTTTCAATTTGATTCTGACCCAATGCTTGCTGCACACGTAACAAACACAATAACTCCAACATCTTTGCCAATACATACGTAATTTCGTAATTTCTGCCGAATCGAGGTAATACATTGCCCGAGGGTACCCCAAAGCTTGCCCTCTCCCCGTTGCAGATATTAGTAAAAACGAGGCACGGATAAATGGAACAACTTCCTTTCTCCCACCTACGTGAAACCGACGAGATATTACATAATCGTGTTCTTGGAGCGATTACCAAAGAGTATGAGGGCAATTTTTCGTCTGGACGGGATTCGGTCGCTTCCTTTTGACCTCGATCTACTATCGAACTCCCACCGAGATGTTTTATCTTGACTTTTACCTTCACCAACCGGTGGTTCGGTTTCAGGCGAACGGAAATTGAAATCAGGCTAGTTAGCAAGAAGATTTCTTTGATCTTCTTATTTCTAACGTTATTAATATTAATAATATTATTGATACTCGAGAATTGCTAGATATTAGAACTAAGTTGGGTCAGGATTAAGTTAAACACGATGAATATCTCGCTTAGCAATTATTTCGAAGGGGTTTGGTTGTTTTGTTAATTAGTAATTTAGTAATTTAGTAAATTAATGATTTGGTATTTTGGTAATTTGGTAATTTTATTACTTAGTAATTTGATAATTTGGTAATTTAATGATTTAGTAATTTGGTACCTCAGCAATTAGCAACTCTAAAATTTAGTAATTTAATAATCTAGTGATTTTGTAATGGACCTATCCTTGGAGTATAAGATCAAAGAATGAGATGTCCTCCCCCCACACCGCCATTTTTCCTAGGGAAACCTACGATATCTATCACTGTACGCAGTGTTATTTTGTTTCCCAACAAAATATCGAGATACACCGTTATCATTCTGAATGGCACCGTTTATGAACAAAGTAATTTCAATGTCGATATTCGATTATCACGAGGGATTGCACGAGATAAAAATAGCAGTCGTTTTTTTTCTTTATTAAACTCTTATCGGCGTTGTGTGCAAAGGGGCTGTTGCATTCATTAAAACCGTACGTCACTCGGAACCAAATCGATTGCACGGGACGTTTGATTTGCGCTCTTTCACAGTATCAAATGATCCGTAAAGGTGTAAGATTATCCGCCTCATCGGCCACGCTAAACAATCGATCTCGTCAAAGGTGATGCGTTTCCTGCGACGTTGAATGCAATGCCTCGTTGCTATTATTTCGCGAGTCTCCGGACGAGGATCAACCGTAAACGGTGGGTACAAGTAAAAATATGCTTTATAATACACTGTTCGATAAAAAGAAACTGCAACACCTGTAAAATAAATTTGCCAAAAAATATCACATATGTCATTTGGATTATTGAGAAACAAAAGTGACTATGAATACTTCTGTAGATAATCCTTCGTTAAAGGAGTTAATTACAGTGGTATTTTTTCTCAATGTAGCTTAGAAAACATATGTGATTTCTAAATTGGTGTGATCAAGATTTCTAGATATTGCAATTTTCTTTTGACGAGCAGTGTATCTTCTTGTTTACTTGGACTTCAACAATGAGGTTAACACCTTAGTAATTGGCCGTTTTAGTGACTCTTTTACGCTCTTTTGTTTGGTAGATCGCAAGATTGTTACGCTTACCTCTCACGATTTTGATGAATGAAGTCTGGTCGCGATTTAAGTCAGATTAGAATCTACATTCTAGATTTATTTTTTTTTAAACGTCATTGTATTCTTTCGAAATTTATTACTATAGACCTTCTAATGAAATTTGTTATATTGCAGCTTTATTTTACTTTTCTATTAGAATTATGAAAATTTCATTTAATGTTAAAATTTCAATTAATCTTAATTAAATTTTCTTTTTAATTTATCAGAAGTATAAACCTTCATAAATACTTTGCAAAATCTGAAGTATTTCTGTTTTTAAACCATTTGATAGCAGACAGTAGCAATACATCGGTGTTTTGTTATTTCATATTTTGTGGCAACATTTCTTTTACCAGAAGTTTCGACGAAACTTGAATGAACATCAGTGACACGATAAGTTCTTTTATTCTTTAGTTCATCGAATAATGTTGAATCGTTTGCTTCAGCCTTGAGCCTCAATTAAACGTTTTCGTCATATAGCGAGGCGTAGCGAGGGTGGTGCCGGAATAACAGAACCGTCAATTAACGAGCCAATTTCGACTCGTGCTCAATTCCAATTCTTCGATGTGACATTTCAGAAACTCGAGAATATTTCTTTTTCGATACCTTTCCCATTCTTTGGTACAACCCCATTTAGAAACTTGAATGTACTCACCCCTCTGGTTAATGGAAAATGAAAACAAAATCCGTGCTTCAGAAAAGAAAAGAGAATGATTAATAAATAAAAATGCCAAGTTACAAGTACAATTAAGATTTCAAAATGAAAAAAAAGTGACGTATCCCTAATTCAAAAGTAGAAATGAAATGTCTTGCATAATTTTAGAAAAATAACTTTTATGTAATTCATCTGCACGAATAAAACCATCGAGACGAAAATACCTTTTATATAATTTAACAACGGAAATGAAATATTGAAAGGAGGAGAAATGACTATTCATACAATTGACGAGCTCGAAAGAAATAAATAACGCGTACTGAAATTTAAATTAATTACACTCCGATTCGATGAATATAGTTTCTTCTTACATTCATGATAACTGTATCAACTGCTCAGAATTTTTACTTTTTAATTTAAAAACGCTGTTTTATACAAAACAAAGAACTATGCAAAATTGACGAAACTATATATTATTAGATTCCAAAAATGAACAAAGCTAAATTATTTTATGAGAATATGTTAAAATACTTGAATATTGTTCTGAAGTATGTTAATTAATATTTTCTTCTTCGTCGTTACCAGAAACCATAAAGTTATTAATCTTTTGAGCTATTTTCTATCACACCGATTTCTATATTCTACTTTTTCCATAGAAGCTGTTGTTTTAGTTTGTTGAACAGAAACCGTGTTGTAGGAATTCTGTGTTACAATTTGTAACTTACAAAAGGTTTACCTGTACTCGATTCAGTCGGGCGCTTTTTGTAACAATCTAGTTTACAAAAATCTTAATGCATACAAGAAATGAATTTTTTGAAACATCAAATTTTCCTTGTTCAGTGGCATAGAAGAACACAAATTCTGCTTCAATGGCTACGCCACTGTGCGAGATCTTTAACCGTTTTATATTGATGGACCACGCCTCCTCGTTTCAACGGTTGACGAAGTAAATCGACGAGACTCGACACTGCATTCTCAATGATCCGACATACTGACAAATTCATATCGATGACTTGACCAAAGGAAAACGATCGCAAATTAAACTGTACGTTTCGTTTTGCGATCTCCAATGTCGTGTAAGGAACCACTATCATTCTGAACATTTCAAATAATAATTAAAGTAACAATGAAATCTTTGTTTCCCTGATTATGTCAATAATTATTTACGCCAGTATACGTCAATTAAAAATGAAGATTTCAGTTAAAAAGGTATTGTTCTGGATATGCTCTGACTATTTAGGGCGGTGAATTTTAATGCAAATTCTATCAAATCTGTTAGGTGATAAAAATTTATTTACTTCAATCGCAATTGGAGAATTAATTCTTTTGGGGCGGGGGTGTTAGAAATGTTTGGCCTTCTGGGCGTCACTCGGTTTTATATGCAATAAATTAGAATAAAAATTATAAAACAGTCAAGGCACAGGATCAGTGTTGGTCTTATCATCTCCCATGATAGTTAATCCTATGACAATCTGATACAAATGAAATTTGACTTTCCTCCAAATTTGTATTTCTATTATTCAACACACTTAGTTAAGTTATTAGTAAATTACCAGATTATCAAATTATCAAATTACTAAGTAATAAAATTACCAAATTATTAATTTACTAAATTTCCAAATTATTAATTTAGTGGTTTACCAAATTTAGAGCAACCAAAGATTTAAGAACGACCTAGCTTACCAATTAAGAGTACGAAATAAGTTTTGAGGATTAATTTTCATGACTAACATTCTAATATAATATTACAGACACAAAGTCCTGATACCTGAAGTATCCAAATTTTGATAAACGTCCTAATACTTATGTACAACAGCGTTCTTCGAAGGGTTAAGAATGATAAAAAGACCGTGATTCAACCCCCTCATTCGTTTGCACGTCGCGCACATGATTCCCCGGGGGGGTTCGCCATGGGTCGGCCAAGTCCTTAACGAAACAGCATGCAAAACGACTCGGATTTTCCCTAAAAATCCGACTTTGTGGTACTCGTATCCGTTCCCGATTGCGAAACAGAAACACGAAGGTTTCGGTGTAGTACGCCTTTTAAATAATTCAAACGGAACATCCCGTAATCGGTCGGCCGAAGGATCGTGCCTACGTGCAAGCTAACACACGATCGTGTTCGTTGTTGTCTTCTGGGGTATACCTTCAAAAGTGAGGCAAGGTCTACGTTTGGAAACCACGTGCATCCTTGTCGGAACTGTGCCAGAGACGAGCAACGGACTACGAAGCATGACGAACGAGCTTTTGGCGAACGTAATTTGTGTTTCTCGATTCAAATCCCGGATTGGGACACCCTTTAACTCCCTGTCAACTTGATGGGGTATGGCGAATCCCGTATCATTTTTAAATTTATGAATAATTCGGAAATTGGGAATCTTAACGCGTTCGATCGATTCATTTTCAATCGAAAGCTTTCAGTCTGGTACCTTGTATTACTAGTTTAATATTAATCGTTTGCACTCGTAGGATTTTTGGATATGTTCGAGTGTATCCTTCTTTTCCAGCAAAGCTTCCAAAAACCAAAAGCACTGTTTTGGAAGTGAAGAGTTTCAAATGCTTATGAATCTGTATATTTTTATTCCATTCGTCAATTTTCTTTATTTCAGTATAAATAAAATTTGAATTTTACGTTTTAAAATACTCTAGTAAATTAAATATGCCATCCCATAGGCGCCATTTCTTTTTCCTACTAATTTGTTAGCCAGTCATCGATTATCACCGTGATAATAGAAAAAAGGAGTTAAAAAAATGAATAGCCTTGCTAATATTGGAAATAATATAAATTAGTGAATTAAAGTGTAAAATTTGAAAATTCACGTATAGATGTCCACTTCCACTGTGACAGTGAATAGTTAACTTGAGATAGAAGTAAAAACCGATTAGTATAAGTAGATATATACTTTCAAACGGTGCTGTATGTAAAAATCGTTTATAGACGAATGGTTTCAGGTATTTTTCCATAAAAATGGCAATCCTGCACGTCATCCGTCTGGTTTAATCGTCTACGGATATCCAATGGCTATAATTTCCTGTCAACGATTCGTTTTTCCGCGGTGTTTCGTAATAAAAATAGAGACGGAAAAAACAACGAATAATCGGTCGGAAATTATCCAGTTATACAGCCGTGATGTATAAGCCTGGCATTGATTATTATTTGCAGCCTGGCCGAACGTCTCTTTGCACGGGAAACAAAATTTTGTACCTGTGAAACTGGATTCGTTTGATTCTGGGATGTTTCCATATATTCTTTGGAATGTATAATAACTGAGTCATTAATGTTAAATTATACGATTCGAGAAGTGGGAATTCAAAATTAACACTTTTAGGGAAAGATATTTCTAATTTACAAAGAAAGTTAAAATCAAAAAAAGAAATTTAGGACTGTGCAATTTAGAAGTTAATAATTTCAAGAATAATGTCATTAAGTTTGCAAAAAGGTGAGAAGAAATAGAAAAACTAATAATTATTATTTTATAAAAATTTGAGAAACAAGGAAAGGAATTCTAAGAGTTGTGCTATAAATAGGAAGGATATGGTTAATTTTAAGCAATAGCATGCAAATTGTTCGGTTTTAATATCTTAATTACGCTTGAGCCAGGGAATGATGGAACCGATTTATTAATCGGGCAATTAATATACGATAATGAACAAAAAAATGGTAATGAGATCGAAAGAATATTTCTTTATGTTATTATTTATAACTGTAGCTTACCGTATTCGGTATAGAATAAATTATTCACGCAATATTATATTGAATATTACTTTCTGTCCTTATTATTCCAGTCGTGTCTTCTTCTCTTTATTATTTGGTGATTTAACTGAGTGATTCGTTCGAAAAATTCGAAATGTTATTTCAAAAATAACTTCATCATAATCGTATACTTCATCTTTAATTTAAATATCTATACTCTATACAGTATAAAATACTAAAAACGAAATTCGCATTCTGACACTTTTTTTGCCAAATAACACAAAATTCAGATATAAGAGATAATTAGAAAGAAAAAAAGATATATACGCTATATTTATAATAATGAAAACATTACTGATGAAGTCCTCGGTAATTAAAAGATATTCAAATATATTTTGTATTATCAGTAGCCTGCTTGTATTTATCATCTGAAAGATGTACTACCTATAAATAGAACGCGGTAATTTACGAAATATCGGTCATAAAATTATCTGTTAATTATAGATCGGTTAATGTTTCCCTGAAGTATCCTGTTATAAAAATTAACGACGATGCACGTTTTCCTTCACTCGAATATTGCTCAAAATAACTGGTTGCCTTCTATCCTATGTGCTATAATGCATCCTAATTATGTTGTCAGTCTTATCTTGAAGTATACTACTGAAGTTATAAACTGTCTAAAAAGTTGCAATCCCTTAGTTTGAAGGCATTGGCATCGCCATGTTTCTTTTGGCATGTGTACACCAGATTTCTTTACATTAGATTTACTTTCAATTTTTCCTTAGATTTCACTCACTTTTAAGTTAAGTTTGGGTTAAGTTTGACTTAGGTTTGAATTAAGTTTGGGTGAAGTTTTGCTTAGCTTTAAGTTAAGTTTGAATTAAGTTTGTGTTAGGTTCAGGTTAGTTTTAAATTAGATTTAAGTTAAGTTTGACTTAGTTTTGTGGTAAGTTTGACTTGGTTTCAAGTCAGTTTTGAGTTCGGCTCAACATTGAAGTTATCTCGAACAAATGTTTAGGTAATGCGTTATCTCCACCAATTTATATTCGATGCGTCGGACCGAGTTGAAATTTTGGCGACGATACCGATAACGGCCTTACCTTCCAAAGTTAAACCACCTTCTTGAAAAGAAAGGCGGGAATTTCTCAAAGACCCGATTCGATCTCAATCAGTGGTCAAAAGGAACGCTAGTCACGCACTAGATCTGGCGGTGGAGGGCACGGTGAAAGGGGGCCTTTTCTTTTTCGAAACTACTCGTCGCAGCCTGCTCGTCGGCTCGAGCGTGTACGCGTTCTGGCTTCGAGGAAGCGCGAGTACGCGATTATATCTCAAAAATAGACCGTGCGCGAACTCGTTGCTCGTTAGTCGTAGCCACCCTACACGACCGTCAAAGCCATCGTTCTCCGCGTGGTCCTTTCTCAGCCAGTTTGACGGTGAACCTTTGAGGTGCTAGTCGTGCTTCACGAGTTCCGTGATCCATGTGCTACGAAAAGAATACAGAACACTTGGTGTGGTTTTTGGTGACAAAATCGATGATGCTTTGAATAATAATCGAGCCTGTGTTGATACTCGTTCAAATGGTTCGAAGTTGATTTTGCTGGTTTTAGGGTAATCGGTGATTTTGGTGGTGATTTGATACTTTTGTCAATGAAAATTAAACAGATTTTGAAAGAACCTTATTCTTAAGGTAGTAGGTATATTCAGGGATTTAAAGGGGTGCGTTTGTATTTAGGTATAAATATTAATGGAGCACTTTTGATTAACGTATGGTTGCTTGGTGATTCTGTTTGAGATTACGTGATACTTGATTTATTTATCGGTGATCTTGAAAGATAATTGTCAAATTTGTTGGATTAAATTTGACTGTGGTTAATTAGTTTCATGGTAAATATAATTTGGAAGATTTTCACGTATAAAACTGTATGGTCTTGTTATAGAAAATTATTATTGAAGGTCTTATCATATCTAGAATTTTTTAATCCAGTGTTTTTGGATAATCTCGATAGATATTAATTTGTTAGATAAAATTCATTGTGACAATTAAAATTTACTCAATGAATAAAAATGATTAAATTCTTTGCTGTACACATCTACCAGAATTTACTGTAACTTTCAATAAACTAGGGAAATAAATTAAATTGATGAAAAACATTAAAGATTCTGATTACGTTAGAAGAAATAATGTTTGACGTATTCATATGTGCTAATTCTCTGACCTTATTCCACTAGAATAGATATCGAAACGAATTTTCTGGGCCCACACTCTGCCAATCATTTGATGCCTTCAATTAACCTTACCACTGTTCATCGAACGATCATCAAACTTCTTTTTTTTTTTCCAGTAATAAACCATGTATCGTTTTGGTTCTACATCAGCTGACATTAATTCATTCCATTTAAAATTGATATTAACACGAATATATTTGCAGTCGATCACGTCACAGGACTCCTAAATTAATATCAATTAATTTTGATTATAAATATTCGGGACGATCACCATTTAATTATTTTTAATACCCAACGTTCATGATTGATTAGTTCTCAGACGACAAACAGCTGAGACAGCAAATATTCAAATTTATTTTCTACATTATTTACATTCTTTAAATATGAAATCGCTTTGTTAAGTATATTTTTCAATTCAAATATTATTTTTGACATTTTTAAGTTATATTTGAATTCAAGATCGAGCCACGAATTTTGGTTACGAAAGAAGCCTACGTCGTTGCAATTATCTACCCTTAATCGCACGTATAATTTTATTTCTACTGTATCATTAAATACACATCAAATACATTCGATTCTGTAGCAATGCAGAACTAAGTTAATTCTTTTCTACGTACGACCAAGCTAATCGGCAGTCATCAGCCAAGCATCGGCTTCTTTCGAATAAGTCAAGAGACTTTCTTGTCAGTTCGACATAGACTGTTACGGGTCTCGGTTCTCCTTTGCTTCGTCCTCGATCGATCAAGTCTTTATTTTTTCTTCGTATATTCAGTGTGTTATAAATGGAAGTTTTCTATTTTGAATTTGATAAAATTAGTAGAATTCGTTTATAAGTCTTATGAAGTGCATGCAGTGTTGGTCGATTTTTATTCATGTTTTGTTGGATAAATTTTGTGAAAAGCAGAGTGTGTCGAAGGAAATTTTGCAGATGATTTCGTAGAATTTGGTGGAAAGCAGTGGTGATTCGTTATTATTATATCGGATAGGTGATCACGGCAACACGTGGGATTTTCTGTGGAAATTCTAATGTCGAAATAAAGATAAAAGTAACGATATCTGTGTCAAGAATAACTCGTTCCAGGTGTTACTGGACGTGTTCGAAAAATCGTACAAATGTGTGAAATTTGCATTTTAATCGCGACGTGTTGATCATTGGTTAAACGAAAATTTGAATGATTTATTATAGTGAAAATCAGTCTTTTCTTTTTTTTAGGTTTAACTTTGAACGAACAATAAACGTTTTCTTGATAAATTAACGTAGGAAGAAATATTAAATGATAGAAAGATTTTTTTTTTCCTACGATATCGATATATTTCGAATTAACACTTTTAGAAACGATCAATAATGTTTCGGGGTTTATATTATTGGCAGTTGGATAAAAATACTGTAAGTTTCTGTCATTCATACACTACACCCTGAATTTCTTGTTTATGAACAAAGTCACTCTAAAATATTTCAGTTCGCAACTTCTGAAATTCCCAATTAATTAAATTACACTTGATCACTCAATGTAATTTACAATTACTATTTTTACTTTGTAAAGTGAAACAATTTTTAAAGACATTTTGTATAATTGGAGGATTCTCTAATTTTGTATAAGGCTCGTCGAAAGTTAAATATTTCTGGTGCAATTGAAAAATTTGTTATACTTCTTTGGATTTACGCTTGAAAAAGAATTGTTTTCTGTTACAAGATGGTCGCTCAAAGGTGTCGATCATTGTTATTCTGCGGTCATTTTCGAAAGTGCTTCGCACGGGTACTCCATTGGGAAGCTCAAGACCACCGAACGCTCGAAATTGTTATATAATCGTGATATGTTGTTTCTTGGTTTAACGAATTGCAGCAAAAAGCAGGAAGTCAGTTTTGTAGTTCTGATTCCTTATTTTGTACGAATTTTCTGATTCATTTAAATAACTTCTAAGTAGATTGGTGTATTGGTTTATTAATACAAATATTATTGCAAATGTTGATGAAAAATCACCATAGACGCTTCCATTAAATCTTAATCTTTCAATTGACATACCATAAGTACCATTTTGCAATACTTTTATGTCATGAAATTTGCATTAAAGTGTATATGTTTTAAAATTGACCATAATTCTCTATAACTGGTGACTAGCCATTTTGTGTTAATAAAATTAATGCAGGCCTGGTGCAGTCATTTTCATGAAACATTTAACTTCAAATCGATGTGCTATAAATGATATTTTTATGTCGTCAAATCATGTCAGATCTTTTATGTTTTAACCCAGCATATTCTGTATTCTATAATAACACTTATTTTAATATCGATCATATTTGCTTGTTTTGATTTGGTTATTTTCATAATTTAATTACGTTCGTCGGATAACCGGAGGACTTATTTTTGAATGAAATCAGACGAAATTTTGGCAAGGAAATAACGAAACTGGATCTATGATCTATGAATATCTATTTCGGTCTTCGCATGTAATAAATGTCTGTACATTCCATCGTGGAAGTCAGTGTCAATTCTAAAATAACTCGTTATCTGAAACGTTCGGATTCGGAATGATCTATCTTGAATCTTAGATGTAGCAACCCAAAACGATCTATCGATTACAACGTTCCGCAGATGTTCCTGATAGCATTATGAAATTCCAGTTTATCTTCGACATCTGCGTGTAAATTGTATGTTCCTCGGGAAAACAGATTATTTGTCCTCGTCGATAAAATTCCTTCGCTTATTTGATTTGTACTTGTCGCAAATGAATATACATTTTGGTGAAACGATTGCTTACCGAACTGTGAACACTCGTTTAAATAACTTACTGTGTTCTTAATGAAATGTAGAAACTCTAGTGAAATTTTAACACTTACAATTGTAAGAATTGAATTATCAAAGAAACATGATTGTATCACCACCAAAATTACCAACCCAAAAAATGAAAATCAACAATCGAAATAATTTGTTATTTAAATCTCTAGCAGTTATGAATGGATAAAACAAGAAACGTAATTCAATTTCTGAATACAAGAAAGAAAATCTTTGGTATTGATATGGTCGAATAAAATTTGCTTAAATGTACGAAGATCGATAAAAAATGATTCAGTGAAAATGATCAGTGTTTCTCGGACGGCAGAACTAACTGCATGGCACAGGGACCAAAAAATCGAAAGTTTTAAAACGCCTGTCTTTATATAATAATTAACTATTTGTTCAAAACATTATTTTAAATATTAATTCAAATTTAACCATATCCCAAGTAATACCTCAGTGATTCTAAGTTTATCAATTCCATTTTGCAATTGTACCTAGGATAAATTACTAGGTATTACTAGTAATACAAATACACATAATCCAATAATCTTGGAACCTAAAATAAGGTCGATACAATTCTGTGTATTAAATTTTCTAAATCCCATTTTACAATTTACTACACCATACCGCGAGTATAACATAATTCCACGCATTTTTATAATAAATCTGTGACACGAGTGTAAACTGGTCGTTATAAGGCAAGTGGTTAAAGTGTCCAGCGACGAAAGAACATCCGAGGACCATGGATTCGGTACGAGACCTGAAGAGATTGTTGTACGAGAGGACCGAGGCTCTTCGTCGTCGGGACGAGATGATCGAGATATTGGAGAAAACGATCGAGGAACGAGACTCGACTATTCGTTACCTTCAGAACGAGATCGATAAGTTCCGACAGATCGTCGATTTCAGTTTGGCCTCCAGCGGCATTGGTCCTAACCAGAGGGCCAAGAGGCAGGCTATTTCCGCCGAACCTCTGGCCAAAGACAGCCGTATGATCGTTCACAAGTTTCCGAAGCCTCAAAGGTACCGAAAGTTTATTGGTTTCATCGCGTGAGGTGATCTCCCTGTTGGTTTATTTTAGTCACAAGATTTTAATAGAAGCCGGGGTTTTTTTTTATCTTCGAATCTTTTGATGGCGCACAATGTTTGTACAGGGTGCCATCGAATTCGTGGTACTGACGCGGAGGGGTGGTTGTTCAAAAATGTCTGTAATATGAAATTAAAAATGTTATTAACATTTTTTTTTTCTTTTTCAAATTTTATTTATTTCCTGAATACTTCGTCATCTGCTTCATTTGTAATTTCCAGTGCCTATTACGAGTATTTCTGGTTAATTTGATTAAAGAATTCGTAATAATATAAGTTGGATTTTTACGATAATTTATGGATGACGATAAAATAATTTCATTTATTAAATTGAGCCTCTAACAGTTTTTGCAAAAACTTCAATAAATCTCGAATTCGAAGTTTTATCTCAAGGTTTGAAAAAAAACCACACTCCGTAAAAGTGATCCTTATATTCGATTCGAGGCCAACCAGAGAGATCGATGACTTGACGATCGCCATAGCTATTATTAAGAGTGAAATTTAGTCGTTGGTTGCGTAATTGAGACTCATAGTTTCACCTATACAAATCACACTGCCGCAAAAGTACGTGACGAAGTGTTACAGCGAAATCGTTTTCAATGCAAACCACGTTCGCGTTGTTTCTTCAACCCTCTTTCATTCACCTTAACTTTCTAACCTTCTTTGAGAAAAAGAAAAATAGATTTGATGATTAAACATTGATCAGCAATTGCTCGAGGCTTAAATAAATAGAGTGAATTCAAAGGCATTAAAAGGCAAACTTAAGACAATTTAAATTTATACCCTTCTATCTAGAAAAGTAAGTTTAAAGTTGAATTTTTGGAGAAAACAAGCTAATGAAACTTTTTGAATAGTATTAATATTTCTATTCGTTATTTAACCCTTTAACGCTGTAACATTCGTTCTAAGAAGAAAATCATTTCTCGCAATTAATCAAAGTATGTATAATACTATAATAGTTTTCTTAGCGATTTTAAACATTACTTACAGAGCCGAACTCATCGTTGACTCTATCTGAGAATCGTTTGAAAAATCACAGAAATTTGCCACCCTAAATTATTTATCACCAAGTCAAAATATTAGAAAATAGAATGATTATTATTATACAGGATCGTTACAATCGATGTTCTCGTAACGCAAAGGGGATTTAATAATAGACGATTAGACTGTGGTTAGATTGTAGAAGAGCGCACTTATTCAAGGCACAACTTACGGTATCACAAAATGTGCAACAGGTGCAGAGGACGATAAACATAGTTCGGCGCTTTTGATGTTTCGCTCTGAGGGAACATTGACTGTGCGCGGTATTGAATGCACGGCATGAGTCGTTGACTTGGAAATCACCATTATAGGTGCTTAGAATCCTTTGATTCGGATTGTTACGACGTTTCTTTTGCAATGCTAATACGCTGCGAGGAACGAATCTCGTAACCGTGATTCGTGGAATGATTTGTTAAATGTCAGATGTGCGGGGTTCAAACACAATCACAAGCACAGTTCTTTAAGACTGTGGCACCGCTATATCGTCATGTGAATATAAAAAATTGGGGGCCATTGGCATCAATTATTCTGTCATGTTTCTAAAATTAGTTCTTTGCTATTAACACGTTGGTTGCCACAGTGAAAACGGACGTATGTGGTCAGACACGCTAAAACCCTGATTATTAAGGACGCAATTAATTAATTTTTTAAATTTAACCTTTAGATTTGATAGCCAGCATTGTTAGGTTAATATTAACGATGTCCACGGTTTGTTTCATTGTTTCTTTTATTAATTATTTGATTGCATAAAATCTTGGTGACCACCGTGGCGGCCAACGCGTTAAACGTTGCAACGTGGTAATTTGTTTAATTATTTAACCCTCGAATGGTGGAGCCTGGGTCAATGGTGGCCCAGACCTAGGAAAACTGCAAGAGTATTTTTAAATATTGGGAAATAATTTTTGAGGTAACAGTAGAAAATTTGGAAAGTAATAAAAATAGAGTAAAATGTTTTTAATTTAAATTGTAACTGTTTCAACAATCCACCGTCCAGTGGTTAATATATTTATATTCTTAAGTTTTACAAACTCTTTTTATTTTCTTTATATACAAACCAAGATTTAAATTTTGCAAATACTTTATGGAAAATACCAGGCCACTGATGAAAGTTACAACCAATTGTCACATTGTTAATCTGTCCAACCTTTGGAAATATTCAGTTGTTTAAATCTTTTATTATCCGCTGTTCTCGATCAGAAACCAGGGTTGAATAAAAAAAAAGTCGATTCTGTTTTTAATTCAAAGGTCTCGCGAGCTGATCAAAGCTGCCATTCTGGACAATGACTTCATGAAAAACTTGGAGCTGACGCAGATCAGAGAAATCGTGGATTGCATGTATCCGGTTTCGTTTTCGGCTGGTTCTACTATAATCCGAGAAGGAGATGTCGGCTCCATTGTATATGTTATGGAAGGTAAGTCATTAAATTTGTTCTTTTCTAAAACTATATTTTTTACACAAAAATACATGTATCAATTATAATAATCTATTCAGTGAAAGTAGAATGTTCGGAATATTTTTAAAAATTCACGTTAAAAATAAGCTGCATCTTTTATCAATATTGAGCACTTGATATGGTGGGTTCGATTGGCAATATTTCAGGAACTTGTGTTAATAAATAAACAGAGAAGAATAATTGTGAATAGCATTGCCATTATGGTAATAATATAAAAGATAAATAAATTATAAATTAATAAATTAACGAGTTCAATTTGTAATTTAGTCTATCCATTTCCACTATGGCAGTCGATTTTATTCAGGTAACTTGTGTGCATGGTATAAATAAAAATCTGCAGCTTTTATCAACAATACCATCCTAATAAATTATGAGCCCATGAATCGTTCCTGAAATTGAACACTTTGACTGCGACGCTTAAGGCGCTGAAAACTTCATTAAGTAAACCATTTATTTTTATGAAATTTTACGTATTATTTCCATTGCTCAGAATTGAGACTACTCGATACGACGATTTCTAATTAAATAATCGAAAGGATACTAATAATGCTGGTGACAGATTTCTATGGAAATCTAAGTGTCACCTACGTATGGCTTATTTTTAAAATTTTACAACGTTAGTCAAAAAACAATTCGTTTAACGTAACAACGCGAAATCGTGTTCGAATCGAAAATCGCAGCCAACTTTCGTGCTGGGTTCGTTTCATAAAAACCACGTTTCGTCGATCGGTGAATTGCCTCTTACTTCCGGTTCCGGTTAAACGCGTTTCAGACCCGCTTTGCGCAACGAGACTACAATTAAACACGGGCATAATGAGTCGACCGTAACGAAATCACGCGAATTTTTACGTGCCACAGACACGATTTAATCAACTGTGTAAACAGCCAGCGTTTACATCGCGTCGTGCAACGATTACGCAAACAATTATCACCGCGAATCTGTGCATTTCGAATAGGAAGAGATCTGTTTTGATAAAAAATTGGTACAAAAATAAAAAAGAAAAAAAAAGTAAACGAGTTATGTATCTTTGTCATCGTGCGAATTACGCTTCTGTTCGTTTCGTGACAAAAATTTAAATCGCTGTTGTGAGAAATCTCGTGGCGTCGTAGTACGATATTGTATAATAAATGCAAATGAAATTAATAAACAATGATGTTTGAAATGAGTTAAATAAGATACGGAAAATTTAAGAATAACCCACTGATGGTAATTATTTTCTTAATAACGAATTAAATTTTTATAAGTTATAAATTTATGATAAAAGGACTAATCGTCTCTGAAAATAAAACTCTGCAGCCTCGCGAAATATCATAAAATAATTCGGACTCTAAAATGTGAATTAATTAAAGCCATTCATGTCCTTCGTTCTTAATTCCAATATTATTTGGCCAATTTGCATACGTTAAATTTCTTCGTTGTAAAAAAAATCACAAAACATATAATATTAATTTACGTATGAACACTATATGAACTGTATTTTTTCCTCACGGTATCCATATTCATTGCGAGAATTTGCAATCGCACGGTTTTCCCAACGAATTCTTAAATCTGAACATTTCGAAGTGGAGGAGGCAATAACGCACGATTTCCTCCACAATTTTCCTTTCGTAAGGTACACATGAAAATTTCGTTTAGCATTCAATGAGCCATTTAATGATTTAATGGATTCAAATGCTGCCGTTATCTAACATCGGGATGAGAACCGCTGTCCTTTCTCTCTCGGAAGTTCGTGCACCGTAATAGCATAGCAATTAATGTGTCGATTAGGATATATTTATAAAATGGTACGTCTTCTTGTCGACTTGAACATGAAAATTAACTCGGAAAAGAATGATGGAATGATTGGAAAGATAGAAAATTACTTCTATTCACGTTTATGAAAGTGACACTAGATTTGTTAGATTTGTTATTAAAACTTTTCTTACATTTTATGTAGATTTTTGTACTTTGTATTATTCTAAAAATTGTATAAATTTACGACAAATTTTTAACACACACGGAACTTTTACCCCTTTTTTTTAATATAACTCATTTTACTGAAGGAACGTTAAAGAAGTTTGTTCTTAGTTGATTTTTGCAATTTAAGCTTTTATAAATGAAAGTTTCAATTTTATCCTAATGATTTTTTATCGATTTTTCAAAATTGATCAGTACTATCCCACGGCATTGCAAATAAATCGTAAAAAGTTAACATTCTTAACATAATCGGAAGAAATATCAATAAATGATGAAAGAAGCCATATAATTAAGATTGAATTTATATTATCGAAAACAATTAATTTACTTTAGAAATTTCCTAACAAATGTTTCCTCCATATATCAACCAAAAGCGTAACACTGAATTATGTTATCAAAGAAGAAATCAGGGTCAACAATTTCGTCGACCCTGTAATCGTTGAAAAATTGGGAAATAATAACACGACGAGACAAATAACTGAAGTAAATATATAAAACAGAGATGATTGCCGTATCAATCGTGAAACATGAAAAATAGTCCTGACTGAGATTGCTCCACGTTTGTGTGTAATCTTCCCACTATCTGATAAACACCCCGCACTCTACCTTTCGATCTTCTTCTCACAATTAAGGTATTATTATTTCATCGCGATTTAAGGGGATCAAGCAAGTAAATTAAGGAAAAATATACCTGACATTATTCTTATCATTCGTTTCTCACTGAACCGACCAAATTGGCTCTCAACTTTCAATATTACGGAAGGAAACTCTTTTCAAGAAATCATAATTATCAGAACAATATCAACTAGGGAAAGTAAATTTTTATATTCTTCGTTTGTGGTAAAGATTTTCAAAATATAGTCATTTTTGAAGGGTATACAATCTTTCAACTTTTTTTGAAATATACTCTCGATTTTTTAATTGTAAATTTTAATATCAACTGATTCGAGTATATGTGAATATACGTACATTTACATATTGTAATGGAAATCACGGAAATCTTAGGAAATGCAGCGTTACGGTTTGAATAATTATTTAATTAATAGACCGGCACGTGTTTCGAAAATATACTTCGATGTATTACGTAAACCTTTTTCCTATTCAAGTATTACAAATATTCGTATTAATACAATATCCAATGCTACAAATATATTTCCTGCATACATTTTTCATACAAATATTATCAAATACATCTCTGATGCACGTAAGTTCCCAATTTGAATCCTATCGTTACAAATAAATACCCAATCTTTGTATAAAAATTGCAAATAAAAAACGAAGTTACTCTTTACTCACACACGACTCATTATTCATTAAATAAATTTTTAGCTATAGCTTCTACGGTTTCTATGGTCTAAAATTTCTGCTTTTCAAACTATGATTCTGCATTTCAAAAATAAAAAATACTGGCGTAAAAAGTGATTGCATCGAAGTCACGAATACGTGATACCAACTGTTAAAGTATCATCTAAAGTGGTAAGCGTAGTTTCGAGCAAAAATATTCCAAAAATCCCGAATCTCGTTCACACGAACACCCAGTACATTCGTGGGAGTGGTTGGAGCAAGCCAGGTCTCTATCATTTGAGAACCGCTGTCCTTTCTCTCCCTAACAGCGGGCATAGTGGGGGATCGGTAGTCGGAGGGGAAGGGAGTTTCTCGTGCACGGTCTTTGCGGGCGTACTTTTCACCAGTCGTGAACGCTGTCAGTGAGCGTCAGTTTCGAAGGAATGGTCCTGCCGGTGTCCTCGTTCGTGTAACGCCAGGATTTTGCTCCTTTGTCAGAAGAACTCCGTTACAACTGTCAAACCTGGCTCGATTCGCTCTGGAATCGCCAGTGCGCGATATTAATCAAACGACCAATTTGTCGAATCGAAAGTTTGCGCCAGCGAAAACGGAACTGACCGTCTCATTGTTTCGATAACTGGATCCAGTTGCGCAACCGATCGATCCATCGATCTCTTACGGTACACTGTGGTCGCTAGACTCTTGGCTACGTGACAGTTCTCGTTGCAGCAACTCGAGGATCGTGATAGTGCTCCGAGGAGGATGAAAATTCTTGGATTTTCACGGCAGCATAGAAGGATTAAGATGGAAGTGGTGATTCTTCGATGAGAAAACCAACTGTTCAATTACCGTGATTATAGCCGAGGCCGAGACTCAACGAAAGATCGAGGAACGAGATTTATATCGCGTTTGTGCCGGGATCAGAAATAACTCGCTTACTGTTGCGCCTCTCGCGAGCCTGCTGTCGGTCGAACAATTCGAAACCGCAACACCCTCGATCCTCCTGCATCAGGTATCAAGGGAACGTCAGTCCTCGAACGAAGAATCCCGACCACGAACAAGCACATGTCTCCGTCCGTGATTTACAGCTGGGACACGAGCGAGCGAGTTTTGACTGGAGGGCTGACGTAAAAGTCAAACAGAAGCAGTCTGGTCGGAAAGACGTTCATCGATCTTTCTTCTGGAACAGCGCCAAAATCGGCGGTGCTGCATCGAATTTCATCGTTCCCACGATAAATCTTGCAGGCATCGTCAAAAAAGAAGCTTCAGCGATCGCAGTGAGTTAATGACTCCCGTTGATAGATCCCTATTCAACTCCTGGCTCCTGTATCCCAACTGACAAGGCTGATTCGATCGAGAAGCAAGCAGAAATTGGCAAAAAGTGTCCGTTCTAACGAATCATGCTCAAAATCCCACAAACAGAAGAAACATCGCGGGGTATTGTTCCTGACTGGTGTCCTTTAACGAGTCAGTGTTAAACACCCCATCGGAAAAACACACTTGTACCTCTTCTAGCGGAAGGAAACGTTTATACACCTTACGAGCGTCAAAGAAAAAACAGAAAACACCGAGTGACTCAGCCGTCAGACATGAAGGTTCGCAGTTATCCCGGTCGGGCGGTCCTGGAGGACACCGAGCTGCTCTTAGACCCCGATGCCACTCGAGGAAGAGCTATGGAGTTGTTATACGAGGCCAGCTGGCGCGAATGCGGAGTAAATTGGACGAGCAACGCCAGAAGCAAGCATTCGAAGGAACAAGAGGAGGAGTACAGGCAACCATACGCGGAGGTGATCTCTCAGCTGGAAGGTGTGCTGGAGGGTAGCAGGGTCGGTGGTTCGAACAGAGAGGAATCAGAATCGAGGAGGTCGAGCAGTACCGGCACCACGGATAGCGAATCATCCGAGGTGACTCAGCCTAGCAATAACCAAGGTGGATTCCTTATACCGAGACCGAGGCTGATCGTACCGGTTCACACCTACGCCAGGAGACGACGAACCGGCGCACCCCCTCCCGCCAGGAGGCGACAAATACGCCAAGGTATTACTGCAGATTTTGGATCAATTTTTTCGTTTAATTTAAATCCAATTTATAATCGAAGTATGCTGTGCGTGATCTTTCAATAGCATCATTAATCTCTCCGATCCGATGCTTTCAACGACTGGTAGAAATTGTTATAATTTTGAAAACGGTTGCTATCTTGAGTTCTGCTTTTTCAATACTTCAGTTTTTGACAATAAGTTTTGAGACAATTTCACAAACAAAAGTTTACGTAGTGTACCAACGTTTATGGGTGTGTACGTAGTACTTATACGGGGTCAGATTGCTCAAATTTTGTATAATCGAAAAGTTATTAGGGGTGTGCAACAGTTTTCATCGAAATTCTTAGATTGGCAACTATTAAACATGAAAATCATCAGATCTTTTCATATTTTGCACGTAATAATGGAAATATTTGCAATTTTTACCCGGTCGAACATGAACTCTAAGCAGAACTATCTCGTTATTCATCTCGACACCCGGCTTTCTACATACGATAAATATGCAGAAACGCCGGATTATCCAAATAGCGTAATCTTTATGCACCTCGAGGCTTTTCTTAAAACCTTCGAATACATCGAGCACGCGAGCATTTTTATAGCTGGTAGCCTTGCATTTAATCTATGCTTCGTTCGAAACTATGCGTTATCATTAAAGAGTAAACGTTCGCTCGAAGGTGTTTATTAAAAAATGCAGTACCGTATTAAGTGTTTGGTTCGTGCTCGTTGATATTCACGCTCTCGATCGATAAAACGTAGAAGTTAAAATATTCCGACGAATTCAGTGCGTGATGGCCATTTAAAGGTGATTGGAACATATCCTGAACGGATTCAATATTGGTCGATCATTGACTTCTGAACACGTGTGTGTTCTGGTATTCACTTGATGGTAGAATGATAAAAAATAAAACTTGCGAATATTTGATATCCATCGATTGACTGTCGATTAAAACATTAATATTCCATATTTGTATATTTAAGAATTTGGAAAATTATAGTCTCCTCGAGTAGTTTCACGACATTTCGGACACTACTTGCTGTGACGCAACTTGTGCGTCATATAAGGTGTTTGAATAACTAGGATAATAAAAAATAAAAATTTGTGAATATTCTATATCCATAGATTAACCATAAATTAAAATTTCAATATACTATATTTCTTTGCATATTTAAAAATTCACAAACATATAATCCTTGAAACAAAGAATATTATTTTCACTGTTTTGTAAAATGGATAAAACTGCTATATTTTCTAAAGGCGCTTCACGCTTCACGTTTAAAACCATAAAACGTGATATACGTAGAAAATATCGAAAATGTTTCCTAATTTTAAATTGAAATAGGATTCTTCTTTTTAATCCCCATTTATCAATCATCGCTCTTAGATTTATTAACTGGTTTTCGATACGAATCGGAAGGTTATCTCTGATTTATATTTCGTACGCTAAAAGCTTGCTGCAGACTTGATTGTAAGGAATATTAATGAAAATTCCTCGATATTTAAATCATAACAAATTTATCAATAAATTCTTTCTTTATCGTTGCTTTTTAATATTTTCGTAAGAATTCAACGAACAAGAGGTATCATAAACACCATCTATGCGTTATTATTTCATTAAACAAGTTATTTCTCTATTAAGAAGAAAAGAAATATGGGAAGACAATAAACGAGCGTGTTGAAATCGTATGAATGTCACGAAGGCTACTGAAACAATAAAAGAAGTTTATGGAAATGTGTTCAACGCTGGAAAATGTCAAGCGTTGCTTTAAGAGCGTTGATAATAATCTCTCGAAGAAAATGTGAACATCGTGAAGAACTTTTAAAGGCCGATTTCAAAATCACTCACTTTTTATAGAGTAATAGCTTCCAGCATTAAATTCAGATATCACAAATAATATTTCACGGTGCTTTTCTGTCATCAAATGGTGTTCAAATTCTTTACGTTTCGAAATCGACCATTCGACGTGCAACGACCTAATATTTCAAGTAGCCAGTGTTTCACGAATTTCGTTCTCAGTGCAGAAATTGTTAACAAAGAAACGCTCGGTTTACTTTCACCCACGAATACAAGGTTTCGATCGCAATTGAATCAAGGACAAGCTTTTTCCTGAGTCTGACTAAAGCTTAGGAGGTGTAAGATTCGAGCCGGATCTGGATGCCAGAACGAGTCTTCTCGGATATGTGTCGTCTAATTGACGTCGTTCTCTGCCCACGTGTGTATTGTGTCTAATTTTCTGATTAAACGGCTTCCTTTGTTGGCAAAGAGAGAGAAAAAAAAAAGAGGAAATTGACGTATCCTTGTTACGAATGTTGGTCGCAGACGCTACGTTTCTTAACCCTCGGGTCGATCGCGATTAAACGTAATTCAAGAGTACTTCAACTAAAATCGGGGTGTTAGATTTTTAAACGTAATATTTTGTATATCGGAGAAATGATATTTTAAAATTTAACAAATGACGATAAAGAAGAGTCTGAAATTAAATTTAATTCGTTGGTATATTTTCGTTAAATAAGTAGCGAAAGGAAGATACAAATTTTTGAATTATTTCAAAATTTATCTTTTTTGACATTATGTACCACTGCCATTTACATGTATCGCGGTAAATAAACGAAGAACCAGTCGTTTTGTATTAATGTTTATGCAGGCATCTTTATAAAACCTTAAACTTTAAATTGATGTACCATCAGTGTTATTTTATACTACTTTTATGTCATAAAATCTCAATTGACCATTATTCGTTATAACTCGCAATCAAGAATTTTATATTAAAAATACTTACGTAGACCCTATACAACTACTTTCACCAGATCTTAAACTTCAAATCGGCGTAGGACAAGCGCTATTTTACACCACTTTTATGTCATCAAATAGTAAGAGGACTGCTTGCGTTTCGAAATCGGCCATTTGATGTGACGCAATCTAATACGTTCTTCAAATATAACTCCCTAATCGCTCGTCGTAAAATTAGAATTAGATTTACCTCACAGTTTACGTCCCATAATCAGCACATAATGTTGGTCGTTAGAAGAAAAAATTGGAAAGTATTGAATACAAGACGCGAAGGTAACCGATGAAAATCAGCTGGCAGATTTAATTTTCCACTTTCTGGAGCACGAAACACGGTTATTCGTTAGAACGGTTTCTTCCTTAAAACTCGGTTTCATGAGAGAAGTATTTCATCGCGTCGCTTATTGTCTCTATTTCGGCACGAGAGAGTCTCATTTATTATTCATACTATGCTTTTCTCTTGCTTCGAACTTTCACGCCTTTCGAACGTACCGTATCTATGCTTCTGATCCTTTTTTTAAATTTATTTTAAACGTACGAGATCCAATCTGTTTCGATAAAATTGCGAGAAGAAAGTTGGGAAAACATGAATACCTTAGTAATAGAATATCCGAGCAAGGATAGTTTATTATTTTTGGCAAATATTTCGTACGAAAGTTCATAACACTTTTGCTTAAATAAATTTGACTTCGAGATTCTATGTTTTTTAATCAATATTATTTAAATCTGAAAAATCTCCGATGATTCTTAAACTACTTTGGGTACGTATTCATTTGAGAGCAAAAATCACGCTAGATGCTATCGAGAGTACGTACAGCGCTGAGGATCATGTTCAACTGACGGCAGACACTCTCAGTCCAGTGTCCACTTGCGATGAACGCTCTTGATAGCTTCTAACGCGAGTTTTACTCTAAAGTGTCTCGTGTCAAATTTTGTCTAAGATTAATAACTGATCGTGTTATTTTAAATCACTTGAAAAGTTATTAATTTGCGATCCAACAAAGCGAATAAATCGTACATACATTCTGCCATTATAAAGAAATGCTAATTTCAAAGCTGACGGATGCTTGTGTTAAACAACCAGTTCAACGAAGAGTTGTTCTACATTATTTCGTTTCGACTAATTAGATAATATTTACCGTCCCATTTATCATGCTTTATTGCCACTTGCATTTAATGTAACGTCACGGCAACGTGCATTTTCATAATCTGCTCGAAAGAAGCTTAGCGAGGGTGAAATGAAGCCATTTTCGTTGATGAAACCATCATGATCCGAATAATCGAGGTGTTAATCACCGTGGTGAAATTAATCAAATATTCTAAAAATCTAAATATAATTTTAAATTTGCTTCGATCACCATTTCCTAAATTATAGATACTCATCGAAATCGGAAGTAAAATTTCTTCAAGATTTATTAGAATCTATGTTTTCAGTACTTATTATATTCCGTGATTCCTATCGCAAATATTTATTACAAATGATAAGAAAATTGGTGTTTCTAAAAATGTCTAATTTTCTGTGACTCAACCGTACAACTCGCGTACTAAACGTGGCAAGGGTTAAACGGTCGACTCGTTCACAGAAATCCGTATCTCCGATCGTCTCACTAACCTACTAAAAGCCGCTTAAAAAAGACGCCTAGCAAACTCGCTGGACGGCTAACCGTAACAAACGGGACGAGAAAAACGATCTTGTAGTAAGTACCCTTGAAATGCGCGTTCAACTATATAGCCAGTCTGGCTCGGCCGCTAATGACGTTGGTCCGGCTAAAAAAACGGATATGTTGACCCAGTTCAAGCGCGGACAACGCGTCCTAACGCCCAGAACAGATAAACGGGAAGCAGAAAGAAAAAGATGTTAACGATCCGCTTTCGCAAACTCCGATGATCAAGGTCCAGCGGGAAACCGATCGGCGACAGAGGTTTCCTTCGTTTTTCTTGTCCGACTCAGAAACGAGATCGTCGCCAAGCTGGGTCAACGATAACAGACCGCTAGACCAAGTAAAGCGGGAGTTCAGTTACGCAGTTCTCGAATAAAAAGTCTCGTGGGGTATCGTATGCGAGGCATAAACTCTTTGTCCTGTTATGTCGTCATGCTAGGCGGTCTGCTTGTGCGTTCTACGAACACGGTGTGCACTTTGAAATCGTTCGGCTCGATACACTTCCGTTCTTTCATCGACGAAATTGTCCATTACTAGTTGCGGCCCGTACATGGACACTGCGTCACTGCAGCAACCCTGAAGTGAAAATTTGTAAAATTCAAATATTGTGAGTTGAAAACTTCAAAAATAATACCAACAAGTATCGTAGGTTATGTAGCTACGAGTTTAGATATTCTGCCGGAAATAATGAAATATGACGCGCCCCTATAATAATACTTTCAGTGATGTAATTTCGGTGGTAAAGAAGTCCTGGAACTCTTGCGGCTTGAACATTCGTCATTATTATTAGAAACATTGCAAAACTGCAGTGACAGGAAATAGCTGTCCATGTTAATAGAGTTAAGTGGCAGAAAATTTTAGTTTAATGAAAAAAGAAGATGCTAGGAACTTACGTTATCACTCGATATTTAACCCTTTCATTGCTACGTGTGTCTATAAGCGTTCGATATTTTTCTCTTGTATAATAAAATATTTAACTGTTGAATGACAAAGCCGGGTCAATCATGACCCAAACCTACGGTATATCGAATATTAACTAATCCAATTCTTAAACTGGAATATTTAAAATTTGTTCCTTCTGTCCAGAACTTGTTCAATGAATGATTTATTCAAATACAAATTCGGCAAAGTAATATTTATATAGACTATCTTTATAGAAAGTAAATATAAGTTTAATTGTTACACAACCAAGTTATTCATAATTTTTTAATCGAATTCGATACACATTGTCAGTTACGTAGACTTTGTTCGTTAAAAAGATATCTCTGGCTGCATAAATTGCCGACTGATTATTTAATCGAACTCTACAAGAATTCAAGAACAATATCTGTGTTCGTTAGCACAGAAGAACATCGAGAACAGTGGCAAATTAAGTTGCAAGGTTAAATTAATTAGTTGCAACAGCGTCCTTTAGAAATCTGGAGTTCAAGAGATTCCCTGGTGTTATCTTAATTATAAAGCATAAATATAGGGAGATATTTAAATAATTCATTCCAATTCTTTATAGATACTATTGGCGTAAAAATAAGAATTATTTAATAATCACTTGATTTATTGAATTTTAAAGTCAAAGTTTAATATCCCCTCAACTGTTAATTAATTTTTACGTTTGATATTTTACCGATTACCATTTACATTTTATTAAGATAATTGCGTAAATATAATTTGTCTTTGATTTCAAATAGAAATTGTAGCTCCGTGAAATCAAAGTGGAATACTGTTCGGTGAACGTCAGGAGAAATTATTTCTGGGCGCAGGAGAGCTATTAAATGTTGCAAAATTCGAAAGGACACTTCGTCGCGGCAGTATTAACGTAGAATTTCAAAATCGGTCGATCTGGTCCATAGTTCATGATGATCCTAAGCTGCTAATTTAAACAGTCACAGTTAACGACTGCATTCATAATTTCTTACGTACTTAAGAAATATAAACTTGAATCTGCTATAACAAATATTTGTTTAATTATGAATACTGAATTAATTAACTTTTTTTTTTATTCGAGCAATTTTAATCTCTTTGGAGATTATTTTACATTAATTAACTTTAAATTATTGCCCTCGTATCTTGCTTTAAAAATTATTGAAAATTAAATGATTGCTTAATTCAGATATTATGTAAAATTAAAAGATCTACTTTTTAATCCCCTTTGCTTTGACTAGAGATACTAATTATATTCTTCGGTAGAAATGAAAAAAAGAAATATTATTAAATTTATTTAAATTTTTACTGGCCTCGAAATAGAATGTTATCTTCTTTCTTCGGTTGGTTTCTTTCGTTTGAAATCTCTGCAGGGTCAGGTATAGCGGGTGGACTTTTCGTTCGCGTTTCTCATAGCTTGGGAACATCTGTGAATACCTGAAGTGCATTCAGGTACCTTCTTTCGCGCCGAAAATCTATACCTTGGGGAACACCTGTCTGATGAAACGAAATATTTACATTTGGGCAGAATTTCTCTTTTACAAAGTCTAGTCTAGTATAATGATATCTCGCCGTTTGACAATTCGAATGATATAGTTTGCGTATTTTTTCGTCTCGAAGACAAGTCATACAATTTTTCATTTTAAGGATCGAATGGGTAAAAATCAATCATCAGAATCCCAAGATTCCATAATTTAAAAATTGCAGAATTTTTCTTCTGGAACCTCGGAATTTTTCAATCCTTCAATCTCAGAATATCGCAATTTTAAAACCTGAACAACGATCCGTACAGGGTTTAATAAACACTACTCACTGTGAGGATTAAACACGAAAAAATGGCGCTGTAAATTTTCGAAGTAACCTCATGGGTGCTATATTTCCACCGTGGATACACGGTTAAACGGACTCTTCACTCCGACCCGTAATTACACGGTGTCTTGCGTAATTTCAATAGAAAGTTATGCTCTTGTTTCGCTGGTTAAGTGCATAGGTAATTAGAATGGTAAAAAGCAGTTAAATCGCGACTTTCTACGATACCCATATATTCTATGATATATGTAATTACAAAGGCGAGCAAATTTTTTAATGAATATCATTATTTCGAGAAAGAAATCAATTTGCGATTCTAAGATTATGAAAAATAACAAAATTATTTAATGTTCTGAAACTATTTACTGTAATCTTTATCATTCCAAATATACACTCAAATTGTATAATAATTTTTTGAAACGACATTTACGTTTCAGTTGTAGCAAATATTTTCTTATAAAGAATTTGAATATTTAAAGTGTTTCGAATCTGACAATATACAATTGTAAAACTTATCAATAAATCAGTTTTAGTACTCAAAATTTTGTTCTAAAAACAACAAAATCAGCGAAAATAATTGTGTCGCGTTGATCGGATTCGAATTTCCCGAATCAATGAAAATCTTCACTCGAAGATAAAAATCTGTTAAAGCAGTTCTCCTTTTATGAAACTGTAATTTATAAATTATAATTCACGTTGTTCATGTTTCGTGTGTACGAGGCAGCATACGCGTTTATCTGAATTTGCAGTAATAAATTAAACATCTTGGTAGATATTCAACGCTTCTAATTACAGGCTTCCTTTATTCTTCGCCGCAACACGAGACGATTACAGAACGATCTCGTTCGTTTATATCAAATTCTTTTCTTTCCTTTGAATGTTTGCAAACCGGGGTAACTTGAATGGACGTTTCCTTTGGAATCGATAGACATCTATCGTGCAAAAGAATGAAAGACAATGGAAGGTATTGTTACACAAATGTTGCTTGCAATCCTGTACTATTTTTACAAAAGTTTACTGACGATACTGACGTATGAAGAAATTAATTCTATCGTATATCAACAGTTTTGTATTAAATTTCTGTAGGCAAATATACTTTTCCATATTTGAAAGGCTTTACTGTTGTGGGCTTTGAAAAATTTTGAAAAATTTTCAAATATTGGTAAAATTTTGATGAATTTTTATCAAACGATCACGAATTTAGTTGGCAACTGAACATGATATATTATAATTACTAATCTAATAATTGACAACCTAATATAATATAATACAGTTCATTGCGACGAAAGTTGAAAACCTTCTCAACGAAAGCACTTTGAACACCCAAGTCACCCTGAAATGGGTAAAACATGACTTCTCTTTTTTTCTTTCTTTCGTAATCCACGATTCGTAACCGGGTAACGTTATTCCGTTAGGCATGCGTAATTATACTCGCTTTCCAAACTTTATCGCGTTTCGTACGAAACGGGAAAGCGTTGTCCGTTTTTCAAGTCCCTTCTTCGGGGTTTTGCGTGGTTATAAAAGACACGAGGAATAATAATCTCGAATAACGTAATAAATTACCGTAAGTTCTAAAATAATCGGAGTATTGGATTATAGTTTTCCTAATTATAATTAAAATACTTATTTATAAATATGTCAGTAACTAAGTTTCGTGCGATAAGCAGCGAGGCAACTTTATAAGTCAAACTTTATGTAAATTTCTTCTTTAATTGGTGTCCTGTAAATTACTATAAATAACTATTACTATTACTAAATTAATTACTAAACTAACTATTTATTACCTCGCTGTATTATTGAATTAACGACCTCGCGCCGAAATAATACATAATCCAAACTTAACATAACATTTTCAAATATTGAGACGAATGACGAGTTAACTTAAAGTATTCTGTTTCGTTGATATTATCCTTCATGTGTTATTAATTTTGAGAATTTTCTCAGATCAGGGATCTTCTTGAGAATTTTCAAACAGTAAATGCTGAATCAAGTCACCCATATCTTGCATTAGTTAAAGTTTCTGCTATTAAAAATCATTAATATGATTGTAATTTGTAATGGTTATCTGGTTGATTACAATTAGACGTTCAAATTACTTATGATATCGTGAAATTCCAGAAATTTGCATACCGTTTGCATTCTCCTAAAGTTGGCTTCGTGTTCGGCCGCAAGCAATATTTCGATTTAAATTTAGATGGGATTGCCGAGTCGCATTGCAAATTAGAAATACAAGGGGTAGGGGGGGGGGGGGGAACCTTGATTACAAGATACCGTGGAGCAACTTATGTAAATGAATAAGTTCTTATTCAAGCATTAGCGTATTGCGTTACACGTTGCATTACGCACAATGGCCAGGGCCTTGCGTTCGTAGATTTTCAATCTCCCTCTTCCCTTTGCGAAATTACTAAGATTTTACTTTCTGCCTTCTATATGCTGATTGAACGTTTCTGCTTCTTCTATCACGATTTTACTTCGTTATCCAATTAGATTCGATTAGATATGTCGTATAAAATTAATTATTAGAAACTTAGGTACACACAAGGTCGATAAAAATTTCTTTAAAAGTATTAAGAAATATTAGATTTCAAAAATATAATATTAAAATATTGAATGATCTAAAAACATTCTAGTCCAACTATGAACAATTTTATAAATTTCAGAAGACATCATATGATATCTTCATCCCCATAGCCTGATTTCCAGTTGAACCACTTTGTTCTGTCTTTGCGAATCTGATCAAGCAGAATTATATACTCCTGACAGTCAGTGACTGAAAAGACTAGTATACTCGTCTCGACTGTATAACAGTATGTTAATTCCAGAGAAATTTCGCTAAGGTTAAGATCGAAAGTGAGTAGAGGGCAACGAATCCTTGTCCTTTGGAACGCTTCTCGCAATAGTTATTTATAACTTGCGAGGGAATAACTTTCTCGACCATCGGTCACGCGAAGAATTTTTATCGAAACGCGTACTTTCATCTAGGCTTGAACGTTTAACCTTCAGGTGCACACGGGGTCTCGTTTTCTCCGTTAACTGCTTCGCTGTGAGAACCAACTTCGAGCGGAAGCAGAAAGTCTTCGTGGCCGTCAGCGATTCTACCGCGTTAATTTATTTCGAGAAAATAAACGAGCCTGACCCCACGAACAGCTTCCCTACCGAATGTCAAGACCATTATTTATCCGCGTCTTAACGACCTGATGCTTGTTAATAGATTTCTTTTCTTAATGGAAAAGAATATTAAATCGTCGATCCCCACGGTGAAAATTATTTTGATTTTTAAATTTATTTCTTTTCTGCTTTTAACCCTTGGACGATGGATCGCTGAAATTCAGGCAATAAAAACTTAACTTTAGATCAATTTTAATGTACTTTTCTAAAATATTTCTTTTGAAAATCTAAGTGCCTGGATTTATTTGAAATACCTTCGTATACTTTTGATAGCTTGGGTCACAATTGATCCACCAACCAATTATATTTCATTTGATAATGTTGGGACGCATTGGTGGCTGCCAATTGACGTGTTAAGATTTATAATTACAGTAATAATGGTAAATTTCAGTTTATATTGCTATTGAAGTATAAACTATAGATTTTTTACCACAAAGGAATTGGAAATTGGGGTATTTACTGATTGCCTGCTAATTAGATCCACCGATCCATCCAGAGGTTTAACTGATTGGGCATTTACCAGTCTCCGAAGTTGATAAAAGTAACCGTTAAAGGTTTGCCGATGAAAAGAGCCATGAATCTCCTTCGACACCTAACTAATCTCATCCAAATTTATTCCAACAGAAGATTTACAAGTTCCTTAACAGAAAAATGAAAGAATGCTAGCCATGCTTGGGGAATCGCATCGGTTTGAAACCGGTTCGTAAAGTCTCTTTGTACGACTCGTTCTTGACAGAATACGTATATATACGCGAGGAAGTGAAAGCAACGTTCACGGGACAATACGACCGTGGACTATTCCCTTCTCTTGATCCTCGGCTAAAATATCCGCGTACTGACGAATCATCGACATTCGAGCAGGAGATAGAAAAACAAGAGCAGCTTGGTGTTGCGTAATTAGACACACGGCGTTTCATTACGATCTTGAACCACTTTACTCTGCCTACAGTCCTACAACATCTCACTAGGATGATGATCAAAAGGACCTTTCGTACCATCGGTATTATTACCCAAAATCTGCAATGTGTTGAGTCTGTTTTTTTATAAAAAATGAAATTTTATTTCCCATAACTAGAGCCTAGAGCTAGAGTGTATTAAATCACACTTTTCAAACTTTAGAAAGGTAGATATAATTTTTACTTCTCAATATTAAAAAATTAGACTTAGAGCTAATGGGACTAATTGAAGTATTTGATATAACAAATGCAAAATTTTATTTTCTATAAAAAAAAATGAACTTGATACGCTCTGAATCTGGGATCAAGTATAGAGGGTAATCGACACAACTGCTTCAAGCTATAACCATGTTATCAATGCAGTTATAGAAAAATTTCAAGGGAAAGAACTGAATGCTTATCAGAATAATACGTCCCTGGGATCACATTTTTGCCAAAAGTGTAATGGTACATATGCGACCAACAATAACGTTATTTTCTTACGTTTGTGATTTTAATAAATAACAATTCTTTTTGCTATTTAAAAAGATTGGTAAAACGAAAACTCGCATTCCCCACAACTGATCTATAATTGAATCGATCAAGTTCAAGTACACAGATAATTAAAAGTACAATCGTTTCTTCAAACACTTTAATTAATATTTATCGAATGGAGCAATAATCACAAGTGGCAGTGAATACTTATAGTGGGCCCCGATTAGCTAATCGCTCTCATTGAACAATTATCGTTGTTATTTAAAGCTATTTCGACCGTAGACCACCATTCCCGAGATGAAGTCGATTCGTTCAAAGAGACAATCATTGTCACGAAGGAACATTGTTTCTTGGAATCGTTGCACGAACAACGTACCCGTTCGTTAATCAATTCTTAGATTTTCTCCGATGTACACTCTCCCTGCACTTTCTATGCTCGTGTATGGATCCTCCGTGACGTAGAAAGTTCCGGTGAAAATTACTTTGCAATTTATGATTTCTTGCTCGATGTACTATAACTTTGATCGTTCGAAATAATAAGCAGAGCTAGTAATTCACAACTTCGAGAATTATTCTCGTTCGTACACAATGTTTGCGAATTTATTTAACAAGAACTTGTAAATCTAACATACATGGCGTTTCGTATTTACGTTCAGTAATGTTTGAAATTATAGTCAGAATTTTTATAAACATTTTTGTTTAAAATTCACGAAACTGCAGCTGATAATGCAGATAAGCATCTTTGAAAAAGGATTTAGTTCTCGTTACTTGAAATTAGAATGTAGCATTAGAAGATTTCTATTATTTTGGGGGCTTCACCCTTAATCCTTTAGATACTAAGGACGGCCATAGTTCGCCAGGGTATGTCCTCTGTACTGTAAGCTTCATTTAGGAAAAAATAGCGTCGCAAAGAAAGAATATTTCAGTATTCAGAAATTATTATGCATTATATTTTTGGGTTAGTATTCGTTTCAAAAAGAGTCGCTTAACACGTTGACTACTACAGGGAAAGCGGACGTGTGTAGTCAGACACGTTGAAATCCTAATTATTAACACGTTGACGGCCACAGTGAAAACGGACGTGTGTAGTCAGACACGTTGAGATCCTAATTATTAAGAATATAATCAACTAATTTTCAAATTTAACTTTTCAAATCGATAGCTAGCATTATTAGCTTAATGTTAACGCTATCCGTGGTTTGTTTCGTCATTTCTTTTGTTAATTATTTGATTGTAAAAAATTTCGGGTGCCGGTCACCGGTGACCCCCGTGGCAGCCAACGTGTTAAGAATATAATCGACTAATTTTCAAATTTAACCTTTCAAATCGATAGCTAGCATTATTAGCCTGATGATAACGCTAATCGTCAACGCTAATTGTTCGTCAGATTTTATTAGCAATCTAGCGTTTTCACGATAGAACAAAAGACAGAAGGTGAATTGCGTAATAAGGGTCCCAAGTTGTTTACCGTCGGCAACAGTGACATAAATAGTTTAATCGAAAGAACGTGGGCGAAATCGAGTACAATGCACAACGTTAACGGTAAGCGAACAGAAAACCGCACAGGTACTTACCGGATGCTTTCATGAATAGGCCCATTGTATCACAAGGGATTGGGTCTGAGATAACTGCACACGTTCGCCGCATCCGGTCCGCATATACGGCAGTACACAAAAAAAAAAAAAGATATAACAAATGTTGATTACTACACGAAGGTAACACTTGCGTCACGATACCATGCAGTTTTCTTCAAGTCTGGCGAACGTACAATTATTGATAACACGTTCTCTTCATGATGGGTGAAATTAAAATTTTTTATGAAGTTGGACTGTTTTGTTTTTTATGGTGATACGTGTAACGAGGAATTTGGAATGAAATTTTCGGAAATAGAAAGTCATCAATTTGTTAAATAATATTTATAGAAATATTTATTAGAATTCAAGGAATAGAAATTTTCAAAGTTAGTAATAATTTTTATCTCCCTTTGCGATAGGGTTTGAATAATTTTGACGTAAAATACATGGAAACATAGTATTTTAAATTATCTTTGTTTAATATTATAAAAAAACGAACGATTCACCTACAGAAAAAGAATAAACATAAATTTTTCCTAAATTTAATGAAAAAGTTATCATTCGTTAAAATTAACATCTCGTATAAACAGAATATTAAAATATAATATTTCTGTAAAATATTCAGATTCCTACATTAATATTTTCAAAGAAAAATTCTACCTTTAATTCAAAAATGGTGTTAAAAAAAAATGGATACTTTATATCATGAACTTATCTATATATCTATTAAGAAGAAAAAAACAGAAGAAAATTCTTGTCTCCTGAAGTAACCTTTCGTGCGAAGACCGTTCCTGATAAATGTCACGTTGCAATTAAAATTATTCACGACATTAGATAGAACCCGTGTTGACCTAATTGGTTACAGTCGAAATGTCAGTGGTCCTTCAGCTTTACAAGTAGTCCGACCTGTAACACGATTAAACGATAGAGAAAAAGAAAAAAAAATACGTTTCGTGACGTATTACGTTGGTCGACCAGTTTAACAGCAAAACAGGTTGATATTATTATAAATCATGAAACGATCGAGTAGGTGTGAGTAGCGGTACTAGGTGGTAATATTAAATTGTTACGAAAAAATTTCTAGACTAATAAGGTGTCTCATTTTGATATTTTCGTATATCTATATCTAGCGGTTATATAAAATTTGAGAAAACAGAAATACTGTCATATTGGTATTTTAACCCACCTGAAACATATTCAATTATCCAATAAATTCAAAATGTTATAATTCTTTTTTTTTTATTTTATTTCGTAAGCACTGCTTCATTTGCATCACCACCCCTCTATTAAATCTTTCCCTTTTAAGTTTCTAAGTTTCCATAAATATACTTCTGAGTTTCAAAGTTTCGAGAAATATATTTCCAAGTTTTTAAGATTCTAAAAATATTATTTAGAAGTTTCCTAGCTCCCAGAAATATAATATTTTGACATTTCTAAGGTCTTAAACATATAGTATTCCTTTTTTTAATTTCTGCTTGAAAAAATTACATATTTCCAGCTGAAGCGAAAGGGTTAATTATGGGCCACCTATTATTTTGAATTATTTAAAGTAACACTATTCATTCTCCAACAGAGAAATTTTTGTGTTAACCGCGCTTCAAATATTAATAAAATACAATGATATTTCAATTAAAGTTATTTATTCATTTTTCTACCCTGTCTTCAATTAAAAAATATTAACATACAGTTTTAAAATATATATTGGGTTGTAATATAAATTTCAACTCGAAAATTCATAATTTTACAATAATTGTAGAGAAATAAAGTACTAGAAGTATACCCAGTGATATATAAAATTTTGTATTAATAGAATTACCTGGCGAACAATTATAATAAAAACGAAAAATGTTACAAAGTTATGTCACGACCCAATACAGTTTTTTATCTTAAAATATAGTTCAAAATTTTGTTCGCTAATGTAAGCTGCCCGTTTTGCAATGACGAATCATGGGTACGATTATTCTAATACATTCGCCTCACGATTCTCTCTCATGATACCCGGATGTAATGAATCTGTATTAGGAAAGACATTCCAGAACACTTCTGTCCCTCGACACATCAAGTGCTCAATATATTTGATCGTATTTTAAAACCAAATACTTTTAATGCGATAATTTTATGTTAGTACAAAATGTATCCTATGATATTTTAAGACACACTGCAGTAATTAATAAATTTACAATTTCTTTGTATATTATTTACAGAATTGAATTATTCGAAATGTGAAATGTTTTGATAGCACGATTAATTGATCGGTTTCTTTAAACATATCAAATACAATAAAATTATACTAATTAGTTATAACATCAATCTTTTTCTGTTGAAAAGGATTCTCGAATAAAACGTATCATTTCGTTAAGAAAAGGTAAATTTTTTTAAATCAGTGATAAAAGTTACAGTATTATTATTCTGATTCATTCATATATTAAATGTCCCAATGAAAAATTGTACGCAAGTTTATAGATTAACCATCGTTTGAATTTTTAAGCCACGTACACTTACCCCTACATTTTTAAACTAATTGTAAGTGGACTTCAAAATTTATTAAATTCTCTGTAAAAATATGAAACTTTGAAGTTTCACAGAGTAACTCTGTGACTTCTCACAGAGCGTCAGTCAAATTGTAAGCGTGAAATAATGACCCCTAAAAATGGGTTATTAAACGGTTAATAATAACAGGTACTACTAATTTCTAAATGATATTTGCAGAGGGTAAAGTGGAGGTGTCGCGCGATGACAAATATTTGAGCACACTGGCACCAGGAAAGGTACTAGGCGAGTTAGCTATTCTCTATAATTGCAAACGAACAGCGACGATAACAGCTGCCACCGATTGCCAACTGTGGGCCATCGACCGACAATGCTTCCAAACAATTATGATGAGAACCGGCCTCTCGAGGCAGGCCGAGTACACGGACTTCTTGAAGAGGTACAGTGATTTCTTTCTAAATAATTGTTAACATTTATTATTTGCAACGCGTAACACAGAACAAGTTAACAATGTTATTTAAGCCTAAACGAACTTTTTTTATTTTTTATTCATAAGAATATTGAATTCCTAACTTTTGGAAGATGCAGATTCTCGAGTTAATGTTTTAAAATCGAAATGATGGAATAATTTTTCCTGTGTCAGTTTCTTTGAAAAAAGGGTAGTATACCCTGTCGCTTGAAATTGATATTGAAAAATGAAAACTAATACGTTAATACACGAAATTGATAGATGATATTGTTGAAGAAAAATAATTATGTACTTCTTTAACCTGAAGTCAAACGAAATCTAATTACATCTTTAACAGAAGAATAACAGCGAATGAATAGTATCCAGCAAAAACAATAAATCAGCAATTAAATTGATGGATAGCTGGTTTTGCGTTTGGTGAGAATACCATCTGTGTAAATAATAGAGAAGATGAATGGCTTCGCCATCATCTTGTTAACGATTCCTATTTTCTTACACCCTCTTCGTTGCGAGACGCGACCCATTAATCGTGATCAAAACGAATAAATCTCAATCGAACCGTTTCAGAATAAATAAATTTTCATTTGCTGTAAATCTTTCTTATTCGATCCAATTTATTATACCACATTCATAAAAGTTCAGTTTAAAAATTACGAAATAAAATTTCCACGAAGTTGATTATTAATATGCAACGTTGAATTGTTTCTTTCAGCGTTCCGATCTTCAAAAATTTGCCCGAGGAGACACTGATCAAAATCTCGGACGTTCTGGAAGAGGTAAACTTTAAGATTCTGATAATCCGGTATTTTTCATTTCGTTCGCGCGAGAATGACGTGTACGCGTGATTTTTTTCAGACGTTTTACAACAACGGCGATTATATAATCAGACAAGGAGCAAGGGGAGACACATTTTTCATAATCAGCCGAGGACAGGTTCGCGTAACGATAAAGCAACCCGACACCCCGGAAGAAAAGTACATCAGGACGTTAGGGAAAGGTGATTTCTTTGGTGAAAAAGCGCTCCAAGGGTAAGACTTTGTCAATTATTGTTCAATTTAACAATTAACTTAATTTATCTCAACACTCTGATGACTGATTTCACTTATTTGTAGTTCTTTTTATGTTAGAAAAATATATCAAACTTCCAAGGGTCGGTATTAACCCTTGAAGCATTAACCCATATTTAAGCATTCTTCTCTAACCTTTAAATAAACCTAAATGTCCCAATATTTCACCCCTTTAGTCATCGTATCAGTTTTAAACCTTCTGTATCCGAGGATAATAATATAAAATAGTAAATTAGAGGGTTTTTACGACGGTGCAGAATTCTGAAGAATTGACAGTATACGCATATCACCTACTTTACTATAATCTTCCAGAGTAAAATTTAACATAAGAAATTATTTAAAACGAAAAAATTGAAACATGGAGTGACATCAGAGTCCATAGAATGCGTAAACTCCGTCCTTGAAAAATTATTAAATGAGAACTTTGCAGCTGATGAGGTGCAACCCCATTTTTGTCAACTTAGAATAAATTAGAAACAACTATGTTACAATAAATTACTCATTCTTTATTGGATCAAACATTATAGAATTTATTTGATAAGAATCTGTCAATTAGTACTTGAAGATGTCTGGCTACATATGTCCGTTTTCACTGCGACTGAATCAAAGACTGTGTTTATCACAAAATTTCAATTTATCATGAAGAAAATGCTAATATAATCAATATTCTTACAGAGACGATCTGAGGACGGCCAACATAATCGCCGACGATCCGGAAGGAGTGAATTGCCTGGTGATAGACCGTGAAACGTTCAATCAATTGATCTCGTCCTTGGACGAGATTCGTACGCGATACAAAGACGAGCTCGTCGAGCGTCGAAGGTGAGCGACTGCTTTAATTTCGTGGATCATAATTCCGTTGCGCTGGTAACAGCGTGATTACTAATAACCACGTTAACACTCATCAACGCTAATTACACGCGACCGTAACCGTGCACGAATCGTTGGTTAAATCCTGATGTGTTTGTGTGTGTTATGTTTCACGCTTGCCATTAGGATGGGAGAATAAAGCGTGCTGTCTCAGAGTAAGTTTCACGTTACGGTACGCTGTGATAATGATTCGGCGATTAAGTCAACGTATGGATTTCATTAATACAAAACGACAGATGCTTTTACTTTTTCTCTGGGAATTATGTCGGATTGTGTTGTAGATGAAACGGTTGATTTATTTATAAATTCTGTTAAAAATTATCAAGTTGTTATTTCGAAACCGAAAGTCTGACATGATTTGATGATCTGGAAGTGCCGCTAGATGGCACTTACGCTATATCAAGTATTCAATAATAACGTATTTTATATCTTTTTATTTTGTATCAACGTGGATACCATGAGAAACGTCCTGGTAGCAATTTAAAGAAACAAATTTCTAATTGAAGTAATTCCTTGATGTAGGCTGAACGAGGAATTCAGAGACTTAAGGCTGCAAGATCTTCGACCGCTGGCTACTTTAGGCGTGGGCGGTTTCGGAAGAGTCGAATTAGTTCAAATCGCAGGCGACAACACGAGATCGTTCGCCCTGAAGCAGATGAAAAAGTCCCAGATTGTAGAAACGCGACAACAGCAGCACATCATGTCCGAGAAAAGAATCATGGGCGAGGCTGATTGTGACTTCATCGTGAAGTTATTCAAAACCTTCAAAGACCGGAAGTATTTGTACATGCTGATGGAGGCCTGCCTTGGTGGCGAATTGTGGACCGTTCTCAGGGACAAAGGACACTTTGATGATGGTACCACACGATTTTATACCGCCTGCGTCGTGGAGGCGTTCGATTACCTTCATTCGAGGAACATCATCTATAGGGATCTCAAACCGGAAAACTTATTACTAGATAGCCAAGGGTACAATGAAATTTTACTTTATTAATATCATATTTTATAATCGGCACCCTATATAATAGTAAAAGAGTGTAGATACAACCAAAATATGTACGGTGCAAAGCATGTTAACCTTCCCTAGGGAAAATGACAATGAGGGGGAAGTAAGTCACAAGTTACTATACTATAATAATTTTCGAAATGGTAGTTTTCTTCTCCTACGTCATCATTTTCCTTAGGAAAGACTACGATGCTCGACGCTCTACACTGAACGATGTATTAAACTCTAATTATTTTCTCAGATACGTTAAGCTCGTCGATTTTGGTTTCGCCAAACGGTTGGATCACGGAAGGAAAACATGGACTTTCTGTGGAACACCTGAATACGTTGCACCGGAAATTATCTTGAACAAAGGACACGACATCAGCGCTGACTACTGGTCCCTAGGTGTTCTTATGTTTGAACTTCTTACGGGTACACCACCGTTCACCGGAGGCGATCCAATGAAAACTTACAACATCATTCTAAAAGGAATCGACGCCATTGAATTCCCGAGATCCATTACACGAAATGCGACTGCGTTGATCAAAAAGCTTTGCAGGTATTAATCGAAATATGTTTTAAACTTTAATTCAATTTTATCATTCGAAAATTCACGCGTTCAGATAATTTCAGAGACCAATAAAGGTAAGGAATAGTTTCTTACGCTGTCAATTTATCTGTTTTTAAGGGACAATGCAGCTGAACGTCTTGGTTACCAAAAGGGTGGAATTAGCGAAATTCAAAAGCATAAGTAAGTGCTCATAAATATTGTGTAAATTTTCATCGAAACAAAGAATTTCGTTAATAATTCCGTTCTTCTGCATAGATGGTTCGATGGATTCAATTGGGAAGGTCTGAGAGCAAGAACGCTGGAACCTCCAATCATGCCACGGGTCCAAAATGCAACGGACACGGCAAACTTCGATGAGTATCCTCCAGATTCCGATCCACCGCCTCCCGACGACATATCAGGATGGGACAATGACTTTTAATCGCTCTGATCATTTATTTCTAAAGAAAAAAATCGTTATTTTTGGACAAAATATCGAGGAATTTCAATTCATATTCGAAGAATCGTGAGACGATCGAGAAATCGTTAAGACACGTGACCTATCAGCGTTTGCATTTATTCAACGAACTAACACTACACAATGTATAGACAATTATCTAGTAACATCATTGTTAAAGTAATAATGGCCCAAGATAAAGAACCAGGCCGTCGAAGGTTTAGTTTTTAACGACTTCCGATATCTGTCCACACGATCTATGGATCCGAACGTCAACAAAGGATTAGACGTCGCCTTTCGATCTAGAAAGAAACACGAATTCTCTAGGCGTCGCTCGAGAACACGTGATCGGCGTAAAATTGAACACGTGTCCGATTTAGGGAAATATTTACACGCGTTCGGCGAAAATAAAAATCGCACGCGGCATCGTAAGACGCGAACGAATGCGTCAAGTGCCATACCTGACAAAAGGTAAAAATCGACTACCAATTACGGTGTGTACAGAAAGGATGACCACGAGAACATGGCACGAAATGTAGTAGTCAGCTCAAATCGTATAAGAGACGTCTTGCCATCGAAATTCGTCGACTCGTGGCATGTAATCTCGCGAGAAGAAGAACCAACGGGTTCTTAGCGTCCGATTTATTGTTGTTTGATTCACTTTATAGTTTATTGTAATAATTGTATTTTAATTAATTATGCGAAAATGTGACCCCTGTAAATAATTCATTATAAGTAAATAAATAAATATATGCGTATATTTATTTATTTATTTATTTATACACTTAAAGCCCAATGTATATCAATATTAAATAAAGTTTTATTAATACTAATCTTTTGCAATAAAATGTCGTTATTCACTGATATATCCAATCATTATGCTGTTGCTAACATTTAATATGTAACTTGTACAAAAAGAAAATAATTTAGAAAGAGGAGCTTAATTCCTGTATCATGAAGATACAGAGAAAAAAGTATGTAATAAGGAATTTTATTTCCTATGATATTACTCCTACAAAAGTACTACATAGTACTCTAACCAAAACTGAATTTCTAAATACCGCCAAATGTAGTTATATACAACCCTAAACAGAAAGTTCCTATAAAGTAGATGGATTGTTCTAAAATATACTCTGTACTGTGATAATAATAACTCTTCCTAAGCCTTGCAATTTATGTGTTCATGATTAATTAAAATAAATATTACATACATTATCCTGTTAATTTATAAAGATATTTATGTTAGTTATTTACAGATTTCTCCTTGTTTCTTCTATAACAGCGATTCTCAAAGAGTGAAATATGCATTGACTAACGGTGCGCAGGAAACATGTAGACAATTTTTATTGTACATTTTGTTCTTTAATATATGACAATACTATCACTAAATACATAATATTCTTACATGTATACAACATTACAACTGAAATTCTTCAATTTTGATTTTGGTGGTAACCGCACTCATGAAGAGGTTGAGAACTGCTGTTCATCGCGTAGGAAAAAAGCGGCGGCAACTGTGTATATAAACTCGTGTAGAGGCATAATCTGTTGTATCCAATTACAGTATTATAAAGTAGTTTTTGTTATAATTAAGTACTTGTGTTTAATTTACTACAAATCTAGATTCATTTTCGTGATCTCTTTTGTCTCAGGTATGTAAAATATCGATGTTGCTTCTTAAAGTTCATCTGTTTCTGTAGGTGCAATAACAGCATGGTCAAACTAAATAAATATATTTAAATAATATAAAAGGGATGAAAGATTTGCTTACAAAAGAATATAAGAAATGTATGCAGCAGTATTTTCTGTAAACAGATAGATTAATGTACTTTTATGATAAGGTAACCTGTACTTTTGTACAATCAATTTTTATAAAACATTTAACCACATGTTATTTAAACAGTTTAATGTATTTGGTTCATTTTTGTGCAAACAACAGATAGTTATATATTTTCTATTACTTTATAATTAGTAAATTGTTTGTACTTACATACCACATGGTATGTTTATTCATTTGTTACCAGTATGCATCAATAGAGTTGATACCTAAAAAATAATCACCTTTTAACAAATATTAATACATGTCATATTTAGATGTGATAAATATTTAAAAAATGTAATGTATTCGGAGAGGAAGATATTTTTGTAAACGCAAATATGAATTGCTCAAGTTCTGTTGACCTCTAATTTTTTTTTCCAGGAATTATTTCTATAAAAGTTTTTACTTAAAACAGACAAAGTTTTCAAGTTGTTTTTAATTATAATTTGCCTTTGGTGAAATATCATTAATAGTAACATTTTATATTTTATACTTTGGTTGATAATAATATTTGAGAACTTCAATTACACAACAGTTATTTCTTTTAAATGCTTTCATTAAAATTATCATTAAATTATATTTTTAAGTACATTTAACAAGAAATGGAGGGTGAAAAAAGTAAAGTGGGCAAAGGACGAGGGGCACTGTTGTTGAAATTGATAAAGGAGAAAGATAAGGCTGAAAAAGAAGCTGCAGCAGGAACGGTGCCAGAAGCGGCATCAACGTCTGGTATTTCTTCCGTCCCCCAACAAGCACAACCTGATGTTTTATCTACTACTGAGGTTCCAGTGACTTCAGCAAAGTCTTCTGCAGTAGGACACGATAGAAGTAGTTTACTAAATGTAATAAGAGGGATGAAACATGCAGAAGAACCAAGCCCTAAACCGACACCAGTGAATATAGGCAGAGGGTCCTTACTGAGTCGAATTAAAACCACTTGGTATGTATTTCGAAACATATTTAATTTTATTTAAGATAAATTTATTGAATAAAATGTTAAAATCATCATACTATGATTAAAGATGTATTAATTGTTATAAGTGATAATTAGTAACATATTAGTTTTATACTTAAACATTAGTACCTACTGTAGTTTGTAATATTCAAGATTAGAGATATTCTGAAGGTTATAAAAATAATAAAATATTATATGAATATAATAACATATAGAAATAATGTAAAAGAAAGCAAAACTTCTTTATATGAAGAAAAAATTACAATAAGAATGTACAAATATTGCGGAAATAAATCTGAGGTTCATGTTGTGAAACATAAATTAAAATGTTCGTAATAAAACTTTCATTTTTTATTCAAAAAAGGAATAAAATATTTATTCAAAGTTCAGATATACAAAGTAAATACTTTATTTCATTTTAATCTATTTATATTTGATAAAGAACAGACAATATTTGTGCATTTAAACAAGAAGAAAATATACATTTTTAGTACCGCTGAACAACCACAACAACCCAAAGTCACTCTACCATCTGTCGATGATGCAGGAGTGTTAGGTAAACTCTCAGACATTACAATACATGATACCACAAGTACCACTGAATCATCATATCCAAAACCTCAACCTATTTCTCGACAGGGAACTGGTGGGAAACCGTAAGTACTAATATCTATGCTGAGTATTTACAATGTAGAATGGATTACAAGATGGTAATGAATTTTCAGGATACAATTAAGTGCCAACTATATAAACATAAAGCTAGATCCTGATAAAGGACTGTTTAACTATGAAATTAAATTTAATCCTGAGATAGATTCAATACCACTTCGTAGAAAACTTCTTAATCAACATTTGCAAGCACTTGGACGAACAAAAGTGTTTGATGGGGCTATACTCTATTTACCTAAGAAATTAAAGCAGGATGTAAGTAATGATAATAATAATAATAATAAAAATTAAATGATACATGTATGTATGACATGCACTTGTAGATAACATTATTTGAATCTACACATCCCGTGGATGGATCAAACGTAACATTAAAAGTAATATACAAAAAGAAACAGAGTCTATCGGAAAATATTACGTTTTTCAATGTTCTACTTGGTCGTGTTATGCGGGCTCTCAGTTTAGTTCGCATTGGCCAACATAGTTTCAATCCCAAGGGAATACATGCAGTACCTCAACATAAACTAGAAGTATGGCCAGGTTATGTGACAGCCATCAACGAATTTGAGGGTGGTTTAAAATTATGTTTAGATGCTCGCCATCGTGTGATGCGTACAGAAACAGTACGCGATATAATGTAAGATTCACGAACAATTTTATCGAGCATCGACACTATAACATCCGATTAATAATGTTACAATATCGCATTGATACAGGATTACATTCGGAAACAAACCAAATTTTAAGGATGCTATCACGAGGGAACTAATTGGTTTATCTGTCTTCACGAGATATAATAATAAAACTTATCGCGTTGACGACATTGCGTGGGACAAAAATCCAACATACGAATTTGAGAAAGGGGACGAAAAAATAACATTGATAGATTATTATAAATATCATTGGAATTTAGAAATAAAGGATTCAAAACAACCACTCTTAGTTCATTGTGCTAAAAATAAATTACCTACTGGTGGAGTGAGTAATCTTATTCTATTAATATGGTTACATTAACGTATAAAACACAAATTACTTCTACTATGCAAATTTTAAGTACAGACACAAGAAAAGTTGATATTGTTGGTTCCTGAATTATGTCATACAGCAAGTTTGAGCGAAAGCATTCGTTCAGATTTTAGAGTAATGAAAGATCTTGATGCGTTAACTAAAATGTCCCCTAATGCCCGTCGCGATGTATTTAGACATTTTGTGCAAGAAGTACAGAATAACGACATACCGCGTGAAATATTAGCTGAATGGGGCTTACACTTAGAATCCGATTTAGAAGACTTCCAAGGTAGAGTTCTTGAGCCAGAAACTATTTTCTTCGGTCGAGAAGTAAAGCATCAACTTTCGCTTCAAAGACCTGCAGAATGGAGCTCTGCTGCATGTAGAAATCCTTTGCTAAGAACTGTAAGTATTTTTATATGCTAGACTGTATTTGATCGTGCAACATTATTCCCATTAATACAATTATATTATTTTTTAGCCCGATTTAAATCATTGGTACGTCCTGCATTGTCAAAAAGATGCAAGATGTGTACAGGAATTTATTGCAATGTTGAAAAATGTTACAAAAGTCATGGGCATGTGTGTGAGAGAACCGCAAACAATCAATTTAAGGGACGATAGAATTGAAACTTATGTGCAAGCATTACGGAATAGCATTCAACACAATGTCAATTTAATGGTTATCGTGTTTCCAAGTAATCGAACCGATAGATACTCCGCAGTAAAAAGGTATAATATTATTTTAGACGTTAAAAAATTGTATACTACAAATACTTCATTCAATGTTTAGAGTGTGCTGCGTCGAAATGCCGGTACCTTCTCAAGTGATTATGTCTCGAACTATCTCTCGTGGTGACAAATTAAAAAGCATAACAGAAAAGATTGCGTTACAAATTAATTGTAAACTGGGCGGAGCACTTTGGGCGTTATCTATACCAATGGTATGCAAGAAATATTTTTACTTATAACTTATTTTTATAAAATGAAACGCAAAGTCAACACAATATATTTTATTACATTAGGATAATTGCATGATATGTGGAATAGACGTGTATCATTCGGGTGTTGGTCAATCAAAAAAAGGTAGTGTTGCAGGATTTGTAGCGAGTCTAGACAAATTATTAACAACTTGGCACAGTAAAATTTGTCTACAAGGTCAACACCAAGAATTAATAGATATGCTGCAAATCTGCATGATTTCAGCGATAAAAGCTTATTATAAAGTAAGTGTTAACATGCAATGCATGCTTTAATAGTTTTTGTTACTACCATATATTTGTATTGCAGCATAATAAACGTTACCCGGATCGCATCATTGTTTATCGAGACGGTGTAGGTGACGGTCAAATAGAAACGGTCGCTAAATACGAAGTGAAACAAATGTTAGCAATATTTAAAAGTATAGAGCCTAGCTATCATCCGACATTAACCGTTATAGTAGTGCAGAAACGCATTAATACACGATTATTCGCAAAACAGGTAAGTTGCAACGAAAAGAATTAAATAGAGAATAAATTATATGTTTCTTAATCGTACAAATTCTTTTTGTATAAATTTAGCAAAGAGGATTGGAAAATCCTCCACCGGGAACAATCGTGGATTCCCATATTACGAGACCTGCGCTTTTTGATTTCTTTTTGGTATCCCAAAACATACGTCAAGGTACAGTGTCACCGACACATTATATCGTTGTATATGACAATAAAAATATGAAAGCAGAACATATACAACGACTAACGTACAAGCTTTGCCATTTGTACTACAATTGGCCTGGTACAATAAAAGTTCCTGCTCCGTGCCAGTATGCACACAAACTAGTCTCTCTTGTTGGACAAAACATACAGATGGAACCACATCAATCGCTTTCTAATATGCTCTATTACTTGTAAGTTATTTTTATCAATGACTGACTCATCTTCCCAGGATGTTGATTATGAGTGCATTCAGATATTTAAAGAGAGACAGATGTTTGTGACACTGATATTTTTACAACGAACTTCAAATATTTATACGTGTAAGGTTTCCATAATTTACTTATAATTACGAAAAGTATTATCCTAAAGAAAGAAGAGTTACCTTTTTGTTGTAAAATATAAAATAATTTTTTTATGTTTGTATACTACATAATTAAGTACACTAGAAACACAAATAATAAAGTGGAATAGTATCAAAGAATTGCAATAGTAAGAAGTTTTATACGAAACTTTTGTTACGTTAAGTTACAGTATACTATCATGTCTAGATTCTACTCATTGTTATAAGTGTAAACGATCGCTAAAATATAGTGGCAACAATTCAGTACAAATATTTCGTTTTTAATTGGTGTATTTTACATCATATAATTCAGAGTATATTTTGCATAATTATATACATATTTCTGAATAATTATGTATACTATAAATAGGATAAATGTTTCTGTTCTTTGATATAAATAAATACTTATATTTTTTACAAATACAATGATTATAATGCATTACTTGAATTATACTCATTTACTATCTTTTAAATGGTGAGATTAAATACAATAATTACTATCATCAAATAAATTCCTACGTCATTAGACACGCAGAATATGAATCACCTACAACAATTTCAGAGTTAGATGAGTACGAACTCTGGACCTTGTGCATGAATATCAAATATTTCAACTACTTTGTGAAACACGTACTTCACCTTAATTTACATATTATAACAAGACCGATGAATTACACGAATAATGTTTATCTTTGGCCTTTGATTTCATGCAAATTTAACCATGGCTATGTTTACTTTTCCGTGTTGTGCAACATTATGCATCACTCTTTGCTAGAAACTATATTTTCTCCTTTAACAATGTTCGAAACGATTAGTATGGCCGATTAGTGTAGAGGAATTTATTTATGTGCTTACGTATGTGTTTACAAACGACCCTGCCGATGAGGATCCAATACCCAGAACGACGCGAGCGAAATGCGTGTATCCATAGTCGTCCACCTTGACTTGAAAGCACGCATACGTGTTCGTGCAAGCGCACGTCTCTATATTATGACGCTCTCTGTCAGTGTGAGACATTAAAGGAAGCAGTGGCGTAACAAAAATGATAATGATGCAAATTCATGTCACTATTCAAACTTTATTGTACATATTTCAAATTACAATTGCATTTTCTATAACTATTATATAATTGATCGATCGACGCACATATAATGTACATGCTATCAAATCGTTTGTAATTAATGAAATTGCAAGAACGATGAATATAATACGTGAACCGTTCAAATTCTTGCGTTCACCTTCGATACAGTTGCAGTGAAACTAAATCATTGGTAACTTACGTTTCTGGAAGAGAATGTAGCGCAACTCGAACGACTTCCGAAAGAATACACCGCATTGCAGTGTTTAGTCGGCGCGATAGTTACGCCACTGCAAAAGAGACAACCGCATGTGTACGTAAATACGTACGTACGTATGTGTATTTACGGTCGTGGCGTATCGCGTATCGAGTCGCCGCCGTCGCCGCCATTCGAGCGGTTATAGCGCCTGCGTACATCTTGTTTACAACTGCGGAGCTTACCATACACATGACCTTTACAATATGGACATGAGCGCCTATTTAGCTGTCTAGGCGTGCGACGGAAAAAAGTTCAAGATACGTGCGTGTCGTTTGTGAACATTGATGTGTACGGAAGAAACGACAATATTAAGTGATCTTTAACTTGATTATCAAAGGAAAACAGTTAAAGCACACAACTTGGTGATCACAAGTGACGCGATATTTGTCGCTCGCACGCGGGCGGAAGAGGGAAGAGAGGGATGGTGGGTACGAAAGGAGACCCGAATTTTTTACCTCGAGCAGATGTGATTGCCGTGAAGAGATTTTGCGTATACCAATTCGGGAGTTCGTGTTCTGGACATGCCGTGCACATTGGCGCAGTGTTGTTAACCGCATCGTGAACTCTGTTCGTGTGTTTCCGCAAAGTGCTCGATATATAAGGGGTGTGGGAAGAGAAGTGCGTTCTCGCATCGACCTGGAATGTTGCCGTGTTTTGATGTGCCTACTATTGCGCATGAAAAAAAAATCCTCCTGCCCTTGACAATAGCCTATTTACCCGAGGCAAGCCGCCTTTATACCGCGCTAACCAGCGATAAGAGGGGTTCAACCACCCACCTGCGTGTGTATCGCTTATCCCTCTCTTTTTCTCTACCTCTCTATGTATTTCTTCTAAACGTACTCGCAACGAGCGAACGGCCACGGGACGCGCGCGCACACACTTTGTATTTGTGTACACGTGAACACGCCCGCGTGTGGCTCCGTCTTTTCTGTATCATCGTGTGTACAAGCGTTTCTTTAGATGCGCTTGTGTGTGTATACGCGCCAACCATTGTGGACCACGCAGTAAATTGTGTTATTCGACGCGATAAACAGGTGCACGAGAGCCTTGTAACCCAGAAAAACACTTCGGAAAGATCACATTGTTTTTCTTGATAAAGACATTCATAAATGTAAAATACCTACGTAAATGGTTGCAAATACTATTGACCTCAGGTTGCGTACAATCCCCTCCTGGGATAATCAAGAGCAACGAATCGTGGCGGGCAAAAATTAGACGAAACCGCGTGACAGGTGGAACCCAAACCCACCGACAACCGCCATCGTGGATACCTGAACAGGTACACGAACTCTATTTTCCATGATATCGATAGAAAGGATTTCCTCTTTTTCATTGGAGAATTGAGCGTTCTCCAAATCCATAACCTCGAGGAAACGTGGCCAGTCGATAGTAGATATTCGTTCGGAGCTGTGCATCAGAAGGAACGAGCGATCCATACGACGCCCTTAGTACACATTGAGTGCACATGCACCGTGGTGGCGTGTTATTGCTTATTTACCCCCGACACGTGCTTCCACCGTTAGCGTGTCTCGAGTACAACGATATCGACGACAACCTTTCCGTGATAAAAGCAGGACGGTAGACACGTTGCGCAAAAAAAAAAAAACAATACGATTTCGCCAGTTTTGAAATACACTTTTTTGAATTCCTATCATGTGCGGGAAAGTGGTGATATACGGTTATACTGATTCGGATACTTGCTTTCGGTTGCATCGATAAAAATTCTTCGCAACGGAAGTGTTCCTCTTGTACGTGCTGACTCTGACAACGTGGGTGGGAACACGCATTTCTCCCACAATGAACTATCCGAATTGCGTGTTTTGATATAAGATGCGCGTGACAAATTGATCGCCCGCAACCGTTCTGTACCATGTAAATGGTACAGAGTAAATGTGTCATTAGAGGACCCGCAAGATTCTTCGCGACGACGGCCTTTTCGATCGTCACCGCGGCGATGTCTTCGGGCAGGGGTTTAGTCTCCCCCTCGGGAGGTCCCGTTGTTCTCAGCGGACATGTGAAAAAACTGAAAACCCAAAAGAAGAAATATTTCGTGCTACGGGGCGAAGCGCCAGGATATCCCGCCTGTCTCGAGTATTACGATAGCAAAAAGAAATTTGATAATAGACAGCCACCTAAACGTAGCATCTTGTTGGACAGCTGCTTCAATATCAATAAACGCGTGGACACCAAGCATAAACACGTCATTGCGTTGTACACGAAAGACGAATGTTTCTGTTTGATTTTGGAAAACGAAAAAGAGCTGGACGAATGGTTGAAAGCGATGCTTTTACTTCAGAGCGGAGATGTGGCCGAAGGAGAGCAACCTCGGCCTATATTTGGTAATGCACTATTACGGTTTGAATTAGAATTAGGTCGCACATTGAAGAGAAGCGTTCCATGCGTGAAAAGCTTTCGGGGATTTTAGGGAAACACTCGGTGTTTATCAGCATCGAGTGAGCATACCGGACCGTCATGTTTTGGACTTTCAAACCAGTTGTTTACTTTTTTTTTTCTTTTTTTTTCTAATGCGTCATTATCTATAATTTTATGACAAAGAATAAGGAGACTACACATCAAAATAAGAAATGTATTTGTTTTAATAAATTAGAAAGAAAATTGTTTTGTTCATATTTTCTTTTTAAATATTTATTTATGATATTGATGGAATTTATTGACTTTCATTTGTAGTAAAATCTTAAACAAAATAAAATATTTTACAAACAAATATTTTCAATTTTAAATATGTATTATTATATTACAATATTTAGAAAATTGCACTATGTACAGGTTGAGTATTATTTCAAAAAACAGTTTAAAGACCTTGTGTATAGTGTTAATGCTATATTAGAAAACATTGCATGAATTCATGAAATATATCGGTGTAGTAACAGTTTTATGATAGATTTAAATATTATATTGACAATCGGTTTCGCAGTACTATGTTATATATTATCAATTATAGTGAGATGTAAATGTAATATTTCATTTCAGAGCATGTATGGCAAGTTACAATGCAGAAAAAAGGACTAGGTGAACGAAAGAGTATACACGGTCCCTATAGACTGTGTTTAACCGATCGAACGTTAAGCCTAGTGAAAATTGGGGCAAAGGATAATTCAGATTCTATAGAATTTCCTGTAAGCTCACTATCTTAATAAATGACATAGTCTGAGATTTCTGGAAATAAATCAGTGTGCATTAAAAAGAATTAACTAACGGTGAATTTTGGTTTCGTAGTTAATTTGCATCAGACGATGTGGGTATATGGATCGTATCTTCTATATGGAAGTAGGTCGTTCTGCAGTCACTGGTGGTGGTGAATTGTGGATGGAAGCTGAAGATAATAACATAGCCCACAATATGCATGCTGCTATTATGAATGCTATGAGCAATTCTAATAGTAGCAAAGACGATGTGGATCCACGTCAAAGAAGGCGTAGCTCTTCCGCAACTGAAGCTAGCAAGCCAATCTTTGTTTTACAACGTCGGCACACTGGACAAAAATTTAATAACTTTTCACCGTTAGGTAAGTTTTAATTTTCAGGAATTTTTTTCCAAAAATTCTCTTTCTGTATCTGAACACATCAGTTATGGTTTATCACAATTTCGTTTTACAAAGAAAAGGGGCATGTAAAATACAAGATTGTCAGTTACGTAAATAATTTATAGTTTTTAGAATACTAAAAGTTTGCCATATGTTTATCGTAACTTGTACATTTTTCATTCTCCCTCCCCCGGACATTAAATGTTTTGTATAGAAATTCCTTTGTACAAATGTCATCCTATGAATTCCTTTTAAATCCATATATAAGTTGTTCAAAATATCAGTTTCAACTTTTTTTTTTTATATATATATATACATTATATCAGACCATAACTGCACTACACTATATATGCTTTGAAATATCAGCTGAATGTACAGTTGAAAACTCAGCTTTAAAATAACACAAGTGGGTTGCGGGTATTACAGAGGAACACAGGACGCACGAGGAGCAGGCGGATCCAGTACAGGAACAGGAGCAGGCTAATCAGACTCAGAGTATCCCTTCTTGCAATACAGTCATGGGTCTGTTTTCAGTCATTGTAGTTGTATGCTTTCTATTTCTTACAAAATGTGGGCATTGAAGGATTATAAGTGTTATTATAATTTAAGATTTCTCATAGGAACCTTTGTTTTTAATAGGATTTAAAGAAGTGGATGATTAAAAAACAGTAACAGAATGATCCAAAATTTAATAACTTTATTGTAAAGTATAAAGATATTTTTGGTTATGGTATTTGTTCTCAAATTTTTCAAAGAGATCCATCGAACTTCTAAATCAGTTTGATAGATAGAAACCCACTTAAAAAGTCCTTACGTGTAAGTTCTCGTTTTCCCTATAAGAGTTCTCTAGTTAAATCTCAATTATCATTAACGCTGTATCGATTAAGTTTGTATAAAAACAATAATACGCGAAAAAACGCACGTAGTAGAAAAAGCGTACGACAGTGAGAGCTGGTATGGTTTGCAGTCGTTGCTGGTACCGGGGCTGGGACTGCTGGGATTGTCTCGACTAATACCAACTGTGCCACTACCGCTAGACGTCGTCATTCGGTAGCGAGTCATTCCCATTCCGTCAATAGTCCCCAATCCGTTCATGTCACAATAAGTACAACAACAACAACCACCACCACCACTATTACCATCACTACGACCGCCACTGTGACCACCACAACCACAACCGCGACAATATCCCATCAGAGAACCCTGTCGCTGCCCTTAGCTGCCGTTATTATCAATCAAATGCAATCATCCAAAAGATCAGTTTTACGCTGTATGTATTTTTGTTTCGTCATATGATAAATCAGCAAGAGAGATATGTCTCTCTTTTTTTTTTCTGTTGTTTCTCTTTTAGTGTCTCTCTGCCTCTCGCTGTAACCTGTTTTCCTCTTTCCGTTTCTTTTATTTTTTTCCCCCTTTTTCCGTTTCTTTCTACTTGATTCCTTTCGCGTGTGAGTTCGAGACGCAAATAAACGCTCGAAATCGACGACAAGTTGCTGCTGTGTCATATAATTAACGGTCTCTCGCCTGGGATAATCGTGCTGCCGTGGATATGCAAGCTTCTATTTCGCATGCGATCAGTTGCACGATACTTCGTGACGAAGTAACGCTTCCTTTTTGTTCCTTTCGTCGTTGCAAAGCGGTTGATGAACTACCTTCGTACAACATTCCAGTCGAGTAACATTACAGTAACACTATTTTTTTCTCCCCCGCCCGTCCTCGCCGTATGCTACACTTTCTTCCTCGAGATTGTTTTGCAACAGAATCTAATCATATCTTCCATTTTGATTTCTTCTTGACAGTTGAAATCATCTCTTTGATCACTGTCCACTGCTTGATCTAAAATATGTACATGTATATACATATGTTTAAAATAATAATCGATTGTATACATTGAATATGCGTCAATATTACATACAGATTTTATAGAAACTCATTTTGATATGTAAATGAACTAACCGTTGCTATGCTGGGAGGATGGATGCTTTTCGAATTTTGTTCCTCGAAATTGATCAATTCCTGGTAATGTTGTTCAACTGAAATGTTTTTAGGTGCTAACGGTCGCGATAGATGCGACAGTTTACCGTCGAGAGCACGCGCCACCAGCGAGAGTCATCCTGCATCGGTATTAAGTCATCCTAGAGGTACCCATTTTGTGCCTCACGTACTTAGACCGCATTCCATGTACGTGAGAGGTGGCCTTTCTTACTCGCCGCCGATCTCATCGATACCTATAAGTCCTGCTTCTGGAGCCTGTTCGACGGACTCTGCAGGATCATCCCTTTCGATGGACGATGGTGGCGAAAGCGTGCTAGAGGAGGGCATGGTATCGCGTTACGGACACTCTTTAACACCGGACGAACCTGTTATTTTGGAGGAGAATGGCGACGATTATGCTCCGTGGTCCTCGTCCCATTCGCATCACAAATATTCGCCAAATTTCAAGTCACATTCTCCCTCTCAAGTGAGTCATCAGCAGGATTACTGCATACTGTCGAGTATCATAGGTTTTCCTATAGAAAATTGCAATACAAAGGAATTATATTTGAAAGATACTAGGGATTATCAACTTTCTTTGAAATAAATATTAACCCAAATACATGCTACGTATTTACGAAATAATTTGTTTGTTGTATTTTCAGCAAAGTTCCTACATAGAAATGTGCAGTCCTTGCGGGTCAAGCCCTGGTCGCAGTGGACACTATATGCCAATGAGTTCAGGAACTGGTCATTCGCATTCTCGAGCATCGTCTCTCGTTGAAGAGTCCAACACATTGCCAGAGGGTTACGTGCCCATGGCACCCGTTGGAAACAATGGATACGTGGATATGGTTCCTTCGCATAATCATAATGGTCATTTCCCTGACGATTTGTCGCACGCTGGCAGTTGTTGTTCCGTTACTTCCGGTACACCCAGTACGGATTTGCGATTCTCTGAATATCACTTAGACAAAGTGTCGAGTTTTCTGCCACCCGGAGACGATTTGCAAGCTCGACCAGTGAGAGCTTATTCCATCGGGTCTCGACCGGAACCTGTGAACAGGCATCGTAAAAACAGGTATCAGAGTTCATTCAGATTTCATAAGATGTTAACGATGAACGTCAATGTCATCGTTAACGTGGAATAACAATGCTTTCTTTATATTTTGAACAGATTGGATATTACCCAGCAAGAAGCTAGCAGAGTACGAGCTTTCTCTGTAGGTAGCAGATCTAAAAAGCCTGAGATTGGAAGGTTTGCGAATATAATTACCGCGCCGTTACCAGGCGGTCGTGACACAAGTTCCAACAAATCGAATTCAGCACCGTTACTGTCCAGTTCCTGGGGGCATAATTCTGGTTGTTCCATAACCTCCGAGCGAATGGAGGACTTGATGGAATTAGACTTTACAAAACCCAGTATTTCGGCAACCTTCAATTCACCGCCTTCGTCATACTCGCAATCGCAATCTCAGTCACACTCATACTCTACTGCCACTGACACCAGTTCCTACGTTGATATGTCTCCTGGACAACCACCCTCGTCGACAACTGCCCCGTACGTCGATATGAGTCGCATAAATAAGGTATTCTTGAATTTGCAATATTATCGAAGTATGATATTCGAGATGAAATTATTTACAAAAATGTTACGCATGACGTAACACGAATTTGGCTGAAATTTTATTCCGATCTTTGTTGAACTTGAAATCGATTTAAATCGGGCGTGTTGTTGAAATATTTCTCTTTATTGATCTTGGCTTGTTTCAATGAAATTTTTCAGATCAATCGTAATAACAATAATAATACAATCACTGCCAATCAGAATCACAGTCACGTTCATATATCGTCCGCTGCTTCTACGCATAAACCAGTAATTACTACTTTGAAGCCCGTGGAAGAAGCAGAAGGGCCATACATGAGAATGGATGGCGTAATGGAGGATTGGTCGCATTCCGACCCGAGTCCTAAACTAATCTCCTCGCCTGTGCAAGAGGAATGCGTGCAATCGAATGGACCACCTGGTAAAGGATTTAATTTACAAATGCTATTTTTCTTTACAAAACTAACATACAGAGATTTCAATTGTATTTCAGGAGCCACGAGAACAGCACCGGTCGATCTTCCACGACGTCCACCCGCCGATTACGTCGACATGAATTTTAAACCGAGATCTGGTTTGGAACAAGATTACATCAACATGAATATGAGCAATCGAAACAATCGTAGAATACCGACGCGAACTGGTAGCCGCAAGGAGAAATCGCGTTCACAACCGATCGCGATTCAAGCAGGAAACAAACCTATAAAAACGCCTAGTTTTTTACCCTTGAACGGCAGCCCGGAGTCAGAAAGTTTGGCAAGCACCCCTGCATCACCTCCGCGGGCAACACCGACAGGTTCCTCGGCGACAATATTTCCTTTCTCTTTGAATAGTCCCCAGTCGCCTGAAAAATCGTTCACTCATCAAAAGAGCAACGACCAATCTTCAGAACTAAACACCACGTCCAAGAGTGCGATTGTGGAACCTGCGATCAATAGAGTGAGCACCGTCAATTCAGTTTCTGTAACAGAGGCGAATAATACTTTGCCGAAAGTAATCAATGATAGACCTTCTAGTCCTACAGGAAACGATAATCAAGTTAATAGAGTGGTATCAAATTCGTTGACCTCGCAAGATAGCATGTTGAACGCTGTAACGAAGAAGTTTTCCGATTTGTACGTGTCGAAGTCACGTTTGATAACAGCATCGCCGAATACAAGCCCCACGTTGTCCGGGTTCAAGGCGAGCGTCGAGAGACAATCGTCCTCGCCGAAAACGTCGGACGAGACGCCAACGCCGACTCCCAGCGCCACGCCGAGCCCGTTGGAAAAGGAATGCCACGATAAAGTGCAATCTGGCGGCGAAGCTTTGCACTATGCTAGTCTCGATCTTCCAGAGGTCGGTAGCACGGCGCCCGTATCGCCTGCGTCTCAAGAGGGATTCAATTACGCCGAGATCGATTTCGCCAAACTCAAGCAAAATTAAAACGGCTGTCTTCAATGCGCGTGTCACGTGTCTAGAAGCGCTGAACTGACTCGTTGCCTTAGTTTTTCCTCCATTTTCATTTTTTTTCCGCTCGTAAGGACAAAAGTAAACAGGGCGCATGGCAATCGTTCTAACATTGATCGAGCTGAATTAACGGAAAAAAAATCAGTGAATAAGCTGACGAAATGTGAACTGTAAATAGTAAATGATTCTTTTTTCTTTTTTATCTTAAACGTTAATTGTGATCATTTTATCGATCGTATACTTCTGATTTTGTGGAAGATTGAGAAACGAAAAAAAAAAAAAAGAATATAGTGCCTATAATTCTGGTTATATCGTACTAGATATTTTTTATTCGTACGATAGCGATTGTGGGGGATGTTGTTATAACTTGAAGCGTGCTTTTGAACTCGACATCGGAACGTATTTGCATGTTGCCTTCCGATGTTTTTTTACGTGTTCGAAACGTACATTGATTATTATTAGTAATTTTCCTTTTTGCCTTTTTGCCTTTTTAATGTCTTTTCGATGAGTAATATTGATTTGTATAATATACTGAAATTTTATCCCGTTCAATGTGTTTTACATTCGAACGTTAGATCAATAAGTATTCTTATACTTAAATATAATGGAAAAAAGGAAATGTTCTCGATTCGATGGAAACGGAAAACTATGATATTTATTGGTTCGTTTTAAATCTATTTTTAAGCGTTGAAGCGATTTAATCTAATGTTATTACTAATCATGTTAATTTTAGCGATTTTGATTAGAAACCTTTAACATGTACAACGATAAAACCACCAGAAACATGGAGTACTGATTGCGAGCAAGCATAATTGGCGCTGTTCCTTTTGCGTTAGGGTTAATGATTGTTGCTCGACAATGTTGGATCGATGCGAAAGGTCATAGGGAACTCGTATTTCAGACGGACCTACTCGCATTCAACATATACAAGTATATGTTATCACGCTTCTTTTCGTATGAATCATAAAAAGTAAAAAAGAAACAAATTACCTATGAAATACCGTTTCGTACGATCCATTCGCAAACACGTGCATCTGTGTACAGTCCTGTCAAACGTGAATGAGGTTCCTAACGCGCATACGCGTCAACAAGATTGATATAAAGTGTATATTATAAACTGAGGGTCTTCCCCAGCTACTTTTTATTCTCCTTTTAGTCCAATATTATAAATCAGATATGTCCAGCGGACGTCTCATCAAATAGTTTGTGATATACAGTTGTAGGACCTATTACATCCTATTCGAGAGATGGGGACACAGAATGATTCGGATCTCCCCTGGACATCTCTGCTATTAGATCGTTAAGTATGAAACTTGATAAATGGTTGAACTTCACACCTTTGGCATTTATTATTTCGGCAACAGCAAAATAGAGAAATTACCATTGAAATGGTGAAAGTGTATAGAAAATATGGGCGGATACTTCGATTGAAACTGAATAAGTTTTATTTGCCAAATAAATAAACGAAGTTTACGTTCTATTCGTCAAGTTGCATACTCGATAACATATTATCATGGTTGACAGATGAAATCCCTCGCGCGGGAAAACGTAACGTCACATTAATCCCGTTGTATTATGCAGAGGTCTTACGTTCAATAGGAAACGAAATGCAATTATTATTTGTCCCTCTCACTGTTTATCTATAGTACCAGTCATCACGTCACTAGTCCACTAATTATGCGAATTTCTTCCCTTAATTCCCTCGACCCGATAAACACAGAATCCTCAACTACTATTTAGAGTATGTAGCAAATCTTTCCACGGCCGAAGTCTCTCATTCCCCATCACTTGTATAACGTGAATGCAATACGTTTTTCTGAAAACATACAGCTATAGTTTTATTTTCATAAGTTGAGGTTGCGGTTATTTGTTTCGTATTCCAATTTAAACTTTCCACTTGATACCTCACGAAATTTATGGTTTGGTAATTAAATTCATAGGCTTCAAAATTATCGACAGGTAACAATTTCCAATTGCACCTAGTATTTTAATCGATAATCCTTTACATTTATGCAGTTTTTTTAAGTGCCCGGGAGGGTCGCAAGTTTATTTAGAATTTTTCATTCTTTTTATATTAAATTTTAACGTAACCGATGGCCGCATATTTTATGCGATTAATGGATCTTGCAGTTTTAAATTTCTTTTTATATTTAAAACAAGATTATTGGAAGACTTATGCCTGGGAATTTATATAGTATACCATAAAATTACCAATTTTCCAATTGGAATGATTACATCGCACAGTAAATGGAAATGAACGCTAACGAAAAGTGAAATATCAAATATTGAATTTGTTCTTGGAAAGGTTTGCTGTTACGTACAATTCGAGGACTCTGTAATTATTGTTTCGCTGATTTCCCTAGAACATTATTTTCAATCGTCCTTTATCCCACCTTTCTTCAAGAATGACACCGTTGGACCTCATTCTCGTTTGCTCAAATTATATTTCGCAACGCACGCGTACACATTCGCATTTACAGGGTATTCTGTAAAGGACGATGCAACCGGAAAGAAAAGAATCAGAAAAAGATGATTGGTTGTGTATAAAAGGGAAAAGAAAGAAAAAAATAAGTCTTAACGAGAGATGTTATATTGCTGAGAATATAATAGAAGAGAAAAAAAAAGAAATATTTCTTAATATTAACAGGCGTTTTAAGTGAGTTCGATTTTATGACATATTTCTCCTCGCATAAAGTTTAAGGATAGTTCGGTTATAATAAATTATATCATATCGTGTATATACATATGCATTGTCTAAAATAATGCTACAAATATGTATTGTATGTATAAATGTATCCGTGTAAATACGAACGAACGAATATTTCTTTTGTTTGTTTGTATTTATTTTATATATTTATATATACGAGGCATACATATTTACGCATAATTAATGATGAATAAAGCAGTGCACATCGCTGTTCCTCATTACGTAACGATCCTTTATAAGAGTAAAATTCCTTCGAATATGCTTGAACGATGATTCTCGAGAGACCGACTTGTTGATTTTGTATTACTTTTATAAACAATATGCTGTTGTAACGTGTACATTTGTCCAGTTTAAGATTATCATTTGACTGACGCTAGCTGAATTAAGGGTTTTTTTTTTTTTATTTAAAAGTCGATACATACACGGGAATACCTTGTTTCATTTTTCTGTTGCAGATTTAACGAAATGTCCGTCCAGTTGAAATAGAACCGAGTTGTAAAGAACACTTTTAGTTTCCCGTCGAGTAAAGGAACATCCTGTTTGATTTAAGGATTAACATGTAAATATAGACTGTTCTGCAAACGGAAACACTCGAGGATTTTGATTTATTTTATACAATTGTAGATTTCTCGTCATATTTTAACCAAAAGGAAATTGTGGATCCGAGAAAATTTCAGTTTTATTTTCGCATCTGGAATCAGTATTTATTGTTCGCTGGAAGAAAAAAAGAAAAAGAAAAATTGTTTCGAGGATGATCGATTCGTCAATTATGATTAATTATTTAATTATGTATAATTTATAGTATTGTATATTGATAACTAGTGGAAACACTCTCGAAAGTGTTGATTACCTTTTTATTATCAGAATTGTTTAATAATACTTGTTTTTGTTTATTTAATTTCTCGAATAACAAACGTTTACTGCCAACCTTCATTCACTTGTCGAGGTTTCATTTTAACGAATTCAATCAAGTTTTCGATAACGATGCATGCGAATCGTATTTTAAGGTTTATTAACATCGTATTTACCATTGTTATCTTTATTTTATGCAATTAGAATGCTTTCGATTCGAAGGAGTAATTAGAAAACCAAAGTTAAAATGATCATATAGTGGTTTCATAAAAATAATCGATCTTTTTTTTTTTCTAATTTTAACGATCATGCTGTTAACTAATAATACGATTAGGAAATATTGAATGATAATTCTTTCGTTTTTACATATACGTTATAAAAGAAAAAGAAGTGTAAATCGAGAAAGGTAATGTTGGCTTATATCATATGTACATATAATATTTAACTATAATACTTAATAATAAGTATTTTATTGGCAAAGTAAAGACTTGTTTTAAATCAGTATTCATCATTTTCCCTTTACTGTAAGTCGTGAAAAATATTTCATTGCAACAGGTCTTTTCTTTTTTTCAGAATTAAAAAGAAAATGTGTTTTACAAAAAGAGATCATATTTTAATTTTAATCGATTTCTATAAATTTGCAGAAATTAATTCTAGACATTTGACAATAAAATGTGCAAACTAAAGTAACGCTTCAAATTACTTGAGGTGAGAAAATATTTTTTAATTACGATACCTTTTCATTTCAGAATTGTCTTAAAGTTGCATATTATTTTTATACATAAATCACTAATAATTTTATTTCCTAATGTTTCAGTTCAAATTAATTTTATAACGACCATCTTCTCGCAGCAAACATACTTTCAAGTACAATAATGAAAAGAAAAGGGGTTAAGATTGCATGGAGGCCAAATACTACCCCTAAGAAGAGGCCCCCTGAACACGCACCTAAAAAAAGAAGCGTGCATCGCGATAAAAAAATTAAGTCATAAATCACTCATTTGATTAGATATAAAATTATAAATCGCCCCCCTTTTAATTTGCCCCTGGCTATAGTAATTTTTCCATCATACAAGAGGGTCGAAAATAAGAAACCATTCCTCGAGGTACCTTAACTCGTCGTTAGCCGGGCAGAATAGAAATCGTGTCACCGAAATCTTTTAATCCGAATCGTCGACGGGGAACACGTGTGTACCAGCCAAACACGAAGAGGCAGCAAAAGTCACGATAAACTTTGTGCACGGAACGGTTTTGCCGTGAATGTCGAGCGGATTACGTGCCAGCAGGTCGGGCAGGGGGATGAGCGTGCGTGTTTACAGAAACTGTTAGGGAACTCTATGCGTTTGAAGTAGCCTCCCTACGGCGTTTCCCTTATTTGCACCAAATTGGCCCGTCCTCGACGTCACGGACGCGTCAAGGTACTTAACTGCAGGTAAACATACCCTAAATCACGAGCCAGGACGAGGGTGTAAAGACGGAACGGTGCCTCGACCTTACTCCTCGTAAAATTGCACCGTATCGCGAGCACCCATTGTAACAGCACCCTTCCCTTGTGTAGATGCCCGCTTCTGTTGCGAGTACCACCTTTTGTACCGTTCGCATCGTGCTCTTGTTAACTGTACAGGTATACATTTGCAACGATGCTTCCCGAATTGCGAGTAATTCGGTAGAAAGACATTTTTCCTTCGTTCTACGAGACTTTTACGATCGTCGTTTAATTGGCACGCCTCTACCCATCGTCCGAACAGCGAATGTCCGTTCCTGATTTTTCCCAATTTTCAGGTTCTTTCTGTCGTCGGTGATTCGCGCCACGGATTTCGTGTAATTGAATAATTATTCAAATACGAATGCGCGGGAATTTTGAATAGAATCGGGATTGTGTTAATTGATATTTCGCGATACTTAAAAATATATTTTTTGTACGCCAGGAAGTTATACGCAGGGTGACAAATTGTGAGGTTCAATTTACAAAATTAACCCCTTGACTGGGATGTGTTTTGACGAGGAATAAGAAAATGTTGTGGTTAAATTAATTCTATAGAAATGTAAAAGGTTGCTGTTATTGTCGAATGGGTAGGTCTACATGGTGGGTAAAGAAGATGTTAAAAGACAGCGTAATTTGACAAGAATTAATATAAATAATAAGCATAGTTCAAAAGGGTAGAATTAGGAGTTTCTACTGTACATAGAAACGTAACATTTGTGAATATAAATTTATTCTAGAAATAGAAATAATAAATATAGTTGAAGAAGTAGAATTAGGTATCCTTATTGTATATAAACACAAAATAAATTAATTAACATTCAAAAATATACAGTAATCTATCTATATAAATAAAAATTAAATGCTGTTCGTTAGTAAGCGTATGATTTGAGAACAGCTGGACAGTTTGTTTTTAAATCTTCGTAATAGCCCGAATACGGTTTTTAGGGAAAGAAAAATCGGAAAAGTCGCCCGGAAAAATGGAAAATCTTTTCTATGGGATTTTTGTATAAACTCAATACCATAACTCACGATTCGAACGAGGGATATGTGTAATTCTTTTTTTCTTTTGTTCGTTATAATCCTGGAAAAGTTTTCAGGAAAACAAAAATCGAGACAATTACAAAGAAAAAAGTCGGAAAATTCGGACAAACTGCAAAAAGTAGCAGGTTGACATGTTTGGCTGGGCATTATTGGTTCCCGATGAGTTCGTCAGAAAGCTTTTCACAAATTCACAAAACGATCACAAACAAATTTATTGAAATTTGAACAGGACAACGTCTGTCGTAAAATACTCCCATTACAAATACTATAAAAATGATTATAATTTCTAAATATAAATTAACATACTCTATCCAATAACGAGTATAGTCTAAACAACAAAATTCGATGGTTTCGCTGTACATAAGCGTCGATATTTTATGTTATAAAATGATTCATTGATAGAAGCAATAAAGTGGCAAAATTGATAGCCGAGTATTTTACACAGAAACACGGATACCTTATGTGGAGAACAGAAGATGGAACCTGCAGCAATGGTAGCGTTTCTCCTTGAAAACATCTGAATCGATCTTTTCACCCCTTGTGTTGGCACTCTATGGAAGCCCGGCCATTGGCGTCGTGACGCCTACCCGAGCTCCACCCACGTATCTCGTACATGCGCAACGAAAGTTCAGGGGGTTGAAGCGTGAACGAAAGCCTCGTAAAACGGACCGCTCCTTAATCAGCTCGACGGCAATCAGGTTGGTCACGTTTTAGGGGTTGAAGTGGAAGGGTGGGGGAGGAGGTAGTAACGTGTTCGTCGTAAACGAAAGACGTCGCACGAATTGCTTCGAGCCCTTCGACGATAAAGGTGAACGAATGCGACGAACTTTAATCAAGAACAATCTTCGTGCAAAATAAAAGTACCTAATAATAATAAGAAACGCGTGTAAAAAAATGATAGGTTTTACTTTTTATATTCAATGTAATTTAGATTTTGACAATTGTATGATAAGAAAAGTTCAACTGTTTATGATACGAATTTTCTGCGTTTATGATACGAATTTTCTGCGTTTTTGAAAAGAAAGAGTAAAATGTTTTTAAGGGAAACTAGATTTCTAAATTGTAACAGGATTTTTAAATATAATCTTTGCTATGTTAGGCTACAATTTATTTGTTACGATATTTGCGTTAATTACAATGATATGGAAAGGAAAAATTTTGAATTTATAATATTACTTCAAAGTTACACGAGTGCATAGAGGGTTGAAATCGTCTTCTTCGAAGAAAAACCAGCTCTTTTAAATAGGTTCATTTAAGATTGGGATTCTTTTATTTTTGGTCTTACCAAACAAAGTTAATTTACTACCATTGGAATAATCAGCGATTAGGTAATGAAAATCTTACAGAACAAATTATTAGATAATTCAGTACAAGTAACCCCTGTGGGTATGGGGGTGTAGAATTCTCCCACAGTATCCCCTGCTTGTCGTAAGAGGCGACTAAATGGGGTCGAAATTTAATTCATGGTGACAGAAACAAAAGTTTTTAAAAATATAAAAAGATGTAACTTACAAACGAATATAACGAATTTTGTTAAAGTAACACTGACTTCAGTTATATTGAACGAATAAGAGCGCGTGGTTCCTCAAACACCATCTCTTAAAAGTTAACCAAGTAGCGTGGGCGACCTTTGAAGGAAAATAAATTTCAACTTTCAGTACACGAGTACTAGAAATAAAGTTTTATTCTTTGCAAATAAAATTCATGCTTAACTTTATAAATATAGGTTAGCAAGTCCCCATTGCCTACGAATGTTATCAAAATTAAATTAAAAATTCTAAATACGAGGGAAACTGTTGCCTGAACGTAATATTCTTCATCCCAGCTTCAAATTATAGTTCTTTTCAAATTATCGTAGAAAAACCATTAACAACGATACAAACGTGTTGCCTTTGAATCTTTCACGGGGGATGCAAAAATATGCCAGGAAAATATGCACCAAGAAGGACGAACGAGCTGCAGACGGGAAAAGGAAAGAATTCGAAAGGGTAGGAGGTGGAGAAAGAAGGGATGGGAGGCAGAGGCACACCGGATTTCTCTGATCTCGACGATTCCATCATCAACGACTCCGGGGCCCAGGATGGCAGATAAAAGGCAATTGAATTTAAATCATGAATACGAACGAAGCGAGCGAGAAGGACGAACGAGGAGGAAAGGAGCGACGAGGAGGAACAACGTAAGCCCCGACGGCAATCTGGTGGTAGCTTTGTGACGGTAATGGCTTCAACCCCTGGCCTCCGACCCTCGAGGCTTGCACCCCCTTCTTGTTTACCGGTGAACACGCGACCCACACGCGCGCAACTCTCTCGTCCAAGTCGATTTACCTATGCGTCCAAGCCGTTGGCTCCAATCTCTTCTGTCCTTTGGACCTTTTCAGCCGGTAGGGAAATTGCGATCCCGGTGGTTCTGGCCTTGATTTACGGTGAAACGAGAAGAAACCTTTCTGACTGGAACCTGGAAATATCAATAGTCCAACTGGAAACAGGAATGGGATCAAGTTCAATATGCTTTTGTATTCGGGTCAATCCTGAAATAAAAGTTTCATTTTGTGGGATTCGAGTGGTATCGGTGAGAAATGATGCAGATGAGTACGAATCATGATTATTAATTTTGCAAAGAAACAGTTAATTTAAATTTAACTTGTCCCTTATTTTATTACCATTTCCCCAGGTTTTCTATTATTATCTTAAATAGTATGAAATTATCATTGTATTTCTCCTAAACTCGGGTCACGATTGACCCAAGCTCCGTCGTGGGAGGGTTAATTCGTCGTAGGCAAATATATTTCCTTACACATTGTAGACAAATTCGATTACTTATGTCATTTTATCGTTTGAGGTTTGTAAAAAGAGTGCACAAATTTTTAGATGTTTATTAAAGTTTCTCCTACGGTGTGCGATCGTTCCTTGCGTCAAATATTTAACACCTTTTCTAATAAAAATACAAATTTGAAGTTAAATTTCGCTTGCACCATCAATGATTTAGATTGCTTACGAAGTTTTGAAAAATTAGGAGATTATTCTTCTTAACACTTTATCGACCGGTCGTGGTTGAGGCTGCCATTCGGTAAGGATCGGCTTAGTCGCGCAGTACCGGCTAAATTTTCGCTATTCATTGTGTTGTGCTTATTCCTTTTGTTTCAAAGAACTCTTCATCTGCACGATCTTTATCCATTGTAAACGGTAAAAAATATGATAATTCATAAGGATATGGAGAGGTCAGTATACAGCTACTAACAAAACAGTAAATCCCACTGGACGAAAACCGTCGATAGCTAAAAGCCGATTAATAGGCTATCGGTCGATCAAGTGTTAATAGAATTTTACTAACAACTTCTCCAACCTAATGTTAACATATTTACCCTGTTTTGATCAAAATGTCTCTTATACACTTCACGACAGAATCGAATCTTGCAAGACCTTTTCAAAGATCCAAATTCGCTTGGTTAAGTATAGAAAACAACTGTCAAAAAAATATATCAAGAAAGTAACAATCATTGCTTCGAAACTGAATGAGACACGGTGTAAAAGCAGATATTACGAAGGAGCACGCGTCCTTGTTACCGTCGTGGCACAACCGCACGAGTCTGTACAGTAGTTGCTCCTTGGCTTAGAGGATGTCCATAGAATTCAATCCGACAATTTCTCGAAGGGCACCGTCGGATGGGTATTATGGCGGCACTAAACAGATTCGTCAACGCCACGCGACCGTGTCCCTGAAGCTCAGGGCCACGAGCACCGGTCCCGGAGGTCCCTTGGAAGAAGGATGTCATCCCCTCGAGTATCTCTGCTGTTCGCGTGCCGTGTACTCTAACCGAGAAACGGCCATAATGGACGACCTTCCGCGATACACTTGTTCCATAGAATCTTGGTCCGTTGGAATGATCGACAACTTTACGGAGACGCGATCATGGTTCCTTGCTAAGGTCTTTTTTTTTAGGGAAAATGACTGTTCGATCGTCGATGTTCCTCCAGTTCGTGTTAATACATCGTGTACCGGTATAAAATGAAATAAATAAGCAAGAGCTTAAAAAATTAGGAGTAATGGTTGTTTAATTATAGCACACTGAATACTTTCATTATTTTAGCAGTGTTATTGAGGAAAAAATAATAATCAAATAAGTGGTAATATTGGAAATGGTACTAACTTCCGGTGGATAAAGTGTTTATCCACCTTACTTTGTATTTGGGGCACTTTTTAATATAGTTATAGAGCGAAAGCTCTATTAGACTTAAATTAAAGAAATTTGAAAGTTAACCCTTAGCCACTTACCGCGTGAGATGTTATCTAAAATCGTTACAAGTATTTTGAGGATTTAAATTCTTTATTTACATAAAATCAACATTCGAAAATTATCATTCAATCATTTACGTTTCATAGACTTCTTGTTTTCGGAAGAAACAAACATATTTGGAAAATTGTTTGGCGTCTGTGAGACGTGTGGTGGGTGGTTAAGGGTTAAGTTTCGTATTAAACAATTCTGCAGTAAATTATACACGAAGACATAAAGGTGTCATTGGAGTGCAAAATGTTAACTATGCCGACTGCTGACATCATTGGAGCGTCGTATGAATATTTCTTTGTTGTTGGATCAATTATCTGTTTGCGTCAATAATAATCTTCTTTGCAGGACATAGTTATTAACACGTTGACTGCCACGGGGGTCACCGGTGACCGGCACCCGAAATTTTTTCCAATCAAATAATTACCAACAGAAATGATAAAATAAACCACGGATAGCTTTTAACATTAAGCTAATAATGCCAGCTATCGAATTGCAAAGTTAAATTTGGAAATTAGTTGATTGTATTGTTAATAATTAGGATTTCAGCGTGTCTGACTACCCACGTCCGTTTTCACTGTGGCAGTCAACGTGTTAAATTTATAAGGAAACTCAGATGTTACAAATCCTCGACAGAAATTGCTGGCCTCTGAAAGTTATCTTCGGAAATAATGAATCAAGTGGAAAAGAATAATTTAGCAAATTATTATATCACAAAGGTCAAATTCCACACATTACTATAGCTCATGTGTAGTAATGTAATCGTATGTCTAGATTAACTAGAGTGTAATTAATAAATGAGTAAATGAAAGGATTAAATATAAAAATTAGGTATTCGTATCTTTAATAATTACAATTTAAACATATTTTACTACAAATATCCATCTCCCCTGCAGCAGTATATGTATTAATACCGCAATTAATATTGAATGAAAAAATGTATGATTTTCAAATAATTTTGTATTATTTTATCAGCGATAACAATACGTTAACAATTATTAATCGTGCGAACAAATTTTCCAATAGGTATGAAACATATTTCGTCTAAAATAAAATCATCATTCCGGATGGTTGCAGAATTCCAATGCAACACACGCGACCCGTCGACCCATGGAGCAAGCTAGAAATAAAAGGAGGACCAAGTGCCGTCACGGCCTTGGGGCCACGCGCCTAGGAAGGTGTTTTATGGGCCCTATAATGGGGCCCCAGAATACCCATTCCGTCTCTTCTCGTTCTCTCGTCTCGGGATCGTTGCGATTTACTGCAACAGGACCCAGAAAGAATGGGTAATACCGAGGAAAAGGGCGAGAGAGAGAGGACGAGAGAAAGAAAGAGGAAGAGGGACCGATACAGGGTAAGGGGGCAAAACAGCCTGGAAACTTTCATATTTACGAGGTCATTGCGCGTCCGTTTACGATGGCACAATTCCTGTTTGCGAGATTACTTATTTTCATTAAAACGGTTGCCGGCGGGTGGCTTTTCTAGCCGAAGGGAACTGGGACCCAAGGTCGTAAGAACTGTTAAGGTAGCAGCACCCGTACCTTTGCTCGCGCGACTCAACACTCTCTCTACTGATGCACCCTAATCATCCACGATCCTCTTTTGACAAGAAACACGACCGGAATTACGTGAAGCAAAACAAAGTATGATCTAACCAAGGGGTCTTTTTTTAGAGGAATTTTTAGTCTATTTGGTACGTGGCGAAATGTTGCCTTTCTTGACAGTTCCATTATTCATACCTTATTGGAATAAATTTTGACACATTTCGAGAAGAAATAGGACGAGAATTATGTGAAGCAAAACACAGAATTCTTCTTTGAACGAACTTATTTATGATTTTTTAATAATTTTTTCTTATTCGTACGTTTCTCTATAGTTTTATTATTCATAGTTAACTGGAATAAATGAACTATCCATTTAATAATCCTATGGAATATAATTTTATCGAACTAGCATCCCTTCTATGGAACTTTCGATTCCACCATGATTCCAATAAAGATATACAATATTGAAAATGTGTGTGTACACTGTTTCACTGTAATATTTAGTTTATTAGCAGAATCAAGTAATTGTTCGAAGAAGAGTCGTTTAAAAATTGACTTTGATACTCAACATCGTTTTCATACTTAAAGATAGATTATCATGAAATTATATTGGAAGCTTCTGTTCACGAATACCTTAAAATTGTTAATCTTTGACAGAAACTACGAATTCGTGACAATAGCCGTCAATGATTAGTTATCCAATTCAACCCCTTAATTTACTAATTCACAATATTCCTCTTTCGAGTGTAGGCCATTTGAAAACTTATTATATTTCTTTTCATTTGCTTTGACAAAAACCATGAACATTATTTCCCAAATAATTCTTACTTTAAAACACAACAGTTTATCGGATATAATTGTTAAAAAAATTCGAGGCTCATCGGCCACCCCTAACGCGCCAAAATAATGGGACACCTTTGTCAAGTTAAACTGACATTTACACAAGGAAGAAAAACGAAAAGGCCACAATGCGATCACCATGGGTCACTATCTACCGTGTATCCACCGAATGTGTTTTTCGTCGTATGTATTTTACTACATCGTCGAGTGACACGATACAGATACTGCACGGACAGCAGCCACCCATGTGTTTTTTTAGCTTCCATTCTTCTGTCCGAGAGTAGCATGCGGCTGTTCCGTCAAAATTGGAACCACGTTTACAGAAAATGAACTTCTGAAATCGGTCCTGTCCAGTGTTTCGATATTCGTGTTTTATTGGCTTTCGAAAATCATCCAGTAAGGGTCAGACAATTCATGAGTGGCCCTTTGTGCGTTTGGAACCCTATTGTTATATCGTATCTTTGTTTCAGAAATTTATTGCTTTCCTTTTGTTCGCTGATAAATCTCAACGTTGTATTTTTAACAAAAATGCGATTTCGAATTAAAGTTATTATCAATGACAATTTATTTTCAATAAACAGCAGTTTTGAGAATATTTCAAATACCTAACGTGGCATCAATTTTTATTTCTCCAAGTAGAAATTAGAATTTCTGTTTGGAATCTGTTTGGAGAGCTATTTTAAAAACTTTCAATACAATTTGATTGTATCCAATATTGTTTACTACGTTTTTTATTAATGAGGGTTGAAATTAAAATTTGCAAATAAAAATTGATGGAAAACATTTTACAATACACGTTTAAGAAATTTGAAACTGAACCAATAATTTAGGACATCATGATCATAATTAAGAAATATTAATATAATTTCTATGTAAAAAATATTTTCATATATTCTATGAATTCATACATTTTTTTTTTTCATATTAATTCCAAGCAGCAAACAATGAAATTCAACAGATTTCCCTGATGTGCCTCGGTGCAGTCATTAAGTCCTCATCGAGATCGTTAAACAGAACCCAGACATTTATTCAGAAGCAATATCTCGACTAATGGTACGTTTAAAAGTTTCGACGCTTTCGAGTGATCATTACGATCTTTTTTCAAAAAACATTAATAGGAAACCATGGTCCACTTATATGGTCGAATAAAATGTTGAATTATTAAAACAAAATATTTCGAGTGTTTAACGAAATTAATGAAATAATATATTTTTTATTAGATCTACTAATAAATGACTAAATTATTAAATTAGTCAACTATCAAGTTACTAAATTAGCAAATCAGTAAATTGGTATCATTCTCCAAAGTTACTAGGTACTTCGTTTAGTCCCATTTATGAATTATTAATTTACCATATCATTAGTCCTCCCTAGGGGAAATGGAGGTATAAATAATCAATTTTATATTATTTTAATAAAATATATTATGATATTTATTAACGCAAAAATATAAGTACGTTTCAAGTTATATTTGCGGAAGTTATTCATTATAATATAATAAGTATAAAGTTGAACGTTTTATCATTGCAAAGGAATTTTTGTATGTCATTTCAAAAATAATTTGATTAGCATAAAAATATTACGAGATTGAATATTGAAATATCAAAATCGGATAACTTGAAGCGTTCAATCAACTTTATAATTAATCTAAGAACAAAATCTTTTCGTTGCTTAGCAAATTAATTTTCTTAAACATTTTATTTCGCTATCAAACTTTTTACCATGTCCAAGTAGAAGTTCGCTCCCAAATCGCTTCCAATCAGTGTCCAAGAAATTTTCGATAAGAAAGCCGAGCCTTTTTATAAAAAGAAGCAGCAAAATCTGCGATAGTGCTTGGTGTTATCGGTGATAACAGTTTGTCTGGAACGTGTAAAAAAAAAAAAGAGAGAGAGAAAGAAAAAAAAGTAATACGAAGGAACGGATTTCTATTTGTACATATCGTGAATTTCCGTGAATCGAAGGGAAGATCGTGGCTGCGACAGAACCGGGAGCTCTGACATCATCGGTGTCGACAGAGCCGATTACCTGTTATCTAAGGAAATAAAGGATCGTCGGGTCTCTTTTTCGTCGAAACGTTTCCAGGAATCCCGTGTTACCGCAATATCGTCGGCGAGCACACCCACATCAAAGTGCCGAACACCTCTGGCACATCGTGGGTCCTCCTCGTGTGCTTTGCACAACGATAAGATTCCCTTGATACCAGACCAGTTGACCGTGTATAGATGTGTTTCTCTGTGTTAAAGCCTAGCAACGTGTGTGTGTATGCGTGCATGTGAAATATGTACTTCGACTTCTGCAATAAACTAATAAAATTATTAGTCAGCTGCTATCATTCTTTCGCTGGGAACTGAACGAGTCCGGGGAAACAGGATGATGATAATTGAATACACTGATCAAGATGTTGTAAGTCTAACAAGAGAAAATGAGAGCAATTCAATTTAATATATTGGGTTGATTAATTTTGTGACGATGAGAACGTTTCAAATTCTTCCCATGTGGTCGGTGACTGTATAATATCAAGTATGTTAGATTTTTTTTGGGGGAAAATAGTAGTGTAGGGAAAGGAAGTCCTACTATTTGTCTTATACTTGAAACTTACTAAGAATTATGCCTGGGTTACGAAATTTCTAATTTAGTTATTTCGTACTTGTACCTTGACATTTCCCCCTAGGGATGACTAGTGATATGGTAATTTAATAATAATTTATTGATAGGAGTAAGCAAAGTACCTAGTAACTTTGGAGAATGATACCAATCACTGATTTCCTGATTTATTATAGTAATTTAATAGTTTACTAATTTAATAATTTAGTAGTTTATTTATATACCTAAGTATAATTTGTATGATAATTTATTAAATTAGTAACTCAATCATTTATTAATTTACTAATTGGGTAATTAGTGTTACTAAACTAATCGACCCTCCTTGAAATAATTATTAAACCCAATGCTCGTCGTATTTAACTTAAGCCAGATTTTACCTAACTTTAATGCAAAATATGTGGTTCTCGAATATTGAGACGAATAATGGAATTTTCTTCCTAAGAGCGCTATTTTTCATAGAAAAAGCTCCCAACGTTAATATTGGTTATTACAATTAACATTAAATATTATAAAATTTTGAATTTGATTCTGACTCACCGTCAATAACATGTATACAAAAATTAATATAAAATAACCGATGATGTACTTTCTTTGAACAAATCCATATTCGCAACACATTTTACTCACGGTAGTTGCGTAAAACATTGACAGACCACACGGAAATATTTAATTAATGATACTTCCAGGATTCCCTGGGTACTTTAAATAAGGATAAGATTTCTTCAGTCCAATGACAGTTTCCTTCTTTCCATGTTTTTCCAAGCAACACGCAGAAAGAATCTTCTTCAAATATTATTGACTTCTTTACGGAATATTTGTCTTAAAATTGCAATTTTGCAATCGCCAACAGATTATTCGCGGTAAAAGAAAGAAATTTTCCAACAATTTATTAATAAAAGATTGTTTTATCTGAAGGCGCGAAGTATATTGTTTTAATTTAGATAGATTCGATCGGTTAGTTAAAAGGAACGATGATTCAACAGAATGTTTAGTTTTGAAAATTCACCTCAAAGAGATCTTTACACGTCTGATAACAACGATCGTATATTGTCCATTTTATTGCTTCGCCGATAATAAAACAATTTCAACGTGTTTCCCGTAATTGTTTCATTGTCGGTACGTCATCGAGTACAAAGGGCAGGTGCACTTTTTATCGAGATCATATTGAATGATTCCAAAAACTTTATCCACCATTTTCTTTCAATTAAACATCAATTAACATATTCACAACTATATTTATTTAAATACTTCACAGAATGATATGTGCCACGTAGAATAACAGTGATGAATCTCCATGTTTTATTAAAAACAGTAAAATACCTCAAATATGTTTAATAAATTTTATATAAAAATCTAGTTTCTTAAAAATACCTTCAGCGGTAAAATTTTGTAATCATTCATATCGTTAATATTTATTAGAAATTGTATGATAATTTTTTCAATTTCTGTCATCAAATTTTTGACACTGTATTATTAATATTTATTACAGGTGATATTAAAATAATTCTTTCTATAATCTAAACATCCAAAGGGTTAGATAAATACATACGACCTTAACCACCCTTTTGTTACAAGGGTGCAGTATAGTCCGTCTTGGTACCGAAAATTTTCACCGACACAGATAAAAGAAGAACATCTTCAGTATATTTGGATCGGTATTTTCTGCGTGGCAAAAGCGATCCAGAGTCGCATAAAACCGGCCCGTACGCGAACGGCCTCGAACTTACCCTCCCCCCGGTTGCACCCCCGTTGAAATTTATACGATCCAATATCCGTTGGCACAATATGTATATCACGGACTGTTCGAAGCGGAGGCGGGTCGACATTGTATGCGTTGCGTGTACGGCTCACATACACGTACATACATACACACGGAGAAATGACACGCGAGCATAAAGCGGCTTTGCGCAGATAGCGGCGCCTTTGATGTGCCTTCGTTCCGACTACCTCCGGCATAAGATCGTGAAACACACCGGCTAGGTGTCGTACGTCGTGCTACGGGCTCGCAACGATCGCTTACCTCCGACCTTACCTCTCCGGTTCCGCCTTCCTCTTCCGTTTTTCGTGTTTTCTTCGCGACAGCTTTGGGGCAAACCGATATCGCCGTGATATCGATACTTCGACTCATTATACGCTATTTTCGATAGACAGTATTTGGATTATGATGAATGTTCGAATGTTTATAGAGCATAATAATTATCTACTTAATTAACAGCTTGGTGGCTGGTGCCACGTATTCGTGACTTTGATAATATATTTTGTTAAGTTATTTTCATTTTATTTCGTGTCGTACGTTATGAAGGTTCTCAAATATAATATTATATGCGACCGTCAAAGTGTTAATATATTGCAATTTTATTTTAGCTATCTCATTCCACAACTCATCTTTTGCTCTTGATTACGAAAGCCTATGTCTAGCGTGGAGCATTCTAGATCGTCGCGATACTAGAGTAACTCAAAGTTACTAAACCATCCGTCGTTACAACAGTAATTACGAAATCAACCAATTTCTGTTGGAATTATTACAAAACCGAATAATATCGTATTTAATTGAATCCAGCCTAGATTTATGAAATATTGCTTCCTCCTGATGGTTAACCCTTTGCAGTGCGGTGTCAAACGTCTCTCGACATTATTTTTTATCACAGGGACACTGCTACGTCGCTTCGCAAACGACATTTTTAAATTGCCAATTAAAATAATGAAATAATTGAAAAATAATTCGATAAGGCACCTCGAGCGTTTCACACCGAGACCAATTAAGAGAGTTTATTTTTCTTAAGAAGAGTGGCGTGTCTGCAACACCGGATCATCGTTGTGTATCGTGTTCGTCCAGCGAAAGTTTATCTCGAAGGAATTACGCCTCTCCGATCGATTAGCTGTCCTCTTTGTTCGCAAGGCTTCTATTTAATTTCTCTCTCTATTCGATCGACGATAAACTTTCAGCTTCTATTCGACCGAGGGACCACTCCCTCGTCATTAAATTTGCTATCGATATCGGGTGACTTGGTTTATCGGCCGTTATCGTGGCCTCGCTTGATTCACCGATCGTGCATCCGTGCTACCGTGTTATACGCTTTATTTAATCTACACTTTTTTTTTTCTGAGAAAAACACGATCCACCGTCCTGGCCACGTCACGTTTGATTTCGAGCAAGCTGCACTCGACGTTTATCGATGAAATTGCAATCGCGAGGATACGATAGATAGTTAAACGTTTGAGGACACCGTCTAACGCCGTAAGGCTTATGGTACAGGTTTTCTAGGGAAAATGGCGATGTGGGGAACGGGGGTTCTTATACTTGAAAGTTACTAGGGATTAGTCCTGGCTATCAAGGCGTTAATTCGCTAAGAATCAAATTGTTTTAATTGAAAAGTAATCCTTGGAAGGTTAACGCTTAGGGAATTATTTGCTACAGCAAAGAAAATTAATTACTAACTGCGATGAATTTTTCAAAATACCTAGATCGATAGTTATTTATGGATTAATTTTGATTTTGATCGAAAGGATGATGAAATTTCAAGGAATCGATTATGACTTAAGAAAATATTGAATCTCGATAGCTAACGTTTATCTTAAAGAAACATTGAATTCTGTGGAAACACTTCTCGTCTGCGGAAAAATATAATGAAGATTAGATGTTACTTTCTTGAATATTCTTCGATATTAGCCAGATACGTTCTGATCCCAATAAGTGTTTCATTCGTAGGAGGCATCTTCAATCGACACACATTTGTGCTATCTTCGATTTTTTAAAGATAAACACGATGTTCTAATTATAGAAAATTCTATATAAAGTGTCACGACAGAGGAAGAAGGTACATATCTGATATTAAATCGAACCGTTCCCACTGAATTTCGCGGTAGACAGAGTAAACAGATAAATATCGAAGAAGAAACGATAGCACGTTTGCAAAACGTGAACGGACGTTTACTGCGAAGAAAAATAAAATTTCAAACTCTCAGACGTATGTCTCCTAAAATAATACCTTGAAGTTGCTAGTGAATCGATGAATAATTTAGTAAATATAAATAACAATAGCAGATTAGGGAAGGTGTATCTACCAAGACCATTGGGTTAGCCTTTGGACGATGAATGCGTGCTCAGACGTTTAAACGAAATATCTCACACATTTGAAAAATAATACCAGAAAGTACCATTATTTCAGCGAACCATCGTTCACGGATCAAATTTCAAAACTTGTCAAATTTAAAATATACAAACTTGAGCATAACTTGACAATTAAAAAAAAAAAATCGTGCGTTTAAGGGTTAATCGTGATCCGCCGATACGAGGGTCTGGTGACAGGACGAAGATCAAATCTGTCCTCGAACCAGAATGGTGCAAGCTTTCTCTCCTTCTGGAACAGATAGGGGAAAATCTTTCAACAGCGACAACTTGCACGTAGCGGGTGTTATACGTACGTGGCGTCCAACGAAGTGGCCACACAGACATTATCCGAACGAGGCATATGACACCCTTGGCCGAGGAGTGCAGAAGCAGTGGGCGTCTGTTCTTGTCATTGAGACTAAGCAGACGATATCGCCAGTTAACTGTTCGTAGGAGAAACAGAAGAGAAAAGGGCGCATGGCAGAGTAGGTATTCCTTTGACAGCTACTTGGGTGTCGTGTGAAATTCCGGAAAAATTATTACCCCGTGTTATAGCTTATCTAGCGGGCTTCCAATGTGGCTCCCAGCGTTCAGACATCTCTTATTGCTATCAAAATCGTTTTCGACGAGCACACGTTAATTTAAGAACGAAAGAAATATAAGGGTTGGCAGGAATTGCTTCACGAGGTGCAAGAAATTTTAACCCTTTATCGTCTAGTTTGATGTACGTGCCGCTAATTACCAAAGTGGCATAAAACAGAATTCTAAAGATATTGAATTTTTCGCTTAGTCTGTAAATTGTTTTTAATTTTCGACCGTGTAAAAGAAATCGATAATAAATAATTAGAATGTCAAATTTGTACAATTTCTTCATATAGCTTCGAGGCGAAGGTATCGTAAATAATATTTGCAATTTTAATTAAACCCAATACCCGTCGTATTTAACTTAATCCAGATTTTATCTAACTTTAATGCAACACATATGATGATTAATTTTGAAAGAAATTTATTCAGGCAATAAATGATGTTCAATCAATATTGAATTACCAAGTGTAATAACGAACATCAATAAATTTAACTTGGGTCAAGACGGTTCAACTGTGGAAGCAATTTTCGCGTCAGGAATAAATGGTAGCCGAAACGAACGAATTTTAAAGACAACTCGAACCCTTTGCTTCCACACGGACTATTTATTATTACTATGACTTGGGAAGATCGAATTTTCAGTGTAACTCCCTGAAATAAATTCCGAGAAGAAAGAAATTCAGTTTCTACTCCGGGTACCGCGGTTCTTATTCCTCGACGGTGACCCTGGATTTCGGGGTGCTATCGTAAAGTTTAATGGGGCCCAATAAAATTTAACTGACCCAATTTTTGCTGGTCAGGTAACTAGCCGAGACTGATTATTTTTCTGGTAATAGAAAACTATACCGATAAAGCAGGTAACGGTGCGCTCTACGCGTTTATGGCCCACCAAGTGAAATTAGACCATTGTTAAAAAGAAGATAAAAATTAAAAATGAATTTGGCAGAAATAAAAGGTTAATCCGTGGGGAAAGTCTTTTAAATCATGAGCACAGATCCGGAGAGGAAATCACGGGGATGACTTTCCATGGAGTGACTTTTCTTTCCAATGGCTTCTTCTACAGGCCTTCTGGTGAAATCTGGTAGCCAATTTACACATAGATAGTAATCTGATCTAATTCTTATAATACGTATTTGCATGAACAATAAACATCCATAGTCTGGTTATCACGTTCTATAAAGTTTATATCGTTGTTAATATCAAAAACTTTGTTCCTACCCAGTTGTATATACCCATCTGTCCCGTTTAACATGACCCAATTCGTTGTTAGAAGTCTGTAGGAAGCAGGACTGGTTCTAGGAACTTTGCCACCCTGTGCAACAATATATTCTCCACAAACCCCCAGAAACAGGCTTCTGCAATGTCGTTTTAATATATTTTAAATATTGATTAATAACAATTCATTAGTGGCGAAAAGTAATCATAAACCATATATTTTGCAGCAAGAAAGGGACGATTAAAAGACAGAAAATGAAATCGATTCAGAAATCCCCTAAATATTTTAACCCTTTCGATGACGAAACTTCAATTTCTATGGTAATGCAAAAATTCTAACATAGATAATATTAAATAGGGTATATGTTTATTTTAATACAATCAACTTATAATAAAAATACTACATTTTATTTTTAATGTATTGTGGGCTCAAACACGAAGCAACACGTTATGAAAGGGTTGGAAACCGTAGTTAGACTTTATTCACTGAAAATTTAAATAATGTTCTAATATCTGGTTTCATCATACGAATGACAATTAATTTTTTACCATTTACTAACGTTTTTGAAGTTTTTATAAATCGGAGTGCCAAATTTCTTTATTTTTTGTCATTGATGAGCGATACTTTATAATCGCTATTATTTATATTAATTATTTTCAAGAAATAGTAATTTTTTCTAAAGTTACAGGACTAAACGATCAATTTTGTGGCCCAGTGAAGATGCACGTGTTCCTCCATCGATAGGACCGTCCCTGCTGACAAGCCACGGCAATATTTTGACCAGGATGATAGTTTCGTTGGCAAGGGGCCCCCGGCAGGCTGTTAGGTAGGACGGGTTTTTACTTCGTAATCCGCAAACGACGGTTTATGCATTTATGTTTATTATTTTTACGACTCTGCAGTAGGAGTAACGGGCTCCTTCAACGAAACGGCCATGGTATAGTAATTTTAATATTCGCCCCCTTTTGTCGGTCATCTTATTGTTGACACAGGAGCCGACAATTCTGGTCAAGTACTCGTACTCCATTATTTGTCGAGCAGATTTCAATCAGTTTTGTATCTTTTATATTTTATGAGTATCGTAGTAAAAGTCTTGATTTAATAAAAGGTATGAATTTACTAATTGCACGTATGCGTTTTACCATGAAATTCAATAAATTCAATTCTGTCAATTAACAGAGTGCGTGGGTACAATTTTAATCTTGTCATGGAACAGAGTACTTAACACGCATTTTAGAATGGTTTAACAATTTTTATTCCGTGTCATTTTAACAAAAACTGTCGAAAGAAGAATTTTTGGGAAAATGTTAAGGCTGTCATTTTAGAATTAAACGTCAGTTTTGAAGGATTTATCATGGTCTCACTGGAATGTTTCAAAATCGTTCCAGATCCCCACTTTTCATTATTTTTACATTTAGTCGTATTTATGTTAAACAGAATATTAAGGTCGCCTGGGTATCTCGGTTAGCGGTTAATTTATTAACCACTACTTACATTAATACATGAAAAATGATGGTACTGGCGTTTATATAATAAGCTGAGCAATTCAATGCAGGTGGCCGTAGCGAAAGGATTAAATCTGCAATTTATTGTTTCCTGTCCTTAGAATCCCATTTACATTTAATTTTAATCTCTAATATCTCTAATAATTCTAAACGATATATTTAGTACTTTACGAATTTGATAAACACTTCAATAAGTATATAAGAAATTTCTCAAATTTCTTAAAAGTTCAAAACAGTCAAACAATTGAAAACAACCCAAGTCGCCAACGAAATACGAAAAAATATATTTGTCTATGAGTGGTATAATATTAAACCATACAAACGCTAAAATTTCAAAACAGTAGCTGCTTCCCTGAGAAACTAAAAAAAATATCAAATTTCGATCAGTAGCTACCCAACGAAGAAAGAACCAGAAAAAGAAAAAAAGATTTTCTCCCTCGCAGACTACCTGGTCGAAACTTTTGACCCAGTGAGCAAGAAGTCTTCGTGGAGAAAGGAAAGAGTGTCGTACCCTCCAATGTTTGCAAATGCTGTTCGACAATAAACCCATAAAACGTTCGATAGTGTAATTGAAGATGGTCGGAGGCTCGTGCCGCACCCGCTTCCGCTTGGCCTCCTCAAAGTCAACGGATAAAAAGACACAAAAAAAAAAAGATGAGAAAAGAAGAAGAAGAAGAAGAGGTACGAAAAGAGGGAGAGAACGTTGGTGGAGTGGAGGAGAATGACTAAAGGATTTCCGGAACGACCTAGACAAATTTGATTTTGCACGACGTCGTGCGTTGATTTTCATGGAAACTTCGCTGCTAAGACAATATCCAATATTTTACGGGCAAACATCTCTTTCGACATATCGCGCTGACGGGAATTCCCCGTTCGTGTGAAACGGTGCCAATCTGTCCATGACACATACCGATTCCATGGGGATTTGTTGCAGGTAAAAGTGTAAGAAGATCATCATGGACGACGAAGAACAACGACCGATGCTCCGTTTCATTGTGAGGGGGGGCTTAAAACTGGTTCTGTGCCATGTGGATCGCAAATGACCCGTGATCCTTGCCCGAGATGGAATTTCGATCAAGGTAATCGAACGGGAAAGGGTAGTTTTTCATATTAACCCTTTCGTAAGTCAAAATTAATTTGTTTATTCTCTCAGCTAAAAATACAATTGGAACGTTTAAGTTTTGAATTCGACGACTTATTTTTAAACCATATCTTTTGTGCGAAGATTTTTTAATATTGAAGTTCTGACCCTTTGCTGATGCTTCTGGTTAGAAAACCACCCCAATAAGGGTCATGTTTGATTTTGAATTCGTGAAATTATAAAAATTTGGAAGGTAAATATTTCGGATTAATTTAAATGGAATTTGAAACTATTTTTTAAATATTCTTCCGTCTGATATATCAATTGAGAAAAATAAAAATTTGATTGGTTAACAATTAAAATACTTTGCTGACTAAGCCTGGAATACCAATAGTATCGCTATAATGCTTGAAACATTTGTAAAATATAAAATTTGAATAATTTTATAACAATTTTATTTAATCGTAATTATTTCAATAAAAATGATATAATATTTATGATTGTCAATTTGTTGGGTGGGGAAATGTGAAAATATTGAAGAAAATCTTGAGGGAGAAAGGTAAAAAGCTTGAAAATTGTACGCTTCCACCTTTTAGTGTTTTCAAATGCTTGACAAGAAGACCCATTGGTATCGCATGTGTGGTCCAAATAAATTACGAGACAATCCCCTTTTTTAAATAACTCGAACAGAACAAGGATCGTTACCAGCAGAAAGAAATCTGCAGACACGCAGGCTGCATTCAAGAAAGAACATACCAGGTCCTTTTTTCCCCTGTGTTTCTGTCGTAACTCGATTCCTGCGACGGAGGACATCTGTGCTAAGAACTTGAAGGATAACGAATTTTAAAACGTTCCTTGTTCCTGTTATTTGATCTTGGAAAACACTTAAAAAGTGCGCAGATAAATTCCTTCCTAAGCCTTTAATTATTATCACTTCCAATTCTGTAAAAAAGACAGTGATTCTGTAGAAGTTTCTGTAAAAGTATTACGGTGTATTGTGTTCTTAAATTTATTAAATATAGCGTTGGTTAGTTTACTCTTCTTCTTTCAGTTTTAATTTTTGTAAACATTCGAAAAAGAAATTGAAAAGAAAGAAAAATAATTTGTGCTCCCATCATGATCGATGAGAGGCTGTTCGAGAGTGGACGTTTTAGTTTACCGTGAAGACGGTGATTAGCTTCGAAAGTTATATTACAAACAGGCTGTCATCCCTTGACGCGGATATTCGAGTGCCTCGAGTGTTTCTCAGCCTGAAGAACAGCTTTGAAGAAGAGGAAGAAAAGGACGAGAATCTTGCGTCCTCTGGAGTCACGCAGTCTGGTCCATTTCGATAGACATTTTCATTAATATCCATCAGATTTGATCAAATTGTTTAACGTTTAAATTTATACTAAAATTTATACAAACACATATTTTTATAAAACTGGATTAAATAGGAGGGACTTTGATAGAAATACTTTTCATAATTACTGGACTGTAAGAAATCTATATGTACATCTGGAAGTTAGGATTGGAAAATGTTGACAGTCTTCTTCTTCGATACAGAAATTATTGAAATATTAGGTCGCAGCATTTTCCCCATTTTTCAAACTGATTACTCTATTCGTATTCAATTTTATATATCACAGAATATCTGTTATATAATATTCGTCTAATTTTTAGTTAAAATTATATATTCTAAGTTTATACCACAACCCAATATACATTTTAATGCAATAATTACGCAAGTTTTATTTAAAAATTAAAACAAAATAAGCAATCTTTTTAGGATAAATTCAACGATCACCAAATTATCTCTGATTAACAATATACACACGATGATCGTGCGTCTTATTTGAACGTCCAAAAATAGAGAATTTATATTTTTATCGCAGGTATACGAAAGGTATATTGGTCCTTTACGTGTCTTACGGCCAATCAGAATTTGCAACATTGAATGTCTGTCTTCGATGGACATGAGTAAACGACGCGATTGCAGCCAACTGCTTATCATTATCGGAACCATTGCTTAACGTTATCTCGCTTCTGAAGGAAGCGAAGACAGTATGTTCAATTTTTTGCTCGCTGAAGCACCAAGCCCTTAATTTTATCAATCATGGTCAAAGAAATGAGAAATTTTCATCGAACATATCAGCTTTTGTAACTTTTTAACAGTTTTGATGGCTATAAAAAGATTTCTCATAAATCAAACCCTTTGTTTTAACTAAGATTGAATGTCCATTCAAGGGTTAACGTTCAGCAAATTGAACAGAAAAGAGTGTAAAATGTATGGAATCTCCTCATAATATGTTGCACATAATTAATAAGAAAAAAAACGAGGAAACAGTAACGACAACGACGTACAAAGACGTTCGAGGGGTGACGAGAGCTGTGCAACGAGCTGTGGAGGCAAGCAGAGGGGATGTGTCTGGCTGATGGAGCTTGAAACTGAATTAACCATCCCTGCCTGAGGCCTGTGATCTCCTTGCAACCTCATCTCGACGACCATTATATTTGTCTTTGTATGCTAAACATTTTGCGAAATTATACGACAACCAAGTTCCCAAGTATTCTTTGTCCATCCTCTATCCTTCCATTTTCTTCCCCATTTGTCGTGAAACTTTTTGAGTATGTAAAGATACAGGTGAGAATCATTGTACGTGTACGATAGATAATTTATGAATGAATAGAAAGACGAGTTACCACAAAATGGGATAAACATTTTTATGCTAACTGGAAGACGAAGGTTATTTAACTGGCAGCAGGTAGTTTTATAAAAATCAATCTTTTATACATTCGTAGACAACTTGGGTTACTGGCGGCACAAACGAAAATTAACTTTTTTCCAAATTTTAAGTTTTATTATTAAAACTTTCAAATCACTTGATAAGTGATCGATAAGTATATCAGAATTTTTGCAGATATTTTGGAAGATAAGAGCAGTCAAATAACTATTTTAAAAACGACCTAGCTTGCCCTCGCAGTAAGAAATAATAGATTTGCCAACGAAGGGGTAGAAATGATGACATATTATATTTACAACAATAATTGTACGTGACATGGTTAAAAAATTGCAACTACCACGTCTACTAAAAAAGAAAAATAGATTGACAAAGATAGTGCAGAAGGGGTTTATTAATATTTTACAGTGTCAATCGATTCTGCTATAATAATTTTTACATCAAAGGATTACGATTCCACCAACAGTGACACAGAAATTCCGAGTCGGCATTAATCAGTTCCTTCAGCGAAATTCGTTTATTGAAACGATAAAAGCCGACCGTCACGGATGCGAACGGGTTAAAGAAAACGTCCGACGTGCAAGCAGCGTCGTAAGCATCAAAAGGTTCGTTCTAATCTCGCGAATACCATGAGTTTGTACGTCGGTGTCATGCTGTCTGCGCGGTCATAAATCGATAAGCCGGTTTACCACGTATTCTTATTGATAACAGTACGCGATATGACGCGTTGACCGGTTGTCGGCTTTCCTTTCTTATTCGGTCCATATTAACCCTTACATCAGTGGTCACCAATATTTTCTTTTGCCTCGCAACCTTCTTTCATGATATTCAGACAAGTTGCGATCATCTAAGGTACCAGAATGTAATTTCTGTTTCAATCACCGGCGCAATGTTTCTTGTTCAAAAAATATATCTCAATTTTTTGCAGCGGTTTTTGACAAATTCTCACCTGTTTCGTCAAATTTTTAATACAATTCGAGGATAAAAGTTAAACAATCGTTTTCTATTAATTTCGTAACTTTTGATTTAATTCTTTTCAAAGTACATGTATATAACTTTCCACGCCCTTAGCTGATATTTCTTTTTTTTTAATATTAAAGAATCAGTTCCAGGTGTACAAAAATTAATTGAATCAGATTTCAAAATTTTCTGATGAAGTTAGTATTTAATAAACGCGTTAATATTTATACCTTTCCTAAAGGTGTGATCGATCACTTGAATCCTTTATTAGCGAAATAGCTTAATAAGATTCTGTATTTTGAGCGTGAGAAAGGGGTACGTTGAATTTTTAGAGATTTTTTGTGCAAAATTTGCAGTAGACTGGTTCAGAAGAGTATGGTAAAAGTTCATCTATCTTTGGCCGAACGAAATCGGTAGCAGTGTCCAAAATATCGTGCTGAGCTACATCGTTAGCGTATAATGAGATTACAGAGGCTATCTCGACTGGGAGGCCAGCATTATGAAGAAGGGGCCACGAAGAAAAGAACCTGGGTCGCGTTTCGAAGGAAAAAAAATAAACCGTGGCACGTTCCTGTTAACACATATGCCTTCGAAACGTGTATAAATATCAATTACCAATTTATGCAAAACGATAAGAATTTCATTTTAACATTGCTGAAGAAAACAAGGTTCATTGTGACCCAGACATTGGTAAAAATAATAATCGTTAAGGAATGGTAGAAAATTTGCAAAATTAAAATGAAACGGAGTACAATATTAAATTTAAATTCACGTTGTCCTGATGATCTACCGTCAAAGGGTTAAGTCACGCTTGAAACAATATAAACCTAATACCATTCTATGTTATTAACAGTTAAACGATTTAAAATATTGTTTACTATACCAAAAATGAAGAATTTGAGGCATTTTTTAAATAAAAATGAAGGAATTACAATGCTATCAAATACATAATCAACTAAATTATTAATTTCAAAGAGTTCCAATTAAAGTTCCCATAACTTCCATCATCCTCCCGAACCGTCCCAGAAATTACCAGCTGCACAAAGTGTCCGGCCGAATAACTTACAAAACGAGGCCATGGAAGCATCATCGGCACAGCCGTACCTATGCCTTCGTATCGTAAATCGTGTTACCGATTAATTAAAATCGCTGGAATTGCGATACAATCCGGGGACGCGAAAGCGGCAGCTCGAACCCGGGCACCCGTTAAGCGAAATCCTGTGCCAAGCGCGTGGAAGCTTAGACGTTAGCGGGTGGATGAGCGTCGCGACGCCTGGGGGGGAGAGGGTCACCCTGACCCGGAAGCTCCGCCCCTGTGGAAGTCGAGCCGCCAACCGGCGTCTCCAACGTTCAGGGCACGGTAGGAGGAGCCACCGTGTCCCCTTGGCGCCAGGTAACTAGCGACCCTGGAACATCGACGACTGCCTGTTGGCATTTAGTACCGTGCCGACTCTCGAGTTAAACGTAGTCTTCTTTTTTTCCCCACTTCCCAAAGAGAAATCTTTCGTTTCTGCGTGAACGGTCCTGCTCCTGTCCGTGGGTCGACCGTTTTGTAGGCGACGCATGAACATTGTGAACGATCGCGATCGGTACATTCTCCTGGTGCCAGCCAAGGATCTAACGGCGAACATAATCGGGCCGTGATTTGGCGAAATCCAGTGATCAGTGTTCCTGGAAGCATGGAAACGAAGATGGAGCCTTTGACACCTCCGCACACGCCGCCCACGCTCGACAGATCGATTCACCCGCAGCAACACATGCATATCACGTCGCCCAGGTGGATCAGATCGCAGCAGTTGGCTGGAAGATTCGTGCAACAACCGACCACCGGGCAAAATGTCGGCTACCAGGCCGCGTTTCTGGATAACTGGCTGAGAGGTGCCGCGTTGTTAGCTGTCAGGGGTTGTTGCCCCCAAACGCCGACCGTGCATCCTTATCACCATCAGAGCCATCAGGGTTTGCATCCTGCGCTTCCGGTACCGCCTCCCGCCTCCTTTCTCACCAGGAGACTGCCCGGACAGAGGCCCAAGAAACAGTTCATCTGCAAGTTCTGTAACAGACAGTTCACGAAAAGTTATAATCTGTTGATTCACGAAAGGACGCACACGGACGAGCGGCCATACTCCTGCGACATCTGCGGAAAGGCGTTTCGAAGACAGGACCATCTGCGGGATCATCGGTGAGTTAAAGAGTTAGTGTCCTTTTTTTTTTTTTAAGTTTGGGCTGACGATTCTGCGAATATTTCGCGAGGAACCTTGTTTTAACCTCATCAATATCATTTACCAACGTACGAAATTTTATTCTGTAATCTTTGAACCGACAAAAGCCAGATCAATCGTGACCCAAACCTAGAGGCTTTAAATGCAAGACCTTTCTATATCGAATGAAAGGAATGCTTTGAAACTGTTGCCTTTCTCCATGGTCCCTCGTCAGATCGTTAAAAACTTCTATCAAAATCAGTAGTTTTCCTAGATCTGGGTCGTGGCTGATCTAGTTCAGTAATTAGAATCTCGAAGTGAAACAATTAAAGGACATCAACATAATCTCGTTAATCAACAGTCACCATATTTCATCGTAATTTTCTAAGCTCGTAATATCTCGAGTAGATTAATCCCCGTTGGAAATATCGCTGGTCGATCGTTCTCAAAGCAATAACATCTGGCAAGTATCACTTATCAGCTAACGACGGAATTTATCTTCGAGGCTTTTCGAGCGGGGCTCAAGATTCGATCGGGATCCAGACCTAGAACCTTAACGATTGTGTGGAAAAAAAAGAAACAAAAAAAAGAAGGATATCATGACGAAAATTCCTTTCTTTCTTTTCAAGGTACATCCACAGCAAGGAGAAACCTTTTAAATGCAGCGAGTGCGGAAAAGGATTCTGTCAGAGCAGGACTCTGGCGGTGCACAAGATCCTCCATATGGAGGAATCGCCGCATAAATGTCCTGTATGCGCCAGGAGCTTTAATCAAAGGAGCAATCTGAAGACACACCTTCTTACCCACACGGACGTGCCGCAAGATTTAAGGATGGAGGCACCGATTTCACCGGAATCCAGGTTCAACGCTTCCAACACCTCCAGGCAGATGGCAGAGAGGGTGAGCGGCCTGAATCCGATCCAAAGGACCACCACCACCACCCCTAAGCTCGGTTTCAGTATAGAGGACATTATGAGACGCTAAGGATCTTCTCGTCCTTCTTTCTTTCCTTTTTTGTTGTCTTATTCCTTTTGAAGAATCGGTATGCTTTGTTCGTAAATCAAAAATCGTATTCATTCGTACATTTATGTTCTTTGCTCTCTGTCCTTGTTTGGACAATTAATTTTTAGATAAAATAGAATTTAAAACGTTTAGGATCGACAGACTCTTCTTTTTGGTATAATTTCAGTAGTATAGGTCAATCGATATTGCGACCCCAGAGTAATATTTGAATTTAGCTTTGAGGAAGAAAATTTGACTAATTTTTATTGCAATTCTCAGGTAATTTTAATTATTTTAAATGTTTCATAGTTACTCATATCATGAGGACCAATTTTTAATTTCATTTACTGTAAAACCGGAGCGATTTGAATCTTTTCTACCGGTAATTTGTTTTCGAACAAAGCACACTGATTTCAAGTGTATCATACGTCGCGTTGTAAATATGGTTTCACTTAAATTATTCGATATCGTTTATCCAAATCGCGAGGGAGAAGGACTGATCAACGTGTACCATTATCATTCCTTCCTCTTGCAACGTGTAAATAATTGCGCATCAGTATTTACGTGTAAAATAGTAGGTAAAGCAACCATCAACCGTATCGATTAGCGTAGAATCGTAAGTGTCTCGTCATGATATATTAACTTTCATCAAGAATTTCATTTCAATTTATCAACCGATCTTTTCTCTACTAAAATTCGTAAAATTCATTTTTACAATTACAACAAAATTCAAACAATTCATAAATTTTAATTTACAATTTCAAAAGTTCCTCCTCGATAATATTTCGACGTTCAGTTCGGCTTTTCTGACAAATGAAATTCTGTTGAAAGGGAATTAAACAACGTTAGATGTAAGAAAAGAAAGAAGTGGAGTCACCAGAGGGTTGACAGAGGGTATCCATATCGATAAGCTCGACCAGAAAGGTGGAACGAGAACCTTGGTGAACAGCATAAGGTGAATAAACAAGGGGTCAGTGTATCTCCGAAGGCGTCAAAATAATTGGTCACTCCGCGTCCAAGACAACGATCTATCCCTGGAAGCAGCAAGGTGTTTTCGTCTATCGAAACGTTAAATCGAGTCCCCTGCTCTGTCCCCTCGGATCTTTCCACCCTCTTCTCACCGAAAATTAGGAATTCTCGATCAGATAAGTCCAAAGGGACACCTTCTGGTAGTTATCCACGCGCCATCTTTTTTTTTCTCCTCGCCGGTGACCTGTAAATAGCTCCAAAGATCGCTTCTTCTTCGTTTCTTTTTTTTTCTTCTTTTTTTTTTAGCTCGTTTAATCTAGCCAGGGTCCTGTTGACCTTACTCGACCACCCATGTCTTGTACATACACGTAGTTTATACCTGACACTCGTGGAGATTGTCGCATCGTGGCTCTTATTTAATGGCCAGAGACAAAACGAGCCACTCTGGGTTTATTCAAACGCGTTACCATTGCAACGTCACCTTGTACTTCTTTTATGTACAAATTTTCCCATTTTCCGCTGGTGGACCACCTTTTCACTATTTTTCTCTCTTCTTAATTACCCATGCATCATTGCGTTTAACACTAGAACTATCAAATGGATCGGGAACGACTTGCTTCAGATTTCTTAGCACTTTTTCAAGTCAAGATTTATTAAAACACTTTGGTCGAAATGCAAGTTGAGCTTTGCCAAGTTATAGATTTATTAGTTTACCTATTTTATCATCAATTTGGTGATAAAGGTGTACTAAACTTAAGTAGTTCTAGTGTTAAAGCTAAATTAGGATACTTGGAAAAATAATTTTGCATCGTGTGTAATTTTTTAACTCTTTCTGATTGTATTGATTGCGTGTGAAATGGCTATATTTAATTTTATAGTATTATTTCTCGAGTACCATGGCTTAGAATTAGAACATGCAGGGCATAACGAAAATATAAAGGATCGCGTTTAACTGTGCTTTGTAAATTGTATATCTACTTTTGGGTAGAAAAACAATAGACTTAAGTTTGAAAGGATCGCATTGGACCCTGCCCTATAGATTGCATACTACAATCTATTATAGTTTTGAGTAGAAAAACAATAGACTTAAGTTTGAAAGGATCGTATTTCACCCTGCCGCTGTGCTTAAGGGTTGTTACAAATCCCATGATTTAGGTTAAATATATTATAAACGATAGTATATTTCTAATGCAACGGTGGCTGTTTGAAATTTTATATTTTATATTATTTACACAATTCGATGTCGTTAGGGTTTACTGGTGACCGACGCCACAAATTTAATTTGATTAGAATCGCATTCGAAATAAATACCGTAATTATCGTATCGAGTATGTTGTGTACGTAAGTAATATAAAATGTAAGAATGCAAAAAGGTGGGAAGGTGGTCCGACTGGCGAAGGTTAGAATTTATACATAGAAAAATATGGCGGGAAGATACTATTTAATTTAAGGCTGTTGTAAATAGAGGGTTAAATGTTAGGGTTGTTTTAGAGACGATCGAGAACGAGATAAATTTATTAATGATTGTGAATAGTTCAAAAAAGCTTTAAAGTAGGAAATTTGGTATGCAATAAATTGTTTTTGATTGTTACTTTTCTTTGCTTAAAATTTTAAAACCTTTCTCATCTTCGAAATTTTTGACCATTCGTTAAATGCTACTTAAACCTTGTTTGTTTCAAAATTTAAGTTGCAATCGCTGAATTTCCAAATTCTCTGTTAGTTTCTCTACCTTTTGATATTTACTTTCTTTTTTAAATATCCAAATTTGAACAAATGCCTTCAGTTTTAATTGACTGTAATTTTTACCGTGTAAAGTTAGTTAGAAAAATAGTAAAAATGTTCCAAATCGTAACAACAAAAATATTTATCCCAGGTTTAATGCTATTTGAGACTTTCGAGTTAGAACCACGTCCAAGAGGAATTTCTTCCGGATGTTTCAATTGGTATTAACATTTCTTGTCGTGAAAATCTTGAGTCTCTATTGTAAGTTTGATCAATGATAATTTCAAACAAATTTTTCTTGTCTCGATCATTAAGGCAGCTCTCGCAATTAAACCGTGTCGATAATCACTTTTTACCCTCAGATTCTTCCACCATAACTCAATTTATTCCATCGCGATATTTAAAAAAATGTTTATCTTTAATTGTTCGTAGCGTTTAGAAAACGCATAAGTATTTCGACGAAGTAATTACCGTGTATTCTTAATCGAGCGTGTTAGCGCGTAATTATACCAAAAAAGCAGTAATAGGAGGATGCTATTGCCCTAGTCTATTCTATAATGTATATTTAAATATTGTTGTTATTGATTGGAAATAGAAATTAATTGGAACAAAACGATTACCCCATACCCTTTATTCTATGTTCCAGGTTCTTCTTCGATTTTTTTTTTGTTGAGAAACGTTGGTGAAAACTATAGCAATGATTTTCAGCAATTTTTATTCCAATTCTATTTATGTAGATTAGTTTCTTAATTAACATTAGCAAACTACGTATAATATACATTTTTAATAACAAGAACAAAATTTGCAGTTATTAATATAATTTTGTATTTTAATCTTGACTATTTATTTATATGTATTTATTTATATATACGAGTCTTTAATCGCTCTTAATAAAAATAGTATTACAAACAAAAATTAATCGATACTTTATTAGACAAGAATTGCAACAAGAAAATTTGTCAAAATAATTTTTCTTCGATACAAAATTTAGGTTATTTCTATTATTTCTAAATGAATATTATATAATATCAAGTTCCCATTATCGATTTTTACAATTCTCAATCACAAGAAATAATAAAAGTTCACAAAAAAAATAATAAAAGTTACAAATCACGGAATAGAAGAAGCTGTAGAACCTTCGTCCCCATGAACTTTCCAAGTTTCATGTTGAAAATCCTTTTTGATATCAGTTGTACGAAAGCGAACAAACGGATCATCCCTCTTTGATTTCTTTTCGTAGACCCAATGTTTATTCTATTTTATTCTATAAAGGTTCGCTTCTATCCGCTCAACTATCACGTTTTCCCAATAATGGCCAGCAGTTAACCAGCTTGCCAGGCAGTTTAGTTCTGTTTAACTTTAATCAATCCTCGCACCCCTCGACGACAGTAAAGCATAATGAACAACCGGGTAAACAAGACCGATCTGACCTATACACTTTTTCATCAGCACGCCAATTTCTGATCGTAGTTGTTTCTTTGATCAATTGGGGTTGATTAATGCTTCCCATTTTTCTCAATAAGTGTTTTTCTATTTATTATAACAATTTGTTCGATTTTCCAGAAAGCAATGAAAACATATTAGTAGGAGGAATTAATTAATTTCAGGTATTTTTTATTATAATTATGCAATATTACATATTATACTATTCACTATTTATTAATGTATCAATATATCACTGTTATTATATAATAGTTACTTATTAAAATAGATAATAATTGTATCTAAAGATATTACTATTAAGCTTTAAAACGATCACAATTCTTTTTTTAAAAATGTATATTTTTTAACATTACATAGACTCGATTTGATTCAGTATAAAATATAATTATTTGTCAACGAAGGGTTCAAATTTAAATAGACATTTTATTCGATTAAACAGATATCATCTAATTGTGCAAGAAGAAAATTTATTTCTCGAAGAGATGTTTGATTTTTTCGAAGATATTGCAAAGTTTACGAATGTCAATTTTGTAAGAATGATCGTCTTTTTTTAGCAATCCCGTAACCGCAACGATTTATCGGATCATGATCATCGAAAGGGTGCGAAAAATAATTGGCACCTTCTCGAGATTGTCCGACGTAAGGGGTTTATAGGAGAGAAGATTTCGCTCCAGGGATGCAGGTAGCCGAAGAATGGAAGGGTAACGGGAGGCAAAAAGAAACGGAAATATTATTTGGACGGAGGAGGATACGAAATGGGAGGAAGAGCCGTTTTGTACCCTTTACCGATGCCCGCAGGGACGATTTAATTACAATAATCACAGCGTTACGGTTCCTGGTATCGCGGCAAGTCCTCCACGACTTGTCCCACGGGGAAGACTAATCGTTTCCCTAAATCGAGGACAGTCCTTCGGTCCAGGACCGCCTCTGATACGCTCGGTTGCTGGGTATTTAGCTTTTAATGACAGCCTTCGAATGAAGTAATTTGAGAAGATGTTCGAAATGTTGCGAAAGCTCGAAAAAGGTGATGGATTTAGTAGGAACACGAGAATTATGTAAAATATTTGAATATGTATTGGCTGTTTTAGTATCACTAATTTTTATTACTTGGAAAATTAATTAATAATTTGTCGCTGGCAATTTGCATGGAATCTTCTACCTTTGCAATTTTGAACTCTTTGAAATTAATTAAGAGCTTGCGACTACGTCTTTGCAAATTTACTAATTCTTTAATTCTAAAGAATTAAAAATAAGGTGATAAATAATAATAGCAAAAGTTACTCATCGAAATTTCAAATACGAAACCAGTTATCAAAAGGTCAATGGATTTCTAAAAATTGTATTTGTCGCGGAATAATACCATTTCCCACAATTCTGAGTTTGACAAATTTTTAATAATTTCATACTATTCCTTTATTTATCAGCCGGCAGCCATTGAGACGAAATTCAACGATTATAACAAGTAGATAGGAAGACAGAATCTCTTAAGTTACGTTACAAAATGAATTGCACGTGTAATGTACGCAATATACGAGACGACAGATTGCGATTCTATTTGGGAAACGCCCTCTGATCTGTGACAGTGTTTTTATCACTAGCTGCGATCGATCGATTTAGACACCAGTCTGTATGCATAACGATATTAATCGCAATCTGTACTGACAGTTTGTTCTACAATATCTGATCAATTCAACGCTGCACGTATTATCTGCAAAAAGATTTTTGATGTCTTTCGGAAGACTGCATGCATCGCACAGATGTACCATCATAAAAGTGTTAATTACAAATTTTCTAATTCCTAGCTACTGTATTTTCGGCTTACAACCGAATGTATAAAAGGCAGTCCGGTGTAATAAAACCAAGAGGGTCATTAAAATAAGAACAGAAATTACTGTTCAGTCGTTTCAGACAATTGTATAGGCGTAATTAGCAAGTTGTTGGAAATGGTCCTTTGAATGGTGTGCGTAATTACAGTGGCCCTTTAACGACAAGAGAATTCCTGGTGCCGCGCACTAAGAAGTGGCTGTTCCTAATGAAAGACAGAAATGACTTGGACACAGTTATAACAAAAGAAAGAGAAAGAAGAAATTGAAAATTTGGGCCATTCGGACGCAACAATGTTTTTTTATTGCTTCTCCCTCGATCGTGGAAATCACGTTCTTGGAATGTTCGTGGTTGGAATTACTTCGGAAGGTCCAATTAATTTAACGAGGGGGAGTAAGTACGAATTAGAAGGATTTTTGAAACTTTGAATGATTAAATGTAAAAAGTAAATGAAACTTAAAATTTTAAATCCATTAAGTTTGACATTATATTTGTGAGCCTTGGGTCATAAATTCTAAATTATACCATCCCAGTAAACGAATTTTTTAATTTTTAATAAATTTTGAACCCTTGAACCATGAATTTTGGTGTATCGCGTCCTGAGCTCTAAATATTAAATACCAAGATCCAGACTTCAAATTTTCGTATTTTTGAGTCTCACCTTAAGCCTTGAACCTTGTTTGAATAAACTTACGTATTTAAAGGATTCAACGAAGAATGTACCTAGATAAAATACAATCATCGAATCTCCTAATGATTGTTTTGACTTCGCGTCAGAGGGCAACCGATTGGGTCCCAGGCTCGAAGGCCCTGAAAAAGTTGCACCGGTGAACGACGATTTCGGGGTAGTTATTTTACAACGAACTCGCAATTGTGGGAGTTAGCACCGGTGGAATGTCGTGAATGCCTTCAGGGTTCACCCTTTGTGCCCTAAAACGTTAACCACAGGATTTCTCGGTGGATTAGATCGCTCGGTCGGGCGAAGCCCGGAGCTACGATTTGCGGCCAACAGGGAGACGAAGAGGAGTAGCTGCCATGGTCCCCTCACAGTTTCTTGCGTGTACCCTCTTATTAGGGCGTGAGTCTTATCTAAGGGTCATAGGGCCTTCGCGACCTCCAGAGTCCCACAGGTACACCGGAGGTGGGTTCCGGCAGAATTCCAGGAGTCGTGGGTCACCTCGACCCACAACGCGTCATTAAACATACACAGTGGATTTAATCGTTGAACATTCGAAACTGGGTCAGTCACGACCCGGACGTAAAAAACGTGCATCATGTTATTTCTATTGTTAAGCAAGAAGGTTTTGAAAGGATTTTAGAAAAGAATTAAAGGGAAAGCAACTTAAGCTTATTATATTGCTATAAACTGTTGAAGTTTTATAAAATTATAGAACCTCGATGGAAGAGTAAATCCTTAAAATTCTCTTTCGTAGCTGAGGGTGCCTGTCCTCTTGAGAGTAAACATCACGCGAGAAGCTGTCGAGAGCACTTGTCGCAAATAAATACTATACTAACCATGAGAGTCACTTTCAGCTGACGACAGTGATTCCGTCAACATAGCATCCACTTATGATAAGTACCGTTGATAGCTTCTCGCGCTAGTTCCATTCTCAGATAGACGCTACGCATCTTAACATTGATTCCTACTGAAAAATGAAAAAAAAAAGCCATCAAATATTAAATTGAACCGAGGATTCTCATCAACTGAGTAGGACCACCCGAATCATCAAGAAATTAAGAAGAAACCCGGGCAACATCGATCAACGAATCATTTTTTGACCTACTGATTCGAACCGCAACGTTGTGACCGGCGTGCGAGACCGTATTCCTTTGATTCGCACGAACGATTAAACGCGTAATAATAAATTTCGGGAAAAGGAAGATGGGTAAAGCAGGGGCGGATGGGGTGGGCGCATTCAGGAAGGCGAGGAACTGATCCCCGCGAGCCTCATGGCCTGTGGTTAGGGCGGTACGCAGCCTCTCTTTTTTGCTGGCCGACGATTAGGTAAACTGCCCTGGCCACGGTGCGCACAGTGTGCCCACATTGTAGAAACACATTCCGAGCCTGCTATTAGTTAGTAGTATAGTTTAAACTCGAGACGCCGGGTCGATGGGACGGCGCTGAAGAAAACGAACAAACAAAACGTTGGAAAAAAGAAAAAGGAAGTAGTCGGTTCCTCCCTTTTAAACGCCGCTAATTCGCGACCGAGCCAGGCGCCGGCTCACTTCACCTCACCCCATTTTGTTTGTTTGCTTCTTATTGGGAAACTGAGATGGGAAATAAGACGTACTAAACGGAAGGAAGAATGTCAGCCTGTTTTTCTTTGGTTTGTTTGTTCGATTTTATATAATTGGACATTCGAAAATTCCTGACGGGATTTCCCCTAGGAATTGGCTAGTTTATTTTCCTGATTTGCTACGGTCGGTAGCGTGGGGCTCTCTTTATCGACGGCGCACGGGCCATGACGTAGTTCCTCAACGTCGCCTATGTCACCCTCGAATGCAAACGATTCGCCGGCTTCAAGTTCTGTCCAATGGCTTCGAGTGCTTCTTTCGTTGGCGCTTTCGTGGGATCTTGCATCCGCCTGCTGCTGCCATCTGAAGGCGCTCACGCTAACACAAGTACACCTCTGAATTCGCGAATCTTCTGGTTCGTTGGAACTGCGTAACCTGAAAACGGTACGATACTTCTAGTTTTGCTTTCGTAGTATTAGATTACGATATTCACTGAACTCAGATTGTGTATTAACGATAAAGTTTATTGTTTCGTTGCAGAGATTTTAACGCTTGAATCGGGCGCGGATATATTTTGTGATTTATTATATGCACGTTATTCATGTTTGTAGTACATGCATCAAAAATTCAAAACGTGATAATAATGTAATTTATTTATAGTAGAAGTTTCTAATTTTGATGCTGGGATCAGCATATAAGGATTAATGTATTACAAATTCAATCCCTTGAAACCCTTATTAAATTATAAATCATAATTTTTAAGGTAAATAAAGAAAGAAGCCTCGAAGCAAATAAATTAAGTTTTACAACTATTTTTGCTCTGAAATATTAATGGCCCATGCTGTAATTTAATTTCAAGATCGACATCTCTCGACTTTTCTTAAAAATATTCAAACATTCCGTATGAGATTTCGAAGTGGTATTGATTATCACTGTCGTCCCTTTTCTGTTCGCATAACGAGTCTAATTCCTTCGGTGGCTTAGGTTTTCTCACACGGGCCACAGATACCATCCAAGCAAAATCCATGGTGGACTATAAACGCGCGTAAATTCCACGCGGTCGACGCGCGGCAACCGTGGATTATCGGATCATAATTCATCGGATCCCGAGACAGTGATTGTCAGTTTGCACCGGCGTTACATCCGCTCGAACCCGCTTCGAATCCGCGTAATGGATCATTACAGGTCGAGCGATAATCAATTTTCAAAGTTCTCGCGGCGGCGCGAACCGGAAAGGAACTGTTCCTCAGTGCATCCGCCGACGCGTAATTTCAATCTTGTCCGATCGTTTCTTAAGGGATGTAAGATGAGTAATATTAAGCTCTTGATAGAATCTTGAAGGTCGAAAAAATTTGAAACAATGTTTAATTATTTTCAATCAATTAAATTTATAAATATTGTTCCATTAAATATTTATATTAAATATGAACTATTCTCTGGATCTACTATGTTTTATGTACTTTTAAGTTAATTTATCAAAATAAAATCGATTTTAAGGATTAAACGAAATACTTTGAAGAAGTAGATGAAGTTTGCAAAAGATTAGAAGTATTTGATTGTTTCATTGTTATACGCTTAAAAGTTTATTGAAGTTCAAATATTTTTTAGGGATACTAATTTTTAAATAGAAGCAATCTGTTCTCACTAAATTTTCAAGTGAAGAAGTTATTATATTTATTAACACTAGAACTACCGATGTTTTGTGTATACTGACTACCAAGTGAGGAATAAAATAGAAAAATAAATAAATGAAGAACGAAATATAATATTAGCATATACAGTAGGTCTTTATCGTGATGAAAATCAACACACGTTTTTAATAAAAACATCATGATAAATTTAGTGATTTAATTTAAAACATCCTCAACGAGTCATTTTGACTGGTTCAGTGGTTCTAGTGTTAATAACCTATCAAATGTTACAACTTCAATGTTTCATCTAGAAAATAGCCATTTTTACTATGGTATTCAATGCGTCAAAGCACCTGTTGAAAGTCTGATATAAAATTGTATATTTTCGAAATGCCTTATACAGACGTACTTTTTCATTATGTGCTGTCACCTTTATTGCGTTGAGTGCCACGTCTTCCATCACAAATAATTTTATTAGATACTCGAAAATTTGTGTAATATAAACAGTTAAATATAATAAAAAGCATGTACTATGAAGTTAAGGGACTTTTTGTGACTAACATAGCACTCAAAGTTTCAACACATTAACACTGGTGACCACAGGCTAAAATTTCATACAATGGAATAATTATTAAAAAAAAGAGAACGGATAAAACGAATCATGTATAACGTCAGTATTCAGCTAATAAATATCATATTGAAAGGTTATAAAATTGAAAATGAATGGATAACTTCCTCATCAGTAAGAGTTTTATCGGGTCTGACTGAATACCGTCCTTTTCCACTGTGACAGTCAGCCAAGAATTCGAAAAATTCCACCAGCAATCAACGGTCATTCGCAAAAACGTCGTTCAACAGCATGGATTTCGTAAACGACCCGAAAGCCGAGCTGATGGAGGAGTTCGAAGGGCAAGGAGCCCGGACAGACGAAGAAATCCCGGTAATGAAAGGGCTGAAAACCGCGGGTCCGCGATTCGGTGCCGGTAAAAAAGAAAAGGGGAAGCCAACGGAGCGACGTAGTTGATGGAGGTGGGTGGAGGAGGCGGTGGCTGTTACGGAGAGGTGGAAGCGGTCGTTGGAGGATGGACCTCGGCGTTGGTACTACAGGGAAGGGGAAGCAGAGGAGGAAACAGCCGAGGTGTGCACAGGTGAGAGAAGCAGCAACGAAGGAATTGAAGGTGGAGATGGAGATGGGTGGTTCTGGGCCCAGGCCTGTTCAAGAATTTGCCCTTGTGGCAGTAGTCGAAGACGGGCAAACCCGAGTAACAAAGATGATTTCTTCCTGTCATCTGTCATTGCTGCTTTGAAGCTTACCATCGGGTCAAAACTTGGTTCCCTAAACATCCAGGACATTTTGTGAACAAGAAATTAACGGTGCTTACATCGCTTCGAAGTTGTCGTTAATAAACAATTTATTCTATGGGAGAAACCCAAAAGTGGCGAATTTAGTCGTCAACTTGGTATGATACAGGCGCAGAAGGGAAATGACTGGGCTAACAGGTTAAAGGTAGCGCAGAACGGTCCAAACGACAGCGTCAGGGGCCGAAGGGAGGGCCACGAAGAGGACGAAACAAAGTGGAAGATAAGGGAGAAGAAATGAGAAGGTAAGGGGGTTAGTTAGGCGCGTGGGGCCACGCGCGTTCCCACGGTTTCGAGAGGCATATCGCACCAGCCCTCCGTTTCGCTTCCCTCATCCCCTCTCTGGCCGCGTTGGAAGGCCAGCTCTCGATGCTTATACAACATTATATACGATACACTTACAGGCCTCCTGGACGCGTATGTATATCCGAGCGGAATGCCCCGCCATCCCCTACCTACGTCCCTCTCCCCCGACGACCGGAGAAGGTTCCCGGGGGCCTACTACACCCCCTCGATCTCGCCCATTCCGTAGCCTCGTCCTTCCTCCTCGCTAGCGTTGGCGGCGCGGTGACCTCTGACCTCCCATTACCGGCTCGACTGACCGACGACTCGACTCCCTCGCACATGCAGACTCGTGTGCACGGTTAGACATGCTGCCTCCTCGCGATATAGACGTACACGTTGCTCGAACGAGCCGTGTACAGCTGGATCGACCCTCGGGAATTTTCAGGAATTGAATGTTCGGACGTGAACCAGAGGGTGGTTTGTGGATGGGTAACAGATGAATCTTTGCGGTCCCATTAGGAGTTGGCACGAGGCGTTGAAGACTACTATTACGGGATTTTTTATCTAGTTGTTCAGGGGTTGGAGACTATGTTTAAAACTATTTCGTCAATCATGAAGTCCAAGTTGCTTGTAAATGTCAAGCTACAGTAGTGGCCCAGAAGAATTGGTGCATATCGTAAGATTAGGTGATATTAGTTTGTTTTTTATTTAAGAATTGTGACCATCCAATCGCTGCAACTTTGTCGCCTAGAGTTAGGTATATTTGACGCGGGAATCTTGGAAAATTGAGACACACAATTTGTTCAGAAACCATTAAACAAGCGATGTTAATATAATTTAAGTGAAGAATGGTACTTGTTTAAAGGGTTAGGAAGCACGATGTTGGCCATCTTCTATTTCAGTGGAAGAAGAAGCCGTGTCGTTAACACGAAGATACGATCCTTCGACAACGTCACACCGTTTAACGCCCCTTTCGCCTCCGAGAACTTCTCCTAATGGACACGCCGGCCTACTTCAAATTGCCGCGGGAATTGATGCTCCGGTTGCTTCGAAAGAACTTACTTAATGACGGTGAATCGGTACAAACGTACCTGTTCGAGCAACTTTCGACGCAGTTACGCTTCGATTACCGATTTAATGCACTTCACAGACAATATTCCAACTTTACGGTTAAATTATCTGCTGATCTTTGAACAATGGAATCCAGTTAAGTTCTTATCCAAGTGGTTTGGTACACACCTTTTATCACTCACCAGTCTTCAATCACTCTGAGAAGGGGTGTGTGCTACCTTCGGGACATTGATTTGGTCCAGACTTTGCATAATTGTAAGGGACCCCAAGAATGATACTTCTGCGAGGTCATAATGTGTACTTCTTCAAATTAGATTGTTGATCAGATTCTATATTTTAGTTTGTTTTAGTATTAGTGAACTTTGCTTGAAGTATTTTAACAATTAATACCGAACGCAAATTTCTTTCTTATTTCGGGGAAGTGCGTGGCGTAACTTTGCCGAATTATTACTTCTGGAAATCCTTATCAAGTTTGAAGGTCGTGCGCTTCTAAGGTAGCACCCCAACCATTGGATCACCCGTAAAATTTAACACCAGGTAAACAGCAAGTAAGTAGGTGCCAGCGTATTTTCCGCGAAGCGTAAAAAAGCACCGGAACAAGTACAGAGAGTGGTAGACGAGGGCTGTGTGGGGAGTTCTGAACGTGGAGCACCGCCAAAGAAGACGCTCACAGATATTCCCAAGAGCAAAAGCCTGCAACCGAGGTCACTCCTCCTCGTGGGAGGGCCCCCAGGCGCCGCGTAGCCTCCCCCGTCGGCTCGGCCAGCTACGAAAAACAAGACTTTATGGAGCTACATCGCAAGAGGAGTACGCGCGAGCCACACGGTTGCCTCGGTCCAGGGCCGGCCGAAGGCCAGCGAAACCCTGAAGAACCGACCGCCACGGGCTGGAAAAATCTGTTTGAATAATTGTTCAGGTTTGTTCGAGAAACACCCAGGCCAGGATTAACCCTTTTCGCGATTACGAGGCCGATGAAAGTTCAATTTACATTGATAAATCATGGACTCTGATTCAGACAGTGTTTAGATGGCTATTACAATTGTTTTTCTATTTTTCTATTTGAGAAATAGATTTATTCGAAATTGGGCAAGTTATAAGCTTAGTATTGTCAAAGAGTCTGAAACCTACGGCTTTAAATAACATATGTTTTTAAAAGGGTCAAATGATGACACTGTGAATTTAGGGGTTAACTTATACGAGAGTTAAGTTTTAGACGCGTAGATTTTAGGTATCTAGATACTTAATTCCTTATTTTAAATTTAACTACTATTAGTACTATTATTTCAACCCTTTGCGGTCCGAATTATTTTTCAATTATTTCTTTATTTTGTCGTTTGCGAAGCGACGTAGCAGTGTCCCTGTGATAAAAACTAATGTCGAGTCACTCTCGACACCGGACTGCAAAGGGTTAAGTATTGGCTACAGTTTGATACTATTATTATAAATATTTCCCACCATATGATACCTTTTTATCGAAAAATTTAACTTCAGTTAAAATATTGTGTTCTCTGTAGGCCTGGGTCGGTTCCCATCGTTCAAGGATTGAACAAGAATCGCCGATGCATAATTACAGTATTGGATTCCAAAAGGTTATCAACTACATCGGGCATGTGTAAAATACTGAAGAACCAGTTGCACTGAAAAGCAACGATCGATCGGACGAGAAGCGTTTCTTGTAAGTGATCAAGAATGATGTTCTTGTAAATCTAGCCGAGCGAATAGAACGATCGTCTGTTGAACAAGCTCGTAATCGGCTTGTAGTCAGCCGGGTTACTTCGTGATTACTCGTTTATCTAGTCCTTCCTCGTTTTCCTCCTCTGTTTCTTTTCTTTCTCGACGTGTTTAATCAAACTTGTACACCGCGGTGTTCAGCGATGCAAAGAAGGTACCTTGTAATAGATGACACTGTTGATAACACCGCATCGTATATATTATTGGATTAATTAAATCGCCTGTCTTGTAGCCACGTTTCAAGGGTTTCATTCTAGTGTTGAAATTAAGTACAAAATATTCACATAATTTGTAGGAGAAAAATTTATACAGTACGTGCAATACCGAAGCAGCGCTGATCAACGTGCAACTATCAACATAGTTCGGTTAATATTGACCGAAAGTTAACTTCTAGTATTATATTAGTTTCATATTTTTCTATTTTATCAAAGCTAAACTTATATTTATTAAGGCTAAAAAGTAATATTTATCGAAGAGAATGTCAGAAACTTCATTTAGCCAGCTAAGAGTTTTTACGATTGGGAGATTCCAAAATGTATATTCGGAGACGGAATCTCTCGATTATAATGAATAATATATTTCAAAATTAGCTGCGTTGTATTTGCTCTCATTATTTTTCAACGTTTCAACCGGTCAAAGTGAACGAAGTGTTCCCAGGTTGAATCACGGAGGTCGTAACACTTTTTATGCTTTTAGTGTGGGAAATTGTTGGATGTGGAGAATCGTAAACGATGATGGAAACAGGGCTGTGCTATGTAAGACTGAATAAACGAACGATAAAAGCGATATCAGCGGGATGAGTGCGCGTGCTGGGTACGTAGGAGGTGAGATACAAGCGAAAGTCTCATTAACCGGACTGTACTCGCAAGAACGAGATAATTAACGCGTTAAACCGGCGCCACGTCAGGTTATCGGGCCTTTCCTCGTTTAATTACGTTTACCCACGTGTTGTCGCTACCATTGCTCGACCACCGGTGCTACACGTCCATGCTTTTCGATTCGAGCGATCGAAATACGAATTTTCTGACATTAAAATATCATCGATAGAAATAAGGTTATTAACACTGCGAATTTAGAGGGAATCTTATATGAAAATTATGTTTTAGATACCTAGATTTTAGGTATCCAGGGTACCTAGGTCCTTATTTTAAGTTTAACTTGTGGTTGGTGGATTGCTAAGACAGCAAACTTCCATTTCCCAAACTTGCTACTATTGCTTTAAGTATTTTAAGTTATAGAGGATGGCAGCGCCCTCTGTCTTCAAATTTTTAAGTTCTAAACATACTATAAGATATTTTAGTAGTCCTGTATTATCTCATCGTGTTTTTAAATTTTGTAAATTAATTATTCTTATCTTTAACACGTTGGCTGCCACGGGGGTCACCGGTGACCGGCAACCGAAGTTTTTTACAATCAAATAATTACAACGAAAATGATAAAATAAACCACGGATAGCGTTAACAATAATGCTAGCTATCGAATTGAAAAGTTAAATTTGAAAATTGGTTGATTGTATTGTTAATAATTAGGATTTCAGCGTGTCTGACTACCCACGTCCGTTTTCACTGTGGCAGTCAACGTGTTAATAATTGGAGCTCCCGTGTGTCTTGCCACACATGTCCATTTCCACTGCGTTGGCTAATTTGTTAAACAAAGCATGTTAGATAGTAAAAAAATGAAACTATTGCCTAAAATTTTGCATTAATATATTGAAAATTGCGAAAACTATCTGTGACCAGTATACAAATTTAATAAGCGAAAGGAGAGTAGTATTAATATTTATTACGTTAATTTTGCGACGTAGTAAGCACGAAATTGAAATTGTAAAATGGAACAATCGTACGTATTCCAAATAGTTTTTTTTAACAATTTCTGATAAAATAAATGAATAAAATGCGTTCCGAAAACTTTCCTGTCAAGTAGTTTTGATATGGTAGGGTACACGTTTACCAGGCACCACGGGGTGCAAGAAACGTCACGAAAGTGGCAACAGGTGGTTAAAGCTACCGCTTTGAAAACGGACAGCGAAGAGGGCGTTGCACAGGGTTCTTTTCACCCTCTGCAAACAATGGAGCACGGACGACTATCGGTGAACGGTAGACAGAAAAAGCAAGAAAGCACGGATTGCAATGAACAAAATCTACAAAATAAAACAAATTGTTATCCGTGTAAATTCTACATCATTATCAATTTCCTAGAAAAACACGCGTTTATATGGACATTCGTGGTCGTAACCGTGATCGTACGTGGGATTCAATAATTCCACGACACGTGATCCGTCATACGAAATGAAAACTGTCCGATAGAAGTTGGATTCGAAGGAGAAATCGCGAGTCGTCGCGTATCGAACGAGTCCCACGCAGAGACGATGATTAAAATTGTAAATACGTACGGCCGACCCCCGGTGTTACGACCTTTGCGCACCTACGGCACCCCACCGGCTCACCCCATATATCAGCGGATATTAGATTATGGTAAGAGGTGAGCATTAACGAACGTGAATTCGCGCACACCTCATTTACCGCCCTTAGACTTCGTTCACGTACCATTTTTCAAAGCGACCGGCTGGAAGCTGCCGGGAATCTCGTAGGTTTTTCATCGGCCCACGGTATCGGCCGCGTATCGTGAATAATTGACCTAATACGAGGAGGGTTCCAAGCGAGCGGAGGATACATTTGTTCTTGTTACAAGTAGGTGAAGGTTTCGATGAAAGTTAGCTTCGATGGTCCTAATTGGATGCAATCTTCGCAACATCGTTTTTCTTGCCTTGTTTCTTCTCTTTGTTAATTGGAATTCTGTAGTCAGCAGTTGGTTAATCAGCATGGTGATAATTCGGATTTATAGTTATTCATTGATTCTTGATGAATCTGTAACATTTTTATGGCGAGACTGTTATTAACCCATACTTAATTTATCCCTTAATTTATTCACCCGTATGAAAATATAGGGAATTAAAGAGTTTTATCTATTACCCTATTACCTTAACGTATACATTTCTTTAATAACAACGCATTCCTGTAAAACTATGATTACTTCTTCGCAGCCCTAATTTTATTCACATCATACTACGAAAGCAACAAGTACCGGCACAAGAATGAGCCCCAAATCACTGTCCCAGAAAGCGAAACGGTGGATGTCCCGCGAGCGTTGTCAAAGCGACAGACTTTTGCGGCGACACAACCCTCCACGCCGATGTCCCCCTTTCGAGTTTGTTAAGGCACGAGGGCAGCGTGGGTGTATCGACGGAGACAAGATGAACGTTAGAACACGGACGCCGGTCCTCCTTCGGCAACGTTCGACCGGTAATGCATGGGTTTTGTGTCGCGGCGGGCGGCACACTTTGTAACGACCGCGGCCTTTTGACTCGATTAATCTTCGATGTATGTATATACACGCGCTACATATATTCAGGAAAATATAGCCAAGCACATGAACAGGGCCAGAGTGTGCGCACCGTCTGTATGCGATGGCGCACTGCTGGGACCGCCGATACATTTGGAAATAAAGTGTCGTGCTGCGCGGATGGGAGCCGTCCGGGTCGGTCTGCCGCTAAGCGCCATGAAAATATTGCCCCCTGTTCGACCTGCATCCGCACCCCTTTACCACTTTCTACCGGCGGTGTACGAGGTGACGGCCACGCCGATTTCTCTTTTTTCACGAGATATGGGCTGAGATTGCTGTTACAAAGACAAAAATTTCTGAACTTTATACGTTGCCGCTTTCACAGTAATTGCGTAGACCAGAAACGATCATCAAGAGCAACGTGATACCTTATGATTCAAGAAAAATAAGGTTGGTGTGCTCTTTGGCATGCTTAACCAAAGAAACGTACGTAACTCTGATCCAAAAGTAAAATTTTTAATTATTTTAATTATTTATCATGAATGTGTGCACTTCGAAAAACGTACATTTACCATCACAATAATCGCATAAAAAAAACGAGCGGAATATATCAAAGGGAAGTTCCATTCATAAAGGTCAATCACAGTCCAGGCGGCGTCGTGGAAGTTTCTTCGAAATCAAGCGGAATTCCTTGGAAGGACCACGTAGCCAGGAGGATACCCGTCGGGGTCCGTGTGTTGGTCGATTTCTGTTGTCATCGTGGCCTGGAGATGGACGTGAGAATGCGAATTCATAGGCAAGGGGGCGTAAGAGGCCCGTCAGAAGGCCTTAAGGCTGGCTCATTACCAGCAATTGTGGTCGAACGGCACCCTGCAGAGTGGTACACGGCTGCAACGGCCCCCGCCGACCCGAACCACCGCCTGGATCCTCACCCGCCGCCGACCGCGAGCTTGCCCCCGCTTGCCGCACGACAACGGAATTTAATTGCTCGATCAATCATTATTTTCGTGACTTCGTGATCGCCACCGGGAACACCCATTCCCGTTAGTTTCATTTCCATTTGCGTTTTCGGTCACTTTTCCTCGGTTTCTTGACGATTGCGTCGTTGGCAGTCGTCAAGGTTCAACTTGGAACTTTCGTCATAGATGTTAATCTCTTGAAATTACTAAGTGTAGAAACCAGTGATGACACAGACCTAGAAAACCTGTACCATCCCATTTCAATTGTTAAGTAATACAATTTTGAAACGTGAGATCTTCGTACGTTGGACAAAGGGGTTTTGAAAGGGTGTTAAAGTTAATTTAAACCGTTAGCTTTCGTTATAATTCATCGTCGGAAGGTTAATCGTGAAAAGTTAGGTATACCAGTGATCCGCGAAACGTATTATAACGCCTCCAGTTACAATAGAATAGAAAAGTATCGATACAACTTAATCTTTTGCCGTTTATTCTGTTATATCGTAATAATGGTAATTCACGTCAATTAGAAGTATAAACAACATTGGAACTTTATCATTTCTTCGTTAAAACGAATCAGACCTCTTTCGTTTCTCATCAAAATTCAATTCCTTCGACTCTTTTAAATGTTTACAAGAATCTTGAACCGTACAGGTCTCACGTTGCCAACAAAGCCAACAAAAGACAGTCTCTAATCAAACACTGCTTCATCGTCCGTCGTTGCTTCACAAAGAACCAGGAAACCTTCTCCGCCATCGATGAAGAAACCCGTTGCCCAGGCGGCTGGTTATCTATCGAATTAACAGAATACATTAACTACAGCTCGTGGGTTATTCAACTATTCCTCGTGGCATTAGCGCGGATACTGGTACGCATAAAATTCAAGCTAATTCCCCGTCATCATCATCACAATGAAAGGCTAAACAGACGCCGTTCAAAGAATAGCGAGCGATCGAATCGTGGTCGGCTTGGTCTCTTTGATGACTGCGAATAGATCGTCACCACGCGCTAGCCTGTTCAAAGAACCCGAATGAAGAAGAAGAAGAGGAAGAGTCGAAGGGGAGGAAGAAATCGTGAAAGAGGAGGAAGAAGGAAGGAATACGAAGAGTTGAGACAGCGTGGAGACAAAACGAACCAATTCTCGGGCTTTTACGATCATTCTCCACGCTCTCACCGCGTCATTAGCTGCTTGCCGGATAGATACAGGGTCGTATTACGAAAGGGGAAGCCCCCTTCCCGTCGTTGGACTCACCCTTTCCGAGAAACAATCTGTTACAGTGGTCCACATGAATGGCGAAACGTAAAAATACCCCTCGAGTTCCCACGTGGCTCGCTCAATGGACTGACCAAAGAACGGAGGAGGGGAGGATCCACCGAGGACGGCAGAGGAATCGCTCCAAAGAAGAAGAAGAAGAAGAAGAAGAAGAGGTCGGCTTGGCTTGCTGTTCGTCGCGTGTGATGAAGAAGGAGAGGTTGAAAGAAGAGGGAGGATGGATTCGTCGCGGAGTGCGGTTTTCAACGAAGCCAATTATTAGATGCGTCTCGAGGCAAGGAGACGAAGAAAGGAGCCCCGGATATCGATGTGAAATACGTGGGAATTTATATTTTGTCGTGGACGTAATTGGGAACGAGCCCCGTGAAAGGGCGAAGAAATTTAATTTTCGAACCACGGCCGTTTCAAACTGCGACCCTCACGACTATTGCGGAATAACGCGGCTCGTTTCGGTGCACGTGTCGTCGAATGGAATTTAAACGACACTTTAAAAGACGAATAAAGCAAATGACTAATTTTTTCCGTTTGCGAACGAGGGGACAGTTATTCGAAAAGGATATTGATATCGACCCAAGGTATATTATGGTATTTCTAATGTTAACACTTGACACTTTCGATTTTCCATATGGGATCATAATTTGTTATTTTAGTAGTATATTTCGTGGTCCTAAGTTATATTAGGAGTTACCAATCGAGCACCGTCTTTAATTTGCGCAACACCACGCTGTTTATGGGACTTGAATTCGCCATTTGGCACCGGATCTGAAATTGTAACGCACCCTCGTGTATCGTTGGAGAGCCACGGCCACGTATGACCGCTCATTTAGGAGGGCCATTCATCCTCGAGACACTTCTCTTGTCCGGCGTCTGAGAAAGCACCGGCCCGATATTTCTCTCCCTGTCTATCATTTTCTCTTTAGGCCCGTGCAGGCTCATTCGAAATGGAACGAAACGAATTACCCGCGTTGTCGAGGACACGTGCTCTCCAGGACTCGTCGCCGTACCCCTTTGCCCGCCCTTCCTCTCTTACCACTCTTTAATTGTGACGGCCGCTTGGGCGGGCACCGCGAACAGGGTGGGCGGCGGAGAGAGGGATCAAACATTTATTATTCCGAGGGATAAGTCCCTGTAAATATGTACAACGAAGATAAAGAAACAAAAAGTCGAGGGGACGAATGGAATGTTAACCCTTTGAGACCCTTTGCGTACTTTCGGTGCATTATATCTTAGTCGCTCTTCGTGGTTGTAGGCTGCTTCCTTCCTTGAAATATGTACTTTTTCTTTGGGAGTGGCTTGTAAACGCCGCCGACGCCGATCATTTCGCGGTTTCATTTATTTCGGGCCTCTCAGGCGTATCATCGGCATTATTTTTCGTAAAAGTTTTACTGTTGGAAGAAGTGTTGCTAGCGTCATAAATTTAGGTTTGAGAAAAATTATTTGCAATATTTACAATAATATAGAATAAATTAATTACGATAGAAAATAATAAATTAAGGGGAGTTGCCATTTGGAAATATTTCTATGGAATTTTTATTCACCAATCTTTGTAAGTCAGAATTCGATTTCTTCAATTTCCAACAAATCACATTAAAATGAGTCGTCCATTTTGTTTGACTAATTATTCAATTACACAAAAGTATAATCTTTGCCACAGGTAACGCGTTAAAAAAATAAACAGTAGTAAATGTAAGTTGGCAAATTTTTAATATTTTATTAGGTCAGGAGAAATCATGCGTTTAAGGGTTAATTCTAGTATCCTTGAATTCTTACTTAGGGTCCTTCAGTTTTTACGCAAAATTGTCTTATTGCATCTTCCAATTAATTACTGATACTATATTTTATAGAACTATTATCGAAGTCATCCTGTATCCCACCCCCTTACATCCCTTCACTCACTTCAAAACTTATTCAATACGTCTCGGCCAATAGATACACACTGTTTCTTTTTTGTACCTTCCTGTCGAACCTATTTGGTATATCTTTGTGCAGGCCGGCTAAATCGATGGGTAGAGACGCTGCAGGGACACTCGTTCCTCTGACAATGAACCATTCGACCGTCATTGTATCCAGGCACATTAATTGTCTCTTTGAAGCCCGATGCCTCTGTGGATACGAGCCTGCTCCTCCCTCTCTTCCTTTTCTTATCTCCTGTTTCGATTCTGGCACCTTTTTTCCCGAACGTCGATCGTGTCGCTAGCAAGGGTTGATAAGGGACGAAAGGATAGGACAGAGAGTCGCGACTTTCGAGGTGTGAAATATAGGCGTATCCGATTCTTTTTCTTCTTCTTCCGAAAGGAGGAGCGACCAGTGTTTGAGTTTAGGGTTAGAGGAGTGTAAACAGAGGATGTTTTATCCCGATCCGAAGGAATTGAATCGGATCAAAGGTAAATAGGGAACAATGAGGGCTGATGAATATTGTTAAGAATTTGAGACGCGCGACGCGGTGTCAATCTTTTAACTCTTTCGTTGCGGTGAACTTCTGACAAGAACTAATCGTTGCAATGTGATGAAAAGTTTGTGTCTTTAACGTGCGTGCTGCGTTTTTAAAATATTAGTGAAAATAACGATAAGTGAATAAATCCTAAAATTTTGGCTTTGATAGAAATTCGAAAATTAATCTTTTCATTTCGGTTGGAAATATTCAATTCTTTCAAATTGAGATTAATAGAAGAAATACCATATTTTTGGGAATATAGATATTTAAAAATATTATATTTGCAAAACTTTGAAACTTGCAAATAATATTCTTGAGAATGTATTTTTTTACTTTCAAGTTTCCCTTGAAACAAGACAAAATTTAAAGACTAAATTGATGGTATCACGTGGAAGAAGTAACCCTAATTAATATTAGCCAAATTACCATGTGCTTCCCGGTGGGTCATCTTTAAATCCATCAAATTTGACAAAAGATGAGACGAAAAGAAGGACAGATTGTCCAGCAGGAGATCCCCGTAAATTGTTGGACGATGTTCGCTGAATTACGAGCGATATCGAGGAAGGGCACCGCCGATATAATTAAGGAGACGATGATCGTCCGCAAGCCAGCTCGTGTCTCGAGTTGGAATCCAAATTTTATGTCGGTATCATAAAAGCGCGTGACGGCAGAAGAATTAGGACTCCTCCGTGGCCCCCATAAGGGCCGTTAGAGATGTTATAAAGGCTGGTTCACACTGGACTTGCCCATCAAACTGATGCACCACGATTATCCAATTACCACTTTATCCAGACCCACACGATAATATTTTGACTAAAACTAGGGATACAAATTCTTCATACATTCGAGGGTTTCATACATTCGAAAATAATATTTAAAGAAATAGTATACAATTAAAAAATTAAAATAGTACAAAGCATTATTGCTACTTCAGGGATCTTGCAAAAAAAAAAATGAAACAATTTTTATCAAATACTTGAAAAGGACAATACTTTATAGTTACTTAAATTATTATTAGTGTGTCGCATTTTTGAAACGCATATAGATGTTAATAGCTGCGAGGGGGTTAAGGTTAGTATCATTTTCATTTTTAATTAATAATATTTGTGACTTGAATGAAAATACCTGTGATTGTAGTTTGTAACACTACCATCACGGAGCAGAATTTGAATCTATTTTCACCATTGTATGCGTGCGTCTTCAAATAAACTTTCATTATCTTCCAACGAATTTTATCGAATTCGCAACAAAAATATTTTTATCCCATCAAGATTAAATCCTAAGAAAAGTAATCGTGTCCCATCACCACGAAATTTATAATATTTGAATACGGTGTTCCAACCGATCCAGATAAGGGAAGTTTTACTTTAAAGAAATAACGCAATGTTATAAGAATATCATCGAATCGGCGTAAAATCGGCTTAAAATCGAAACGTCATCGCAGCAACCGTGTCCGTTAGCCTTAAATCAACGAGACCTTAAGATGAAGAAGGAACTACGCGAAGGAGGAAGGAGCAAGAACGAGAATACGGATGAGTAATATGGGTTCTTCGCTACCCTCACGAGGACGAGGCAGAAAAGAAGACGAGGGTGTCGCGATTCCCTGCTGTGCATTGATGGCCTCATCTAGCCTAGAAGAGCTCGGGAATTTCAGCGGTAATTATCTTTTCTTCGGGCCGACGCCAACGTGAGGTGTTTCTGGTGTAATCGGTGCTCGAATGCCTGGATGGTAGTTTCGACTGAACCTGAAGTTTCATCAAGGTGTCCCGCGATCGTGTAAATGATCATCGTGATATCGTTGGCAATTTTTGATAAAAAAGATAATTAACTAGAAATGCATCAAAATTAGTGAACCTTTTCCATGGCGAATAATACAATTGAATTCTATTTGTTTGGCCACCGTTCAAAAATTATTTCTGAAGATTATTGTCATTGTATGAACACTTATGTAAATTGTAATATTTTTTACATTTTGGTTACAGGTTACTTATGATAGTTTTTCAATTTACCATTCTTTATTTTACTTTCGTGCAATATGGTAGTTATCAATTCTATTAGTAATTTCAAGCAACCTTTTTAGCATGCTTTCATTAGATACTTACCATAAGAAAAATAAAGTTATCAAACTGTTAAGTAAATGAATTCAATGGTCCCCCATACACAAATAACATGGTAACTAAAGTGTCAAAGAGATACATATCAAAAAGACATGTATTACAAACAATACACACCTTTTCAATACAAACACCAAAAATCCTTGACCTATTTCTTGCGCCAATTGATCAATTGTTTGACAAGCTCCATATTATCCCCATGACAATGGCCGTTCAATCAAATTTGCCCTTAAGAAAGCCTCTTTTAGCGAAGGTTAACCGAGTACTTCAGCCGTTCTACGAGACAAAAGAAGGAATAAAGACCGGCGGCTCGAGTCAGGTGCTAAATAATTTCTGTGCCAAAGCAAGGAAAGAGCGATCCGCTATCTTCGATTCTTCCACTGCTATCTGTTGGCCACATGACGTGGATATAAGTTACGAGCGTTCGAATAATTACACGGTTCGGGTCCGAGGAGAGTCGCGGTCAGCGGAAGGCAAAAGACAATTTTACGCAGCGGGGCACCGTCGTCCCTGGCGACCCGGTGGCAATCTTCGTTTCTGCCAACTATTCTGCCCCACGAAATCGACAGGAAGACTAGCGACTATCGGAAACTTTTTAACGTACCTAGAAATGAAATATCACGTTTTCTTCGACACCGACTGCGCCTCGTTTCGTTCGTTTCCTCGTAAGGGTAGAATGAGGGTTTCGATAAATCACTGATTTCTTCAATTTTAAATGTTTATTTATCTTTATACGGGTGGCAGTAGAAAACCTGAAAAGTTTGTTGAATTTTTAACATTTTGTATGATTTCCTTGGTAATTTAATCCATTCTTTTTTAATAGAAAATTCATAAATTTTGCTTACAACGAAACAAACATTGCAGCAGAGAGGTGCAACTATCCAGCAAAAAAAGTTCTGTAGACCAACTTTCGTCTCAAACATTTCTTTCCGTTTCAAAAAATATCTCTAGAATTCTTCCGAGGTGTCTCCAAACGTTGGTGCAATCGAGCCAAAGCGAGTTGCGCGACCTGTAACACAACCTTAATTCAACAAAAATGAAGAACGACTGAAAAGTACGAAGCATACTTATACTTCTATTTTTATAAAACGATGACCTACTAAGGCACGAAGCCAGCCACCGCCGAAGAAGGCTAGATTCCGATCGATTATTCAAACCATCCGATCCCGTCATTTCTTCAAGACGCCTTTACGAAATCTTTAACGACACCGAACCGAAGGCCAACATCGTTAAAGGCGATCGAAGTAGCCGTTTGCTTCCGAGGGATGCTGCGACCAGGTATGCGATGGACATCCGTCAACATGGAAAGTTGCCTTCATTAGTCGACTCGGTGTTATCCGGCAAGCGGTACCGTGGGTCCGTTTTATGTAAATCAGTCGCGGCGTAATTGGCACTGAACGAAAAAGCTAATTACCGAAATCGTGCACCCGGGACCCCTAGGACCCAAGGCTCCATCAGCGCCCAGCGGGATGTCGCGACACCCTCGCCCCCTCTGGCCACGTCTCCCCCGTCCCTGCCACTCTGTCTCTTTCTGTCTACGTTATTATATGCATCTTTCCATGGACACGATCAGCGAGGGCCGCCATATTACTCATCCGGGACCGATATACGACTACCTGCTTCTCGATTATACGCTGCTACTCGGCTCCGTCGACTCGCGTCCAAAGTGGCGAAAGAGATATATTTCGACCTGTTTCGCTTCGTTCTCTTCTCCTCCATTCTTTCTCGAAATAAGTAATGAATAATATCGTAAATTTTGCGCGTGTCACCGTTCCGTGCACCCCTTTTGTGCGAAAGTGCGCGAGAAAATTTGTTTATGGAGATTTAGTGGCTCTAGACGAGCGATTTAGAGCCGATACTGCGCAGGGGATCGATGTAGGGGTTGATAATATCGTGCTTGTTACTTTAGCGGTGCTAAGATCCTTGATGGGTCTGTTGTAACTTTGTATTGATTATTGATGATGGAATATAATCATTTCTGTTTTCAATATACCAGCTGCTTCATAAGTGACGATGCAGAGTGAGAGGATATGATTCCAGGTGAAAAAATAAATTGTACACTAGTAATTTTACTTATAATTTATGCTTACTGTACTGGTTAACGGAGGACACGATAAAAGGTGATATTCAAGCACGAAATTTAATTTTATTAGTTTAGAAATTGTTAACCCTTTGCACTCGAAGCATTTTTGGACGTAATCGAGTCTAATCTAATTTCCAGCTATGGAATTTGTTTATTTTTATTCCTTTACTTAATTTTCTATATTTTGATACGGATTGGAACTTAAATTTCGAATTTTAGAATACCCCGATAAATTAAATATAGCGGCTCGGAGGCGCCACTCGAGTGCAAAGGGTTAAAAATCTTTTCCATTCTGTCGAATACAGGATTTTTTCGACGTATCGTGTTATAATTGTATCGAACATTAAAACAATCATCCTTGTGTTAACTGCGATAACGAAAGTGTCTACTGCTTTCTGGTGGTTCCATTAATTATGAAACATTCTGTGTAATTTACGGTTTTTCAAATGACTTTTAATATATGGACAATATGGTGTTGCTTAAAATATTTACAGCAGATTATTTAATTAAATCTCCAATTATTCTTTTAATAATGAGATAGACTTTTAGGTTTCAATGAACTGAGTTTTTTTTTTGTTGCTTTCACTGCACGGTATATCGGTGATCGTCTATGATTTGTTTCCACATTACGTAAGAATCAATTTTCTGTCGGGTCTATTCATAAAACCTGTTTCAATAAGAAATCTAAAATATGTGATTGTATTTCCTCTTCTTTATAGCATTCATGAATATTTTCGTGTACAGTTGCTTTTATTGATTTTCGAAAAGATTGCTGGAACGAAAGTTATCCTTTCATATATCATTACTGTACATTTTTATTTATAAACGCATAATTATTCCTAACGTAACAAAATATTTTAATATTGTCATCTTATGATCGTCCCTATACATTTCTTATTTGTTAAACGAATTTGTGGGAAATTGGACAAATACTAAACTAAGCATTGTAAGAAATTCCGAGACTTACGGCACTCAGTTTATAAACAATTAGAATTTATTAGTGAACAAAACTTTTATTGGTACTTTGCCAAATACCACATTAAGTATAATGGTTGCTGATAAAATTTATACTAAGAATTTCACTATTCTTACATTTTAATTGGAGAAAAAAGACAATATAGTCCTTACTGTCAAATAATTTAGTTAACATTATCCGAAGCTGCTGTTTTATTCCGGATTTGTTCTTAATCCAAGTTGACTATAACACAATAAATATGTAAAACGTGATTGCAAATGTTTTTACGATAGAATTCGAATGCACGAAAAAATTACAAATTTAAATGCCAACTGTACACATTTCGCGACTGGATCAACGGAGAGGAGTACCGACGAAGAATATTCGAGCTCTAATGCATCATCCACGCACGATATTTACGAGTTTCAGCTTCCTATGACGTCAGCCCGCGAAAATCCATATATCAAAGCTAGAAGGTGCATCCGAGAGACGATGAGTACCAGCCGAGTATTCTTCAAAGGTGATCAGCGGGGGTTCTCCCGAACAGTTCCACCATCGTACGCCTCACGACACACAGAATTATTCCCTGGATCCACTTTGTGTGCGTTGGCCGCTCGAAATTTGTGGTTTTCCTTAAACGGCAGCTTCCTCGTGTTTCCACTGGCGGCAGGTTCACCCCTTTTTTCTTTTTTTTTTTTTCTTCAGAAAAGGGAGAAAAAGAAGCGAACGTTATTAATCGTCGCGCGGTGGCCGTTGAAAAGAGAGGAGCAGATACGAGGAGCACGAGAGAAGTATGCTCGTCTACCTGACACCAGAGAGGAGGATGCTCAGGTAGCCGAAGGATCCTTTGACCTTTCCACCGGCTGTCCTGCGGGATACGTCTCGTTCCTGTCCACCTTCTGTCTTTTCTCACCGAAAGAATTCCGCCAGCGGCCGATTCGTCCGGAGGGGCGGGGTAGCCCGGGCTTCAGTCAGCTCCCGCTATTCATTTTGCTGCCTCCGAGAGAATGGGAGAATTAATAAGTGACATCTCCACGGAGAAAAGGTTTTACGCGCGCCGCGACGAGGAAACGAAGGGAACAGAAAACGAGAAGGGAAAAGGGGAGGACTTTTTCTGCTTCCACCACCTACTTCTTCTTCTTTACCGCTGTCTCCCCCTTCGATTCGCCGCGGACTTCTTCTTTGTTGTGCCGGTGCTGCCCTTTGTCAGCGGGCTGAGGAACGAAACACCTTGTCTTAGGTCGCGTATAACACAATGCCCTGGCCGATAAACCGTGTCTAGCTGGCCGAAATGGGAGACGTGGGTTGGCCGGCACCCTTCCACACACACACACACACACACGCACCCCGTTCCTTTTCTTACGACGATGACTCGGGGGGACGGTGACACGGGACACGTGCTGCTTTTGGTAATTACGGAGCATGACAGTCGACTAATGTCGGTGTTTCGTTCGGTTTAGGGGGCATTTTGTTAACTTTGTAACGCTGGTGGAAAATACTAGCAGTCAAATATTTAACATTTTTAATCTTTGCGAGCCAACGTATAATATCAGAATTATCATGTACCTAAGTAGGTTTTATTATTCAGACGTATCATGATACACGTTTATCCTCCGACATTTTAAAATCGGTAGAAATTATTCTGAACGATCACAAAGGGTTAACACACAAATATAAGTATCTCCAGGATTTCAAATCCCACCGAGCACACCCACGAGCCACTGTCATTTCACAGACGCGCAAGAAAAATCATCCTCGAAGTAATTTTCACGATCAGATTTCGACGAAGGATCAAACTCGTGTTCACACCCAAGCCTGAGACATTATGCCCACGGACGAGAGGCCGGGAGAAGTAGTATCGCGGATGGATCGCGACGCGTTAAAGGAGGACACAGCGAACGATCTCAGGGTGTACCGTTCGAAACGCCCGAAGGATATGCCGTGGAGGAAGATGCAAAAAAGGCAGGATGATCGGGCACCACTTCCCACGAAGTGTGCGAGCGATCAATGGGGGAAGCGAGCCGCTGCATGACGAATGGGGGCGCAGCCAATTTAGATGCATAGAGGTCGTGCCGTAGGGTCGTCCGACGACCTGTCGTGTCTCATTCCTCCGAGGACTACGTCTACGGGCTCTTTCATTCGGCGTAACGAGGACGATCGTGCTTGGCCAGGTTCAGCTTTTCTTCAATGCTCATTATCGAAACGGTGAAAGGCACTGCCACGTTCGATGCTGGACGTGAAATCCATCGCTAATGAACTGGACCCAGGTAGGGGCTAATTCGTCAGTAGCGAGGATTGTTCTTATTTGGAGCAGCGATTAGGAAATCGTGGCGATCGTGTCGTTGCCCTGAGGAGAGCTAAGGAAACGAAGAACTAGATCTTAGATAGAATCCTAATGATTATTTACCAATCTAATAAAAACTGACGTAACAAAAGTCCGTCCAATAATCCCCCCGCTGTTACCACCAAACAATTAATCGCTTCGCAGCTATCAGCACGATGGGAAGCCGACGCAGAAAATTTGTACATCCTCTCACCCTCCCTCATTACCCGGCCATTATAGTCACTGTCTTCGCTAAATCTCATACGCCGTGTTCTGGGTGGCACGCCAGTGTAATTACTAACACGAAAACCGTAGGTCGGGTCGTTGATTGGCCGATTAAAGTTCGCGATGACGAAGATCGTTCCGACGTTCCAGATGCATCGGAGGCAGACGGCAGCTGGCGTTCGTTGCGGTTGGACGGAGAACGACGAACGCTAGAGTTGCGTCTTCATTATAAATCTTGAGAATCACCCAAATTGATAACGGCATCCGAAGGCTGCCGTAAGGGTTCTCGTAATACTTTAAACAGGGCTCACCTCCACCCTTACGCAGCGGGGTATCTTCGGCAACGAAATAAGAGGAGGCTACTTTTGCTTCTTCCGTTTCTTCGGTGTATTCTTTATTGGCACTGGTTTACTTCCTCTGTGTCAATAAATGACAGATCCTAACAGTAGGATTCAGAAAACGAAGCAAATAAGGACACGAAGGATTATCACGATCCCAATAGCTTTTTCTTATAAAGGGTCGGTTATGCCCGATTGACAGCGTTAATGAAAGACTTCAGGGTAGCAATCAGCGTTGGCGTGGATCGTTGAAAGCGACAACGTCGAAACGACGCCGTAAAGTTTCGCGTAAAATAAAGTTCAATGGAATCTTTTCACCACGGGATATCCTCCCTTCCCCATCCCTTAGCTGTCCTTCACCTGCTTTTACAGTACCGCCGTATCTCGACCAGAGAGATGATTTCTCGTTCGTTACACGCCAGAAGCAAAAGGGGGTGGCGGGCAGGCCAACCAGACAAGAAACTCCTTGTGATGTTTCCTTCACGAAAGCGTTTCTCGAACGGTTCCACGGAGTCCCGGAGGAACGAGGGAATCAAGTCTGGAAGCAGCCACAGCCCTAGCCGGCTGACCGGTGGAAGATTCATAAATTATTTCAGGAAAAAAGGAGGAAAAGTATTTCCAATTACAGTTTTTTGTGAAGGGTTGCCGCGGGCCACGCGGCAGGGGGTCCGCTTAATGGCGACCCGCGCTCACCGCTCCTCCTCCTCCGCATCGTCTTCTTCTTCGTCGTCTTCTTCTTCTTCTTCTTCTTCTGCTCCTTCATCCAAGCTTCTCCACCTCCAATGCCAGTCCCTCTACCGATTCTTCTGGGTCCTTCGACGCCGTCAACGCGGCGTATATTCTTTTTCTTTATCCGACTACCCGGGCCACGTTACTCCCTCTTTGGTTTCGTTTTCTTTCTGACGAGCAACGGTGACACGAAAGAGGATCGATCATCGTGCGCCTTATTTTGGGATGGAAGACTGCGGGGGTGATTGGAACCAGCTTATATTTACCTCGAATGTGCCATTCTCAAGTATTCTGATATTTTGTTGAACTGAGATGGTAGGATGAAGAAATCCATTATGGTTCGATGCTTGATGATCGGATTTAAGTTATTTAGGTTCATTTTAATTGATAAAGTGATATGGAGGTGCAAAAGTAATCATACGAATCGTAAATATTTGAACAAAGATTATTAAACAAGTGTCATTATTGTAAAGGATCTTCGAAGTCATATCGTCTATAGGAAGAAAATGATTGATTTTTCAACTGGTCCGGAAAGAAATTGAATTGGTCAATTTACTTGGAACAGGCTGTATAATTTCGAGATTTTATTATCACATCTCGTGGATCATTTCAGTTCATCAAAGTGCCATCACATTTGCATTCAAACTCAGTTGAGCACCGATTCCAGAGTGCCATTTACCATTTGAACGGTCAGCGAAATTACGGGCTGGCCAGTACCTCTGACCTCCCAAAATGGACCTCTGCCCTGACCTTTAACCTCCTGCTACCCGTACCTTGTTCGCTTCTACGCCCTGTCTACACCAGGAAAGCCCATAAGAATTTTTTCGAATAGTTATGTAGAATCTTCATCTTCGTTACAAAAATTTCCTATTCAAACGTTCCATTACATAATTTACTATTTAATTAATTTAATGATCTAGTGCAAATTTCTATTTTTGCAACGCGAGGAAAGAAAGGAAGGGAAGGGAATGGACGCCTATTTTTTGAGAGTGGCAAGCGTGACAACCGTGCCTTATGAGTGGGTCAAACGTAACCGCAGTGTGATTTATTGCTATCACGGTTGCCAAAACGTAACGCTGCATTAGTTTGTTCTGTCCGGTTGAAATAAAAAGCAGTCTTTGGTGATCGCAAAAAAAGTATGTAAATTATTAAGCCTTAAATAACTTCACCCCACCGTGCAGTTTTCTTTTCTTTCAAAAACAAATCCTTTCATGATGCGATTCGCCAGAAAACTTCGGAAAGGGTGTCGGCGATCTATGAAATTCAGAAAAAAATCAGTCATAATCGATCGCGAGCAAACGGGAACGAGAAAAGCCAAGTGAAGGAAAGACGGGCGAGTTAGAAAGAGGGCTGTTGGCTTGTTTATGGGCGTTCGAGGCGGACTTCCCGGAATGCTCGGCCCGTGTAAAGCGGACCTAACCAAGCGACGGATCCGGCCACGACCCCGCATGCGGGCTCGCTCGATCTCTTGAGAGCCAGGAACATCGAAACGCAGGACGTATTGCTCTGTCACCCACGGACCGGCGATCTATTAGTTATGAATATTGTTGCCCACGGCGGTACATGACCGGCTTGGCCGCGTGGTGTTCTCCCAAAATATGTACGGAGGCTCGCATACGATGTCCTCCCTCTCTCCACCATGAACGCGGCCATATTCATTCCGAAGTGTCACGTAAACCATAGACGAACGTCATGCAACGGCACAATGAAATTAATTCGCAATTTATCCTTGTCATTTAACAAAGACGAAACTTTGTATCTACAGTTCTTAAAATAATAACGCAATGCCATTGATGATGCTATCAGACGTTTGAGATAAGTTTCAATTTTAAAGAAAGAATAAGAAATAAATACGTTAAGAAATAAATTGGTGCACATTTGTCGGTGCTTGGACGAAAAGGATTTTGGGCTGGAATGCGCGACACTCGCGGCGGGTGTTCAGGTAACACGGATGACCTTTGACCCTGCAGGCGGTACCCCAAGCAGGGTGCGGCAATGAAAGTCTCGGAAAGGATTCACGCAGTCCGAAATGGAGATGGAGGAGTGGACGCAGAAATATCTCGACAATAGGGCCCAGTCATACGATAATAATGATCAATTATCGATCTGTCATTCAAAGGCTACGCCGACGGAATGCACGACGAATCGAACTCTTTTTCTTGTTCGTCTTCTCGGCTGCTCTTTCTTCTTCGAGACCGCCTTCGATCTCCTTCCATTCACGATCGACCGATCCTCTTGGCATTTTAGTAACATTTTATGGAAAATGTTAATGGCACGCTGGGATCCATTGTCTCGAATGCTTTTGTAAGTAATCTAGTCTTGAATATTGCATCGACACCACTCATTTTTTCCCCTTTGATTCCGATACTTTCATTCTTTCTTCGATAAAAATCCTTTTGTGTAAAATTTCGATTGAAATAAGTTGGCGTATAATAATTACTAATATTTTTGATTCTATTACTTTGTATGCTATATCAAGCATTCGAAGTTTGAAAATTGCGTGCCAAACGGGCGAATGGGATCGTGGATACGGTACTGGCCAATTTTCAGCTGACCAAGATTTCTCACAGCACGAGTAACTACCGGCTGCCGCAAAAAGCCTAAAATTAATAATAATAACGGTCGGTTACGTAGTAAAAGGCGCTGCTAACTGGAGCATCCCAGCGGGCAAATACGTTCGTCCCAAGGGAAAAAAGGTCCCCGTCGGGACCAGTAAGCTCTACCGGTTCCAGATTACATGATTACGCTTTTTGCACCTTCATGCCAACGGCGGAACGGGAAGTGCCAATGGGTCACGTGGAGTTTCAACGAGGTTCTCTTTACTTTACGAAGTGGCTAATAGTAGGCTAATAATATAAATAAAATTTGAGTTTCACATTCATAAATTAACCGATAAATTGCGTATCATACTGTAAAGATACCAGTGGAGTGCAAAGGGTTAAATAAATATTATTTCTGCCTACACGTATAAAATCCAGAATTATGTTATAATTAATCATTAAGCAAGGTCAGCCTGTTACACGATTCCCAGAAGGTCTTCCACAATAACCCTGGTTAAAGAGTTCGATTGATCATCGATTCGACGATCATTTCACCCTCCAAAGAAGAGGAATGAAAAATCTTCTTCGGGCTACGAAGGAAATTGTGCGGTCATTTTCACGCTGCGATCGAGGCGGCGACGTCTGCGAACATAGAGAAGAATCACGAGTAAAAGCGAGGAGGGACCGGGGACGAGTCGGGTGGAGGGAAAGAGAGAAAGAGGGATGGCAAGTTACCCCCCGTCGCGACTCCATCGCCTAATCATTCTTTAAACGTGCATAAACAAGTCTCCGCGCCAGCAATCGGGGGATGGTATATGACTAATGTCATTCCTGAACCAACGAAATTCTCATTCCGTTTCTCCCTCCCACCCTCGTCGCATTATCCCTCGCGACGCCTATATGAGTGACCAGAAAAAACCAGAAATCGTGGCGGCTGAGACGAAGAAGGACGAACCCAAAATTGAAGATGCTTCTATCGAAGGCGGGGGTGAAAGGTGCGTTGGTGAGAGAAAGAGAGACGGAATCGAGGGAAGGGGATGGATGGCAGCAGCAGCAGGCGCGGCAGTCTAAATCTAAAATGCAAATACACTCAACAAATCACTATCGGTGACAGGTATCCTTACTTTTAAAAAAGAGGAAGGAGAAGCCGGTGTACCGACCCCCTGCCAGGGGTTTCGAGGGTAACTCCAGGTCCTCTGAAGGCGAGTTTACACCGCATGCGGTCAACGCCTGTTGATGCATCCTTCCACGGCTGCTTCCTTGTACGCTGTCGCGCCGCTCTGTTGCGGTGTTAATGTACGCAATTCGATACCTTCACGTGGAAAGGTAGGTGCTACCTTTTCCTTTTTGAAATATTTCTACCTATGCGTCACTTTGTTCCGGGAGCTTCCAGTCAAATTTTTCTTAGGATTGATGAAATACCTGAAAGTTCTTCTTGGAAACTTGAAACAGGTTCTACTGTCGTCGGTCGTCTTTACTTGGAAATTCAAGTGCGTCAAATTGTAAATACCCGTTGTTTTTATTATTATTACTCTGACGGAAATTGTCTCGGAAGATATAAAAAAATGAAATTCCTGCATGATTTTATGTATTAATTTTGCATGATTTATTAGAAAACGTGTGACACTCTTAATTAACTGACAGAGACTGAACTTTATTCAATATTAGAGTTGAACTTTTATAACATATGCCCCACTTAGAGTGGAGCTCGAGTCTTCTATTCTAAGAGTGCAACGCAAGATTTTCTGGAACTCGGTGGTGTTGGCTGCCTGTCGCGTTGAATCTAGGCGTTGAGTTTCAAATATAAAACTTCAATTGATCTGTACATTTATGAAGAATCAGTTTCGGAAAGGTGAATGATGCCCGTAATAAGCGATTCGCCATGGACGAAGGAAGTTACCGAGGCGTGTAAACAGTGTTTTAAACCGTGGTCGTCGGTGGTGAGGTCCTGACTAATGGAATCACGCTTTGCCTCCCGGTGATACGTGGCATCCACCGAGTATATCTCTTCGCCGTTCAGTCCCTTGTCTACCGTCGATGCCAACCTCTCTCCTCCACTATTTCTAATCTTTCCGATTATACCAGCTACCTAGGCCGTCTCGTCTTCGGGAACGGACGATCGTTCGTCGAGGGTGGAGTTATGCGTTATTTATGGTCGAGAAGAAGTCTCGAAGCCAGGGCGGCAGTGCTGAAAGTATCACATTTATTTCATTGGCCCTGTTCGTAGCCACGGCCAACGTAGCCAACGTAGGCTTCGCACGACAGGGAGCACTTTATCCAGTCGCCTAGGAAACAGTAGGGGCCGTGTTACCCTGAAAAACATGGGTGACGCCACTGGGATCATTGGTACTCTTTTATTATGGGTGCCGTCTTGTCTGGGGATAGCGGATATTTGTTATGGTGGAGGAGTGTGTTGCATGGGCGTGCAGGACTGATCGTACCGTGTTGGCATTCGGGACGGCGATGTGAGGGGAACGGAGGTAGATTTTTGTCTGGATCAAATTGAACTGTGAAGCTGACGTGTTCGCATCGGACGATTTGCATGATGGATGTTCCGGTATGAATTACGAATTAATTTCTACGACGGTCGATCGAATACAGGGTGATTCAGAAAGTAACATTGACAGGCTGTCATGCATGTCTTAGGGAAAACTATGTACTTTTTTTCTGGCAAAAATAACAGAACTTGTTTTGTAACACACATTAAGAAGAAGAGTCCAGCTTTTAACCCATGAGTGGCAAAGATGGGTTAATCATGGCCCAGACCTGGAATTTTGTTATTTATTTGATTAATTTTAATGTTAAAGTTAAATATAAACTTAATCCATCGTAGGGGGTCAAAATTCTTCGCAAACGTAGATTTTCAAGCACAGAACGACAGCAGTTATTAATAGATTGATGATAGTTATTTATGAAATTAATCAACGATTCCCAGTCATTAAAGCATTGAAGAAAGGAAACGAGCAAGATAATATACGCCTGATGATACTACTTAAATCATTTTTATTAAGACTATGTTGCGTTAATATACCGTCTGAAATGAAAAGCAAGCGTATACTGACTCATCCAGCACGAGTTAGCTCTGCGACGGTAATAAAGTTTCCAGTTGAAAGTGATACTCGCGAGTACTTCATGATTGCTGGGACGAGAACGTACCATAAATTATTTTAAACGCCGCTAACACTGGCTGTGTGTATTCCTTTGTGATAAAACTGTAATTTTTCGTTATGTTTCCCTATGCTGTAACTCAATATCGAAAACACCCATCCATTGTTTATTTTGTTATCAAATTACTAGCACAAACAACCAAAATGTGTCAAATTGATGGGTCTTGAATAGAGTAATTATATATAACTCACACATTTTATTAGAAATGTCATGTTACTCGGAATGTCGTAAATAAATGTTTTCCAGTTACTAATGGGTGATCTGAAGATATTTTCGAGTCCAAAGAGTTCCGTTAGCGCGATTAGATTAGGTTAAGTTAATCTAATTATTATTAGAAAAAATAGATACCATATTTTTAGGAACTTAGAAATTTCCAAATGTTATATTGTTAAAAGCTTGGAAGCTTAAATTTTTAACATATCTTCGGAGTGAAACGGTTGACTAAACTCACATTGAAATGAAAAATAAGCTGCATCCACGTCTGCTATAACAATTTTTTAGTATGGCGAGGCTTTTTTCCCCTAGGGCACCCTGCCCGCAATTTCCACGTCCCATTACATATCTGTCTTGTGCCTGTCCTGGACACTGTGAAAACAGAAGAATTCCAGGTACAAACCAGCCTCCGACGACGAGCGTCAAAACGAAATAAAAAAAAAATGGAATAACATACGTAAGAAGCGCGTTTAATCGTCGCCTCGGTTTCCACCAGGTCTGGTAATAGATTTACAAAAGCTGGATCGGTGACACGTGCACGAAACCGAGCGGATGCACACGGACGGTGACGCATTAATCTTATCAAGAGGTGGCTCCTTAGAAGGGCGGGGTCTCAGGTGTCATTAATCAGCCGGTCGGGACTAATGATTCGATGTCATGAACACGATAAATCCGTTGTCTCGTTCACCGGTTGTATACCTATTCCGCGGTGTTGGTTTGAAATTTACATTCGAAAATTATCGAAACAGCCGGGACGATCCCGCGAACGAAGGATCCCATGCCACGGACGACCGAGTCGTCCCCGAGAGGATTGTTTAACGTAATTGGACGAATCAATCTCCCGGTTACGAACGGAACATCGTGGACACGACTCCGTCTTCATCGTCTCGTGGACCGAGGATGTCTGATCTTCTCTGCCTTTGTGAACGGTTGGTCCCGGCCGATCGAAGCAACACGAAAGGATTGAAAGAGGATTTTTGTCGAGCCTGGTTCGATGTCGAGAGAGATCCTTGTATTTTGTCTTCGTTGTTCCAAGGATACTTCGTTATCCGTGGCTTTGTGCGGAGAATAAAGCTGATCGTTGTAAAGGAAAGGTGAAAACAGATGGTTTTATTCATCTATTTAAACCAATTTTTAAGAAAGTCATTTGATTGAAAGATGTATCGAAGGATTAAATATTCAAATTACGATTGATAACACTTACTTCCAGCGTGTAAACTTACAATATTCTTATTTATGTTGGGACATTATATGTACAGAGTTGTGATATTTAAGTAGTCACTTAATTATTTAATAATTAAGAAGATAACCTGTGTCACGCGGGGCGGCACAGGGGTAAGGGAGGCTACTGTGAACGTTCCACCCAATTCTCGTGTGTGATACAAATTTTGTTAGTATTTGACACCGTTTAGACTAGAAATGATCAAAGTGTACCAATACTATTCAATCGCACATTTATTGACAGCAACGCGGTATATACGATTTTCGTATGGAATGCCATGTGTAATTACATTCCCAGGTTGAATCTGGTTAAAATTAATCATTTAAGAAACAGATAAGTTTTTCTTTACGATCAAAAAAGTTTAACGGCCCCTGATTTCTTTCCAGCAGCTCATAGTACGTCAGTCTTTCCTAGAATCAGTCTTGCACTCAAAATTTACTAAACATAAGTACCTGGGGATTTGCGATTAATCTAACCCATCATCCATTTTACCCTGTTACCAAATTAACCTACTCATTTTCAAATAATCATTAACTCTACCATCGTTTAATTCAATCCAAACCTAACTTAGATGTCACACTATCTACCAGCGAATGGTGGGTATACCTAAAGAAGCCTATCATACCCTGCAGCATACCTAAATACCGAGACACTGTCGTCTTACACAAAATACTGGTACATTTTCAGATTGGACAATTGCAAACGCGAAAAGAATCCTGTCGAATCCTACCTCGCGCCAAAATGGCATCAAAATCAGCGTGTATTCTTCGGGTAACGCCGCTTGTTAGTCAAGATCATAGGGAGAATCTTCACGCGTCGGAAATCAACTGGCAAAGCTTCCCCGCGGTTGTTCACGGTCCGGAGTCGGTTGGCATCGCGAGCATTCATTGGCATCACGCCGCGAGGTAAGCGTGCGAGCGAAGCGTGAGGGAGCGGCCGATGGAAGCCGACGGAAGGAGAGGCGCACAGCCGGCTTGGAACAAGCGGCGGTACACGAAGTTGAGAAACGGCGGGTAACGCAACCGCGGAGGTGAAGATGCGTGAAAGTGGAGGTGGTTGGTAGCGATCTAATTATCTACGCGGCGGGAAGTCGCGGCCTCCCTCTGCGCTTCACCGCATTCAGGAAACAAGAGCAAATTGAAAGGTGCTCGAACGAGCCAGAGGGTGCTTGTTGCGGCCGGGACGATCGTCAGGGGAATTCGGCGTGCCACGATCGGGCCTAGGGATCCTGTACAAAGGCGAAGATCGTTTTACGATCTTGATACACCTTTCTTTCTTTCTTTCTTCCGATCGGGCCAACACCGTCGAATTAGCGTCTTCCGTGGTGCAGCACGTGTAAACACGGTTGAACGAGAATGAAGCGGAGCCGAATGATAAATGAAACCGGCCGAACGAATTAATTTGTCTCGTTCTTTCTTGCTCGGCTGCGTAGCCGGTCAACCGTTGCTTTCTGCGAAATTTTTGCCAACGGTTGTACGATAATAATCATTGTTATTCGATTTTGTGCAGGGTGTTCCAATGGGATTCATTAACACGTTTAACCGTTCGCGGACGACTGATGCATACGTGCACCCTATAGGGAAAGTTGAAATGTGTTTATCGAACTTTTTAATTGATACTTTCGAGGCAAGGATAAAATATTAACACATTGCATGCGAGCATATTTCGTCGCTGACTTGTGCGTGTAGCGGTCGAATTTAGTAATTCGGTAAAATCGTAATAAATCGATAACTAATATATACTTTATGATTATTGTTTAAGAAACGAATACCGGTCTCCGATACAAGTCTGCTGAATACGTGCTTTTACGTGACCCGCGCTCAAGTTTCTCGCATGAGACGATAAGGGTACAAAATTGAAGTAACCCAGAATTGTGATAACTATTCATCGAATTGGATATATTCGGTTGTTCTTAGTTTAAAGCGATGGTAGTAATTCATAGGCGTAATTAGGTTTATTGCTTATCCAGTTCTTCTTCGTCATCGAGTGCAAAATCGAAAAGGAGAATCATATAATATACAAATTTCTCTGTCCGATTCGATAATCGTAGTTTCGAAATAAAGGTAACGTACGATGCAATAAACGCGCAAATAAATATGTATCGAAAAAAAAAAAAGAACAATTGACGGAAAATGCCAAATCGAGTCGATCGTTTTGACTTCTGAATGGCTCATTTCTCATGCGCAACTTATCCCAAAGATGGTTTATCGTTAGGTAAAACGTATTAGGATCGAGCCTGAACACCGTTCCTTCGTTTCTAATTCAACGTAGGTCGGTGATCGTGAGGAATTTCTCATGTCACGCCATGTTACATTATTTATCGACGGTGAACACCGCTTCGTAACCTTTTACCTCGCGATGCTAAAGGGCAGATTGGTGCTTTTCCGGCGCGCGAAGTCGATCGATCGATCCTCGCCAACACGCTTCTGTGATTCACCGTTCCTTCCTTTTCTCTCTTCGCTCGTTTAAATCATTAATTCGCAAACGTTTAAAATATATTATTTTCAAGACAGCATCCGACTGGCAACTGAATTTGCCATTTTAAAATTCCCAAAATTGTATAAAGAATAGAATTAAAAATTGCCACAAATATGAGGATACATTGAAAATTGTAATTTCTTGGGTTTTAACGAATAATTATCTAAAGGAACGAATGTTTTGTAAATTTGTGAAGTAACCTTATTTATTATCATTAACGTGTCTGTAACGTGTCAGAGGTATTACATATTAATTTTCTTTTTAAATTTAACGTCTTATTGTTAGTGTAGTATTTCGAATCACTGATGTAATTTTAATAATGTTTGTAGACGATGGAAGACTTCACAAACCTTCTGTATTTGACGGTATAGAATTAATTACGATTCTTAAACGTCGAACTAATGAGGTAAGGATTTTTTTTTTATATTAGGGATATTTTTTATTCTATATTATGGAAAGCCATTAAGTTGATATTCATTTTCAACGTTGGAATTTCAAAACATTCAGTTAAATATTATTCTTCGTTAATAAATTTTATTATTTCCAACACTTGAAATACCGTGCTGTCTTTGGTAATTAAATTAATTACCTTAAAAAGTATCATTTCATTATCCATATTTTATGTATCTCGAGTGTTTTAAATATTTTAGTTTAAACAATAACATAGAGCACATTGTAAATAATAAATCATTCGCACGAACAATATTGGCGATTGAACGGCCTCGATAAAAGCCCATCAATCTTAAACATTCGCAGCTTACTTGTTTAAACAACACAATGTTGCAAACATCCTGAGCAAGGCGTCAGGCTTGAAACAAGCAATCGACTCGTTGCCGGCTACCCAATAAATCTTCTTTACAGCTCTTCGAATTAGCATACACCCGTTAAACTTAAGAGTTGTCTGCTTGTTAAATCCATACAACAATAATCAAATTTTCAACCAGAATTGGACACTGTTTTATCCAAACGAGAATAAAAAATATAATTTTCGAATCAAAATTTAAATTGAAAATAATATACAAAGTAAATTTCTGTTAACTTGGTTTTCTTATCATTCATAATAAATATTAGCGTTATAAATTATAAAAGTATAACAACACAAATATAAAGTTTGCCGTAATATAAATGGCAAAAATTTTTCAAAATAAATGAACGAATTACCATAACATTTGTAATAAATATAAGGTAATATAAATGGTAAAAATTTATCAATATAAATACAGAGTTTACCATATTACTTATATTAAATATTAGTAATATAAATGTTAAACCTTTGACGATAAAAATTCAAACTTTGCCATATAATTTACACTAAATGTTAATAATATAATTTTAAAAAAGGGTATCGTTACTCTCTTACTTTAACGAGTGCCCGAAAGGGTTAATTAAGAGGGTACTTTCGCGACTAGCTATAATAAGTGCTGTCGCATTCACATTCTTGATATTGTCTGAATGAAAAGAAAGAAAAATTGAACGAAAGGACGTCGTTTATTCGCATCAGCCAAATATAGTTGTCGAAGTCCAGTCCCGAAATCGTCAGAATGGAATTCCAGCTAAGATGACGCAATGGAATTCCGGATATAAACCTGAGGACTCAATACTATGTTTTCAAAAGGTACGGGACGACGAAGAATACCTTTTCATTCAACATAAATTTTCTAATTTGATTAATCCGTTAATTCATTATTAACGAAGGACGCAAGATCATTTGTTGATTATAAAATGCATTAAATTCCGAGTAAGTCGTTAATAAATAATATTTTCTCAGTACATAGAATAAAGTTTGTCCACAATTTACCAATTATCAAGATTTATTTCTACTCTCAGAAATTTCAGTTATAACATTTGCTATTCAAATTCTATTATTAATTACAGGATTTATAAAATTTATAGAATTGGATTTGAGTGATATAATAACTCAAAATAAAATGAATTTTAACTCAAAGCTTGTTAAGCCCTCGTCGTAATTTTATATCACACCATACGTATCTTTGATTAAATTCAAACATTTATTTCAACAAGAGGAAGAAATCGTTACCGATCTTCCCAAACTTCAAAAGCTACTACACATTAATCACGATTCTCGTTTAACACTCTCCCTTTGATTGCTCCTATAGATCCAAAATGTCTGCCATCTTCTTCGTTAAACACTACGAGCTATCGAAACGACAACAGAAGAAAAGAACGAAAAGGAAGATTAAGCATGAGCATCAATCAATCGACCCGTCGTGCATCAAAATTTAAAAATCAATTTCACCAAGGCCTCTGAATAGAGCCAACCTTACTAACACATCAGCAAATCGAAAAGCCTTGCTTTGTAGCAAATTATTCACTCAAAAGTTCCCATTTATTTCGAAAGTCGTCGACTCTCGAACCGTTGCTTAAAAAAGGCAGACACGATACACCGGCTTTCGATCAAAATTTTATGATATTATTGTTATAAAACGCAGATTGATTCGAGAAATTTCGAGGTTTCTTATTACAATGTAATCTTTAATCGTCTTGTTAAATCTAGAAAAAGTTTTTAGATTTGTGCTTCGCAGTAAATAATTTAGCAGAGGAGCAATCTTTCTGTTATTTCATTGTAATTGCATATATCTGACAAAGTTAAGGTGAACGAATTTTAGCTAAATTCTGTGACAGCTGTCTTCCGTCCATTGCCGCTATCGTCAAAGCATTCCAAACTACTATATACCACGAAGGATTCGTTTCTGTCGATTCAATAATTTAGTAGCAGTAATTCTTAAAATAATTTATACTTCCATAAAGAAAAATAAAGAAAATCAGTGGTTAAATCATGATATACGTCGAACAGCTTAATTAATCGATCATCCACGAGGACCCGGTCCCCAGTGTGGCGAAAATCTCGAAAATTTGGGGTCGAAATTACCCAGTGTCAAAGGTGTGGGAGCAGGAAAGACACAGACGAGGAGAAGTCAAGCAAAAAAAAAAAAAAAGAAAAGAAGAGCAAGCGTCCACGGAAGAAGAAGAGGTGCAACGATGGCAAGAGAAGAGTGAAGATAAGTAGGGGTAGGCAGAAGAAGAAGAAGAAGACAGACAGACACGAAAAGAGAAAGAAAACCGTCCACGGTGACGGTCAGCGAGCGCGAGCTGAACTCTGACCCTTCGTCCGTTGTCGTCCATACTCGTTCCTGGGCCTCTCGGGCCCTCTTTCTCCCACCGATGGGACCCAACGACTTCGTGGTGCCTCAGCGTGGGCGAAACTCGAGGCGCGGGGGAGTAAGAGCCACGGTACGAGGTGGGCCGTGAGGAGAGGAGAATAAGAAGACGAGAAAGGGGCGGAGGGGGTGACGAGTTGGCCCGCGGGCGTCCCGGGACCGTGAGAACACCACCTATAATATTATTTAGTCTGCCTTGGTTCGCCTCTCTCCTCTCTTTTCTTGCCGTTCTCCTCTTCGCTGTTTCTCCTCTCTGTCTCCTCTATCGCCTCTTTTCTTCTCGTTTCTTGCTTGCTTACTTCTTCCTCTTCTTCTGTAAGATCTTCAGCGTCCGCCCGGAGGATCTGGCTCTGTTCTTCCTGCGGCACAGCGCGTGCACGGAACGTGTCCGTCTTTCTTGCTCGTCGCGAAGAAGAAGGCAGCTAACTATAGGCGCTATACACGGTTTACTCGCGCGCATTAATTGCCGTCGTAAATTGTTGCGGCTTTGCAACGGAGTGGCAGCAGCACCGTACACCGCGGTGCCCGGCTTCCATGCGGATCTTACGGGGGATGGAAAATAATTCACCCTGTTTTATGGGTCTTTTCAGGCTCAGGAATCAATTTTCCTCCTTGATTTTGGATTAAGATGAAAAATGCTGTACAAAAAATTAAGTAAATTAGAAAAATATTATAATTTGAAGGTGCGGGTCGAACGAGACCTGGCGATGAGCGGTCGTGTAACTACTTATGTCTAATCATTAAGGACGCAATGGATTAATTTTCAAAATTAACCTTTCTATAGATATATTTAATCTTGTTTTTGAATAAAAATTCGATTATACAAAATTTCAAGCTCTGGTCACCTCTGGACACCATGATAGTCAACGTGATAACCCTTTAAGGGTCAGTAATCTCTCTAAGAAACTCTTAATTACTAAATTGTGTATAAATATCATCTTTTCAAAGTATCATTAGTCAACTTTTAATATTCGATTCTTGCTTCGAAAATACAAATTAAAAATTTCGCTGTAACGCATAGATGCTTTAACGTTTTGTATGGACGTACATATGCGTCGACCGCACACAAAGTATCAGGAATTCATATTACAATGAATGACGGATATTAACAATTACTGTGATGTTTTGATAACATCGTAAAACAAAAGTTCGTAACACAAACGAAACGTTGGATGCCCGCACAGAATGCCTCAACAATTTCACTGCTCATACGTTGAATTTTCACGAACAACTTCTCATTCAATTACACGACGCGACTATAGAGCTCGAAGGTTAAATTGGTATCTGTCTAGAAACGTATCGGTAAATCTCCGTGCTCCTGTGTTCGCGGCTATCATTAAAACGTCGCGAATTAAGAATTACGAGGCACTTATGTAACATGCTGTGAGCCGTGAAAGTAATGAACAGCAAATTCCGACATGGCGTGTGTCACCAACGTCAGATGCTCGCGTCGAGCAATAAACAATGTAAATACGACGTTGTTCGTTCTTCGGCGAGCTATTCGCTAGTTTACAGTCCGAATTTAACAATACTCGCGAAGATGGAAATGTTTAGAGGGTGAGATGAGAAAAAGTAAATGATTCCTGAGCTGTGAAAAAATTAAAATTGCTCATCTCGTTGTATAAATTAATTTTTGAACGACGACAACGTTGATTTAGTCCCGCGTCGTCTTAATTAAAGTTTCTTCTAAGTGTTTTGTCTTCAAGGAATTACACGAACCCGAGGGGATAAAGGATGGACCAATATGGCGGCCGCTCAAAGGAAATTGTCTAATTATAGCTAAATATGAGGGTGTATTTCATAAATTAATTGTGAAGTTCAACATTATTTTATTTGCATTCGTATACTAACAGCTGAGCAACTTAATTGGAAAATGTATAGAAGGTTAAAGGACTAGAGGAAAGATATATTAATTCTCGAGCACAAATTCTTACAATTTGTATGACTGACAAAGTCTCTATTCACACTAAAACTACCGAATCAGTGAAAATGACTGGTTGAGGGTTTCTTAAATTAAATCACTGCTTTTATTGAAATGTACCTCAATTTTTATCAGGATAAAGACCTACTGTATATGCTAATATACATATTTCATTCTCTATTTATTTATTTTTCTATTTTATTTTCCACTTGCAAGTCCGTATACATAAAACGTCGGTAGTATTACTGTTAATAAAGCATTTATAAAGGGCACAAGGTATTATTATCGATTAATTGTTCCAATCAACATATTTACAGCATAGTCCAAGATAAATACGTTATACGAACATTTTTTCGAGAAGAACAGTAAGTAACGTTCGTGTTCCAGGATTACATTCATATAAAATAATATACCGTAATGACGGCGTTCATAATGAAAAAAATGGAAGAAACCGGTCTCATCACCTCATCGTCGCGTTTAATACACAGGAAACGTGGATCCCATAGGCCGTACAAGTCCCAGTGATACATGAATTAAACCATAAGTTTGCCGAGGGATGAGCAGGGGTTGTCCCGTGGGGTCCGCGAACGCGGGTCGGCGCGCGTGTATCCGCGCACGCAGTCACGCGTGCACGCGAGATTACGAACGACGCCGTTTACGCCGAAACGGCGAGCAATTGCGGGCCAGCTGCAGCTCTCTCTCCAGAATCCGGGGCCCGTTCCTCGCGGACGGTCCCAACTCGCCTCGGATACCTGCCACCAGGTGTCTCCACGAGCAGTGCCCAGCAGCGAGAGGCAGGAGCAGTCGTCGGGGCGCCTTCGCACCGCCAGCATCGCGCGTGTGTCTCCTCTTTACCGTTTTCTCGTTCGTGAACCTTGTCGCGATCGTTCCCGGACGGTTGCTCGCGATCCAGCCGAGAAACGATCGAGCATGAGGTCGTCGAGCCACGATCGAAGAGTTAAAATCGACCAGTGAACGAAAACCGTACTCGTTTCCGCGAACGACCTCGCCAATGGTGCCGACAACACGTCGGCAGCCCCTGATCCTGACCCAGGACGATTCTAGCGACGGGGGAGGATGCAACAGCAACAGCAGGAGCAGGAACAGGAGCAGGAGCGGGGAATCGTAATGGTCCCGTCTTCCTCTTCGGCGGCCACGTCGACCAGCACCGAGAGCAGGGACGTCGCCAGTGTCACAGAGACGGGTCTGCCGAATTTCACGCTGCAGAGCGTCGCTCTCGGGCTTCAGGGTGCTCTGCTCGCCGCCCTTCAGAGAGCAGCCTTGTTGCCCCCGGGACACGCCGCGGCCGCAGCCCTGAATCTTCAAGCGTTGGAGACGTATTTGACCCTTCATCGTCTTCACGCCAGCAGCGCGGCACCCGGTGTTAATCAATCCGCTGCTACGGGACTCAGCGGCACGGGCAATCAAAGGTGCTCGCCGATAAATGCTGGACTCGAGAACCCATTGACGACGACACAGTCGAAGAGCGATCAGATTATTGCCGAAAGATTATTGCTGTCTACGGAGGACGAGGAGGAAGGACGGTTGGATTTTATCGGGGATCCCGAGGAAGACTTGGCTCTTCTCGAGGAGCAGGAAGTACTGTTGAGGGACACTTCCGTGGCGACTACGTCCGCGAATCACGAGGCGTTGTTGAGACGGATATCCGAAGGAAATCGGGTTAATTCCAACCCCCTTACGACGGTGCAGCAATCCACATCCCTGTCGCAGATAGTCGCCTCGTCCTTCACGTCCCCGGCATCGTCGTCCGCCTGCTCTTCCTCCTCTTCGTCCTCGTTGTCCTCCTCGTCGCCGCTTCAGGCCACGTCCACCTCTGCCGAATCCAGCATACCGAGGACGTGCAGGGCGTCCAGGCCGAAGAAACAGTTCATCTGCAAGTTTTGCAGCCGACAGTTTACGAAGAGCTACAATCTATTGATACACGAAAGAACGCACACCGACGAGCGGCCGTACTCGTGCGACATTTGCGGCAAGGCCTTCCGACGGCAGGATCACCTGAGGGATCATAGGTGAGGGGAAACGTTGATTCGTGGTTGTTGTGGGTCGATTAAAATGCTATGGGTCATTTAATGGTGTGGTACTTTTCTGTCTTCCTTTTTTTTAACTGGACGTTGATTAAATTTAATTTCATTGGTTCTTTTTAGGTATTGTATGAGTGTAAATTACTTTTAGAAAATGAGTTTTGAAATGTTTGATTCATTTCGTTGGCTTTTGAAAATTACTCAGGTTTCAGTTTGTGGAGAATTATTTTTAAACTTTCGTTTTACTACTTCCATAATATTCTTGCATTTTTATTAAATAATACCATTATTGGCAAGATTTCACCTGAGATTTTTATTAACATTATAAAATATAGGAATTGCTTCATATCAGAGGCTGGATTTTAACGCGAAGCTGTTTCTAAGGACATTGTTGAACCAAACATATAAATGTTATATAATATATAATTTCGATATGCTTTCAGCCCCAACTCAAGCACTAACATTAATCAACAATCGACACTCTCCAGATTTGTCTGTTTTGTTTCAAATTATCATCCGGGAATTATCGAACCATTGTCATCGTAGAAAGTTCGACACCGGTTACGTAAATTAGAAATCGTCACCGATAATCGAACTCAATTTACTTCTATTCAGGGATCCTCATTAAAAGTGAGAAAAAAAAAATTATCTCTGCGATTCTATTCGCGGAACAGACACGGAAGATAACGCTGCCATTACGTTATGCTTTATTGGTCGGGACGAATGTGTGCACAGCAAAAAGTGCCATTACACCAATCACGGCACCCCGCTTTCTTCTCCGCGTGTTAAAATTGATTGCAATCTTCGTGGTGTCTAAACACGACGAAATAATACGCGGTTGTTCGGTCGAACGTGTAATTACGACGGCGGTGTATTAATTACGTTGATCAATTCGTGACGATTTATAGAGCTTTTCGTGTATTGATCATTAATCATGACGGCATCGATCGATACGTCCGCGATTCCTGTTAATTATTCGTTCGGTAATTATTACGACTAAAAATAGTCACACTTCAGTCTGATTTTGTTTACTGATAACAAGAACTGCAACGCGTGTCGCGTCTTTTTTAAGGTTGGTAAAATGAATTGTTTTAATTAAGTAATTTGACGGATTAAAATGTAATAACTTAAAATATTCATAGTTCATTCTTTGTGGTCGCTCGATTATTTATTCTTAATTTTTATTGACATTGAGAATTCTAGTTTTAATTTTGAAGTTATGTTTTTGGTAATTATTATGTGATATTTCTTACTCTGACCATGCATTTATTACAATTTTTTTAATTTTCATTGTAGTAACACAACGTTTCGTATTTTTCAATCAAATGATCTACTTCGGAATTAAATAATTCCGGAATTCGTATAAAATAATTTTCAAATACATTTCATTATTTTGTTATTATTTACAATACAAGTCTTTAATTATCTCAATAATTGTTACACGTAATAGACGTTGATACTGCAGGTCCATTGATTGTTTCAATATCTCTTGCATTAATATACTTATCCCCTAATAATCCCCACACCTTGCATCCCCCATAATCCCAACACTTTCAACACTCACAAATTTATCAATAAACTAATCGCCGTAACACATCTCTAATCGCTCTATAGTCCACAAAATTTCCACGCTCCGATAGCCCAACAATCCCTAATCCCTCTAATCTCGGTAATCCTATTAACCGGCATCTTCAACGGCTCGTTCGTCTGGACCGAACATCACGCTTCAGAATAGAATCCCAATAAAAGAAGGAAAAGATCCAACATGCCATCTTTTTGCGTTAAAAAATGTCGAGTCTTATTAACATTCCGATGATCACACAGTTTAGTTCAACAATCAAGAAAAATTATTGATGGTAATTTTATATAACGCATACTGAAAAATTTCTAATTATCAAATCGTGTTCGTTCAAAAAGTTTCTCTTGATACGACATTTTATAACCTTGATAAATCAAAAAGGAGTACGAAATAGTAACTAAGACACTGTTTTACATTCCCTTAATAATAATTATTAAAAAATCAGGATTTTATATTCATCAATTTTTCGAAGCTCATACGACAGAGTACTTTGTAAGATTGTTTGGGTTTAAAGTTTAAAGTTGGGGTATACCGTCTTTTAATTTTTGAACTTCGACCATTGTCTGAACGTCTTCAGGTTCTGTTCCAAGAATATCGAGAAAACCGATGTCTGTGTTGCTTCAGGTACATCCACAGCAAGGAGAAGCCGTTCAAATGCGCGGAGTGCGGCAAAGGATTCTGTCAGAGCAGGACCCTGGCCGTTCACAAGATCCTCCATATGGAGGAATCGCCGCACAAGTGTCCCGTCTGCGCCCGGAGTTTCAATCAGAGGAGCAATTTGAAGACCCACCTTCTTACCCACACGGACATCAAGCCGTACCATTGTGCCTCCTGCGGCAAGGTCTTCCGCAGGAACTGCGACCTCAGGAGGCACTCGTTGACCCATAATTTGGGCGTATCGACGTCGCCGCCGCCTCCAGGGATCCCTGTACCTGGGTCCAGCGCCGTTGTGCTCCAGGAGACGTCCTAGTGCCTTTAAAATTTGGGACCCGCAACTTCGGGAAGTAGAACAATTTAGTTTCCTGTGCCACGGGATAATCGTAAAGATTCGGGTCTGTTCTTTCGTCGGTTTGATCTTGGTGCCGTTCGATCATCGTTAAACGTTTTGTCGTTTCTGTAGCCGTTCGTATTTTCGAGTTTGAAATGGATCATTGATAGAGTTCGGGACTCGTATGAATCGGGACGCCTTTGGTACCCGATCTTTTAGTGTGTATTTACCAGCGTACTTATATGTAGTTGTTTAGAGGATAATTTTAATGGCCTATCTGGATGATGTTATTTACGGATTCACACGCTCGTTACACGTGTAATTCTGTTGCGTAACGAGATATTATATGTATGTATAGGTATGCGGAACAGGACGAAAGGAGGATTGTTCTTTCTTTGTTTCTTTTACACTTTCACACTGTGTACCCTATGTACGTGCCCGTTGTGTTTCGTTTGTACGTGTAAAATAAACTTTTATTATATTATTTTTTAAATCGTCGTTCTGCCTGATGCGCCGATCACCTGAAAATCTTTCCTTTTTTTATTGAACATCATCGTTGCACTTGTGCCACTTTCGATGACACCAAAGTACACACAAGCAATTCTGTAATATTCATAACAGCAATTTTAGGTTACTTGGAAAATTGATCGTTTGTTAATATGAACCAGATGAAATTTTTAAATTAAAAGGATCAACAATTAATATCCCTTCAAAAATTTACATACATTAGCAAAAGAAAGCATTTTGACATAGAATAAGAAGCAACACTGTTTCATGATTTGTATTCTTACTCCTAACGCACGAAATTAATGAATATCGGGTAATCATGCATCCACATCTGAATAAAGAAATTACAAGGTTTAACTTCGACAGGATCACATCTGACCCCGCCATGGTGCTTACGGGTTAATACACGACACTGACGATCCGTCGACTCAAACGATTCTTTTTATTCAGGCTTCACGAAAGTACCAACGATGCAAGAAGAACAAGAAGAAGTAGAAGCAACAGCAGCAAGACGACGACGACGACGACGAAGAAGAACAAGAAGAAGAAACGCGTGTATCGTGTTACAAAGAGCGAGGCCGCCAGGTGCGCGGGACATGACACCGCGATACGTCTAGGGTTACGTTTCTTTTTCGAAGGTAGGTGCTGGAAAGGCACGAGGTGGGCCCCGAAGACGCTATTTCGGGCCGAAGACGGGGACAGCTCGCGTCGATAAGGAGAATCTCGCACGACCGGTCGACTTCCACTTCTTCCACGGGGCCGTAGTTCGTTCCAAAGTTGGAAACTCGAGGAATTCCGATCCGGATCAGAAATAAAGGAAAAAGAAGGGAACGTTGTCCCAGCCTTGTAAAGCAAATTTACATAATTTCGTGACAGCCGTGGTCGCGTTGCCCCTCGACGAAACTAATTCGCCGAGGATTCGCTAAGCTACGGTTTCCAGACGATTTTCGGCTATTTAATCGATCCGTGTCACTTTTAGCGCCATACTACTTTTATTCTGATCGAGTAACTTTTGTACGTCGATGCCTTCGGTGATTTCATTTGTTAAATGGTTTCTTGGTTTTTTCTTCGTTTGTTTCTTATACTTTGCATAAGTTGATATTTTAGGAAAGTATACTATTTAGAGAAATCTTTATATTTACTTGAAACATTCAGTAACTGTACAGTGTAGAGCATGTTAGCCTGCCCTGGGGAAAATGGCGCCACCACTGGCTATAGTAATAGAAAGTTACTACACGCATTATGCTTATAACTGAATTTACTTAGGAAAATATTAATATAATATAGCACCATTTTCCCTAGCCAAGCCTATCATGCCCAACCTCTGTATTTATATTTTATATATTAAATAACTGAATCGCTTTTCAATTTCTTAGAAACGTGTCGCAAGATCACCTTCAATGAATAAAAATTAAGTTAAAGTTGCTTAAAATCCCAAAATCCTTCAAATTCACTATAACAGATGTACGAGAGCATATAACGTGCTTCTTTCGAAATCGAAGGGTTAAACGCGATGAACAGTCTACAAATTCCAGGATAGAAGAGCATGTATTCAATGTAAACGCGGAAAGCGTGGCGTCGGACGGACAAGTATTAAATCGCATATTAAGTCTGTCATTTCCCCGTTTAAAAGCGAGGAAAGGCAAACCGGTAGGATGGAGAGGATTCAGGTATAAGGTGAAAAAGAGAGAGGAAGACTGGCTTGGAACGGGCCGGTGCGTTCCCTCGAGCATGGACGAAGAGACGAAGGGGAAGGTTGGAAGTTAAAGGGGACATAGAAGGACCACACGCACGCGCCGCCCACAGATACGCTATCACTTGGCTACAACCGACGTGATCTGCATGCGCATGTCCTCTCTTCGTCACGAACCAGAAGAAGAAAAAGAGAGAGAAAAAAAAAACGAATCAAAGGATCAGGGAAAGGGAAAGGATGATCTTCCCTCCGCCTCCTCCTCTTCTTCTTCCTTTGCACCCTCTTCGCTTAGCTTCGCTGATTTAAGGGGTTGGCAGAGCGTCGATAACACGTCTGGTCAGACCTACTCTACTCGTTCGGAATCTCTTCTTATTCTTCTTCTTCTTTACCTGTCTCGAATGTGTTCTCCTCGTCCTCCGTGTATATACGGGTATCTTTACACGCGTGCCACGAGGAAGAGACGATTGGGTTACTCTTCCTCGACGATACCGGTGTCACGATCGTTTTGCGACTGGTGGGTTTTGACCTGAGCCCTCGTGCACGTCATAAGCGGTCAAACACGAGATTTTCTTTATTTCTTATGTATTTATTTATATGGATTTGTCATTTTCATTATGGTCGTTTAGTGTTTTATGCAAATTTAGATTTTAGGAATTCATTTGTAGCTCTTTGGTTCGGAAAATATATTTTTCTGTGGTGTGGCTATTAATGGAAAGTATGGAATTTTTGGTTGGTAACTTTACTAGCGCATTTACTACTACTACTACTACTACTGGCACTTCTACTATTAGTATTACTGAGACTACTGCTACTGCGAGAGTAGCACCACTACTATTAGTACTACTAGGGTTAATACGACTACTAACAGTAGAACTTTGATACTACTACTGCCACTGAGGCTACTATTAGTACTGCTAGGGCTAATACTGCTACTAATAGTAGAACTTTGCTACTACTACTACCACTGTGACTACTATTACTACTACTACTACTATTATTACTATTGCTAGGGTTACCACTATTACTACTACTATTACTGCTACTAACGCTACTACTACTGGAATTTCCACTACAGTTAAAATTTCGCATTCAATTATTTCCCAAACTACAGCACATTCCAAAAACGTTTCAAACAAAACTTTTTTGGTGAAACGAGCTGTAGTTTGGAAAATAATTATATACGAAACTATAAATGCCTAACCCTGTATATCTGCACGTGCAAAATAATAATTAGATAAAAATTGTTAACCAAGCAAATTAAAATCAACGATGAAGCAATAAGGAATATAATAAATAGGATAAATAAAGGTACTCCATTGATTGGATTAAGTAGGACAAATTAAAAATCGAATGCTGCCATTACTATAGTTTATCATTTTCTGTCTATTAATTACGTTGTGTGCTGATCTTTGAAGCAGCTCACGATATTTATTCAGAAGTAACTTCGCATCACAGAAACAAAGGAATTGATTATTGCGTGCCAGTGAACTTTGATATATGATGAGCAACACATATTTTAAGCATTGAAACATAGAAATAATTACAGCATCGGCACACGATTATCGTTCCTTGCAATCTAATAACTAAAGTTCAAATCGACGCCTCGATAGAGATTATCCATTCAGATATTCGATGGAATGATTCAAAATTTTAAAAAAGTGAAAAGATTCGTATGTATCGTTGATGATTATATAAATGAAATTAGCATATTAATAGATATTTATATTTTTTCAATGGCCATAATTTTTACTTATTAATGTGACTAGAAATTTTCATACAATGTGCAGTGTTTCTATAACCAGTTTGTTGTTTTGAAAATAGAAGGATGGGCCCATTTATTAGTTACAGTGTTCATAAATTTATTTATTCGAAAGCTTTCGATTCAAAATATATACATAGAAAAATAATTAAAACAAATGTCATAGAAAATTTTCAATTAAAAACCTTCCGACGTAAAATAGGAAAAGAAGACGAGCGAAGGATAAAAGAATTGCAGCAAGAGCCGAGTGCAAACAGAAAATAAATGAAACAACTCCTTGTTCAAAATACTGGTTGTCTTTTTACGGAACAAGCGACCAGAAAGGAGAAACCGAGTCGTCAAATTATATTTTCACGATTGCGTTGTTCCCGGACGTCGTTCGCATTATTTTTCACTTCGCCATGGTCGATCCGTTTCGTTCCATTCGATGGCCAATTAAGCCAGCTTTTGCGGAAACTTCTTACGAATTTATTCCTTCTTGGCCGTTTACCAAAGCAATATCGCGCCTATAAGACGCGAGTCGATGGTTGTGGATTCTGTACACAAAATACAGTTGTTTATGCACTGGATGTGAACAAATACGAGAGTATACACCGCGATAATTAATGTAGTAAAGACTGAAATAATATTAACTGTGGAAATACTCCTTTCGATGCTTACAAAAGTGGGTGTGAACCTTTACCGTGGCATTTATGTTTAGTACATAGTGTAATAAATAGTTTGAGGCCATAAGTGTACCAAATATTTATCAAATTACCGACTAGTATTTTATTAACGTATCCAGTATAAAATTAAGATGAAAAATTCGGTACAGTCCAAACTTCCTAGGTAATAATTAACTAATTTGCAAAATTATTATTTCTGGGGTTTACTGGTCCACCCACAAAGGGGGACCAAGGGGCCCTAGCATCCCCAAACAGTTGGATTCCATCTTTTATCTAATCCCCTATCGAATTTTGTTAAATTAACACTAAAAATATATCATCCGTATTAAATGCTTCGGTGTTTCAAACATTCTGTAATTTTCCCTTATTGATTCAAATTCCTTATTCGGTGTCAGAACGTTTTGAAACTCTTCAACTTACCCCACGATTATTTTCGTACCGTTTTCCTCTTACACGTCATTCCGTGGATAAATAAATAAGTAATGGGCCGTACATGTTTTCGCGCAAGAGGCACCGGGTGTAACGTCTCCATAGCCGGCAGAACGAAGTTGTACTTGCCGGTTGTATATACGATCGACGGGATGCTCACGCACAAGGTGGCCCACCCGCGATTCCGCAAGCGTGTATCGTTTAGCAGCTGCACCAGGGGCCACGCGCGAATGGCATCGCCTCGGCGTGTTCAATTTGATTTACACGGGTACACGAAAGTAAGTACTCCGGCATCGGTGTATTTACAGATAAAAAAATGGACACACTTTACGATTTGGGTAACGTCAAATTTTCGCGATGCCAACTTTAGAGCACGTTCATGTTACGATACTGTTGAATATTTGTCACGATGATAGTAGACATAATTCCAACAGATTTTTAAATTTGTACTTCCTTAACCCCTTCGACCCCTGGATCTTTCTAACCCCTTATGGTACAATATGTGTATTGTGCAATCCTTTAACGCTATTTTTTTTATTAGTAACTATGATGCTTTCTTTACAGAGTGTAGAGTTTATTTAGGAAAATTGAATAAACATTGTAGCCATTCGGTGTATAGTAGAAAGTAGTATTATAAGTAGTAGTATGAAGGCGATACTAACTAAATATTAGCATGCCTCAGACCAACGATGAAACAGCAAAGTGTTTTAGGCTGGTACGAGTACTTATGTGACTCATTGTACAGCGATGCTGGCATTCAAGTACCCGATTCCTTTTTCCAATCGTTAGCCACCCTTTAATCGTAATTCACCGGGAATCTCGAGCGGCAATTAAAATAAACCTGTAATGGCTTGGTGATTTACCGTCGGCCGAAAGAATGAGCGAGTAAATTACAATACGCCCGTTCCTCGGATGTGACACTTTGAATGGGCCCGGAATCGCGCGGCGTTGTTCGCATCGGTTCATGATTGGCGGAATAAGGGAACACGCGAGTGCACGCGCGTGCGTAAAAGCGCGCGTGTGCGTGCTCGTTTGGCAGGGTGTTAGGTCACGAAATACGAACGGGCGGACAGGATGACAGACGACAGGATGCCCTGGGCAACCGAGCGGTGACTTGCGCGACACAAGCTCGCACTCGCCCACGTATTTCAGCCTTTAGTGCTCCTCCTCCACCTTCTTCTTCTTCTTCTGCCGCTGTTCGTTCTTCGGCGCTTCCTCTTCCCTTTTCATCGCCATTTCCTTTTGTTTCTTCGTCCCTTTACTGCTTCCATTTTCCTTAGTTTTTCGATTTTTGGAAAAGTGCATATGAGTAGTTTGATGTTTTGCTTGATTTGATAAGAAAAAATAGGGTTGGAAGATTTATCAGAATATTTGTAAATTTTTTTGTTAATTTGGAAATCAGAGGGATATGTCAATAAATTATTAATGCAGTTTAAGTGTATTATTAGTCAGTAATCGTTCAAATGTTACAGTGGAATTATTAAAATAGTATCAGGAAAATATTAATTATTAAATTTACTAAAATTACTAAAATAGTATAGTTAACTATACTAACGAAGTACAATCACTATCTCAGTAAATTATTAATACCATAATTACTAATTAATACTCCACTGATGGAAAACCTACTAATCCCTCCCATGACTAATATAAACGTAACCATGCACAAATCGCCAGAATTTCTAAAATAATTTCAACATTAAATTATGCTTATTTCCTACTATAATCAGCATAGTTATTTATTATATTTAAATACGTTCCGTGCAATAATCTTCGAGAAAATGATAATAAGTACCATATGAAAATTTGTATCCCAGTACAATATATTGATATCACCTTGGAAGATGCCGAGGAACCACCTTAGTTTCTAACTAAAAAATAAAAACCAAAATGTCGCAAGGAAAAGTTATCGTACCACGTTAAGACCAATATGGTGAAAAAAACAAAAAACAAATGGTCGATTTTATTTATGGAGCAATCTGCACGTGGCTTACCGGTCGACTTCCCTGTTTCTTCTTTCAGGACTTTCTTCTTGCGGCCAGCCGCAAGTATAACCCTACAAAGCGCGACCATCGCCATTGTCGTTGTCTAAAGGATATTCAGGAACTATGTCGAGGAGGATCATGGTTGGTCGCATAAGCGATCTGTTGCAACACGTTACAACCTGCGGTTGCTGTTTGCTTCCTTTTACTCCTGTTTTGTCACTTTTCTTGCAACCGGGACGAACCGAGGCAAACTGGCTAACAATCTTTAATATTATTGAAAATAATTTCTGTCGCCAAAGGGTAATCATGGTTTTGAAAAAGAAAAAAAAAATATATCGAAGGAATTAATTTACATTTCGCCACGATGTTACGCCTTTAAGGTAACGAATACTGCTGTAATATCGATACGGAATGACTGTGCACTATTGAAGAGGTACTTTCGCGAGTTTCTCTCTTCTCTTCCACAGTAAACGATCCGACTACTTATTATATTACCGATATATACCCCCGGTTAGCTATGTTTCATTATTTTATTATTTCGCACATCGGTGTGCGCGGTATTCCGTTTCCTTTCAAGCATCATTCACACCGTCATCCTTGGTTAATTCTAGAAAACTCATTTCTGTTTTCCGAGTCACTTACACGAAGCATTAACGAAGAAATAATTGAACAATCTAAAAGGCCCGTTATTCCCAGAAAATCTGCAAAATCTGCGGTCGTTCCTTTGCCACCAGTGTAATGATTGTCTCTTCCCGAAGAACGAAGAGAAACCTAAAACCTTTCAGGAGTGCACGGCTCGTAATGGTGTGAAGCGAGCCTTAAAGCCCGTTCGTCGACGTACATACGATCCGACGACTTATTACGTTACCAATATATCCGTACGCCTCTACTCGTTACATTAGTTCATTGATTTACACCTTTTACAGTTTATTCCCTCGGTGACCGTCCACAGATTGGGCCTGGAACATGATATTTGCTTCGCCTCCTATTGAAATATCGTCGGGTATAGTTAACCTCTTAAGTCAGTACAGTGAATATATTCACAGCGACAAGCGGTTCGTCCTGCGCATAAACTCGCGACAACAGGCCCGACCGGACGCGAACGATTGTCCATTTGCGAAAGTTATCAGCGTCGTTTCGAAAGCTCCTTTAAAACCATCCGAGACCCACTGCGAGTCTACGATTTCGAGCGATCTTCGATCGATTCGACGATCAAACGCTCGTTCGTGCAACTTTAACTACCCGATATGCTTTTGTGGGGTAACTGAACGACGGTGTCTAATTGATATATGATAAATGAAAATTTTCAATATTGTGTTAACCCTTCCGCTTCGAGGGAAATATTATATTTTTGTAGATAGAGATTAAGGAAAGAAATATTATATTTTTAGGAACTTTGAAATATCCAAATAATATTTTTAGAAATTAAGGAATTTTTTTCATTGTCAAGTAGTTAATATGGAGTACTCAGTTATCGACTTAGGTCGATTTTTCTCGAACAAGGAAATTGTACTATTAGGTTGATAATTAAATTGACAATCTTTACACTTTTTTTCTGAGTAAAAAGATTTGTTATGATTCAATAAATCACATGTTCTAATCAAAGCAAATAGCGCTCGAATGAACGTGTCGGTCGAAGTAGAAATAGTCGTATGTGGTAAGACGAGGTATAATTTATAAGATCAAAGTTTCTACTTGCTACCTCGTGTAAATAATATAATTCTAATATGATATACAATATTTGCTAAACATCCTTTTCTTTTTGTAATATTAAAATTATGGAATAATAAATATTATTTGGCGACGAATGTGTTAATAATCTTCTGCCATGTTTATAACAATTTTTGTACCCTTCTGTGATAGAATTTGAATAATTATGATGTAAAATTTAATGGTCTATCTAAATCAAGAGGTTAAATTGGAAAATTGATTATTCATATCCATGACAATTAAAGTTTAAATATTTCTCACCATATTTCAATTTTCAATACTGCAGTGAACGACTTAATATGTTAATTAATGTAAAATTTAAATGCAATTGTCATAAACAAAGAATATTTCTGAGTTCCTTGATTAATAATGAATTATTGTAGAATCGATGTAACTATTTTTAATTAAAATTTACTAGCTGCATTATTAATCCGAAGAATCACGTTTCTCGTTTAATTTTCTATATTTTAATGTCATCGATCCAATAATATATTTTGCAATAATTGACGGTTTATCGATTTCGTTAGATTTGGTCGCGGCATTTCCTTCACCTTTTACAATGTTATTAAAAATAGTTAAATGAGCTAAGAGCATTCTCACGGTAACGATGATTTCTTCATTTCAAAGACCTCGAGGCCTCTAAATCTTCGATCTTCATCGAACACTGCAGCCTGTTCGTTATCTATAATGTTAATGATAGTTTCGAGCGAATTGTTAGTCATCAGATACATATTTCAACGGTTTTATGAATAAATCATGAAACGATACGTACACGAAAAAAAAAAAGAAAAAGAAAAATCGTGGGAAAATGGCGTTCTGTGCTGCCTTGGTGCATTTCATTAGCACCTTATTTTTTCTTTAGTTCAGTTTGCATCTTCTACGCGAGTTTGTAATTTGTAATATACGTGAGAAGAACTTGTCGATATATATAATTATTTTTATTTTATTATTCACTAACGATCGCTGTTAATATACGAGTAGAAATAGTTATTTATTGTAACTGTATATAAAAATAAACCCAACTATAAGAGGTAAATTTTGCCGGAACACGAGGGTGAAAATTTCAATACTGGAAAATTATGGCTAAAATGAATTTTGCGGGTCTTTGATAAAATATTATTCGTACGTATTGTTTATTATTAAATAAGGATCGAAGGAGTCCCACGTTAACACATAAGAATTTCAAGATTAACAATTTCTAAAGCGTAGCATGATAATTTGACGTATTCTGTTTAATATGCGGTAATTTGTTTAAAATATAAATTATGCGTTAGAATATCTAAAATACGTATTCGCGTTAAATTCCTAGAAATAAATATACTCTATACTAATTGAAAAAAAAAAAAAGGAAGAAAAGTGGAAGTGCATTGCTAATAACTCGAAGTGCCAGCTATCAATTCTTTCCCCTCTCACCCCATTTAGCTGTCGACATTTCGCGTCGTGTGCATCCGCCTCGTGAACGTCGATAATTGAAATAGTATTTTCACGATTTCATTTTCAATATCCCGTACTAAAAGCATCGGGCACACCGGTGACTTGACGACGTTTAACCGGCTCTCTCGGTGAAACATTATTGTTCACCATAGGCGAGAGTCGGCCTAAGAGCGTAGCCATGGTGGTCGGTTTGGAAGATGGTTTCCTCGTCCGTGAGCGGTCTCAAGCCGCTTAAATCTTCACAGTTTATGCGATCCTGCCGGTTCCCTCGATCGTTTTACGCTTCGCCTCTACGTACCCGTACGACAATCTATCTACCTGTGTCCGGAGAGTACTACACTCCGGGGACGTATCTTTCGCCTCCCAAGAAACCAGCAGATAACGTAATTTTACGTGTGAATGCTTCAGGGGCGTGTGGACGAGAGCAGGTACCTACCTGGCCACCCAATACCACCGTCCAGATAACGTGGCTCGATAATTTACACGGCTGATTCATCCCGGTGCCCCTATCCGTCCGGCCAGGTATAGATGTGCCCTTATTAATTAAAACGCGCGCATCGTGGAACTTTCTTTCTATTTTTTTTTTCCTTCTCTCTTTTCAAGACCCTTACCCGATTCGGAGACACCACCAGCACTCCTCTGCTTCCTATAACTTCGATAAGTTTGACGTTTATGGTGGTACAGGTTTGTACGCAACCGAGGGACGAGAGGTGTTTCGATGGTATTTGTTTGGGGAGATAATAGGAATCACTGTTGTTACGATAGGGGAAAGATATTGATATACGGATGAGATTCTTTCTTTTCTTTTAGAGGTTCCTTGTTCGTTTAGGACAAGGATATACATCGGAGCAATCTCACGAGGTACATGCGTGTCATATACCTTTACGATGGCATTTGCAATAGTTATATACGATTGGGAACTTGGAAATATAATTCGGAATAATTTGTGGACTAAAGTTGTGTATTAATTACTGACCGCATGACATCGTATTTTGATTGTTAAGCGGCAGAATTTTTAAACGCAAATTATTATAAACCGTGTTATAGTTGAATATGTTCCTTTATAATTTTCAACGGCACTGATGCTTAATTAATAACATAAGGTACCAAACATCAAGATGAATATTTGAAAATTACTTAATCCTTAATAATTGGTGTCTAGCTGCCATATGACCATTTTCACCGAGGCACTAAACGTGTCAATTATCTTCTTGAATCCTATCCATGCTACGGAAATACGATTCTATCGTTGGTATCAAAAGCGTATCGGTGAAATTCCTTCAAGCTTCCCGAATAACTTCACAATCTTGAGTCTCCCACGCGATCAATTAACTCCCCACAATTATCCCCGCGTGGTACGCGTTATTTCTCCCCGTTCGCATAATATTTGGCGCATAAAATGTCCGCGCAGTCGGGTGCCCCTACTTTATTTTTCCCCGAGCTACTCGCGAACGGCGCTATACGTCCCATAAAAAGTGAACGATCAAAGGCGAGGAAGAAGGAAGGAAGCAGACGAGCGAACGGACGACGAAGAAGATGTTGTCCGCTTAGGAAGAAAACGACGCCAGGCATCGAACGTCGCGGTGCCTTTTTTGTTCGCTTGATCGCGCGTTCAACGGAGGATTAGCGGAATTAATAAACGTAAACCTTTTAACCTAACGCCGCCACGGTGTCGATAAATTCTTATTTATATTATAATCGAGGCTAGAGGGCCCCGACGAGGAGACCACGAGCCCACCATTATGGATGTTTCGCCGCGTCGTCACTTCGTAAACCTGTTGAATAAATTCCAACGTGGCGCTTCGTCGTTCTAAGGTCGAGGTTACTTGTTAGAAGGCACCGTTCAACGCGCCACCTCGCCTTGTTCCTCGTGTCACGCTTAGAACGCACTTCTGACTGTGTAAATATGCAAACATCCGGGGTGGGAAGAGGAAAGGGGAGAAACATTAAACGCGTACGTCCTCGTAAAGAGGAACTGGATGGCTCGATGGACGAACCAGACGTCTGGAGCTTTACGGTTATCGAAGATGATTACGGGTAAGTGGAGAAATCAAGACGATCGGACGCATCAAGGTTTGACGAAGAATTTGGTACCGAAAATATAACATATACAGGGTGTCCTACAACAAGTGTAGGAGCCGGAAATGGGGGGTAGCTGAGACGATTCTGAACAACAATTTCCTTTACCAAAACGCCGGATTGGGCTTCGTTTTTGAATTATTAACGAAAAACACTGACCAATCGGAGTGCGCGTAGGATCGTTCTAGCCCGACGTCCTGGCTCGAAGTTATCCGAACACGGTTAAGCGCGCACTCTGATTGGTCAGTGTTTTTCGTTAATAATTCAAAAACGAAGCCCCACCCGACATTTTTGCAAAGGAAATTGTTGTTCAGAATCGTCTCAGCTACCCCCCATTCCCGCCTCTTACACTAATTACGGGACACCCTGTAAATGTAGAAGACGAATAGCGCTTTAATCATTCTTTTCAAACAAAAAAGTATAAAAATAAATAAATACATTTGTAGAATTATTTTTCTGTGATTGAAATTGTTAATTATTTAACTCTTTGTAGACGCTGTGGGTCGTCGATGGAGCAATCGAGACTTGACTTCCCTTTAAATTTGTGTTCTTATCATTAAACTTTTTAAACTTCTGACGTAACAGACGATCGTACAACGTAATCATACACCTTGATAAGTATCTTAGAATTTTTGTAGATCTTTTGAAAGCTCAAAACAGCAGAGAAATTAAGAACTTAAAACGGTTTGTGAAATTATGGTGAATATCAGGACACACGAAAAGGAGGTTGAAATTTGTTGGACAGTAATTAATAAGCAGTCTGTCCGAACGTCGTGTTCACACTTTCCGCTTTTCGACGTAGGTGTCTACCTTAAAATTCCTTGGCGGATTTAATCGTGATGCGTTCCGGAATTCGAAGGAAGGACAATGGTCGCACGAAAGAAATGAAGACGGAGGATGCATCAGGTTTCAGGTGGTTCTTAAGTCGATCCTTGAGTCGTTCTTGACACCAGTATTTTCGAGAAGCGATCGCAGACCGACGAGATCCTTTTCCTCTCTTTCTCCTAATTCCTGGACCTCTTATTAAGCACACCTTAACACCTTTGCATAATGAGATATATTACAGCAGATGATGGCAGCCATTTTGTTAAAAAGAACGCATCAAATGGCTACTTTATTTTAATTTTAGATGAATTTATTGATACAAAATTCTACTTACAAACTTAAATATGTAGCAAAAGACATTCATTTATAATCTATACTCTTGGAAAAAACAATTTGTTACAATAATCGAAGTAAAATAAAATTTTTGACCAAACAGATATACGCTTATTTTTCGAATGATAAGTTTTTTGAGAATTATAAAAGTATTCTAGTATTTTGTCCACATAATTTTCTTTCAAGTTACTTTACCTTACGACTTGTAATATAAAATTGGTTCGTATTTAATAGAATTTCGAATCGATCATTTTACAACGCCTCAGCTCGTGTATTTCAGAAAATATCGATCGATGTTCCCGATCGAAAGTCATCGAAACACAGAGGACGGAGAGAAACGATGGGGAACACCCCGATGAGGAAGGGGGTAGGGTACATACATAGGTATATCGTACAGGCTGGAAGGCAGATCCTTTGAAGTGACCCGTACCAGCCGGCTGGATGACAGGGAAGAAATCGAAATATGCGATGACTGCGCAGATGAAATATCCGTGTCCCTTAATGGCGAGCTGTTGCCTCGTCTCGTGGGTGTACCAGAGGAGAAGGAACTCGTCGCCTCTCTCGGGATACCTTGTGGTCCACCAGATACTAACCGAGACTTATAGGTGAAGTAATGCGCGTGTTCACCGCCTCATTTTCCTTCTCATAATAACTGAAAAGGTTGTTTCGGATTCGAAAAAGAAAAAGGAAAGGATTAACAAAGGACCATCGCAAGATTTATCAGCTTACAAAAATATGCCACAAAGTTTCTCGTTGTCTATTGGATTTTCCTCGATTCCAATAAGAAAGTAGAAGCATCTCGAAATCCTTAATGCTCACAATTTTCTATTCCCGAATCCGACATCGAAGTCGTACAAATTCCTCGGCCATAAATTCCCGGTCTTAGCGAGCTACGAGACCAACAGGCTCTTCTATTAACAACAATACCGACAACACGATAAAGAAGCATTCATAATGAAATCAGCTCGATGGACGGTGATTTCGGTGGGCCAGGTCCAAAAGCCGAAGCAGCGACAACGGCACGAGGATTCGAGATAGAAGAGGACGAGGTATCCCGAAGGAATCCCGTGGAGCGGAGTGGCGTGCATACGGGGGTGTGCCGCGTGCCAGACCCGAGGCCCTCTCCGTATAGGCTTCACAGGGGGCCCATGGATGGGGGCCCCGTTCACCGTAAGATAAGGCCTCCTGGTGCGAGCTGACGACGCGCGACCGACAACCATGTCACATTATTACCATATAGGTACCAGTCGCGTCGTCACAACACCGCACGACGAACGTACCACCGCCGTTATGCGCTGCTAGAAAATCGAAGAAAAAGGTGGAAATCACTGGTCGTACGCTATTTTAGTTGCGAACCGGTTCGATATCTTCCTTCTTCTGTTCATTCAGCACGTTTTAGAGGGACGATCGACGACGTCCTCCTGCGGATAACGCGACCCGACCGAAGGAGAGACTGGTTCCCCGATGGTACGAGAATGTTGTTGGCTCGCTAGGTGGAAGCGTGAGAAGAAAAGGTAATGCTGGTAACTTCTGTGTAACACGCAACTACCGCTGTACACCGGTGCTCTTAATCGTCAAACTTTATTTGTAGATTGCATTAATAAAAATAAGAAAAATGTAATACTATATTGATATAGGTATGCAGGATGAGATTGGTGACAGACGACAAAGGCAACTTCTTTTTGTTAATTATTTGATTCTTGGGAGTTGGATGAAGATTTCAAACTTGCAGAATAAAATTATTCTTTCTTCGTCATTTGCGTCCACAATAATTAAGATACAGCCGGTATAGCTACTTAAACTTTGGGAATCTTTACAATTTCTTTTTGGGAAGTTAGAAAAACTTGAAATCAAATTTGCGACACGTACATAAACCTTAAGTGGACTCTTGAGGCGCCACAACCCTACTCAACTAAATTAGTATTATAAGTTACAGGCGATGCGGTGTGTTTAGTTAATAATATTTCGCAAAGCTTATCCTCATGCAAAGTTGACCCAGAATTCCCTCTCCCTTCTTTCAAATCACCTCCTATCCCACGCAGCAATGAAAACAATCCTACCAGCGGATCAAATCTCAACCACCGTGGACAACGATCCAAGGATACTGTCAAAATCACCCATGAACTCCCACACCGGGATTCATCTACAAAGATCGTCCGGGCCAACGAACGGGACCCCTTCAAGAAACGACTCTGAAACCATACCGAGGCGACGTGTCTCAAATTTCTTCGTCGTAGAACTGACCCGAACTGAGCCACGGCTACCGTGCAGATCGATCGTAAAAAGCCACGGTTTACTAAGGACGAGGCCCCGCGAAACCGACGATTCGTAGACTAATGTCGGGTCGGTCCCGTTCGAGAAGACTTGTCCGGACGTAGTAAAATCGGTTGAATCATTGGCCGCCTGACTTCGCGGGGCGAATTCAACTCCCGAAGGACTAAGGTGTGGTACCCGGCCCATGCCCTCCTCCGTTCCCTCTTTCCCGCCCTCTCTATTTTCTCTCTGTTCTCGCCTCTTCCGACTGTCCCCGGCTGTTTAAGGTGCATACAAACACGGCCGGCCGCAGGAACCGCAGCGCAGGTAAGAGCCATGGTGGTCGGTGGCGGACATTCGCGAGATAAACTTTACTGCGGTACAGGTAACACGCACAGGTAGGTACGAGCAGCTGAACCGAGCACCGTGACCGGCAGGACGGTCGTCCGTTATCGCGACGATGATTCGCAATGTCCATACAGCCGAGAAAGAACTCACTGGGATCGCTGGTGATTTCTTCGAAATTTGTCGATCTCTTGGACGGGATGATCGCTCGTGGGCGTTAGGCGTTGGGAAACGTTCGTTCGTGGTATTGGACACAAGTAAAATTGATTATTATAATGTGCAATTGAATATTATTTATTTATTAGTCAGCACTGACTAGGGTCTCAAACTTTTGTTTCAAAGCAAAGAAAAGATAAAGCTCGGGTATCAATATTAAATTAATAATGCAAGGGTGCCAAATTGAGAGCTTAAATTTGAAAATTAATTAATCATATCATTAACACTATGCTGCCCGATGGTACCACGTTGGTGCCCTGGGAAAATTTGCCGGCGCCAAACGAAAGAATCCTGATTACGCGTGCAGACGGAAATTTATAAATATTTGTTGCTGTATTAACAAAATATTAATTTTGATCGGGTTTAACTAACATCCGGATGATTTAAAACCACCATTTCATTATGCAACTTCAAGTGTCTACAAACTTGATGTAAAAATACAGAGAAAAGAAGAATTGTATGTTATCTTATCCGTCTCTGAGCAAGTTAACCGAGTGGAAAGTGAGAATTTTTTGTTTAAATTTCTGTGGAAAAAATGAACGATGCTGTAACTTCAGGTTACTGTTGTAAAATGAAAGCAAACACTCAGGAAAGGTGCATGTTACCCTATCTTATCGATGCGTTGAGTTCAATACATGATTTCAAGAAAGAATTATTCGAATTCCGCTTTACCACGTTGTTGGACAGAAAGTGTATTATTTACTTTTCAAATTGCGCTTTCAGATATTTGATAAGCTGAAGAAAGTTGCACTTTGTTCGCACTGTCGTTTTATTGAATATAAATTTGCAGGTTTAAAGGACAATTCCTGACACTTCATCCCGCCCGTATGATCAGTTTACGCATTTCACTAATGCAATTTTTTATTTATACTTGTGTTAAAGCGCAAACACGTTATTTCATGAGATAAAAATTATTTGATAGCTTTCTCTGATAAAATTAACCCTCGAACTTGGTCAATGATGACACAGACCTAAGGGAAATAAAATAATACTTCGTTTAAAATCAAATATAAAATCAAAGAATTTCGTAAAAAAAAAATAGCGTTAGAAAATTTGAGAAATGGAAATAAAGTAAAATAAGAAATTAAATTTAAATCGTTGTAGTTTCACCTATCCACGGTCCAGCGGAGATTTGATCTAATCTAGTTCATAAAATTCATAAAAAGAAATCAATTTCTTTACTCAACACACCAGGACACCCTTTTTTATACGATAAGCATTGAAAATAATTCTTTGATCCAAAGTCGCAGTAGCGTGAAAAGCTTTATTAATTTAACAAATCAAATGAACAATAGAAAACCAGAAGACGAAGTGGAATGGAACACCGATTACATGCAACGGAGATTCTTACACGCCACGGCGTGTATTGGTTAACGGCGTAAACAAGATGTTCCCATCGTTAATATTTCTCCCGCGTGCAGATAACGAGATGAGTTTCACGCGAAATTTATCATCGGCATGATATACCCTGCTTGACTAACGTTTTCCACGTTCCGCGCGAGGAACGGAATATCTCTTCGCGCTTCATCGCCTCGGCCAGGTGTCGATAGCCGCGTTGATTATCGCGAGCGGAAAGGAGCTGCGGCTGAAGTCTTACAACAAACTCGTAGCTCGTTAGCGGCCAGAACGAAAGGAAAATTGATTTCGCCGTTGAGAAAATATTCATTTGTCTCCGGTTAAGGATATTTTCCATTTCAAGGCTCATTATGAACTTCTTTCTCAAGGATTTATTAATGAAGATGTGTCAAAGTACTAAATGATAAATAATAGCTTTGAAAGTTTATATATTTGACAATAAATGGGACAAGAATCATATTTTCATCAAAAAATAGCATAAAATGCTAAAATATTTAGCATATCGATTCTAAGCATAATTTTTGCTACAGAAATTGATACAATGTTCAATGATGAACGATTGTTTTCCGTACTTTGTTACACTAGGTTCTACAGCGCCAGACCAAATATCCAGTCGCAATTTTTGGATATCTATAACATTCAGGAATCAAATTGGCTTCGCCAACGGTTAGTTGAAAGAATAAGTTTGTCGAAATCCCCGCGAAGCTGACAAGGACCCGGGTCGTAAATCGAGGCTGCTGCAGTCATGGCCAACGGAGCCAAAGGCGAGGGTGTAAAAAGAGGAAAGAGAAATAGAGAGAGAGAGAGAGTCGGAAAGAAGAAAAGACATTTCCAGAGACATCGACGCGTGCAGGTGGTGGTCAATGCGTGTCCATGGGTACGTAGCATGGATCGGCGCGGGGCGAAGACGAATCCATTAGCCGTGAGCGCGGATTGAGCAATAAACCAACTGGGAGGTAAGTCGACTCCAGCCCCATATCCCCACGGAGCTGAGGAGAGGTGCCTCCTCTCGTTCCCGCGCGGCGTTTCGGTTCGCCTCTTATTCCTGTCGAGCCCGCATTCCCATACAAGATGTCGCGCCGATAAAAGTCCCCGAAGACTCGTGGTAGGGCCCACCCCGAGCAATTCATTTAAACATTCCCGGAGGTGGTCGCACGACAAATTACTCTCACGAAACCTTCGCACGACAGCCAAAAGCTCCGTCGGACCTCGTGGCTCCTATCTCCATTCAGAGATCTCCCACTTTCTGCTTGTCTCGTCTCTTCTCTGTCCATCGTCCTCTTTCTGGATCCGTTCGTTCTCTGTCGTTCCAACGGGTACCCGGTCGTCTTGCTCGTTTTTACCATCTTGTCCCTACCATTCGACGTTTTCCCTCTCTCCCCCCCTCGGACGCGACATAAAACCTGGTGACACTTCTCACCCTTCTTAAGGAGCAGCTCTACGGCACGAGCTGGCAACAACACGGGGAACCAGCCTGGCTTTCGGGATCTTATCGGGTACCGCGGTCCCTGCGACCCGTACGACGTGGATCCGTGGTTGCCGGATGAGAGATTCAATTAGAAAAGTTCGTTCGATAGAGATTGGAGCTCGCAACGATCCGGTGGATGGTGTGATCGCCCAAGACGTGAGTCCAGGCGAGACTAGGTGGCAACGAAGTGATAGATTTCACGCGAGATCTTCCAAATGCAAAGAATGTGCTTGATATAGAAATATGTTTGATGCTATTTCTGCTGGAATGTTAATTGCTACAACATCCTTCGTGTTAATCCTTCGAGGTAGAAAAAGCAATTAGGACATTTTTAATTGTTCCGTAGGAAGAACAGTGACCTCGTCTTCCAACAGGGGATTGTTCAATGATTCGTCCCTTAATTCTGTCTTGTTCAATTTGCCATGAAGGTAACGCGCCTCAAAACGTTTCTTTCCCCATGAAACCGGCACCATGGCTCCAGGAACTTGTCTCAACAGCGTCAAACTGGAGCACGTTGTCCGACAGATCGTTATCGGAGGACAATTTGGCAGCAACCCCGGTGTCCTTCCACAAGGGGTAGGGTCGTGTTACCTTGAGTACGAGGAGCATCGCTTGGCCAGGAAGAGACTAGGTATTTCTGGTGTCCTTCGGCTATGAAACGTGCTGTTGAGTTTCCGTGGGATACAGACAGCTTCCGGAAGCGTGGAGATCCGCCGTCGTAGATTGCAGGGGCGTCGAGTGTCTTTCTCTCCGTTAGACGAAGGCATCCCTCGTAAATAAAGTGTCGAGATCCAGCGGGGAAACGGACCGCAGGGTGGCTAATATATCTCACGACTCGGTTAATTGACCCGGCCAAGGACTCTGGCACAACGTTCCAAACCGTGTATCCGGACTCGGTCTGACAGGTCCGATTCCTTTTTGGGATTCCTACCTATAGTCTACAGGTGGAAGGAATGCGAGTTTCGTTTGCGTTACGCGTGAAATCGGACGATCGACCAGATCGCTCGCCGAAACACCATGAGAAAATTACGTGAAACAGGCTTGAATGAAATTCATTGCGAACGGGTTTCTAAGAATCGCCGGGAGATGGATGATGCTGGACCCTTTATCTCTTTTCTTCAAACTTTATTAAAAAAATAGCAGAATATTGAATTATTCGCTTTCTGTGTTTATACACGTTAAATTCTAATATTTTCAAGCATTTCGTGACTTGAAAGAAATTAAACAACAAATTCTCATATCTGGATAACGCAGCACCAATAATTATTGTAGTTGTCTACAGAAATTCTTTAAACATAATAGTATCCAGTTTGTTAAAAATTATTTCAGCAGAACCCCCGAAGCCCTGTTCGACAACTTTCTCCGTGCACTGACAAAGAAATCGGTAATTTCAGGTGGCGATACTTATTGGTCCCGTGTAGACACCAGAAAGGATACGAGCATATGCGGTGTTACACAGGCGAATCCAGGTGTACGTGGGTGCGCCAAGACGTTAATTACGGGGGGACGATGCGGTCTGTCCCACCTCGAAAGCACGAAGACGATACCTCAAAGCCGCCTCGGGCGTAGCGAGTTTGTCGCACCGGTGTCGCCAACTTAAAACTACGGGACACCCGTTATCGTGGTTAAATTTTGGAAAAGTTCTCCACTTTATAAACTAACAAAAAATGTAACATTTTATCGCTAGAGTATCGATTCACTTATCCCTCTCAGTAATGGTAGAATTTAAAGGTACAGTGCAGTTAAAAATGAAAGTTCCATTAAATAAATTTCAAGATTTATGGCAAAAATTTGAAAAGGATAGTACTCTATAATTAGTAAAACATTCAACGAATGAATTTTTGAAATGCCTTTAAACGCTGATAGCACTGAAAGGATTAAACGAAGGACGTCGATTTATCCAGTAATTTCATTAATCAATTTTCAGTAATATTTTATTTAACATGTTTCAACCACCTTTACTAAATATCGATGGATCTTACCAGAAGATGATATTTTATTTGAATTATCCTTGAATCGGCCATCGAATTCCCACCAAGCCAACGAAAGAAGATTCCGAAGAAAACGAATTGTAAACTATAAATAGAAGTTATGCTCGTACATGAACGGGATACTGGTTGTCCCGTATGGAACAATTCACCATTATGATAAAATCCCGGCAAAGTGGTCGATGACGAGCGAATTCCGCTAGGCGCCTCGCGAGGCCAAAAATCCTCGTCGAACTACCGGGGCAGTGAAGATTCACACACTTTATCCCTGGAACGTTGAAAGCCGGAGGTGAAGGGTCAGGCAACTTACGCTGAAAAATCTGATTATGCAACGAACGCTCGTTCCGCGGCGGAACGTCTTCGAGCGGACGAAGAGGAGGATGGCCGGGGAAAATAGAGTGAGAGGGCTAGGAGGTAGACGAAGTGGGCAAAAGGTGATGAAGCTACAGGGGCACGAGAAAGGGTGGAGGTGGAAAGGGGTCGCCCACGCACGCGTAGGATAATTGCACACGTGATTCTCCCTTGGTGCTGATCTTCTCTCTCCTGTTTCGCTGGTCCGCACTGGATACCCCGGCCCTGTGTACGCGAGTTAACATCTGCATGCGAGCGAGGCTTCGCATAGGAGAAGGTGGAAGGAGTGGAGGTCAGAGGTCAGCCGCACTCTCGACGAGGCAGACGCGACGCCCACCGAGCGACACCCACGCGAAAATCCTTCTGCTCGAACCTTTCGTCTTTTGCCTACTTCCTCCTCCTCTTCTTCTTCTTCTTCTTCTTCTTCTTCGTGCTCTTTGGTGTCTTCTTCTGTCCGGTCGTGTCCCTCTTCTTCGGTTGCTGCTTCATCTTCTTCCTCTTCGCGGACGTGCATTTTTTCTCGATTTCAGCTCCGTTCTTCCCTTGGCGGGCTGGGTCGTAGCTGTACATCTTTGAGCCCGTCAAAAACGGTGCTCTCGAATGTTGAATGGCGCGGTTCTTGTTTTTGATCTTGAATGATGAGGACGCCGGGTGTTCAATCTTTTCAGCAGTTATGCGCGTATGGAACGTTTTGGTATTTGGTTTAAACATCGGTTGTGTACATTTGGTGTAATTACAGGGTGGATTGGCGCGTTTGCGGGTCGGGGAATATTAATGTTTTTATAGTGTGTCGTGTGCATATTTGAGTATTATAATTTATTAAGTTGGTAACTAAATTTCATTTTAAGGCAAAAAAATTGAAAAGTTATCGCAAATATTGCAAAAGATTAATTCGAACGATGCTAGGTTTAATTAGGAAAATTGTTATTTGCTGAGTTTTAATTAATAACTCTGCAGAGGAAAAAATGAGCAGGTCGTGAATTTAATTGCCAACCTAATAGTCTGCAGGACAGTGGTGTACAATCTGAATAATTTTATAATAATATTAATCCTGTATGGGTAATTTGGGTCGACGATTGCAGTACAATTTACTTCTATTTTCATCGTTCAAAGTTTCGAACATTTGATAGAATTTTCCCCAAATTTTTTTAATAAAAACCGATCTTGCTTTTTTGTCTACGAAGGGTTAACACGACTAGGGTTGAAGTTTCATTCAAGATAGCCTTCGAGGATTAAAACAAACGTAGTCGGTCGAAGAGGACATCGAAGCAGCGTAACCCGCGCCGCGGTCAGCTAGAAACGACAACGGTAAATCAAGGAACCGAAATTTATCGCTAATATTTTTCCGGGGAAGCATTTAACTGTCGTCCGGTCGTTAGCGGTGACAAAAGATTCGAAATTTATCGAGTTCCCAGGTTAGCCGACCGGTTGGAAGTCTTCCGGCAAAAGTTTCCATTTATGAACGTCCTCCATCGATCGTGAGAGCACATCTTTTTGTGCGCGTACGCTTCCCGAATTCGATTATCCGCTCGTTTGATCGTGTCGGCAAGCCGAGTTTACAGCACGGCCAGAAAGGCGATTATTAACGATCCAGTGCCGCCAGGATCAAGATATCTTTGCTTGAAAGAAAGTGGCACTTGGTGTCTCTTTAAAGCACGATATATTTAAGCGAACGTGTGACGAGAAGCTGCGTATGAATTTTTCTAAAGACATTTTGTAACATAATAAATATTTCAACGCCAATGTAAAAATGAGTAAGCTTTCGGACGTTACACCTAATTCTGTGGCAAGTATCTTAGCTTTCCGTACGGAAAATGGAAATGTAGGGGGAGAAAGTCCAACCATTCGTCTTTTATTCAAGGTTCAGAGTCTGGACATAATAATTAACTTAGTCCGCCACCACTTGATTATTAAGTTAATCTACTCGCTTGGAAATAACTATTAAACCTAGTATTCGTCATGTTTAATCTAATACAGGCCTGGACATAATAGACATAGTAACCCTCAGGTATTGTAGCAAATACTGTGCATGTCTTCATGAGTCGCTATTTTTCCTAGGAAAGCTCATTAAGTATTCCTACAATTTCCTATACGTAACATCACCATTGCTACCTTGTACAAGAAATAAATTCCAGGAGATTGTTAACACGATTCATCCAGGCCCATAAGTGGCAATCCCTAACTAAGTATATGAGAACATCCGTACATTTAATATCGACCATTCGAAAATAGAGCGGTGCGGGACGCAGCGCAGGAGGAAAAAGGATTCTGGTCGGCATTACGACGGATTACACCGGTAAGCCACGGCTAACTTGGCAGCCTGACGTCATAATCTTAGGAAATATTCGATCGACCCCCTTCGCGTATCCTCAATCTTTCGTCATCGTCACCTTATTCACTTCTTCCGTTCGTATTTTCCATCTTTCTCCTCCGCGAGACTCGTCGGTATATCCTCGGCCAAAAGAGGACCAAGAAGAAGCAAGCTCGATAAGGGAGGGGGACGAGAGGCAGAAGGAATTTATTATACTCCTGAGAATTCGAGCGAGGAGTAAAGACCGGCTGGAGAAAGATCTGGACACGATCTACGGTAAATGCTCGAGCAGATCCCTCCAGTGATCACCAAGATTTTCGAATCGATCAATTAAGCGGCGTGTGGGAACCGTCCGGTCCGCTCTCGCCCGTCCGTCCGTCCGTCCGATCAGCACCAAAAGTTCAGATCTTGATCTCTCCGCAAACCTGTAATCCTCGTGGAAGGAGCGCACCAAACGACGATCGGAGGGCCTCCTTTTTTCCCCTGTCTGTTCCTTTTCTTTCTTTTTTTCTCCTTTCTTTCTCCCGTCGGGATCACCCGACGGACCCGTGCAACGTCGAGGGGACAAGAGGCGGATACGACGCGCGTATTATGTACACTCGATCGGGCCCGATATTCTCCGGTGTCACCCTCGTCAAACGGTGCTTTTTGCAACCGGTCAAGAAGGAGGCCCGCTGACGTTTTGTCAGGCTTTGATCGAGATAACGGTAAGCGGAGTCAAAAAACGCATTCGGAACGATGCTTGCTGGAAAAACTGTTGCCTGGCAGTTACTTAAACTCGTTCGATGGAGTCTACGAGTCCTTTCTTCAATTAAATTGATTTCTTCAATTTTGTGGAATCAACTGAACCACCCATTTTCCATATTCTCTGCTGATGGCATTCGATAATTTCCATTTGTTTTTTAATCACACTAATGTATGTACCTATGTATGTCTTATTTGTTTCTGGAGCCAATATTTGCCGACAAAACGGTGGATGCTTAAATAGACAAACAGAATTGGATAAAGACTATTTTAGTTGATAGAAGAAGATCTCTCGCGGAAAGGAACGGCGTGGACGCAACGAAGCGACGTTTACCCTTCCGGCGCGAGGCGACAGGGAGAGAATCGAGGCTTAATCTCGCGACAACGTAGCCGAGAGGCTAAGCGCAAAAACCTGGATACGACGATCTTAAATTCTCGCGAGGGGCCTACTCGATTACCTGCCCACGCGATTTCTCGAAGCTAACCCGAGCGTCAGGACGAAACACGGGGTAGGAACATCGGAAGAATACGAGATAACACAACCGGCCACGGGCGTAACAGAGACGGACAGGGACGTGCGCGAAGGTGGAACGAAGAGAAACGCGTATCCGTGACAAGAGACTAGATCTACGCCGGTGGGACCACACGTGCGACGACCAGAAGACGAGAGCGGATACGAGACTGTGCTTTCTGGATCTTGGCTGGATTTTCGGCGCTCGTGGATATCTCTTGTTTGCAACGTCCGGCAAGGATTATGCCCGGGGTGCCGAGATATCGGCCAGAAGTTGTCGGGGGTTTATTGAGCCCGATCAACTCTTTCTTTTTCTTTCGTGTGTCTCTTTCGTGGTGTGCGCCAATGAATCTGATAGTGTTGAATACGAAGAGGACGATAGCGAAAGTAAGAGAAGAAATAGTTGGTGGATGGTGTGGATGTAAGGTTCGTGTATCGAGGATATATAAATGTAGTATAGTAGAAGAATAAAAAGGGGAAACGTAGGATTTTGTACTTTTCTTCTTTTTGTGGAGATAAATGATTTATCATTTTCTGTGAAGGGCAGAATTTCTATGGTACTTTGAAACGTTTAGAATTCGATGTGATTATTTCCTTTTGGATAAAATTAGGACGTCCTACGTGTTTTCTAGAGATTCGTAGCAATTGATTTTTGGACGGTTTTATTCATTTAGGACAATAATCGATCAAAAGAGGGTAGTATTATCGTGTAAAGGTTATTTAATCAATGGTAGTGGTAATTATTTGTTGCTATAGCCAAAGGGTGAATGTACCCTCCGGAGGATGATGAAGTTATTTGATAATAAAATTAATCAATAATTTATGTAACATTTTCGAGCAAGAAATATAACACTCGTAGATCTGTATAAGTGTAACATATTGACACAGATTTAGGGCTTTTATCAATTTATTTTTTCAACAATAATAATAATAATACACATTTAACGCTGGTAGTTCTCAATTTAATTTATCTCTATCCTAATATATTTTATTTTCAACCCCCATATAAGTACATATTAGTAACATCCCGCTTAATTTCTACAACTTTGCACTTAGGAGTATGATAAAAATAAAAACACGAAGTTACTTGATTATTTTACACCGACACCTATTCTTGTTAAAATCTTGAATATTGAAGCTTTAATGCAAATCAATCCAACCATATCCCGTCACGTTTCAATGCCGCATGCGTCGATCTCGTCCCTGTCGCTAGTTGGATCCGAAGAGGGTGAGCGAGGAACCAAGAACGGTGGTCTTCGTGTCTTCTTCGTGGCGTTTTATTGTTGTGCACTCGATCGGCCCGAAAATTTGACGAACTGGTTCCCTGCTCTCTCTTTTTCTCGCTTCGCGTCCCGCGACGGGATAAATCCGGATAGATCGGGCCTGGGACACGGTGCTCCTATTACGAGGACCGAATTCATCGTGAGAGAGCTCGACTCATCGTTGAGAATCGACCCGGTGGCTTCGCGTTGTGTATAAGCCTCGGTGATCGATCTGTTTTTAATGTGACACGCCTGACGCGATGAATATTAATGGGGGAATCGCGAAACGAAACGCGAGACACGGAAGATGTATGGAGAGGAGCCGAGCCGACGCATGGGATCATTTAGGAGAGGTACGCTGTGTTAACAAGTGTACCTGTTACGCGAAGTGTATCGATAATTTAAGACTTTGGCGCATCGAGCGGTTTTCTTTATTTTAATTTCGCTACGAGTTAACTGACCGATGCTTTGATTCGATATTCTTGACGAATTAACTTTGATACAGCGAGTTACGTTGATATTAGGTATCCAGAGGTAATTGATCGTTGGAAGATGCAAAATACACCATTTTATTGCAGGCAATATAACATATTACACTTTTGGAAATACATTTGCACGGTCGACGCGAAGCTAATAGAAAATAGCACCTGTAGTGTTATATCATCGAGAGTTAATTTAAGGAGATACCTGTTATGTAAGCTTAAGAAGGGTTGGTAAACCAGAAATTATTATTTTCTTAGGGGATGTTAGTCTTTTAATCGCCCCTTCTTTCTATGAATTTTCCTTCATTTGTTTGTCAAGAACGTAACATTATTAATGTGGTATCAAAGGTTTGTCAATTTACTTGAAAACCAAAGTAGGATATTAAGAAATACTAGGAGATTAGTTTTTTCCTAGCCTCCACTCGCCAAGGATCCAAAGATCCCGCGAAAGCCGGAATTCTACTGTAACAGTCGAACAGCGTGTACACAATAATTATACGATTCCCTGGTGACAATTAAAAGCCTCGCGACAAGGAATTTAAATTGGACGCGTACGGCGTAAGGGGTTGAAATCGCATTTCATGCTTGCCACCCCTCCCACGCTCGCGGGTACGGCTACCTCGTCCGCGGGCCAGCCGGATAAAAGGCCGCGTATAAAACAGCTTTATGGCTCTTAACGGCAACTAAGAATCGTAATAAAAAAATTTAAACGCCGAGACGATGATAAATTCTCGACTTTTATCACGATGGTAAATTTCCAGCTTTACGATTCCTGGCTGAGACCGTAGCCGACCGGCTCTCCCGGGACCACGATCTAGTTCAGCCACCAAAAGCGTGGAGAGTGGCAAGCTTTTCGCTTGTACTCGCGCGAGTAAAAAAGTGTCGATAACTACCGCGTGGCGAGCGAGCGTGTAGGACGCGGGAGTAGACGCATAAAGGAGTCGTTCGCTCGGAAACGAGCACCTACCGAGGACGCGGGCAGACGTCGTTAAGTTGGCCCAATGGTCCCGGGTCATTCCTTGGCGGACAATGAGGCGCGACAGGGACGAACTCGCGAGGCCGAAGAAAGGAACGAGAGGAGAAAGAAGCTTGTCGCCGTTTCAGAACCACGCAAGACCCATTCTGGCCCGGGTGGTCGCCCGTCAATCTGCTGCTCATGCCGCTTTCGGCGCAAATATCCTCCAACGATGTACTGGGTCCTCCCTGTACCCGTCGTTCTTTCTTTCGTTTTTCTTTTTGCTTTCTTTCGGCGCACGACGCACGTAACGGGCCCGTCTCTTCCTTCTCCGCGTGCGATCGAGTCCGAGGAGAAAAGGTAATGCGGCGCGGCGAAGGCGAACGAAGAAAGGCGGACGTGTTGGACCCTGCGTTTCCCAATCTTCCCCGGGACCACCTCGAAAAATCGCTGCCTCTTCTTCGCGTTCTTTGCGTACCCTACCCGCTTCGATGATCTTCGTACAGCTCGGCTGTTCATTTTTACTCGCAATCGTTCATCTATCGATGGGGAAAGTGACAGTTTTTTGAGGAAGTTGTTGGGATGCTTCCTACTTATTGATGACACAAGGACTCTTTAATTATTGGATGTACGTATGTATTTTTGTGACAGGATGCTTTGAGTTAAATAAATTTTGCAATTATTATTGATTGAGTTTGGTGTAGTTGCTGTGGACGTCATGCGTTAACGAAGGCTTTGACTTTAGGGGTAATTAACGCTAATATTAATGTTTGTGAAATATTTATGATTAAAGTAATACTAATATTACTATTTTTTTAAAATTGGTAATGCTAGTAATACCAATAATATTAATTTTTTTTAAACTTAATTATACTAATAATACTAATAGTATTTTTTTTAATTAATAATTCTAGTAATGTTAATATTAATATTTTTTTTTAAATTAGTAATGCTAGCAGTACCAATATTAAAGTTAATAATAATTATAATACCAACGTTAATAATATTTACCTGAATATTATTTTCATGTTCCCATGGTAAATTAATATTTTGAGTAACAATACACTTGTTACTCAACAATAACATTTTGAGTATTATTACGATTTCATTGATGAAAACAACAAATAAAAGAATTTAAAAAAATATCTCTGTTCCGTAACAATAGTAATGAATCATTAGAATCGGTTTCAATCAAGATGCCAAAACACTTCACGTGTTCAATTAGAAATCGTAACTGGTGTAGTCAGACCACCATCGACCATCGTTTTCATCTTCTTCACGCTTCTACCAGTTTCCAGTGTTCGTAAATTACAAGACAATAGAAACATATGATCTGCAACGGACGTAAAGGAACAATGGAAGCGTTACAACTGTGAAACTGTCATAAATCAATTTATCTCCGAGCCTGTCAATTAATTGATACTTAACCGCATCACTTACATCTATCAGCGCCTCGCCTACCACCTGTCACCAACTTTAATTACGAGCGAATCATTACGCAACGTGTTGCACCTGGAACTTTCCAATCAATTATTTTTTATAACACCTTTTAGATATATTTTATCGCAACACATGTCATGCTTGTAATCGTTTTTAACGTTCTGCATAAAATTATACGAACTAACGCGATTTAAATTAATCTCTCGCGTTATCCAATTATTTATAAACCGTGGTGCCTGGTTTAATTATTATATTTGAAGATTTCAAAGCTCAGGAGGGACCAGGTTTCAAAAAATATATTTTGATGGTGTTACTATCGAATTAAAATATTTTTCAAACACCGACTTGTTCTTGTAATAATGGTCCAGGGGAGGAGGGTTGTTTTTCACGAATCGAGAGAAAAGGAAAGTGTAAGGAGGAGGGATGCGTACACGTTAAGGTCGCCAACGAAGGAAGGAAGGACAAGACCCCGTAAAGCAGAAGATTAGGATCTGAGGCGACGGCCACCCACCCTGAAGTTCCTCTACTTTTCTCTCCTTCCCTCGTTCTCGTGCATTCTCGTGTCGTCTGGTCGGTCAGTCACTTGAAACTGTCGGCCCTACGTGGCGATAATTAACCGTAAAACGTCTACGGACTTATTTATTTCCCCTTTCACGGTGTACGCGTTGTCAGGCCGATAGGCCTCACACGGAAGCCCTCTGTTGCCGAGGATTTCCTTTCTAACTAAGAGCTGTGAAAGGGTGTCAAGTCTTCGAGTTAAACTGTCAGGTATCCGGCACAAACATTTCCTTCATTATGTGACACGTATTTATTTTCCAAATCGAAAGTAAATAAACGAAGAATGAAAAATAAATTTCATATTTAATAATTTCTCAATAAAGCATCTATAACATATCATAAAACAATTCTAATGAAATTAAAACGACAGAAAATCTTAATCGTCATGTTTAATTCCATGTTAACGTACCAAACACTACCAGCCTTTGGCTATCAACTTTCAAGGCGATAACTTGTCGCGAAAAATGTTAATCCTTTTCTTTTTTCTTTTTTTTTACCAGAAAACGAACGATCGTGGCGCGAAAGTATATCGTTAAGTGCAATGCCAGGTAGTAGGTTTCGACACAGTGTGCAAGTTGGCCGGCGAGGAAGTTTAACTTTACAAGAGATGTTACGAGCGAGCTGAGTGTCGGTTTTCATGCCCGTACATTCGTTTATAAACGACAAAACGAACGGAATTTAGTGGCTTTCCTCTACCGATGAACTGTGCATACCAAATAGAAATACGATGAAACGTCGTACTAACGTACCGACTTTGTGCCGTGCCGGTTTCCTCTTACTCTGCCGAAGGAACAACGCTCCTATCCGTTAAAAATCGTGAAACGCGGGACCGTATGTGTAATTAATCTTTTAGACGTTATCGACATTTGTAGACGGTCGATATCCTTCTTGCGATTTTTATAATTAACAGTCTATATTATTAAAAGTGTACGAAAGATGGCAGGATACATATTTTTGGTTGTTTTTTTTTATATTTGAAATCTTTTGAAAGTCCATTATGTTTAGACTTCTGCAACTATATGTACCGTATAAGCTTCGAAAACTGTATATTACGAAATGATAGTTTCTATTAATTTATCTCCACGTCGCATTCTTCGAAAATTATTATCACAAAAGAAATAATAAATAAGAAATTGCTGTAAATTTAGAATCACCGATGAATTACTGCTCCTGTAATTTACTGGAAAATTCAGCGGTTTGCAGTAAGTCAACACATTCACGTAACTATCATTACAGAAAGCGACATTTTTACTATTTCTGTTCCTTCGGTATTTCAAAATTAACAATACGAAAAGTTATTATAAACTGTTGCTACCGAGATTTATGGAAGGATTTCTAAAATTACTCAAAATAATTTTTCACCCTTTTGCAGGGTATTTTACTATCCTTGATTGCTCACAATCAAAAAATTAATATCACGAAGGAGTTTTTCTTTCTCGCCCAAAGTAATTCGACAACTCACTGTCAAATATTTCTGTTCCAACGAATATAATCGGTATCCCAACGTTATTATCTAAATAACAGGATCCACCTTACGGTCGCTTAAACCGCGATACATCGTTATTGGCGAACCACCGACGGAAGTCCCGGCGAGTATAAACATCTTAAAAGCCTATTACCGTTATCAGCGGTGATCTACAGCCAACAGACGGCCGGTTCGCAGGTAATACAATATTTTCCAAGCTTTCTCGTGCTTCTCGCCCCGAAGAGAGCGAAAAGGTGTCGGTGGTTGGATCGGTCGCCAGATAACATTTCCTCGAGATCGATCGATCACTGGCAGCTCGTTGTCTCAATCGAGTTAGCCCCGAGGAATCGTTCTGAAACTGTGCCCAAGGGAATCGAACAAGGGGCAGAGAAGGAGAATTCTGGGATTTTACAAGATGGCGAAGTTACCATGCTAAATCGGGCACGTGTGCCGTGGAGAGGGTTCGAACAGGGTGAAGAAAAGGACAATGCCTGTGCGGTTTCAAGACCCACCGTCCTTAGGGAGGGATAAAGGATTGAAAGGCAACAGGAGATGAGGAGTATTAAGCGGGAAGCATTGTCATTGGCGGGTACGTTCTGAGCTTTAAAACGCTTGATGTACGGGGTGTCGTGTAACCGGTGGTATGAGCAGAAAGTTTTGTTCCTATGAGAATTTTAGATATAAATATTCAAAGCATAATAGTTGGATATTTGCAACATAGGAATGTAGATCTATTACCCTAAAATATTTATGGAATGTAGGAAAAATATAGAAAAATTCTAATATTGATAGTTTTCCTAATTATAGTCGGTAGAGTTATTAAGTTTCGAGGCAATTCTATAAATCAACTTGTATATTTGTGTATTTACCCTATTAACCCTCATAGAACCACATGGGGCATACCGTTATGCAAAAATTAATTTCTACGTATCCTATAAAAGTCACGAATTCCCTTTGTTGTTCTACAAAATACAGATTGCAAAAGTCAAATTCTGATAAACAGTAAATTTCTAACGATTTGTGAGCGCAAGTAGAATGCACCTTTGAAGTTTAATGACCAAAATGAACCCTCGAGGAAGGAAGAGGATATCGAACGGACGGTTTGATTTTTAAGGGGGGTAGGACAGAACGGTTCGGCGTTGTCGGCGAGCGAAAGGAAGAGGGAAAAGAGGAATACCGAGCCGTTGTAGTTGTAAATAATGCATTATAAATATAGGCACGCAGGTCGCGCGCGAGCGCACGCTCACGCAACACAAGGGACGCGTGCTTGGCATAGCTGCGCGCATTGTGGGCCCAGCACGAGGTCCCGAGGGGGCCCATAGGGCTCCATCTCGAAGTCCGCCGGTATACGGGACGACAGGGTCCCGCTTAGACAACAATCACATTCATCGAGAGACTCACAATGCTAATCGTAAAGACGCCGCCTATTATGGCGGCGTGTCCACGAGGGTTCAACCCGTGTCCCATCGGAGTCGTGCTTCCCTTTCCTTTTTCTGCCAACGAGCCGAGTTTTTATTTCTTCGGGCGCCTTTGAAGCGCCGTCGAATCGAGACACTTGCATCCCCACCCCCTTCTCTTCTCCCCTCGATTTTCTCGTCCCTTTATCCCCCCCTTTCTACCTCGCCACTTCTCTTTATTTCTTCATCCACCGTTCCTTCATTTATTCCTTTCGACCGTGCGATCTTTCTCTCCTGTCCTGTCCGCGTTCCTCTTCCTACTCCGCGCCCTCGTACTTGTTCTTCGGTTTCGCTCGCGAGTCGAAGACGGGGTGGTGACGTCGATACCTTTGAGGGTTCACGAGGGACTCGTGCGACGCTGTGAAAAGTACGCGGCTTAATTTTGCATCGTGCTTCGGCTGAGTTGGGGTATTTCTTTTTTAGAGGCTGGCAACCAAATTCGGAGCTATTGTACCTATCTCGGTTCAAAAATACCAGAGCTCTATTATACCAGAACTCTTAGGAAAGGAAGGTATGGGGTTGTTAACTTATAAACTATGTTATTATCCCTTTACGGTCGAGGTATTTTTCGATACGTACAGATCTAGTTAGCTTTTGCAGCGAAACTTCCGAAAATCAAACACATTACTTTGAAAGAAAAAAGTTTCAAATGCTAATGGATTTATTTATTTTTATTCCTTTCGTTAATTTCCTATATTTTAATAGAAATAAAGCTTCAATTTCACATTTCAAAATACTCTAGTAAATTAAATAGGTCGCCTATTGTTAAATTCGAATAGCACGCCAGCCTGCTCCAAAAAAAAAAGATAGAAGAAAATACGAGGACCTTTTATAACGTCTTCCGAAAATGCACATAAATTCCGAATTGCCAGCGCATTAAGTTTCTATTAACACGGCTCCGCTCAAGGATCCCTCGAGGATACTTCTTTGACCTCATTCAGAGTCCGAATGCGATTTCAGAAAATTTGTCACGGCCTCTGGTAGCCGGGCCGCGGCTTATTCATCTCAAACGTGGTCACCGTTAACGACCTTTTGTGGTTGAATTCCTCCGAGAAACTGGCGATCAAAAGGTGCCAGAAGCAAAAGGAGGACGAAACACGACCCCCCGTGGATGAACCGCACGGTAGCCGACCTGTGTCCCCGCCTTGGGACCACCGTTGACGTTTCCTCTTTACGAGATTTTTGCCTTTGACGCGCGGAGAAAGCCTCGCCGGACGAATCGAGTTCTGTCAAGTGAAATTGCACCGATTTACGCTCCGTTCGACGTCAAGTAGCAACAGGTAGCCTTCCGTCTGTTACACGGTTGATCTTTGACGATTAACCGACCTTTTTGTGAACGATGGACAGGCGATGGAGAATTCTGTAACCATTGTGCGTGGATGTTTAGGGTATGTTTTCAGATGATGGTAAATTACGATGTTCTTTTTGCTGGCAAAAATATAGTAAATTGCGAAAGGTTATGCATCTTCAAAAGTTTTGAAAGTTGTATTATTTGCTATTTTTCGTAAAAGTGAATTAAAATTGTTTTGTGTAAGGTTTACAGCTTGTAAACATGGCTGCATTAAATATGAGATTAGAACCTTTTCTATCTTATCTGACACTTATTCTTTAACAAAACAACGCTAAGTTTTGTCACTCGCAGGACTACATTCGAGATAAGCAGTGCACCATTTCTCATCTCAGAGAAATGGACGGGCAGCAGGTAGGAGCTACTGTTCTACGATGTTCTCTGATCACAAATACTTTAATTTTGTTCATTTGTATAAGTTTCCTGTCCTATGGAAACATTTTAAAATACTTGACATTCTTTTTCTTAATAAATTATGTTTCATTCAATTTTTGGACCATTCTATTAATGATTCTTTAATGATCTGATGCTGGTAATATAACACTAGAACTACCGACGTTTCATGTATACCGACTTTCAAGTGGAAAACAAAATAAAAAAATAAATAAAGAACGAAATATATATTAGGTCTTTATCCTGATAAAAATTAACACACATTTTAATAAAAGCGTCTTTATCAATCTTGTGATTTTTGACTGGTTCGGTAGCTCCAGTATGGAATTATTAACTTATTTAGTGCGTCATCCTAATTTGAAGTACAAAATTAAAAAATTTTATTACACGTCACTGAGACAAAGGACATTTCCGAAACGCCAGATTGAATTATTTAATTATCAGAAAAAGATAACGGCTTAATAATTCCGTTCGATCGATTTAATTGATTCAGAAGCTTCATTAGCAATTCCTGACCGGCCATATTAATTTCGAACGACATTCACCGAAGTTCGTACAACACGGTTCAAAAGACAGCCAACGGAACAAATCGATTCCTCAACTTATCTACTGTCTGTCATCTCAGGCCTCTGTTAAGACAAGCGTGTCAAAATTTAATTAATGAATCACTCCGATCGGGGAAATCATTGAGAACGTTCCACGTAGATCCTTCGGATGATCCGTCGGAGTGGTCCAATAAGTAAACACAAGTATCCGTGTCCTACCTGAATTGTGCTCGCCTATTTACAGTTCTCCAGCCTCCTCGAATCCTTGAAACGAGGACCCTAGAGACTCTCGAGAGGCTATTGTTGCAGCAAGTATCAGCTACCTAGGCTATCTACCTGTCTTGAAAACTCGCGACCCGTCCTCGTGCCATGTAAGGCCATCCAGCGTGAAAAAGAGCCTCTCCCCTGTGTCTCCTTTTTTTTTTTCCTTTCTGTTTCGAGAAACGATCATCCTCGGCCACCTTGCCTTTTTGCCGCCATTGTGCGATCAAAAGACTGCTCGTCACTTTGTGTCGTTGTTAAAGGACAATTTGCGGCTTTTCGTAACCTCGGTATCGACGGTGGTCCCCTTCGTCTTCTCTGGATGTTCGAAATGGAGGAAAACTCGAAAAACTAGGAAAGCTGCGGCGAAAATTCGACGATCGATTGCGATTCACCGGTGTTAACCGAGTATTTAGTCTTTTTTTTTATTAATCGAGTTATTTTGGGTGTTTTAAGTATTTTGTTTCACTAATAAGGGAGCAGAAAACTAATAAGAGTTAGAAATTTACTCAAACTAAAAATCTGTAATATATCTTCTTTCTAATAACTAAAAAATCGAAGCAATTTATGGAGTACTTCTTCTTTAATAAATTCTTAAAGAAATCCCTTTGGTGGCAAAGTTTCAAAGGCACACACGTGCATCCTTAAGTTGATCGCCACCCCTATATGAGTGACACTTCAATTTTTATACATTTTATACAGTAGGTAGAATGAAAATAACAAAATATAAAAAAATACTTTTTATTCAAACTTTCAAAAGCATCAACGTGACAGTCAAAGTGTTAACCTTCGGAAGCTATCCCTTACAAAAAGTTCACTAAATATATTTGATTCAAACGAATTGTTTCATTTTAATAATAAATTGTGTTGTATTAAGAAATTACAAAATCTCTTGTGGGGTATATTTCAGCAAAGGTTTAACAGAATCTAGCCTATAAATCTATTGATTTATCAAACGCAATAAATACCACTATCTAACTCGATAATCGTACAAGAGAGAGATAGTATGAATTCGAAGGAGTCGATTTCAATGAATAGTCGCAGGGTCGTGTGAGTGAACTCGATTGTCGATTCGGGGTGAGTCCGAGGCGCGTAGACTTGTGGGAGAGGTCAGAGCTGTCACTCAAGGGACCCGATGTGTCTAGCTACCCTCCCATTAGCCCTCCTCCCTCTCGTTAATTGCTAAATTGAAGGCAATTTCGACGGACAGCTAATCGGAATTCGACGCAATATATCGCGCGAATTGAAGCCCTGAAATCGAGTGAGGATTACGTGGGATTTATGGACGGCGTCATTCGACCCCGTTCGTTCTATCTTCTTCTCGAGAAATTCTTCGCGGAATTCTTTACCGAACCACCTGAACGATCGACGTGTCCCGAGGGATACATCTTTTGATCCTGTTACAGTTACACTGTTCCAATGAAAGTGATAGGGTCTAGTTTCGTTTTCGATTTTATTTATTAAAAGTTTCGTTGTTACAAAGTTTTTGGTTGTTAAAATTTTCTGTCAGGAGGTAGGTGATTAAATTATTAAGATTATGTATCCGGTAATAATAAAATATTAATTTTTATAGATACTGTTATCTTACCTTGAAACAGAAAAATAATTACATAAATAATCTTACATACAGAATCTATGTATTCTATTTGCCTTCCCTTCCTTTTAACCTAAAAATTCATTACTTTCGTATAAAATTATATAAAATTCAGTAATATATAATGTTTAAGATAAGCAGAACTGTGTATCAAAAAATTTTATTTTGAAAAAAGAAAGGAAGTGCTGTGAATTTATATTACAATCCTGTTTAACCCTTATTCTACCATCATTATTGCCATTAAACGCTTCTGTACGTTTATAAGTTAAATTATTTAATTTAATATATAAATACACTCTGTGTCCAGTGACTATAGTCCCCCCTGGTTGTGTTAAGGGTTACAGGTTCTCCGGTGAATCGAAGTAGCGACAGCAGAGGGGAGGATAGGCTGTCTTCTCATCAAGAATCTTAGGATGGCTTCCGCGGACCGAAATGTATCGTTCTCGAAAAACGATTCGGGCCTGCTCGTAACCCGGCGCCCTGTGTTTACGACCCGACGGGAGCAACATCTCTAAAAACCAGGTACGCCCAACGATTTCACCGGTCTGCAGTAACCACATTTCCACTGTACGGAACTCTCCTCGCCTCGGGATACGAACTAACAAAACATTCATTCCGCTCGCACAAGCTTATGCGACTTCTTTCACACGTTCCAAGGGAGAGCGCGGGCTTAAATGTTGCGCTCCGTTGTGTCAAAAAAAGGTTAAGATACGTTATTTTTATATTCATTTGATAAAACAAACGAAAGCTTCGTCCATAATTTCTTGAACTCTCTATACGTAGTGTAATTTTTAATTATATCACACCGTGAGCGATATCCCAAAAAGCTTAACTTGCCATAATTTCAATATTTCCTTAAAAACGAGCAAAGTTTACAACTAGGGATACAATTGTTGTCATACAATTTTCCATGCATTTTGTTTCAGAGTTTCTGAAATTCCTTGTCACAGAACTTAAAAGACTATTCATCCATTTAATGGTGAATTTCAATTGTGAATTGATAAATTTTGTTAAACAATAAAATAAAATCTTATTGTGTTCAAAATGCAATCATCTACGGTTGCTGCTTCGATTCCTCTTCTTCCGTGGGTGTTTGAACACCGCCATTTTGTAAGCGGATCGGTCAACGGCAATAGACCCGTTACATCACAACGGAAGGCAGGGATTTTGATCGCCATAAATACCGAAGTTGTCCGAAAAAGTCTCTATATATCCCCGACGGTAATTATCTGCGGCGATTCCCTTTCTCGCGGGTGCCCGGCATCGGCGTAGCGCCTATTAAAAGTTCGTTTTCCTAGACATCGTACGAGGGCGGCATGGCCACCGGTGCCCCTTAATTAAGGGTACCCCGTGTTACAGGAATTTCCTCCGAAACAGTCCAACTTAAGCGGTATTTAATAACGTAACAATTATATGGTAGGCACTAGATTTTCGAAACCGCATGGCCCATCGGGTGCCCACGTCGGTCCTATCTTCACCCTTCTGCTTTCTTCCCCGCCCCCTCTTCCTCCTCTCGTACCCTGTATACGGTTGTCAAGGACATCATTCGGTGAAAAAAATTGCTGGATGATTAAACGTTTGAGTAAGAATGATATAAAGACAAGGTTACATTGTGACAATAAAATTTTTCCCCTGAATCGCAGATTTTTCGATTTAACCCTTTCAGTGTTTAACGAAATAACGAAAGGGTGGTAGTATTCTTTTATAATAAAAATAATATAGAAATTATTAATCATACTGCCAAATTTTGTATATTTCATATTATTATCTGTTATTTATAAAAGTGATATCTTCATATTTTCTGACTGTCCATCGTCTATATGACTATTGATTTTGACACGAGTGTTGGTTAATAATTTTTTACGTGAAATTTTTGAAAGGAACAAAAATTACCGTTTGTACCTTGGACGTGCCTCCGCCTACGCATCGCTGCTTGGCATTGACAGTGACAGAACTCAATAAATTTCAATTTTTATATTTCTATTTTTATTGTATTAAGCCACAAAGCACAATAATTGATGAATAATTTTACAGTTTTTGAATTCTGCCATTCGAAAGAAAACGAAGACCAGATTGATTACGTTGATCGTTCTGCTACCACCTGTGTTAAAATTATCATCCCAACGAGTACTTTCAAAGCGTCCCCTTTCAATTATTCATCGACTCGCCTAGTTTTTTGTCTAAAAAAGTCCTCTAAGAAAAAGAAGGCAAGCCGCAAGGCCCAATTTCGGGAATCGCAGGGTCCCTGTGAACGCGTATATAATTGCTCGTCGATCGGGTCCGTCCCAGTTCACCGGCCATAAACGTGCAGACCCGAGAGGGCGGCATATAACAAGGATGATGTTCCGGGATCCCCCCTCCTACGAATGTATCCTGCTGGAGCTTCCCATCTAGCACAAAGCGATACATTGTGCCCGGTTGGATCCATGCGGCTTTCCCCCTTTTATCTGCTCGTGTCGTTTTTGATTTTATGTCTTTTGGAAGGATGTAATTATACGATTCTGACGACCCTTCGACTCGGTGATTAACCCGTTCGTGCTCGATTCAGAAAGTAGCTAGAAGTTTGGGTCACAGTGGGAGATAGAAGGATTCATGGTGCGTCTATTTCTTTTTCCTTTTAAGATGAAGTGTTCAACGTCGTTCGTGTTTAATATAAATTTGAAAGAAGTTGCTCCGTTAAAATATCGTTGGTTTTGTATTTATTTACTGCGAACGAAAGGTAACTTTAGGTAATTACAAAAATTGAAGTTAATCAATTTTAACCATTTGTATTTTATTTAGAAAGCAACGGTTGTTTGTTATCGATGCTGCTAAAGAAAATTATTTTACTTATAGTGTATCAGACTATCCTTAAATTTTGATGGCAATTTCGGGGTGGTAAGGATAATTGAAAGTTTAATTTCAAACGTAAGATAATAATCAGAGACGAGAACTTCAAATTTAATCGAAAGTACACGCTTGATCGAGCCGTCATGTCAGGAGGTGATTTTTTACGCTGCCTTCTTGGCGTTCCTGTCATCGTTCTGCCACTCATTGTCAGAATCAAGGAAATCCAGGACAGAAAGGACCGTACCTCGGGGATCAATTTTGAAAATTATCCCCGGGTCCCTGCGAACGCGTCTATAATTGGCCATTGATCGATCCCGCCCAGTCCACCGGTCGTAAACACGCGAGCCTCTGTTTTTCGACTGTTCGAACCGTGAACTAAGACCCATTTTGGGCCCCGACAAAAATCCGATCCAACTTTCGAGAGAAGCGTTTACAACGCAACAAAATATAACACCTAACGACCGTGCTCGAAACGTGGGCTAGCCAATTAACGGTGGAAGGGTCCAATTATCCGATGCTTACAACTACCCCCCGGAAATATCCGAGTTGCGTTTTGCTCGTCTTCTTTCCTTTTTCTTGCTGCACGGTTGCAGTGGACTTCTGTTCTCACGTCGAAATCGTGGCAACCATTTCGGCAGACCTCTGCTGTTTTACTTCTCCGTTCCCTTTGGAAATAAAAGCTTTTACAATTATCAACTTTCGAAAGGTAGGTTGTTTTTTAAATTTGATAAAACACATCTATGAATTTGTATGTAACTTCAAGTATCTATATGTACGAGTGTATATTTTACCGGAATTAAATAAAAGAAGATGATGAATGATTAATACCCCGTTATAACAACGTTCGAATAAAGGGCGATATAATTACAATTTCGAAGAGAATCTTCATCGATTGTTAATGCATGGGAGGCAAAGCGATTACTCGTACACATCGATAAATCTGTTACCGCCTTGAATTTGAATTTGAATAAATTATTGCGAGTCTGCATTTGCATGACAAGGCAGACCGCTGATCGGTCGTCCCTTGGAGAACACCTGGTGCACATCCATTGATGCACATTGCATGCAAATATCTTGGAGGAACACCAAAACAATACAAATCCACGCCCGGCATTCGCCGATGGCAATTTCGATCGAACAATAACATTACCTGTCGGTTTTGTCAAGGTGAAAAGGTTCGCCTTTTTATAACAATTTAATCTTGAATTATTATTACGTCTTATAGAATACAGCAATTTTAATCAAATTCCGACGAAACGTTTACAAGTGAAGGGGTAAAAGGGAATTTTCTGGAATTTCTTTTTCTGTGGAATATAGAATCTAAGTTAATAACCATAATACCACGACAGTAATGTTACTGTAGCTTTTTTCGTGAGTGTGTGTGGAGGGGATAAAGACCCCTCCGTTTGTCCCGTTAAATTTTCACTGGTCATTTTCACGAATAATTCACTGATTTACTGATACGTTAAAGATTTCTAAACAATTCTTCTTGTTTATTCATATTCATATTTTCTTAATGCCGTGGTCCAGGTAGTACGAGACAGCTCACGTTGCAAATCGGTTAAATTCGCGACGTCTATCACTGCTGACCCCGGTGGCAGTTAACGCGTTAACCCCATCCGGTTAGAAACGTATCCCGTGGCCCGTTGAAAGCTCTCGATTCCATTCTCTCGGTGTTCCCGTTTCCGCGATGTCGATCCGCAGCTGGTAGACTCGAAGGAATCGCATTAACCCGACGAGCGATCGCAGTCGAAGCTTGTCCAATCAGCGGAGCGTATTTCTTCGAAGGAGTGCGTGTGAACGTGGTCGATTCACTTATTCGAATCGGATCGTTCGCGATTGAAATAACACCGAGAGTTATTAGGGATGGGATCGAGTTTAATTTGAATGTATGAATTCGTGTAACGTTGGAATTCCATGTTAAATTTCTGTCATAAGTTGAAAAGTTATGAGACTGGGAATAGCGTCATAAGTAAATTATTATAAATTATAACCTAATGGGACAAATCTTAGAATCTTGTTGCAATTCGAAGATATAATTGCTTTTCGTAATCACAAAAATTCGGCCGATAGGTTAAGGTTCTTACAAAGACCTCGAATATGAATTTACGTTTGAGTCTGCTGTTTGAAGCATTTATGAATTGTATCAACATAATCGATACGTTTGAAAAACAAGCGGCAGAAGGACAGAATCCTTCGAAAATTGAATTCTGTAGGTGGAACAAGGCTGTGTCTTTAAAAACACATAAATCAGAGGCAAATAGTCACGCGAGAGAGTAGCAACGGCGGTAAATTATGGATCGCTAAAGCTGCTGCTGTTCTCTAAGCAACCCAGATGCGTGGTTTCGATCAGAAACGATTCTTACGCAATCGGAGAAAGTGTCGGAATCGATCGAATAAAATATACACCTGGCTTCTAAATTCAACCAGGTAAAAGTTGCAGTTAGATCAACAACCGTGCAATCTGAGACCACTCTGGTGCGCTTGGCCTGGATTCAACATTTGTGCAATTAAAATTCGACTAAAATTAAAAAAATATTAAAGATTATAGAAAAATAATAGATACAAAATTTCTAAGACCGCATTACGTCCTAAATTCTCGGATCGTTCGAATGCAATTTCGCGACAACGGAAACGCACGATAAATAAACAAATGCGCAAGTTACACGAGGATTCACGAGAGGCTGTAGGTGGTGGCCGTGGCGGGCGGGGTGAGACGAGAGGCAAAAGAGGGGGTCTGATTTATTCGAAATTACGTTAGCCAGAGACCGTTGTGCGTTACCTAATTGAGAAACGCGATGGTCGGTGAGTTATTGTCGCGGTGGAGAGGCCGCAAATAGTTTTATGACCAACGGAGAAGCCATAAAACAGGAAAAGAAGCCGAAAGAAGATTCGAGGGAAACGGTAGACCGGGTAGACGATACGGACGAACGTCACGTGAGGGGGTTAAGGCCTTCGCCGTCTTCAATTAGCGACAGAATAGAATCGGGAATGCTTGATCCCGCGTGTGATTAATAAGAAGCTCGTTTCCTTGCATCCAGACACGCGAGGACAGGGTAATTAGGCGTGATTTATGGAAGGCGGAATGTTTCTACGCCGCGAGACCGGGGAGAGGATTTAATAGGCAGAGCATTTATTGAAACGATTTTAAGAATGAATACTTTTTTAATACTTTGTTCATTCGTTTATTGGATATCAATGGACCGGTCATTATATTACCATTTATCAATTATCTATAATTGTTATTTTCTCAAGACTTTTTACTTATTTGTGAAATTTAATACATTTTCCACGGCGCCGTGTGAATATCAACTGATGCTTTATTCTTTCAAGAATTCAAAGTTACTGAATTTCTTTTACACATACACAAAAAATAGATTTTGTAAATTCTTGCCAATACTTGTCAGCCCCGATGAATACAGCAATATGTTAAAGGCAAGGACATATGACTTATAAAATTTTGCCACGCAATCACAGATACACCCACTTCAGCTTGAAAAAAGATTTTGAAAATAAAGTCAAATTGAAATCACTTCGTCACAAACTTGACAGCACCATTGTATCACGAAATCACCAAGGAACCGTGTTAAAACTTCCAGCACCTCACACTTCAACCCCCGAAGTTCAGCACCGAAGGCGAAGAATCAACCCCATAAAAAAAAAGCGGATGAAACAACAGAAGAACATTAGTGAACACGGATCTCTCCTTTCTTCGTGCTCTGAAACTTGCTTTTCTCCGCGAGTGAAGCGAAGGAAATAAGAAAAGGAGAGGCCCATGAGAGGCGGAGGTCCAACGTTCTCTCTTTCCCTTCTTCTCTAGTTCACGATGGCCTCTCCTCGTCGACCGCGACATAACGTGCCGTCGGCCACACGCGTCGACAAGTAGATAAACCGATTGATATACGACCTACATCCTACCTACCTTTTCTCTGCCTTCGTTCGTAAGCTTGCACGCGTGTATGCGCGTCGATTCGACGATTGCTCTTCATTGACGATCCTTCGGGTGTAAAATTAACTCTTTGCACTCTGCTGTCCCCTCTGAGGAGACACATTTCATTTAACAGAGTGTTCTGAAACGCGACATTTCAGTTTTATTTAAAGGAAAGGAATAAAAATAAATAGACTCATAAGTCTAAAAAAATGGTCAGAATGCAAAGGGTTAACCCTTTGCGCCCCAAACGCGACTCTTAATCGATCCACCAAGTAGCGAAATTGATGAAAATAATCATTTTTAGAAAATCAAAACCATTTATGACGGTATGGTATCACGAAAGGGACGTTTGAACGTAACGGAGTAGTTGCTTTGAATGGAATTTGTCAATTTTATAGTAAGACGATTCGGACTTGGTACTTCCTTGGAAAGGTTAGGTATTAGGGGTTATAATAAGTGGCTACCATCTACCCTTTCGTTATAAGGGGGAATTGCTGTATACTATGTAAATTGTGTACTTTTTTAAATAGGAGCCATTAATAGTAAAAATACTATTTCGAAAATAAAATGTGGTGTAGTTTAGTAACATATAGAGTGGCCATAAAGAAAGGGTGAATTTCTTGTTTAGTAAGAGGGCTCGGTGAATTTCGAGTCAACCCTGTAAAGAATACGCTGTTGCACTTCAACACCAGTGTTTTGAATTACCATCATCACGATATAATAAAGTTGTATAAAAGATTTTCTCAATGAAAATGCGTCAATAACACCAACACGATTACTAGTTATCCCTCAGTCAAACTAGAACCAACTCCCAGGAAATCAACTCAACGATTAATTCCCTTGGCCAGTGTTTATTACCAGCTCGAATGCTAATGAGCAAGCGGTAGAGCCTTTAAACTCCGGCTACGAAGACGGTAAAAACCGCTAAGCACGGTTAGAGATCCGCGAACGAAGAATTTCCCCGGATGCGGTTGCCGGACCGAAGCCAACATCCATAATCGGTCGAAAGCGATTTCTCTGGGGAACAGTCTAGCGATACGCGGCACGAAGGCGACGATTTGTCCAAGAAATGGTAATCGGAGCCCCGCTGAGCCCGGTAACGAGATTCGAGCGGCCACGGGATCCCTTTTTCTCAGGGGGAGGATCGATTTAAACGTTCGCCGTAGGCACGGGATTCCTCGAGCATCAGGAGTCCCCAGAGTGTTCCCGAATTTGGCGAAAGATTATGACAGCGAGTCGTATATATCCTCGCGAGCCACGAGCCGTTTATAAGCGCCTTCAGGATGCCCGGAGCTTGTTGACAGCGCGTCCACGCGCCTGTCAACGGGTCCGCGGGGTTCAACTCCGTCGACTAAAATCGACGACTTCTGAAGAGAATATGTACCGGACGTTGTAAGGTATATTTATGTAATTATTCTTTGTGTATTGAAGTAGGATTGTTTATTTCAAATGATTAAAAATAAGGCAGAGTTAATAGAATCTGAAGACTAGTAAATTTAGTCAGAGGTAGCAATATTTATGATTATTTAATCCGTGAATTTCCACATTCATTTCATAATTGCTTTCACATCTGACTCACAACAACACTTTTTATCTGTTAACCTTCGAGAACCTAGCCTCTCAGATCTCTTCATTCATCTTCGAGCACGTTCACCAAAGCAGCTTCGATGAATCAACCGTTGATCGTTATCGCTTCAAGTAGAATAGCATCGATTTCGCTCTTCAATTTTAGTCCATAATTCCAGACGTCCCAAGGCCAGTGGTCGGTGACAGCATAGCCAAGAACAACAGTCAGAAAGAACGGTCGTATCCCGAGCCGAAACATCGGACGTTAAGTCGTTGGGTCGAAACATTTGGTCAAGGCGTACGGCAGAAAAAGAAAGAAAGAAGAAGAGAACAGAATTGACCGAAGGGGAAAAAAATGCTAAGAAAAGAAGAGAAAAAGAAACGATTCTTTGAGTCCGTGGCGGAGGTCGCGTACATGTCCGTCGTCGCAAAAGTGTCGGTTCGCGTGCTACATCCGGCATGCAGTTCCATGGACGTCCGAGCGTGCGGGTCGTAAAGAAAAAAATATGGATGTGTCTCATCCCGGATTCAAATGCACACCCTCGGCTCCCGGTGCCACATAAATTTGGTTCAAGCCGGTGTAAAGACAGCGACGCGGTGCATACCAACGCGTTCCCGTTCCATGTTCTTCATGGTTAACAAAGTAGATCCCCGTCCTTCGTAATCTAGAAGCGTGCATCAAAGGATTCGTATTTGAATCTGGCGAACATACACATGACGGACGGGAATCGTTCGAAACATCTCTTTCCCCGACAATTTTGTCTCAATTCTGCTCGCTGGTCTCTGCGTTCACTCGTACGGCTCTGGGATTGCTTTCAGGTTAGACATTGAAAAGTTGAACTTTGAGGTGAGAAATTTTTCGAGGTTACAAATATTATGACTTTGTGGATTTTCCAGTTAGCTAAGAGAAGTATTGTAAAACTTATTACCGACTATTAACATAAGCTGTGTATCGTGACTTTTGTAGTATCTTTTACGGAGTGTAAAGGTTTATAATAATTTTGACATTTTGACCGCCATGATCGGCAGTGACTGACGCGTCAGCCGCCACAGTAAAAATGGTCGCGCATAGTAAGACACGCTGTAACCATAATTTAAGTATTTTTTTATTAATCCTTCTAATGCATAAAACCTCAGCTTCGGTACTTAATACGATATAAAATTCTATACAATCGAATGACAGGAAGCACTATACTTTTTCAATCGATCTGAAAAAGATAATTATCCACTTTCGATGCGCGATTGTCATCGTTTATTTCCCTTGTCCAGGGGCAGTGGTAGCGACGTCGCCACAGTTACCATGGTTTTTCGAGTGTTTCATAAAACCGGCAACTGCTTCTAAAACGACGGTAACAACGGAATGAATACGATTCCACGGGGACAGAACCGAAGAGAGGAGAGCGAGAATATAAGGCAGTTATTTACGAGACAGCGCCACGGTATAACGAGCGTTCACGAGGCCAACGAACGGCTAAGCGTCGCGACACCGATCTGTTCTCTGGGCACATCGTGAAATTTCACGCAACAAATGCGATTGCGTTTACCTCTTGGCCGGTTGAACCGTTCGCGAATTGTACTTGATGGTTAATCAAATTTTACGTCTGTATCCGCGGAGGCTATCGTCGCTTTACGACACCCTTGATGGACGATTCTCTGACTGATTTCGAGAGAGACAGACGCAGCCAATGGATGATGGGACTTCGAAGCTCGATCGGAACGGGCCATTTTGGATTCAATGTTACTAAATGATTTGATTATCGCGACCTTTTCAAGGTGGTCCCTTTTTAGTACGAAGATATCTGAATCGTTGTTATCAGTTTCTTGTAGAAGAAACTTTATGCTGCAAATTTATTTGATAGATTCGTTCGATCGTATTTAAATCAATATTAGTATTTATTACGTTGTGATGTAACCTCGTAGCGAAAAAGGTACGTTACACTTTATTCTTTTCAATATTCATTGGAATATTCATTGTGGTATTAAATTACACTCGGCCCATCCTAATCTAACTCTAATTCTAACAAGCGGCGATATAGGGATATTTATAAAGAAAAATTACCTTAGAAGGCAAAATGCAAGCATGAGAATTTATAAGATTAGTATTTATAAATCAAATTTCTGCAAAAATCTATTTTAGTCAAAGAAGAAGAGCTTTAAATTTCGTAAAAATTGCAATGAATATTTCAAAAAAGTGCATTCAAGCTACAGATATGCCTCGAATGTTAATATTTGGCTACTCCGACCGGGCCTAGGTCAAAGGAATCGATGGAACAAAGCGAAACACCCCGATGCACCTTGAACCCCGTCACCCCGTGCGTCTGTCCAAGGTCAGGGGAGGGTAGTCGACGAACCTTTAGGAAGAACTATTAACAACACCAGGAGTAAACTCGAGGTGGGACCCGGTCCGTTGGAGGGCCCACGAATGTTACAGCGGTCTCGCTCACGGATATTTATTATCAGGCGTCGATCGCATGAAACGCCAATCGATATGCCATTCGTGGCCGTCCAAGGAGCGGGACGCCCCGCGGACGTTCTTGCGATGCTTGACACGACCTAACAAATGGCTGTTTTACATCGGCCAGAAAATGAAGCGAGCATGACGAGTTGATTTTCGGTCCCGGCGGGAGTGTACAGTCCGCGAAGGATGAGCCCCAACGACGAGGGCTAACCTTCCTCCCCCTACCTCCATCGAACGGCAGAGACACGACGAAGCAAAAGAGACAGTAGGTCGTGAACAGGAACACATCGAGACGTAGAAACGAATCGAACGTTGTGATCGAATAGGAGAAATAGAGACGAAAGGTAGCGGGTTAAACAGAGATGATCCCAGGTGAGGACCAATGACTGGTGGAAAAATGTTCGTTCTGGTGGGGCGAGCAAGAGAGGAGACACTCCTACGGTCGAGAGGAACACGAGCCAAGAGGTGTTACTTGTCAGTCCTCGCCTCGAGGCAATGACAGCCGTAGCCAGGGAATTAGCATGGGATAATGGGACGCGGTTGGCCCGTTACCCCCACGGGGACCAATGAACAGCCACAAAATCGTAGCTGGAGCCAGAACGGATGGAAACGGGAACGATCGTCCTGAAACTCCTCGATGAAAAAAAAAAAGGCAAATACCTTTGAGTCATATCTACGAAGTGTTTTTCTTCAGCCATTTCTTTCGTTCTATCGATTGTTCTTGCCTTTGACAAAATTCAGTTTCTTATCGCCACGGCTGAAGAAACGTGTTTGGAGAGTTCGGAGCTGATCTTTATGTACGATAATTGAATTACTCCTGAACAGTGTCGGATAACGAGGATGGGGAAGAAGGAGTCGAAGAGGAGCTAAGAATCGAGTGACAGGCAACGTGTGACGAACCTCCACGCCCCTTCGTGACACTTCTGCGCCGACCGGCTGTCACCGATCTTTTTCCTCCGCTCCGAGATGCGGATGATCCTTCTGCGACACTCCCACATTCCCCGATGACGAGGCTAGATCGCGTCCCTCGATAACACGGCATCTGGACCTTCTTACCACTGAATTGTGATTCTTCGACAGAAAATTCATGAGTGTAGACACCTAGCACGCAGAAGCGGAGATTGATCGAGGAGCCTCGAAAACAAATGGATCGTTTTGCTTTTTACGTAAAGCAAAATCCTTCAAAATTTTTACAATTGCGGAAACTTGTAAAAGTATGATGAAGGGGACATTATTATATATTTTTTACCTTTTTTTATAGATTGGTTGAGACAAAAGTTCTGATTTTTAATTATTGACCATTATTCAAGGTTTTAATTTTCTATTATTTGAGATATCGCCACGTATTTCTAATTTCGTAATTAATACTTTTACGAGATACTTTTTGCTTCTATTTGGACCTGAAAAGGCAAATAAATTGGTAGACTACTTTGCAGCTATCAAAATGTTAATATCTATTTTAACACGACGGCTGCCACCTTAATTTCGCAATGTCTATAAAAATGAAGGTATCACATTTTATGCAATTTATTCGAGAAGTAAATAATATTATTTGTTAAATCGAATACTTCACAGAATCATTTCGTGAAGCATCGCTACGATTGTGTTAAGTATCAATTAAACGCAACGGTTTCAACAGACATCCTGCCAGAAATAGATAAACCAAGAGAATATTTCTGTGATAAGTATAGAGATACTTAAAGAACATTGATATGCATTGCCCGGATAAAAAAAAGCAGAAGAGAAAGAGAGAGAAAAAAGGCTTACGGTACAAAGCATAAATTATGGAGTAACATGAACGCATCTACATCGGTATTCAAGCACGCAACGATCACTTTTGAAGAGGCCAGCTTCGATTCGCTTGAAACATTCCCAAGTTATCAGCGTGGGCGGTGAACAAAGAGAAAGGATGAGAGGAAGGTGAAAGATAGAGAATAGACCGCGAAAGGACTCGTGTAATATGTTTACGGAGAAACGCGAGCCGAGAAATCTGCCGGGGCCAACTCTTGGCTCGCGTTTCCGCGGCTGTAATTTGCATAAAACATCACGGTCATTCACTGTTTGGTAGCAATAACCATATCTAGACACGGTTTGCAACTGCATACTGATTGATTTTGTTGGTAATCGACGGCTGTATTCATTAGCCTTGAAATATTAGATTGTATCGTATCGAATGGCCGATTTCTAAACATAGAAAGTCCGACACGATTCGATGACATAAAGGTATCGCGAAATACCATTAAAGCTACATCGATTTAAACTTTAAAGCTCAACGATCGAAGAAAATTACTTGTTTTCTATGTCAAACGTTTTGTTAATTGTTTAGAGATATTATTAACAATTCTTGTAGTTTCATTCCTTCTAATGTTTAACAGGTTTACATCACCACTCATCCCATAACCTTATGATAAATATTAGTAACATAAGTACAAAAATATTCATATTATTTGTAAGAAAATTTTTTATTTTTATTTTAAAGCACAAAGGAACTTCTTAAATAAAGTTATACAATTTTACATAAGGTTTAACAGATTACAGACTTATTCAACAGATTACAGTGATACTCAAATTACATTTTTTAATAAAACTGACCACTTGATACAATAGCGATCTCGTATCATTTATAAGAAATATTGGCAATTGGCGATTAACGAATTTGAAGGTTACTTTCTAGATTTTTCTGGTCGTTCTTTTGGCTGTTCCATTAATTAGAATCCGGTGTCCAATCGTCACTCGAAGTCCTAAGTTTCGTCTTGTCGGCCATTGTTTAACAACCGTCGTAACTTTCCGTACCGCGAGCATATTAAAAAGACATCGTTGAATTTCAATTACAGCCTCGAAACTATAAAGTCGTTGCTGAATTATTGCCGGCGCTCCAACAAGGTAGAGTCGTAAGCGGTCCCGATCTCGCGGCACCTAGAATTAATTTCTCTAAAAGCGGTAATAATTCCACGGCGAACCGTAGGTCGTACCGATCGGGCATAGCGTCGCTTTCACGGTAGGAGAGGGACGTTAAACGTCAACGTCAATGTCCCGCGGGCGTAAATAATCGTTATTGTTGAAGCTCGTCCGGCAGCAATGTCCTCCTCTCTCTCTGTTCCTTCATCCTGATCTTGCATATCCTCTTTTTTTTCTTTTTCACGACGCATCTTTGTTCGACCTTTGGTACGATCTCTGTTCAACCTTGAACAAGCTTTTCTTCCTTTCTTCTGGCCCGTGTCGCGGACGCAACGTCCGTTCCTCTCCTCGGACTCCTTCACTCTCGTCATCCGGGCAAGTTGTGACTGGTGAGTCACAACGAGGACCCGCTCGCGTCGGCGGAGGTGGCTCTTGTCTCGTAATTTATAGATCGTGGCGAATCGCCGAAGGAAGACAGGAAGAGCCGATGGATTCGCGAGACGCTCGCCCCCTATTGTCCTCTGCTTAGTTCCTGACCACTTTGCTCGGTGATCGTGTGATCAGATACATCATTTTTATAACTCGTAAAAGTTCAGAATGAAACGTGCCGTAATTAATTTCTACTCGTTTGTTATCGTAATTGTAATTAGTTTTTTTTTTTAAGGATTTGTAATTTTATAAATTTTAAGGTAGGAAAATTTAATAATATAGATTATCTTCGGTGCTTCCCAGTTTTGGAAAGTACAGTGTCGAGTATGGTAGACTTTTCTAGGGAAAATGGCGCCGTGGGAGTAGGAAGCGCCACCACTCGTCCCAAATTAGTATTCATTTCAAACAGAGTTGGTTGCTTAATAACGAGGTAAACTGGACACTAATCTAAATATATTATTGTGTCAAGTAATCTTTGGTAACTTTTAAGCAGAATGGTGAGACATTCTTTTCCTACAGTGCCATTTTTCCTATGGAAGTCTAACCTATCCGAATCAGTTATATTTTTTGATAACACGGTAGTAATTATTAATTATGTTCATTATAAACATACAAAAGTCCTTATTCCCTGAAACTGTACGGCATTGGGGTAATCACGTTATGGGAAACCATAACGGATCACCAAACTATCAATTTTTGTGGAAGGTTTAAAATAATGCGAAAACACAATGAATGTATCGAAAATTTCAAATATGCGGAACGTTGATATAGGATATTAAAAGTGTTATGGCAATGAGCTGCTATAATTAGGAGCGCATGGTGTAATGTTACACTATATGATTTTAAACTGTGCGATAATATAATGTTACGAGCTCGAAGGAGTGTTATAAAACGATGTTGCCAATAATAATATAGAGGTGGAAAATGTTAAATCCACTGTCGGAGAAATTGAAGGTGCTGTTCAAGTAAATAGTTATTGATTCTTACTAAGTATTTGGAGTGTAATTTCTGCGTTTGAATAAATTTTTGAACCTTTAAAATGTCAGCAAATATTCCATTCGCTTATATCTATAGAGAAACGTATAACCTATGTTATTATTTAATTCTTTTCTTCATAGAAAAAGGATCCCACAATAACTTAACCCTCCCTTCTTCTAAAATAATATCACTTTAGATCACGCATGCTGGCTGCAGGTAAGATCACACTGTTTTCGAAATTATACGACAAAATTTGATTTTCATTCTTTCAAATTATGGCCACTTACAAAAAATTGAAGGCATCACTCTACACGTGACATTGATAGCGAACGTATTAACACTTTTGCTACCACAAAATTGTCGTGGGTCAATTTATCAGCTCCATTCGTGGGCTTTGCCTACGTGGGTCATGCTTTCCAGACCATAAGTCACAAGCTTACAAATTTCTTTTCGGTTCCCAAACATCTTATTTCCAAAAAATCAACATGTACTCCCTTAAAACATACGTATTAAATCTGTCGTGGGATTGTTCGTACGTGTAACGTATTTGGGACTGACAGCAAACGGATTAATTAGCCTGATGCTGTCATTCGTCCGGGAAAAATCTTTGGTTATCGATGCACCGAGTAATCGACCTCTTGGTTTACACCGTGCCCGAACGCCACGAGCCGAAGAATCATCTCCAGAAGTCGATGGGAACCGTGGTGGCTCGATCTTCACATATTGTGCCAACAATTAGGTGAAAGGCGCTCCCACAGATCCTAGAGGCAACATCTCTGAGATGCAAACGACAGAGAGAGAAACGGATAGCGAACGATAGAACGAGCTTAACAGGGGATCGGGTGATGAAGGGAGGGAGGGGGCATGGATCGTTTAATATACTTACCGAGCGACCAACCGACCTACCTACCTACCAACCTACCAGCTGGCAACGTAGTCAGTTACTACATCGTGTACCGAGACCAAGCCTGACAGAGATGGAGACGCGCTCGAGCAAAACATACCTCGTGTTCGCCCAAGGGGGACTAATCTAGCTGGTAGTTTGACGTGGCGATGATGCGGTAGTAACCTTTAGGTTACTTCTACTCCTGGTACTGTTCAGCCTGATATCCGCACCCATGGCGCACCGTCGTTCCTTCGCTACTCATCAGCCTGGTTACGATGAATTCGTAGCTCCGTTTGATGGTTGCTCCTATTTGTAGGTGTCCACTTAGTGAATTGGTTGGATTTTAAAGAATGAATGGACATAGGCAAATTATTAAACTTAAAGAGTTGAAACCTGGCAGACATTGTCGAGGTGTGGATAACCAGAGACCCCGTGTTTATAGCGACCTCTAAATAAAATAACTTGAATTGTAAGTTTACGCAGTCATTTTGTTATATTATTATATATCGCTATGGGTGGGCAGGGAGTTTGGAACGCCAGTTTGCCTAGGGTTTATTACTGATATTAACCAATTAATATTCAATGTTGTGTATGTATGATATTTTTCTATGGATTTTATGTGATAAATTTTACTACAATATTATTTTAAATAAGTGCTTATGATATCGATATTTATTTACCCTAAATTTTCAATAGAAAGTATTGCCTTGATAATTATATATTTTCAATCGTTGTCAATTGATAGGCTAATATCCATGAAATTTGACATATAAATTCCTTAATCTCTGTGCCTCGGGGAGCTTGCATATATTTTATCAAAATTGTTTTAACCATTCTCGGTAAACACTACAATTTCGCTAAAAGGGTAAACGGCGGAGAAATGTGGAGAAAGAATCTATTTTCTATTTTCATATTTGCCATTCTTCAATGAATGTTCATCCGTGACTTACGGGTTAATTCACCCATTAATTTTACCCGGTAAAATAGGACTACCGGGTTTCTCGTTAACGGTTAGTTCTCACGCAGATTAGGATTATGTGTACGTGCTATGGATGCTTGTAGTAGGAGGAAAGTTTTATCATTCTTTGAGCAAACTCCATTAAAAGATCACTTTCACTCTCGCCCACTGGCACTTGCTTTCCAAAATAATACATCGTATTTGTGAGATACTTCATTTTGTATTGATTTATGCACCGATTTTATTTCAAAATTATTACGTTCATATCTATATTTTTTGTACAGTTATTTTATAAATAATTGTTACATAATATATGTATAATGGTCGTAGTAATTTAAATTAAATTTCTTCATCAAATATATTCTTTTCAAAATTCTAAATAGGCATAAGTTATTATTTTTATGTAAACTGTATAATATCGTGTTATAATTTTGTATACTTTAAGAGTTTATATCAGTTTATAACTATAAATTTGTTAACAATCTTAACCCACTACAACTCAATGAACAATACAATACTTTAAAATAAACCCACCCCACTGAATCCCAAATAAAACTTCTAACCCACAATATCAGTTCCTTTGCTCTATAATTTATTTATTACAACACATTAAAGTAGAAATAAAGAAGAGAACTGAATCTTCCACAGAAATGTTTAACTTGCTATTAGCAATAAATAATCTTCTTATAAAAGATACAGAACTGAAGCTGCTTAGCATGAACAGTCAGTAAAAGGATTTAAAGTTCATGATCACAAACTATTACATTAATTCCAACCAGTATCATTGTAGCATTGTTACTGAGACGAAGGCTACGAACGATATCTAAATTAATTAATTATGCAATGGTAACCTTTTATCGCACACCTCATCCTCCGTGCTCGATATCTCTGCTGATATCTGCACCACCCACACCCAAGCCGCCAGTCTGTTTTCAGTTAGCTCTCGGGCAGGATCGTTTCTTGATTTGCAGCTTGATTTAGCCATTAACTCCACTTAACGAGGCACAGCTACCAGACTCATTATTAATAGCACGTTCTCACGCGAATTAACCCGGCGAAACCTCTAACGAGAAATCCTGATATTATGGTCTTTCTAATTGACACGAACGCTTTCCGTGATTGCTTAACGGATGCAGAACACCTGCACCGAGAAAGGAAAAATGTTTTGCACACCCATTAAACCCGGTGTACTCCAACACCAACGAGGAATTTAATTAAACGAGCATTAATTACGGTTAAATTATTCATGGTATGAAAAAATTTCCATCGTTTGCATAGTAACCTTTTATATTTATTAGTGTTTCTTAATATTCCTATACTGTGGCGTGTTAGAGGTATCAAGGATGGTTGTTTGTTGTAATATTTATTTTTTTGTTGTAATTTTGTAATATTTAAATACTTTACAGTCTACAAGTATCCGTCCTGTTTGAAAAGTAAAAAGAAAAACTTCTACGAAGGACGAAACTGTACGCTGTAAATAAATGATATTTAATTATCTTAATGCGTTACCTTTCCCATGCTCCTTCGATCGCAGCTTATCATTTTCTATCCGTTCCGGTTGCAACGATTAATTTCGTAAAACGAGCAATTAATTTGTTCGTCAAGCCGTGGCTACCAATTTCTGTATTTGCGCATACAATCGCTTGTTTAGTTACTAACAGGCGGCTCAGACAGGAATTAATTGCGAACTGTGCCTGTTGCCAGTGTTCTTTTCCGATAGGAAAATATTACCGCTGCTTTCGCAAAAGGGGCACGGTAATTAGTCATAGAAGCGATTTTATAGAATCTAGGTTTAAATGGATAATTAAGGGTTATAAATAATAATTACGCGGTGTTGGTGTTCAATCTCTTTTTGATATATTTATTCGAAGCTGGAATTGATGTATTTTGTAAAGGATATCGCAAATAAAAAAGGTAATCTGTCTCCTCTGAAATTATCCTATAATTTATATTCGTTAAAATTTATTTTCTATGAAAAATTGAAAAGAATTAACGCTCTTAAGATATTTAAAATATCCTGCAATTATTGCAATTTTATTATTGCAATAATAAAAGACTTTTGGTTATTAAATTTTAATAAATATTTTTGTATTTCAGTGAGCACCATTTGAATAACTGATTTCTTGTTATGTTTATGATCATCCTTCTTTGATTTCTTTTTTAGATAAAATTCGGCGATGAGTTTATGATCGCCAATTAAATATTTCTTCACAACCTGCAATCGATATGACACCAAAACATTATACCCGCAAACAGACGATAAATTAAATGATTTTGTCATGGATAACTGTTATTCAGAAATATTAATTACCCCTCGCCGTAAATCGACATTACAGAAACGAATCATTAATCAACTAAATAATCCACAAACGACAACCATTAATAACCGCAATAATTGTCTTTCATTTTGTCATTTATGAATTGCCATCCATTGGTTCCTAACATTTCCCGATTATTCGCAAGACTTATTTAAATCACGATTAATAAAGTTTGCACTGAAAATCTTCAAGCTAACACGATTATAATTGATAATTGATAATTGATTACGCGTCAATGCGTTGCGCTATTATCACCGCGATCATTAATAACACGGTTCGCATCAATTGTGATTATTAATAACAGCCACGGTGTAACGGGGCAACGTAACCAGCGTTCAACTATGGGGTATTAATCTCCCTGTTAGTTTGACGTGACGATGATGCGGTAGTAACCTTTAACTACTTTGCCTTCTGGCACTATTTAAGACGCAATCCACACCCACGGTTGCCTATTTTTTGCTTCACCCTTTCTGTTATTTCATTTGAACTGCATTAACATAAAGAAAATTTGATTTTCACTGTTCAAAATTCCTTCGTCGCTATATTGGCGCCAATATACGATTTCAGGCCCAATTTTGATTACTTTGAAAACGAAGTCTCAGATTGCAAAGCGATAAAAGACATGAAAGGTATTTAGAAGTTGCCAGCTTACATTTATTATAAAGTGAATTTACTGGAAATTGCTGATTAAGTATTGTAAGAAACTTTGAAATTGATAGTCTCTAGTTTATCAAATTCTATAGGTATTTTGTGAAGTATGTTTCCTATGATAAGAGTATTGTCACTTTCTTTGCGTGTAACCCACTTTACCCGCCCCCGTTTGACGCACTGATGATACCACATGGTAATAACCTTTGGTACAGTTAAACGTTCACCTTTAGCTATTAAAAAACGACATTCGCTTTCTCACGTAACCTGTCTCTCGCTGTATTGATGGCTTTGTAGTCTGTCTGTTTATACAGAACGTATGTACTACGTGTCACACGTGTACGTAATTCCAGTGATGGATTCAGCGTACATAAATCATAGTAGAAGTAACAATTGTTTAGTCGTTTTCATAGGAATCGCTTCAAATGTCCTTTGATTATCATGATATATGGATTATCGGGTACCCATAATAGAGTTTGCTTTTCAAGGACTCGATTGATATTTACCTATTTCGATGAAAACGAAGGTATGATATACAGGGTGTCTTCCTTAACTTGCCCAACTCAATTTGTCATAATTAATGGATAAATGATCCTAAAAACTGATATATAAAAATCAAATGTTATCGCCTCGAAGGTCCTCCGACACCATATCATTCACGATAAAAGATTGCCATGATAAGTTGATCAAGAACCTTGTACCTTCGATTCACTTTGATCTAACATTTCCTTATGTACCCTTCCTTCAAAATTAAAACTGAAATCGAAAACAAAATAAATGAGAGTTGAAACGTAAACAGACATATAGAATAATTCTTTATCAAGACAAAAGCCAATTTATATTTGAACAACAGCCTTTTAATCAACTTTGTCATTTAAAATAAGAAATCAGAAGCCAGTCATTTTGACTCGCTTGGTAGTTCTACTGTTAATACACTCTTGCTGTGAGGTCAAACTATATGTGTTACCATCCAAACACCATACCACACACACTGTCGAACACTGTATGAATAACTCACAATAATAATAGTGCAATCATCATCACTGATTTTTAAAGATACGTCTTTCGTCTTTAACCTAAATTGACGATGCACCACCATTATTCTGTGACCTAGGTATATCCCACACTGCAATGAACCTGTAAAGAAACACAAACCTTCATTAGCAGCGAAGCAAATGAAAATTGTATTAAAAAGCAAAAATCGGGAGAAAGATACATATTAGAAAGGTATTGGTGAGATGAAAGCGGTCGGTGGCATTGGTGTTGTTATGGTAGCGATCGTTAAGTCGTTTTTCATCGACCTTTCCCCCCAAAAAGGATCGCGGCCGTCTCGGCTGCAACAGTCCGCGAAGTTCACTTTCCGCCCGCGGAGGTGAGAGCTCCATGGGAAGCTTCTGCCCGCTACCTTACCGCGTCGAACATGCCCATAACTTGTTCTTAAGCATGTGGAAACGCTTTCAAATCGTGGCGCGGCCAACGAGGTTACGGCTCGAATTAGTGGCCATACCGAATCGCCGGAGATTAAGGAGATGCTGACGAACGTCCCTTGCTAATACGACGTTATTGCGCGTGATCGAAGATATTTCACGCATGGCTCTTCCACGACCGTGGATCGAAACGACACGTCCTGGTACTGTTACGCGTGATTGATGATGATTCGTAGCGTCACGATTCCTCCTATCGGATAGCAAAGGATTGATTTTTGAAGAAGGTTTTAGTATATGTATCGTACGTGTGATTTTTCAATGGTGTATGATAAATTCATTAAAAGGTTCATGTTTTCGTACGGTACCCTCCTATTCCCCACTCCGTCTACCCTTCGGTTAGGTCAGTAAGAGAGTATTGAGGAAGTATTAGTGTCCGTTTGCAATTAAATTTGCAATTTATCCATGTACTTTGTAGCAAAATTGTTCGAATTCTGTGTCAGAGGGATTGGAAAATGATAAATATTACTTTGATGATAAATGAATTGTTGAGTTTTAATAAAATAGAAATCTTTGAAAGAGAAAATGATTTAGCCACAGTTCAGCAGAGACGTTTGACACAATACACCTCAGCTGTCGAGAATGAATTTCCTTGTTCTTGCGTTTTACAGAAGCGAATTTAATACCTTCGGTTTATCGATAACTGATAAAACGCCTATTGCGTAAGAATGACTCAGCCAAGAGCAACAAGTCACGTCGCGACAAAGAGAAATAAAACACCGTTTTGATCATTTGAAGAGGAAAACGAACACGCTCGAAAAGTACATACCTGCTGTTTAATTCAATCTTCCCAGAACGAACGAGCCAGGTACTTTAGCTTGCGAGGCGGCGATTGTAAAGTAAAAACTACACTGGCTGGCCGTAAAGTGGTCGTAAAATACCTCGTTGGCGCGGAGAGGAAGCGCTTTACCGGCAATCTTTCGACAGATAAGTTATTCGGTGGCGCGAGTTACGTCGCGTTGCGTGGCAAAATATAGGATTAACCGGGATGGAAATATTTCTGAATCCAGGGAAGACATCAAATCGGTCGGGATAGGCAGCGTTTCGCGTCTGTTGAGGCGCATCAACACGGGTCGTATTCAATCATCGTGACATTCAGCTCACGACTTTTGCCCCAGGAGGTGAGAGCAGCTTCCAGCAGAAGCATAAAGCGAACAGGATGCACCGGCTACAATCTTGTTCGTCCAAGCGGTACACCTTCGAACGCTTAAAGTTTGTTGCACAATTGCAAAATTCTTCGCGAAATATAGGGGCCAGCTGAAAAATCAACGATCTGCTGGCCAGTGAAAGCGACGCGTTAAACGTACTTCGTCTTCTGCTGGTATCTGATTCCAATTTCATCGTGTACTGTGGCTGCTCTTCTCGATAGCTTCAGTTACGTTTGGAGAAATTGGGGCAAATTCGTTTACTTCGTTAATCTGTAAACGCACGATTCTTGATAAGGTGATAGAGAATTAAAACATTGACAATTGATTTCTTTGTACCCTTTGTTTTATTTGAATTGGATTCTACAACAGTAGACTAAGCATCGTGGGATTAAATGGTGATCAGATTTTAGGGGATTGATTTCTGTCGGTCGGTAAAAATTTTATCTAGGTACTTTTATCTTTTGATGGAACTACTATTATATTCACGATCTTTCCAGGTATTTTTTAACCTAAGAGGGACCAAAAATGTAGGCTAAAATTAATAGTATTTGCTTTGATTGAAAATTCTTATTTGTAAAATTCTAATAAATTATTTTCTAACGAGTTTAGTTGTCAGCCAAAGTTTATAGAATATTCTTCGCACTGAACATTTTCTGAATTCCACACAGATGAATACTGCCTTTGCTAAAGAAATCGTCGTTCAATATGTGCCAGGAAGAGAGATTTTAACGAAACGTTCGAAGGCAAGCCGTGGCTAATTCAATGTTTGCTAATTCTTCCCCCTTTTAACGTCTTCCGGTCCAGCGGATACGTCTCTTTTTCGAATCTGTTTAAGAGCTAATTGAGTCAAGATGTACCGTTCCCTGGTTGGACAGCGGTATTGTGACAGGAATGATAATTTCGTGCAAACACTCGGTTATTTTACGCCTGCAGGAGGTCCGTCTCGATCACGAACAACTCCTTATTTCTTCTCCTTTCTCCTCGTCTTGTTCGGGCTCGTTACGACTGCCCCGTGCACGACTCATCAGGAGGAACTCGTTTTAAATATACCACGATCTGGAACGGACGGTCGAAAGCGATTTTAAATGGCCCCGCGTTTCCATTTAAATCCTGTTGATATTTCAATGTTTGAGCCTTTGAGCTTCGACTGGCCACGTCACTCTTCTTTGTCGCGTACGTTGTAATTATTCCACGAAGAAAGGTTCTCCCGTTTCTCGTCGTAAAGACTCTCCATTATTCAAAGTTCTTTTTAGTTTATCGACTGTTTAGAGAATATTATCAAAACAGATTTACAAGATACGGTTATTAACGTCGGTTTCCGAGGTTTATGTTTGTAAAGGGGATGATTTTTAAATATTTTTCAATAGAAATTAGTGAAATAGATGCGATATATTTTGGGAATTCAGAAACATTGAAATTTTAGACAGCTGAGTATTTAAAAAAATTTGGAAGCTAAAAATTATATTTTTAGAGTTGTGTTAGAAATATTTAGAATTAGTTTAAAGTTTCGTAACAGCCTCGATAGTCTCCTTAAGAGTTAATATAATATAATATTAATTTTACTTACAATTTCCTTTAACAGTGTTTCCTCTGGATTGCTCCTTAATTCGTAATGTCAATCACTGATAACCTCGGTAGGAATCAACGCATGTATTAATTACTTATCTTAATTAAATTCATAGAACCGGTCGGCGATAACACGTGTGGCAATCAGCCTATTAATAAAACTAAATCTAATGGTCTAATTCGAAAGGATAATCAAAGTCAAGGATTCTAGAACAGCACAAATCAATCCATAAAAATTTGAAGAGTAGTTCTTTTCGTTTATTTTCTTTAATCTTCCATGATTGTTTTTAGTTTGCAAACAGTTAAAGAGCCAGAAATAATTCTGTGCCTGATTAATTAATTATGAATAATTCAAAATTTTGAAACACCGATCACGGGTCATCACCGTAGTAGTCAAACCCTTTCATAGGCAATGGAAATTATTTTTTTCTGCCAGGTTAAGTTATTTACACAAACAATATGAATATTACCTCGTAATAAAACGAAAGGTGTTATTTTGCCGCGCCATGTTCTGACACGTACAGTGTGCTCCATTTAACTCGTGCACTGTCAATATTTTATTACTTGTAAAAGTACCAAAGAATGTTATTTCATCAGAAGATCTTAAGCAGGACACTCCGTATATGAACACATATCCTATTTAATACTATTCATACTGAAACTTTTGCGTCTCCAAAGCGTTAATAAATACACGACCACTATTGTTTTCCTGCTCTACTCAAAAAGTAACAAAAATAGGACTCGAATGAATCTGGTGTTCAAAAGTGAACATGTGCCGTTTCTGGAATCCATGAATTCAATTCCAGGGTCATTGAGGAGCAAACGATAGCCAGATCGGCATCGAAGTTACCAGTTGAACTCGCTGGGAAGAGGGAAAAGCAAGGGAAGAAGCGACGGAGCGAAAGTCGTCCATCAAAAGGCCCCGAGGGGCCCATTAAAATAATTCAATTAAAGGGACAACAAATCAAGCGGGCTCAGGTGGAACAGGACCGAACAGAGATGGGGTGGGTAGGATGGACATCGGGATGAACACGGTCACCCGATAACTTTCGTCGGGTAGCTCGGGCATGGAAAAAAGGAAAGGATCGCGGTGGATTTCGTGAAAATGTTGCTGCCCGTCCCGCCGGGCGCGGACAAAAAGGTATAAAGAAAAGAGCAGAAACGTCGGTTTTACGACTTGGCGAAATTTATTGGTAGGCCGGTAGGGTGGGACGTGCCCACAAAGTACATTGCGATTCCCCGAAAGCACACGGAGAGGTGTCACGCATACGTCGTCTTATCTCTCTTCGAGGGAAGAAGCAACAAAACTGTGTTTGTCTCACCGGGCTGACCGTGCGCCCCGGTTCATTGTAAAGCTAGCGATACAGGCATATGATATAGATACACGTAATAATATAATTAGAATAATTATAATTATAACATAATATAATATATATATATATATATTTATTTATTTATATATAATAATAATAACATTATTATCACTTCTATTTATCGGTAAAAACTTGATTACAGCTCTACAGGATCGAGATTGCCTATCGATGGCTACGATGCACACTGACTAAACACTATTTTATTTTTCTTTCGATAACGTTCATAAAATAATTAATAATTAATAATAATAATAATAATAATACGTTTCGTTGATGATCGCATTGCCCGCAATATAATATCCAAAGAGACGCAGCGATATGTAATTTAAGCTATGTACAAAGCACGACTGTTCCTTAACTCCTTTCCTTTCCATACGTTACAGAGGACAATTTATTATGTGCGCGTTTTTCTTCGTTTCACTCCCAAAGTCGTCATCGAGGACTTTCCAAGCTGATCAGCCAATCAATCTCGAATATTCATCGAGATGCCGAAGCTTACAAAAGTTCAGTCGTTTGAAACAATTATTTTTGCTTCTCATCCATGGTGTCTGTGTACGTGTGTATGATATGTGCGTGTACTTTCTGTGCACGTGTTTTTGTGCCACGTGTACAGATTTAATGGTATTTAATTTACAACGAGGAGACTATAAAACTAGCCTCGCTAGAATAATACACGCGCTCCTAAACAGAAAGAAATAAAAAACAAATGTACAGGTCGAGCTGAGACACCGTAACATGTTGAATTTCGTACAAGACTGTGCGTATCGTTTTCGGAAATGTGGTTTTTTTGTTCTTTTCGATTTGATAGTGATCGAACGATTTAGCGACGGAAAGAAAAATAGTTGTTTCGACTGTTGCGGAGGGTTTGTCGGTTTCTCTCGTTAGGAACAGCACGACGTGCGACGACTATTGAAGATTAATTTGTCGATTTTCATTCTGTAGTATATTTGCGTTAATAGAATTGAAATTTCGTAAAATATCGTGGGGAGTAACAATTGTGTATATGATTATGCACTGCTCAAAATAATTAACGAGTTTTATAAAATTTGTGTTCCAAATTACTGTACTATTTAAATTTAAGTTCAACTTTAGATATTTAGTTTCAAAGTCATCGTTTCAGGGATTGAAATTATTAAAACCATTATTTAACCGATGGAAAGAATATTAAAAAAAAAAAAATGCTTTGAAGTTTCAAAAATAAAAACATAAAATAGTTAAAAATTTAATTTAGATTGTTAGCTCTCCCCATGGTCCGTGATCCGGGGTTTAAAATGTTTTAACTCATTTTGAACAGTGCATTTACAAAGTTACATGTTCCAAGGTAAAATGAAACCTAACACGTTGACTCCTACGGTAGTCAGCCATAACCGAATCTACTGAATTAAATTTAACTTTAATCGAACAGTTGATAATGATTGAAATTGCATCACAAATCACATTGTATTAAATAACTGATTTGGTAATATTTTAATAATTCAACCTAGAAGTACCTCTGTCTACCATAGCAATCAACGTATCAACTCGTTAATCGGAAGTAACGCAGCTTAACTGTACAGAACATATTATTTTTAGAACAGATTAACAAATTGAAAGCAATTTCTGCATCCATCCATTTCATCCCTCTCCACCGAATCCTCAAGAAGCATTTTGTTATTACAAAAATATAAACGAAAAAAGAAAATTGTCTAACCTGAAATTCAACGTCTTCGACGTCATCGTCGTTTCTGCTACGTTTATCGCTCTCGGTAGGAAGAATATTCCCACGCCGATGTCCGCTCGACGAGAAGATACAGCAAACCCTCTCTATTTGGCGGTCACGTAAATTACTCCATAGTTGACGGTGAATATGTCATGTTTTCTGTCCATGTCATCAAATATTTGAACGTTTCCCGAGGTGGTGCCAAATAGAGTGGATTTATTGTACACAGTCGCAGCTATATAGTCGGGAAACGTACCGAAGCCGATCGATCGCGTCGTTCTGATCGAACGATCCCGCTCGCAAAATCGAAGAGACACTTGGAGCCGACGGTTCATCCACTGGAAACCGATCCCAGCTGACTGGTATTTGCGTCACCGGACCCGCCTTGTTTCACGTTTCCAAGGTCGTCTGGTCGCGTCTCCGACAACGGCTCGTTTCTCATACGACGTCGGCTCATTTCCACGTCCAACGGATTTCCATTTTCCATCGATCGCCATGGACGAATCGGGCCTCGAAAAAGCTGCAGCTTTGATGGACGGCTGGGCGCAACGACGACGTCGCCCTGGGCCTGGGCGTGGTCTCACGGTAGCGTCGGGTCTTCGGTAGCTGCTTTGAACCGGGTTATTACTCGGTCCAATTTGGGATTCTAGCCCCGGGTCCTCGAGTTACGACGTTGACACGGATCATTCTTCTTTTTTTCAATTCAAATTAACCGCTTCCGGGACATCGTAAACGTCGATCAGCTGCTCTGCGATTCCCTTTGATATTGAAATCAGAATTTCGTGTCAATTGACAGGTATTTTGCTCCAGGATTTTGGTTCTTCATGGATGAATATTAACGTTTTAAAATTCAAGGAAGATCGTTACGAGAGTTTCTTCGGGATGCAACTGGAACCTCCTCGTTCGACCTTGGCCCGATTGCTTCATTCCCGTGGATTAGGTTTTCCACGATTAAGTCGTTGCAGCCATGGTGCCGTAGGAGAAAGCAGGAACTATGGCGAGTAGATTTCTCGAGATAACGAGACTGGTCGGGTACCTGGTGTCTTCGAGCATGTCGCTGATAACGAACTCGGATTTCCCTGTCCGCCTCGATCCGTTTCCACAGTCTTATGCAATTCTCGGCCATTATTCTTGGCTCGATTTTTAAAACGGCGTTCCAACGTATCAGTGCCTTGCGTTGTCTTCCGTCAGCGTTTCAATCATCCGCTCGATCTCGATTTCGACGAATTATTCTCTGTTTCTGTCTCTCTCGATGTCTTTTGTCGCGATCAGAAGTATCGATGACTTTGCTGTGGCTGACGTCTAGGTGTCTAGGCTCGGGATACAGGAAAGTGGCAGAAGCTTTGAGACGAAACAGTCGAAGAAGCGGAATGGAGGAGCTGAGAAGCGAGGTTGAGATAGGCGAGGAGACGATTAGTGTCCACGGAACTGCTTTTCCCTTCGTTTTTGCGACTCGGTTGGTTGGCGTTTCAATCGTTTCGAGCCGATAATTAATCGGACCGACTCGGTTAACCGACAGACGGACATCGGGAAGGATAAGGCGCGTGGTTGGATCAAAAAGTTCTCGGAATTTCGATGTAAATCTGCATTGTTATCGTGGTTGAAATTACAACGAGGAATCAATTGAATCTTTTTCCTGGGAAATCATTATTTTGCTAATTAATCCATTCGCTATCAATACCGTATATATTTGACGTCTCCTATTTTTCATACGAAACGATTTTTTATTTTGGGGGATCAAGTTATTATTATCTCTTTTTGTTATTTCCTTTGTTTATACTGAATTTTAAATTCTGTATATTAAAGGATGGATATTTCTCTGTGCTTCAGTATTGCAATATTTGTAATTAAAATTCTGAATTTTTCAATTAAGAAGAATGGAATTCTAAATTTTCTTTTTGCTACGAATCACTGTTATGACTTAGTAGTTACATAAGCTAACTTTAATTATTTTTTTTTGCAGTTTCAGTTTGTGACTGTAATTCTACACAAACACAGAAGATTTTACCTTTAATAATCTGATCGCCCGTTATATGCTTCAAAACTAATGGAAATCAAATTCTGTCGTGTAATTTGTTAACTTTGATTTACATTTTATTTTGCTTTGTTTTGTTCAATTATGTTCCTCGCTGTATTTTTGAAAGATTTCTTTTTATATTCTCAATTTCCGATTGTTGTTCCTTTTGTTTATCATAACTTTGAACGCTTCCAGATGGTTATTACACGTAAATCTTTCTTGTAATTCGATTCTGAATTTGAGCTGAAGTTTTTAATTTATTACAAAATGAATTCTTTCAATTCCAATCAGTCAAATATTAAAAATCGTGACTACAGAATACTGTTTCTCGAGCTAACTCATAACTAGCATGACGAGGTCTTTCAGAAATAGATTTCAATACTAAACACCTGAAATGTCTAAAATTACTTAGAACATATTTTTGTATAGAGCGAGTATTCTTGAAGTAGTCATCATTTCAACAACTATAATTCAAATTAAACCTATGCCAATGAATATTGCAATAATCAAGTTTCTTAAAAATGTACGTGCGATAACTTTCCAACTGAAATTCCAATAACTCGTTGAAACAGTACCGATCGCGACCAAAGAATAATAATAATAATAAAAAAAGAGAGTAACCTAATTAAGAAAAATGCGAAACGCGCGTCTACGGGAGTATACAGGATGAATTAGTTGGCCGGATGGCTTCTAGTACCTAGAATAGCCATTCGAATAGCCATTTGAGTAGCCGTTGGAGCCCTTGTAGGGAACAGAGTGTATGCTCCTGGAACAAAGATGGTCGAAATCGGAAGATGAGGAAAGTAAACACTTCAAAGTAACTATCTTGTTTCCTCTTTCTAACTTTCTTTCTCCTTCTGGTTAGGAAATCAATTCCACCACGTGTCGCGACAGTCAGGGGATTTCGTGCGGGCTGATGTTAGTAGAAGTAGAAGGCGATAAATGTGAAGAGAAGAAGAAGAAGAAGAAGAAGAAGGATAAGGTGATGGTAGGTGGTGGTGGTGGTGGTGGAGTTTTAAGCATGCTGGGCGTATCTTTTTCTTCCGTTCTTTCTATTCATTTCTTTTCTTTTCGAAACTGTTCTTGTTTTATTTTATTTGATCGTGGTGGCGGTACACGATGCACGAGAACCGAACGTGTTGTCTTCGTGGTTGCGGGAGACTTCGAATGAGTATCCAAGAAAAAGAAGAAGAAGAAGAGGAAGAAGAACAGCGAAGTGAAAGAATCATGTTATAAGAAAAAAAAAAATTATTGAAAAAATATAAAATGGAAGAACGTGGATAGTAGTTCTTTTTCTTTTTTTTTTGTTGTTATAGATTGTTTGAATAAAATTTTTTTTGTCGATCATGTTGATGTTGTTGCGTGTGCATTTTTTTGTGTGTGTGTCAAGGTGCAGGAGATTCAGAGCTCCCGCTCACCGCCACCCACATCTACAACAGAACAGAAAACAAGACCACCGCCGTTACATACAAGGTATCCATTAGTATCCACCAGTATCGAAGATTTATTTTATCGCTCGCTCGTTCGACTGTGCGCGCTCGCGAGCCAGTTTGCTCGCACGTTCCATGCGGAGGCAGCATTATTTCAGACTGATTTATAAGGGTCGCAGCGATCTTCAAATCGTGACGAACAAAAGTGAGGCGCCCACTTTGCGAATCATCGTGATTTCTAGGTGGGTTTCCTTACTTTCGATAAATAACAAAACGCGAAGGCGACCAGATTCGCGAATCTCAATTAATTTTGAAATAAGAAGCGTTTTGTGAGAACTGAATACGGAGCATTCGATGGGTGAATCATGACACAGATTTCCAAAATATACACTAAGGTGTCTTAATTATTAATTGTAAGTAAGAAAGTTTTCAGACGTAAGGACGAACGAATACTTAAAGGAATGCTGCGAAATTTTTTAAACGAACAAGAAAAGAGGCTCAGAAGTTCATCGATGGTCCGTTGTTTAAGGGTTAAGAAAAAGTATCGTATAAACTCTAGTTTCATCCCTTAAAATATCAATTCAGTTTATTTTTGTGGTTTTCTTCGTAAAAGCAGTGTTCTACTTAAAAAATTAAGAAGTCTCTATGCCTGAAGACTTATCGTGATTTTCGAATATTATTAGTAACAGTTATTTTCGTTTTAGTGGAAACTATTTATCACTGTACAATTTGAAATATAATGTATTAGTATTTTGGAATTAACTAGAATTTGTTTAAATGCCATTAAATCTCAATCAAGCAGTCCTAAAATTCAGCTTTAAGTTAACACTAGACGAATGATATTAGAATTATTGAAGAACCAGTAAGTGATAATCTTTTTTATTTTAATTACTCTCGAAAGACAATAGATATTTAATTTGGGACAAATTTTAATTCAAAATATCAGTCCAGTCGATATTAAAAATTTCACTGTCATATTTGATTAATATTACTACAACGACTAGTTTTCAATATTAATCACACTGATTTCTTTTTAAATTCAGTATTCATTCTATTTCTGTTCCTTGGAATTGTAATTTACCGCAGAAATGATATTTTTGATAGACAATATTAATCAAACCAAACGAGAACGAAAGGAATTCGTTTATTCCGTTCGGTGTCTTTCCAGTATTCGGCAAAAAAATTCATAAAAATTGTCGTGTTCGTCGAATATAACAGCGAAAAAAATTATATATTTCTCGTAGGAGCAGTCAGTTTCCAGCAGGCTGTCAAATAAATTCGTTGACGCAAATGAAGTGTTCAAGCCTCGAAAGCAATGCGACTAGAGACCAAAAAACGAGAGAAGCGAGAAAGAAACGTGGCTGCTTTTGAAGAAGAATTTGCATTCTGAACGATAATTAACTGTCCAAGTGACAGAATTACGATCATTAGAGATATATTTTATGCTTCATCGACGTCCCGCCAACCGATTCTTGTTCGATCGTCGACGACCGACGGTACGCCAACTACTCCCTGGTTAACTTTCGATTTTCACTCTTATCATTTCACCATTTGCAATTCCGATTCCACGAAACTTCTATCAAAGTCGTAAAACACGTTATCTGACAGAGCTTTCGATAACAACGAACGTATTGTACCAGAGTGTCAAGTTTAAAATCAAGTTACCTTGCCTCGTCTTGTAACGTTTATTAAAATCCCATTGCTTCTCACATTTTCTGTCAAAATTTCTCGGTTTAAACCCATAATTTACTACCTCGCATTGTCGGCACAACATTCAACATTGTATATACTTAATTAATTCGATGTAGCAAATTTGCGATGCTGTCGAGGACAGAAAAAAGTATCTTCAGAGTTTTGCAACGTTTTAAAATAAAATTGTTCCACCGCTACTTCTTCGAATTAAAAAAAGAAGAAAATATAAATGAATCTATGAGACAATAAATTTGGTACCAATATGTCTGAACGGGGCCTTCTGCCGCATGGAATGCGCTGCAAACTCGAAACGCGAATTTCGTCGTGGTTGCTTGTGCTACGATCATAAGTATTATTAAGAAAAACGTCTTAACTTTCCGTCGCGATCATGAAAGAAAAATTGACGAATCGTCGGAAGGAAATGATCACGCAGGGTGAGTCACTAAATGAAGTACCGTCTTCGCTGGATTATCCTTTTTCGTCTTACAAAAGGTCGTACCGGCGACCTGACCGGTTTTCGAAGTGGTCCCTATGTTCTTGCTCGGTTGGGTCAATACACAATACACCCAGCTAGTTCGTTTTCAATCGACCATCCGGACAGTTTGGAATAAAAGCTGACGTTTCACGAATCGACTCGAAGACGATTCAAATTGATAAATGACGGACACAAGTAGTCAGCAAATTTCAATTATTTCGCAACTTTTCACTATTCCCAAGTTAGATACGAAAGACTACAACTAATTTGGAAAGAATCACGAAACTTCTACAACAAATATTTCTGAACAATTGACAAATTTTGACAGGCGACAGCGACAAGTTTAAAACGATACGTGTCACAGATCGTTGAAGAACGGTCGCGACGGCGGATGAACGTAGCACAAACAAGTCATCGAGGTACTGTCATTGTTCGAGCGAGTCGTAACGAGCGGAAAAGCCGGGACCAGCTACGAAATCGGTCGCGCGATCGACCTCCAGACACCGAGATCACATTGAACTTCACACCACGATCTAATCCGTGAGACGGGCGCACTATTGACCTTTTCCCCTTGCACTAATTCGTTCGTGACCGTCACTTGGGTACGCGTGCAACGAGTCAACGGCAATAAGGAAAAAAAAAAGAAAAGAAATGAAAGAATCAGGCTGCACTAATTAAACCCGGCACAGATGCAAACGAGAAAACGTGATCCCAGGTCTGATCGATGTCTGGCCGCCGCGAATATCAATCTCGAAACCAGTCCCGTCGACGAGCGACAAATTAGAAGAGGTTGAACAAAAAAATTCATGTATATACCTATGTATTTGTACGTGTGTATATATACATGTATATACGTACATAACATATGTATATATGTATATATATGTATATATAATTCGATAGAATATTCCGGCAAAATGTACCTGTGCTGCTTGAGGTTGTCCTGCCGCTTGAAGGACTTTCCGCAGACCTCACAGGTGAAGGTCACGTCGTCCTTATGGCTGCGCTCGTGGATCATGAGGTTGTAGGGCTTCGTGAAGCGCCGCTGGCAGTACTTGCAGACGAACTCTACCGTGCACTTGGCGCGCATCTTCTGCCGGCGGCCGAACTCCCTGCCGTGCCCCTCTGTCTCCATCGGCATTATCGCGAACATCCTTATAAATTCCCACCGCTCCTTCTCTTGGTCGACTCTCTGTCTCCTTTCCCTCTACCTCCTCTCTTTCTCTCACTCTCTTTCTCTCTCTCTCTCTCTCTCTCGCGGTCCTGCTAACGCCTCGAGTCACTCCCTCCACCAGGGTTCTACCTTCTACGCTTCTTCTCTGTTCCACCGGACGGTTCGTTTTCTCTCTTTCACGGGTCCCTCTCTTGGCTGCTCGTGTCGCTCTTCTCCTCCCGCGCAAACCTAGTCTCGACCGGCTAACTCCTGCGAGTGAGATCACTCTGGCTGTACCTCGTCGCGGGAACACGCTTGTGTTACCCCTCTTTCTCTCTACCTGCGGGAAATAAAGGAGCAATGATTTTCGGATCGATTCCCGGGGACCAAGCTGGCTCGATCGTCGCTGGGTGGTACCGGTGACGAACAAGATTGCCTCGTTATTCCTGTCGGTTACCGAAGCCTTTTCGATCTGTCTGAGTTCACTGGTTTGAAAGTGAGATTACGTGTTTCGATGTATTGGTAAAAATGAATTCCAGTAAGCATGGGATCTGATATGATTGATTGGGAATTGAAATTTCTCGAGCTAATGGATCTGATAACACCGAAACCTATTACTGCCTGTTTTAATACTCTGTCGATCACTTGTCGAATGGTTGGCTCGAATAGCCTTATCAAGTCTACCATTCACTGTCGATGTAACCTAGCACAAGAACTTACTCCGTATTCAGCAACGAACAACAGAAATGGTAGGATCGAGGATGAACGCGACAGACATCCTTCGGCAAGCCTACCAACGACGAGTATGATCAAGCATCGAGGTCAAATCGAAAGTAACGATTTGGAGACGTGGGAGGAAGCTTATTGCTGGTGGTCAGTCGTCGAAAAGAGGGGTCCCGCGGAGCGGAGAGGCAGCAATAAAAAAGGCCCCCGGGGTCTGATCGCGCGGTCTGCCGCGGCCATTGTGCAGGAGCCACGTCCAGGTGCTACTGGTAGCACAAGGTAAGCACACGGCGCACGCTCGAATAAAGTGGCGTGTCCGAATGAGTAATAAGCGTGGCTGGGCGTATCCCGGTTGGTTGGTTAGGCTGCCTAACGGCGGTGGGGCCTAATCGGAGCTGCGTGTTACACACGAATCTGCTCTGCCCGCTTTTTGCTTTCCTCCACGCCGCTTGACGCCGGTTTTCGGGCTGACGAAACAGAATCCAGCGATTCGTGGATTCGTGACGCCTGTTTGCTCACGCGGCTACACCTTCGGCTCGATTGGGTGACACGGTAACCAGTTGATGACCTGGCTAACTCGACTATGACCTTTTTTGTACAGGACACTTGGGTGATTTAAGACAAGCTGAGGTGTGTTTGAGATATTTTTAAGTTGCGAACAATTTACACACGAAAATGTTAATTATAAATTTAATTAAGTATGGGTCTATCATTTATGAGGACACACAAATTTTTCCACGAAATTGAAATAGAGCCGCTGAAATTTCTTACAACAGAGTCCCGTGAAATCAATCGGACGATAAATTTCAAGCTACGCTCGCCGTGTACGGCCGCCAAGGCACTAGCAAATTTAATGTCAACTACCAAGTGTGTCTACACGCTTGTTGTGATCAAGAGGTCAAAGCTAATGTATGATAATGTATGATAATACGATGTATGTGGAAGCACGCGGTTACGATCGCGTAGTACGTCAAAGGGACTTACGAATGAGCATACCCACGCAAATGATGTAGCCAAGCGAAATTGATTCTCGCCCCATCGAATTAACAGAAGAGCAATTTTAACGGTACACTTCGAGATCTTACAAAACAGTTTGTTTTTTTCGTACATTCGTACGATTGCTCAAAATCGTTTCTCCGGAATTTTTGTTCAAATTTAGCCGGTTTCTTGGAAATGATAGCATTGCCACATGTGCCGTACGAGAGAAATACGATTTCGATCCATCGTAACGAATAATGGAGTTGTTTAACGGGCTGTGACAGGAATACAATTATACAACATAAGCCGAACAACCGGGACATCGGATTTCTTAATCCTGTTAGACACGCGTCCTGCAATTCGATCAGGCTGTTCCGTTCTTAGAACGGCGATGCTAACGCGACCTTCACTCGTGAACACGAGCACGTCCGACGAAAGTAAAGGTCCGTGTACTTGTCATCCACCGAAAGTTATCGTTCGAATCAGTCATGGAAACCTGCCTCGTGATTCGCATGGATACGTGAATACCTTCGACGAGAAAATGTCGCTCCCTAGGTAGCTATGAACGTTTCGTGAACGAAGTATCTGAAGCTGTTGAACAAATTTCGTGCAACCAGCGAGACTATTCTGGATGCTAACCACGATCCTTTGGAAACTAGACATTCTTGAAAGTACGTAATTTGACACGAAAACTAGGGTATGCTGTTCAGTATACCTGCGCAATGGTTACAAAATGTACTGTCTAGGTTCATTCCAGTTTATACTTAAGACATTTGCTGAAATCTTTATTCTGTCGACTATAAAATGTAAATGTTAACGCGTAACTAGATCTGAAGAATATTTTTCAGAATTTGGGACAGAGGCTTAAGAATATTCTCTAGGTGCCCTAAGTGCAATATACACAGAATTACGTATTAGACAGGAACAGCGTGAAAAATTATGGTCCCCAGTTACCAGCACTCGATCCACCACTAAACCACCCTTTGAATCTTCCCTTTCGAGTATTCCTACATGGAGAAAGAAGGTTCTACACAGTTCGGGCAGCGAGTTTCGCTCGGCACGTTTGGGCTGTCTCCCGAAAGGCCATACTCGCGACAGCCGGCCAAGATAAGTGGCCACCGCATTTACGCTCGGTCCCTCGCGAACAAAAGAAGACGAAGGACGGAGGGCACGGATGAAGAAGAGGCAGCCAATCAAAGAAGGACGTAGTGGAGCCAACCAAGAAGCCGGGTCGACGTGCGTGCACCCGTTCTTGGATGTATGGAGGAATAAAGAAGGGAGCAGTAGCCTTCGTTCGTTCGCCAGTAGCCAACCAAAGAGGAGCTGCTACCGTGCACCGCCCTACCGCTGACTACCGGTTTTCGGCCACTCGCTACTGAACCTCCACACAAATCCACCAAGCAGAACCACACCCTCCTCCTCTGGATCGACCTGTTGCCCTGGGGAGTACTTTGCTGAAGGTGGAAGGGCCTGTCAGGGAAGGGCAACTTCCTATTACGATTTTTTACCTTCATCCAATGGGAAGGGAGACATGGTGGCACTGGAAGCTCGATTCAAAGGTGACAAAGGTAGGCTGTGCTACTCTGGATGGGGGCAATTGTAGCCACGAATGTTAGGAAGTACTCTGGAACTTGGATCAGGTAAAAAGATTTAAAATGAACTCGAAGAAAGAAATGATGTAAAATCAGGATTGTTATAGAAAATTGGAGAGAAAAAGGTTTAGATACTTTTAACGAATAATTAGTATCGAGTAAAAACGTTCAAATACTAATGAAGGGTAAAATTGTTGTTATAACGTTCGAATCAAACGAGACCAGGGTACCATTTTGTTAGCATGCCCTGAATAGGAGGAACGTCTAAAATGACGAATACAGGTTTCGAAACTGTCGACGAATAAAAGATTCGGTACAGAGTAGGCTGGTAGCCAATCAAAAGGAACCAGCTACCGTGTACCGCCCTGTGGCACGCTACCGGTTTTGGCCCACTCACCACGAATGCCCGAGAGACATCAACGAGTGTGGACGACACCTTTTCCCGCGCCCGTTCGATTCGAAATACAACGAAGCAGCAAGCATTGAGACTAACATTCAATTTACCCCGATCTATTAAATTATAATGCTTTAATCACTGTTCAAATATAATCATATACGAACAGAAATATATGAAAATTTCGAAAGAATTAAAAATTCCTCAATTTGATGTTAAAATGTAACAACTATTTCTCAGAATATTGTATTATAATTGGAAAATATATTAAATTAGATTTATTCGAATAATCGTGTTATTCGCACGAATCGTCAATAAAGACAGTGTCGCGAGCAAGAAACGGGAAGATATAATCATAAAAGTCGCACTTACCGGTTGAAGCCACCACGCGGGCACCGTAGTTCCCTCTCACGCCGGCTACTTCTGACTGCTTTCACAGGCAAGAAGTAAACGTTCCGTGGAATTCCCCGAACCGTGAAACGAAATCGTTCGCGTACAAAGTCAAGACAAGGCGGGAACTCGTTTTTCGAGAAGTCGATTCTGTATATTGAACGTGTGTCGGGATGCTGTCTTCCGGGCTGACAGGTCTGGACCGTTTGGGTGCGCGGCGTCGACTGAAGCTCCGTTTGCCCGCTCGGTTCGCTGGTAGCCCGAATAGGTAGGCACACCAGAAGACGGTAGGACGCGGTGTGTAACCGCCAAAGGTCTCCTTCGTCGTCGTCGTCTCGCTTCTTCTGGTTGGAGGACCGGGAGACACCTCCCTACCGAACCGACTCACCGATGCCCACCAGTTGTCGTTTGTTCGTGTAAGCCTCTCTCGATTCTACCAGAAACGCTCCAGGATCTTCCTTCCTTAGAACAGCGCAGCTGGTAGGTGGTGGTAGTGAAGAGAAGTAGAAGAGAAGAAACGAGCTGGAGAATCAGCGGAGGAGGAACGGGAGCAGAAGAAGGAAAAGGAAGAGAAGGTTAAAAGAGAGAAGGAAAGAAGTGCTTCTTATCCTAGCCCTCTCGATTTTCTCCCTCTCTCTCTCTGCAGTGTACCTTTGGTGTCCTTGTCTGGACAGTCACCGAATAGCAGCGCGGTTATTCACAAATCCTTCGACGACGCGGCTTCCTGAGCTCCTGGGAGAGTGCTCATCCGCCCTCCCCTTGCTTCAACTGTCCCTCGACATGCTCCCTCTCTTCCACGATCCCTTCCACCGGCCCATTGGGACCGCCCTCGTAACCGTTGGATCAGAGCATCCCTCTTCGCCCACGCAAAAGATCCTTTTCGAAACGGTCTTCCCACTCCTCGTTGAATACCGACTACGGCGTTCTTTCGTTTTCACCCTCTCCGCGTGCATGCCCCCCCGCGGGGGCGGTAGCCGAGCCAGGCTACAAAGGAGGTAGCTGTTTCGAGAACAGCCACCGCCGAATCGTTTCGTCCTTTTCCCTCGCATTTTCATCGTTGGCGTTCAATTTTTTAAATCACGAACGTCTCGTTTTGTCATGCCCCTTAGCTACGAGAAACGAACGGTGCAAGTTTCACGATCGGGTCCAATCTTGATCCGAACGACCTGTCGCGGTCATCCTCGGAACGAGTCCGCGTCAATCTGTTCGCCCACGCGAAAAAGCGGATCAGCTGAATCGGTTCCTGGAAGAGGATTCGCGGGAGCGGTGTCGATCTCTTTGTCTTTATCGGGGCCTCTCGAGGCCAGAAAGTGCGACGCTGACGAAGGTGTGGGAGGAGGCGGAGGTGGAAGCGTGCAGGAACGAAGAGCGGGGGCTGACACGATGCCGCGGGGGTTCCCAGGGCACGTGGGAAATGCACAGTAGTCGATGTCAATCCCCCCACCAGCGCGGTTACGCTTGGGTCCTGTCGGGTCTCGTCGGGCCCCACTACGGGCCCCGCTGGACTCAAGAGCCATCGCCGCCGCGCTGGGCACCGCCCAGCAAGATCTCGCGGTATCGCTTCATTGGACGATTCAATGGGCTATCGCCTCCTTCGCGGGCCACCGGGATGATCGAGTGGTGGAAAAATTCCACGGGAAAGGCCGCTGGATCCTGAACGGCGAACCCGGGACGAAGAAGACCAGTGAGCGATCGGCAACAAAGACGATGCCGACGTACCGCTTTGGAATCCAATTGTAGCCACCGGGCAGCGTTTCGTTGGAATGAAGACGGCAAACGATGACGAGGGAAACGTTTCCATGGGCCTGTTTCGAGCGTTTCCGTTTCTGATCTCCTCGATAGGAATATTTAGGGAGCAAAGATCGAAACGAGGCACGCTGGAAAGGATTGGGTTTCTTTCGAAGATCCACCGTGAGATACACGTGGAAATTGATGACAGCAATTTCGATGCTGACGCGATCACCGCGTCTGGCGAAGGACGACAAAAGGAAGCGACTCGGTGTCTGTTCAGAGATGACACTTTGAGAGACTCGTTCTGAGAAAGCTATTTAGTACTTCCTTTGGTCTGTTCGATTTCTTTTGAAATGTCCGCGGAATGTATACACAAGCGGTACAGAAAGGGTTGAAAGTAATAAGCGGTCAGATATTTTACTCGTTATCGAATATTTTGTATCATCAACTATAAGTACACTAACATATATTTCAGTATTATTATTATAATATTCTATTAGCGGGTTAAATTTAAATTAAAAACTTTTCATTTTCAATTTTTCAATTGCTACTTTCCAAAATCATTATTGTAACAATATTACTTACAGTCATTGATTGATTAAATTTGTAGTGCTAGCTAGCAATGAAAGTACCTGCTTCATAAATTCAATTTTCAAAAAATTTACGAAATTCTCTATTCATTATCATTTTAATTATTTTCTGACAGAACGAAAGAATGGAATAAGTAGAATTTCGATTGATTTTTGATAGAATCGATGTAGAAAATAGGAAATAAAGTTTCGCAGCGATAATTTGATAATAAAATTGTGGTTAAACGATGAAGTGTAGGAAAGGAAACGATAAATCTTTGGAAGTCGACGAAATGAAAATGCGTTTAGTTCCGAGAATGAAATAGGTATACTGAAAGTGCTGATGTAGAATGTACAGGTCTAACAAAATTGACAGGTGACACGTTGATGATAAGAATGTTTGCGGAGGACGCATTACCGGCAACTATACAAACACTGATTTCAAAGATAATGTACCCGAGAATGAGTTTCCGTTTGCGCAACAAAAGAGCAGGAAGAACATATTGTTTAAAGGCAAATAAATATTATACCGCGAATAAAATCAAATTAAAAAGAATCTATAAACGTTATTATTAGTGACTGATCCTTTACTTAATTTTATTAAAAGTAACATTTTAATCGAAATTTTACTACATTAAAGTGAAATAGCGTTTTATTTATTATTTCTTTATTATCCTTCATACACTTGTTCGGAATCTTTGTTAATTCTCTAATTATTTTTCTGACATACAGAGGTCTTTTATTTTTTTATAATTTGACAGAATACTATCCTAAAGTATACTTCATAAGTCTATGAAGTTGAAATATTGAATAACAAATATAATTGTATAACAAGTGTGTTTATTGTTTAAAAAGTAGATCATGAAAATTTAAAATTGTCTTATTTTTCTTCAAAGCTAAATGAATTACCCAACGAACGGTTAATATTTCTTACGATTCAATAACAAAACAACATGTTACTTATCTACTGTTTGAAATGTAAATTTTAAACGTTATTTTATCAATTTTGTAAATTGATTTTTACATTACAGTATACATAATACGATAAAACAATATTTGCATAAACGCTGATGATATTCCGACAGCAAACAGTTCGTATCGAGGATCATTCTTCGTCCATTAAAGCGGTGTGAATAACAAACGATTTCCATGATCGCACGAAGCCGTTTGTTCAAATCTTTTCACTCCTTGCGCAATGATGATCCCTGGACATTACATAATACAAAGTTTTGAAAGACAACGTACGTATGTACGACTTACCTCGCGTGTTATTGGCAACGATACGGCGCGTATTACGTAAAGCTGAAACCAACTCTTCGGGCTGTGCGCGAAGTCCTAGCGTTCGGTTCTAATGGCAAGTAGAATAGGACCAGTGATCAGACACGAAAAAGTAGTAAACGGATTCGCGACGCGCGCCAGACAAGTATTTCAGGGCGCGTTATTTACAATGTGGTAAGACACATTCAAACTCTGATTAATTATTATTATCTTAGCTCGTTAATTTTTTAATTTATATTATTGGCACGGCATGGCAGTGAGATTATTACTCCAGTATTCATATTTTGCATTGAAAATGTGGCAATACATATTCAAATTCTAATAAGTTAAGTATTCGGATAAATAATTTTCAGATTTAAGTATTTAATTAGTAATAGTAACTTGTTGAATAGATCCAGAAAATAAATTAAATTAACTTACTAATTTTCAGTACAGATTAATTGACTTTTAACCTTGTCCTCTTTATTTTCAACAATTCTAATTTAACTTCTTTGGATTTCACGTTTAGATGGCTTTTTGAAGCTACATATTTGACAAGTGCGAATGATATTATCAAAACACTCATAGTTTTAAAATTTGGAATGTGGCCGCGGTGGTCCCTAAAATCCCAGCGGTCAAAATCAAATATAATTTAATTAATAATTCTTTAAAATACTTGAATATTATTTTCCAAAAATCCTCCATGAACATTGCTAACCCTACAACTACCCCTAATACCCCTAGCACCATTTCTCGATCCTTCCAAATATCCAGGATAAACTTCTACAGGGATGAAAATTATCGCGAAGGGTTGAAAGGAAAGGAACGAAAGCGTACGAGATGGAAGGCGCGTATTCGGTGAACGGATAGATCACAGAGAGGCCGCCGTGTTGGCGCAGGAAACGGAAACTGGCGGAAACAAAGCCTCGGCAAACAGACGGCATCCCATGGGGAATGTTACCAGGGCAAATAGCGCGCGTCCTCGCTATCGCCTGGCCGCGACAAATATTGTCACGTCCGTGGCAAGAAGAAAGGTACCCCAGCTCGTTTCGACCTACGTCCAGGACCGATAGATTAGGTCCTAGCCACACGATACTGTAAACGCCATCGCCTTAGCCCGTGGGCAGAGATAACGAGGAACGATCGGGACAGGTCCACGTCGAATTAGCAGGTAGGTCCGAAGCTTCGGCATCGACGAGGGTCCACCAGCCTCGCTGCTGTACAGGGAAACTTTCTCGGATGTAGATGTTTCCGATAATATATAATTAGCCCAGTGCAGTTCAGTTCACCGTATGATTACAAGTCCGATTAATCTGGACCGATATTGTTTAATGATATCGCGTGAATCTTTGTGCAAACAGCAAACATTCTTGGGAATTCGTATGAATTCTATTAAAAGGTGTATTTTTTGGTTAACCGAAAAATTTCGATGGAATGGCTAGTCAAACTTTATTGAAGTTCGTACGACAATGAACCTCTTTTAGTATGAGTTTACTTCAGTCAGTATTAATGCAAAGAAGGACAATTTAAATGTTATACATACTTCTGAATTATATTTAACATTCAATTGTATTAAAAGAAATCGAACGAAGTAATTACGATTGAACTGTAGGGTGGTTCACGAGTGTGATGTATATTTTTTCGAAAAGATTGATAATAAAATTGTCGATTGCGTCGACAGTATAAGGACTAGCGGCACTTTGCCAAAATTGACACGTCGATTGATTTATTTTCAAAATTTGACAAGTATTCTTGAGATACATGGTAGAATCAAAAGTCGGTCAGTGTGGGTCCCCTTTTGTTATAACCAAAATGACGGATTCCTTATAAATCAATTTATTCAAATATTAAGCAACAGTGTTCCCTCCTTCAGGTATTATTACGTGTATTATCGAATTTTATGACTTCCGATTGGTTGAATAATTGTAAATTCCTTTTCTGAAAGCAGAAATAATATTTTTGCCAAAATTCGTATATCGATTGTTTTACTTCCAAAATGCACATAAGTTCTCATACTTCTTATTGTAACACTAGAACTACCAAACGGGTCGAAATGACTTACTTCAGATTTCTTATTTTAACTTTTAAAATTGATTAAAACGCTGAAAAGAATTATTCTATACGTAAGTTAACATTTTATATCGTAATTATTTATTGTGTCAAAGGACCAAAAGGACCAAAAAAGAAAAGCTACCATTTTTATGTTTTCTCTTATATATTCTATTTAAAAAACTTACTATACGTTCAACATTAGTTACGTTACATTTCCAGCAAACTCAAAGCGTTTCGAAATCATTCGGGGTATCAATCATTTCATTCCGATCGGAAAGCGAGCGACACAATTTTTCTTTTTTTCTTTTTTTTGAGGCCACCCAGTTCGCGAGGCAATCCGACGTGTCTCAAAGCGTTGTCAGACACGACGATAATAAGTGTCTCCCGGAATGGCGGCTAACATCAAAGGCGCCAGTCGCGTTCTTGGTCGGCGCGAAGTCGCGAGTCACAGATACGCGGTCGCGCCCAATGGGAACGCGTCTGTATGCACACGTCCCTGCTACGTCTCTTAATGGTTCCCTCACAATTGTCGTTTCGCAATCGCGTGAATCCTCTGCGGAGTGGGGCAGTATCTGAAGAAAAAAAAGAAACAATTGCCAGCCATTTTTGTCAGATTCGGAGAACGAGGTAACATACTACGAGTTGTATCGTGAGATCGTGTCGATAATAAAATATTATTGTATTCGTGAAAAATTGAACATGGATCGAATGTAATTCTAGAATACCGATGATCTCTTGATTACTGATTGATTTGGTTTGTTCGATCAGTGATTACGATTTGGTAACATTTTGAAATGGTTTGTAACCATTTTTTGGTGTGTGGTACACATAACCAGCTCCATAGTTGTGGGACATGATTTAGTACAGTTTTGATCATTTTCAGTATAGTGATTATTTAATCGTAAAGTGAATTATAATATAAAAATAGTATACTGTTTAACAGAGATTAAGAAATGGAATGTTATATTTTTGGGAAGTAAGGAACTTTGGAGTATTATAATTTTAGGAGTTTAAAAACTTTGAAATATTTTATTTTTGACATAAATATTATTTTCTTTGTACTTAAAAAGGGTTAAATTTAAACTACGTTCTCTGTTCAAATTGTGAGCTATTGTGGACCATATTTTTTTTTTTCGAATATGTATTATAGCAGTTTAAATTATTACATTTTTCTCCTCGTTAGCTACAAATTACGAAGAAATCGCTGATACTCGCTTTTAGAACCAACTACCTAGGTAATTATTATAAAACTCGTTAAATAAATTAAATATCACAAGATTAACAATTGTTAACTTTCTTTAGGAAAAGTATACGAACTTCTGTAAAATTCACGAAACCTTCGTTTATGTTACGAATTACCAATAAAATTCTTTATTTTTTCAATTATTCTAAGACTTCGCAGATTGAAACATAAACTCATCATTTCATGTTACTGCCATATCATTTCTTCTACCCTCGATTAATATATTGACGAAATAAACGGATATTATTCAAAGAATTCTGTATTTATCGAGATGTTTCACAATCTTCATTTTATATTTTTAATCCACCGTCGAACGTTAATAAAGTACAATTCCGTAATTGCGGCACTTTATTGTTCATCGTTATCAGTTGCACTTGTTAACACGCAGATAACGGGATTATTTTCTAAATGGTTGATGATAATCAAAACAGCGCGCAGCTAGTGAATCACATTCGACGTTTCATTGAAATTTTTCCTTTTCTATATTTTCAAACCCATTCGTTTAATTAAAACAATTTTATACTTTTGTTTATCGTCGTTCAAGAATCACAGACAAATATTTATTGTTACAATATTAAAACAAACCAGGAAAGTTGTTATCTCAATTATATCTGGTATTACACTTAAAATCCAATCGCACTGTACGCGTCAGATTTGTAACATTTGAGCTCAAATATTAGAAATAATCGTAACAATTGAGTCAAAGTACTGCAAGGGGTTAATACCGAAACAACAAATATTCAGCTCTGATTAACGCATCTGTCGTCAGTGGCGGCTCGTGGCTCGAACTCGTGTAGGTGCTGCAAGTTTCGAAACGTGCAAGACAAGATGAGCTTTTATTACTTTTTATCCAAAATAGAAGTGCATAAGATTGTCGATGCAATTGGGGGTGCCGCGGCTCCGCAATACCTATAACCGCTCCTGGTTAAAGGGTTAAAAACGCTGTGAACGGGGCTTAATCGGGGAAAGGGCCCGCGGAAAGGCAACAGTTCGCTCGCATAATAGGCATAGGACGAACCAGAGAGGAATCGTCGACCAAAGCCGCACCTTGTGCCGGCCACGTATGTATGCGACGTGCACACGTCGTAATGCTACGCCCGCAAACGAACCGGGCAACTAAGCTTACTACGACCGCTTTCACCACGATCCTCCACCCCCGTCTGGTAGATTCGAATCTGGAATTCGTTCCCTCGAAATTGATAAAAACTAGGAATTTTTCAACAGGTTGAGGACCTGTGGGTACCGAGAAAGGTATTCGACGGCTAAAAAAGCGAAACGAATGTATAACGAATATAGTATAATAATAATTTTGTATAATTAGCAGAAAGGTAGCTTATTTTTAATTTTCTTCTGATCATAGTACAACTTTCAATACTTCAACCGGGCTGTAGAGGAAATAATTTTAATTAACCCTTTGATTATTGTTAGCGCTTATAGACGTTTTGAAAGAACTTTCGTCCTGTACTGAAAGCGTCTTTAGGCGTCCAACTAGTTTTGTCGATTATAAAGCATTCTCGCTGCCAAATTTTCGACAGAAATCATTTCATACGTGTTATTGGTAACTATTTAAATTCTTTAAGTGCCACTATTATCTATTCGCTTCGCAACGAAAAATTAAAAAAAAAAAAACTATTTGCATAAAAATTCACAAAACGACCATATTAATCTATAAAACTTGACTGAAAAGATTAGATTTTTGACTTCTCACTTCTGTCACATACTTGGGATTAAAATGAAGGTATAATTGAATTTTGAAAGTACTTGCCATTATTTTCTATTGGTCATCGATCTTTCAATAACATAAAAAGCGAGTATTTATTTAGTAATATTAAACTGTTAACAATAGACTATAATTTTTGCATATTCTTAATACGACACGTAACACTTGCTGCGATATTATCACGTTGACTGCCGCGTCACCCATATTCGGGTGACACTTGAATTCCCATAGAAATCTGTCGTTTACAGTATTAATATCCTTTCGATCACTTCATTAGAAATCGTCGTATTAGGTAGTCCAAATTCTGAATAATAGAAATGACGAAAAATTGTAAGAATAATAGATGAAATTTGATCAAAATAAATGCTTTGCCCGACCAAATTTTCAGCGCCTTTAGCGTGGCAGTCAAGGTGTTAATAGACAAATGTAAAAGCTGTTTTGATATCTTTGTAAATGAAAGTTGATAACGCATCCGATTCCATCGAAACTCCAGCATAATGGCTGAGAAACGTAGATAACTTTTGTACGGTAGAAGCACGCGTATGTGTAATGGTGGCTCAACCACTTGAGATTTGAGTATGCAAATTTCCCCGAAGCGTGTCGAAGACAGATAAGAAGCCCAGGTGTGTCTTCTGTTTGCCGATCGAAGAAACACTTTTGTTGGGCCGACAAGATATCGTCGTAGTGACAACTCAGATATCGAATAACGTTTAATTTCAACTGTCAGTTTCGTTCTTCTATAAAAATTGATTTTTTTTATACATAATTTATTCCGGTAGAATCTTGGTTCAAACATTAGATCTGTGTAATTTCAAATATCCGAATTATTTTGATAATAAGAAAAATATTAGAAATTATTCGAGGATCTGAATTCTATCGATATTCGAGTATTTGAAATTTTGCAATTGTAATTCTAACGCGTATACCAAGGAACACCATAAGCTTCCATAGGGAAATTGGTGACATAGGGATTATATCGTCTACGATATATATCGGTACTCCCACCTTGCAACAATGAAAAAACAAATACATGAAAATTATGAGCTTTCATATTTCGCAAATTAAAAATTTTGAGCTCGTCAAAGTAAGCAGGAATTTAAAAATTTCAATAGGAGGGTTCATTGACTTGTTAATAACTATTATCCCACTGGTGTTATTAATTTCGTCAAATGTATATTTTTCAGTTTTCAGTATTTATTCCGTAATTTCGCCCACAAATATCACTTTGTTTCTCTTTTTACGTTTTCGTGTAAATCTTTGTCGCGGACCGGAAGACGTGTGGACGGTAGTGTATATTGCCGTGCATTTAGGTTGTCGCGCGCCGCTGACAGAAGAGGGATTTGCCTACGGCGCTTTACCGGATTTACCGAGACACCTCGTGAAACACGCCCATGTTTGACTTCATCTTTTGAACCGGGCCGAAATTTTCACAGAAACTCACCGCCGCCGCGCCGTCGGCCGCGTGCAACGGCGACTAACGTCAAGAACGTCCCCGGACGATACAGGTGGGTCCGACTTATCGTGCCGCGTTAACGACGTGCCGGCGGAATACATAGATTGTTTGTCGATTTTTCACTACACCTCTCGTGCTATAAAGCCGGCTGCGAGTGCTCGTAAAACCAGCCAGACCTGGTACACAATCGCATTTATTCTGACACAGATTCACCCGCGAGCCGTGATCGCTATTGAAATCGTATCGCGGAGCAAACTTGTCCGATATGATTGGTGCAGACAAAATCTAAAATACCGAATTGAAATCATTAGAGTGCGGATAATAGAAATATAATTTAGTTCTCTTTCATGCGTGTTGCCCATATGAAGGATTCTGTTCCATTTTTCAGGTTTTTAATCCATTGGTATACAAGGACGTCTTGGATACGTTGTGTATTTTGTTGCTTTGAACGAATTTTTAATATTCTAAATTATCATTGAAATTTAATTATTCCTTATTAATTTTAAGGTAATTGGCATTGAAGTATGATGAAAATTAATGGTATTTTTTGGTTACATGGAATTTCATTTGATTCGTATGTCGAGGGGTTAATTATTACCTTAAGCCGTTCGAAATTTCATTGGAATATCCTTGTATTCTCCTAAAGTTTAGGTCATTATTGCCTACGGCTCCACTGTTTGAGGGTTGATTAGAAGTGCTCTGTTAGGAATTATGGGCAATAGAAATAATACAACACCTTAAAAATAGTAGCTGAAGTTAGTTAGAAATATATAGCCACACAGATAGTGTCGGTCTCAGATGCAGCTATATAATTACACGTAAAGTAATTGATTTCCTTAAGTACACAGGATGATCCATTTGACGTTTCGCACTCAATCAGTTCCCAAACTATAACTTGTTTTAATTAAAATTCGTTTTTACGAGACCCCTGCACTGGAGTAGCCCTCTAAAAAGGTAGAAGATTTTATGTTAAAACCTGTAATTTTCAAAAAACCGTAACAGTATGCTTATAAAATATATAATATTTGTTTTTCAAAAATTATAGTTTATTTTTCTCGTGTGAGGAAATAATATTAACTTTAAAACTTGTTTAATAATGTATAAAGTTATCAATTCATCAGTGACGCTAGCAATGGTGGAATCGTAAAAAGAGGAAAGATCATATTATTATATAATAATCAATTTACCATCGTCAAACCTCTATTTTTAATGTTTTTTTAAATTTTATTCCAGGCGCGCCCCGAAAATAGTACAGGTAGTACCATCTAACAGAAAATGGCCGAACTAACAAAACGGATAATTCCATTCCCCGACGAGGTACTGTTAAGGGGCTAGATCCGGATAAGGTAGAGAGTCGACGTTACCGCCAAATTTAATACAAAATATAGGTTAGCGGGAATCGACTTTTCGTCCTTATGTGAGAATATTTTCGCCTGTAAAAGGGCTCATTGGAAAGACGATAATCAAATAGAGCGAGCGGCTGCCGTGGTTTAATATGATTTTGTTGATATTTGATAATATGAGTGTTAGAAACTGAGCAAAAATCGGCAATTACACATCGGTCAAATTAAACTATTTTTTTGTCATTGAAAGATTATTCTTCTTCAGCGCGCTAGATTTAATGTTTAACTACACACTAAAATAGGTTTTGTCTTGATTCTCTCTGAAATAAAGTCAAATAGCCGATTCCCGTATAGCTGTATCTCAACGGCCATACAATTCCTTTTAGATGTGGAACCGTAATGTAATTTGACACATCCGTACATGCATGTATGCTCGACTACATGTATATACATATGTATGAATCAAAATTCATGCGACTCGCGCTTGACTTGGCTGCTGAATAGTCTGTATCTACAATTATTAATTTTCTTATCATTCTTGTCCAAAACTTCTGAACACGTGACTTCCTGTTAAATTGACGTACTGTGAAAATGGATTACAAAAATTAGACTATTCCTTTTTAAAAAGTGTTGGTAACCTCTACTTTTTTTCTCTTTTAACCCGCTGACGATAGTACGTTCATTTTTATTTATTCGAATGTCGATTCGAATGATTCGAACTATTCGAACTATTCGAACTATTCGAACTATTCGAACTATTCGAACTATTCGAACTATTCGAACTATTCGAACTATTCGAACTATTCGAACTATTCGAACTATTCGAACTATTCGAACTATTCGAACTATTCGAACTATTCGAACTATTCGAACTATTCGAACTATTCGAACTATTCGAACTATTCGAACTATTCGAACTATTCGAACTATTCGAACGTCGATTCGAACGATTCGAACGTTGATTCGAACTCTCGATTCGAACGCTAGGTTTAATGTTTAACTACACACTAAAATAGGTTTTGTCTTGATTCTCTCTGAAATAAAGTCAAATAGCCGATTCGAACGATTCGAACGTCGATTCGAACGTCGATTCGAACTATTCGAACTATTCGAACTATTCGAACTATTCGAACTATTCGAACTATTCGAACTATTCGAACTATTCGAACTATTCGAACTATTCGAACTATTCGAACGATTCGAACGTCGATTCGAACTATTCGAACTATTCGAACTATTCGAACTATTCGAACTATTCGAACTATTCGAACTATTCGAACTATTCGAACTATTCGAACTATTCGAACTATTCGAACTATTCGAACTATTCGAACGTCGATTCGAACGATTCGAACGTCGATTCGAACTCTCGATTCGAACGCTAGGTTTAATGTTTAACTACACACTAAAATAGGTTTTGTCTTGATTCTCTCTGAAATAAAGTCAAATAGCCGATTCGAACGATTCGAACGTCGATTCGAACGTCGATTCGAACTATTCGAACTATTCGAACTATTCGAACTATTCGAACTATTCGAACTATTCGAACTATTCGAACGATTCGAACGTCGATTCGAACTCTCGATTCGAACGCTAGGTTTAATGTTTAACTACACACTAAAATAGGTTTTGTCTTGATTCTCTCTGAAATAAAGTCAAATAGCCGATTCGAACGATTCGAACGTCGATTCGAACTATTCGAACTATTCGAACTATTCGAACTATTCGAACTATTCGAACTATTCGAACTATTCGAACTATTCGAACTATTCGAACTATTCGAACTATTCGAACTATTCGAACTATTCGAACTATTCGAACGTCGATTCGAACGATTCGAACGTCGATTCGAACGATTCGAACGTCGATTCGAACTCTCGATTCGAACGCTAGGTTTAATGTTTAACTACACACTAAAATAGGTTTTGTCTTGATTCTCTCTGAAATAAAGTCAAATAGCCGATTCGAACGATTCGAACGTCGATTCGAACGTCGATTCGAACTATTCGAACTATTCGAACTATTCGAACTATTCGAACTATTCGAACGATTCGAACGTCGATTCGAACTCTCGATTCGAACGCTAGGTTTAATGTTTAACTACACACTAAAATAGGTTTTGTCTTGATTCTCTCTGAAATAAAGTCAAATAGCCGATTCGAACGATTCGAACGTCGATTCGAACTATTCGAACTATTCGAACTATTCGAACTATTCGAACTATTCGAACGTCGATTCGAACGATTCGAACGTCGATTCGAACTCTCGATTCGAACGCTAGGTTTAATGTTTAACTACACACTAAAATAGGTTTTGTCTTGATTCTCTCTGAAATAAAGTCAAATAGCCGATTCGAACTATTCGAACTATTCGAACTATTCGAACTATTCGAACTATTCGAACTATTCGAACTATTCGAACTATTCGAACTATTCGAACTATTCGAACTATTCGAACTATTCGAACTATTCGAACTATTCGAACTATTCGAACTATTCGAACTATTCGAACTATTCGAACTATTCGAACTATTCGAACTATTCGAACTATTCGAACTATTCGAACTATTCGAACTATTCGAACGTCGATTCGAACGATTCGAACGTCGATTCGAACTCTCGATTCGAACGCTAGGTTTAATGTTTAACTACACACTAAAATAGGTTTTGTCTTGATTCTCTCTGAAATAAAGTCAAATAGCCGATTCGAACGATTCGAACGTCGATTCGAACGTCGATTCGAACTATTCGAACTATTCGAACTATTCGAACTATTCGAACTATTCGAACGATTCGAACGTCGATTCGAACTCTCGATTCGAACGCTAGGTTTAATGTTTAACTACACACTAAAATAGGTTTTGTCTTGATTCTCTCTGAAATAAAGTCAAATAGCCGATTCGAACGATTCGAACGTCGATTCGAACTATTCGAACTATTCGAACTATTCGAACTATTCGAACTATTCGAACTATTCGAACTATTCGAACTATTCGAACTATTCGAACTATTCGAACTATTCGAACTATTCGAACTATTCGAACTATTCGAACTATTCGAACTATTCGAACTATTCGAACTATTCGAACTATTCGAACTATTCGAACTATTCGAACTATTCGAACTATTCGAACTATTCGAACTATTCGAACTATTCGAACTATTCGAACTATTCGAACTATTCGAACTATTCGAACTATTCGAACTATTCGAACTATTCGAACTATTCGAACGTCGATTCGAACGATTCGAACGTCGATTCGAACTCTCGATTCGAACGCTAGGTTTAATGTTTAACTACACACTAAAATAGGTTTTGTCTTGATTCTCTCTGAAATAAAGTCAAATAGCCGATTCGAACGATTCGAACGTCGATTCGAACTATTCGAACTATTCGAACTATTCGAACTATTCGAACTATTCGAACTATTCGAACTATTCGAACTATTCGAACTATTCGAACTATTCGAACTATTCGAACTATTCGAACTATTCGAACGTCGATTCGAACGATTCGAACGTCGATTCGAACTCTCGATTCGAACGCTAGGTTTAATGTTTAACTACACACTAAAATAGGTTTTGTCTTGATTCTCTCTGAAATAAAGTCAAATAGCCGATTCGAACGATTCGAACGTCGATTCGAACGTCGATTCGAACTATTCGAACTATTCGAACTATTCGAACTATTCGAACTATTCGAACTATTCGAACTATTCGAACTATTCGAACTATTCGAACTATTCGAACTATTCGAACTATTCGAACTATTCGAACTATTCGAACTATTCGAACGATTCGAACGTCGATTCGAACTATTCGAACTATTCGAACTATTCGAACTATTCGAACTATTCGAACTATTCGAACTATTCGAACTATTCGAACTATTCGAACTATTCGAACTATTCGAACTATTCGAACGTCGATTCGAACGATTCGAACGTCGATTCGAACTCTCGATTCGAACGCTAGGTTTAATGTTTAACTACACACTAAAATAGGTTTTGTCTTGATTCTCTCTGAAATAAAGTCAAATAGCCGATTCGAACGATTCGAACGTCGATTCGAACGTCGATTCGAACTATTCGAACTATTCGAACTATTCGAACTATTCGAACTATTCGAACGATTCGAACGTCGATTCGAACTCTCGATTCGAACGCTAGGTTTAATGTTTAACTACACACTAAAATAGGTTTTGTCTTGATTCTCTCTGAAATAAAGTCAAATAGCCGATTCGAACGATTCGAACGTCGATTCGAACTATTCGAACTATTCGAACTATTCGAACTATTCGAACTATTCGAACTATTCGAACTATTCGAACTATTCGAACTATTCGAACTATTCGAACTATTCGAACTATTCGAACTATTCGAACTATTCGAACTATTCGAACTATTCGAACTATTCGAACTATTCGAACTATTCGAACGTCGATTCGAACGATTCGAACGTCGATTCGAACTCTCGATTCGAACGCTAGGTTTAATGTTTAACTACACACTAAAATAGGTTTTGTCTTGATTCTCTCTGAAATAAAGTCAAATAGCCGATTCGAACGATTCGAACGTCGATTCGAACGTCGATTCGAACTATTCGAACTATTCGAACTATTCGAACTATTCGAACTATTCGAACTATTCGAACTATTCGAACGATTCGAACGTCGATTCGAACTCTCGATTCGAACGCTAGGTTTAATGTTTAACTACACACTAAAATAGGTTTTGTCTTGATTCTCTCTGAAATAAAGTCAAATAGCCGATTCGAACGATTCGAACGTCGATTCGAACTATTCGAACTATTCGAACTATTCGAACTATTCGAACTATTCGAACGTCGATTCGAACGATTCGAACGTCGATTCGAACTCTCGATTCGAACGCTAGGTTTAATGTTTAACTACACACTAAAATAGGTTTTGTCTTGATTCTCTCTGAAATAAAGTCAAATAGCCGATTCGAACTATTCGAACTATTCGAACTATTCGAACTATTCGAACTATTCGAACTATTCGAACTATTCGAACTATTCGAACTATTCGAACTATTCGAACTATTCGAACTATTCGAACTATTCGAACTATTCGAACTATTCGAACTATTCGAACTATTCGAACTATTCGAACTATTCGAACTATTCGAACTATTCGAACTATTCGAACTATTCGAACTATTCGAACTATTCGAACTATTCGAACTATTCGAACTATTCGAACTATTCGAACTATTCGAACTATTCGAACTATTCGAACGTCGATTCGAACGATTCGAACGTCGATTCGAACTCTCGATTCGAACGCTAGGTTTAATGTTTAACTACACACTAAAATAGGTTTTGTCTTGATTCTCTCTGAAATAAAGTCAAATAGCCGATTCGAACGATTCGAACGTCGATTCGAACTATTCGAACTATTCGAACTATTCGAACTATTCGAACTATTCGAACTATTCGAACTATTCGAACTATTCGAACGTCGATTCGAACGATTCGAACGTCGATTCGAACTCTCGATTCGAACGCTAGGTTTAATGTTTAACTACACACTAAAATAGGTTTTGTCTTGATTCTCTCTGAAATAAAGTCAAATAGCCGATTCGAACGATTCGAACGTCGATTCGAACGTCGATTCGAACTATTCGAACTATTCGAACTATTCGAACTATTCGAACTATTCGAACTATTCGAACTATTCGAACTATTCGAACTATTCGAACGATTCGAACGTCGATTCGAACTCTCGATTCGAACGCTAGGTTTAATGTTTAACTACACACTAAAATAGGTTTTGTCTTGATTCTCTCTGAAATAAAGTCAAATAGCCGATTCGAACTATTCGAACTATTCGAACTATTCGAACTATTCGAACTATTCGAACTATTCGAACTATTCGAACTATTCGAACTATTCGAACTATTCGAACTATTCGAACTATTCGAACTATTCGAACTATTCGAACTATTCGAACTATTCGAACTATTCGAACTATTCGAACTATTCGAACTATTCGAACTATTCGAACTATTCGAACTATTCGAACTATTCGAACTATTCGAACTATTCGAACTATTCGAACTATTCGAACTATTCGAACTATTCGAACTATTCGAACTATTCGAACTATTCGAACTATTCGAACTATTCGAACTATTCGAACTATTCGAACTATTCGAACGTCGATTCGAACGATTCGAACGTTGATTCGAACTCTCGATTCGAACGCTAGGTTTAATGTTTAACTACACACTAAAATAGGTTTTGTCTTGATTCTCTCTGAAATAAAGTCAAATAGCCGATTCGAACGATTCGAACGTCGATTCGAACGTCGATTCGAACTGTTCGAACTATTCGAACTATTCGAACTATTCGAACTATTCGAACTATTCGAACTATTCGAACTATTCGAACTATTCGAACTATTCGAACTATTCGAACGTCGATTCGAACGATTCGAACGTCGATTCGAACTCTCGATTCGAACGCTAGGTTTAATGTTTAACTACACACTAAAATAGGTTTTGTCTTGATTCTCTCTGAAATAAAGTCAAATAGCCGATTCGAACGATTCGAACGTCGATTCGAACGTCGATTCGAACGATTCGAACGTCGATTCGAACGTCGATTCGAACTATTCGAACTATTCGAACTATTCGAACTATTCGAACTATTCGAACTATTCGAACTATTCGAACTATTCGAACTATTCGAACTATTCGAACTATTCGAACTATTCGAACTATTCGAACTATTCGAACTATTCGAACTATTCGAACTATTCGAACTATTCGAACTATTCGAACTATTCGAACTATTCGAACTATTCGAACTATTCGAACTATTCGAACTATTCGAACTATTCGAACTATTCGAACTATTCGAACTATTCGAACTATTCGAACTATTCGAACTATTCGAACTATTCGAACTATTCGAACTATTCGAACTATTCGAACTATTCGAACTATTCGAACGTCGATTCGAACGATTCGAACGTCGATTCGAACTCTCGATTCGAACGCTAGGTTTAATGTTTAACTACACACTAAAATAGGTTTTGTCTTGATTCTCTCTGAAATAAAGTCAAATAGCCGATTCGAACGATTCGAACGTCGATTCGAACTATTCGAACTATTCGAACTATTCGAACTATTCGAACTATTCGAACTATTCGAACTATTCGAACTATTCGAACTATTCGAACTATTCGAACTATTCGAACTATTCGAACTATTCGAACTATTCGAACTATTCGAACTATTCGAACGTCGATTCGAACGATTCGAACGTCGATTCGAACTCTCGATTCGAACGCTAGGTTTAATGTTTAACTACACACTAAAATAGGTTTTGTCTTGATTCTCTCTGAAATAAAGTCAAATAGCCGATTCGAACGATTCGAACGTCGATTCGAACGTCGATTCGAACTATTCGAACTATTCGAACTATTCGAACTATTCGAACTATTCGAACTATTCGAACTATTCGAACGATTCGAACGTCGATTCGAACTCTCGATTCGAACGCTAGGTTTAATGTTTAACTACACACTAAAATAGGTTTTGTCTTGATTCTCTCTGAAATAAAGTCAAATAGCCGATTCGAACTATTCGAACTATTCGAACTATTCGAACTATTCGAACTATTCGAACTATTCGAACTATTCGAACTATTCGAACTATTCGAACTATTCGAACTATTCGAACTATTCGAACTATTCGAACTATTCGAACTATTCGAACTATTCGAACTATTCGAACTATTCGAACTATTCGAACGTCGATTCGAACGATTCGAACGTCGATTCGAACTCTCGATTCGAACGCTAGGTTTAATGTTTAACTACACACTAAAATAGGTTTTGTCTTGATTCTCTCTGAAATAAAGTCAAATAGCCGATTCGAACGATTCGAACGTCGATTCGAACGTCGATTCGAACTATTCGAACTATTCGAACTATTCGAACTATTCGAACTATTCGAACTATTCGAACTATTCGAACGATTCGAACGTCGATTCGAACTCTCGATTCGAACGCTAGGTTTAATGTTTAACTACACACTAAAATAGGTTTTGTCTTGATTCTCTCTGAAATAAAGTCAAATAGCCGATTCGAACGATTCGAACGTCGATTCGAACTATTCGAACTATTCGAACTATTCGAACTATTCGAACTATTCGAACTATTCGAACTATTCGAACTATTCGAACGTCGATTCGAACGATTCGAACGTCGATTCGAACTCTCGATTCGAACGCTAGGTTTAATGTTTAACTACACACTAAAATAGGTTTTGTCTTGATTCTCTCTGAAATAAAGTCAAATAGCCGATTCGAACTATTCGAACTATTCGAACTATTCGAACTATTCGAACTATTCGAACTATTCGAACTATTCGAACTATTCGAACTATTCGAACTATTCGAACTATTCGAACTATTCGAACTATTCGAACTATTCGAACTATTCGAACTATTCGAACTATTCGAACTATTCGAACTATTCGAACTATTCGAACTATTCGAACTATTCGAACTATTCGAACTATTCGAACTATTCGAACTATTCGAACTATTCGAACTATTCGAACTATTCGAACTATTCGAACTATTCGAACTATTCGAACTATTCGAACTATTCGAACTATTCGAACTATTCGAACTATTCGAACTATTCGAACTATTCGAACTATTCGAACTATTCGAACTATTCGAACTATTCGAACTATTCGAACTATTCGAACTATTCGAACTATTCGAACTATTCGAACTATTCGAACTATTCGAACTATTCGAACGTCGATTCGAACGATTCGAACGTCGATTCGAACTCTCGATTCGAACGCTAGGTTTAATGTTTAACTACACACTAAAATAGGTTTTGTCTTGATTCTCTCTGAAATAAAGTCAAATAGCCGATTCGAACGATTCGAACGTCGATTCGAACTATTCGAACTATTCGAACTATTCGAACTATTCGAACTATTCGAACTATTCGAACTATTCGAACTATTCGAACTATTCGAACTATTCGAACTATTCGAACTATTCGAACTATTCGAACTATTCGAACTATTCGAACTATTCGAACTATTCGAACTATTCGAACTATTCGAACTATTCGAACTATTCGAACGTCGATTCGAACGATTCGAACGTCGATTCGAACTCTCGATTCGAACTCTAGGTTTAATGTTTAACTACACACTAAAATAGGTTTTGTCTTGATTCTCTCTGAAATAAAGTCAAATAGCCGATTCGAACGATTCGAACGTCGATTCGAACGTCGATTCGAACTATTCGAACTATTCGAACTATTCGAACTATTCGAACTATTCGAACTATTCGAACTATTCGAACGATTCGAACGTCGATTCGAACTCTCGATTCGAACGCTAGGTTTAATGTTTAACTACACACTAAAATAGGTTTTGTCTTGATTCTCTCTGAAATAAAGTCAAATAGCCGATTCGAACGATTCGAACGTCGATTCGAACTATTCGAACTATTCGAACTATTCGAACTATTCGAACTATTCGAACTATTCGAACTATTCGAACTATTCGAACTATTCGAACGTCGATTCGAACGATTCGAACGTCGATTCGAACTCTCGATTCGAACGCTAGGTTTAATGTTTAACTACACACTAAAATAGGTTTTGTCTTGATTCTCTCTGAAATAAAGTCAAATAGCCGATTCGAACTATTCGAACTATTCGAACTATTCGAACTATTCGAACTATTCGAACTATTCGAACTATTCGAACTATTCGAACTATTCGAACTATTCGAACTATTCGAACTATTCGAACTATTCGAACTATTCGAACTATTCGAACTATTCGAACTATTCGAACTATTCGAACTATTCGAACTATTCGAACTATTCGAACTATTCGAACTATTCGAACTATTCGAACTATTCGAACTATTCGAACTATTCGAACGTCGATTCGAACGATTCGAACGATTCGAACGTCGATTCGAACGATTCGAACGTCGATTCGAACTCTCGATTCGTACGTCGATTCGAACTCTCGATTCGAACGTCGATTCGAACTCTCGATTCGAACGTCGATTCGAACTCTCGATTCGAACGTCGATTCGAACTCTCGATTCGAACGTCGATTCGAACTCTCGATTCGAACGTCGATTCGAACTCTCGATTCGAACGTCGATTCGAACTCTCGATTCGAACGTCGATTCGAACTCTCGATTCGAACGTCGATTCGAACTCTCGATTCGAACTATTCGAACTATTCGAACTATTCGAACTATTCGAACTATTCGAACTATTCCCCGAATGAATCATTCGTATCATTCGAATCGACATTCATACCTTGTATGTAGATTTCCTTTTTATCGATAAAAATTTATTATTTTAAATTTTCAAGGTTTTTAATTGACACGCTATAAATATATTTTATTTTGTTCATTTTTTTCTCATTGGACAAGTTTTATTAACAAATAACTAATTACAGAATTACCGAATTATTATATAGCTTTAGGGAAGAGGGTTGAAACATTTCTTATATAAAATGACACAAGTGTAACGGACGATTAAATTAACGGTGACACCGACCACACCTACAAGTAATTGTATATGTAAGGAGGTGTAATGTTATAAACGTAACTTTGTATTTTATCCTGTATCAACTTTGGTCGCGTCCTTAGACTGTTTTTTACTTAAAACCAGATCGTATAAAAACAGTTGAATATATTAAAATCTTTGTGGGAGTTTTATTTTTAATCATTTTTTCGATTTTATTTAGAGCGCCCCGAAAACGGTACATGTGGCGCCGTTTAGCAATACACGGTGGAACTAAGAGAACAGAAAATCGTCAGTGGCCAAAATAACTTTTCGGCTTTTTTGGTATCTACTTCGTATTCCGCAATCAAACTGACAAAATTTATTTTTGTAACTATTTCATTAATGTTTGACGCGTTCCCGTAATCCTATTTGAATCTTCGAGCAATCGTGTAAGTGCTGCCGACGGGAAATCCGGGATACAATTCATACGACACATGTCGATAAAATGAACTGTTATCACTAAAATTATAAATATTTATAATCATAATTCTTGCCACCAAGAGTTCGAAAGTATAATAATTATCTTTTAGAAGTATAGTGATTAGAAAAGAAATTCACAAAATGTGCAGACCCAAATTTATAAAAACAATATATTTCAATATACATATATATAAGATTGTAAAATTAAGAATTGTTAACAAAATAAATGATAGAACGATCCAAAACAAGAACCAAGGTTTGCAATTCCTACTTTGCCGACTACCAACTTAGTTGGTTTGAAATTAAATTAAAAAAGTATAATTAATATTAAATTAACGATAATTAAATTAATCAATGATTTTCCACCTGAGAATTGTAATGAAATACACTCCAACAATCATAATAATTTCATTAAGAAATAATAATTACGTAAAATTAGTATAGAAATCAAAGCACATTTGTAATTTATAACTATAATAATTATTACAAAAGCCTTAACAAATGATATTTCGATTAAATAGCAATATTTGTTCCGTACAATTAATATCATGTGGAAACGTGTATAATCATTGAAAAAAAGTTTTGAAATCCATGCACGCGAAAAAGTTACAAAAATAATAAATATAATGAAAATTTAGTCGATAAATAAGGATGATGTTAGAGGTTGTATTGAAACACACTTGTATAGGGTAATCTCACGGTCGGGTTCAGGTAAGCCAGTTATGCGTGGCCGCTAAGCCGACGAGGTAAACAAATCGCGAAGCACCTCGATCCTTTTCGTATTAACGGCTCGAGGGTCAAATTAAACTAGTGTTGCCACGTCTGCCGAAGGGTTCACATCTTCTTGAGAATTTTATATCGGTACGAATTTTCAGATCGTGCATTCGTGCATGTGGTCATGTATGTGTTACCGTGTGTGTGTCGAATATGTATGCTCATGCTATTGCACATCTGTATGGGGGTGTGGTACTATATTTCCTGGTATGGGATCCCATGTGACTGTACATGTGTATTATTGAATTTTCTGATATAATTCTCGTAGTTATACATGCTTCTTTCATACATTTATTTATAGAATAAAATATTGATAAAATTAGAATTGCTTGTTTGGATGTATATGAATTCGTGAGTAGTTTCATGTAAAATACAAAACAATTTACACGATTCGAAATATAATTTGTTAACAGAAGTTCGTTAACCTTTGCAATTATTAAATTTCAGAAGAGAGTTCGATCTGGATGGACCAGACCTACTACCAATCACACGATGGACACTAATGGACAATGGTACCAGAAAGGCTGATGATCCTGGTTCATTCCCGAGTCATTCCTGGGTCAACTCAAAGACGCATAGCGGTTGCAGTGGTGCAAGTCAACGAACGGTGAGTCGCATGCTTTATGGTTCCTCCGATTCCCATCATGTCGTAGGATGAAAGGTCCGAAACGACACGGGGGTCGGTTGTAATTTTTTATCTTTCGAAGCGAACATAGTGACCACGAATATCATTGTGCTATTGTATAATGGTATTCGTGAAAATTGTTTTTCTATGTTTCATTTGTTAGCACAGGATAGGATTTTCTTGTACATCGCGAGTAGATTTTCATACAAATAGATATATGTTGAATTCAAAATTATAAAAAGAATTTCACAGTAATTCAAATACACTATTCCACTTTTATACGAGTATACATATGTGCAAGAAAATATTTCGCGACGAGTGAATTTTGATATCAAAGAGATAATTACAAATGTTTTCAATCATATAGTGTTTTACTTTGATATTGGAATTTCTCGAAAATCAAACGGTCGATATATTGTATATGCATCTATTAAATTATTCTTTCATGTTTAAAAGTAGAATACATTTTTCATTATACGTCGAGTCCAACTTTGATATCCGTATTTTTCAAGAAGTTAACAGTTTCAATAAAGTTCCTATTAAAGAATTCTTTATTTTACAAATTTCAATTTATTTCTTATCAACGATCTCGAAAGTTTACTTTGAGCAATTATTAGTAGCGATACTTCTTAGTTCAGGATTTTCAGGACACGAATAAAGGAGGCTATATGCCGAAGAGCCCCGGCAAATGCCAAAGAAGAGGGGAACTACTAATGGCTGTCCATCTTCGCATGGAGAGTCATTTCTGACACTATGTTCGCTAATTTTTTGTGTTTTGCATGCTGTAGTCTGAACGGTACAAACAGTACCGTGAAACACTGAGCTCGACATTTTACGAGCTTTCCAAAATGAGAAAGTAAATAACTGTTTAAAAAAAACAGAATACCTATAGCTTTGTAGTATTCAAACAAACGTACGCGATTAATTTCCAACTATAAAAGCCTAAACAAAATTCAATTGCCTCTAAAATTAATAAATCAATAATAGAGATGTTAATAATCAATAAATTAATAATATTCCATCGTTAGAAACAATTTTAGTTCTCAATGTTTCTCAAAATGTATAAGAAATGCATATTAAAATTACCAAAAATTCAAACAGCTGTAAACGGAGTACTGTTTCAAATGTTTGCATAAAATGATATTCGTAAGAAAGTAGAATGTTCCCGCTTTAACACAGTTTCCTTTTTGTATTAATATCTTTATTCATTCCGGAAATATCGTCGTTTAAAGACAACCGTAACTTTTGCTAGTTTGTTGTCGCTTTCTCACTCGCACCCCAGTCAACTGACCGGTCACGTGGTAGACGTTTATTTTGACTTTAACCCTTCTACGATTATTATTACTATTACTACTACTATTAGTATATAACCCTTTTACTATTACCGTTAGTGATAATAAATCCCCCCTACGCATCGGGCACCATACAAACTTTGAACTCAGAAATTGATTAGGGTATCGCGTTGCAACAAAGTGTGTTATTAACTACACACTTTCCTTTACCTTCATAGCTAACTATGATGTAAAATTCTGCTTGTTCTTTATATTTATTTTCAGGTTGTTTTACAATATCTGAAACATCAGACAATTGTCTCAGGCATTAATATCATCCTGAGATTGTAATACAAATTCTGTTTTGTGATTCTAGGATATTATTTTTAAATACATTGTTATTCCATTAGCTTTCTTCGAAGAAAGAGAGCAATGTTAGGTACCATTTCGATTCTTTGAGAATGAGTATCTTTATCTGATTTTCATTCCCTTTCTTTATGCGAATAAACGAATCTTTCGTGGATGATTTTTGGGAGGGTTTTAAACGAACAATCGTTCTACTATTGGCATTCTGAAATTTGCATACTTGCATATTTTATTTTAGATCTGATGGTATAAACAACTGTGAGTTTATGAATTATATTATATTACGAGAAGGTACTTGTTACTTTGGACGTACGAGTTTTCCTTACTCGGCTTTACCAGCTTCCCCATCCCCTGTATTACCGTGGCTATTATTATGACTTATAGGTTAAAAGACCACACCAAAATTTACAACTACATTAAATTAATGATACCGTTTATATATTCGAAGATAGTCCCACTGACAAACCAAACAATATTTCAATTATACCGATATTTCCTTATTTCATCGTGTTAGCTAAATGTTAACACGTTAGTAATAATACAACCTTAAAATTTTATGAAACATATCGATAATTGTCAATCAAATATCTTTGTTAATTATAACAATCGAATATTCTTACTAATTACAAGTAATCATCTCGTTCTGCCGTCGAGGGATTTCATCGTGGTTCGTATTAACTTTCCGCTAGGTTTCGGACACTGCGCTTTTATTTATATGTAATAACTGACTTCAAATACCTATATACCGTGCGTGGGAGGAAGGGAGGGCACGGGGCGCAAGTTCTTCACCACGATACTAGATCGTGTTGGAGAACCTGCGTCATTTGTAAGCACTTTTTATTCTGATTTACACCGATCTTTCCCGACGATACGTCAATCTTTTTACCCCGCTCGTTCAAGTAGTTTTCATTTTATATCAATGTGATGAATTTCATTCATTGATTTGCATTCATTCGGTATCTTTCATGTTTGACGCGACGTGCTCGTCTTCGTGTAGGCGCGCTGCGCGTGGGCAGTCGACCATTCAGCAACTTTCGTGGTCGTAAGACATATTCCATCAATCAGTATCACATCTAAGCAGTCCCAATGGGGTTGGTTGCGCAGTGGGCATGGGGTGGAGTTGGGTCGGGATGCTGGCAAGTGCCCGTGGCGTGTGTGCAGCTTTTGTCGAATGGAAGTAACAAGACGGCCCGGCCGAGGTTGCACGCGCGTTACTCTTACTTGTTGGTACTCTCGGTTCGATTCTGCTTCATTTCCATGTAAGACACGATTCAACCACCCTTCGGCCTACGAGGGTGGGGTACTGTTGATGAAAGGTGCTGGTCACGGGGCTGTGGAATGCTCGCGAGCACGTAGTGTACACTGGATGATAATTTCGAATGAAAGTGAATTATTTTGCTTTGCTCGCGTCGTGTCGCGTACCTCTCATCTAAATTGATTCTATTATTTTTAATTTTCATTAACTTAGCTTCAAACTTCTTTATTGGCAATCAGTCGAGATAAGAGAAGTGTAATCTTAGAAGAAAAAGTTGCACGTAGGGACCTTATACCTATTATGGTTAATTAAGTTAGTGCTTAAGTCGAAATAGAACCCTTCTGTAGGTTCTTGCATTTCTATCAGTTTATTAGTATTACTTAAGTTTTAAAATTGACTTTTTAATTTCACTACATCTTGCTGTTATAACAAAGTTAAATCGCTATGCTCTTTGATTAAGTTAATATATTTTTGAAAAGAATTCTACCTTGCGTAGGGACTCTGCGTAGTCCCATAGATTAAGATACTTAATGCGTGATACTGTGGACGACTTGCTATTCTAACTTTCGTCTTCTCATTTCAAGCGATCAGTCACTCTTAGAGTCACGTTCTCCGTACCACATTTAACTTCGAGCTTTTGCTTTTGCTGCATCGAACGAATGCATTAGAGTGTAGATTCAATCTTCGCTGCGGGTCGGAGATTCTCCAAACTGTACTCCGCACGGTGTCCGGGAACCAGTTACCTCCTAGGCCTGTAAAGGAGTGCGATCAACTGAACGGTACCCCACTTGACTGGTTCACACGGCATCGTCGTGGTTCTGGGGTGGCGGGATGCTGTCGAATAGGAGTATCGTATGGGGCTGTTGCGAGTATGCAAGCTTGGGCGGACTAGCCACCTGAACAAGTTTCGCGAGCTTACAGCTAGCTTCACTCGTTGTTCTTTGTTCGACTTTAACCCGTTATTCTGTTCCGACGGCGTTTACCGCGCTGTTTCCACGAATAGCTGGTGGCAAACGTTTCGGGGACGTTGGGCAAATGGCTGGTTACTGAGCTTTATGGAGTACCGAGAGTGCGTAGTATAGGGCGGAGGATTTTCGATATCACGGGCGATTTGTTAGGGCCTTGCACGCGTCGTGTCGGATTTCGGTTAAATTAGGTTTTAGCTTTCCTTATATTACTCCAATAGTATCTTGGGGTATTTTGTCTTTTTCTTTTCGTCTCGCTTTTGTTGAGTGGCTATCGCATGAGGTAAGAAATACGCATTTTAGAATGGAAAGTTGCAATTGCGGCCCTTATACTTAATATTAAGTTTTCGTCATCAAACAACTCGCCGAGGGATTCATCGAGGGATACACTTCTTTGGTTTTATGTAGAAATCGAGGTATATTGGTAATTTACAACTATAATAGTTATTACAGATATTGTATGAGACACTTTGCGCCTTTATTTATCTATAATAAAGTGGAACCCTTCTGTAGCTTCTTGCATTTCTATCATTATATTAGTATTACTAAAGTTTAAAAGTTAACTGCTCAATTTCACTTCATCTTGCTATTATAATAAATTCATCTTGCTGTTATAATAAACTTAAATTGCTTTGCTCTTTGATTAAATTAATCTATTTTTGCGAAGGATTCTACGTTGCGTAAGGACTGTGCACAGTACCATAGATTGATACTTAATACGCGATGCTGCGCGCGACTTGCTATTCTAACATTCGTTTTCTCATTTCAAGTGTTTAGTCACTCTTAGAGTCACGTTCTCCGTATCACATTTAACTTCGAGCTTTTGCTTTTGCTGCATCTAACGAATGCATTAGAGTGTAGATTCAATCTTCGCTGCGGGTCGGAGATCGTCCAAACTGTACTCCGTATGGTGTCCGGGAACCAGTAAGCCCCTAGGCCTGTAAAGGAGGTCGTAACAACTGAACGGTACCTCACTTGACTGGTTCAGACGGAATCGTCCGTGGTCCTGGGGTGGCGGGATGCTGTCGAATAGGAGTATCGTATGGGGCTGTTGCGAGTATGCAAGCTTGGGCGGACTAGCTACCTGAACAAGTTTCGCGAGCTTACAGCTAGCTTCACTCTTTGTTCTTTGTTCGGCTTTAACCCGTTATTCTGTTCCGACGGCGTTTGCCGCGCTGTTCGCACGACTAGCTGATGGGCCGTTCCGGGGGCGTTGGGCAAATGGCGGATTACTGAGCTTTATGGAGTACCGAGTGTACGTCGTATGGGGCGGAAGATTTTCGATATCACGGGCGATTTGTTAGGGCCTTGCACGCGTCGTGTCGGATTTCGGTTAAATTAGATTTTAGCTTTCCTTATATTACTCCAATAGTATTTTGGGGTATTTTGTCTTTTGTTTTGCTCCTCGCTTTTGTTGAGTGGCTATTGCCTGAGGTAAGAACACGCAATTTTAGAATGGCAAGAATTTTTAGTTTTAAGATTATGGTATGTGTGTTTGTGTGAAGAAGATAGACTCGCCGTATGTCTATATTCTGTACGGGAAAAAGTAGAGTCAAAACTCATTTATCTCTTGATAAATGAGGTAATTGTAATGGAGGGCGGTTGGGACTTTGTGGTTAGGGCGGGTCACTTTCGCAGTCACCTCCACGTGGTGTGACCCGGTAATCGGTATCGTTTTCTAATATTTTTAGAAAGCTAATATTTACAAAAACGATATCGAGCTGAGTACTGCGATTCACGTTTAACCTCGAATTTTCGTATATATTTCCCAACCCCTTACTTTGCAGTAATGTCGATTGACATCGATGAATAATTTCAAATTTTCACTCCCTATACTATAATTTACGATTGCAGACAAAATGATAAAAAGCTGTGCAACGGATGTCGAAATATTTTTAGTATCTTTTTATTTCGTTGTTTCTTAATATAATTTACAAACATGCTTAACTCTCGTATAAATCTAAAAATATAGATATCGGTGCAAGACGTAAACTAATTAACGTAGAAAGTAACAGGACACACGAATCGGTTACGAATGTTCTGAGTCATCCTGTAACCGGTACTCGTTGTACATAGTACATTGTACATTTCCATATATCACTATACATTAGGTATGTTTAAAAAATAGTACAAAATATTTTTATTCTCCTCGTCTGCACTCTCTCGCTGTCTCTTTGTCTCAATCACACGCATACATATACGGGGTATTTCGTTCCTACTTTAATCTGTAGGTGCGTCTCAGAATTGAGATTGCAATATAAATTGTTGCCTTCAGTTTCATTGATTAAATTCTGTTCGTCGATCCCTAAACTAACGCTGTTCCAGGACAACCGTGTGTTTGTTGGTAAAATAACCCGTTTGAGTAGTGAAACATTGTTGAAAGCAAAAATATTTGTAAATGTCACACGATAAATTCTATTGTTAATTGACAATATTGGATTGATCAATTTTCTACGAAAAATGTTTATTTTGCAGGCCGAGTTATTTGTTCATCAGAAAGAAATTATTTCTCTACTATACAGGATGGTTGAAGATTAAAAATTTAAACTTTAACATAATATTCTATCCATTATAGATATTAAAAGTTCTTTAGTTTAGAATTACAACCCTTTTTTCTTGTCGGATCAGGCAATGATAATGGCGTTAAAAAATATCAGAATTTTTAAATGTATTCGAAAATTCTTGAGATAATATTATTGAATTCGAATATTTTTTCAAGATTTTTTCAAATAGATTATACACTTCGAACAATATAAGCTTGAAAGATTGTAATTTGAAATCTTAAATAAAAAAGATGGCACTTATAACAAAATTTTTCTTTTAAAACTATTTAAATTACCCATGGTTTATTTGGCAAATTAATATGAATTCGGATATGTAATAATTAAAAGTATGTTCGACCCTTTGACATCTATTAACGTACAAAAAATGTCGTATATATACGTCCAATAAATTTTAAGATTTCAAACAGTCTTAGCTCAACTTCAATTTCAATTTTCGTTTCTTTAGCTTCAATAAAAAATTCTTTTGCTTTTTGCTCAAAGCACTCCACAGTAAAAGAGTTAATTTAACATTCATCCCCAATCAAAAACGATAAAGTGTGATAAAATATTACGAACCGCAACTTTATTCTTCGTTCACCCACACTTTAACCTTCTGAATTAAAAAAAAAAAAAAACATTAAATTAACCATACCTTCAATTATTCAAATTATTTACGAATTTTGTACCCAATAACAATTCAATTTTCAATATCGACCACAAATATTTTCCTCGGAAGACAAATACCACTCCACCGAATGGGTTCAATTTTGACGAACGAAAAAATTGAAGAAACGGCAAGAACGGAATTCCACAGACGATGGTCCTCGTTCTGTTCAATTCCGTTCGAAGGGAAGGCTCGTTTCGACCGGTAGTTAAACCGAGGGGATCATCGTTGCGGTCGGACGGTGCATCTTGGGTCACAAAGGACCCCTAATGATCCTCTCCAACGGTGGAGAATAGAATGCGGGAGAAAAAGAGGACGGTGGTCGTCTAGGGTCGGGAATATTTTTAGAAGGCAGCAGGTACCACCGAAAAACGAAGTAGCTTCGACACCTATCGCACCTGTCACCCGTGGGCAACGGTGGCACAGGTTGTTCCTGTGGCCGAGGAATTTGCATTATCCCCACCAACGATCGTTCGGAACAATGAAGGCGTTTTTACAGTCTCTCCTTGTCCCTCCTACTCGTACATGGCACCCTCCTTTTTCTTTTCCACGTGGAAAGTTAAGAATCGATTCCTCGTCTCAACCTTTTTTTTTTGTGAACAGCCGTTTCTTCTTGTCGCATGATTGCTGGTATGAAGGCACATTTTTAACGCTCTTCTTCTTCGAGTCAACAATTAGATGCTCGTTTCTTCCATTTTGTTTTTGTATGGTGCGACAAGGTGTTTTAGAAGAAGAGTCATAATTACACCGTGAAAATTTGAAGTTAAAAATTATGTTATTATATTTAATTATGCAAAATTTAGAGCTGTATTAAACGTATTATAGTTTCATGTTAAATCTGTGATTTTATGCGTAATTGAAGTTATTTAATTTTGATCAATGTTATAAAATATATTTTCAATCGCGTTTCGTTAAACGTTAGTTCACAAAAATATTAAAAATTGTTCCGTTCTTGACCCGTGCTGTATATAACTCTTCCTGTGAAACACCTCGTATAATTTATAACGAACGTTCATTTCTATAAGTAAAAAAGAACATTAACCCTTTATCGAAATATCGAAGAAATTTGTGAATGAAAATTTTGAATAGTGATTTTAATTATAACAAAATTATGTACAATATTTCAATAGTTAAGAGAAAGGAAACACGACAATTGGTTAATGTTAATTGCAACCGTATCTCGTATCTGTTTTTGACAATTGTTTTCTGTGACGCTTGTTAATTGCATAATCAGCATTGCGATTGCAAAGAACATTGATAATAATTAACACGTTCCATACCACGAAGTTTGTTAAAAATACACCTGTGATCATGAAATCTATTTCTTGATCGGATTTTAAAGTAAAACAGATTAAAAATAAAATGACAAGTATTTAATTATCTATAACAAATTTTTTATACTTATTTCAATTGTTTGCCTAACTTTGGAGGCTTGGAACGTGTTAAATAAATTTTCTATCGATTCGCAGTCGATCTAATCAGGTAAATAAAAAAGTACGAGATTTTCATTCATATACAATGCGCAAAATGAAGTTCAGCATCAAAGTGATAGCTGAAGTTCAATTTTTTCTTTATATACAATTATTTCAATTAACGCTCTTAACCTTTTCACGTTGTACTCTTCTAATTGTAAGTTTCCACCCTTTTTCTTTCATTCGGTTTAAAACGCAACCACATATAACATAAGGATTTATTTTAACACGTTCGTTACCACATTTCTGTATTTATCTAATACAAATTTAGATAGCAGTTGCATGGAATAATAACTAACAGAAATAACAAAATCCTATGAAACTAACAGATATTTGTTAACTATCTGACAAAAGTTCGAATGTTTTCAACGTGGTACCGAACGTGTCAATTGACAACGCGATTTAAATCGTATCACATGACATCAAAAACATTGTCACGATTTAAAGATCACATTGTAATCACAATAACGATAAATCGATCTTTCGATAGTTCACAATTTACTAAAGATTTTAGTACAATTTTTATCGTACTTTAATTCTTTCCTCTTGTGATTAAATTTCTTTTCTCTGGCAAGTTAACAATTCGGTATATATATATACAAATTTTTATTCACGATATGTACAAAAAAACCTATAACTCGATTTTCAAAACAACAATAAAGACAATATAAACGTTACATCTAATTTCAAGTATAAAAAGATACGAACTGATACATTCCTTTATATCAAATGTAATATTGCCAGCGTTCGAATTTCGTCTAATTATTATCCCTAAGTTTATTCTCTAATTATTCATTCTTAAGGAGGTACTTAATCTCTTTACAAAAGTCGCCATTCATGGCTAACAACATTCTATTGCATCTTTTTTCTATTTTGCCTCAAAATTGCCAATTAATCCTCGTGACAGTATTTTTTTACCGTTGTGCACCCTCAGCACAAAAGAAACGTCTCAAACCCATCAAATCGTGCGTCTACAAAAAGGTGATTCGACAAGACAAAGACACTGTCTTTGAAACATCCAAACAAAGGTCCCTTAGCTGTCCTAATTTCACAGCAGCCATCATTTGGCATGTTCGATCGATGACCCTTAAGTGTCACCATCTACCGACGCATTATGTCCGCTATGGTGAATCCTTGTCTGGCAGGAGCGGGTCTGGGTGGCGGTGGAGGTTGAGGGGTGGGTGCTCTAGGTGGTCGGGTCACCTCTTCCTCTCGTTCCCTGTCTCGTTCTCTTTCCCGATTCTGCTCGATTTCCCGTTCCCTTTCTCTTTCGCGCTCCTGGAGTTCCAGAAGCATTCTGGACGGTCCTGGTGAGCCGATCCTTCGCCTGTACGACGAAAGAATCAGCGGTGGAGGCGGTGGCAGCGCGGCTGGAGGATTCTGGGTGACCGTATGGCCACCTGTACCTCCGCTGGTAACCGTGGATGGTTTCACAGCTGGAAGCAAGTCTCTTCTGATCTGCAGTTGAGGTCTCGGTGGAAGAGACGACGAGGAAGCTGGAGCTTGAGATGATTGGGGAGGTCCCGACGATCCTTGAGGGTAAGAAGCGTTCGCAGAGACAGTGGGCAACGAGGAATTCGTGGATATCGATGCGGACGATGAAGATCCAGTTTCGGGGCAATCTTCCTCTGGGCTGTCGTCGTCTCTGAGCGCCTCCTCGAGGGCCTCGGGGGGCACGTCGCCAACCGCGTGGGTCAACGCGTGCCTTCTGAGGTCGCAGTTCCTACGGAACACTTTGCCGCAAGAGGTACACTCGTACGGTTTGTGGTCCGTGTGGGTAAGGAGGTGGGTCTTCAGGTTGCTACGTTGATTGAAGCTTCGGGCGCACACCGGACACTTGTGCGGCGATTCCTCCATATGTAGGATCTTGTGCACGGCTAGGGTGCGGCTCTGGCAGAATCCTTTACCGCACTCGCCGCACTTGAATGGCTTCTCTTTGCTGTGGATGTACCTGGAACGAGGAGATCGTTTAAGATGGGTCGTGTTGATATTGGAAAAGAACATGAAATTATTGTTTTGATGCAGAAGTGCAAAGAAATTATGCAAAGTTTTGAGGGAAAATAAAGGGACAGAGATATTACTGTTTAATATAGTAAATTTTATGGTATCTAGGTTCGGAATCCTGGAATTTTATCCTCCTTCCTCTTTTTAATTATTCGATTATATTGTAATTAAAGTGAAAAATGTTAGAATATTTTTGTTTGGACTTACGGAATTTACAGCTTCACAAGTCTAATTTATTAACCATTAGTTTTGACAATTACAGAATGTACTGTAATATTAAGTAGTGGTGATATACATCAGTTATTAATCTGACAGATATTCTACGTATCTTCTTAGAAATTGTATATTAGCTGTAATTAAACCCTTCTTACGTCACAGTTACACTAAAGGATATCTTCCATTGAATACACCCCTCCCTTTATTTAAACAACTCAAATTTTAACCAAAATCCAAAATCCTATATAATTCTACGCGAACAAAAACCTTCTTAACGACTTCAAAACGAACCAAATGCGTCAGCAAAAATTACCTATGATCTCGAAGATGATCCTGTCTTCTGAAGGCCTTGCCGCAGATGTCGCAGGAGTACGGTCGTTCGTCCGTATGAGTCCTTTCGTGAATCAACAGATTGTACGACTTCGTGAACTGTCGATTGCAAAATTTACAAATGAACTGTTTCTTGGGCCTGGATGCTCTTCCTGGCGCCCTGAGGAGTCTCCTGTCCAAATGTTGATGCGCCAGAGGACCACCGGGTGGATACAGGGCTGAACCGCCAGGAAAAGGGCCAGCGAAGACCGGGTACCCAGGTGGTGGTTCCAAAAGGGGTGGGGGAGGAAGAAGAAGTGCTCTTGCTGCCAGCTCCTTCCTCTTATCAGCCATCATAGCCATAATCTCGTAGCTGGACGAGGATTTTCTGGCAACAGAGGTCTCTGCGCCCACTTCGTGGTCCGGATTCGACGTGGTCGATGACGAGGGTGGCGGCCCGGTTAAGTGGGGGTGCATCTCACCTGGATAAGGAGCCAGATGCAACCGCGACGGCACGACGGGCACGAATGCTGACGATTCACGGTGATGAGGGTGACCCAGGCCTGCGACCAAGCCATGTCGATGGTGGTGATAAGCGGCCAGGGCGCTAGACGGGTCGAAACCTCTGGAGGTCGACTGTGCCGCTGATCCTGAGGATGATGCGCCTGCTGAAGAGGGAGCTGACCTTGGTGACGGCCCAAGGACCAGCTCTCGACCTCTGCTCGTCTCTTCCGAGATCGTGGCCGAGGCCGTGGCCGACGACGCCACGACGTCTGTCGGCATACCGATGACACCTGCAATTTTAATCATACCCGATGGTGATCAGTCGCTCTACTGTGTCTTGGATGTTGAATTGGAACGAACGATGGGTCTAAGGCAATTCTGTCAGTGTAACTCTTGGATAATTTTCAGTCGGAATTATTATTTTTCGTAATGCAATTGTACTTCAAAAGTATAAAAGAATATTTTAATATAACTGAAAGATACTTTGAATATACACCGATTGAAGTGTACTTAAAAGTACTCCGTCATAAATAGCTGGAGACGCTACTAGCTTTAAAAGTTAATCAGTTTTTGTTTATATTACTATTTTAAAGATTATTAACATCTATAGAGGAATTCGAACTATTGTTTTCTGAGTTTCATTTTTTTTTTAATATAGAAACATTCTACTATTTTGTATGTTTTTATGTTTTATATGAAAGATATTTAACGACTGCATTTGAGTGTCAAGATAATTAAACAAATATTTCTTAACAACGTAGATATTGTATACAATAATGAAGAACATAATGTTTGAAACATTTAATTTAATACATTCTATAAATATTTATAATAGTTCCTGTATAATTAGAAAATTTCAATTTAAAAAAAAGTAACAAATATCAAGATTTTTCAGAGCGAATTTACACAGGCAGCTGTAATATTTCGAAGTATCGAGTTCTAAAAAGACTTTCATATGGTTGCAAAATGGTAACGTATACTTTGATTACGAAATGCCTTGGAAACGCGATTCAAGGACTTCAGCCGCGTTTACAACGCTTCTTTCCCTTATCCTTCTAAGCCTGCTTTATTCGATCGTATAATGAAAACATCGAACAAAAAGTAATTAGCGTCTTTCGAGAATCATGGTGGAGTGTACGCACAATACATTTCTTCGACTATTTTCTTAATACCAAACGCAGGTATCCACGTGACAAGGTTAAATGTAAACCATGTTAAATACATCCGCCATCTTGCTATTCATCCGTGACTCCCATTAAGCATCAATGTCTGTTGTTTTCGCGTAACAAAATTAATGATATGATTGTATATCCCTTCTCAAGATCTTCTCGATGATCTTTTATCAAAGTACATCAATAAAAAATGAAACTTTCGTTAAAAGTCCAGATTGAACCGCGTGTCAACAGAACGTTGATTTCTTCCTATCAAAATTTATTATCACAATAAAGTCTGCGTTAAATAGTAATATCTTCTAAAGATCACGTAGAAAGGATTGCTACAATAATATTTCTTTTTTCTAAAAATCTAATCAGTCCCAGGTTAAAGGCGTGACTGGTCGATAACCAGCCAGCCGGAGAAGTTGTCTCGCGTATCGTACTTTTTCATACGATTCTTTGATAATACGTGGAACTCGCTCCCGTTTGCCGAGCCGCGTGCGTTCCACGAACGTGAACTGGTTATCTCGAGCCGAGCACACCTGCCAACATGGCTTCCGCGGACCCAGCGGTCACGGCTAGTCCCAGCGGCCATGTTGGAATCGCGAATGCCCATAGGAATGCAACGAACGTGGACCCGTCGTTCGTACCCAGTCCAACGAAGAAACTAAAGGAACTGAAGAAAATAAGAAAGGGAAGAAAGAAAAACGCTCACCAGGGTAACGTCGGCCGAGAACACTTCCCGATCTCGCGTTTATTCTCCTCCGATGATCCACCGTCGCATCTCCGTCCGAGATGTCCGATCCTGTCCAACGGTAGCTGACAGAAGCATTCGTCGCGGCACCAGGATCGGCTACATCGGGTCCTCGATTTGGACACGGGGGCTCTGTTCACCGTGGCTCGATCAGAAAAGCATTCGCGAACACCCACGTAAGCACACATACACCGATTCGCACTGGCGACACACTGTGAACCGCACAGACTTGGCAGGAACGCACGAATTCGGCCACGAAAATCCGCGGAATCGTAATCTGGAAACACTTCGGGGTCCGGGATCGCGAAACGTGCCACGATATCCGTGGAATACCGGGCGAATGGAAGCTTCGAGACAAGACGCACGTTCCAATCTTTCTGGACCGTGGACACGAAGGAGCGCGCGGTTTACTGCGTGTTGGACGCCGCCAGGTAAGCTACCTCGGCGCACACCCACGCAGCCGAGGCACACGCATGGTGCACACGCACGCGGACACACAGGTAACCGACCACGACTTGCCTGGGAGTCTTTCCGTTCGGCTGCCGCTAGTAGCGCTGCTGCTGGATGCTGTGCGCCGACTGCCTTGCTCCTGGCCGACGGTGCGACCGAGTCCGACGGAACCGGCCAATGGCAGTCTAACCGAGATGCAGAAGAACCTGGAGCAGGGCCTAGCGATGGAATTGACCCCCTTGCATGCGGCCCCTTCGATGGAACAAGTTTTACCTCGGCTACTTGGACGCACGGGTTACATCCCGCCGAGGTCGTTACGATTACATGGCTGGACAGAGAAAAGGACGTCTGTTTGAGTCTTGATCGGAGCAAGAAATTGTCTGTAAACTAATGAACCGTGCTGATCTATATGGGATCTAATTTGAATGGAAAGAGAGGCAGCGATTAATGAAAAATGTGGGTCTGCGGATGCAAATTTATTCCAATGCCCGGACAACTTACGAACACGGGAAGCGTGTATGCATAGTTTGGACACGATTTGAATTTAATTTGCATGGAAAGTAGAGTCGGAGGTGCAAACAGAAGTTGAAGCAATTTAGAATTCTTACTTCAACAAGAGATAGGGGCGACGGGCGATATTGATATTGGATTAGCATTTACGACTTAGGGGAATGGGACGCTGTTAATACGTTGTTGTGATAAAGTTAGATAAGTACCGGAAATGTTAGAGATAACGAGCGGTTAAATAATCTGATGTACAAGCGTTTCAGACTTAAAGTAATGTAACGTAAAAAAAAAGAAAAATATGTCGGAATTACCGTAGACAGTCACACTAAGAACTGTATTAACTATCAGTCGTAAACAGTAATATGGGCTCCTACTTACGCTATTTTAATGCCTCCAATGCTCCGTCACAATGTGGACGGCTCATTCTGATACTTCGTATAAACTTACTGTCCACGATAACAACGTTTACTCCAACTTTGAAGCTCCAGCCAGAATCGAGTCCATCGCTAACAGAGACGTAGAGCAAAAGGGACCAAGAACGATGGAGGGAGATCCACGGGTATCCTATCTACCAGTGCCTACGACGCGATGCCGCGCAGGTTGAACGCAGGAGGCTTAGGTAGGGACGTGGTATGAGGAACAGGTGCGTAATAGTAAGGCTTGGTGCCCCCCTTGATCGATAAACACCGATCTCTTTCAAATTCGTTACTCCTGCTCCTAAACCATGTTCATCTTCCAACTCCGTTACAAAGCTCCTTCAACGAACTATTCTCCTTGTTCAACCATACCGTTCCACATTTTCAAAAAGTCTCTGACAGAAGGATACTTACACACCCGGCCAGTCCTGTTGAAAGGTACACCACGTCCAGGCTCCTCGGTGGAGTTGGCTGAATCCTGCAGGAAACGACAGCCACGATCGTATTATTTATTGGAAAGCGGGGATCGTGTCACGGCTCGAAACGCGGAAGGTAAAAAAATCATGAAGCAGGTTGTAAGTCCACCTGTAGGGAACTCGCGCGGTGCCGGCACTGAGGAAGGAGATCGGTTTGTTGGTAGACGGGAAGAGGAGAGGCAAGCGGCCAGAGGCACTCGGAGAGATCGGAGCCTTCTGTCTTCCTCCCTCTTCCAACCCTCCTCGATGCTCTCCATCTCTCTCGATTTTTTTCCTCCCCGTCGTCCAGTCTGTCCCTCTCTCCCTCTGTGGTTCCCTTTTTTTTTTTCTCCTTTTTCCCCCCCTTTCCTGTCTCTTTCTGCCGCGGCAGCAGCCGCCGACGCCCAGCCGGTTTTACACCGACGAATCGATCCAATCGAGTGTCTCGGAAGAGCCAGGTTGGTTCTAGTTCATGGATCGTGGATTTCGCTCCACTTGCCTAGAACAACCGGGGTAATTGTTCGTCTGGTCCCGGGGATCTGCTCGCGCCGATCGGAGCAACCGCTTCCTCGTGGAACAGGAATAGCTTGTCCGCGAGAGCGCACACCGTTTCGTTTTTTTTATTTTCGCTCGCCTTCTTTTGTTTCGTTTCATTTCGTCTCGTTTCGTTACAGTGGCAACGCGAATCGCTGCCAGTGTATACAGGTATTCCTCTTTCGATCGGAACCGAGGAGGCGGTTTCGAGCGGACTGGTTTCTCGGACTCGGAAATTCCTACCGTGGAAACGAACCCGGGTATGCTAAGTGTTTACTTTCAGATACGATTTGGGAACGTTTTAGGCGTGAACCTTGGCCGACGTTTAGGCGATTGTTGATTTTTTTCTTTTTTTTTTTTTCATGATTGTTGCCAGATCTCGATCCATTCGCACGATTAAATTTACGTTGTTGGCAAAATTTTACAATCTACCGTCGTTTTAACAAAGCGGATAAAGTTCTACGATTTAATTTTACGAATAACGTTTTACGAATTGAGGCGTTGGATGGAAGAAGGGCACATACGCCGAAATGCCGTTTCGAGATAATCGACTTCAAAGTTTTCATAATTGAATAATTTAGTAAGTATCAATACTTTTAAGTCAAATTTTTGTAAGAATGTAGTTACATGTCTTTAAAATATAATAAGCATACAAGTCGAAACGATTTAAACGATTTACGGAAAAAGGGCACATAAGCCTATGTGCCCCTCTTCCATCCAATGCCTCAATTGTAATTATTATTTTTAACTGTGATCGATAACCAGCAATTTTATATTTAGAAATCGTGTGATTTGTTGTTTGAAAAAATGGTCTAAATGAAGTTGGGAAATGAATCATTGATAGAATGTTACCAATGTTTCTGGAAACTGAGCTGATCGAGAGTTCCATCGATGAACACGTGTTCCGGTTTACGATTACAGGAGGACGCGATCTTTCAGAGTAGCTCGATGGTTGTACATCTTTCCCGCGAAACTTGTTTATCTAATCGCAATACGAACAAGAAATTGTGACACACTGCTTGCTGGTTATCCTGCGAATAACTGTCGTTAGAATTTTTTTAACACCACACAGCAGTAACTTTACCTCTGTGGATGCGTTTTACAGTTAACCGTAACTCGATTTCTTAAACCATTCCCTCGTTGATACGAAGAACCTGTAATTGAGCTGCACAAAAAGTGAACTGATTCTTTGTACGATAAGAAGCAAAGAAAATATTTTATTCTAAATCGAACAAAATACCTTATTTCGCTTACTTTTCCAGCTATTTTTAAAATATTTGAACCTTATTTTTGTTCGTCTTAAGCTGATATCTGCATCACTGTAAAAATGAAGGAATTTTCAAATCTTTTGCATTTTAATATCAATCTAATATTTTTACAGCCGTGAAAGTTGACAAACCTGGGCACAGTAAATAAAATTTATTGCTTGAGAACATTTATCATTCGATATCGGAAACCATTAGTTGAATTGAAAAATCCGTACTATTTTCCGCATACGTAAGCAGAATTTCCAGTCGCAAATAGTTTCAGCGATATTCATGGGTGCAGTCATTTCACAGGTTTCTGTGTTCTATCAGATTTTTCCATTTCGCCTTGCTTTCTATTCATCGTAAAAATCTTGCTCTTAAAACGAACGTTCGCAGCCTGATTGCCGAGGATCGATCGATGGATCGCCCATCGAGACGACCTCCCGGCATGAATATTAAGACAAATTTCTCGAATATAGTCCGTTCGGGATGCTTCGATGAACTCACAGCACGATCGAATCGTATTCTCCGCCGCTGCGATGGAACAACCCTCCTATTGATGCTTCATCGATGTTCATCAACAATTTCAATGTACCGTGAATTTCCGTAATAAAAACGAACCGACTTCTGGGCCTCTGCAAACATCCACAAGGATGTTCTTCGGTTTCGTGATTCGCTCGCGTTTGAAATTTTCAGCGAACTTGCTGAATGAAGTTCGACAAATGTCTTCTTATTTCTTCAACTGTGAATGGCTCTATGTTTGGTTATTTTGGTCGCTTTGGTCGCCATAGTGAATATGGCCCATATAATTTAGGGAAGTTGCTATAATAACATATAGAAAATTTAATCCTTCCATTGCAGTTTTAACATTCGGACGACGGGCCATGGAGAGAGCTAACAATTTAAATTGAATTTTGGTTGGCTTATATGAAATTTGAAATTTGAAGAAAAGATTTATAGACGATATAATTTCATTACTCATAAAGTATGGTCTCTTTCAAGTTTCCGACAGAAATCGTAATAAATAATGTATGCCATTGCTAGAAATTTCCCGCCAACAATACGCGTTTTGCGTTAAATTCTACTAGTCTCGGGTAATTTAACTCACGAATTATCGTTCGTAAGTTGTAGACCAATCAAAATTATTTTCTACTACGAATGACACTACATCGAAGAAGCTTCAAGCCGAAAATGATTGAACCGATCAATTTATATGAAACACCCTGTATATCATTCGTAATTACTGCTTACCAGTTAACTACTGTTCTTGCATGCCAATTAATGGTAGGAATTTTTAACGAAGCAGAAAAGATCGAGCCGTATTTTAGCTGTTAAGCGTCGAATACACTGTTTTAATCGATCCTGGCCATTTTTCAGACAAAAGGCTCGACGGATTTTACCGTGTTTCGTGCATAAGTGGACGTCTACCTGCTGCGGGTGCATTTGTATTCACGAACCGGCGACACGCAGTCGGGTGCAGCCTCGTGTAAACGCTGCAGGTACCTGCCAATGCGGACGAATAAGCTGCGGAGGAACGTTTTTATGCACCATCTCCGAGAGATAATGTAGTCGTTCTTTTCACTGGCCTCCTATGCTGCTCGATCCGCCGCCAAAGAGGCTTCTCGAACGCTTTTGACAAGCATTTTTACATATTCGTTTACCTTTTTTTTCTTTCTTATTTCTCTTTCATTTTCATTTTTGTTCGCTCTCTTAATGGACCGGTTAAAATGAAAATACGATGCGAAATGGCGCGTAAGAGAACCGAAACAAAAAGAAATGATTGATGTAAGCTAAGTAACACGAGATCGGGTGAAGTTTGCATTAATTCTGCTGTTTTTTTTTTTTTTTATTGGTTTTCCATATTCGTCGGAAAATAATATTTATTTTCTTCGTTTTTATTATTCTAAAGTATAATATTTATGGGTTAATATTTCATAAGCGATGGAAGTTTTTGGAAAAACCTTTCAAATGATTTATTTCGCAGCTCTCGAAGCGGCTAGAAAGAAACATTGACGAATTGGCTGGACGAGTGTACGGTAACGGTACGCGGTGACGAATCGTTTCCTAAAAGACCCAGATACCAAGTAGAAGGTCAACGTGGTCGTTTTAACGTGAGAAAAAAAAATGTAACTCCGACGACAGGTATTTTACATTTAAATATCGGACCGAACCCGCGCGGTACTCAGATGCAAAACACCATGTCGTACGTGATCTCCCGTCTGACAGTAACCCCCTATACACGCGAGCGCAGAGACTAATGATGGAGTTTGAAGAACATTCCCCCCACCGTAATATAGTCGTAACTTTTAATGGAATAATGGAGTGTTATGCAGAATAAACCTGACAACTTTTAACTCGAACTTCGGCTTCACCATTCATTTTCGGTTTCATTCGTTCAGATATTACAAATTACACGAAATTCCCAATATTTTGTACGAATTGAGTGAAATTAAAATATCACGAGTGTTCTTCTGTATTTCATTATCCTAATGATCACGAATATTATACGATCGAGCGACGGAGGGTATAGCTAGAAGTACCGTTCGATGAAGCAATTAAAACAGCGCGAAACGTTATCAACCGAATTATCAATACTTTCGTGGGTCAAGAGGAGTCAGTTTTTGGTACAAGCTTTCGTGGTACTGCCTTCTCGTTTCGTTTTGTTCACTGAACTAGTTCCATCTCCTCGTCCGCCCCTACCTCATTCTGCCACTACCACCACACGTTATCAAGATCACCACCGTGCTGGAAGCTGAAGAAGGATCCGATGAGCAAGCCTGAAAAGAGGGAGAGAAACGATCATGGAACGAGCAGGCGCACCAGATCCGTCGACTTTCAGAGAAGATTCCTTCGAATTTGGTCTGGTTACAGGGAATCGCTTCTTTTCTTGCGGGAAATGCCCGTCGGCTGTCTAAGAACGCGGCCTGAAAATCGGGAAGGAAGGACGTTCTATCGTGTATCGTTTAATGTTTCATCGGAGCCGTGTCAAACTAGCTGCCAAGAGGACGAACTTGATGAAATCCGTGAATTAAGCAACGTTCACAATTGCTGGCTCCATTAGCTGATTCGTTCGATGGACAGAGGAAACGGGAATAGACTGTATCGTTTGATGGTTTAGACATTTGGTTAGATTCTTTAGATTAGAAATTGAGGAAGATTATTTTTTGCATATATTTATAGGAAAGTCGGTACGATTCTGTTGAAAACAATCACTGCCACTATGTCGAGGGTTCGACGTTAATACAAAAAGAAGGAAGAGAAAGTTTGTTAAATTGTAATTATACAAATGATCGAATTAAGGGGTTAAATATGGAAATTAGTTATTCGTGTTCTTAACACTTTGGCAGTCGCAAACTTTTTTTTCCCCTCGAATTCGTATTTTTACTGGAAAGAGTTTCAAACTTTCGACATAACAAACGATTTCATTATATAGTAGAGAATTTGTCAAAATCTCTGAAAGCTTAAAGTGGCAATTTGTCGACGAAGTAAATACTTAACTAATTTTATTTGAACAGGGTTTATAGATAAAATTTTCCAATAATTTCAGACTAAGTCAGACTACATCAAAACTAAGTAGAAAAAAATGGTAAATTAGCAGATTAATAATCTTGTCGTAATTTTGATACCGTTCTAAGAAAACTGACGAATGTTTAAGATTGAGGGTGCTCATAATGGGGTGGGAAAATACTGTAGGCCGAAATTCTTGTTGCAATGGAATGTCTTCTGGTATGGACCAAGCTTAAAACACGGGATGCGATCGGTTCATCGAATTTGATGCATCGAACGTGAACGAAAAGTCGCTCGTTGCCGGCGAGGGCGTTCACATTGCATGCGATCCACGTGTAGCCGGCGAGCCTGCTTACGGTACCACTTTATTCGCGATTATTTAATGTTGCATTTCACGAGTACGCAACGCACCCATGAGGCGAACATTATTTTTGCAAATATCTCTTTATTTACGTACGCGAAAAAATAATCCTTCGCTATAAATTATAGAAACATTAAATTTTCCACCAATTTACAAATAAATAGAACATCATTCGTCACGTATCCGATTTTTAATGAAACGAGATTGATTTTTAATAAAATAATATAAGAGTTTGTGATGCTTTTATTCGTTGCAACTGGCGACAAGTCGTTTTATATTAAAAATATTAATGAAAAGTTGACGTAGTTATATTTATAAAACTTGAAGCTTCAAATTGATATGTTATAAGTGGCATTTTTTGGTATTTTTATATTGTTATAATTGTATAAACTAACGAAATAACGATTATGGCAACCTATGTTTCTGTCATAATTGTAGACATCAAATGAGAATGGTAAAGTGGACATTTTTTTTTTTATATTTTATTTTATTTCCAAGGACAAAATTTTGTAACAAAATTATACGCCAAGTTTATTTTGTTTGTGAAGAATTAAACAAGATGAACTTTCTGTTCTATATTCTCTTTATTTCCATTATGAACAAAGCTTTAGCGTCGTATAAAGTATCAAGGAAAAATATGGCGAGCATTAAGTAGAGACTGGAACAAGAAACAACTCTTTAAAATATATGCACGGTTTTTGCGTTATAATTTAAGTTCCAAGAGAGGTCAGGAAGAAGAAGAACGAGGAGGAGGAACAAGATGAAGATGAAGATTGTAGTCGATAAAAAGAACACAAAGAATGTAATTAAGGAAGTAATGTCGTAAAATTTAAGTTGCACAATAATGACTGGTTTCAGTGCATTTAAGTCTCCGTTCGAATGAATTTTAAGGAGATGGAAACGAAAGAAGTTAGAAGCGAAACCAGCAAAGTAGAGATTATGGAAGGATATTGAAATGAAGGGAAGCACCAGTTCTTGAAAGTTTGATGAAAATACGCACGATTCGCTGTAATTTCCAATTATAAAATTTCATAGCTCAACGAGCAGAACTTTAAATAATTGTAACCAACACGAAGACACAGGTAATTTTAAATTAAACGAATGTTCTTAAAATTTGCTAGCAATAATAATATTAACGATGCTAGTTCTCCGAATATAAACACTGGAAAAATTAAAATAGACAGCAGCATGAAATAATAATACAAAGATATAGAAAACGAAATTAATATGAAATTAAAGAATTAATTAAAGAAATGTTACATAATAACAGTAATATAAATGAAACAAACGTAGAAATATGGTATAATAATATTCAAAGTAAGATAAACAGAAATATAAAAGTTCATAAAATTAATGGAAATATTAATTTACAAAATCAATAATCCTAGAAGTTGAAAGAAATAAAGAATTTGCAACTATGCAATCAGTATTTATTTTTATCTAATCAAACCTGCATCAACCACGTCGTCGAGTTTCAAAATTTAACTTAAAATAATTTCTTTTAAACAGAAATATCTTTTAAAACTTCAGACCACCTTTCCTCGCGATGATTTGCTTCTTCCCGAAGGACCATTGTGGGCAGTCGAAGAAAAGAATTATCACGAGACGTAATAAGAAGAAAAACGATCAGAAGAACAGTGAAAACATCGACGAAGAACGTTGACCACGGTGGAATAACAAAATAACATTACATACGTTTTACGGGCGTGCAGTTTCTCTCAATGGAGGATTCAACGCAAAAGAAAAACAATGACACGCAGGAGCAGAAGAAGAAGAAGAAGAAGAAGAAGAAGAAGAAACGGATGGCCTGGCAAAACTAAAAGGAAGCGGGAGAGATTAAAGAGCGAAGTGGACGGGGCTCTCGCGAAACTTCAAGATAAATACGTTGCAGCAGCCGATGGAATTCGAAAAGGGACCAAAACGAGGCTAAAATGAATTAAGATTAAAAAGATGCAAATATAAGAACCAGTTAAAGACCGGAGAGTATCGGTGAGTTTTCCAAAAATTCAAATAAAACGGGTGGCTCGGGGTTTTTTCTTATCTCGTCGAAGAAGTTTAAAGCGAGAAGAGACGAGCCGAGTGGTAGCCAGATAACATTGGCAAAAGTAACAAACTCGTTAAAAGAAGATGAAAAAGGTTGAAACGAATTGAGGATCGGACGAAGAAGAAAGCTATGCGACCGATCATTGAAATACAGGGTGTCCAAAAAGTTACAAGTTTTATCATTTGGAGTCACCTTTTACGAATTAAATAATTTTCAATCGTCGTTTATATATTTTATTTCATGCGTATCTTTCAAGTGCTATTGCAATAACAGACGAAGTCAAAGAAAGACACTAGAAAATTAAAAAATTCGACGAAAGTAATCGTCATACGTGTTAATACCCTATCGTCATATTTTTGAGAATTTGTATCATTTCTATTTCGATATATTTGGAATAACTTTTTATTCCGGTAATCCTCGAAGAAATACCTGTTCAACGAGTATCCACAAATAAAGAAAAATTTATCCGTGACTTATATTCGAAAGTAAATGTTGGCCAGCCTCGATTTGTAACGATCTGGACGCAGAAATGGTTCGAAAGACCGGTAACTCGTGGCGAGTGTGAACGGAGCTTGAATGCCCGAGCCAAGGAGCTTCGAGGAGAAGGACAAAGAAGCCAGGAAGAAGAAGACGAAGGAAGAGCAGTGGAATAGGAGAAGAAACATGGTCTCGCAGCGTGCACGGATCTCGAAGCATGGAGAACACGAACTGGCCGCCGCATACCTACACGACGCGTAATGAGAACATACCAGCGTCGTTCGGCCTGCTATCTGCTATCAAACGGATACCACCGGTTCAACCTCGGATAAACCGTGTATCGGGCCCTATCCTAACTTAAATTCGTTTTACACCTTGTTCTGGCACCGTCGACCGGATCGTGAGAATTACATTCACGCTCTGATTAGATTTTTCTTTTGGAAACAAGATCCATGGAACAGAATATAGATGCGGGGGGAAGACGGTGCATGAAGTACAGAATCTAAAGTATAGAGCTTGACACTAGAACTACCGGTGTTCGATGAAAATTTACCTTTAAATTGAAAATAAATTAACTATTCTAATGAATCTTTCTCTTGATAGAAGTTATGCATTTCGACGGTGTAATTTTATATAAGAAACCTCAAACAAGTTATTTGAATAGTTCTCTGTGTGATATATAGACTGAGATTAATTATGCAAAAGAAATGTTGGAGAAAGGGTATTTTGTATTTTATATTTTCTGCACATTTTGTTATACAGGCTGTTTCAACGATGGTGGTACGACTGAGCAGAGTGTAGAATTTGTTTGTCAAAGTAGTTTTTACAGGTTTTTGCAAATAACAAAATAATTGAGGGTGATTGAGTTAAACTATTTACAGTTATACATTTTTTAATTTATTTTAACTGTATTAATATCAAACACTATACTGTTCGGTTGATTGTATAATATTATACAATTTGATATATTTAGTATTTGATATGTTTAGTATGGTTTAGCAAGGTCAGTAATTTACCAGCGAAATTTATAATACATAGGAAATGTTTAAACGTTCTATAGATTTTTATAAGAATATTATAGTTATGGGGAGAATTTCTTCCATCTAAGTCGACAAACGCGACGGAAGTTACAAATTTGAGATTAATGTAAATTACACGGTGCGATCGGTAATCGTTTAACGGTGATTTCTTATTTATATGAATTAATAGATAATATCGGAGGTGTCGGGTATTGATATCGGTGTGGGATTGCGTACCGAGTTTGGAAACCGACTAATAATCTTCGGAGACTTTCGAATTCCATTGCGAAATTATACGTCTCGATCTGGAGAGTCCGTTACACGAATACTCGGAAACACTTGGCGGCCAATTATTATCAATTCGAGACCATGGGAACGAACGGGGAACACCGAGATCGATATTTATAAACTGTCGATATTAATTTGTCACATCTGTCTGAATTAATCGACAAATTAGTTGTTATGGACGTCAATATTATCCAGCTGTCGATTGTGCGACGAAAGCCAGTCGGGTTTGTAAAATGAAATTAATTAAATTTAGAATTAATTAAAATTGAAAGTTATTAGGATTTGTTGTTGGAAGGAGTCCAAAAATTAGAAAGTTTGCTTTTATTCGTAACACTTTAAACTAGTTATTATTTGAATCTTTGATAAATATATTCATCAAAAACTTAAACGAAGGTAATTATAATTTAATGCTTCATTATTACATTTCTCATTGAACATTCTTATTTTCAATAAATTTCATTAAATATTTGGGTAACAAAAGTAATATTTTTGGATTGCTTGAATTTTTACTTTGAATCTGTAATCGATTCAAAATTCAAAATTCATACCCGTGGCGAATAATAATTTATTTTTTTAACAATTATAGACAGGATTAAAATGTAATCAAATTAAGTGTAAATTAATTCCTTTTAAGATTCTTAAAGGGCACATTTTATAGAAGATATCATAATTGAATTAAATTATAATTCTTCTGCGATTCATAATATTCATAAAAATGAAAATATTTTTATGTAAAAAACATAATTATTACACTAATGATAAACATAATGTTTGATGTACAATTGATGGATGGTTTTCAAATATTTTATAAAAAGGGGATATTTTGTTTACTATAATAAAAGGATCACAATCAATCTTAGCGACTGTTCAGACAGAAAGTTCTTATAGCTTTACAGTTTCGCCACGATATGGCGTCCGAAAGCAACCTGTCCCCTTTATATATAACACACTTTTTATTTTTATTTTCTCTATACCAGGCATACATTAAAATTTCTATCGAATTAAAATCAATTTGCTTTATCAACAACAAAATCTTTTTCATCAAAATCTCCTGCCATTTTTCAGTCAAAGATTCCAGATTGTTATAAAGGAAACTCGTGCTCTTAGTTAGATTGAATATAGTCAGAAAATAATTTTCAAAAATTATTATTAATATAAAATCGAAGCTTGTATAACAATCGTAATTGTTTTTAATAAAATTGTGCATAATTTACTAAATATTCCTGTTGTTTCATGCTACTTTACGCTGATTAAATAAGGAAGACATATGTTTAACGAAGAGCGAGGGTCTTATCAATTCCATTTGCGGATGAAAAATGTAATTACACTAATGGACACAGATTATCTTCTGTCAGCTTTTATACCGATTAACCGCAATTGACATAATGGAACAAATCGCGTTAGAAATTTCATCCAAATGTTTAATATTCTTTTCAATATTTTATTTAATAAAGTTGGTGCAAAAATTTATTAGACTCGTTAAATAAAAATGTCACACTTTCACTGAAAACAGGTGAAAGTGCGTACAGGTGTACATTTAAAAAATATATCTTCAACTGTACCTGTCTTTTAAAAATCACGAGATATTAATAATTATCAATTATTATCGAATAAAATATGAATACATTAATTTATTGAATCTGTAAGAAGTAAAAAGTTATTTAAAAAAGAAAAAAAGAAATTGAATTAGTTGAATCGTATATGTGCAGAGAATAAGAGTAGAATCATATTGTATATCTATCTTTTTTATTATAGAAATATAAAAGTTATTATTTTGAAGGAAGAAATACAAAAATATTTTTTGTTTTTTGTTTTCAACGACATTTATTACAATCTAGATTGGTTTAATCAATCAATATCCAGCTTTTGGCACTAGAAAGACGGACACGGTTACATCCGACCCTTTTGTACTTTTGCGATTACTCTAATTCTACCTTATTACATCGATATTGTAATCTATCTTACGCATTTTACAAAAATTTCGTCTTATTTCAATACTTCACAGATTTCAACACAGGAGAGTAAGTTCATTCTTCTGTTTAAATAAATGACAAAGTGTCGTGAATAATTTTCGTCTGAAATTATTATTAACGACGACTGATTTATCTTCAAAATACCAAATTTTATTCGCTAGTAAATTTTCTAATAAATCGTAAAATGGAATTTGTGCGCTTCTTCCTTATATCATATTTGTTTTCTGTAAATTGGCAGACCTTTTAAATTTGGGATTACTTTTCTAAAATACAAGAAAGAAAGGATCGGGGTTCATTGACAATGAAGAGAACTTAAAATTTCTTTTTGTTAAGTAGACAATTCAAGATGTTACAGAAAAGAACTGAGAGTTTTAGAAAACTTTTACGAGTTTCAGAAATGCCGTGTTATACGGAGGTTGCTTTTACATATATTGACGGGTATGATAGACCTTCCTAGGGAAAATAGCGCCATATGGGAAGTTACGTCCACAATTTTCGATAACACTAGAAAGTTACCATGTGTCGCTTTTAGGCACAATGATTAACACGTTGGCTGCCACGGGGGTCACCGGTGACCGGCACTCGAAATTTTTTACAATCAAATAATTACCAACAGAAATGATAAAATAAACCACGGATAGCGTTAACATTAAGCTAATAATGCCAGCTATCGAATTGAAAAGATTTTGAAAGTTAAATTTGAAAATTAGTCGATTGTATTGTTAATAATTAGGATTTCAGCGTGTCTGACTACCCACGTCCGTTTTCACTGTGGCAGTCAACGTGTTAATCTACCTAAACGTCAGTTGCTAATTTATTAATCTAATTGCTTGGTAATTTGGTAATTTGGTAGTTTAATTATGTAGTAATTTGATAATTTAATAGTTTAGCAATTCCTATTGATAAGTTAACCAAATTGCTTTAGCACGTTGGCTGCCACGGGGGTCACCGGTGACCGGCACCCAAAATCTTTTAAAATCAAATAATTACCAAAAGAAATGATAAAATAAACCACGGATAGCGTTAACATTAAGCTAATAATGCTAGCTATCGAATTGAAAGGTTAAATTTGAAAAATTAATCGACTGCACCCTTAATAATTAGGATTTTATCGTGTCTGACTACACACGTCCGTTTTCACTGTGGCAGTCAACTAAACCAAATGCTCAGATTCAACTTAACCCAGACCTAATCCAGATTCAACGAACAATAATAATTGAAACTAGTAGTAAGACTTCCATCCCCTAATTCGCTATTTTCCCTAGTAAAGATTAACCATGCCCAACACTCTACTCCAGCTCCACCAAAAAATAAACAATAAAGACCGAACCTATAGATACGTGACACAAATTTATTTGAAAAAATTGCAGTGCATCAAAGAAAAACGTTACTCGGTCAAGAAAAGCGACCGCTGTCCGGCTTTCTTGCCAGCAAAGATGATTCACCTAGCATTTGAAACATCATCTAAACAGCGATTAAACCGACTGTCCTTCAAACCAGCTCGAAGGGTGACAGGTAAAATAATTGACGCACTTCATTCTACAATTGTATTAAACCTCCTATTTTATTATCTGTGTGATTTTTCTTTCTTTTTTTTTTGAGCGGTCTGTCGTTAAATTTCGCGGTTCTCTCGGGTCACTGTCGGCGCACATTTCATCATGTCCCCTCATCTCTCCTCTTCATCTTTTCGAGTTCTTTGAACGTTCGATTCTCTGTCGCAATCGACTCCTCCTTCTCGATGTTCGAGAAATTACACAGTCGATTCTTCGATTTTTCATCGGAAATCGTTCTGTTTTCATTTCCTTCTTCGTTCGTTTCTCGATGTCGATACAAACGAACCGTTCAAAGGCCAAAGTGATTAACTCCAGTTTTATGAATTTTTTAAAATCTTAATGCCAAAGCATTTAATTGATGCTTAACTATCAACTTTTCTGTTTCTTTTTTTTTGTCCCGTGGAGTTAAATCAACTTGGCATACGAATCACTTAAATATTGGCGGTACGAGTAGCTATACAGTGGCGGCAATTCCGTTGGACACGCTTGAACAATTCTTGTGCATGTTAATTAAAGCGGACTCACACACAAACATTCGCTCGACGAAGAATTTTTTGTTTTTTATGACATTTTGACGAGGTTGAAGGCTCTTCGAATGATTCATACTTTTTTGGGGGATTTTGGACTGAATTTGTTAACTAATTTTGTTCGTGAACTCTATTTTGTGGATTTAAGTACTTAACAAATATCTTAGCTCCGTGTTTCGAGCGGCATTTAACAATTTTTATATTTAGCAATCTTTTCCGAAATAAATTTGATATATAAAAACTTGCAATATATAAAAATTCATATACCACCCAGATATGGATGACATTGTACCCAAAGGGTTAAAAGCAACATATACCTTATAGAAATCTCAGTTACGGTTTAATTAGACAAATTTTGAACAAACGTTAAATAAAAGTATCGTATACGTTACTTACTAGCAGTCGTTTGAAAAATTCTTTGCTTTCCAAACTGTTGATTGTTATTCAACAATTCACGCTGCTATTATTTCCTCGCGAATCGCAGTCATCTGATTAGAAATTAATTAATTATTCGAGCAAACCTTCAACCGTACCAGCAAATTATCATTCGATTAAAAACCATTTATACTCGTTTTGTCGTGAACAAAGGACTTATCTAAAATGTGCGTACTGTTTATGGAAGTTAAATTTGCTTCTTTCTCATCAATGTCTATCATATATTAATATTTTATTACATTTCTTCCTTTTTACTCGAATTTATACAATACTTCGATTTCTTTCTTCACGTTCTGTTCTTCGCGTCAAGCATTTGGAATGAATCAACTTTGCAATGGCACTCAACGTATCCGTTCGCGAACACTGAACCATCTTTGTTTAAACTATAAAATACGAACAACGAGACGTTAACGCATTGATTACCATGGAAGTTTAGCTTTTACGAATTGAATATGTTTTAATTTACCACGGGGGTCGTTGGTGACCGTCATTACGAATATTTAATATAATGGAATAATTAAACGACAGAAATAAGAAAAACCTTAATTAGTGACTTTAAAAAACCTTTAAATGGTTAAATTAAAGAAAAAATTATAATGTTAATAGTAATTTAAAAATGGCAATTAATAATTATATTAACAATACAAGAATGATGAGTCGAAGTATTAGATTAATAAAAAATGATATTTCGATACTTTTAACAATTTATGTTATCATATGGATGTTTCCACCGTGGCAATCAACGTGTCAATCGTCGGTTTGTCGTTTTGAACTTTTATATCGGAAAGTTTCGTGAAAATTCGTGGAAACGCAGTGGACGACCATCAACCTTCTTACAGCTAAATCGAATTCTATCATAAGAAAAACCGTGGGTATGTTTCTATTTTAATTACAAGACACAATCGGTGAATCAACGATTCTCGCTTTTGATGTTCGAAATTCGTCAGGTGTGATTTCAATCGTTTCTTAGAAAGTGTGCGACCTCATATCAATAATCGAATGGTAAATGAAAATTGTTAAATCGCGAAAAATACGCTGGAATTAACACGTTCGTTGTCCTAGTCAAAAAAGAATACACATTTCATAGAAAAAAAAAGAAACTGCTTAACCCTTTGACTGCGGTGTGCTGTGACAAAAAATTTTCTTGAAATCAAAGAACCAAAACTTATAGTCGAAGGCGAGTTACATTTTACATACTGAGTTACTTACACATACGCCTTTTCATATATATTAATAAATATAAGTGAAGGCGTATCGTTAATTCCTCAGTTGAATGATTTGCATTTAAATTGTAATTGCACTTTAATTATGACAACGTAATTCCGGTTTTGACGAGATGTTTCGTTTGATGATTTAATTACTTTTGTCAACTTTACTAGATTATGAATTTGCATTTAAATTGCATCTTTTCAGCTGTAATAGTAGAAAATGAGTGCTTGTAATTAATTAATAAAATGATTTGGAGTTTAAGGAGATCTTTCATTCGACAGTTTAATAAATATTTATGGACTTGGTTACGTACCAGACAGCGAACAATGAACGTGTTAAAATCTGTGTCTGACCAGTTACTGTAAACGACTACTTAAAGCAGCGTTTCTCTTAAATATGCGAAACACGTGAATTCTGTGTTTTATGTAAGAAATCGATGTTTATTTGAGATTAAATGAATAAATGACACTAGCAGTCAAAAATATATTATTTCCATGTAAATTAAACGAAGAAACAGTGTCCTTAAAAAGAACGAATAAACGCCTTTTAATTTAATATTTAATTTAATATAATATTTAATATTATAACCAACATTTTAATTGATATAAATTATAAACGGTACGATTTTGATAAATAACGCTGCAAGCTATTCTTACATTTTTCATAATCGAGAAGAAATAAATAGAAATTGATACTTTTCGAAAACTCAGGGAGTAAAGGAAATGAAAGAATATGAATTGTTTCTTTTTTTTCAAACATTAAATTTACGAAACGAAAGAAACTTTACACGTTTAATACAATGACAATTTTATACAATATATCAGATTAAAAACCTTTGTACTGTTACACGATTGAATAATGAACAATAACAACACTCGGACAGGTAACTTTTCAAACATGTCGAACCAGTATACAATCATATACAGTGATATTATAAAATATTTACTTTCATACAAATCAGTATTCAATTCCAGTATTGCGGCTCGCGTAAAAATCTTCTTTTTAAAAAAAAAAAAAAAAGAAGGAATCGAATGTTGAATGTCTTTAAAGAAATCGTAGCAGTTTCGAGAAACGTTGCTTGAAGTGTATTAATTATATTACAATCGGTTAATTCCCACTAAATGCATTATCATCAGAAATGATCAGAAAATGGCGTTATCAACACTGAGACGGAAAAAAGTTTCATAATCGTGAATCAGAATAATTGGCAACAGTAAGATCGACGAGATTCGGGAATAGAAACAGCTAGAAGATCGACAAAACACACAGCAGAATAATTGCAATTTATATATAATACAATGATAGATAATTTACAGAAATTTGTACAAAATCCAAGTAGTCAAGAATCTTTGACCGTATCCTAAGTAAAATTTACGATTACAATTCATCGTTATCGGTGATAAGAATTCTTTCACCGAACGATAAACGTTGAGGATGAGTTTAATCAAAATTTGCAGCTGTTAATTAATATTATACACAACCATGTAATTGTTTTCTATTCTTAAATAACAAAACTGTTGAACAGGTATCTTTACAATCTGTTCTTTATAATCACGCTGAAAAATGATTCTTTGTTTTTTTTTTTTAAGGACAGCCCTATGAGTTTCGTTCACGAGGGTTTGATTCGTTAAATTGAATTCTTTTGGCAGATATTTGACACCCGTGTCTCGTTGGCACCAGACAATCAAATTACAATGAACTTGCGCCATCGGTTTATACAAAGAAAGGTTTCCCGTGATCGCTATTAAAACGACGAAGAATTGCGAAGAATTGCGAATTTGAAGAGCATTTGCGACATGATCCACGCGATGCATTTGCGAACGGCAATCGAGGCGACGATGACGACGGTGATCGATGAGCATGTGATTTGCGACAATGTTCGTTAGGAACCGGAAACGTGAAGAGACGAAGGACACCTTAAAGGATCTTCGCTGCTTCGACTTCTTTGCTTCCTTGTACGGTAGGTCGGCCTTTGTCAACCAATCTTTATCCATCGATCGATCGAGTACTCGAGAGCTGCCAGCCATCTGGAAATTACACAACAGTTTTGCTAGGAATTCTTTTTCGTACAAATATTCTGACGTTATTTTACAAATATTTTCATTATTACAAATGGTTCAATCTTTATCATTTTTTATAAAATGCTTCCAATTTAATACTTTCTTTTTCTGATATAATATTACGCACAGTTTTCCACCAAACACTATACCAAAGTATCATTTAATTCCAATGAAAATACCGAACATCAACGGGAGATGTCTAACTAAATCGTTCTAAGTACGTATAACTTTGATCCTTCAAGTTTGATCAAAGTCTAACTCCTCACCGTTTCTTGTCCATTTCGGACTCGGTAGCGAAGATGTAATTCCTCTGCGTGGGATCCGGTGGTTGCAGCTCGAACGCGTGTTTCCTGCCACCGGAAGTTTGCGCGCTGCTGTGCACCCTGAAGCCGTGAAGACAGGCAACACCGAAAGCCTTCTCCGCGTTCGCGTCATCGTAGAAATACAATGCGGCATCCTTCAACACGCAGTATCGTCTGGACCAACCGGTCGGCGATGATGTTTTCCTCGCGTGTTCCTGTTGCTTGCTCAGATAACCGAAACAATCTGGTCTTTGAATGGCACAGGCTGCCATTTCACGCATCCTCATCGACGCTTCTAGCCAGGTGTCCACCTAGGAACAGGATAATAAATGTCCTTATCACACGATCATCGTTGTGGTGGCCATCTGTGACTGGAGCTTGACATTTTGAACAGTTAAGGTTAAGCTTAATACAAGCTGAAATTAATGAATTAATTAGTCGTATCGTTCGTAATTTGTTTGACGACTGGGACAATTTTGTTCATCTAGAAATGCTTTGTTTACACGATTTCACTTTTCGTGTAAATCGAAATTGAATTTTTATTTTTCAAATGACTACGGACATTTTTTTTTTCTTTTTTAAATCCCATATTTTAAAAACCGCGTAAGTTCGAGGGATAAGTGAAAAGATGAAAAGAAGAAATATTAGAATAATTACAGGCTTGGATTTGCAAATCAAACAATCGTATTCCTAATGAATAGGTTGAAAAAGGAGTAGTTAATTTTATTATAAATATTAATGAAATGTTTACGTAAATTGATATGCTACTTTCATGCAATCGGATCATATCAGATTTTCTTTGCTTCGAAATTTTATATGCAACAACCTAACGTATCCAAACTTGAATCTAGTTTATTCCAGCAGCAACTCCTTCAACCAGATCGACGAACTTAAGAAGTTTAAAACAAACCCTATTTTCTGCCTCAAACTTTCGTCGTTTCGTGAAATTCTTGAAATTCGTTTCGTGTAAGTGGCCTGAGTTACAGAGTATAGTTCACAAGAAAAATAATATGTATGTATAATATTAAAATATACATTGCAGGTATCATAGTTGATGTGTTTTATGATTTAAAGCAAGTTTTGATGATAGATCACAAAAATGCTGCTGTTTTATAAAAATAGTATTCTTTCGATGTCATATTAAATGACGAAATATTTCAACCCTGCGAATGGACGTATATATACCTCGATAAAAAAAAGAATTCACTTTACAATTTCCATTACACCGCCATAAAATAGTTCTTATTCTATTACATTGCTATAAAACCTTCCCAAATTTGATAAAATAAAATCACTAATGTATGAGGTTGTTACATATGAAATATCCGCTTTTGTTTCATCAAATTTTTAAATCTGTTTTCATTTTTAAATATTTACCTATTTTGACGCATCCTTTCGTAACTTTCGTATCAAAATGATTTCTGCGAAAATCATAAAGCGTTTTGGTTCGTTGATGTGCAGATTCATTTTTATCATGATATATTATTATCGAAATTTTTTAATATTCACATGTTTAAACGAGCCTTTCTCAGATTTCTGTGAGACACGAATAATCGTAATTTTTTCCGACAATTGATGAAACAAAAATAGAAAGCTTGTAATTTCTTGACAAAATGTTCCTATTTTGATTATTAGCGTTTAATATAAAAATCGAACGTTTCATATGTAACAAGTTAATATTTATTTACAAACTATCATAAGTTAGTCTATAATAAAATCGCAATATCTTCAAAATATCTGAACAAAATCACACTTTATGAATCATCCTGTACTCACAACTCGAGCAAGTTCTCCGACTACAATGCGGCAACTGGCGTCGAATAACTTTCCAGTTGCTCGGAACATTTACCTGGTCGTTTCTTTCAATGGCTTCCTTGATGACTGTCGTCCATCGGGCAGCAGCTTCTTCGGAGTCGGCCGCGAGCCGAAGCGTCGGTGCACCCTGTTTCTTTATCGCGAAACTGTGTAACCTCAGCTCCGGCGTTTGCTCCACGTCGTACTTTATCAGCATTACCGCACCCACCGGCTGCGAATCCTGAGAAACCATTTCGCGAATGAACGATCTCGCGTAAACACTTGTCATCCCGATACGCGGGGGAAAAGAAAGCTTCTTTTTCAATCAAATCAAATAAACTGTTTTCTGAACATCAGAAATTGACATAAATTCATTATGAAACTGTTGGTAACCACAGATTTTAATTCATTTTTGTAGACCAATCGCTTCTGCTATTGAAATTGAAATTGAAATTGAAATAAATTGGTTATTTTGAAAATTCTATTACGATCGATTTTTATTTGAAACTTGTTAAATAAATGGAGAATGGGTCAGCCTTATATGGACGTCTTTTGAATAAAATAACAACGATTGACGATAGATGAAGTATTTTCTTACTAACCGCATCAGTCTTGTAATAATAGAGGCAGTTGTCGCGGCGCAGAGCGAACCATCGTCGAACCCATTTGTCCGTAGTCGAAGAGGTCGCGGACTTCCTCCAAAGGTAACCGGAACAAATCGGTGCCTCCTCGGTGCCTTCCTTCGTTCCTGGCCTGGCAACTCTCGGTGCCAACACGTTGCAGGTCCTCGCCACCTCGAGTTCAAGGACGTCGGTGCCAGAATGTGCCAGCCTGACGACTTCCGAATGAGTCGCGTCCATCACGCTTTTTCCGTTCACCGACATTATGATGTCGCCGACTTCCAGGCCCGAGCTCTCCGCCGGTGTGTCGGGCTCGATGGCGGAAACCACCACCGGTTTCGAGCCGTGAATGCGGAAACCAAACTCACCCCCGGCCTCCCGTTTCACCACCACCCTCTTGTCGCATTCTGTAATTAGTACGACCTACGTGTTATTCCGTTATTCGTCGGTTATCGCGCCGCGGAGAACACTGAGATACGATGAGGTTTGATTGGTGGCGCTACAGCTCGAGGAAACGACTCTTCGCGACTGCTGAAACTTCTGTCTACGTTTAACAGACAATACATAATGAAAGTGTGATTTATAAAAATGCGATTGATCGCTTTCAATTCGAGTGGTAAATTTACAAAATTTACCAGACGAGTATATTAATACACGACGCCCAGTAAATTTTCAGATTTCACGGAACTTTAACTTCAGTTTAACTTTTATTGTTCTTTTCTTAATTTTAACAAATTTGGTTTTGTGTCAAAGCACGCAACAGTCAAAGGGTTTTCTCGTTTACCAATGCCTCAGTTTATACCCACGTGGTAAAATAACTATCACTGAATCAAATATTTTGCAATAAGAGTAGTTTTTATAAAGATTTCAGAAACAAAGTAAGTAACTTTCTGAAATACACTACCTTCAGATTAATAACTGAATCTTGACTGGATCGCTCTTCGCCTATCAAATGTGTAGAATATTTTTTATTAAAATAATGGATTTAGATTTTGAAACGAAATATTTATAGAAACGTTCTGTACGAAAATGAAAAGAAGCTTAAAACTAAATTTAATTAACACTTCATAATATCTCCGAACGTATGAAATTCGAACGGACACTTGAATTCTCGATAAAAATCGACCTCAACGTGTTAAATAAAAAATTCTTAATCGGTACGAGTGCGAACAGAGAAATGGGGTGAGTAGCGGAACAAATCCGGCTTTATTTATAGCCGCTTTGTAAATTGCTAACTTTCTACGCTGTTTTTTTTTAATATTCCAGTAAAACAATATTTAATAAAAAAATCTCGTTAGCCGAAGGATTATTAATTAAGAATCCCATTAGCAATTATTAACTACCAAACTTGGGTCATTATTAATCAAAAATCAGTTACTTATGGTTCGCTGATATTTTTATGTTACCATAATATACTTTTAGTCATAATAAAATATTTAAAAAGCGAATTGTAATTATTTTAAAAATATTTGAAGTACCTCACGGTTGTTGAACATTTTTTTTTAATTTACCTTCGATTCTCGTTTAATTATTTATCCGGGAAATCAAGTATTATTCCACTTTTAATTTCTCATGAATAATGGATTTATCGATCGCTAATTCCGCAGTTTATTTCTTAACATTTAATAGGCCGTAATAATTGAAATGTTCCTCCCAGCAATTTCAGTTCGTCTGAAGTTGCAAATTAACCGAATTGCATTAATCTCCCGTTACTTTCTGATTAATCGTTGCCGATCTACCGTGCACAGTATAAACAACGAGCGGGCCGTGTTTAAACAATTCGGTATATTCATGAAGTTTCTGGTCAAATCGTAAATACCGTGTATTTTTATAAGCTTGTATCGATCAGTCTCGTTCGGTCAGCTTCTGCACAATTTCCACCCACATATTCTTAAACACTGTCTTATTACGTTTTTTATCCAACGAATTTGGCTAATTTATAACGTGTGATATATTTAGGGTGCTTCGAAAGTATATTTTTTATGCTAAAATTCATCTAAAATTATTATTCATAATTTTAATATTATTATTAATCAAGTAATATAGTAATTAATTTAGTAATGGCAATATTAAATTTTATAATAATATTATTCTTAGCAATAATAATAGCGTACTCCTTACAGTCAGAGTAGGGTTTTAAACTAATATCAGAATATTAGTTCGAAATAGCAAAACTAACAAAGATCGAATAAAGTAATTTTTGAAGTTATTTAAGGTTAATCAATCATTTGAAAATCATATTTATTTAATTATGAATGAAATGGTCCTGTATTTTTGGTAGACAGTGTATACTATTGTTTACTATCGTACAAGAAAATTATAGATTTAATTTTAACGGCGTCGAATTTAACCCTGCATTGTCCTATTTATCGATTCTAAGTCGACAGATGATAATTTTATGATGTACGTTGCAATAGTTTGCGAATCGCAATTCTCACCAAAATCTCATTCTCCCGTCCAAAGAAGAAACGTAAAACCACGAGAACGATTGATTCCATAAAATATGCGACCGTCAAAGTGTCAAGTTATACATTGCATGAAATTCTTAAAGGAAATACATGTCGCGTTTGAACAGACTTTTCCTCTCATGTTTCTCCAATAAAATCCAATACCTTCTGAAAGCAGACCCCGTGAAATAACTTCACAAAAGAACATCCGCTGCTTCAATACAGGTAACACGGTCCTACGAATTAACAAAGCTATATTACGTTCTTCTCATAATTAAAGAATGCCGTGTTATAAGGGGATTTTCCTCATTTTCGACTCTAGAAATACCGTGTTACAGGGGGATAGAAAAGGAGGGTAGAAAATGATCGAAAACACTCGTCGAGAATTTCTGGACCGTATCACCTCGACAAATAAGTAAATCCTTGTAATTCGTAGCAGAGGAAGGTTGATGAAGAGAGCGGGAAGACACGTTCGAAAGCAAATGGTACAAATAGAAAGGAATACCGAGTAAATATAAAACGAAAGCGGGACATGGCGCGTTGCCGTTGTTGCATAAATAAATGCACTTCCAGCTCATTATATTTTCCGCTTCCTTTTCAGCTCGAACGATAGTACCTAACTCGAATCAGGAAGAATTTAAACGATGAGAAAAACGATGTTAAATGAAACGTGAAAATCACTGTCAGGATAAAGATTTCAATAAAACTTCACGACACAGAACAAAGGGATAAACGAAGTATTAGGTACTTGGATAAATGAAACGTTAGATTTACCTGTAATATTGTATTATTTTATGTGTATTAATTGCATTAACGAGGGACGTCGTTACATCAATGATTATAATTAATACGATAGGAATTCTATGGGGTGTCTTGAATAATTATATTCGCGTTATTAATTTTGCATACCAATATTTTGAAACAGAATTAAACAACCACTGACACGAAATTTTTACGTTAATGTTATCCAAATATTTATGAGTTTTTAAAATTCAAAGAAAAGTTTTAAATTAGTTTTTGTCGAAATCATGTTTCTTTGACTTCAAATTTTACGTGCATTTTCAGCGAGCGTTGCAGGGTTAAATTAAAATAATATTTTCCTTTAATATTCCTGCCCGCGGAAGGTGTAAAAGAAAAATAGATAAAATTGACATTCGAGCTCCAAAGTGTCTTTATTATTTTAACTTTATATTCTTTCTCTTTTGTTCTGCTTCTGAGAAATGTTTAAACGTTCAAATATTCTATTCTATTGTATTATTGTAATGAAATTGAGTAAATCGATACTTGGATCGGTAAGAAGTAAAAATTTAAACAATAGTTAAAGAACGATGGTTTTTTAAAATAAACATACGTATATAATTGCAAAGCTTATTGCAAAACGATGTTTATATTTGAACGTAACGAAATGAAATGGTACTTAAAGGGTGTTCTATTTCCAACCTGTGAATGATATTTTCTCAGTTCCGATTGCTATTAACGGGGGGATTCCGGCATAGCTGATTAATTTCAAGTTGAGCGTACTTGGATCCTCCGGTAATTAAAGTTGCTTCGATATTGTACGGGATCGGTTTACGGGAGATCGATTATCGAACACCTGCTACGACTTCCAACAACAGTATCTTCATCAAATGTTCAATGGATAACGTAAATTGCTTATGACAATTACTAAAGAGGGAACGAGCCAATTTCAGAATATCATCAGTCGAATAGCAGAATCAATTAACACTTCATTCATTGGTATTTGCATTTACTTAGCAACTCGCAACATGTATGCTAAATGCAAATTCTACTTTGAGCAAACACTTTCGATTTAATTATAATAACCTTTCATGGCAGTTTATTATAATTTATATACACGAAGATTAGTTTATTGAAATATTGGAAGAATTCAAATTTTATATGGGATTATTGTTCAGCAAATGGAAAGTTTAATTTCGTATCCTGAGTAACTGCTATTTTGACGTGTCTGACTACATGTGTCCACTTCCACTGCCGCAGCGAACGTGTCAACACTTTGACCGCAACATATGTTAGTTTACATATTTTTATGCCGAAAGGAAAATTATTGCAAAAATTACGTCTCATACACCTCGAAATTATTAATTTAACAAATGGAAGAGGATTACTGCGAAAATTATATTTCGAAGTTTCTACAATGTACGCTTCGAAATTATTAATTTACAAAATTTAGAAATATTGCAACACCTAAATAAGAGGATTGCTACGAAAATTATATTTCGAAGTTTCTACAATGTACGCTTCGAACTGACTAATTCTCCAATTATAATTAACACATAAAACAATAAATAAAAATTAAGTACAGAACACTAAGATGGAAAGTTATCCAGTCATTAAAAAATTATCTTTCATATCAAAAGGAAGATTCCTACAAAAGTTATATCTCAACATTTCTATAATACACTCCTCAAAATTATGAATTTTCAAATCGTATCAAAATCACCAGTACGCGACACCAGCCATCAAAGTATTAATGATCGATAAGAATTGAGCAAACGCAAGACGAAGGATGATCTCGTAATCTAGTGTCAAGCAACCCTCAAAAGACAATGGCACATCCAATGGGATGGGAGTCGTGGAAACGTATCAAACGAGGTCGAAGTGCGGGCAGAATAAAAGCAGGTCGTGCCGAAGTTAGTCAGGAACGCATCACGCCATAAAAATAATCGAGTCCTTGCGTCACGAAGCTTCGAACGTAATCGAGTGTATTCGTGCTTAGCCTTTTGTCTCATCATCGTTGCCCCGTTGACAGAGAACGACAGAGGGCGCTTCTTTTATTTTTGCGATAAAGCAGCCATTCTCGCAATCCTGTCAACCCCTTTCGCGGCCGGTATCAGAAATAGCGAAAATTACTTTGTCATCTTTTTCCTGGCGGCGGAAATTCTCGCACGTGCGACGCCACCGGTCCAAGGTTGCCGCAACTCACAAGGGTTGGACGAGCGTTCTCGTTATTATGGATTTCAACCCCTTTCGACGTGGCGTTACGTTGTGCGACAACCGCGAATCGATCTTCGAAATTTGATCAATTGGTACAAGAAACTGAATTTCGGTAGCTCAGGGAGAGATTAATCATCATTCTACGTTAAGGGTGGTTGACGTCCCAACGAAAGTTTCGTTTCCTTCTTCTCTCTTTGTTTTTTATCGCGTGCAAGCTGTAATTTTATGAAAAACGCTGCTCACCCATATTTTAAAATGTCTAAAGAATATTCAGTATTTCTTGCAATCCGAAATTATAAATAGTTTAAACGTGACAAACGTTCAAAGTCGGTGTGTCAGATCCCGTGTGTATTCTCATGAAATTTTCATGCGGTGCGCACAGTGAAGGTTATCCCAGGTTTATTTTTTTTTGTCTAAAATTGAGTTCGCTAAAAATTTCAAGCTCAAAGAAATTTATGACAAGAATTTTTGTCTTTTCGTGAGATAAGTGTTTCTATATATTCGCACGAACAACAGTAGCTATTCGAAAAGGTGGAAAGGTGTGCATGTTCCGTTTTGCAGCACAAAAATAAATTAAACTTCAACTGATCGATATTGTGTGGATCATGTTCGCAAGATCGGATACGGTAAACTGATTACAGGTAAGCTGCGGCCAACGTTCACGTGGGAATCTAATTTTATTGCCATTAAATTGGTGCACACATCACGGACAAATTTGGACCAAAACAGGCGCACTTGGGATATCGCGTTGTTCAATGTCGTGGCAGCGTCGATAAATCGGTTACAAGACGAAAATCGTATTTCAGTATCCAAAGGGGATATTTTCGTGCCGTTACTTCAGGGTCGGCGGAAAATAATTATCGGTTACGACCGTGACTTCGTTCAACAAACTGGTGCTAGGTTGGATTCATGATTTTTCTTTTAATAGCGGATCCTGTCAGCTCTACAGGTTAAATAATGAAACGGAGAAACGTTATTTGAGACAGTTAACCTACTTCCTGTTTTATTAACGCGATACCATCGAAAGAAGCGCAACAGATTGTTAACAATTAAACAATCGGACCAAAAATAAAGGATTTCGGATATTTTAATTCTTAAAAATTGTTAATGTATCATGATCGAAAATGTATATTAATTTATGTCGAGATAAAGAATAATGTTATATGAATTAATGAATTATTCTATGTTCATTAGTCAAATCAAAGTATTCTATGAGATTTTTAATAAATAATGATCCTATTTAATACAAATACAAAGAATGATACAAAATTTTGTAATGTTAAAATTATTAAGAAAGAATCTAATGTTTCGGTAACATAATAATATACATATGTATGACATCCAATGAGTATAAAATAATTGAACGTAAAATCTCTGATACATAAAGTATCGTAATGAGGCGAATATCGTAAATGAAACTTCGTTCGATAATTCAATAACGCAGGTCAACCGTATTTACTTATTAACACACCGGTAAAACAACAATTAATAGTCATTGCATAATCACCTTACATTACTCACGTTTTCACTACACGTGTTTTCGTAAAGCCCTATTTGCAATGCGAACTGCGTTAAGCCAGGTTAAACAGTTCATTTGAATGACATTAAACTGAGAAGCTTCGAATTGTAATTAATCTCGTTTCAACGTCATTTTCCATTAAGGAACAATAATTAAGAAGTTAGAAAATGCAATTTATGTTAAAGATAGGAAAAGAAATTTCATTAATCAATTATCTGACAAAATTACATGTTTGTCATCTCGAATATGATAATTAACATGACACGTTGTGCGAACTGTTAATTGCTACACATCATTGTGTGAATTAATTCCGGTCTGATGCTTCAGTTCACTATTTCGAATTACTAATATAGTCTGCATGTTATTCTGAAATTACTTAGCTTCTTCTTTCATTAATTTATTCACGTAAAATCGTCGATGTCGGTCAGTGTTTATTCCCCGTGCACGGTACGCGTTAATATTAGACTGTCACATATCAAATGGCTAATTTTGAAGTATATAAAGCCTGACATAATTTGATGGCTACATAAACGTTTTGTCAATATTCTGATTCTTCGTTGGGATAAATAAATCCACCAATTTACAGTTCAACAAGTATTGTTCATTTATATCTTATAATAATTTAAAAAAAATTTCTTTTCATTCCCAAAGCTTATTAAGTTGGCAACTAAATTCGTGACCCATGAAAATTGTTATTTGCTGAGTTTTAATTAATAACTGCAATGGGGAAAGACGAGAAGGTTGCCAATCTAATATTTTAACTTAAACTACATTTTGTCAAAGTCATAATTATTAATCGGTAATTGGAATAAATCATGTTTCGTCTCATAAGAAATCGACAAAAATCTATATACATTTTTAGACATTAACAGTTGGAAACTGGCCATTTGCCGATGGATCAAGAAATTACTCATAGAAAAAATACCGTGACATAACCGATTACAAAGTAACACGTGATTATATAGATGGCCAGGTCTGGCATCAGACAACCGTGGTTGCTCCCGGTGTTAAAAGCAGCCAACCAGGAAAATAATCGCAACGCCGAATTCTCGAAAAGCGTGCCGTAAACCACGAGTTCATCCGCCTAGAGCCAACAAAACCAGAGTGCGTGGTACGGTCCGGTCAGACGGAAACCAAGAACAGCACAACCGTGGTAGCCGAGAATCACTTAGACAGTCGTTGATCCCATGCAAACTTTAGAGAAATGATTTTACCGTGTGTCGACGCGCCCAGCCTGGTAAGGGCCTGGCCCTCCCTGCACCAAACCCTGAGCATGCATTTCAACAGCTCCTCCAAGGCTCTCTTCAAGGACACATCAGCTCCGAGTTCCGTGGAACACTCGGTTGCCGCGCAATCGCACACCATCTCGCGTCTTGCACTCCGTGCGACGCGTTCTAGTCGACTTCCGTTGCACGTTGCGTCGAAAAAAAAAAAGTTGGAACACGAGACACTTCCGGTTACGAGAGTACACGCGCCGCGGAACGCGGGAATCACGGGAAAGCTTCGATCTTTTGCAAAGAGGATATCTACGGACGGCCCGTGGAATGCGACTCGACGCCCTGACCCACTGACTGCCAGCCAAAAGCTTCTTCTTCCACTCTCGGCCACCCTCTTCACCGCCTTCCCGTCCGATCCTACCCAGAGTATCCCCGACGCTCATTTCCCTCCTCGCCCGATACACCACTTCGGCTTAACTTTGCTCGGGGATATTTAGACGGCCGCGAATCGCGTTTCCACGTATAGAATCAACCTCGTCACTCGAAATCGTATCTCGATCATCACTACCGGCTCCATGCTTCCGTCCATGGGAACCGTTTCACTTGTACTACTCTATTTACCTTAGTTGCTCTAAATAACGTTTTGAAACAATCGTGGAAAATGAGGATTCTTTAGGATTAATTAAGTTATTTGTGACATTTTAATTCTGTTCGAATGATATAAAATATTAGAAACTTCATCTATTTCGTAATACCTTGAGCAATTCTTTATTTTCTGGGGAAGAAGCGATATAATATTTATGTTTCTAAGTTGCAGTAATATTTTTGCTATATATTGAAATATATTATTCCTATGTTACCTATGTGCCACACAGATATGGATTACGTGGCAATCAGAGTATTAAAAATAAAAAAGAAATCAGAAGACGCGTTCCTGCAAATAAAACTCATGTCTATAACAGGATATCTTCTTTGAAACAAAGCGAACAACTGCTTGAAACATTCTTTGAAAGGATGAATAATTGCACGGACATTTTTGATCGTGTTATACATGCACACGTATGTATGTTCCTGTACGATCCTTGGGATGCTTCTACGGGGATCCTGATGAATGGAATTCGAAGTAGTTGGGACGAGGCGGAAACGATGTTCCGGAGGAGCGGAATTTTAGTAAATTGCGAGCGGCGGGTAATTAGGGACGGATTTGGTTTGGACGAGTTGGGAAGGAGATAGTTACTGTATTGATTTGGCAATGTGAAACTGTGGAAAGTGTCGAATCTTCGTTAATATAAGTTTGCTAAGTGTATAATATTTTATGGTTGAATAATGAATGTATATTTAGTTTAATTAAAAATTCGAAGTTCGATGATGATGTCCAAATATCAATATGGGTCTCTGTACACGTCATTAACAAGGAAAGCAAAGGCAAAAATCCATAGGCTATCCAGGTCGTCGCCCTTTAAATATTTATTAAATATTTGACATGGCGAACTTTTGCAGATATTTTTAAACACTGAAAATAGTAAGAGTAAAACCGACCCCGTCTACGAAGTGTGAAAAGGTATATCTGCCTATGGAAATTTAATTAACCTTCAGACGCTGGATGCTGGGTCAATCGCAACCCAACTACCAAGCGTAGACTCAGATATTTCGACTGAAATTAACGAAACACTTTCCAGTTTATATACTGGAAAAATGATATTAAATGTTACTTTCATCAAGATTCGGTGTCCGAAGGTTACTCCTTTACGGACTTGATCTGAATTATTTTGTATTTTATGTAACTTGATTTCAGAATAATAAATATTCAGAATGGTACCAACATGCGACCTTACACAGTTTTGATAATTAATATCATCTCTCGATTATCAAATTAATCGAGACTGTAACGAAGCAACGTAACCTAACTGATCACATGTGGCCGGTAGACGCCGGCGTCGGTAGAAGCGTCGGTACCAGTCGACGCTCGACGCCTCTTTCTCTCAGCTGCGCCGTTTCGATTATATTTAGCCGGAGTATTACGCGGTGCTTATTTAAAGAAACGGGAAGAACGATTCCCTCTTTTTTCCACTCTCTTTGCCCGTCCCTCTTCCGCTTTCCCTTTCGACACGCTTTTCCACCGTCGTTTCTCCGTCTGCTTTCTCGTTTCATCGTATACCCGACCGATATCGGGAACGGCTTCTTTGTCGTTCGAGGCATTCTTCGGTGATGCGTCGCCGCGCGGAGTAAATTTTAGTTACAGTAAGCCTCTCTGTCGGGAATGGAATGTCCAACTTACGGCTTTGTACTCTCTCCTGATCTGGATCTTAACCCGACTTCCGTTCAAGATTTTCTTGGTCCACGGGACTCGATACAACGGAAGTTAATCGATAGACTTCCTTACGAACCGAAGATCAGTGGATAATTCGATTTTTTTTTATTTCTGTTGCATGTGTCCGACCGATTACCATAGAAATACAAAGAGAAAGTTACATTTTCTTATTAGTCAACAGACTTCCTAATGGACCGAAGATCATCAGATAATTAGATTTTTTTAATTTCTATTTCAATTAACTGTCCACTTTCCATAGAAAAGAAATAGTTAATAGACTACCTGTTGGACCGATTGAATTAGATTTGAAAGAAGAATTTAATGAGAGATAAATTTGTGAGCAAATTGATTGATGACAGAATAAATTCTTGATTGAAAGTCCAACTTATTTTAACAAATACATCGCGTATCATCGACGTTGAGCGAAAACAAATGTTTGCCCAACAAAGTGTAATACTTGTCATTTGATTGTTATAGAGAGACGAATTTGAGTTCATTTAATTGCTGGCAGAGGCAAAGAGCAATCGATCCCGCGTACACTACTTTCGGTCCGCAAACGTTACTGTTAAATATAGTTCATTAAGTGGGCCGTATTTAAAACGGCAATATCCTCGTTTTAAAATGATTGACGTGCCACTCGAATAGCATTGGATTTATTTTAACCGATGATTTTAAACGTTGTTTCCTCTTTTTTTTTTCGATCCTTCTTTGTTACGAAGCTTTGCTCGATTTGCATAAGTAGCTTTGTTTGTCTTTACTTCCGTATCGAGAATCAGATTACATTGGTTAATTGTAATAAATTGATATTGAAATCGATTTCTTTGTTACTGAATACTTCCTCTGAAAATTAAATGATTAAATGTGGGTAAACGGTTTTACAGATGTTCTACATATTTGCTTTAAAATAATTAAAATTGATATGAAATATAATAAAATATAAAACGATCAAATATACGACTGGAAACTATATCACAAGTATACAAGTACGATAAAATACAAATTTATTGATTTTAATCTTGATACCTTTATATACACACATTATATTTAGAAAAATATATAACTCTTGCAGAGAAAATGGTTCTCAAGGTTTAAAAAACGTTCGTGGAAGTCGAGGATATTTTTTTCACGATCGATTCTTTGTGTATAAATAAACGAAGGTAGTTTACGAAGGCAAGCGAAGCGCAAATATTAACTATTCTTTCAGTTTTATTTTCTCAGTCTCAAACAGGTAGTGATTTTGCTTCGAAACTTTCAATTTGAATTGCACGTAGCTTCTTTATATAGCGAATGAGAAATCTGTGAATAAAACTCGCGCTAAAAGCTGTCGATAACATTTCCCGCAACTGTACACTCTGCCGAGAGTGGCTATAGTCGACTTGTCCACTCGCAAGAAACACCATCGACAGTTTCACGGGCATATTTTAAGGGAAGCAATAGAAATATAAATGATTAGAAACCTTCAAGATGCTCGAAGTTCAAACGGTATTGTCAGTTATTCAAATCCTTCATTACGCATTCACAATCATTCACTAATACGAAGTTGCAAATCCTGTGTAAACGTTTGAACAAGCAAATGTCGAATATCAATAAGACCGACCGGTGGGATCCATCTCCTTTTCAAGACGCGAAAGGGTATTCGGACGTGAAAATGGCATCAAACGTTTTCAAGGTGTTCAAATCTTTCTACGAACTTCCGTAAGTCTTATAATAGGAATATAAGTGGAAATGAATCGTCTTTTTGCCAAATGTTTTACCCTTTCGCTTCAAAGTCATAAATATGTTAAAAGTATACTTTTTAACACGTTGGCTGCCACGGGGGTCACCGGTGACCGGCACCCGACATTTTTTACAATCAATTAATTACCAACAGAAATGATAAAATAAACCATGGATAGCGTTTGAAAAGTTAAATTTGAAAATTAGTTGATTGTATTGTTAACACGTTGACTGCCACGGAGGTCACCGGTGACCGGCACCCGAAATTTTTGACAATCAAATAATTAACAAAAGAAATGACGAAACAAACCACGGATAGCGTTATCATTAAGCTAATAATGCTAGCTATCGATTTGAAAGGTTAAATTTGAAAATTAGTTGATTATATTCTTGATAATTAGGATTCCAGCGTGTCTGACTACACACGTCCGTTTTCACTGTGGCAGTCAACGTGTTAATAATTAGGATTTCAGCGTGTCTGACTACCCACGTCCGTTTTCACTGTGGCAGTCAACGCGTTAAAATATTATTTGGAAGTTTCAGAATTCCTAAAAATATATTATTTCCAAATTTCTTAATTCTTGAAAGTATGATACCAATTTTCTTCGTTTCTATTTAAAAATGTATAATAAATAATTCCAGCCGAAGGTATTACTCCAGCCTTCTGATTATAATCACGAAAGTAGCATGAAAAGGGTTGATTAACATGAGAAAAATAAATAAAATTGATCGATCTTAGACAGAAGATAGAAACGTTTATCCGATACAGCCGGTGAAATTTCACGTCGCTAGGGGATCTTTGGCGAACTGTGAAAGAAGCAATAATAGGATAATGTAGTCGAACAACTTACCGAAACACTTCGTTTGTATCCTTTTATACATTTCCCCGCTGCTTTTCCGATGCACCATCCTGTGCGTCGCCGCCTGATACTTCTTACGAAAGTTTCTCTCGCTTTCCGTCGATTCCTGAGAGCCTCGCCTCTCTTTAACGACACTATCCGTGATCTCGTCGTCACCGTCCCTGCTGTCTGGCCTCTTCCACACGTGGCTTTCTTCGAGGTCGCCGATGTAAATCCATTCGCTGCTCGTGTACGGCTCCACGTAACTGTCCTCGTCCTCTCGACCTGATATCAAACAGAAAAATAACCCTGTCCTGTAAAAATCGAAAATTAAAACACAGGTCTTGTTCATCTTTGCTCTGAGGTTTATTAACTCCCTTTAACTGCTACAGGCATCCGAAACAGATGTTTGTCCTTGATACAGGTGACATTAGGTGACCGATGAATTTTTGGTAGAAATTGTTTTATATACATATGTGATCGATGATTATTTAAGTTTTTTAAATCTAAGAATTTTCAACGTTTAATCGTTGTTTAGATTTTCAAATTTAGATGGTTTTCTACTAGTATTTTTACAAAATTTGGAGTTGATTAATTCGTTCAAATTGAATTGTTAAATCTTTTTGGAAGCTTGTACTGTGCGCGAAAATAAACACGAACCATTGCGGAACGAGCATAATAAAAGTAACCAAGTATCCCCGTTGTAAAAAGTTACGTAATGAAATAGGATAAAAAAAAAAATTGAGTGCATTCAGTGACGTTCGTTAAAAAAGTTCTCCACTTCTCACTGGACCCATTTATTTCCCTTCAAGGTGATTAGTCGTTTTCCTGTTCGTTAAAGACCAATGAAAATCGGTAGAAGAGATGCAAAGAGGGAGTTTACAACTTTTGTGAGACTTATTTTATTTTATTACACACAATCTGATTTTCTATAATTGTTATATGAACGAGTAGCAAAGAAACGTATATTTTCTATCATTCCAATTGAAATTGACATTTTAATTACACGTAAGGGGATATAATGCGAAGCAAAGCATAATTTTGATCGATCGATCTGATAAACAAGGCTGGATTTACATTGTGTGGGTAATCGAGTTAGTTTTGAGTTACTTTTATACATAGTACAACCACATTCTATTAAACGCGATTTTTGCGTAATTTAGCAAGCAAAAACTATGGAAACCATGAAAACGTAAATGGACCGACAGTTATCTAGACTTCTATTTAACATAATATATAACACTAGATAGACAAATCGAAAGAAAAGTAATAAATACATTGCGATAGTAAATTTCTACAGTTAAGCGTTAGAATTTAATTTTTCAACGTGTTTTAGTATCAACGATTCTACCCAGTTTGCAAAGCCCACTATTCTAACCACTTTAGCCAATGTAAATCCGACCTAAGACATTGCTCAACATTTACCCGTAAGGATTTCCAAACTGACGTCCGTGCTCCTTGCGTGAAGCCTCTTCCTTCCGGCGGCAGTGTCGTCGATGGATCCTCTGCTTCCGCGTCTGGAGGCGATCCTTTCCTCCGATTTCGCTCTGACGTCCGATCTACCGGCGCTGCTTCGCCGATGCCTTCTGTCGCCACGATCCTCCGATCGGTACCTCTTGTCGAACTTCTTGTACAGCCTGTGACCGGCCACGTACTTCGAGGTGGATCGATGTCCTTCCGGGGAGTCAGCGAAACCTGCCGGTGGTCGAACGATCTCTTCCGAGACCTCGGGGTGGAGCAATACGATGGCACGCACGATAGAGAAAAGAGGTAGATAGACCGATAGATAGAAGGATAGATCGATCTAAACGTCGAGATATGTTTTTCTATCGCGGCAACGAGACTGTCCGAACGTAACAGAATATCTTAAAATTGCAAATTTATACATTTACGTTCGTTTGAAAAGTGAAATTATTGGAAGTTGGAGAAATTGTACAAAATTTACAAATGTGTCGGTTTTCGTCTTTTCGGATTCTTTAGTTCCATTACAAATCGGTGTTGACTATTTTTCTAAGTAGTTTTTGTCCGATACATACAGCACAGGTTCACCAATTACAGAAACAATAGGAAGAAAAGAAGAGATTCAAGATTCAAGCAACTAACTACAGTATGCACTACAGCAAGGACAAGTGTCAGAGCAGTCACTTGGATCAGTGTGAATAAGTTACATTAACACGTTGGCTGCCACAGTGAAAACGGACGTGGGTAGTCAGACACGCTGAAATCCTAATTATTAACAATACAATCAACTAATTTTCAAATTTAACTTTTCAATTCGATAGCTAGCATTATTAGCTTAATGTTAACGCTATCCGTGGTTTATTTTATCATTTCTATTGGTAATTATTTGATTGTACAAAATTTCCCGTGGCAGCCAACGTGTTAAACGTCTCAAAGAACATACCGCCTTCTTTTATTTAAACCATAACGTATCATGTTGTTCTAAGAAATTGCCTTGATACTCGTCCCTGTACTACAGCCTTTGTACATCGCGATCGGTTCGTTGATTTACATCTAATCACTACCGAAACTATTGTCAATAACTTTGTTCTCAATTCTTGTTATATATATATCAGTAGCTTTGCCTTCGTTTCAAAGGAGGAATTTAGTTAACAATAAATAATTTACCTCTCTGCCACAGTGATGACAATGGGGAGCGTCGAGGGCGCTGATAGCAAGATATTGGTCCGCACCCTCGCTGTAAAAGACACTGTCGCTTCCCGGACTGACCGACCTCAAGGATTCAGCTGAAAGAGCTTTTAATCGCGCTTCTGGACTCTGCGACTCGACAATCACGGCCCGTTGTCCGTTGTGTCCTGGACTGCGTTGATAACGACCCGGGCTCAACCTCGAACACATTATGTCGTCCGCTGCGCGTGATCTCCTTCGTGGCAAGCTGCCTGTTATGGCAGCGTTCTTATCCTGAATAGCAAAAGGTACACCGTGTCTTTCAAATCGTGCTTACACGGTTATTGTCTTCTTAATTACCAATATTGTTCAATCAATGAAAGAATTGCAGAAATTTTTATATGGCCCCAAAAAGTTATCGAATCGACAACTGAAGTAAGTGTCGTAATCGCTCGAAATCTATTGCAAAATCATGTTTAAGCGTTAAGAAAAATTAATGTATGGTTCTCTTTGTTTGATGAAGATCGTCTAAGGCTTGCAATTGAGGACATACGTGCAATAAGGACGTGAGGTATTCTAAATACCTCAGATTCCCTCTGATTTGAAAGATATCCATCCCAATAATACTAACTCTGATTCTTTAATTGTTCAACGCCAAAATACCACTTCGTCAGTTTTCCTGACAAATATTATTAACAATGAGCCACTAAACAAACACTTATACAATTTTCCTTCATCACAATCATCCTTTTCGTTCACATTACCTCGTTACTCCTCCTCCTAGCGGAGATATAACCAGTGGTCTTTCTCCTCGGACTATCCCTGGTCCTCCTGTGCCGTCCGTCAGCGCTCTCGCGATGCACATGATGATGATGATGATGATGCATGTAGTAATGATGGCTACAGCTAGAATCGTCCGACGTTGGAATGTGGCCAGCGTCCTCCGTCTGATCCGCCCGCCAATCCTCTTTCTGTGGACTTCTGGTGATTTGTTGCTGCTGTTGTTGCACCTGCACCGTCTGCTGAGTGACCTCCCGTTTTCTATTGTTCTTGTGAGGGCTTCTGGCGCTCGTCGATTTCCCTCTGGGTCTGTGCCGATGGCTCGGCGTCGGACTGACCTCAGCACTGTCTCCGTAAGGCTCCGGGCTACGCTCGATGTCCTGCGTGCTCCCCAGGAAGTCCAGGGTGAAGGTTTTCCGTCGCCTGCGACGCTCTTCCTCGCTCCAGGTGCGCGGATCCGGAGGTGACTCGGCATAACCACCCGAAGAGGAGCGATGACCTTCCTAAAAACAAAGAGAAACGTTCCGGGGCTGCTTCGATCGTGCTAAAACCGATAATGGTATTCACAGACGGTGAGAGAGGAATAGTTACTGTACAGTTTCCTGTACACGTCGTGTAAGTTTCGACTGAGTTGTTTGATTAGTCTGTCAATAGCGACGAGCTGTTAATCCTTTCGACGGTGAACCGTTTTCGGGAACTTACGCATCTGAAGGGAAAGCTTCGTTTAGCGAGTGAAATGTACGTCTTTGGGAATATTAAATTTCGAAGCGAGAGGGTTAATGTTCCCGTATACAACATTTGGCATGAATAGAATTCCAATATTTAGTCATTTCAATTGACAATACCGAAATCTATGAACTTTGTGTATTAGAATAACATTCAATCGATCGCAAGTATAATCTAAAAATTAGAAACTTTGTTTTCTGAAATATTTTTCGAAACATAGCTACTTATCTTTTGTAAACGTAACGTGTAGTAATGGGTCCTTCTCCTTAGAGATACCTAGAGTTCTCGACAATTCTATACCTAATCCCGGAACCGTTTGTGACAAATAAACTTGTGGTTACCATTAAGGAACAATCTGTGCGATATCTTGCCGTGGTGTCGCAACAGTGCGGAGAGAAGGTGTTGCCAATAACGAGAATTCCTGAGTGGCATAAGCGCCTTAAGGAAGGCTAACAATCGCTCGAATGCGATGAACAGAGTGGCTGTCTTTCAAGAACAGAAAAAGTTCGTGGCCATTGTACAGAAGTTTTTTTGTCAGAGGATCTCGCTTTGAAACCAGGAATCGTTTTATTGTAAAGATTCGTCTTGTTAGGCTAGAGTACCTGAGAAGATGCGTCGTGCTTTCTTCTCCTGTAACAATGCGCCTCGAACATTCTTCGGTAGCCGCACCACGGTTACTTGTCAAAAACGGAAGCATCAGCGTCAAAATTGTTACTACGATTTCACGAATCCGAGTTGCAATTGATACGAGAGGAACGTAATTTACCAAGTTGCCATCAAAGCAACAGTATAAATTAAATTTCAAAACGTCCCTTTGAATATTCTGTCGTCCAATGTACCAAGATGCTGTGTTTGAACACTGCATTGCTTAACATTCGAAATACAGCGGTATACGCTTTCCGGGTCTGGGTTGTTTTTGACCCGGTTTCGTCGTTTGAGGGTTAAGAGAAATGAACGCCTGGCACGACAAATAGTTGTTATTATTAATAAGAAACAAAAGAAATCCTGACTACTAACGAAAGAAGCAATTATAGACTACTCCTATCTCATCAGTTTGGTGTTAGGATAGTGTTTTACGTGGCAGGTATCTTTCTCGCAATTCACGAAAGGACCAGGAAAAGTTTCCCCGGAATAAGGATGAAAACTTTCAGAAGGAAAGAAAACTCTATCGGCGAATTGATTGAAATTAGTTGAATTATCGTCTTACGTCACGATCCAGCTCCGTCTCCGAGGTGTGTCCGCTCGGAGGTGCAGTCTGTTCGAGTTCCTGACCTGGATCTATCATCGCATCTTTCAGATCGTAACTGCCCGAACTACTGCTGCTGCTGCTGGATCTGGCCGGTGACGGAGGTACCTCCAATCCAAATGGAATTTCCGTTTCCTCCAGTATCGGCGGTGGGCTGCATGGCTCTTCAACGATAGCCTGACATGATACGTAATCTTCACTTCAAGATGTATATCCTAAAGAGCCTAGACTGCTTTGATCAGTTTAAAAAGTACCGTATTTTGAGAAATTTATTTTTATACCTCGGGTAATAAAATATAACGAAGGCCAAAGTGAATTCTTTCCAGATGTATTCAAAATATTTTAAATATCTCGAAAAAGTGTATCATAGATAATCAAAAATATTGAGAAGCAAAATGAATTTATTCACGGACGAAAGAGAAGTTTAATGAGGATATTAAAGTTTGGGGACTCCAAGTAATCCCCTTTTAAGAATTCAAATTTATTCAATGTTCCATCGTTCAAAGTTTGTTCTAGAAACTTTCTCTAGATTAGTATGGATTTGCGACATTTCAAAGATAATTTATTTTTTAATCGTGACTTGTTTCGGAGTATATTTTCTCTGTACGCAAGGAGAGACATGGTAAATAGAACGACATCAAGTCAGCATTATGCCTCTGAATCGTGCAGAATTTCACCAGCCGTCCTGATTCCTACGAGTTTCTTATTTGTAGAGATACATCTGCTATTCAAAGGATCGTCTATATTTGCTGAAGAGGTATACGCTACAAACATCGCAGATTGTACATGTTGCATGAATATCAATCCCATACAATATGTCGTTTTTACCGTCTGTTTATACCAGCATTTCACTTATCTGGATACCAAACTTACTGTTACAGATATTTTATTAAAATGCAAGGAATATTTTATCTGATACACTATTAACATTCTGTTACTAATATAAAAAGCTATTTTATCATAACCCACAAGATATTAGAATGCATATAGAAAATTATAGAAATTATATTCAGGTGTGAAAAATTCATTTTTAAGCGATAAGGATACTGCAATATGCTCGATTGACACATAATGATTCGAGTACATATTTAATTCCGTAATTAACGGGCAGACGGTGGCAAATCTAACAGAATCTAACAGAAATTTTCAGACAGCTCTTTCGTTAAAATATTAATACTAATATTATTTAACCCTAACCCTCTATAACCCGACTTTCCTACGATCTCGATAAAGAAACGATAAAGTGTCTTTAACCCTTCAGGGGTGGCACAAAATTCCTCAGGACCGTATGCACCGTCACATAGTAAACGATGATATTTCTTGTCATCAGTACGGTGTAAATCTAAATCACAAGACTCTAAGGCACAATATTTACCCCTTGATGTTACAATTTACATATTGCACTATGCGTAAGTTACCACGGTACATAACGAAAGTATCTATACTAAAAACTTAAGTGCATAGAAAGATAAAACTTTATATCGTCCGTCACAGTACTACAATAAATTATTTTGATAGCCGTTCTTAATAACGATACATATAATTTACGCTTAAAAAGAAAGAAACGGAGACTTACCTCGCTGCGAGCAAGGCTGTAAATTGAACTGGCACTTTCGAAAGAGCTTCCCTCCGCGGCAGTGGCTGTCGCCGAGGTGGACGCCGCGGCGCTCGACGTCTGCGGTGGCCTCGACCAGGAACTGGTCGTTGCGGAGGTGCCCGTGGTGGTCCCGGTCTCGGTGGAGGTGTTGGCAGTGACATAATCCTCGGTGGTTGAGGTTTCGGATAGATCGGTGTTGGTACGACCTCCCGAATCCGTCCTGGCGAGGCTCAAGCCGAACTCGCTCGACGATTGCGATTGAGGCTGCGATAACGGTGGAGCAGGACTCGGGCGACGGAATCCGCCTCTCGATCTACCGTTGCTTGGCGCGATCGTCGATTCGATGCTGAGAAGTAATTGCCTTTAAAAATTGCTTGAGAATGTACCTAGAGATGTCTCTGTCACGGTTCGACGCTCGATGGGTGACTCGATCGAACGATGCTGTTCAATCCATTAATCCTTGAACGACGAAGTTGGGACTGTTATGACCCAGGATCGTACATCGTGGTATTCTGATTGTTAACACGTTGACCGCCATTCGACATTTTTTACAATCAAATAATTAAGAAAAGAAACTGACAGCACCGGCTATCAAATTGAAAGGTTAACACGTTGATTGCAGCGCTGATTTTGCTGTTCTTTCTGTTCAGCCGGCAGCGAGCGAGCACTGAATTATATTATATTACAAGATTTATTTTTTAATCTTGACACTGCCGGTCCCACACACCGACGCGACGCGACGCGACGCCGTCGAAAATTTTGAACTTTGGAAATTTGAAATTTAGAAATTTGGTAATTTAGAAATTTGAAATTTAGAAATTTGAAATTTAGAAACTTGGAAATTTGAGATTTGGAAGTACGAAATTTCGTAATTTGGAAATTTAAAATTTAGAAATTTGAAATTTGTAAGTACGAAATTTGGTAATTTGGAATTTTAAAATTTAGAAATTTGATATTTGGAAATTTTAAATGTTAAATTTAGACATTTGGAAAATTGAGATTTGAAAGTTCGAAATTTGGAACTTTGGAAATTTCCAAACGAGGGAGACCCGAAGGACTGACGCCGCGCCGGCTGAACGGAAAGTTCATCATCAGTCCCCAGAGACTGACGTCGCGCTTAACGTGTTAAATTTGTAAATTAGTTAATTGCGTCCCTGATAATTAAACGATAAAATTTGTAAACGCAAAATTACTGGACTTCGAAACTTCGAATATAGTCCGTCGTCCAAGGATTAATCGTGGCATGGATGAAACAATGAAATAAGCTATATTTTATAAAATTGGTGATAATTTACAGATGATAATATCTGTAATACATTATAATTGAATCTTGTTAAAAAAACTAGGAAATAATTACTTGAATAATAATATATCCAATCAAGAAACAAATATTGTCGCGAATAACGAAAAGCAAAGTACTACGAAAGAATCGAAACAAAAGATACCAGGTTAGCTGTATCGAATCTCAAACAATCCGACGTCCGGCGAATGTTAGTTCAGAAATCAAACAAATTAACTCTAACGAGATGTCATTAGCTACTTCAACAGAACTAATGATCCCGGCATTGTGCGAACGAATGGATTCACGAATAAAAAATTCATAAACCGCTACCTTGGTGTCAACGGTTGAACAGGGGTCGCCGGCTCGAGGCGTATCCTTGGACTGGATGGACGCGATTCGATCGTCTCTTCGATGTCTAGCGCCTCCGTGTCCATCGAGGATCGTTGTTGGTGCTGGAGGAGCAAAAGGTGCCTTCTCCTCGAGGACGGGGTTAATAAAGCCAACGAGTCGACCTGGAGAACCGTCGCCTGCGACTCGTTCCAAATTCCGTCGCTATGGTCCCTCGTGACATCGTTCGTCAACGAATCGCTCGATGCGAACGGAGACGTGATCATAGCGGAAACGCCGGTACCGGGGCTGAAAAGTATTGGACAAACCGGCCCGGCTTGTCGCAACGGACGAGTCGGTGATGATGAATAGTCTTTGGGACTCTGTAAAATCCTCCGCGGTGCTGAAACATTTATCACAACTTTTTCTTCGTGGGGGATGAAAATCGATTGGCTGGTGGATTGCGAATTTTTAACCCTTTGCCTCTGGCTAGAAATATTTTTAGAATTTCGGAACTTCGAAATATTAGAAGATCGAATGAAGTCGTTTACTTTTTAGAAAAATAAATTTTATGGGGGATGTACGTAATGAAATGTGATGTGAAGGTACATCGCATGGAAAGGATATCGTTTCCAGTATATTTTCGAAAATTTCGAACCTGGACGAGAATAACACGTCCAGGTTATGGAACACGGATCATATTTCATACCTGATGCCGATGTCGGTGATGTGGGTGATGTTGGAAGCGATCTCGGCAGCATAAAGTCGTCGGATACTAAATCCTGCACGCCATCCTCCAGTGATACGCTCCTTTTGCGAAACAGTCCTCGCCGAATGAGATTCTCGTGAAACTCCTGCAATGATATCGAGGAATAACGTCACGACGTCTCCGTGTCGATATTTCGAAAGGGATTCGTGCATGTATTCCCCGTGGGTGTCTGGTTCCTTTCGAATTTTATTTTCGTTCAAATTCCAAGTATTCGGAATAGAATCTGATTGTTTATGCTTTTATAATTGGATCTCTGTTATTTGCGAAGAAGCAATGGTATTACCATTGTTTATTGATTAATATTATTAATAGTAATAATTGAGCACGACGCGAATTCGTGTAATATCGTCAAAATCACAGTCGTGGCGAACGTGTTGAATAAAAAGTTGTAACTTAAATATTAGTGAATATTAAATATCAAATTTTACAACGAAGCAATTTCATTCGATTTCATCGACCAATTTCACAAGCAGTCGAAACCATACAAGGATGATGGATTAATTATACGAAAATAGAGTTCCTTAATTTCTTCCGAAGGTCTCAGAATTAAGGCCTTAGGCAACTGTTCCAAATCGATTTTCTGAATAAGAACTTTTCCATCGGGACGATAAATTTCAAGCCGATACTTTGAAACAGGTTTATGTACCTACGCGGCTTCATGCTCTCCCGAATGCCTACTTCCTTCCGAGTTATGCGAGGGGAAAAACCGTCCGCCGATTATCAATTTCTGATTGAAATTTCCCTGGAAAATCGTTTACCAGGAAGCCGAAGAACTTGAGGTTAACTTTCCGGAGAAGTGTTCCTATTCTTCATCTTCAGGGATCAATATATGTGTGAGAAAATCTTTCTTGAAATGAAGATAAAAAATATATAGGTATTCGAAATAATATTTTGAATCCTTATTTCCAATATTGCTCTATAAAATTATTGAAAACATCGATCGACTTGAAATAATAACAGTTTATTCATTTTCTAATATTCCAATATTTGCAATATCAAACTATCAATGCTTTCAGTATTGATATTAAAGAATGTTAACAAGAGATAATAAAATATTTGGTAATATTTTTTATTTTAAAGGCAAAATGATCAGTTTTGCGATAATTTCACAGAATACAATCACAAGTATTTCTGAAATTTTGCCAAATATTTGTCCTTCGAGCGCAGGATCAATATCTTTAGCAAGAACTGTTCACCAGTGAAATTGGATTAGTAAAATTTTCTAAATAGTAAAGTTCAGAAACTCATCAGGCAGTGACTGCAAAGTTAATGGTTTAGGGTGCAAGGTTATAAAGGCTGAAGAACGTAATATCTACTTCCTTCAACGATTATGAAAGGTTGCTGTCTTCTCCAGTTAAAATAACTCTTCATCAGAGAATTCGTTCCTCAAGCACGGTCGATTAAAATTCAAGCACCTTGTGCGGAGCAGCTTGTTCCTCTCCTGAACTTTTTATTAGTTTTACAATTTTCTCGCGAAATATAGAGAAAAAAGGAAAACACTTTCAATATAGACATCATGAAAATTTATATTAAAAATTATGAAACTTAAAATTTATAAACCAAAGAACATTTGTGTTCCTTTCCTTTTTAAGAAGAAATGAATATTTACTTAACTTTTCGTAGGCAAATATATTTTTTCACCGTTTGAAAACAAACTCAGCCGTTTTTAATTTTTTTTTATTATTTCAAGTTTCCTAAAAATCTGAAAGAATTCTAAAATGTTTATGAAATCGTCATTATTTAATTATACTGCATTATATTACATTATTCGGTTGTTTTTATGAGAAAAATTTAAAGCTTTCGCCAAAATATTGAACTTCCTTCTAATTTTATATACAATATCATTGATATTAATTTAACTTTATGTATTTCAATATCTAATATTTATTTACGCTTTGTAAAAATTTGATTGGCACAATAGAACCAGTAATTCCAAGTAGCATTTTTTAATTACAGTACAGTCAATAAAATCTCTCATACAATTTTAGTGAATTTCAGAATTCTCTGTCCTTTGTTCTTTTATTTAAAACACTTCTTTTTTTAACTAAACCGGCAGCGCTGGTTGCCGGTGACCCCTATACCAGTTGAACTGTTTAATTTCCGAACGGCAGAACCGGGTCAATTGTGACCCACACCAACGAAACATACAACGGTGCTAAACCAAAGAGTTTCCTACGTTGAAAAAGTATTCAGTTGTTATAAAAACAATCGACTTTAAAGCGACATATCATTATTTAAAATCAAATTTTGTTAATACCTCGTTTTGTTAACAATAAACAAATTTAAGGGTTCGTAGACCAATGAAACTACTAGCTTTAATTTGACAGTCAAAAATAAATAATAAACAAAAAGTGATAATGAATATGATTAATAAAGCAAATTTTCTACTTCAAAGCAAAGGTAGTCAAAGCAAGTGTCAATATTTAAAATAACAAGAATTGTAATTAATTTTCCAACAATCTAATTTCGGAGCATAAAATTAAATTTAAACGTCTGTTTTGACAATTCGTTTCCTAAGGATTAATCGTTTGATTCGTTGCTGTTGGAAAGAATATAAAAAGTAGGTATGATAGTAATCTGAACATCGTGTTGCGTTTTTGGTAAAGATTCGATGTAGATCGAGGATTCAAGCAGAAAGCTGTAACTGGATATACGATAATTATCAGAGCTACGGAGGTGACATATTTCTCGAGTTTAAGCAATTAACGCGAAGAAAAGTTTCGAAGGCGCTTAAATTCTGGTTGCATTGCGCTCAATTTTAACGTAAAGTTTCGTTGGACTTCGGTGCTATCAGTCGGAGGGAGAAAGAAAGAATTCATGCCAGTATATAGGTTCAGATTTAATCCAACTTTAAGCATGAAAGTTTAGCTCGTTATGAATTCAAACATCCCCTTTCGAGTACCGGGCGTTGATCTTTTTTATTCTCGAGTTAAACATAAACATCTTGCCATTATTCCTTTCATCCAAGACTTAATACACCTGTAAATTGTATTATTTTTAATCTTGCTGATATTTTTGTGAAATTTACGAAACTAATAAGACTTGTTATATATTTGCATATTTTTATTTATGATAGATGATATATAAAAATTAACATATTTTCGATATTTGGGTATTAATAGCACACTGCAGGTTTTCTGTATAAATAAACAAATAATTTATTTTATAACGTCACCTTGATAGTCTAATTTTAAGTTATCTAATTTTAGTTTTACAGCCATGGATTGCATCTTTGAAGGAATTTTAATAGATTCTTGGAAATTTTTGTTTACGTGTCGTGAAAGTTAAAAAATTACGCCAAATCCAAATGCTCTAGTATCATTATAATAATTCAAAAATACAGTGCCAATGTAATTGCAAGATAAAGATTGTAATTTGTTACTTTGTATTATTAGTGTACTAATAATGTTATTCCAAAATTCATTATTTGATTGTACCTATTAAAATGCAAAGGCTACAGATTGCAGCGTAAACGATTTAAAAGCAATATCTTCGGAAGGAAATAGATAGCCCTGGTGGAAATAGTAATTAAAAAATATAATCGATAAATACGGTCATATCGGAGGATATTTTATGGAAGAATCAACGGGTTTCCCATCAATCTTGGGATAAAACTGGCCGAGCAAATAAAAGGCCGATCGCCGAACGACAATGTCACGTATCAATTCGAGAAGGATGGAGTTATTTGAAAAGTTTGATAGATAGAGATTGCAAGATTTCAACGACCAAGGGATACCATTCCGCTGAACTCCACTGAGTCAGCGATTTGAAATGCTCATGCGACAGCAATCTCGATAGATTGTGATGTCTGGTGTCTCTACGCAACGCGAATAAATTGTATTGGAAAGAAATTTTTCATTCGATACGCTGCCACCGGCGCGAATTCCAATTAAATCTGTTATTCCGTTATTTAAAATATGAAGAGAGTTATTATTTGAAACTGGTGAAACGATGCGAATAGTGGGTGGTTCGAGTAACAGGTGACACGAATTTTCAATATTATATACGATATTGTGTGAGACAATAGCTGGGATTTTTAGATTTTTTTAGGATTGATCAATTTTTGAATCTTTGAACTCTTAGATTTTTAGATTTTTTAGAGAATATTGGACATAAGTGGCTTGTAACTTTCAAACGCAAGACGAATACTAAGCCCTCCCACCCTATATCGCCATTTTCCCTAGGAAAGCCTATGATTCACGAAAAAAACTTAATTAACGTCGCTAGGGTAATTTCGAGTAAGATGATTTCATATCTGAGATGTAATTAATGTTTTTTCTTTAATACTAGAACTACCAATCGGTTCAAAATGGCTTGTTCCAGATTCCATATTCTATATTACAAAACTTATTAAGACGCTTTTATCGAAACGTAAATTGCCACGATCTTTTACATATTTTATTCTCTATTTAATTTTAATAGACCGGTAGATCTGGTGTTAAATCTATCGTTATTATCCGTTTTCTTTTTCACCATCATAAATCCATACGTATTTATCCTCACAAATATATTCGTTTTGTTTGAAGAAAAAGTGGACCATCTATCCCGGACTTACCCTATAATTTCGAATTTATAAGATTGTGAAATGATACGTTTACTCACTTCTTCAGGGTGATCATCGGGGGGAGAAGAGACTCTGAGCAGGGACAGGTCCTCGGGCGTCGAGGAGAATTGGACGGGTGCTCTGACGGTCCTGCCCCAGGGGTCCTGATGATTCCTTCTGCATGTATGGGGATAACTCGGTTCACCAGTTTCACCGACCAACTCCCGTCTTTCCACGCGAATTTCCCCGTCGGAAAATGTCTTGTGCAACGGCAGAAACCTCCGCGGCGACTGGGATATCCGGTTTAGAAGTGCCCGGCAATCCGGTGACACTGGTGCTGGTTTAAAATCTATCAGGATCTCTTGATCGTCTAAATCGAACGATCTTCGTTGATCTTGAGGCTGAATAGAAAAAGCATAGGAATTTTTATAAATAACAAAGATTTTATCGAATCTGTTTTAAATCATTCTGTTGCAACATAATTTTATTTTGAAATATTTCTGGGCAAAGGAGATTTATTTGTTTTGTTAAATTTGAACTTACAACAGGGAATAGGTTAAAATTAGAAAGCTATGGCATAGTAACGATAATACAAAAATATAAAATACCAGCTGAACGTTCATAAGATAGGTTAATTAGAATCATTTACGCGATGAAACAAATAGGAAAAAAATCACTTAATATAAGTAGCATAACACCCTAAAAATAAAATTTATGATACCTAGTTAAACTTCTATGAAGTTATGCTTCAGTAAATGAAAAAAGAAAAGGGTTCAGGAACATTAGAATCTTTCAAGCACAACAGTATAAACAGTAAAAGAATTAAATAAAATATGAAATAGTACGAGAAATGTAATATTCTAAAAATAGAACAATGAAACATAAAATATTATACATCCGTTATTTATTTACTAAGCGAAAGGAACATTTAAGACGCCCTAACAATAGTTTATTGTTAACACGATAGTTAACACGATCAAAAAATACGACGCGAAAGCCCATTTTCATCGTTTACTAAACAAAGTTAAAACGCGAAACGTCATGAAACGTGAAACATCGATCAATACGTTAATATCCGTTACGACGTGTGGCCTTTAATTACATTCCACTGGCGGAGCTTTTGCTTTCCACCGTCGTCTATTTTGTTACCAGACAGTAACACGATCTTGCTACCATTACAATCTCCCATAAACAGCTACGAAATTTGATTCCTGTTCGACCTTCCTATTAATACAGTGGAATCAGCTGTCCACAAGGACGCGTTCTAATGATCTATGTCGAACACGCCCCGAAATAAATTAATTAATTCCGTTCAATTTCATTGAACGTGTTGGCCACGACGTTGAGATCCATTCCGAAATTTACCTTCTATGAAGGTCAGCTAAGATTTCAAGTTAATTATTTTAAGTTATAGGAAAAATAAATACTCACATATAAAATATATCATGAGCTCGTTAATAATATATTTTTAAGTTTCTAAGTTTCTAAAAATATGGTACTTTTTTTCTTAATTTCTATTCGAAGAAATATAATATTTCCAGCGAAGATGTAACAAGACGCGTTATAATTGTAATTACTAAGGATACAATTGTTCCACTTTTTAACCCTTTTATAGGTAATCTAAGGATGTAATAAAAATACAATTAGTTCTGGATTTCTGGGTAATTAGCTAAGTGCTAGGTTCGACGAACTATTTTGGAACTCTATTCTTCTATCCAGGAAAGTATCTATCCAACTCCATTGCCTATTAAAAGGGGGAAATTAACACATTGGCTGTCACAGGGAAGATGGACGTAGGTAGCAAGACCAGTTATCAAAAATGCGATGGGTTTATTATAAAATTTAAGCTTTCGGTTTAATACTATTTTTCTGCTTTTACTAAATTTACGAAAATCTGAGATAGCTAATATTTCATGAAATTTTAGTAAATGTGTCGTAACTTTTGACACGACCTGTATCTGAGAACAGTCTCCGACGGCTTCACTATTGGAAATTGGGTGTATTCGAATCTTCCTTTCACAAAACCCACCGCCACGGAACGTATGCAAACAAGGTGCGACAAAAAGTAGATACATCCCGAAAAACATGTTTCGCTTTTTACGCAAACGATTAAAAAGAACGGCGAAAAACGGGCCACGTTAATCGTTGTACACCAAAAGCATTAACCGGCCCCGGGCAGGAGTCGAACCGGAAGAGTGACTCGTTGAATACCTAATCGATACGTCCACTATGACATCGGCGAGATTTCATACGTAAAATTGAATCCGACGCGAACCGTTTGATCCGATGCAGAACACGCGATCGAATAATTCGGTAGATTTTCGATTGCTTCCTAAGCGGTGGGGAAATTGGAATCTGTAATATCTTCTCTCGTCGTAAGCGGGGTATCAAGTGTGGCGATTCGCGAGCATCGTGAGCATCCCTTTCAACCAGCACCAATTGAACGGACACAATCGATGTGATTCGACTGGAACAGTCAATGGCCGTATCAATATTATACGAGAATTCAATCCGGAGATACAGGGGAAGTGGACGAAATATCGGAAACGCCGAAGAAACTTCAAACACGATCGCTCAATTATCAAGGAATTTTATTACCGATCAAATGTTCCCCCAAGCACGAGTGTTTTTTTTTTTTTGCGAGAAGTAGGAATGGGTGTGTTTAACCATTTCACTGGTAAAAGTTATGTATTTTTAAATAGAAATTAAGAGTATCATGTTAATAGAACGATTCTTAATATCTTCTATTGGGATATTAATAAAATGATTCTTTGGAACTTTTGTTAGAATACCAATGGAGGGTGTTTAAGGGTAGAATAAATTTGAAGGAAGTTAGAAACTTTGAAATACTTTTACTAGAAGTACAGAAATATTATATCTTTTAATAGAAATTAAAGAAAGGAATTTTAGATTTATAGAAACTTTGAAATACTATATTTTTAGAAATCTATAAATACCTATTACAGTTTAGTAGAAATGTGGCAATATTATACCTTCTTTAATAGAAATACAAAAATTAAATGTTAGATATTATTTACGCAAGGGAACAATTAGGAAGTGTAAGTTAAGAAGTAGCTGCAATTATATCGTATCTGGTTATGTACGACCTGTTCTACTGTGGCGATCAAAGTGTAAACTTGAAGCAATCCTCATAATAAGCAAGAAAATCTTCTAAATATATACGTTCGTATGATAAACGTTGTAATATTGTAATATAGAAATATTATATTATTTAATAAAAGTTGAGAAAAGGAATTTAGATTCGTAGAAAGTTGAAAACATTTCTAGAAACTTAAAAACATTACCTTACACTAGAAATATAGAAATATTATATTTTTATGAATAATTTACTATTAAAAATATATCATTTATGCAAGGTAACAAGTGGTAAGCATAATTAAAGAGATGATCGTATTCCTAGTAGCTGCAATTATATCGTGTCTGACTATGCACGACCTTTTCTACTGTGACGACCAAAGCGTTTACCTAAATCACTCCATATAATAAATCTACAATTAAAAAGAACACGTAAAATAGAAAGAAAATATAGTTTTTATAAATCTATCCATCTATTAGTCTATTTTTAATATTATTCAAATTAGACGTCCAGTTGAAAATATATATGCTATTTCCTGATTTTTGAAATAAATTAAGTCGTCAAATTAAATATATCACATATTTCTTAATTTAATTCAAAATGAATGTTATCCACATCATAATACACAGTGTCGAGCACCATAGGCTTCCCTAGGGAAAATGGCGGTCTAAGAGAATTGCCTCCCACTACTCCCCATAATATTACAAGGTTACCACTAATTATGTTTTGGTTAGGTTAGGATTAAGGTAATTACGATGCCTTGTAACTATTAAATGCAGGACGAATAAGTGCGACGTCTTTACCCTGCATCACCATTTTTCCTAGGGAAGCCTATGGTGCTAGACAGTGTACACAGGGCCTGAAAGGACAATAAATAATGGGATAATGTATTTCTACAGCTTGTAAAAGGATAAACAGAAATAATCAGGATGATTATGTTATGAAATTTGTTCTGTACAGCGACCACATGCAACATCTGTTTCTCGTCGAAGCTAGGACACATTGTGCTGACGCGTCCTGAGCATTTAATTGGTTAATTGAATCGTGGTAGCTTACAAGATCAATAGAATGAGAGCTGGAATTAACTGTTGGCAACGATCGTAAAATCCGATACAACGAAACTCGAAACGAAAACGATAATATTAAAATATTTGTAATTACATTACAATTACAGTTATTTTAATGCCCCTTTCGAACCCTATGCTAACTATATTTATTATACAATATTTATTATACAGTTTAATAGGATGATGGTTTTATTTCAAGGGATTATTTCAATAATTTTATTCTTTTATAGTTCTAATTTAGTTCTAACTGCCACTGGCAGTGCTATTATCGTAGAAGTTCAATCATATTTTTTAACCTTCGAATGGTAAGTGCCAGGTCATTTGTGACCCTTCCTAATACAAGCAAGAATATTTTCACTAAAATAAGGAATTTAAATCTTTTAACTAAACAATTTTATACTTCGGAAAAATGATATTGAAAGAAATATTTTAAAAGTTGAAAAGTAAAATCCACCGCTCAGAAGGATAATTATTGCAAACGATAGATACTATTATTTTAAAGAAAATTCATTATTATACTAATTAGCATTGTAAACAGAAAATTATGTATGTTCGAAATAAATGAATAATTTAAGAAATGAAAACAAAATGCATCCAAATATGATCTCCAAAAATCAGATTAGAGTTGAAGTTAATATATAACACTCATAATCGACGAAAGCTAGCAATTTACTCGCTTTTTAATTAACAGCGGTATTCTAATGGAAGGCATTAACCGTAATCAATTCCTGCGATACTTCTGTCATTTAAATCCTACGAAAGAGCTCGATACATCACGAGCACTTTTTAATATTTCACATTTTTCCTATGTCGCTCTAAATCCTCTTTTCCATTTCTGCTTCGAGAATTACTTCGAATTCGCGTGCATCAAAATCTCTTTCGAAACTCGACGATTTCACGGATTAAGCAAATACCGAGGTAACCGCTAAGGAATTATCCCGAGTCTCGTTCGGGAACGGGAAATATCATTAATTAGTGGCCATGAATTGATAAACAGTTAATTCAATTAATAAATCTAATTACCGGGAAATTATAATTTCACTCGGCTAAATCATCCGATAAATAAGCAATTTATTCGATGAATAATTAAATAATAATCAACGAAGGTTACTTTTCCCGGTTTCAAAATGCGAGAAAAATGTAATTTTCATTTTGTAAGCAAACTAATTAGAGTAAAATAAGATTATCAGCTTATTCATAAATTATGACTCTTGAAATGTTAAATGTATTAATGAGAAAATACATCGCTGAATGTATTAACTGGTTTAAATAATTATTCTCGCGTTAATATCCGCTTATCGCGCCAGTCCTTTTACTTCTTCGTACGAAAGAAGATTGTTTAACTCTTTCTTTAATAATAATATTTATTTGTACGATGAATATTAAGTGAAAAGTGCCGCTATTACGGGTCACAAAAATAGCCATTTGGACGTTTTATAAATAATAAATATTTTGTTTTTGAAAGTAATAGATTCTTGTTATTCGATGGCTTTGTCGAAACGCTATGGCATGATTAGCACATCGTTTGCCGCAGTAGAAATGGTCGTGCATGGTCAGACACGTTATAGTCGCAATTACTCGGAATACGATCATTCCATTTTATAAATTAAGCTGTTCACTTACTATTCGACGTACTAATATGGTATTACGTGATCAAAGTAATTATTATTAGTTCTATGAGTTGTAATAATGTAATATTATACCATATGATAATATGTAATATTAACACTAGAACTACCGAACCTAATACATAAAACGTCGATAGTTCTAGTGTTGATATGTAATAAATATGACTACTCCTTCTTGTAATTGTATTGTGAAGAAAAGGGCAGACCAAACATTATTAATAATGTTAATTATAAGATTGAAAACTAACTAATTCTATATTTTATAATAACACATAGGTCTATTTTTACTACGACACATAAAATTGCCTGAAATTTCTTTCTCTTTCATTTATTTCATAATATTAAGTTCGTGGAATTTGTCATTGAGATGGCGAGGACCGTGTTCAAACGGTTTCATGCAAATATTATGAATGTATAGTTTCACTTTTCTTTTATTTACGTTTTCATAAACGAACGTCAGCGAGTCTCGAAAAGTGAATAACTGCGAGTGTATCTCTAACTGTTACGTGCCACTCAAAGTTTACTCATTAAACACCAAAGTACTTTGTATAAATTTCAACGAATCCTTCAACGCGAAATCTCGTGTCCGTCGGAACATTGTTTGACTTTGTATAATTACCATTGAAACCGAACCAGGGTATTCTTAAAAAAGAACCAAAGAAACAAGAAGCAATCTAAGACTCTTTTAAAAAACGTAACTTCCAGAATTATTATTATTGATTTAAATAAGCTACGTAGAATAAAATCGAAGAAACAAAGAATTTCGTTTTATTACACCGAGTACAAAATATTTTTGAACAATTGTGAAATGGCTGTTGTAAAAATTCTGAACGACACTGTCCATGTATGAATTAATTATATAGTTTTGGATTGGTGTCATTTATTCTTCTTATTGTTTGATCAAATGTCCTAATCAACTCGTTGAGTGCCACAGTGAACCCTAATTAATAACGATGGATTCAATTAATTTTTTGATTTGACCCGTCAATTTGACAGCCAGAATTAATAGCTTAATATCAACGCTATAATTATTTAACCCGTTGACTGCCACAGTGAAAACAGACGTATGTAGCCAGACACACGGAAATCCTAATTTTTAAGAATACTATCGAATAATTTTCGATAGCTAGAATCATTAACTCAATACTAACGCTATCCACGGTTTATTTCATCATCTCTTTCGTTAATTGTTCGATTACATTATATAAACGATTTCGAGTGCCGGTTACCGGTGACCATCGTAACGTCCAACGTGTTAATTATCGAGAAAAGCTATTATAACAAGCAACCTGAATCATTATTACATCCCTATAAAATCCATAGAATATTCTAACTTTGTTTAAAAAAATAAACATCACATCGAATTCCAAATATTTCTAAATTCCTTAGAAAATAAAAAAAGAATGATTGATAGGATACTTTAACCGACAGTATTTGTCCCGTTTTATAAATCACCCGGTAGAACAAACATCAAGACAAACGTCTATAAACTTACGATACTCGTTAGAGGTTCCGAGATGTCCCCATTAGTCAGAGTTTCCTCGGTGGCGGGGGTAGTGCAGGGTCCCCCAGGGGGTGGCGTATCGACAAGGAAGGGTGACCTGGGTGGTTCCTCGCTTTGCGTCCTGTGAAGAGGTTCGTGCTCGGTCTCTTCTTTGCCCGGTGTGCCGGCATGACCGCCGCCCAACGGGGTGCCCAGTTGACCGGCCTCCGAATAACTTTTCGTCAATTTCCTGCCGTTGAACAGGCCGTTTGTCTGGGCTCCCTGGGAGACCATTTTCACCCGGTGTATCGTCCTGGGACTCAGGGTGACGGGTATGCGACCTCGAAACACGGCCGGCAACTCTGTCTGGGTCGCCTGCGTCTTCATCGTTCCGCGTTTCGGTGGCTTCTCTGCAACGAGATCCTCCGGTAAATCGGCCAAATTGATGGTTAATTCTTGAAGACGAAATTTGTGATGGCTTGGGAAGCAGAAAAGGAACAACGAGAAAGAGAATTGATCGAAAGGTGAACGTGACGGATGGATTGAAGGCGTGGGCGAAAAGGGGTCAGGGAAGAAGGTAAACGTTTTGGACACTGTTCATCTTCGTTTCGATCGCTTCAATCGTGACAATGCCAGACTTGGAGAGGCAGAAATTCATCTGGGAAGACGAAAACGTGATCGAGTACAAGACGAGCTAACCCATTTACCTACTTGTACTCCATTTCTTTCCCTTTGAAATTATTTGTCAATACGTTTATTGTGTTATGACACAATAAACACGTGACACATTGCTTTCGACGTATACCGTGATATTGCTCCGTTGGACGTGTAAAATTAACTCGTTAATTTTTGGTAAATTAGTATTTTCGATATAATTTAATAATATTGTATTTAACCGTGTTTTTATCATTGTTCGCTTCCTCTGATAGAGTACGGGCAATTTTGAAACAAAATTTGAGAGAATGTTTATTACAAATTCATTACAAATTCATATTTTTCATCTGACAGTCAGCGTGACACAGAAATAAATCTTGCATAATGCACGTCCTATTGTCGGTAAGCAAAGTTTCCTAAGGGTGTACTTTGAGAAGACGTTTCAACGAGAAATCAGAAAAAGTCATAATACCAAATTGTGTGTAAAACTGGTCACCAGGAACGAGGTCCTTCCATTTAACTTTCCTGGTGTTTTCTTAACCTAGTCTCCAACGAGTTACTTCCTTTCCTTGAATCAAAATTGAAATTGAACGGTCAGCAGTCTTGTTATGTATTTGACCAAGAAATTCTTCGATCTTTCTAAAAACTTTCGACATACTGAACGGTCAGAAGGCTATTTCGAATGTGACTAAAAACACGCCAGCGAAAATATTGTATTTTCTTCTCTTGTTGTCTCAACAAATAATTAAAATAAAGCTTGCAATTCCTTGTAAATATTCATATCCACGAATTATCCCTGTTATTATTAAAAATAAAAATATTTTCACTTAATTACGTTATGAGATTTTTCACAATTTGTTGACGAACAGCCGACTTTCTTTAACATTACAAATCCAAGAATATTAAGCTCTAAAATTAATCGATTTATCACTCATTCCAACGATATTTTACCATCGAATGCGCTTATCGATCAGCCTGAATCCGAAGACATTAAACACCCTCAGGTACGCAAAGATTAGTAAGAAACGGATTGCCATCGGGGCAGGAATTATCCAGGTAACATTAATTCACCTCTTGGTCGTAATTCAACGTTCGTTAGCGATTAATCGAGGAAGCAGAATTAATGCTTTCACCGGCTCGAGTGTAATGTCAACGGTGTGTACGAAGCTGGTCCGAGTCGTTATCGTTTCCTACACGAGTTCAATACCGGGTCTCATTCGGCCGGCTATATTGGCAATTTGGTGGCTAATATTGAGCTAACAGTCCCTAGGCAAGGAGTTGATACAACGGGAGACCCGATAATCTGCTGCTGATGTGAAATAGAAATGGAAACGAGCTGCTGCTGCTTCTTTAAATGTAATAGCTCCCCCGAGGCGCGAAGATTCATGTGAATGGGAAGAATTTCACGGCGGAGCCAGGAGATCGCGTTTCTGATCGCGATGTTTGTTCATTACGATTACTGGCGTTGCGATTCTAATCTATTTATAACCACATTTTGTTATTATATACTATTTGCAAGTATTCCCGTTTATAATTGAAAAATAGATACCGTGGTATAAATTATTATATCGAATACTTGATTAAAACTGATACACCTTCGATCTATGGGAATTAATATATTAATAAATCACTATTTGTAAACTGAAGATATCGGCTTAGATTATTCTTCTGACAGCGGAACCGATTGAAAACAGAGAAATGAAATTAACAATTTCGTGCTTTGGACACAGTAATTTTATACGTTAGAACGAGAAACCGGAAGCCGTAATTGCACGAGCCTTAAAAACATCGCGAAACGTTTCGCTCGACGGTCCAAGGGGAGAAAGAATTTCAAGCCAGCCATCCCGTTGAAACATTTTATCTAAAGGATGCTTTTAGATCGACGTGCAGCCATAGTTTTAAGTTACACCAGAGGGCCTATTTAGTTACATGGACAAATGTGTGCGCTCCTTTTGAGGAACGGGCTAGGTTAACTCTTTTTCCCTGAGAAAATGAGCCGGGCGTCCGTTTGTGGAGGAGTGTGAACGCGTGAAAATTCACTTTCAAGGTGGTGTCACGAGATTCCCGGGAAACTGAAAGAATCTCTCTTTTCAACGTTTTCAGAGTTCCGGATGAAATTTTGTTACACGCGCGAACCATTCGCGAGGGTGCTTCAGTTATTCGAGAACTCTTGATTCTTTTCAAAATATTTCTGATCTATAAATAAGATTTCAACACTTCAAAGTGGAACACTTTGAAATTATATTTTCACGAAAGCTATTCGTCGTAAGAACAAAATTTATTCTACAATTTTGATTGGTCGAAGAACGATGAATTTCGTTAGCTGTATATTTTCAGAAATCCAACTTACCAAGAACGAGAACTCGAGGCTCGCTGGTTGCGTAGGGATGCATCAGGGGTAAGATCGCGTTTTGCATCGTCGGCTGCGAATCTATAAGGCGTTCCTGGTTCTGTGGTCCCGGAGGACTTCTGCTCCTTGAAACATCGAACGACGTGAGGGTGTGCGATCGGGCGAAACTCACGTGCTTCGTTTTCGGTGCTTGGGACGAGGGTGGCGGGGGTGCAGGCGGCAGAACCGGCCGAGGACCTTCCAATTTCGTCGATTCCTCGTCCTCGGGTAACCAGGTGTACCTGTGTCAGAAGAAACTTTCGGAAAACGATTCCCATCTACTGGTAAATTGAATCCTGAACCGTAGACAATGCGTTGATTCGACTAAGGGTACACCTTTCTGTGTACGTTATGTGGTAACAGATTAATTTTATAAAATAGTTCGAAAGTTTTGTTGTCGTTTCGAAATATAAACTATTGGAAATTGAATATTTGCTGCTGATACGTTGTTTCGTTTAGGGAGGGACCAGCAATTTTATGTTGAGAATATTGGCATGACATTTATATAGTTATTTTGATGAAATTTTAAGCTTCAAATTGATGTACCATAAGTGTTATTTTGTGATACTTTTATGTCATCAAACGGCGGTGCAATTGGTACGACGATTTTAGGGGAATAAATTAACTTTTTGTAAGTTTTATTTGTTAAAATTGAATGAATGACAATTTCTAATCGAATTCTTTTGCTATGATAACCATATTCTAACAATTACGTGTCTTAAAATATTTTCAACATTCGCAGAAGATTGCAGAGGGTATATACACTAGTGGAATTTTATATTCTAATCATTGTTTTCTAATAACAATCAATAAAAATACCATTTAAAGCCATACTTTTAATACACAATAAAAATCACAGACATCAAAGTAGATACAAAAAAATGAAACGTTTCGTTGGATATCCTGACTGGCTAATTCACATCATGCGAAAATAACAACACAGTTTAGATTTTCTCAAATTAAAATTTTAAAACCTTTACAAACCAAATCGTATGAAAATATTTAGTATAAACATTATACATAACAAATATGAAATAAAGAATATTTTTATTCCGTGTCCAGAATTAATTCTCACGAGGGAAAACGTGATGTCATGTTACTCCTAACTCCATCGTACAGAGTCTACACGTGACTCTCAATTATATTTGTCTCCCTCACATCCATCCCACTCTTTCCCGAAATTCTCACGATCTGCCTGTACAATTATCATGCCCGACCAAAATCGCAACCGCGAACACAACCGTGTGCATTCTTTTCTCCGATGGGTGTCCAACAGGTGCCGTAGAAGAACGTTTCATAACCGCGAGACAAAGAACGAGCGTTAACGATCCGAAGAAAGCTCATCATCCCTTTCTTTTCCTGCCGGTTGACATTAGGATTAAAGTATGCTGCCGGCCCGTGGCATCACCGATAACCAGCGGCTTAATTAACCGTATCCAACAATAGACATTTATTTCAACCCGGCGAGGACCGTTCGTCTTTTTATTAATACGCCACAGAAATGTCGCGCAGATATTGCCAGACACCGTGGTTATACATTCTCATTTCCATTGTGTCGGCCGCGAGCCGATCTTCATACGCGTGACAGGCATTATCTTGGGAAAAGTGGGTGACAGCAACGTTGCTTCCACGACGCCGCACCAACGACCCAAATAAATTGCATTTAAATTTCATGCATCTAGATTTCACACCCCTATCTTTTTTTTCCACGGGAACCGTAATAACGTCGGCCCTCGTCCCGCGCCGCTATTTCATTCTTGCCTTTTTTAATGAAATAAATCCGACTTTTGTCCCGTCCGCGTTTTTACGTTACGCGAAAAAGGTGCTTTAATCTTTCGAGCCAATTTATCAGACGTTTGCATTCGTGCGTGTTGTTTTACAGCTTTGTTGCAAGAATTTTTTTTATATTTAATTGACTGATAAGGTTGGAAACCACCGCTGTAGAACATCGATCAGCCGCATGGGCACATTTATTTCCGTGGCTTTCGCATCGACGACCCGATAACGTATAAATACAGTGATTAAACCCTGGGAACATAATTTTTCATCGATCGCGTACGAGCAACCTTGAAACATCCTCGTCATCCACGCTACTGGTGACAATCAGAAATAAACTGAATCTCTGTACGCGCCACGAGACCCGTGCTACCCCTTTTCTCTTCCCGTTAGGTGACACATAACCGATAGTAACGAGCACCTTTTGAAAACTTCGCCTTAAAACGAACGGGTCGCCAGCTATCCCGGATTCTTTTTAAGATTCTATCGGAGTCGTGAGCTTTTATATCCTTTTCTAAACGGTTAATTCTCTCTGGTGCCACCTCGGGATATTTACGTGGTCGAATCACGGCACCGTGAAGAATCAGATATTTCGCAGGAGTGGTAGAACTCGTTACGTTCCGAGAATATTATCGTCGTAGCAACGAAAGGGGTAATAAATTTTCCACGCGATCAAGTATTAATGCTCCCTCTTTTTTCATTTCTTTTCGAACCCGTCAAATTGGACCGAATTATTAACCTTTTGATTGCGAAACGTTTCAAGATTTCAGGCAATTTCAACTCAATTGTAACTCTAATTTTTCCTTACTTATTATTTTAGGTTTCCCGTCAAAGTACGTCGCAGTTCAAGGGTTAATTCACACGATTACAGTCGGACATTGGCCACTTTTATGCGTAAAATTACTTTTCCTGTAAATTCCCAAGGTTTTTCAACATACTATGCCCGCCGCTATTTACTAAAATTTCTAACGAAAGTATGACCCATTAAGATTAACAATCTTCTACCATATTTGTGATTATTTTTATACTCCTTGGCTACAAAATTTGCAGAATTTTGTAGCCCTCCACCAATTCCCAGCATTACATTCGACAGCTTACCTTTTCGGGTCAGGAATGGTGCAAAACGACCTGGGTCGCCGCCGGAAGTAGGAACTCTCGATCCAGTCGGCCTCGTCCTCGACGTCGTATCGGGACAGACCCCTGGAGTATGTGGGGTACGGTTGGCGATACATGATCTGTAGAGGACGTCGAGGATAGGGGGCGTCGCAGAGATTTTCATCGCTCGGAACGCTCCTCACGCAAGCGGAAAGTATCGAGGTTCTCGCCGCGCTACAAGGCGACGGCCCTCTGGTCGACAGACAACCGAAGAAACCACCTCCGGATTTCTCCACGGCATCCAACTGACGGCTGGTTATGCAATACTGTTCCTTGATGTCCTCCCGGGAGTACAACGGGGTCGCTCTGCGATCCCAGTCGATGCTGATGTTGCCGCCAGTCGCGGCGAAACCACCGTGCAGATCCACCTGGGTCGAGACGTCCACCTGTCACGCACACAAGGTTTCGGTTTAATTAGTGGAAAATCGATGGGCACTGGACGCGTGGCAGTTTGATTGAAAGCGTCGCGGCACCCTGGCCGAAACTAATCCTACCGTAGTGAACTGGCCGGTAGTTTGCTCACTTTTTTTTTTTTTTAACAACTTGCGACCGTTTGACGACGGTCGGTCTGGCTTTGATAGTTTACCGTGCAGGGCATAATTATAAGTTAACGAGTCTGTGTGAAGCAATTCCGAGGGAAACAACGAGATTTTATGTGCCGGCTGCCAAATAGGCTTAACAAATATTTTCATAAATATCCCTTGTTTCTAATTATTTTTAAAGTCACGGTTCTGGTAGATTTCAAAACTGTTGGCCATAATATTCCTCTGCTTATTTTGTATACTTTAAATAATAGTTCATTTATACGTCAGTCCTTAAATATCCAGGTACTAGGAACCATTTTTGTCTTTGATCTGATTATTATGCTGTACGAGGAAGAAAATTTGTTTACTCGCGCCAGGTTCTAACGCGTATAGGATGAAAACGAAGCGACTCAGTGTGCTGGTTAAAAGGATCGAACACAACGATCATTAAAGCGAAGATCGATTAACAATCCACAGATTCGTCGTAGCAGCAGCCTTTCGCAATATTGTATGCGAGATTTACGATTGCCATTTATATTCGTGAAAATTGCCACAATTCCCGCGCGCCAAACGCGCTAGTTCATCAAACTGATAAAATATTGAAAGCCGGTACAACGATGTACAATACGTCTATCTCCTGAAAACAAAATACCATCAAAGCGACAGTATCCTGTGTCACGATATGTTTCTGTCCCCTCTGTCGCCCCTATATCCCCCCCCCGTTTTCCCGGGAATTTATATTTTCAGCCTTTTAACGAAATTCACGACATCGCGACGAGCTGCCGTAGTTTTCGCCCATACACACGTCGATTTCAACCTTTGACGATGGCCGTCAATTCCTAATTGCTCGTTCGAGTAAAAAAAAAAAAAAAAGACAGATGAATGTTCTTTTCTCTACCGTCGACGTCTGTTCCAGTTCTGGTCATCTGGACGTACACTCGATCCTGCGAATAAATCGATACCACTCGTCAAACGGAAATTGCAACGCTATTAGCGTCAATCGGAAAACTGATACTCGGACCGATCAGTCTTGAAAAGTTCAGGCACGTGTGTCAAGGCGGAAAATCATTCTTGCGATGATCTTTAGTTTTGAGGATATATTAACACGTTGAGTGGCACAGTGAAAACTGACGTACGTAGTCAGACACGATAAAATCCTAATTATTAAGAGTGGAGTCAACTAATTTTCAAATTTAACCTTTCAATTCGATAGCTAATCCGGGGTTTATTTCGTAGTTCTTTTTGTCAATTATTCGATTGTATAAAGTTTCGGGTGCCGGTCACCGGTGACTCCTGTGGCAGTCAACGTGTTAATTCTTTGTTCAAAAATTTGAGGAATTAAAGAAATTAGATTTCTAAAAGTATTTCTATTGTGTTGTACAATTATTGTACGTTAAGCCAAATTTATATTGGTCTTTATTTTCCATTATATGTTATCTATGAAGGGTTAAAATGACCGTGGTAAAAGCTAGTGATACACCCTGAAGTAGTAAAGACTTCTTTAACGAAAATAGTGCCATAGGAGGCATACTGAATAGTGTATTGTCAGTTATTAGTAGTGTTACCAGTAGAAATTAATATTCAAGATATTCAATCTAGTAATTATGTCGAAGTTTATTACTAAGTATCAGTAATACAGTAATTAGTAATTTGGTAACTATGTGTAATATAATAATGGGATATGGAGTTAATTATCGTGCGTGGGTATAAACGTCCAGTTACTATCGAGTATGAATGGTAGAATTTCCTTCCCCCATATCGCCGTTTTCTCTAGGGAAACCTATGATGTACGTCTATGAGCTGCAAGCATTGGCTTCAAAATTCAAACTGAAGTTCCTACAGCATTTGCCTGCAATTCAATAATTAATGACGTACTATATAATAAGTTGACCGTGGTCCTTGAATTCGAGCCGCTGCACTGGTCAGAGATATTCCCATGGCGCCCTTCCATAATGGAAGATATTCCTTACGTTTTGATTGGCTGCCAACTACCTCCCATTTTTATGCAATTTCGACCAAGGGTTCATTTCTCCCGGGACGAGTACTTCTAACTCAATGACCTCTAATCCTTCAGGGTATACCTGCTTCTCGAATGCAATGGATACCCAACCATCCCTTGCTTCGCACGTTTCTTGCAAATTCTTATGACTATAACAGACAATTATTTTATCCAGGTGTAAAAAATCATTTGTATCCTTTTTTCCCCGTAAATTTTTGCTTCATTTATGATAAAACAGATTTCTTTTTCTTTTTACTCTGGAAAGTAATCTCTTTTTGAATTCTGTTATTAAATGAAAGATGCTTAGTTTGATTCGAGAAATTCAGTAATGGTTTTCTCAAATTCTCCGAATTCGTTTCGAAACGTGTGTCAGACAAATTTTGCTGCAGTAACCGAAATAAATGTTAATCCAAGGGTTGAGAAAGGTTTATACGATTCGAATTCCTCAAACTCTTCTAATTTATCTTTATACGCCTGTCTTCGAAGCGTTTTCGACGTAACAGAGACAGGCAGTGTTAAAAGATTAGCGCATCGAGTTGAAATTCGTCGAAGAAACTCGGCGCAGTGGATTTCGTGGAGATCGTTCGCGTTAAATGTCCCAGACGGAATCGGCAAACCGAAATGGCGAACGTTTGTGCGCCACCGGAAGGGTTTTAGCCGCCAATAAAATGGATTTTCTCCGCCGTTGTCGATATCCGCTTACGGACGATCGAAGAAAGCCCTGGCCGCGTCGACGAACGCCTCGAAAGTCCTTTTGTTCGAATATCATAAAAGTTCCATTATTGCTAGACGGATGAAACTTGGTTGCGTTCACGGCCGCAAAAACGCGTACGTGCATAGACACACACACACCATCGTACATCGAATCCCCATCAATCAGTAACCGTAGAACTTTTATGACACCGAATCAACGAAAGAAAGGGCCGTATCTATCAAACATTCACGCGTCAGGCGGCCAAAAGTCGTATTGGAGGACCTCGGAACGAGGGTCGAATCGAACGGACGATGCTTCGAGGGATTGGAATAAAAGATACAACGTTTCGAGATGAAATGTTGAGAATATAATTTGATGTATAGGAAGCGTAGAATCATCCCTTATCTTAAATTGGTAACAATACGTTGAATAAATTATTATTAGACGGGCAGATAGATCTGTAACCTCACGATTCGTTAGAACGACGGATCATGGATAGAGCTGACGTTTTTAATTAAATTTTGTGTCATGTTTCGTTCTTATTTTAGAAATTTCAAAGCATTTCCTTCAAATATTCTTAAATATATTTGTGCGAAGTTTGATTAAAATTTTAAACAAATAAGATTTGTAAGAGAAATTTTCAAAAGATTTAATTATTATTATCAGGATGATGATAATAATAATTAAATCTCAAAGAAAAGTTTTATATAAAAATACGAATTAATTATGAAGTGTAGAAATTTTAAGAAAGACGGACTGATTAGAAGGATACCGAAGAAACATAGTGAAAAGTTATAAATAAACAGCTCATATTTCAATTTAAATGCCTAAGTTTTAACTGAACACAAACTGACTTCCTCCGTCGTAACAATGAAACGAAGATTCATTATCGGGACGTGTCAAGGAAATTTCCTTATCGTCAATAACGTCAAACGGAGAAGTTTTAAAAGTTCATCACGATAGTTACGCCCCAACAGGAAGTTAATACCTGTGAACTTCTAAGATTCACGGTAGTTTCCTGTTGCACCCTGCTCATTATGATCAGTTATCCAACAGGAAATCACAACGGAGGCGGTGTTAAACTTGTGTAATTTCTTCCTCTTTGCCGCTCTCCTCTTTACATCGTCCCGATCGCTTTAAAGCTTCCACCAAAAATTATTATTCCTTCAAATTCAACAGATATTAATTAAAATATTTATTAAAATATTAATTATTAACCCTTTATACTCTAGAAGTTTGTGTAATTCTGAGGTGAGTCATTGAATTTTTATCACAAACTCGAAATTTTCTTTCTCACCTTTTCCACTACCTACCACTGTGACTTATATCCGTCGTAAGTTAAATTGTAGCGTAATGGAACAAATACTGAATACGTCATTTAACGTTTCATAATTAATTATTATTCAATAATTACTATCAAGCACGCAGGAAACTCGGATTATGGAAGCTTGACACGTTCGCCGCCACGTCAGTCACCGACGACCGCCATCGCGAATATTAATATTATCGGATAATTAAAAGAGAACGAACGCGAAGAATACCTGGTATAATATAAAAGGTATATTATTTGTATGTGGTAGCCACTGGCAAACTTAATAAAAATTCTAGGGTATAATATCTGCTCCATTGCAATATAATTTATTCGTTGTGATATATTCAGGTCGTAACAGCACATAATTAAAAAGATAATAAGGGCTGTTTTCAATTAATTATTGCAATTTATTGTATTGCTTCAAAGTTAACCTAACACTGAATAAAATAATATTATAAGACAAAGATAATTAAAATATGGACAATTCTTGTCCCTTGAGCTTCAAATGATAAATATGTATAGTAGCAATCGATAAAGAGTCAAGAAATTAATTGATGATAGCCTGTGTAATGAAAGTTATAATGTGGCTGACTATACATGGATTTATACTACTGTGGCGATCAAAGTATTAAGAATACCATCGTTTCGTTTGCAAATTTAAACCTGCAGCTAATTTCACATCATTGATTCAACATTATAGTTATAAAACGGATCAAAAGACTTGCTCCAGATTTTTTATATTGTTATTTACAAAATTTATTAAAAAACCTTTGTCGAAATTTTAATTGATTTTCATCCAAATTAGGAATTGTTCTGTTTCATCTTATTTACTTCTTTCTCGTTGATTTTATATTTTTATAAAAATATAAAAAATCTCAAAGTTTGTTTTATATTTTTTTTTGCTAACAATTATTCAATTATACGAAATCTGATGCATCTTGAAGCTATTATTTCAACAACAGGGAAATAATTTCTATACGAACGACGTAGAAATGAATTACTAATTAATATAACAAGCAACTTAATGATCTTTCAATCGAACGTTTACACGCTTCAATCTTTTGCTTGACACATTTTATTGCCAATTAATGCTGGATACTAAAAACAAGCCAGCGATCATTTGTATGCAAATGTGGGTGATAAAAAGTGTACAGTAAAACAGGTATATCGAAAACAGCAGTTTACTTAAGGTTAATTACGCAGCAAATTAATTAACACCTTCACCCATCCAATTTACCAATATTTTACTTATGATTTAAATAATTCCAGAAATATTATAATCTCGAGTATCATAAATATTTTTAACAATAAATATTATGATATTAAAAGTGCATTATTACACACTAAAAATATAATATTTTGGACTCAAGTTCCTAAAATTTTAAATTCTTAAGAAACATTGGGCGAACAAAAAATAATTGTACGTTTTTCTGAAACCGTAACGTCGGGTAGATCCCTTGACGAATATCGGATAACAACCGCAAAACAACGTAAAAAGTTATATCGCAAAAATGACAGGGTGATAAAAAAAACGGTTACAGGTTCGGATCACTTGTCCCGACCGCATTTCCATGCACTAAAAAATCGATAATTGGTCGTTAGGGATTAATTAAGAATTTCAACGTAGCTGGATACAACGGTCGACCGACCAGGTTGCTGGCAATTACACTGATGTCTCGGCTTGCGACCTTTTATTATCGACACCGTGGAAACTGAAGCTTTCGCGCATGATATCGAACGAAATAATGTCCCGATATTCCGGTCAAACGGATACGCGATAATAATTCCGAATCGCGATAATAAAATCCTTCTTTTTTTTTCAAACGTATCAAAAATTAACAGCTTTGAGCCACGTTAGATGATAATAGAACACCGATCATTGAACGCGATGAACGTATACGTACGTCCTCGAAAAATAAACGTTCAAACGTAAAGAATATTGTGAACACGTTGAAAGTATCGTTTTAGATTTATAAGTTTTTAAAAATATGGTGTTTCAATATTTCTGAGAACTCCAGAATATAAATTTAAAATTGTTATGTTCCCTGAAATTTATTACCTTCAAGCCTCTGAGTTACTAGAAATATAATGTTTCCACATTTATAAATTCCTAAAGATATAATATTTCCAAGTTTCCAAGTTCCCAGAAATAATATTCCAAAATTTGTCACTACCCAGTCTCAATATTAAAAAATTTCTAAGATCCTAAAATTATAATATCGTGAAATTTCTAACTTCTCAGAAATGCAATATTTCGAAATTTTCGCATTCCTAAAAACATAATTTTCCACAGTTTCTAAACCCCTAAAAATATGATATTACAAGATTCCTAAATTCATAAAGATATAACATTCCAGAGTTTCTGAGTTACCAAAAATCTAATATTTCGAAAGTGAAGACGTAAAGAAATTTTATTTGGCATGGAATTCTTATTCGATTACCCCTGTCCTCGATTACACCACTGATTGCGTGATTGTGCGACATAATTTGTCAAGCGAAGGTAGAATATTTATATGAATGAAAGTTTGAAAAGTTACAAGCTTGCTGGCTGACGGTCCTCGAGAATATGCAACATCTCGCTAACGTACCAGGTCGGTGACAGTATGGCGGTTACACGATGCAGTAAATCTCACCCCAGATTTCCCATCTGTGGGAAAGGGTCGTAACAATTTCGACTTTCATAAACATTTCCCAGTCAGCAACTTCGTTACGTTACTTTAACGTTATATCGTTTCGTCCACATAAAGCACAACACTTGCCGCTTACAACTTTTAACAAATTTTCCGTGGACATTTATTTTGCACGGTGATAGACTGAAACCGCGATTTAACATTCGCAAATTGAATGAAATTTTGACCAACACTTTCTTTGATACTTGAATTAAATTATGATACAAATCATTTATATTGGTATTGATAAGTAGAATAAGAAATGATAATACATTTTGAATATATAAATTAAATACTTCAAATTATCCGAACAATCTCGATTAATACAATATTCTTCGAGACAGTATTTAGATCTAATTCAGAAATCAGTAAATAGGTAAAAGTGTGAATTTGCAGCTAAAAAGGATATACATTTTGTTAAACTTTAAAAGAAATAACATTTAAAGCAATATATCGTAGGCTTTTAAGATTTCACAGGATAAAGGTCGAAGTTTAATATCGCTTTCCGTAACGAAAAAGAAAAAAGAAAAAGAGAGAAAAAGGAAAAAAAGTTTCTCCACTTTCTTAACAGTAGCTGTTTCCTTCGTTGCATACCTTCGCTGAATGTAAAACACTCCTCCCTCGATATATACTACCACACTTCATCCATTTTAATTCCTAAGTGTTCCCTTTGTACATTCGATACAACCACCACGAAACAGAATGAAACCGGTGGAAACTAATTTTCTTGTTTGCAGCAAGGATTCCGGGCGGAAACGAGAAAATTCCTGCGGTCGATAGAAGTTTGTGAATTAATTGTAAATTAGTAGCAAAATTTAGATCTAACAAACAATACTATACAGAATCAAGGACCGAGTAAACGTTGATGTTCTCGTTTTAACGATTGATAATAAAATGGATGAAAAAAGGCTACACAAATTGTAATTATTTTACATAATTGCATATATTCATATAATGGATAAAAAAAATGAAATCAACGAAGCAAAATTAAATTTCGTTTACATTATACGTCACATTAGCGAATAATTGTATATTAAATGAAAGGTCCATAATTATTACACTGTGCACTTAATTTTAACTGATTTGACCGCAAATTAATTCCAAAAGATTTCAAATTTTTTTACTATATCACATTATATAATTCTTGCAGAAATTATTCTCGAATTGTAAATTTGTAAATTTATTATTACAAATTTTAATAAATCATTATTCATCGCGATAATTGTTCTCCCGAGGCAAACGGAGACAGTTTATTTTGACCAAATGATTCGCATTCAACGGGATTACCTTTGTACAGTTCCATTCTCCGTTTCCACGCTTCCACCAATGGAATCGCTAACGAATGTATAAAGAATTCCATTTCTCTAATTTCAGCCGCACAAAGCGGTCTCATAACCGAACGTCGACGCAAAGGTGGAACCCAAGCATTATCGAAACACGTTCGAACTCTGGTGAACATGCTCGAATAATAATGACCCGGATGTAGGAGGAAACGAGTGCAACAGAAAAAGTTGAAAGCTCGAACGAACCCGATGTCCACCGTGTTCGTTTAATCGCGTATCAACGGATTACCACCTTCTCGGATCAATGCAAATCGAATGAAACGGTTTAACGTTCATGAAACCTTTCACACTCGTGAAAATAATCGAAATTTTATGCAATAAACACAAGTTAACATAACTGGAAAGTATTAATCCTTAGCCTTTGAACGGTGGACGGTGGATGCAAATGTTTACGAGGATATTTCAACTAAAACTAAAGATTGTTATTTGAGAAAATAGCTGAGAAAATAATATATAATGAAATAGTTTAGAAATAGAATAGGGTATACTTTGACACTGGGTCAAATATTGCGATATTTTAAATTGAACTGAAAATTGTTATCTATCCATTATTCCTGAAAAAGGAAATTTTTAATATATACACAACAGTTTTCGTAACGATTATAAATATTTCTTATGCTGCTAAACCAGAATTATTTGCAAAATTAACACGTTGAATGCAGCGGGAGTTCACAATTAAATAATTAAGAAAACCTCAACTAGCGTTAATAATAATTAGTTAGTTTAACACGTTGATAAAACGTGTTAAAGTCATTTGGCAGCTCAAATTATTTATTACTCATTTTTATACACTTCCGTCGGGAACAACGTATCGTATGTGTTATGGTAGGCATCGAAGGACTGAATGTTAAGAAATAATTCTATAAAATGGAAAATACGAAGGTCGCAAAGTTTATCCAGCACAGGATGAAAAATTCCTTCCGAATCGACCGTCGTTCCATCGGAATTCGACCTTTGACGCGAACAAAAGGTGTTCCCGGCCAAATGACGGGGGCGCACATAATCCCGCGCGTCGAGAAATTTTCTAATCCTCGAAAGATGCTGAAAATTCCTCGCCGCGTAATTCCATTTATTGGAATTCGAGCGTGAAAAGATCAACAGAATGGACCCCTCGACGGGGAAAATGGAACAAGCCGCCCTCTCCTCTCTCTATCACGATAAAACTGACCCACATTCGATCGGCGGGAAACGAGTCTTCGAGTGCATCATCGAGGCGCACCGAGCACTTATTCGAAAGACGAGGGGGATGACACGCTGAGTCGCGGAGCTTCGATTCGAGGTCGTGCACTCTTCTATTCGACGACCAACGACGGGTAGGAAAAGAAGAAAGAGAAGAAACAGAATAGAAAAGAAAGAGCCGTGATGGGGAGAGAAGAAGCAGAAGAAACGAGAACTCCTCGAGCGGTAATCACGATTAATTAAAGGTTTTAAAACTAACTCGAGTTCTTACGCTTTCCACGCCCTGTATGACACTTTTTTCAATGCTGGCAAAGCCTCGAGGCCCGCCATTCAGACGATTTCTTGTGAACCACGGCTATCATTGTTTATCGAATTTCCCGCGATAATTATTGATCCCGGTGCCGCAGCCCTTATTTAACGGACTATTCTCGCCGGAGCTTTGATTCATCCGACGTTCGTTCTTCACGGCTCAAGATTGTGCTGTTGTGACTCGATTGAAAAGCGATTCGCCTGATAAATTGAGAAATTAATTATTGTTAAATATACTCTTACTTTTGGAGAGAACAGGCTCGATAACCAAAGTCAGTTTCGAGAAAAATTTGTATATTTCAAATTCAAAAATTGTATATTTTTGTAACTGAATTGTTATAATTGAGGCATTGGATGGAAGAGGGGCACATAGGCTTATGTGCCCTTTTTCCGTAAATCGTTTAAATCGTTTCGACTTGTATGCTTATTATATTTTAAAGACATGTAACTACATTCTTACAAAAATTTGACTTAAAAGCATTGATACTTACTAAATTATTCAATTATGAAAACTTTGAAGTCGATTATCTCGAAACGGCATTTCGGCGTATGTGCCCTTCTTCCATCCAACGCCTCAATTTTAATTACAGCCTTTTAGATAATTTTTTAAATTCTATGCATATTTTTTTAACACTATTCTTCATTATTTGTTTAATACTTATATAATTGTCATTTTGATCCCTTAGCGTCTTAATTGACATCCGACATCGATAGATTATTAAGTATATTGTTTTAGAAACCATGCAAACGCATTTTATCGGAATCTTATCGAACCAAGAATTTGTTATAAAAAACATTAACGAAAGATCCATCGTTTACGAAAAGGATTAATAATTTATCAATCTATTGCACGAACTAATGACACACAAACTAGCTAAATACAAAAATTATTAATAAAATTATATCTAAAGGTTTTCTGGTTTCATTATTGAAATTAAGATTTGTAATCATTTCCATAATAGTAATCTGATCTTGAAATACAATCAATCCCTTATCATCCCTTGAAATAGTATCAATTTTTTAGCAAACAGACAGTTTCGATATTTTGGCGCATTATGTAATCGAAGGGAGAAGGAACAAATCCGTTAGCTGTCAACCAAAATCTGTTTTTGATTAAACTACGTTCGCGGATCCCATTTGCGTGAATCAAAAGTTCAGCATCTTTTTTCGAAAATTCGAAAAGTTATTGCTTGGCGAACAACAAACATGCACCTAACATTTTTGGTTGAAAAAAACAGAAGTTTGCAATTTTCACGTAGAACGAACTTTTAATATTCGACCTGGTTGAAGTTATTTAACTTTAAATTATTAACTTTATCAAACTAACATTAATTTGATGGTGAAAGTTTTTCGAAAGTTGTTCTTAAACTTTCTTTAATTTATAAAATTTTGTAATCGCAAACTGGAGAAAACTGGATGCAATTTACAGAAAACGAAGTTTTTAGGTAGTAAGCTATGTTTCATGGAATGTTTCGTTGCAGGAAACGCCAGGATGGTATTATAAATTCTGTAAACAAGAATCCTGGCCCATAATCCTGGTAATACATAGGTTCAATATATAGAGTACACCAAATAATATATACTGCAAGAAAATGGTATCCGGCGGAAATGCACATTGAGAACATAAAATATTTTTCCTCGGACAACTGCTTTTTTTTTTTAAAAAACATCAAATGAAATATTGCACGGGAATTAAAAATAACCTATTTGGCATAAATACACCACAAGATTGTTTTAACGAGATCGATCGTAAGTAATTTTGTATCACTTTTTCAATAAAATACTGAGAACGAAATATCGATATCAAGAATCTGTTTGAAGAGACGATTTAACGTCATTTAATATCCTTATCGAATCCATGTTCCCAGAAACGCACAGATATTTTTATCGATAGAGTCGCAGAGAAAAAGTGATGATTTGATTACGATCCAAGCACAAATTGATTCGTTTGGGATCCCGTGTCTCTTTACGACGATATTCAATTATATCGGGGGAGGGGAATCGAAAAAAGCAAAACAGAAGACAGAAGAAGCCGAGTCGAATAAATCGATGGATTTAAAAGATTACGAGTTTCTTGGAAAGGGCCACGACATCCATTCATTCATGAATTCTCCCGCACGTATTTCGAGTCGACGGCCCAGGCCCGACTTAATATTTCCTTGTTGAATTTAACAATAATTTATTTGCGACGTCGAATAACCCCGGGGAACATTGAATTGCAAACGTACGACGACAAAGGTAAAATGAAGAGCAACGAGTCGAAACTGTCGCGTGGAGATCAAACGAGATCCCTGAAAGAAATGAAGAGGAAGGTGGGGGGGGTTGGACGAGGGATGGTTAGAGGGTTCGCTCGAGAAAATCAGAGCAAACGATTTCGAAATTACTGAAAGTGTTCGGCAACAAGCGAGGAACTCAATGACGGTCTTAAAAAAAGACAGAAAGAAGAATTTCAACGGAAAGTTTTAAAATGTCTCGGTGCGTGGCCGGTTTTTGAACATTTTTTCTTTATCCGATTAAAGGAAACGTTTTCCGGGAAACAATGAAAACAGCATGCGACGATTCTTCGAAGGATTACGTTGTTTCGGGTTGGAACGACACCGCTTTGAAACGAAGGGGAAACAAGAAATGACAGAGGTGCAAGGAACGTGAAAGTTTTGCATCGATAATTACGGAATTGTGGAAACTGATCGGAAATAGCCCGCCTTTGTTCATTAGCGATAACGAAAAGGGGGGTAAGAGAAAATTTAGAACGACGGCGAATTGCGTTCATGAATAATTGCAGCAAAAAGTTTTCACTGACGGTCAAAGTAATCCGGGCGCAACGAAAACATTGAAACTTCCTCGAAAGCGATCGAAAAAGTAGGAAAATTCTCAATTTCCTATGGGAGAGGAAAAAGTGCCACAATTAACCCCGAAACGAACGACAAACTGGCAAACGATAATATTCTAATCGGACAAAGTAACTTTTAACTCGATAAACACCAGAGAAAATTCAATTTATCCCCGAACCGCGGTGCACAAAGTAACGTCACAACGAGCTGGGAAACACGGGCGAAAAATCAAAAATCGAAAAATCAGACCAAAGAGAGTGGTCAACTATACGCGCCAACGAGTTTCCATACGCGACGGCAACGAAAACTGCTGCCACATCTGCAACCCTTTCGATCAAGGAAGAAACTGAAAATGATCAAAACAGACTAACGAACGTAAGGGTGTTAAACAATCGGCTGAAGGTATAGGAAGAAATAAAAGTATCGAAAATTTGATGTTTTCGACTGGCAAATCCTAAATGTACCTGAGGGTGATAGACCGAGGTAGCCTTGCCATCTGCTCGGATGCTGGGGGTTGTAGTGATGTTCGCGTTCGGCAGATCCCTCGGGTTGATCGCGATTTCCGATCCAGGATGTATCTTTCTGATCCCCTGGCTACCAGCGGACGGACCCATGGTCGGGGCCTTCACCATCGTCGGCCGCACCCCGAACTTCTTCGTCTTCGTTCCGGTCCAAATTCACCCCAGCAAACAAACACGCACCCACGCACCCACGCACGCACGCACGCAAGCAAGGCAAAGGCAAGTAACTGAAAAGCAGGCAAACTGGCCGCCGGTCTATCGATCTGTCCTTCTCTTGTTTCCCCCTTCGAGAAACGCGCGAACGAAAGGAAACCAGGTCCTGGTCCTGACGGTCGGACCAAGGAGGACCCGAAACGGTGGCACTCACCACCCAGCTTCCTCGTCGACTATCACCACGCTCAGTTCCCTCCCTCGAACATACTCTCGTCTCTCGTTCTGCCGACCTACCCCGACCTCCGCCACCCCGACGTCAGCGCCACGCCGGACCGACCGTGAAGCTGACGAGATCCACCGTCGACGAGAGAGGTCTCTCCGACAACCTACCACCCCCGAAACTCTGCGATCAAGCGGGGATGGACCAACGACCATTTCACTCCGCTAATGAATGTTTCCGTTAATTCCAACGTTTCGCGGGAGATGGAGTGGACACGTACAGGATGGGTCACTTAGGACAGAAGAAAAAAATTAAATTGCTCTTCGAGTTTGCTGAGCACCCTCGTCTGTACACAAAGGTCTTCATACCACGTAACGGGATCTGAGAAAATCGAACGCTTCTTTTTATTTTAAGAAATGTAGAAGTTAATCGGGTGGCTTGTCTTAGGTGAGTCACCATGTATACGGTGGCCAGTGGGCAGCGTTTTAAGATATATAAGAAACATTGAATTATTGGTATGATTGTGATTGAATTTATAATTTAATGGTGTTAAAGATGGGAGCCACGATTGTTACGTTTAGATTGTAGAGTGTAATTTGGTTGTTATAATCTAGGCTAGAAGGTAACAGTATTAATGAATAATTAAATACTTTTTCCGCATAACTTGTTATTTTAGTTACACGGGGATTTCCCCAATTTTCAACTGTAAGAATAATTTTCTGATTGCAATTTCTTTAAGGCAACAAAAATTTGTTACCTCGTAAACTGTTTCTTCTAACTTCCCAAAAAAGTTCAGATCATTTGGTCCAATTTTGACAAAGTTATTTAGTGTCAAAGTGTGTGTTCATATTTTTTGCTCCTACACGTCGTACGTAACAATTTTGCTCGTAGCCACGCAATTTAATAGTCGTCTCCACTTCTTTTCGTCGCCCTGTTTCTTTCCCGCCATCCTTATCCTTACCTCTTCACAGTTTATTTCAGTCGTTTGCGTGACTGACTTGGATGTAGCAAGCCGTAAATTTGCTAGGAGAAGCAGCAGCTTCTGGATTTATGGTCGGCTTGAAGAATCGATCGAACGGAAAATTATTTTTGTAATTGCGTGGAGTGGTAAGCGTGTACAGGGTGAGCTACTTTCTCACCTTAATTATCTTCGTTAGTTTTCCAAACATAAGAAATTATATCGCAACGAGGGGATCGTTTCATAGCAGTAATCATTTTTTTTAGACGAAAGATTTTCTGCATTTTTAAGATCACCTCGATTCTTTTAATTTTTTATACACAAAGTATCAGGCTTGAAATCTTTGAAAATTCCCCATCTAAAAATAAACTATTGCTGTTATGTTATGGCCCTCTAAATGTGACAAAAGTTTTGTCAATAAACTTTTTCATATTTGGCAAAATAACGAAGATAATTGAGCCGAGAAATTTAAACGTATCACCCTGTATAACTTATTGATCCCCTTTCGTTTTTCCTTTCTTCTAGTTCTTTTGTACTTGGTTTATATTGTAAATTTGATGGAGATTGCGTTAGGAGCAACGATATATAAAATGATAAAGAAAAATGGTTCTTTACATCCCTTCCATATTTTATTCATGCTGTGCATTGTGTTACGAGTATCGATTCAGAAAATTGTTAATCATAACACTCTGAAATGTTTTAAATCTTTGGCATACGAATGTGCAAACAGATATTATTCGAATAAATAGCACGAAATTGTTTGAAAGGCTTGGGTTAGGATTAGGCTCTGCAAGCGATAAAAATCAGTACTTCTTTTAATCATCGAGCATCAAAGAAATATTAAAAATCATATTAAATTGTATTGTACATAAAAGTATTAGTTTTGAAGCTTTCGTAACTCGACAAATTATTTGTGTGATCCATTGTTACATGCTACGGTGCAACAGTACGATTGATTTTCTGTGTTTCGTTTAGGCTGAGTTGCAGTATTTTTAAAAGTTGAGACAGAAAAATCTCCAACGAGTGGATTTATTTTCAACTGCGAATCCATTGAAATATTGATATTGTTAATAATTCAATCCGGAGATCGAAAATCTGTAAATACCGTGTATACCACAAATAGCTTGAAAACTATTATTTAACGATGAAAAGAGTAAACATCGAAAAATTCCCAGGGTGTTGTTAAATTCCTTTACAAATACAGCTTATATTTCATTACTTTTATTTCTTTATTTAATTATTACTCGATAACTCACTGTATTATTTAAAATTATTACCAATTTTACACAGCCGGCAATAGATGTCTGTACATACCGTTTGAATTAAGTTAACTATTTGGTCATTTTGATAGAACTGCAACGAGGGTTCGATTAAACGACTCAGAAGCGAAATGGGAGTAATTTCCGGTTTCATAGCTTCCGATTTCCGAAACAAAAATTCCTGGGTGTACTATATTCAACCCCATGGCGACGCGACTCGTCGTTTCGAGTGTTTTCGTCGAAGGTCGTGGGATGAAAAAAAAAAAGAAGAAGGGAAGGGAAAAAAGGGGGACGAAAGAGCTTGAAGGCTGATCGTCGTGACGAGGGTGAACACCGTCCGGCGAGGGTGAGTTTCGGATTAGAGCAGGAAGGGATGAATGGATAGCAGTGATGCACAGAAGAAATTGAGACGGGCGATCGTAGCAGCTGTTACCGCCAGGGGAGTCATGGGGGGTGAAAGATGAAGGGGGTCCACGACTCCCTGTTTGCGTTTTCTTCGCGCTCACACGCCTCGGATCGTTTGCGCTGCCAATATTTTCGTAGCCATTAGCTAACAGGTAATGTTTGAGCAAGGTTCCTTCATAACCTGAATTATTTCATCCTTTTAGAAATAATGAGCCATTATTTTGACGTGCAATGAAACTCGGTGAACGATATAACTTTCGGGTTGGAGAAAACGAGCTAACGGCGACCCGGTACTCTGAAATATATATTATGTTATAAATGTCAGATATTTTTAACCATTTCGATATGGCTAACTTTGCTGCTAAACGCTTTTCTATTTTTGTGTAATAAAAATGCCGAATGCTTCCAGTATAATTCTTAATTTAAAACTCCCCTTAAATACCCCTTATTTCTGTTATACCTGGCCTTCGAAAAAAAAAGAGAGTGTAAACCCCTTTTAATTTTCGACTAGTAAGATAATATTAACACAAAAGTATGTAAAGTAATATTTCTGTAAAATAAAATCGAAATTATGCTTCGACGGATAAAAATAAATAATAGCCTATTTGATCTAAAAACAATAATACTGTTTCCGTCGAGCAATTTTCTTTTATTCTTTTTTTTTTATTGGCACCGGTGTGCAACGAAACATACTACTCGAAACAATTAATGGATCATGTTTTCTGGTCAATCCGAAGAACAAACTGAACGTCAAGAATGTGAAGAAGCAGTGTGTACATGTTTACCGAACGTATAACGAGTGAAAGCTTTTAAATTGTTGAACTACTTGTTCAAAAATCAATTCATTTGAACAGATGTACTCCGTCGTGTTTTATCGAGTAGCATTCTGCGTGACATTCATCGAGTACGTTGAAATATCTCATTAATACTATCATCGACACCCAATCAACGTAGTTGAGGTTTCCTTTCGTTTGTCGTTTTATTTTCGATAAGTCTATAGTGTATTATTTATGGGATTAATACAGGGTGTCCTAATAAAATTTATGCCTACTTTATTATCATATACTTTAATAATAGCAAAATGGATAGATGTTAACCTATTAATCGTGTTGTTTATCTCATCATAGATATTCACAATGACCATAATTAGCACCAATGCTATCTAACTCACTTCCGTCACTTTTATATTTGATATTGGCATTCGTGTGTATATATTCTTTTGGGACGCCCTGTAATTCCAGGTAGAAGGGAGGTCATTTAGTTAACAAAGAAAAGTTTATGAATTGTTAAGTATTTTAGCATTAGAATAGTTGGAAAAAAGAATATTAGAATAGTTGGAAAGATAGGTCCTAGTTGCTTCACAGTGGTCAGCGATAATCAGAGGCCGAAATGTTTTGCAATCGAATAATTAATTAAAGGGAAGATGAAACGAATCACAGATAGCGTTGATATTAAGCTAACAATGCAAGATATCAAATTGCAAGATCGACTGTAACCTTAATAACTAGGGTTTCGTTGTGTCTGACCACGTACGTCTGTTTTCACTGTACCAGTCAACGCGTTACGGTCACAAGAAAAATCTAACGATTTAAACTAAAAACCTAAATATAGCCGTTTTGTTATTTAATCTAAATATTGAATTTGAACTAAAATTGTTTAAAGATTACAATAGTAATAAGACAAAAATTTATGGATCGAAATGAATATAATAATCACCTTCCTAGAAAGAGTGTTCCACATATTATATACGTTCCACGAGTTTCAATATCGACAAAGAACACCCACGTACGGAATGTGTGCAACGTTCATCGCAATTGATCCGGCTCCCATCAAAGGAACGAACATTTTCACCAACGACAATGAACGTACGTCATAGTTTTTCGACAAAAAGTCCGAAATATATACCGTGCCACCTACAAACTAACGGATCGCCAATTGGGAGAAAGCGTATCGGCTGAAAGATATTACGATAGAAAGAAAGAAAGAGAACGAAGACCAGACTCTACACGTCATCAGAGGTACGAAAGAAATGACGCCTACGAAACCACCGAATGAGTACATTGCAATTAATTAAAACATGTACGCATTGTTTAAGCATTATTTATAGCGTTAAACTCAGAGCTCAGAAAATTAAACAAGTTTGGGATCCTAAGTTGTTTATTTACGTACGCTGAGAATTAAAGGATATGGGAATTCTAGATCAGGCCTTCTTTTCGTCACAGCATATCATGTTCATCACGAAAGTAAAAAGTGTCCAGAGTATGTTTTAGAAGCACTAAAAGTTATTAGTTAAAACTTCGTGACTTTCGTGTCCACTCTGTATCATTCGTGGAAAAAAGGGATGATTAAAGGGATCTTCCAACTCAAAATCGACAATCCAAGGGTTAAATACGTATATCATACAAAGGATTCAGAAATATTGCCTCCTGCCAGTAACTGTGGCGGCAGCATCCCTTATCATGGAAACTCTGGTGGTGCTTCTCACCCTGGCCGCTAGGAGGGGTCATTTGCAACACCATACATGCAATTTCGCAATTGGAAATAAATTAATAGACGAAACAATATCCTATAAAACGAAATCCCCATCTTGAGCCTATTTTACATTTTCTTATAAATACAAAATAATATTAGTAATATCAGATAAAAAAAAATTTGTGGAAAGAAAATACAACCGACTTCGGAATGCACCAAAAAGGACGAAACAATTTTAATTGTTATATTTCGGAGACGGCGCAAAATTAAAAATTTTCTACATTGGAAATTGTCAAAATTCTTTAAATTCTGTAAATGTTTCATTTACAGAATTTTTAATTTTGCGCCGTCTCCGAAATATAAATTAAAATTATTTCGTCCCTTTTAATGCATTCCGAAGTCGGTTGTATTTTTTCTTCGATATATAGAGAAAGGAAGGAGGGTGAAAACTATTTAGACGAGAGTTTGTTGTATAGTAGTCGATGTTTTGTCAGCTTTTATATTTTTGTAAATATTGAGGAGAAGAAATACTCGACGATAATCAATGTCCGGTTAACATATTACCGAATCCTTCGTGTTACATGTATTAATATATACAGAAATATACCGAAATATATTAAAATTTAACTGGTCGATGATATTTCAAGCATTTAATATTTTCGTAGCTTTGAAAGATTCACAGCACAGCAGTTTTATGGATATTCAACTTCCGCCAACAGATGTCACCACGTTACCGAACCGAAAAATATAATCTTCAAGTTTGTATATTACTTTTCCTATCAAATAATGTTATTTAAATCTAAATTAACAGCAACAGGTCAACGCGAAACATTCAACGACGGCGAAATTCCTGGCAATATATATAAAAAAAACATGCCTCAATTTTACGCAGTAGGTAGCTCAGAAGATAGAGGAAAGTGCGTAGATAATAACGCAACTTGTTGCAACGCGATATCTTAATTAGTTCCTGAGATATAGGGCTTCAAAGTTTGTATAGCGGCCGGCGCGTACGAGGGTAATCCTTGAATGGGCGCGACGCGACCTAGACTTTTTTCTAGGAAATTCGTATACGCATTTCCAGGAATAGTAAAGGGGTAGACGTAAAGAATGACCACGTGACCGCTACGCTAGACACTCACTGTCTGGGTCCAAGCGTGCGGCGGCAGCGAATTTCTACAAAAATTACGGTTGTCTTTACACGACGATATCTCAGGAACGGATAAAGATATCGATGTAAATCAAAAACTGTATTAAAGGGGAAGGTTTCTACTTTCTTACAAGCCTAACTTTATTTCGAAATTCGAAACAGGACTTTGTTGGCAGCTCTTTGAACTTTTAGTAATTTTAATCCGCGTTTCTTATGCAGTTTAACATAGTTTCTGACTTTCAATTGCTTCTAACAATCGAATATTATTATAAATATCTATCACACGCATTATTCACTATGCTTTTGTTTACTCAGAAACAATTTTTGGAAAAAAAATTCAACCGACTTCGGAATCCACCAAAAAGGACGAAATAATTTTCATTTATATTTCGGAGCTAATAAACCTAGGTTCTCCAATGTTAATTTACTCAGACACTTAACAGTGTGGGTAAGTCCCTACTTACCCTAGGGTTAATCATAATGTTGCTTCGTGTTTAGCTAGAGTTGATATCGCTGCAGGACTCCTCGTGCAACTATGAAGCTGTTATCCAGAAGTGGATCATCCCCTTTGGGACTGTTCCCTATACCATCGAAACAGAAAGTTAATGCATAAATTAAGGACGTACGGATGAACTCCATGTAGTTCTCACACATTGCTGAAGCGACCCAATGCACATACCTTGCCCACTTTTATCAACATCCGTCATTTTCCACCTCCACGATTTCTTTTTCACGAAATACTCAACTTGCACTCTATTTTATCAAAAGAGATAATCAAAGGTACGCACATTTGGCTAACTTTCAACGAAATTCGCGACTTCGTCGTTGTAGAAATCATAATTTTTATCCCATGTTTCTGAATTTGCTTGGTCATTTCCGTTAACGAAATGAATCAGCGAGATTGTTGAGCCATCGTCCACCCTGCCAAGATGAGTTTTTACCTTACTCACGAGACCTGGATGAACAAAGTTTTATGCATTTCCGTGACTGTTTCTGACAATCGTAAGATAAATGGTTGGATTTTGTAGCACAGTAGGATTGCTGGCAAAAAAGGGATGATTTTTCATCGGACGGTACCGGATTTTCTACACAGAGGGCTGATTCTTCGTTTCTGTTCCATGGTATTAAGTTGTCCACATAGAGGGCTGATCTTTATATGCTTCATGGCGGTCTTTTTGAAATTGGAAGGATGCTTCGTTTCAGGGTCTATTAGTGGACCTCTCAGTGAGGTTCTCCTAGGAAGCGACTGCTTTAGAAAGATGCTACATCTGATTATAGTTATCTGAATTAGCACTAATGAGATAGGAACTTTCTTTTGTTCACTGAACTTCGTTGATAACTTTAAGGATAGTGTCATAAGATTACAGGCATCGTGCATTGGTATTATTGATCATGCATTGTTATTAGAAGTATAGGCGTGGTATATGCATAGACAAATCATAGGATAGATTGATAGATTTAATAAAAATTTGGAATTTGTAATATCAGGTGTAAGAATGTCAGTAATGTAGGAAACTTTAGTGATTCAGGATTTATCGTTAGCGCAACCTTGCGAAATAGAGGGCCCTAGTAACTTATAGAACCATCGTGACCTTGTGGTCCCTAGTGATTTATGGAATATTTGTGATATAAGAAATTTTTACGATCTAGAGAATTCTTGCTACCTAAGAAGCCCTAGCGACTTATGAAACATAGTTTTTACGACCTAGGGAATTCTTCCCATCTAGTGGAACCCTAACGACTTATAAAATGCTCCCGATCTAGAAAACCCTAGCAATGTGTGACGCCCGCGCAATCTAGGGATCCCTAGCGACCCATGGGACCCTAACCACGTAACATACGGAACTTTTAAAGTATTAAATACAACTTGGAACGAAGATTACGATCTCAAACTTTCCACGTTTACTGTTTAACCATCCTCAATCATTTCGCTCTACGTAGTTCTTGAAATCACCGTTTTGAATCATAGGGTGCGCAACAAAACAGCTAGTAAATCCAAAGTCCGGAGGGATGTCGGTATTTCAGGGCGTGAGACACGAATTCCCGTCACTTCATCGATTTACCCTGTAATGTACCTTGACTGAAGCAGTACCTTCTATGATACATCACATGTAGTTGGAGATCGATTATTCTGAAGAATTTAAGATTCTTCATATTAATTTATTTTGAGATATCATTCTATCTGCTGAAAAACATCTCTACGGGACGAACAAACCATTTTATGAATAATTGATTTTGGAGTGGTTTATCCTGCAAATATATTAGAAAAACATTTTAACAACCCATGAAATTATAATGATCGAACAGTAAATAATAACAGATATTGTTTTAGAGTTTAATAAAATAAAGCGCCAAAGCACGTTGCTACATTTTCATAGGAATTTAATACCGATAGTAGAATAGTACATGCGACAGAATGAGAAATATCTTTAATTTTTAACAATTTTTTAAGCGATAATAGTTATCATGCATGGATGTTCTATATTTTTGATTGTCGTTCGTTATAATTAAATTTACATGTTTCAGACTAATATTTAATGTTCGTAAACAGAGTTTCCTCCTAAGAAATCCTTTCAGAATGATCTTCGAAGGCTTCTGTTCCACTGTCTGGCTTAATTAATGACTCTTAATCAATATCAATTACCTTTCCATCTTCCTTCTTTTCCTTTATTTCTCCGGCATGTCTCGAGGGCTTCCACTCGCGTTGATTGAAGCAACGGTTATAATTGACAGTCGTTCAATAACGACCGAACGAAAGTACTTGTTTCGGCCTTCAATTTGTCTTATCGTTTCGGAATCGGCCTTTGACGGTCTGGCTTTCCAAGAAAATGAACAACCTCCACAATCCCAATTAGATCACTCCGTGGTAATTACACTCGACAGAATTAGCTAATTCGTTTGACGCAAGAGTGTCGAGTTGTATCGCGAAGAAAACTATAGTTGTCGATAGTTGATGAAACATTTCGTCCGTGAATTCAAAGGATTAAAAAACGGTAACGTATTTTAATTTCCGTATAATTTTTGATTAACCGAAGACTAATGACCTCGTTCAAGCCACCGTATCAGAATTAAATGGATAAAACCTTTATCCAAGTGCAGCCACAGTGCACGCGACTTGTAAAAAATCATTTGTATAATTTATATTTCGCGTGCTATTTGGGAACTGTGCCGATTTCGTGTATTGATTTCTCTCACTGGTAATGGTTCTTTCGTGCGAAATGTTCAACTAACGTCGACACACGACGAAGGAATTTTTTCCCCTGTATAACGTAAGAAATTGAATCAATTTGTCCCATAATCGAATCGGTGAATTTATCATTTCAATTAGTTTAATAAACGTCACCTAACGTTTCTATGTTTTCAGAAATAAAGGGGAAAATATCTATACAGAAATTTAATACGTTATCTTAGAAAGTTTCTAATTTCATCGAAGAAGAATAAAAATTTGTATAAATTTTTGTGCAGGGATTAAATTATTCAAGGGATTTTTATTATTAAAAAATAGAAAAATTATTACATCCACTATGAAAAGTGGAAAACACTCAGAAATATATTTTTTATTCCGAACGATACTCTCCTTTGTTCAATCGTTTGAATACTTTGAGACATTCAAGAGAAATGAAGATATATCACTTAAAGTCGTCTGTTCGGGTAAATAAATTAAATTGTGTTTAGGCACTTACAACGCACGTATGAATTAATTTTGCTTAAACGATATCAAATATTTCAATCTGGAAGAATGAAAAAAGTGGTAGACATGATATTCTATCACCATTAAAGGTGATAGAATAGTGGTGGAACCCCAATTTTGTTAAAAACAAAACCATGCCACGCACGCGTTCAAGGCAATTTTAATTTTCTTAAAATCTTGTATTCCTCAAAAAATTAACCATGAAATTTGTGTTACCATTATTCTGAACCACCCATATAAAACTACGTTCACCACGAGATATTATCATCGTAACAAACAACAAAACCACCAATTTAAACCATCACATTAAAAAACAAAATTTTAGTAACCCTAATACGTGACAATGCAAAACTATTAATAAACATTCAAAAATATGAAATGTTAACGAAGAAAATTGTGTCATAAATGATGGAAACTTTTCCGTATCCCTGGTACAAAAAATCAATTGTAACAGAATGATAAGAACCGGAAATGCGTTCTGGGAAGGTGTTAAACGTTTCAAAGCCCAGACGCCAGTACGCGTCGACGGAATGAAAACATTTTAAGAAGGCACGTTGGCAATGATAATAATCAATTCCTGTTAACACCGGAAGCGATGCGACGAACAGTTGCTAGCTCACGGATGCGACGAATAATTCAAACAGCCTGTCGCACAGATTCCCTGGGACAAAGTGCAAATGTTGACCCGAGCAGGCGGCTCTCGTGTCGACGGTTGTTTAGAAGCGGAATAAAAATTCACGCCGAAACGCGTCCATAAAGAATTCGTAAACGCGTCAAGTGATGCTCGACAGGAACAACAAGTTCTTCAGCCGGTGTTGCCTCTTAAACGCGCTTTAACCCTTTCGCCACTCACGACACGTACATACACGAAATCAAAAATCAGCCTTTAATTGCCATAGGCAAGTGTGCATGCCAGTATACAAGTTCATAACATTTTCTTTTTATTTTTCGAATTGAACATTTTTCCTATCTCGTTCAATGATGCTCCCCCTAAAATAGGATGTATATTTGAATAGTTACAAGTGTTAGAATTACAATTAAATTTATTTTTCCAAAAAATTGTATGAAACTTGTGATTTTGTCGTAATTCTTTAAAGAATTAATTTTGGAATTCGAGATGTATAATACTTTAGTAGATGACCGAATTTCTTAAATATTTTTAATGCAAATTTTATTTATTAATTTTTGTTTAATACGTTTAACTGAAAGTATGGTCTGTGAAATGTGTAATTGTTATACAATATTATTATACAAACATTAATTTACGAGATGAAAAAAGCATTTGTTGATTATATTTATACCTCCCTTGATATGATTTTTGGCTTTTCTGTGATGGAATACTGTTTAATATAGAGTTAAATGATCGAGTGTTGGATTATATGTTTTGAGGGTGCGACTGGAAGTAGGGTTCCAGTATCGAAGAAAAGGAAGGAACAGGTAGGAGTAAGTCATGTGAAGGTAGGTGAAAATGGACAAGGGTGATGGGGTCTAAAAGTGGTAAAGGAAGGTTAACTGATTTATGGTGAAGCTTATTTATTCGCTTGTGATTTCTGTTCCCTCTTTTCTGTCGTACACCTAACTCGAAACTAACCCTTAACCTTTGAAGAATTTATCACGGAATTTCGAATACCGTTTGTTTCGATTGAAAGTCGTTAAATTTTTAATTTAATACTAAATTTAATAAGTAATCTATGAAATTAAGAGGGTAGTATTTTAGTTCCATCGTTTTGGCGGGAAATATTATATTCTTTTTATAGAAATTAAGAAAGGAAGTACGATATTTTCGGAAACCTAGAAAGGGAATATTATATTGCTGCGAGTCTTGAGAATTTTGAATTACATTTTTAGAAACTTTGAAATCTCGAAACAATATATTTCTAGGAACATAAAAATTTGGAAATATTATATTTCTAAGATCCTAGAAACTTAGAAATGTTAAATTTTAGGGAACTCAAAGATAAAGACTTCAAAATTTGGAAATATTATATTTCTAAGAACTTAGAAACATAGTAATATTAAATTCTGGGGAACTCAAAAATAAAGACTTCAAAATTTGGAAATATTATATTTCTAAGATCCTAGGAACTTAGAAACATTAAATTCTGAAGAACTCAAAAATTTCGGAGTACTGTATCTTTAGAAACTCAGAAATTTCAGAATATTATATTTTAGGAGCTCAGAAACCTAAAAACATTATATTCCTAGAAATCCAAAAAACCTACAAATATAATTCGCAAAATGGTTAAATCTGCTTTCAATCCATGTCAATCAAATCCCTTTCGCTAGAAAATTAATTAGCACATACCCAAATCAATTTTCACAACGGAAACTCTATAAAATTCATCCTATCTTTTGCACCTAACTGAAAGCTATAACTCGACTGATCATCCAACGAACACGATACAAAAGCAATCAATTCAATTTCGTACAAATATATGAATTTTTAGGATCTTATGGAACAAAGTGCAACTAAATAGGTAACAGAATCTGGTGGCGTATCGAGCACAGTGGACGATACAGTTTTAATACGATAAGAAGTTCCCGGCTACGTGAAGATTTTCTTTATTCTTTCATCGAGCCAAGTTGTTGCGACCGACCGAGTTTGTATACCGTGAATACCGTGTCCACGGGTTGGCACGGAAGCGGAAGTCCATTCAGCCACGACATGTAAACTTTTTACCCTCTCTCCGGCAGCCAATTTGAAACTTTCCACCGGGGCGAACTTTAGTCGGTGTCAATTTTTTATAAGTGATTCAAGCTGTGCAACCATGCATCCGAAAGTTGCTCGTCGTTCGCGTCCAATTAATCGGCAACAGGAATTATTTAATATCGTTCCGGTATCATAAATGTATACCGGGGGCCACGAGCTGTCTAGCAAGTTTCCTGTTAAACGTTTTATCCTCGTCGAGAGAGCAGGTTGAAATTTTGGCGCTACAAGGGTTGAAGGAGAACGATCGAGGAGGTTTTCTTTCACGAGTGGCAACGTTTCGAAAGTTCTTCGGGAAACATCGTGCAAATTACAGAACTGAAAATTTGCTTCTTTCGGTGCTCAACTGTTTAGGGGCCGGTATATAACTTTTCCGAGTGAATGTAATAAAGTTGAAACGAGTGGAGGAAGAAGTAATAACGAAGGGAAAATAATTTTAATTGATATTTGACGAGAGAAAATTGAAACATTGACGACGTATTCGAACGTAGAATATCTCGGCTGGTTTGAAGCACCAATTAAATCGAAGAACATTGAAAGTTTTATTTGTTTAATTTACTCATATGTAATTATAATATTTGGAATATTAAGAAGGAATGTTTGCGTATACTTTGTTTTTGAATAGAAAATGGTATATTTTCGTCACCTGTATAGTCACTACAACTAACGTAACAAATATACATATATGTTTTATTAAACAATTTTTCAATTTTACTGACAAACCGGATATGATTATGGAATAATTGCATTCCTTAAGAATTAAATGAAACTTTCAAACAGAGATATTTATCATCGACCCCTAACAGACGCCTGCAATACTATAGACCCTTTTTAAACTTCTATCGATCCCCAAAGGGGTCCACCCGAACCCCGTTGGGAACCCCTGTTTTAAATAATAATTTTAAACTACTTGTGATTCTTTAAATGTTTTTTATCTTTCTTGGGCGTTTCAAATATGAAATAATAAATTTACTTCAAACGACTGTTACTGTTATTCGAACGTATTAAAACTCGACGTAATTATACTGTAATTTGATGTTTTATCCATTTTAATTTGCATACCAAAATACTTCGATGGTAGTACAAGCATGACCGCAAATAAGAAGCTGACTGCAGCACGGTACACGCGGCGTGTAATTAATAAATAAAGGACCAAAGAGATTTGAACGTATTATGCATCCCCGAAGGGGAAACGAAGTTTCCTTTTACAATTTACGAGAAACCAGCAGATGCTGGAAGCCTTTGCTAAGAAACATCCGTGCGTGTACCATGGAAAGTTGAAAATGCAAAAGGTAATCCAACGTGTAAAGAGCAACACCCTTAAATAGGAAAATCTGCGTTGATCTTTGACATAAAATTGATTTCTAAAGGATATTTTGTTTTGAACGAAAGAGCGCTGTGTAAGGAACGTTTTCTCGTTTGTATCCTTTTTATCTAAATTTTAAACAAAATTATTATTGTGTTGCAATGACGATTTAGAGATAAGTCTGTATTAAAGTTATAAAAATTCAGTTATTTTAAATATTCCAATATTCGGATAATTGAGTACTCAAATTATTAGAATTTCTGATATTACATATTTGGATATTAGAATTATTCAAATTTGAAATATTCAGTATTTCAATATTCCAATGTTATTCGAATTTGAAATACTAAATATTTTAGTATTCCAATTATTCTGGTTTGAAAAATTAAGTGTTCCCAAATTCCAATACTTGAATTTCAATTTCAATTTCTGAAATTATCTAAATTTCAAATATTAAAATATTCCAATCTTTGAATTATCCGAATTTAAAATATTTTAATATTCTAATTTTCGAATTTTCATCACACAATAAAAATGTGATAATCACAAAAATTCCATATTTTGAGAAGCACCTGTGTTCGCGAGACTTCTTGAATATTCCATTCTTTGTAACCGTAATACCAGCTAAATATTTGTAAACGACGCCTTCATACATTTCGTCTCGTCTTTTATGCACGATCGTAATAAATTTGTCACGACAGTCTACCGCCACGGGGAACATAAATTCTGACAGGGTGGATCCACCTCGTCTTGTCAGCAACAACCTTGTGAAAAATGGGAAAGCAGTTGATGGGGCCACCGATGGCATGCTTCAAAAAGACGACAGTAAGAAAAGAAAGATTGTTAAGTTTTACCTTACTGCTTCGCGTCAGACAATCTATAATCTATCTGAGAAGGTTTTCACGAATAAAGTTTTATTTGCAATGACAGGAATTAGCACATCTAGATTTTAAAATTGTTAAATCTTGTAATGATCTTCTTGTAAGAAATAATTAATTTCAATTTACTTAAGTAACTTCGTTAACTGCAGGCAACCAATTAATTGGACGAGTACCTATTGAAGTTTTAATACAATATTTAAAGGTGGTTCCATCAATTTCTGTTTTAAAAACATAAATCGAGGTAAAAATATCCAAAACATAGGAATTCGGATGGTTTTGCGGTATTTTAACAAAAATATACAAAATTGTTAAAAGGAAGAATATAAAAATGAATGACGAGGTACTCCATTGGCGACGGAAGGGTTAAGAGGTTAGGGTCAAGACCTGACCCCTTGGTGCCTCACATCTTTAATTTAATACCAATATTACTCAGTTTGTGTCTTCCGTTTTTAAATAATAATTATTCGATTATATAAAATTTGAAGAAAAAAGAAACTTAAGCTACATTAATACCATTCTACTTTCATAAAGTACCGACTGAAAAATTTTAATTGAAAGATGGAAATAATTGCAATTATACTGCTGTGGCAGTCAACGTGTTAATTGGATTGAAATTGAAGGCGTCAGGGCGCGAAACGTGCTGAAAACTACACTGCACCTGGAACAGGTCCATAAATATAACCTCGGAGGGAGAAAATACGGAAAAGTATATTTTTATACAAAATTTACTATTCGTTCCTCTGTTTATTAACATTTTTATCCGATAGCCTAAATAATCAAGATCACGCAAACATGACAAATGTAACGGAATCAGAAGTTGATGATTTATTAATCACTAACTTCTATTAATTATAAAATTAACTTTAACTTAATTGTATTAACTTTACTCGAGTACAATTCAGTTTTATCGTTGATACAATTAACACGTTGACTGCCACAGTGAAAACGGACGTGAGTAGTCAGACACGCTGAAATCCTAATTATTAACAATACAATCAACTAATTTTCAAATTTAACTTTTCAATTCGATAGCTAGCATTATTAGCTTAATTATCCGTGGTTTATTTTATCACTTCTTTTGTTAATTATTTGATTGTACAAAATTTCGGGTGCCGGTCACCGGTGACCCCCGTGGCAGCCAACGTGTTAAGATATCAGCAAAAGTAATTTTATTTCGTAGGGTATAATAATTTTTCCTGTAATCTACGATTCTTGAACGACCCCTATCGCCACCCTATCCGCCGTCACTGTACGGTTACTCGTATCCCTGTAAAATCGACCTATTTACCGACTAGAGGAGTGATCAATCGGTTTCGAGGGGGATAAAAATGAAAGTAGGTGAGAAGAAGGCACAATGGGCGAAAAGTTTAGACGTCGGCACGAAATTATTCCCACTGCGTCGTTCAATTCGACGTCGAAGCTCGCAGTTTTTGTTTATGTTTCACTCGACCACCGCACCGGCGCAAATCTTAACCCATTTCCCTTGGAATGATCTTCCCATTCGAAATGAAAGTTCCCCCTCTTTCCTGTTTCTACAATGACGTCCAAGGGGGTAAGTTAAGGGAGGTCCAATAGGGAGTCTCGTATTTTACTCGGATTAGAATGGAACATGTGACAAGGACGATTCCTTCGATTCGATTCGATTCTCTCTTCTTGGGAATCCGACGGACTTGGCTCAATCTTTCAAATTCGTATTTGATTCGATCGTGACCGTAAACTCGATTACACGATGCCGTGATACATGTGACACAGTATCGGATAGAATGCCGTTGTTTTTTATCGTTCGAAATAAAATGAAACTCGGTCGTAAACTTTTCTTTCGTTTATACTATTCGTTCGGAGACAGGGATGATTTATGCTCGCCTTACGACGGTAAATAATTAACTCTGTTCAGAGATCGTGCGAATTATTCGGATAAAACAGAAACAAAGAGATTCGTTGATTTTTAATCAATAGCTGGTGTTACACTTTGGGTCCATCGGATCTTGCAATATAATTCTAGCTCGAATTAATCACTGCAGGTATTAATTAACAGTAGAACTACCAACTGGATCAAAATGATTTGCTTAGGATTTCTTATTTTAAAGGACCACAGTTCTTATTGTTTCATGCTTTGTTGATTTTGTTTTCACTCATTCATTGTACTTTTTTGTACGAAAGTACAACAGTTTCACTTTGAAAATTGTTTACTGTATTCTTTTTTGAACACATATTTCTGTGATATACTCTTCTTAAAATTGGATCGAGTTAATTTAACCTGGCGTGCCAAATATGTTATTACATGGACGTGTGCCAAACAGAAGTTGAGCTTAGGTTCATAATCCGCCATTAAAAGAAGAACAGTTGAACTTGTTGATAAAAGTATGCCAGATTTACCAGCAAAGTTTTATACTGTTTCAAAGTAATTTACCGCCAAAATTTTCCTTACCTTTCTATTTAAATCTTCCATCTTTGCTATCAAAAGTACGTTTGAATCGTACAGATTATTAAAGAATAATAGAATCTTTTGAAACTGTTAATTACATATCAAAAATCATAGAAAAATTATTTAAAATATTCAAGAAATAGATCTGTTACAAAATAACTGCAGATAGAGTTAATTTAATTGTTGTAAAAAATTCTGGCGATGGCAATAATACACAGTTAAAGAAAAATACAATATTTTTAACACAGCATAGCCTGGTTCTTCTTTCCTCTTGATAAAAGAGAAAGTCTGACGTTGAACGAAGCTTGACGATCAATAGAATGAATGCAATCAAGAAAACGAATCGTTCTCAATTTTTTTACACTGTCGAGGAATGAAAGATAGAATCCGATCGTGATACAATGAAAGTAAAGAATTGAATCTTCTATCAACCACCTCAGACGTTCATCTTCGTCTTGAGGATTTTGCTTGTAGCTATTGTCTTTCCGTTTCTTTTCGCATTTGGACAACAAAAAAACTCTTTGAAGAGCCAAAACTTCAATAAACAGTACATAAGCTTGATAATATTTTACATCATTCCTTAATTCTTACAATTTTTGCAACATTCAACAGTGTTAGGTTGCTTACACGTGAAGAAATAGAGGAATGTGTGTAGTTAATAATGCAATTTGTTGCAACGTTATAGCTTCATTAGTTCCTGAGATACAGGGCTTCAAAGTTTGCGTAGCGACAGGGCGTGAGAAATAGTAGGAGAATAGTAATACTAATAAGTATATAGTAGTAGTGATAGTAATAAACACTAACCACGTGACTGCTCGTGACTTACCACGAAAAATAAAGATATCGACAGAAAACGAAAACTATATTAAAGTGCGAAGTTCCTACTATCTTACGAATCTAATTTTATGCATAAGTTGGAAACAGTACTCTGTTGACAGCCGCGTAAACTTTTGATAATTATAATACGAATTTCTTATGCATTTTCTACCAATAGAATACTATTAATTTATTGATTTCTAAGCTGATTACTAATATTATTATTATTAATTTATTAATTTATATGCTAATCGAGTTTAGTTTAGAGACTTTTATGGTTGGAAATCACTTGTGCACGTTAGTTTAACGGTTACTCTGTTTTTCTAAAAATGAAACACTTACAAAATATTTTTACGAGCAAATTTCATTAAAACCAGTGATCGACACGTCGGTTTGTAAGTTCAAATTCTCCAATTAATATACAAATTTCAAATTTAAATAAAACTTGCCGCTTCTGCGGAAAATGTTCCCTCAAGAAATATCTCGACTCAGCAGCACAATGCACCCTCTGCGCCGACGAAGGTTTACCCTCTCCTCCTGCTACCCTCTCCCTTCTGTTCAGGAACAGAAGACGGCGAGGAGAAAAAAGTATACGCGGAAGAAAAAGAGAAATGTAAACGAAGAAGGAAGCGAAGTGAAAGTTTAATCACCGATTCAAATGCAGGGAGGGCGCAGCAAAGGTTGATGCGAACTGGCCTTAGGGCGCAAGCGTAAGTCATCGACCGGTAGGGCAGTTTGCTTAGGGGCAGAATGGTATGCCCCGTCCCTATTTCTCGCCCTTTAACTCAGCGTCATCAGCCCCTCGGGCGATACTTTTGAACTTCTTCTGAATGCGAGTAAACGCAGGCCTCACAGTGCACGCGTATCGCTACCAGACTCCTTGTGTCTCGGTTCTACAGTGGTGGTCAGAAAAATTGCACCACCTTGGAAGGGAATATCTTCTATTTAACCGTTTTCACTGGATTGGCACTTTTACAGAGACATCATTAATTTATCAGAGAATTTGATAACGTGGAAGTCAGAATTTAGCAAATTAACGGAAGGAATTAAAACGTGTAAAATTCTTTCTTTTCAAAGTGAAACTATAATTCCTAGTAACTTTCGAGTGTAAGGCGGCATATCGTCATTTTCCCTAGAGAAGCTAGTGAGTATGAGTATGCTAAGATTCCCTAGGGAAAATGGCGACATAGGTAGGGTTAATTAGAAAGGCTAGGTCTGGATTACATTAAACTTAAGATAAGTAATTAATTCTTAACGAGTTGGTGAATTTAAAGTACAAGACGTGTGGTCCAATTTCCTTTCTCTAAAGAAGACTATGTTTTTTTAGAAACACTGTACACGCAGCTGCTTCTCCGTTCCATGTCCCATGGCCCACGGCGCACAACTTCCCTGAATGTCTTCTGTCTGGCCTTTTCTGAGGTCGGTTTATCTTCTCGTCCCGTCTGTCATCGTGTCCGAACGAATTACACGAACAAAGACGGTAGCCGTACCGCCGTTTGATTCCTTTTGACTATGTCGCTGCATCACAGCCGTGGGACTTCTTCCCAGACTACTTCGTTTCGTTCCTTTTGATCTTCACTCCTCCGGAAGACACAAATGCACGGGACTACCTGCACGCTGGGGACGCATCCGGGACCTGATCGCTATATCTTTTTAATTCTGCAGGGGAATTGTTCGAGAATCGCGAGATCACAGACGTGGAATCCGTCCAGGGGATTGAGGAGGTTAATTGGCAAGTGCTTGCCGCGCGAATAATTGGAAACTCTACGAAAACGCGCTTTACGTATATTTTTCTTATCAAGATCGATTTGATTATTGGCAGTTGGAAATTTAGGTAAATAGAAATTTTTATCTTATCGGTTGGTTGCTCTTTACGTACTAATACAGGTTTTTAAAAAACCGACGTAAGTAAAAAAGAGACCTAAAGCAGTACTTATATGTGATATGGTAGCGAATGGTTTTAATTATTTAATAAAGCTTTTATATTAAAAAACGAACGTGTGAATAAACATAAGTTTCTATATTTATTGTTTTATTTGAAATTTAGATATTTCCCAATTTATTTTATTAGGAAAATGAAGAGGTTTCTCTGTCGAATATGAAACTTTCATTAAAAAATAACAGACCATTACTGTAATGAAAAATGTTCACTTGAATTTTAATTCAAAATTGCATATACCTCCTATGTTGTTTGTTCTAGTGTTGAATAAAAAAGTTTATTGATTCAATTTAATTATATTATACCTTTTACGAGTATATCTTGACATAATGTTTCAAATTCTATTAGAAGGGAGGTGTATCGATGTTTCTCCTTTCTTTGTATTAATTAAAAGGGAACAAAAGGAACAGAGACAAAAGTTTGAGCACTTGGGCTGGAAGGTTTCTTGTACCCTGGGAACAATGTTCTTTATGTCGATTATTCAACCACGAATAAACGAGAATCCATTTTCCTTCGCTGTCAGCGGCACCTTGTATGAGGTAAAAAGCTTAAGGAAGAAGGATGATGGGACGAAAAGTCGAGTCGAGTAAACATTTAATATGATCCTAGGGCGAATGGACGAAATATGCAAAGGGACGTTTCTATCGATGGGATGATGATTATCCGAGATAAAATAACGCTTTGGTGGAACATGATTTATGATATTAAAATTAATTGAAGATATAGAATAAGATGTTTTCGTTGGAATTTCTATTTTTTTTTCAAAAAAAAGAGAGTCTTGAAGTTCTTAAACTAGACTTTTATATTTAGTGTATTAAAACTGGTTGATTTTATATTGAAAGTACTGATTGATCGGTTAATTAATAAGGATGACGTGATTCACCCATTAGTCAGTGCTTAGGATATACCAAGGGTGGCTGTAAGTGCTCAGTACTAGGCATTTCGTGTACCTGTGTGAAATGGTAACAAAGATAAAAAGGAAACGATGGAATAACATTAAATATCAAAATTGTACGAAATTGGAAAAAGACGAAATACCAAAATACTTCAAAGTAGGGGAAAAACGAAATACAACAAAATAGAGGGAAAAATGAATATCAAAATTCCTCAAAATAAGGAAAAATCGAAATACCAAAGTTACCCAAAATAGCGAAAAAATTAAATACTAAAATTCCCTAAAATAAGGGGAAAAAGAATGACTCAAATTTCCCAGAATGGCGAAGAAACGAAATACCAAAATTCCTCAAAATAGGAGAAAACGAAATGCCTAAAAACTTTCCAAAATTGAGTAACGTGGAATATTGTCGTTGAAATAGAACAGAAGCATATTGCTTGTCTCGACAGCTAATGTAAAGTGTATACATATTGCTCCGATATTGTGGCGTAGCAATTTGGCGTCATATGTGAAATCGAGGGATCTTACCGCAATAAAACGACAGCCTAAATTAATTCGAGATTCCTGGCATTTATTAACTGCCTCTCAGAATAACGTTCCTATTTCACGACGAGTGCATCTATTACCCTTATCTTACGAATGAAAAAGGAATTAGAATGATCCAAATTATAGAAATAACAATAAAGCAATATTTGTCGCTGAAGAGCAGCTAGAATCCACTTGTTCGATCCTTTACTCTCGTGGTAAAAATTCTATAGAATAATATTCGTGGTCAAATTATACAACCAATCCCCGTGTCGTTACGAACCATTCGTCCTACGACACGGTGGGAATTGGAGGAACCGTAAGTCATACGACTCACCATTCGTTGACTTGCATCACTGCGCTCGCTACGTGCCTTTGAGTTGATCCAGAAGGGACCCATGTGGAACATGTGGAAAATTCCACATGGGGTGTTTTTCTAAATATGTACGTAATATACAGTTTTGTTCGGTATTATTGAAAAAAATAAATAAAAAGAAAAATACATGAAATTATTTTGAAATAAGATTGAACAAAACGGTATATAATATAGATATTTTAAAAAACGGCCCATGTGGAATTTTCTACATTTTCTATGTCTGGAGATGTTGTCCATCGTGTGATTGACAGTAGGACCATCCATATCCATAATTACCAAGGTTAATGAACTTCTTTCGATTCGTGCAGATTGCTTTTTATTTGATATACAATAATTAATTAATGATACGTGCAGAGATGCAAGGACCAGGCATTTGTAGTTTTATAAATATTTTAATGTTTAATATTTATCAGGGCGGGGCTAAACGTTGTGATTTTCGAATAAAATACGTGTGTAAGAAAGAAATGTTTGATAATTTGGAATAAATGACATGTAAAAATATGCAATACAATTTATTCACGGTATATCAAATCGTTACAAAAACAAAGCAATAAACATTTGGTGTATATTTTCTACGCACCGTACAAAAAGCCATTGTTTTATAAATAGCGGGAACAATAGCCAGATGTGTTTCCACAGTGGATACAACACGATAAATCGTACGGTTCAATAGCTCTCCAAATATCACGATCGTCAATTTCAAATATATCGTTTCGAGGAAAACGAGATTTCACGTTTTTCAAGCTGCGTTGACCCAAACACCGGATTCTTTAAACACCCATAACTTTGCCCAATGTTTTCAAATTTCCCTCAAATATTGATATCGAACACACAATTTCAAGACTACGAGCATCTGAAAAATTCTGTAAATCAGAGATCGCAAGGTGGAAATTCAATATGTTGCCTTGACATTAAACGGGTTGTAATAAAGAGGTTAAGTAAGATTTTTTAAATTTATAGCGTAATGTAGTGTCGTAATCGTTGAAGGTATAAAAGTATAATTGTAAAAGAATAAGTTAAAATATTTTCTATCGTTATTTACCACCTTTCGCCACTCCACGAGGTAAAGGAAGGAAGGTGCTTATTAATCCCTTCACACAATATCTTCTTCGTTAATTTTTAAATGTACATTGATTAGATTTGTTAGAAAGGGTTATAGTTTTATGGGACGATGGAAACTTTTATACACCTTCAACCCCCTTTATCTATGATTTTATTTTATTTCACTTGGAAAAGAATATTCCAAGCGTAGAATATGCTTTCATTTATTGAAAATGTGTTTAAACATCTTTTGTATATCATTAACCATCTGTAGTCCAAATTTCCTATATTTTCAAAACAAAATTCTCAAACACAGCATTATTACGCTATAATTTATTTCTTATAGCAAATGTAAGTTACAACAATACGTAATGAATCAGGTACAATTAAAATTCAATATATTATTCCAATATTAACGAATATTAATTTACTAAAAAATTACTGGAAATAAATAAAAGTTTGCGACATACTGAAGGATTGTGAAATGTACGACACGGTCCACAGATGGAGTCAATATTTAATTTGACGTTCGAACAGTTATGAAATTCAGCAAACATAAATAAAGTATAAAAACGATTTAACCCGTAGGGTGTACCGAATGCATTTTTCGCCTTCTGCATTTGCCTTTGTTGAATCAAGCTACATTATTTCTCTATGTAATTCTGTTTGCCGTCGAGATATTGCACAGTTTACGTAAACAAAATGAAGCGCTCACGGCGGTGAACGAAGTTTTGAATTTAACACGCATCACGGACCGTTGGCTTACACATTTGCCATTACAATGCACGTATACACAAACGTGTGCATTAAAACATTCGTCTGCGTATAATTAAAACTTTTGCAGGAATTGTTGGAGTCTGCAGTATTCTGCAAATTAGAACGCAGTAATTAATTGTAATTTTTGTTTATGATTGCATCGTTGCGTTTGCTATGGCAAAAATAATTTTTATAGAGATCCACAGTCTATTTGCTACCTTTGAAGATTAAAATTTGATCAAATTAAGAATTAAATTTAAACAAAGTTGACCTTAATGTCTCCCAAAATATTTTACACAAGAAAAGATTATTTAACAATTCCATCCCTTTATTGGCAAATACCACCCTGTGCATCGTTCGTGATTGGTTTAGGGGTGGTACGAGTTGTTAGATATCTTGTCACTTCTCTGATCATCTATATTTTTCTAACATTTGCAAAATTATTGAATCACTCCCTAGACAGGACAGAATGCAGATCGTAATAAATAGTTATTTATTTAATGAACGTTGTAATGAATCAAAGAAGCGGATGTTGTAAGAAGAGAGATGGAATGATTGAAAGGTGCGGTGGTATTAATCACAAGCCTGCGCTGATGGAAAACAACTGTAGGCATTAATTTATGGAGAAAGGAACAGGAAACGACGAGAAAAGGAAATCGGTAGAAGGGTTGTACACCTCATTGATGATCCATGATCCAGAAAATAACAGTTTCTCTTCCTACGAAATGACTTAGCTTGTTACGTTGAACATTATTCTTCGACGATCCCCTGTTCATCCCCCTCCTTTGACTTTCATACAGCACAATAACCATAACGTGATATCGAGAGAATAAAATTGTGATTTTCGTGCACTGCTTATCCTGTGTTAACTGCACCAATAAATAATCGAATTTTATTTTTATCACTGCCAATTTTATTGTAAAAATGCTCGAATCAATTGTGTTTCGTATAAAACACCTGTTCTCTTTTTATTTTTAAGTGATAACTCGTTTGGAATTATTTCCCATGAACTAATTACGATCATCCGTCAATCGGCTTCCGGCGCAAGTGGTTAAACGTCCTTTACAGTTTTATAACGTCGTTTTCGTGTCTTTGATCGAATTTGAAAAGACGAAATGACATTAACCGGGATAAGAATTCGCCCCGTGTATTTTAAGCCAAATCACTGTTGGGATGCTCGAAATTCAATCTGAACCTTCTTAGGTTCCGGACCCTTGCTGGCCTCGAGCCATAAGACACAGTGCACCTAGTTTATCACCGATCGATTCTCAAAAAGTATAATAAATTTTGTCCAAAGTACCCTCTTCAGTTCGATCCGATGTTAAAGTTACATTAAAAATCGCCAAAGTTAGGCAAATTTTGATGACAAATGATTTGCCTATTAAAGAGATAACTTTCACGAAGGCAAACCATAAATCAAATATATTCATTTATTCATTAGTACTACTAGAAATGATTAATCATGTGTTTTAATTGTTACAATTTAATTACCTGTATGTTACCTTTTTATTAATACTTCACAATTGTTTTTTGCATCATTTAATTTAATATATTTCAAATATAATATCAGGCCATGTGTATTTTTGCTTCTGAAAGAGAAATAGGAAGAAAGGAATTTTAAAATTGTCGTTTTACTTAATTCAAGTAACGGTACAGTTGAAAAACTTAATTCCCAGATACAATAATTATGAAAGTTACACAGAGCTTATAGCTGAAAACGTCGACGAAAGTGGTTAAACTCGCATAAATCAATGGGAAATTGCTAAAGAAACAGAGAAAGCGCCCGTCCTAACTCGACGGCTGAGTTATTTCAAGAATCTGTCAAGAAAATATACCTTCGTGGTGTTCTTTCGTGTTCGTCAAGTTTTGAAAGAAAATAGATACGTCGGCGTAGTTGATCGTGGAAACAAATGGAAAGAAAAGATTAATTTTCGTCAAAGAATTTATACCTACGTAAAACATATTCTTCGTTCGGATGAATGTAAAACAAAGAAACGAAAGTTTTCGATTATTAAAATAATTATAGAAAGATTTGTAAATGTTTAACAACAATATTCCATTAATTTTCTTCATTAGCGAACAAACGATTAACAGTGTAGTGTAAGGGAAACATTTCGAAGGTAAATGTGATTAAGTGTCGGTGTTTACAACATAAATGTTGCGGAAATTACAGCCAACGGGGAGGAAAATGTGGCAATAATAGCAGAAAACGGTTAAGGTTCTAAGAACCTGCAGTACTGTGTTTCCACTTTCCTTGAGAAGTGAAAGAACTACGTTTACGTGAAATTACTTCGTTTATTTTTCCACGTTAAATTATGTTAAAGCATCTGCTGAGTTGCATTACACTACTTGATTTAATACTTTTTCTTGCCTTCTAAGATTAACGGTACAGTATTTCCATTAGCAGTGCTAAAGACCCTTAAATGCTTCCCCCAGGATGTTGACAAACGGTTGAACCGTTTCAGAATTTCTCAAATAAAATATTAACAAAAGTACCTATAATAAAAATTCTGTGCCTCGATAATTTACGTAAGTAACGTAGCATTAACATTACTCAAAATTTTCTTTGATTCTCCACGGTATCTAAATTGATACTGCACAAGCATTGCTTTAGTATATGTTTGTGTCATCAATCATGGCCGACTTTTTATGCTTCGATTCGCGTCGTTCGATATGCAACGACCTAATAGAATGATATCGTGATCGACGCTGTCAGATAACAATAAATCGAGAAGAGACATCATTGTTTCGTCCCCCCTCGAATGGTGTCTACATTCGAACTGATGGAAACACATCTAACGACAAGTGAGGAAGCTTTATTTCGCAAGCGCGTTTCCCGTCTTTCTGGACCAGATACGAAAAGAGTCTCGAGAATCGATCGTTGTCGCTCTCGTCATCGAGCAAGCCTTATTCGCAGCACCCCTTTTAAGACGTTGACGCCTCGTTAAAGGGGTGAAGAACGAGGGAACAGGGATTGGTTGGGTCAAAAAGGGATAAGTATTCAAAAGATTCAAGAGGCGAAAATAAGGGATGCCTTTAGAATTGTTCTACCAAATAGGTAGTCGATTGAAATGTTAAGCAGGCTTTCAAGAATTAATGAGATAATTTTGGAATATTATTTAACAATCAAAGGGTTTGCACCTTTTAGTTTTTTACACCTTTTCTTTGTATTTTTCACATGGAGAGGAAAACGTGACCTTTCAGTTAGTGTAGGAAGTGGCTAACTCGAAGCACACTACTATGGTAATTATTAACGTGTTAATGTAGTTTATTGAATATTTTTAATAATACAAAAGCTGTAAATGTAGAAATACACATTAGAGAAATGACGTGTTATTTTATAATGAATTCTCTACATTTTTTATGTTAGATAATTTAGAAATTTTAGGCTACGAGTAACAATGAAACGCCTATGAGAAAAGGCTTCAAGTTCCATAATTATTAACATTTTTTAATGCAAAAACTACGTTAACTCTGCAAAGAGACACCAGCATAGTAGATTTTTCAGATGAAACTCCTGAAAATATATTTCCTCTTTCATTTTGCTAACCAGGTACGACCTTTTAATTAAAATAGATGGATCAACATTTTCTTTAGTTTATTTTCTCAAAGCAGAGTACATTTATATCACGTTTTCGAACCGAGTTCAAAGAAATAGATCACCAATGGGGTCATCGGAATCATTTAATAATTAAAAGACAACTTCCATGAAAAGTCCAACAAAACATACTTCGTGAAAATATAATACCAGCCGCTGACGTTATTTCAGATACAAAAAAAAACAACAACCAAACGAGAGTTATTTCTATATTTTATAAAACATTATTTTAATTAGTTCAACCGAATTCAACAATCTGACACAATAAACGTATATTGTGTTTCTCGAAAATCCGAAACGTTGAAGTTCCAACAATTAACGGTCGGCAACATTCATGAAACGTAATTACCGTGAAAAGAAGAAAGAAAAAAATCTGAAAATAACTACAAACGAAACTTACGTTTCCCAGCGTAATAACTTCGCCGTCCCTACAAACAAAAGAAAAATAAAAAAAAAAAACCAACGTAATCTGCACGAAACAAACAAAACACCTACGCCCCTGCAGAAACGAGACGTGAAACTTTGCAGAAGCACCTTCGCGTTTAACGCCGCAAAATATCCGGCGGAACCCAGGTAAATTCCCCGCGGCTTGCGCGTACGTATATATCCGTCGAGGGAAACAAAAAGAAAAAACATAGAGAAGCATAGAAGAAACAAAGAGACAATCAGGAACGCAGGCTCCCAAAAAGTCGGTGCTCCGCGTCACCCGAAAAAAAAACCACGTCCCCTTTCAAAGTCCAACGTGCACGTAGCCGTCGTTCTAGCGATTACCCTAACGCATACGCATTCGAGGCTCTGCGCGCGCCTCTTTTTCCCACCCTTTACTCGTCATCCCCTACATACACACAAACCACCACCACCACCACCCTGTTCGTGGTGCTCTGATGGAAGACAGAAACGGCGGCTTAGTTCGAGGTCAGTTCAGTCCGCGCACGAGTCGAGACAGCTCGAATCTTCATCGCGCTGACATCAGGGGCAGATCGAGTCGCGACACGAACGAGTAACGATGACCTTTCGCTCGTGTCGGGTGGTGGCAGGGTGAGAATCAACCGGTAACCGAGTTTGTCGAAAAAAGTAGCTCACCGTACTTTGTGTGGGTTAGTTTGTGAAACGGTAGCGTCTTCGGTGCCGGCTCGTCGGAACGGAAGCCCAGTGTCCATTGTGCCTAGCCAGACGGTATACCTTCGACCAGCGCCATCGTCGTAACCAGCATCGACATGGAGGATACGGAAGCGGAATAGTGTGATTGAGATGCGGTGAAGGAGTCCCGAGACATGAAGAGATCGCGACCGAGGGTAAGTAGATTTTGCCTCTGCCTTCTGGCTGTATCGGTGCGATCCTCCTAAGTGGATCCTCGTCATCGCCCGAGGGACTTTGCCAACGAAGGCAAACTTTCCTTCCTCGAACTTAATTACATTGCCGTGTTTTGTCGGCCGATTACTTGGCGAACGAACCGGGCCCAACGTTTCACCAGGCATTGGATCATGTACGAAGCTAGGGACTTTAAAAAGTATGAAGTGGGTGTTCCGGTTTCCGTTGATTTATTCCGGCTTTGTCGAAGAACGACACCCGGAGAAGTTAACGAGGATCGTTGTCACTTTATCCTCGACGTCTAGTGAATTCCTACTTCCGGTCATTTCGTAATCCCAGTGAGCAGTCGGGAAGGTGACAGGAGTTTCTGAACGGAGGAGGAGGAGGCTGTATTTTTAATACCCCTAACGAGCCGTCGCTTTCTCGCCCGGATCGAGCAAAGTTCTTAGTCAAAGCTCTTAAGACGCCACGAAGGTAGAGAAATTCCGCGGGTCGATCATTTCTATCGCCTTAATCCCTGGTCCCAGTATCAATCTTCTCGCGAGGCAGCAGTTCGATGCACTTGCTACGAGTAATCTTAAGTTTTTCTTACCATCGACTGTACCTTCTTCCATCGCGGCGAGTATTTTCGTTCATTGATTTATCGGATTCACCGGTTTTCTCGCTTTCTCGCTCGATCGCCACCTCCTGTCCGCCCCTAACCCGCTTCTACTACTCTCCGACGCTTGTTGGTTCGATTACGCTGGCATGCCGCTTCGACAGGTTTCGTACCATCTTGTTTCGTTCCGTCGCGTCCTACTCTTTTCACGCTGCCAGATCGAAAGAAAGCATCGAGATGGCAATGTAGTTCGGGCGTACCGAGCGCTTACCGGCGTTTCGTGCACGCAGACTATCGATTCCCGCGACAAGGGGTCGACTGCTACTGCCGCCGCTCAGGTTCACTCGTAAACCAAGCTCCTGGAATACGCTCGTTGCACCTCGCGACGAACACGCGCCTTCCTGTGTCATGCTGGTCAACAACCTTCTCGAACGATGTCAAACCACCCTCTTTCCCCGCCGGGGAAGCGACTGACAAGCTGGCTTACAGGGCTGGCCAACACGGCCGACACGAGTTCACCTCTTCGTGATTTCGCTGATCGATGGACGAGGTGGTTGCGGCTGTTGTCGTAGCGGCGAAATTCTTGTCGGACACGGATGCGATCACCGGAATGCCAAAAATTCGGGAATTCGATGATCAGAACCGTTAACCCTTGAGCCTCCAACAACGGTGCTGGGTCAAATGTGACCCGGGACCTCGAAAGCGCATACCACGGTATTTCAAGTAATATCATTGTTTGATAGAATGCTTTGAAATTTTGAAAGTGGGTGCCAAAGGTGGTCCGAAATTCAATTTAAGTTGTTAGCTCTATCCATGGTCCGTCAGTCAAAGGTTAACTATCGTGGTTTCGAAATGCCCTTTCGATACGGTCAGCCATCCAGTAACACGATTTATTCGTGTTGTGCTGTGCCGAAGTTGTGTCGAGTGAAACTTAGAAGTATGGGAACATTTGCACGTTATACTATAATGGTTGTCGATGTTCATTAAGTCATGCTGTATATTTTGTACTATTTAAGCCAGATTGAAAGGTTATACGTCCATTTTAAGGATTAAGAAACGATTTCATTTTTGTTTATCCTAATTTCTTTAAGCTCTGAATCTTTATTTTTCTTATTAGGACAATTGAAGAGTATAGCTTATGGAAATATCGTGTTATAAGGGGGTTGAGTGAATGTGTTAAGTTGGTGCACAGGGAATGTCTCACCAAATACGAAATTTCATAAGTCGATTGTAAATAATACTTTAAAGACTATAAATTCATTGATTTATTTAAAAATAATTTTCTGACATTGTAAACAACCAGAAGTTTCGAACAATCCTTTATAAAATAAAAATAAATTTCACCATTTAAAAAAGATTGCATACATGTAAAGATTGTTAGGCTTTGATTTACATAATCCCGAGATAAGGTTATCAGAACAACAGAGAAAATAATCTGCAAATAGTATTACGTTTACAATTTACTTATTGCCAGTGCTTAATAAATTGTAACAATTTATTACACGAAGTTTCCACGAAACAAATGAACTATCCCAAAGAAGTCTTAATAAAAAAAAATTTATGTGCGCATCTAAACAAATCTGAAACGAATCGACACCCTTGCAAATGAATATTTAGCATAATCGCGATACTTCTTTTCATTCCCCTTAATATTTATATCCTGCAAACAGATAAGGTTTCTGCTTTCGATGAAAGTCAGTCTACCATTATTTATGCATTCGCGTTACGTCGAATTTTTTGTCATTTGGGGGGAAGATAAATTTTTTACCAGAAAAAGCAAGCAATAGAATTTCATGGCTGGCTAGAAATTCCATAGCGACGAATTAGCACGGACGACGCAATTATTCAGCGGTCAAATGTGACCGCGTCAGTCTTGCCAACGTTAAACGTTCACTTTTTCTTCTTTTTGTTCATTTATTCGACCCGTTGACTCAATGGCGCGCGAATTTCGCGGGTAATATATTACAGCTTAAAGTTATTCATTGGGCTAATTATATGGATGCGCACGTTTTCTTTTTTTCTTTTTTCGTGCCCCGTTACACCCCCTGCCACCGACATCCGACGACCTTTCCGTTGACCTTTCGTACGAAGAATTTTATTGTCACCCAAAGTACGTAGTATTTTTTTCGTATATCCCGACGGATATAAAAGAAGAGCGATACGGCTTCAGAAAATATATCTGTGACCCGTAAATTGTGTCGAGATATTGAATTTCATTAAATAAAGTGTTTTGTGGGGATTTTATAAGAGTTTTCGAGATAAAAAGTTCTGTATATAAATTTTGTCTTTTCAAACTGAAGTCTTCGTTGTGTAAATAGATTTTCTAAAACTTTATCTGTAACAATTTTCAACCGAAGTATATATTTAATTAAATCACTTAAAGAACGTATCATAGTTGTGAAAATTAATTGAAACGTTCCTAGTAATTTATAGGCGCACGAAAGACGTTCATTTATTTAATCAACTTATTAATTATTTCCACAAGCGGAGCTGATGAAATAAGAAAATTCCTCAAAGGTTTTATTTTTCAAACAAAAAGTTCACTGAGTGATTGACTTCTTCAACAGACTTAATTACTCTGAGTGTCTCTAAAGCTTGTACAGAGTTTACTTAATCGAAGCTGTGGAATGTTTTTTAATTAAGAGCTCATTGAAACGAAGCTCGATATAAGAGAACTTGATTCGGATTTTCTGACATTATATTTGTTCCAACTATATCAAAGCAAATAACAACAGTTTGACTTCATAAAAAGTCTTGTTTTATTTTTCGTCCAACGTTATTAACACGTTTACTTTGAATTTTATAAATAATTTATATCGTTCACGCGTTTATTCAATATGCTTATTATTGAACTGCATTTTGTGAGATATTTATGCAAATTAATAATTTTCGATTTGGGTTAAAGAAGAGAAATGTTCTTTGAATAAAACTTATAAAAACAAAGATGCTAATTGTTTTATACTGGTATAATGAAAATTATATTAATATAGAAAAGGGTTATATAACATAGCAGTCATGGTAATTAAAAATTAAAAATCACAGATTATATTCCAGCTTATCAGCTTCGAGAATACCATCAAAATTCTAATTTAATTTCTCCTCATATTATTAACAAATAAAATACAGACATTGAATGCATACTTCAAAATAATGGGGTAACTAAAGTAAAATACGAATCGTAAAAACTTATCAATAAAATCTAACAAAAAAGAAAGTCCACCAGCGTATACTGAATTGGTGAATCCTTGAATACGAAATATCCGCATTTATGACGTCAAAATATAAAAATATCCCATGAAAGCTTACATTTAAAAGTTCATAAATAACCTCTCCACTCCTGAATATCCTCACATTTAAACACCACAGATCCTCTGATTACGTTGAAATTGTCCGCCAAAAAGCTATCATTAAAAGGCACGCTTTAACGTTATTGGCGTTGATCATTACCGTCGTACCAGAAACCATCGGTGCCCATCCGTTTATTGTCCTGATCGATTCGCGGGCTCCGCATTGTCGATCATTACTACAACTCCTCTCCATTGTCGATATCGATCATCATTTTTTTCCGTCGGCGCTATTATTATAATTCTCGGCAACCGAGTCACACGGTTATCCTCGTTCCTCTGTATCCGTTTCGGGGCAAATATAACCCGTCTGACAAACGCTGCCCTACATCGAATTCATGCAATCGCGCGGGCGCTCGCGAGCCGCCCTCGTGTTCGTGTACGCACACGTGAAAATCCGTCGGTGACGTCACGGATGGAGAACCGACCTAGAATTCGATCGGAGCTCCGCATTGCCACGTATAATGTATCCGTGTGTGTATATCCAGACGATTCGTCAATCGGATCAGCCGAGCGAGCGGCGAGCTTTCGCGATCGTAAGTGTGACACGTGCCCAGGCTGACTTTGAATTTTCTGCACGAGTCCAACGCGTTCGTTTTGATTCGCCAACTTTTGAACCTTGTTTTACCCTTGTACGAGGATAAGGAGGAGGTGGATGTCTCTAGGGCGCACTTGTGGCCTGGGTGCTCCACTGTGGCGGCTTCGTAAGGGCTGCACACTCGGTGGTATAAAAAGAAGAATGCAATTTAGATTGGCTGGTGCATATGAAACGTTTTGGGAAATGAACTTTCAAAGTTATGCCATTTGTTTTTATACCACGCGATATACGACTGTTATCGTCCTGGTACGCGTCTAAATCAGTGTTTCTCAAACTTTTTTGGTCCCCGGCCATCTTTAATAAACAATAAAATATTTGAGAAAAAGAAAGATTGATATTATATTCATATGAAATTTAATTTTTGTCAAGTTTATATTTATGGAGAAAGATTAGCAGGAAATCTCGATTATTTGTCAATTTTAAAAATCATGTATTGTACGATAATTGATTATTGTGGGATTGAAATTTGAACGAATCACATTTCATGTGCGTCAACTGAATATATGTATGCAGATAATTATGTATTGGTATTGTTTGTTATGTAAGTTAACCGAGTAAATGAATTATACGTAGTATCAATTTAATAATGTATACTTTAGAAACGAACCACCATTCACGCCATGTATTGCTTATCTTCGAACATTTGATAACATAAAAGTATCGTGAAATAACACTTATCGCAAATCGATTCAAAGCTTAAAGTTTAATGATAATGTTCGCATAAACGTTCATCACACAAAATGGCTGGTTGCCAATTGCACCGAATGATGATCGATTTCGGAACACTTACGACACATTAATTTGCAGCTTTCAATGTAATAAAACAAATTTGATCACTGCCTGCTTTGATCGTAAATTGTCTTTTATCAAATTGTAATAAATCGTAAAGCAATCGTAATTCTACGAATTGAATGTCGGACATTTTGATTAAATAGAAGCTTGTATGGATTTTTTGGCACAGAAGGAAAAAGTACCTACCACGGGTTATTACCATCTTACGAAGCGCCATCCGTCACAGAAGGAGAAACTTTTTCCACCCCTTTATTTCTATCGACAAGAAGGGTCAGGACAGCTTTCTCGGAACCCGGCATTTCACTCAGAAAGTAAAACGATTTCGTGGAAACCAGGCACGAAGTCACGTTGGTAGGTGGTTCCTGGCGAACGTTGACCGAGAATGAAGTAGTTTGCAACCTTCTCGAGCACTGGCTGAGGTTAAAACCACTTGTAGATTATTTCTTTTTTGACGTGCCGACGGACACCAGCTTCTCTGTGAATTTGGAAGAATCTTCTCCTAATTGATCACTCGTGACGTTAGTTGTCCGAGTTTATTAACGTAAAAAACTTAAAGTAAGAAATCTGTCATTTTCATTCATTTGGCTGTTTGAATTTTAACATTAACACGTTGACTGCCACAGTGAAAACGGACGTGGGTAGTCAGACACGCTGAAATCCTAATTATTAAAAATACAATCAACTAATTTTCGAATTTAACTTTTCAATTCGATAGCTAGCATTATTAGCTTAATGTTAACGCTATCCGTGGTTTATTTTATCATTTCTGTTGGTAATTACTTGATTGTAAAAAATGTCGGGTGCCGGTCACCGGTGACCCCCGTGGCAGCCAACGTGTTAAACCCTACGTGGGAACCTAAAGAATTATGTTAATTCTGTCGCAAAGGATTTAACAAATTATTACAAATATTACATTGATTGAAAATTATTTGCCAAATTTTACAAGCAAAAATAAATGTGATAGCCACGAATTTAATTGGCAACCCAAATATTCACCAAATTATAACTTCCTTATACAATAAATCGCAATACATTTTATCGTCGAATAATTTTCATATCTCTCAGAATCCCTGAACTTTTTTACCTTTCAAAATTAACGATACAATACATTTGATCAAATTTCGTTCGAGCTCCGCTGAAACGGATTATTTCGCTCTATAAAACACGTTGTAAATATTCTTCGATAAATAGAAAACAAAACAAAAAAAACCAGTGTTCCGTCAGTGAGAAACGAAACAGCATTTGCATTCGTTCCTGTTGCATGGCAATGACTTTATACGATTTTAAAAACTCTGTACCGTTCGCGTGCTCGAAACAAGATACTGTCGTTCTCGTTTATCGTCGAACAGACACCGAGAGGGTTCTTTGGATTTGAATTTAAAAGGACTCGGTGTCCCGTATAAGTAGGGGACGATTTAAATTCTTTTTACCATCTGCGGCGAACGGCCGTGCAGTTTATCGACGGCTCTTTGAGGAATCCGACGATTCCTTATACCACGAACGAACCACGATCGTTCCTTCCGGATCATTAATGTTCGAACGATCAATTCGATTCGGAGATGGTACGAAAGTATGCACTTTGGCCCCAGATTGAAATGGCGAAAGTTTTCCCTGGCTGAAGAAAAAGAGGGTTGCGAGGTGTGAAGAATTTCGACGATTCGTTTTGGAGCTTGGAAATTTTAACCGACATACACTGTTGCACTTTTGCATAAAATCTGATTGAGTCAAATATTAACACGTTGGCTTCCACGGGGGTCACCGGTGACCGGCACCCGAAATCTTTTAAAATCAAATAATTACCAAAAGAAATTATTAAATAAACCACGGATAGCGTCAACATTAAGCTAATAATGCTAGTTATCGAATCGAAAGGTTAAATTTGAAAAATTAATCGACTGCACCCTTAATAATTAGGATTTTATCGTGTCTGACTACACACATCCGTTTTCACTGTGGCAGGCAACGTGTTAAAGACTCTTTGATTACTTCAATAAGGTTGAAAAACGGCGATATCCAGGGTGTTGATCGGTACCCATTATCGTAACCCTTGCTGAGAACAACAACTATAAGCAAGCTACTAAAATTGAAATTCGTACAAAAACTTGGGTGACTGTAATGTAGAGGCAGACTGCTGTGCATGCAAAATACCCAAAGTTTCTTGCGATTTAAACTACGCGTCAGACGGGAAACCACGAAAACTGACAGCTGTATTAATTTACAAGGCGGTTTACATGGGATAGGAAACCGCAGGAGGTAATAAAAAAAAAGTGATATAAAGAGTAGGGGGGAATTTTGGACGAAGTCCAAAATTATGTTTCATTCGTTCACTATCTTTCGTCGTATCGACTAGTTGCCGAAGAAACTAGAAAACAATATAGCGATCCATGGCTTGTCCATCAACAATTTTAATAGAAAACAGAAAAAAATACAAATTTAGACATTTTTAACATGGTTTAATTATACCATACAATTTTTAATATAAATACAATAATGGATTTTAGAATTAAAACAATCGCTTCAAATGAATATCAAATTTCTTATTTTAAGTTATAGGAATATTTAACTGATTAGAATTAAAATTGATTTTATAGGATAAAGATTATATATGTTATTTCATTTTCTATTTTAAACTAGGTGTATAACTCTGGTGATTCTATTATTAACGCATAGTATAAATCTGTCAGATGTATTAAACAATTTCCGTAAAGTAGAACGCACAATGTTCAGATTTAAGCATATTTTCTGCATCAATTAGTTTTCTCGGATGGTCGATCAAATAAATTTTCCAAACCCAATTTTAAGGATTTCCTTTATCCCTTTAATATAGACAGCGATCGATAAAAAAGTATTACATCGTACCAGAAATTGGTTACAAAAATTTGTCATTTGTGTAAAAAACCTGGAAAAAATAGAAGGAAATATTTAAAAATAGAAGCCGCTCGAACTATTTACTTTTACTACTTGACTACTATTACTAGTATATTAGTACGAATAGCTACTATTTTTTATTGGTTACCACCACTACTACTGCTACTACTACTACTACTACTACTAATACTATTCGTTTGTACTACTAGTTATGTTAGTACGTACCAATTTGTTTACTTTTCGAAATTAACCTTTTTACAATACGATTTAGTTCGCATTAAATCATGTATCGCTGAATAGCCGAACCTTTTCTTTTTTATATTTTTCATTTCAAGTTTAAATTACGGATTTCCAGGTTAAGAGGATCTTCCCCTCTGCCGGCTTACGTTTCAATCCAATAACCATCCCATCCTTGTTTGCTTCAAAATATGTATCCAAGATATCGAGTTTCCTGTTTTGTAAATAGCACTTATCAAATTACTGAAAATTATATCTACCATTTTTATCCTCTTCCTTTCGTATTAATAAACATACATATGTACTGCCGCACACTATAATTATCATATAATTATTCAAAATAATTATCATATAATTTCCTCGTTACTTTACAAGGTTACAGTGATCCACAGATTCGTTCACACTGGAGTAATATTAATTTATTATCAAGGTGTATTAAACGTGCAGAAAATTGAATAATCAAAATTGGAATTTAAAAATAATATACATTTATTAAAATTTATACACTTACATTTATTATACGTGTATTAAAATGTACATATTTACATTTATTATGCATTTGTTAAAAATTCCAAAATACCTACGCAAATAAATATATGAATTACTGTAGTTTGATGTTAACGCTATTTTGGAATTTTCTTTTACGGTTTTTCTTGTAACTGTTCGATCGTGTCATCGGTGGTCCAAAGGCATTCGGTGCGTTAATTAAATAGTCCTTCGTATGGAAATTAACCTGTCCGATCCACGCTTCCCGCGTCCGATAGAAATTTCGTTAGATGTAAACCGTCGCAACTTCTAAGACACAATAATGAATCGTGACTTTCCCAATTAACAGCCACAAATAATTGCTAATTATATCCCAGCAATTAAGTTTCGTGTTGTAAGCTGTAAACAATCATGTCTACGCAGTAGACTTCCCATAACACGAATGGTCGCGTTATACGAGGATTACCCTGATTATGAAACCGAAAAAAGGGGATTTGATCTCCGATTAAACGCAAGCCGGGTCGCAAATTGAAAATGCGTTTAACCATTTCTGAACATTAACGTAACCTCTCCCCCTCCCCCTCTACCTATAAACCGCTTCGAGGGACGGATATAAAAAGCATGCATCGTTGAAGCATTTTATTGAAAGCTGAAAGCCCATGGGAATAAGCTCGAAAATTAAAACGGTTTTAAATGAAATTCGCTCGAACCGGAAGGATCTTTAACAATGTTGCTGCGCACAGGAAAACTGGCCTCCGGCAGCCCCACCGATGGTTACATGCGACTCTTTTAAGAGGAAACATGAAAGCCCTCTCAAGGTTGATACGGTCTGAAAATAAGAAAACGCAAATTCTGTTCACGTTGCTCCGCCAAATTACTGTAACTGTCGTTCGAAAATTGAATAGTGCGATGAATAAAATTTCAAATCATCTTTTAGTCGTTGTTGACAACGATTACTGTTGATAGATTTAATTCAATTCGATCAATTCTTTAAATTTTGCACGAAATGGAGTGATTACTAATTTTCTGAATTTCTATTCACGTGTATAAATACGGTGACCGAATTGACGCAACTGAAAATTAGGACACAGTATTTGACGACTAAAAAAGAATTAGGTACTACATAAAATTTCATATAACATTGCGAAGCGAAAATCGTACCTTATAATTAAATATCAATTGAAGGGTCCTTTTAAAATCGTAAAAATTCCTTAAAATGGAAGATGAAAGTCTAAACTTCGAGTCAATATACAAACAAATCTTATTACCAGTATATCAAAGAAGCCATTCATCTTCGAATCGTACAAGTTTCATAATTTTATAATATCACCCTGCTAATGTTTCTTTCACCATCGTTCATAATCCTCCTCGTTTCACCGTGCAAAAAAAAGATATAATAAATCACGGACTGTATCGTTACGGATGGCGGGTAACAAATACGAAAGTGCCCGCGAAACCGTGATGATTTGGCAGTCTATGTGATTCGTTGTTCTTAATCCGCGATAAAGTTGTATAATAAACTACTCCACGTAGACGGTACAATGATTTTGATAACCGTGGCACAGCTTGAACGAATACCGTGCGCTGCGTAAACTGTTTCACAGATTAAACCAACTTGGAGATTAAACAAAGAGATTGCTAGGTAAATCCGGGAAACCGCGAACTTGTCAGGATGATTATAATTTCAGGTCGGAGCTTGCTGTGTATTATTTACTGTGCATCCGTCTCTTAGAGGGTTGAATATTCTTCGACGTTCGTAATTGTAATCAACGCCTATATGATTCTAATTGGTTTCGTTATTTATTTAATCTACTTTACACTTCGACAGCCGCACGTATCGTCGGATTTATGACTTCCCGCAATTTCGCAATCTTTTTTATTCGAACAGAGACTTTCCATACGATTATAAATAACCGCATCCTTTCGCGTAAAGTTCAAAGCTAGTGATTTATAGATCGTAATTTTTATGTAACAGAATGGATAAATGTCAAGTAGAGAATAATAAGGAAACAGATTAAGATATCACTATAATTTTTATATAACAAATTTTATCACTTACTGTTTCTTAATTCTCTTTGGACGACTGTTATTTCGAAATATATGCAGAAAAGTCGTCTATGGGTGATTTTAATAATTAAAGGGTTGATTCAGGTGACCCTAATATAATACGGTTTCGCTCTGACAAATCAGATTATCGAATTTTGTGCCAAAAGATATTTAATTATTTATTGTTGGGAAATTTTACTCCTTTTCTGTACTAATTTTTCGTTCCAGTTAACACGGCAGGTTTCAAGAATCTATCGATTTTGATCAATCGAATTTCGATTTCGAGTTTAAGGCGGCCGTTGAAAGAGGAGCGTGAACTAAAAGGAGGAAAAAATAGTTACGGCATTAACGACGTAGAAATTGACGGTTTTCTTCCCCGCCTTGTTAATTTGACGAACGACGTATCGCGAAAATGATGACTTTCAAAAATTTCATTCGGATTTTATCGCAGCGTGGTAATTGGTACGCGTTAAGATCTACGGGGGGTGAATATTAAACAGATTTTAATATACTGCAATTACCGGTGCTTATGGAAATTTCCAACGGAAGCATGCATGAGATATAAATGTTGAATGGAAGAAGGAAAGTGCTTGCCTGTTTAACAATAAGAAGTGGTAATGGAATTGGTATAACATAGGATTTCAGTGAAACATAAGGTGGTTAATATTTTGTCAAAATTAAATTTCGAAGCACTATGGATACTTTATGAATTTCTCCACATAAATATATTCGCGACAATTTATATGCCTTTTGTAAAGGTGATGGCTCTAATATTTAAAGCATGTAATAAATGTTTAAAATATGTATCAGAAATCTTATAATACTTATTATTATTATTATAATTATTGTGGCCAATATTTCCAGCACTTGTGGAAATCTGATTTTTATTAAAATGCTTATGATTCATTTGTGAATGATTGATACAATCCTTTTGTTTGATACAATCCTTTGAAATTGTGTTTTTCATATTTTTAACATTTCTATCATAACTTTCTTAGGAAAGTATTACACTTGAGAAATTACGGATCGGATCAGTTGACAGTTGATACATTAATCACGGTTCAACGGAATTGGAATATCACTTGAATAGCTCCTTTGATACGGTTTCATGGAAACCTCCCAGAGATCCTGTCACATATTATTAAGTCTCCGACAGTAATTCGCTGTCGGTGGAAATTTCAACATTCCCTTTGAGATTTGCGCAAGTATCGATATTAATAAATCTAATGTCGTCAAAATTGTTCAGCAGAAGATTAACTATACTACATAATAATAACTTTTTTACCCCTATGATATACGATAAACGAAGCTCTGCAATAGTTCACAAAATAGTATTTTATTTATGAAAACTATTTTTGCACAAATAGCTTTTTGCCAAAGCTGGATTAATTAGAAAAATTGTTAATCGAATCTTGGGATAATTCTGTCCGGATTCTACAATTTTTCTAATACTTTCTTTTATATTATAGCAGTACTATATTACTATTATATTATGGTAGTTAGCATTAACTAATATTACTGTTGCTATATTACCACTATGTCATAGTAGTCATAGTAAGCATTATAATAGCAATTACAGTATTATATTATAGCAGAGTTACTATTATAAAATTAGAAGTTAATATTACTAGTATTACTATTACTATATCAGCACTGTAGTATAGTAGTAATAGTAAACATTATAGTAATAATTATAGTATTACGATAACCCTACTCCATATATTACAGTAATAATTATAGTGTTACTGTAACACTACTTATAGTAGATAATATTACTAGTATTACTACTGCTGTATTACCACTATATTACAGTAGCAATAGTAAGCACTGTAGTAGCAATTATACTACTACTATATTATAGCAGAACTATTACTAATATTAATATTATATAGTATCACTATAACTCTACTGTAACACAGTACTGTATTACTGATACTTCTGCTACAATATTACCACTGTATTGCAATAACAAAAGTAGCTATAAATAACTAAAGTATAGGTGTAATGAAGATAACGACTTCGATCGATCAAGCTAAAAAATAAGCAAAGGATATCTTTAACACTCATCAGAGTTTATTTCCATACAAATTGTGAAAATATCCAGCTTATCTAGCTCCTCTATGGCTATCGGCCAACCCGAACTCCTTTTTTCTTTCTGCTAAATTACAAAGCGAAGTAGTATGCATTCGGGTATGAAAGGTTTTACATTGAGGAAGAATAAAGAGTATGTATTTTTAGTTGTCCCAGTTGTGTGCAATTGTTAAATATGCACACGTCGATGGCGAAGTTGCGATTGCGTATAATTGGAAAATACTCGAACGACTCGAAACGTTCGCAGAAATCGAATTCACGATGGACAAATTTAGGAATAATTTGCATGAAAGTGAACAATAATTGGGGAAAGTTAGAATTAGAGTTTTTGAATTTAAACAAAGTTTCTTGAATTTGACTTAATGGTTCTTTTATCTTAATTATCGCGTGGCGAAGACATCCAAATCCAATATTAACTCTTTACTCGAATGTCGTGGAAAGATTGCAAATTATAAAAGGAACCTTAATTTGCTTACTTTGTTTTTAAATTTTATTTTGAATTAATTTTTTAAGCGTCAATATGGATCTTTCGTGCCAGAATTAAATTCACATATTTTACTTTACACTATTTACGATGTGATATATGTTTAGAAACTGTTCGACAAAAGCTTTGAAATGAAATAATCTTAATTTTATAAACGCTGTTACATGAAATTAAGGGTGCCATAAATACAATACAAATAAAATTATTCTTTCCAGAACTGTGCAATTATATTTGAAAGTGTATGTCACTCATTATTCTGTAAATAAATATTTTGGAATTGCCAGTGGAACAAAATTCTAATTCGACAAATGTTCAAATTATCTACATAAATAGTTTCCCTAAACGTTAATTTCTTTAAATAATGCTCTAAGGACACCGCACATTTTTACTTCGTTTACAGGGTACCGACGAAATTTCCTGAATCTTTTTATACACAAAATTTCGAATAATTTTCCACTCGAACCGAAAATGATGGTTTCATAACAAATTACAGCTTAAATTATTCAGAACGAACGTTATTTTTTTATTATCCTCGCATTGAATCACAGATTCGCGACAATTGTGTCACCACTCGATAAGCATGGCCAGAGGGTATTGAGCAGAATAAACGTTGGCAAAAACTGGACGTTCGTCCGCACTGCAAAAAGAGCGAAGAATTTTCGATAAAACGACCGAAAATTAAATTCTACGTTATTGATGGCCGATACTTCTATAAATCAAACGATTTGACCAAAAGTTCGTGTTGCCGGAGTCACGTCGATTTTCCGCTAGCCATGCAAAGTTTCCATTAAACGTGAAACGCATCCATTGAAATCGCGATCGCCCGCATTGATAAATATGGATATTTTTAATCCTTCGTTCTGCAATTAGTGACGCATAAATTTTCGATATTGGACCAATCGAAACCAATAAAACGATAGATCTCGAGAGAAATTATTAAGGTGCTTTGAACCTGAACATATAACACGATGTTCAATATCAATTAAAATATAGGAGTAAATTTAATATCATGAAAAATTTGCAATAATGTTAATAAATATTTATATTTATTGTTTGGAGCAAAGGTTTACACCTTTTCCAAGGCAATCTTCTCATATTACCGAATCCTTCGTGTCACATGTATTAATATATACAGAAATATACCGAAATATATTAAAATTCAACTGGTCGATGATATTTCAAGCATTTAATATTATCGTAGTTTTGAAAAATTCACAGCACAGCAGTTTTATGAATATTCAACTTCCGCCAACAGATGTCACCACGTTACCGAACCGAAAAATATAATCTTCAAGTTCGTATATTACTTTTCCTATCAAATAATGTTATTTAAATCTAAATTAACAGGAACAGGTCAACGCGAAACATTCAATGGCGGCGAAATTCCTGGCAATACATATAAAAAAACATGCCTAAATTTTATGCGGTAGGTAGCTCAGAAGATAGAGGAAAGTGCGTAGATAATAACGCAATTTGTTGCAACGCGATATCTTAATTAGTTCCTGAGATATAGGGCTTCAAAGTTTGTATAGCGGCCGGCGCGTACGAGGGTAATCCTTGAATGGGCGCGACGCGACCCAGACTTTTTTCTAGGAAATTCGTATACGCATTTCCAGGAATATAGTAAAGGGTTAGACGTAGACAATGACCACGTGACCGCTACGCTAGACACTCACTGTCTGGGTCCAAGCGTGTGGCGGCAGGCGAATTTCTACAAAAATTACGTTTGTCTTTACACGACGATATCTCAGGAACGGATAAAGATATCGATGTAAATCAAAAACCAAATTAAAGGGGAAGATTTCTACTTTCTTACAAATCTAACTGTATACCGAAATTCGAAACAGGACTTTGTTGGCAGCCCTTTGAACTTTTAGTAATTTTAATACGCGTTTCTTATGCAGTTTAACATAGTTTCTGACCTTCAATTGCTTCTAACAATAAAATATTATTATAAATATCTATCACAGGCATTATTCATGATTTTTTCGTTTACTCAAAAACAATTTTTGGAAGAAAAATACAACCGACTTCGGAATTCACCAAAAAGGACGAAATTTCTTTGTGCTCGAGTGGCTCCTCTGGGGAGATATTTAATCTACCAGATTATTTTAAAATGAGAAATGTAAGTCTTACTTATAAATAGATTCATAAGCATTTGTAACTCCTCTTTTCAAAAATAACCTACTTGGTACTTGGAAGCTCTTCTGGAGAAGTAGAATAAATTCGATCGTATCCAAAAACTTTCCCGAGTACAAAAAATAAAATCCTTGCCACCCGAGGATTAATAAATAAACCCGTTTCACGTGTTTCTTCTTCTTCCATTTGCAGGTCGCGTGGGTTTCTCTGAATCGGGACCAGCGATAGCAGAACCTCGATCAAAATGAGTGTTCTAAACACGGATTCGGAGAACCGCGTGGTTCTGAACGTGGGCGGTATCCGACACGAGACGTACAAGGCGACCCTGAAGAAGATCCCCGCGACCAGGCTGTCGAAGCTGACCGAGGCCCTCGGCAACTACGACCCAATCCTGAACGAATACTTCTTCGACAGACATCCGGGGGTCTTCGCCCAGGTGCTCAACTACTATCGGACCGGGAAACTTCACTATCCGACGGATGTTTGCGGGCCGTTGTTCGAAGAGGAACTCGACTTTTGGGGTCTAGATTCCAATCAGGTGGAGCCATGTTGTTGGATGACCTACACTCAGGTATATACGCACCTGGAACAACATTTTTGCATTCAGATTTCTTGTTTGATTACTTAGAAATAGATGCAGTCTTGTCGGATGTCGATGCAGATTGAGGGAAACAATTCCTTTGCAACTTCTTATCATAATTGTTATTCAGAACGCGTAGAAATGCTTGAAGGATGTTTGAAAGAATTCTAAAATACTTATCGAAGTTTCAATTGCATTACTTAATGATTTGTTATGTCAGATGTTGAAAATTTTTAACAGTAGAAATGTAAAAGGTAGTTTCGCGCGTGTACAGTGACCCAGATTGTCCACGAAGGGTTAAATAAACATAACTTATTTTTGTGTTAAATGTTTGCTTTCCATTTTTCCAAAAATTACCTATGTAGGTTTCTTCGTTCCATTTCTAAGTTTTGGAATAATATATAAAACATCCCGAAATCATGAATATTTATTGAAAAAAGTTAGCCAATCAAATTAACCAGCAGGTCAATATATTAAAAATTAAATAATCATATTTTTCCATGTAATATTTATTTCATTTCTAAGATAAAATAAAATGGATCCCATTTTTAAGTTCCAAATAATACTGTGATCAGTGATCAGCAATTTAATGTTAATTTTAACCAATAAGCTCATTTAGAACACCCAATTCTATACTTACCGAGTTTTAAAATAAGGGGAACATTTTTGTTTGAAATTGTCTTTCTTCTAATGTTTCGTAATTTATTGAACCAATAATAAATTATACCTCGTGGTAGAAAATAAGAATTAATCTGCATCGACAACCAACGTGGTATAAATCGCATTTTTTTAATGACATAATTGGAATGTGTTCGTTTCGTTTTGTTTATAATACTATTTTACATTCAATCTAGATCAATGATCGCTAACGTGAAGCATTGCACCATGAGAACAGTGTGACACGAGTGTCGTCAATTTTCTTTCACCATTAAATTAATCTGTACATACACGACTAATCTTCTGTTCGTATCATCGTGTTATCTTAACCCTTTCAGTCGAGACAACGCGTACACACCCTTTCGTAATGAATATTTTCAAAATACCATATTCCACTGTTCCAAATTTGTAAAAATACACCATTTCGAAGTGTTCGAGCTTCCAAGGTCTTTGTTAAAATATACGTATAATGTTTCTAGCCAGAATGGAAGGGTTAATTTGACGATCTCAGATTTTAATTATTCACCGCATCGGGCTCTGAAGGTCTTCATAATTTTAAAGGACACGACAAATAAGCCACTGAAGGTGAAGTGGTAAATTATTCCTCTCTCATAACAGAATCATTCAAAAGGAGCATTATTAACTATACAGGGTGTCCGTAAGGGTGGGGACCAAATTAATTTAACGCGTTAATGAGGTCGTGCGTCAAAAGATTCGACGGTAAAATTCTTCTCACAAATCTTTAAACAGAATCTTAAAAAAAAAATTAAGAAAAATTGAACGCTGAGATTTGGAAACGTTTTTAACCCTAAAACTGACCTACGACTGACAGAGATTCATTTGGTAGATAATATAATGAATAATATATTTATGGCTCGTAGCTATTGGTAAAAAATACAATTTTTGATGCTGTGGTTATAAAATTAAATATCTGACAATACTTTTACCAGAATTTCTACCACGGTGAAATTATTTGAAAGAGTTCGACAGTCGTCGAACGAATCGGAGTCGGTATTCTTGAAGGTGGAAGAACTATCGGACATCTGTTGCAACCACTGTTTCCAACTGATAAAATCCTTGCGGAAGTCACGTTTCGAGGTGTGTGTGTAACGTGTTCCGGCTTCCTGGGAGACCAATGGGTGCACTCAAGGGAGTCAAGCATACACTGCGTTCGTTCAAACAAGAAACACCACTTAATTGAGGAGCGTGATTCAAGAGCAAGCCACGCTATAATAGTAGCATTTTTCAGATATCAAAACTTTCAACCCATGTTTTTTTATTCAAACTTATCGACATGAAGGTTTTTGTATTTTTTTACTTAAGTTTGCCAATAAACTGTATTATGAGTACGCAATATGTTAGGTAAATCGAAAAGAAATGTCGTTTTTTCTTAACACCTGGATGACTTTTTCAAGTCGAAGCAGTCAGATTTTTATGAAAGAGGCATCGAAAAGTTGCCTAAGTTGTGGCAAGATATTGTAAATAGCCATGGAAATTGTCTGTTGGAATAAATGTTATGAATTCTTTTCTTTGTAAATAAAAAACGATGTTACTTTTCGCTTTACTTAATAGAAAGTATTTTGTTAAAACGGATCTAATGGAAACGAAACTTAGTTACAAACTAAGGGATAATAAGAATTCCATACTTCGATATTTTGTGCTAAAATCGTAAAACACCTTTTGAATTTACAATTTTATTTCCAGCTAATATGGTATAATATACTAAGTACTTTAATAAAATAATATTAAATATATTATTTTATATATTATATATATTATTTTATTTAATATACCACCTTATATTGATAAAATTCAAAGGAATAAACCCCTGTTTAAAAATGCGTCCTTAAAATATAAATTCTATCCAGGCATTTTTTTTTTATTTAGATTGTACCGTACACGCACAATGATCGATTTATGGAAATTAGCATGCCGCGTAGAAGACAGCCGAATTGACGTACCCATTGTCATGCTGATGCACAGAATACAAGTATGAAATGGACAAAAGTTGCTAAAGATCTCAGTAAACGACGAATTATGGATTTTTTTTTTTTATTCAACCTCCCGTTTCAATAATGAAGCAGTTTGACATTAAATTTTTTTAAAGATTTGATAAAATATCTGTTTTATCGCTCATATGGTGAAGGAATCGTATAAATAAACAAACAAGGATTGGTAATTTTATTTTAAACGCGATAAGTATTTTATACCAGGCAGTTGAAGTAAGGATAAAAGTTTGGAAACGACACAACTTAAAATGTTACTTCAATTAATGTACTGTTTTGGTTAATGATTCTGAGAGTTATTGATGATTTTATTGCAAAAGAAGATAAATCCATTGAAATTTTTACAAAATGGAAAGAGTGACAAGAAACATATTCCAACCGAATAACACTCCCTTTTGTAACTGTAATTAATGGTTCCAGATAAAAGAAAAACCTGTTATCGATAAATTGTTTGAAAAGGAAATTTTGCCTCGAGCAAATTGTTCTAAAAATATAACGAAATAAAATCTTTCTGTTATATTATCCTCAGTCATTCGTTTCGGTAAATTTGAAATAAAGAAAAACTGTTATTGTTTCAAATTAATTAATATTTTCCATATTCTCAAATAAAAGTATTGGAAACAACGAAACGAAACATTATTTCAAATAATCCTCTTTTATTAGTAAAACAGAAGTATATTTTTGATAAATTCAGTGGAAATATTATTTTATAAATTGCGTCCGACTGTCGGATAAAGACTTTCAAATAATCCAACACTCGCCTCAACCAATTTTCGTTAAAATCGATATTCGGAGGGTTGGATCGCGGTTTGTATCATATATCACGTTTCAATATTGGAGAAGCAAGGGAACATTCTCTAATAAAATTCCTCGAAACCTTAATCCCGAATATTTCTATATCTATTTCAATTTGTACGATGAATAAGTGGTTGCTTGATGAAATAACTGGCCAGACCTGTTTCACCGTTATCAGTTTACTTCGCCCACCCCGTCCTCTCGTTCGCCACTTGCTTAATTAATGATAATTGCTTTAAAATTTATACCTCGCAAGACGTACTTCGTCCCGGAGATACGTGAAATTTATTAAGGCGTGGCCGGTAAATTTCAAAAGGGTTGTTTCGCCCACTGTGTTTTCATTCGAAGTGGAATGAGAACGGTTGTGGTACTCGGCAATACAAGAGAATTATATGTACAATTTTTTAACCATTTATATTGTGAATATTTAATTCGAATAATACGACAATTTTATTTATTAAGATTGCAACTTAATTCGCGACTCTTTCTTGCAAAAATTCTAGGAAATATTATTTGTCGAATTTTAATAAATAATTATGTAGGGAAAGAAAGTAAGAAAATAGGAAATATTATTACCAATATTATTTGTTATATTGTAATAAGTAATCCAATATTTCACTCTCAATTTTTTAAATATTTGTACTGCCAGTATTTACTATGAATAATATAAAAATAAAAAGAGTTCGGTATTTATAATCGATTCTAAAGCGAGCAACACTGATTCGGAACATTTCGTGCGCGTAACGTGCTGAGACATTAAATTTTCAATAATTAATATCAATTTAGTAATTAATTTAAATCCTATTATTGCTACTTGCTGGAATGATGTTAACAGTTGATCAAATATGGATTATTTGGAAATATTATCACTTCTAATACAATTGCAGCTGACATTTAAACTTTTCTTAAGTGTAACATTGAATTTTTGCGAATGCAATAAATATCACGAACGATTAATTTGTAAAGTCAGTTTACATATTTATTTCGCGTTTCAAAGCACACAGTTCCATGAAATGAATTACGATCTGTCGACTGTCGCGTTATTATTCGTGGACGAAATAATTTTACTGGTACAGAAATTCGAAACGAAACGGTGCTTCGGTCGTCGATCGAACGAAACTGAACGAACCGATCAAATAAATTGAATTCTGCTTCCTTCGTCTCGCTATTAAAGTATGGGCACGATATGGAAATATAACAAATTCAATTTGCCCGTATAACTGGGTCGTCGATGAATTTCATACAATCGAACGTGTTTCTGTCGAATAATTTTACTTGTAACCCTGAAATATAATGGCACAAAGTTAGCATAAAATAGACATCCCAGCTGATGGGGTATCGAAGTCTTCTGAACTTACGGATATAATTAACCCCTAACGATCGATTGCTTTATCGGCTGTCTAGTAATCAACCGACCTAATGGATTTTTGCTTCGTCGTTGCACGTATGTTATTTAATCACTCGTTCTGTGTTTCATATAGTGTGTTTCATATCGAGCCCTTTATTCGTGATTCTTTTTGTTTCCTTTTTTAAAGGATTTTAAACACTTTTTAATATTATTCAAGTGTTTATTTTTTGTATGAATTTGAGCGATTATGAATAAAAAATAAATGAAGTTAAGGATTTTTACATGCAATACCCACTATGCAAAAAGGGGTTAAAGAATAAGTTTATTCATTCTTTTAGTTGTTTGAATTCTTTAAAAAAAAGCAAATAGATTCTCGTTCGTTTTACGGATGAAATTTTATAGAAAAATTATTTAAGGAACAGAAAAATATATAAAAGATATTGACTGAACGAATAATTATTCTAATTAATACACGGAAAAGAAAATACATGGAAAAGAGCAAAATTGATGTCGAAACTACTTAAAAGTCTTCGGCATCGAAACTTTCAATCGAGTAGATAATTCTATTCGTAAGAAAATTAATTTCAAACTTTTTTAATCTTATATCCAACCCTCTTAGCAATCAAAATTGATAGTTTTGTCCGCCAAAAATTAATTTTTACGTGTACATGTAACTCTGACTGATCTCTCGAGATTTCAAAAATAAAATGGAAATCAATAGAAATTATTTAAAATACCAAAAATCAAATCTGCGTTCCATCCTCGTACCTAAAACCCACAGAATTGTCTTTCTTATCGAAAAAATCTCGAGTTCGTGCTTTCTTGCTTATCTAGCTTGACCAATTTGCGAGGTCTGAACAAAAATGAGAATCATTTGCCACGGTAACCCTGTTCAGAAGAAAAAAAAAAACTGGGGAAGATCGAATATTTATAGCAAGGATCCCATGGAGAATCAAAAGCCGTCCAGGGATACGGCCCTTGGTTTTTGATCAAACGTCGCTGATTTGTGGCGGTGAATGTAAATAAAATAGCTTCGATTCGTCTGAGTTCGATTTTTTTTATATAGCGTTATTTGGTTCTCTGGAGAAATATGGATAAATTTAGATAAAAACGATTCAGACTGAAACCAGCCGAGGGAAACCGTATAATTTACACATTAGTAGAAATCGCACACGTCTGGTATCATAATGTGACAACGACCACTATCGTGACACCAGAAAATTAAAATTCTATCCGTCAGTCGTCGTGAACCCGATAAAATCTCATCGTTCGTGATACGGGTGGTGCGTATATAGTTAAACAAAAGTCGTAATTCATCGGTCAGTGACAGATCTTCTGTAACAAAACCACCCTTATTTTGTATTCGGATCAATAGCTTCAGTTTATGAGTTTGTTAACACTCCAACCGCGGGCAACGTGGAATTCGAGTTCCGAATATTCTGTAAAATTTAACGAGCGACGCTGTTATCGCGTCGATCATGATTTTTATAGAAACAGCAATTCTGGGAAATGGTTTTTAACCCTTCTCGAGTATTTCATCGTCCTGTTATTTATTAATGGATATGATGTTGTAGGGTGAAAAGAGGAGAATGATTTTTACTTTTATTATTTAGTAGAACGTGATGCAAGGATTGCAACGTTGATTGGTTGGATCCTTGTTTCAAGATGTATCATAAAATAAAAGAGCTATTAATAAGTTTCTTTTAAGTAACTTTTCTTGAAAATGGAAAATTATCCTTTTTAATCTAGTTTTTAGAACACAAAGAATAATTAACGAATAAAGAATAAAATTAGCCAGTTGTTTTACACCGAAAAATCAAAAACTCGCCCTAAGGTTGAAGAGTTAACGCTCGAACGGATCAGGAATCAGTTTTCTTCCTTAATTTTAGATTAAAATGAATAATTTCGGTAAAAGGTCCTTATCTTTTAGGTATTGCATAGCAGGGTGCAATTGTTAGAAATGCTAGAAAGGAATTTGCCTCGAATCCAAAGAAGATTGAACGTTCGTTGAAAAAATTTCAAGTCGGTCCATAAATATCTATCAGAGTGCGGACAGGATTCGCGAATTTCAAGATTGGATGGGAGAGACCATGATTTAGTAAAGAATCTTGCGTAACGTTTCCCAAGTGAATCGTTCGCGGTTTTCCATTGCTCGTAAATATTTAAAAGTCTAATCTTCTTAGCCGAGCGATTATTATGTCGCGTTCAAGAGATAGCGTATTGGATGGCTTATGTCACCCGCTGGCGTAACCCGATTTCTCAAAAGACGATTATCATCGAATGTTAACACATGCATGTTTTAGAGCGTGCTGGATCATCGATCGCCAACGAAATCTTATGAATTTTTCACCCTTCTTTGGATATCCAACTATAAATCATCTTCAAGAATAATTATTTATGAAACTTGCAAGTGCAAAAGAATTTACTTGGAGAAATTTTAACATGTGAGGAGATAGTGGAGGGTTGCATCAATTTTTAAATAAATATAGCTTTTATTGTAAATATTTTTTAAACATTCGTATTATGATCTTTTGAATATTTTATTATAATTTAAAGACTGCCGATCATTTCAGGGACGATAGACATTCAAAGAATTTTTTATGAATCATTGACCCTTTTAACGCTCGGACAATTAAAAAATCGTGGATACCGAAAGGGTTAAATTGCTTGTTTTTCACCCAGCTTTCTCGATTTGTCGCTAATGGAAGAGCCAAAGAGTGGAACTCCAAAAATAGTTAATTGTTCGACAGAACCCTCTGTAATCTGAATCTTCTACGTTCACAAAAACAAAGTTTAATGTGCCTTTAGAAACGTCAATGCAATACAATTTATTAATTACGATACTATCATGCATAATAGAGTGAAGGGTTATTCTACTTCCTCCATATAATACTTTTTCTTTTTCTTTAAATTGTATTATTATTTCCATTTGCTATTATTTTATATTAATAACCTATAAGCGTTAAAATAAACCGTGTATTAATATTTCCTACATGAGGAAGAATGTTCTAATATGACTTGTTTCATCCCCTAAGAAAGGGGAAAGATATTTATTTAGAAATAATAAGATGAACGAAATGAACTTTCCCGCCTTGCGTCACTGGATGTGTAAAGCGGTTTTCCTCGCGATTAATGCGAACAAACCGCACGATCGCACCTTCCATAGATGTGTTTCTCGTGTTCTGATCGGGGTCGTGTACGTACCTCAGGGTTTGGCCCTGCTCGTTGCTGATGTATCGCATTCGTCAAAGTCCAGAAACGACCGGCTTACGGTAATATTCAAATGCGGTTCGCCGCAATCGTAGCATACCATTCCGCGAGTCTCTCGTACATTGTACATTATCGAAATTGTCAATCGACGTTCAATTAGCTCCAAAGTACCGGACCGTTGATCGAATTATTCACGGAATTGCGGTCCCATACGAAGCTGTCTGTTTTCGACGGGAATTTCTGTCATTTTTACGGACCGCGGCTGGATACGCGATAACGAAAGGGAATGGACAGGCGAAAAGGGTTCTTTGTGAAAATTTCAACAAAACAAACCAACGATTCAATGATGAAAATGGAGGTTTATCGAATAGCAGGGGATGTAGCGTTCTCGCGATTGAATTAATTCTTTTCTTTTTTTTTAAATTCATAGCTGATTTGATTATGCTAACTTTACGTGTGAAAAGTATATTCAATAATACATATTCAACTTCCGCCAACAGATGTCACCACGTTACCGAACCGAAAAATATAATCTACAACTTTGTATATTACTTTTCCTATCAACTAATGTTATTTAAATCTAAATTAACAGCAACAGGTCAACGCGAAACATTCAACGGCGACGAAATTCCTGGCAATACATATAAAAAAACATGCCTAAATTTTACGCGGTAGGTAGCTCAAAAGATAGAGGGAAGTGCGTACATAATAACGCAACTTGTTGCAACGCGATATCTTAATTAGTTCCTGAGATATAGGGCTTCAAAGTTTGTATAGCGGCCGGCGCGTACGAGGGTAATCCCGAATGGGCCGCAGACTTTTTTCTAGGAAATTCGTATCCGCATTTCCAGGAATAGTAAAGGGTTAGACGTAAAGAATGACCACGTGACCGCTACGCTAGACACCCACTGTCTGGGTCCAAGCGTGTGGCGGCAGCGAATTTCTACAAAAATTACGTTTGTCTTTACACGACGATATCTCAGGAACGGATAAAGATATCGATGTAAATCAAAAACTGTATTAAAGGGGAAGATTTCCACTTTCTTACAAATCTAACTGTATACCGAAATTCGAAACAGCACTTTGTTGGCAGCCCTTTGAACTTTTAGTCATTTTAATACGCGTTTCTTATGCAGTTTAACGTAGTTTCTGACTTTCAATTGCTTCTAACAATCGAATATTATTATAAATATCTATCACACGCATTATTCACTATGTTTTTGTTTACTCAGAAACAATTTTTGGAAAAAAAATACAACCGACTTCGGAATGCACCAAAAAGGACGAAATAATTTTAATTTATATAAATCAAAATACCACGTTTTTTGCGATAAAAGCGAGAAAAAATGAAAAAATCCAAAATGGTTTTCTACGGGACCAACTGTTGGTCATACTCTACAAGATGCAAAAGGTTTCGTTCCGATTGGTCCATCTATCTTGGAGTAATCCATCACCATACACAACGCGGACAAAATCGTACGCTTTATTGCAATAAAAAAAGGGCAAGCGGTGATGAAATGCAAAATTTTTTTTTTACGGGACCAACTTGGTCCCGATGAGGTCGATCGTCGGCGTAGAAACGCGAAACGTAATAAGCGAATTCCCGATGGAATCGGAGAAAATGAGGCCGTCCAGAAAAAAACAAGAACGAATTTTCCGGTGATTAGGATTAATCGCAAGACGAAGGCGCGAATTCCGTCGAGACAGGTTCATCGAATGACCATCGCGTTGAAATGCGGCTCGTGTACATCGACCATGTTTGCAATCGAGATTAATTTCATCGAAGTTTATTTGCACGACCTGACTCGTTTGTAATTTATTTATTGCCAAGCACGGGATCAGGTTCAGGCGTAAAACAATCGACCTGCCTGTTCCGGGATAATCATTTATTATTCTAATGCATCGCTCGTTATACGATATTCATACGGATTCCGATTGGAATCGAATTGGATGTTCCCGTAATTTGATCACTAGGATCGATGAAAATTTTCATTCTTGCGTCGCGTCGACACCACGTTACTCGATGTATCGATCCGCAGTTCGTGTGAAACCTATGCATTTGCAAACTGTTATTAGATCGTCGGCCAAATTATTCAATCGCGATTGGTTAGTCGTTATTTATAGCGGAAAATTTGGTTGTTGGCAATCAAAATTCGATACGTGATGATTTTTCGATTCAAGCAATTATTATCGGTCGAATCAATAATTTTTGGGTATATTTGAAATGGTAATTATCAATTGTAATGGCTGCGAATCTAATTATCGTAGTTGTAGGTAATAATAATTACTGAATTGCTTAATTGTTAAATTAGATTGGTAATTACATATTAATAAATTGCGAATTTCGACGTAATATGTAGTTACTATTTTATATTTGTTATAATAACTGTTCAGTGAGTATCAATAACTGAAAACTTGATTACTCTAATTATAATAATAATTACTGGATCAGATTTCAATAAATTATGATATTTCTTGGTACATTTGTAATAATAACTATCTCAATGATGATTCATATGAATCTCAATTCCATCCGTCGAATCTCAATTTATATTGATTTATTCTCAATCTTTACGAACACCCTGTATACGATGACTACACGAATTCTCTATTTTTATTCTTGTTATGACGGTTTTACTGCTTGTTACTATAAATGGATGTAACAAAAATTGATTATGAGAAGGTTGAACAAGGGTTTGTGAATTTTTTGGCGACTTATGAAACCTACGATTTCACAGTTTCCATTAAAACTGTAATGAAATTTGAAAAATTGAATGTTAACATCGACATAGAATGTTTGATGTACAGTGTATTTACTTTGGCAAAAAATTGGAAATTTGGTCACATTCGATTGCGAATTTAATGAAACAAAGAGGGTTTCAACGCGAGGGCGGAAGGTAAACAATGACCGTTACGATGATGCTGGTTTCGAAGCAATTTCGATTTTGTTGAAATTTTTATCAAACGGGGAACTTCGTTGGTTCGAAAACGGTAAATGGCACTAAGTACAGTTAATTGCTTTTCGCGTTCATTCTATACTATTCTATCAACGACAAAAAGTTTCCTTTGGAATGTTAATAAATACCAAAACCAAATGTTACAATTACAAACAACTTATATTTCGGTGAAATATCAAATAAGCATCGCAATTTCATAAAATATCAATCGTATCGGCTTAGTATGCAAACGATTGACAATCTTCCAACCCCTAAAAATTCATTTTCCCCCAAGCCCACGATTTCATTGCAAAGTCAGCAAAATTTCATAACTCCTGCGCAGATACTGAGAATGGAATCTTTGTTCCTGCAATATTCTGTCCTTAAAGTAACGTCCCCGGCAGCCAATCAAATTCTATTACACTATAACCGGAATCAGCCCCGTACGACAGGGACAAAGGAGCAATCTATTTCGTACGAATTCCGTTCGTCGTCGGTGGTGAACGAAACGCCGAATCCATCTTCGAAAGAAGCTCCTCCGGCAAGTAGATGCCCGGTATAATAATGCAATAATTCACGGCGGCACGAATCGAAGAAATTGCGGTGCTTCGAGATGGTATCGAAGAACGCTTTCAATCCGTAGGAAGCCGGACCAGGTGCCATTTACCCGGGAACCTGAACAATTCCACGCGCCACGTGGGATAATTCGACAACCAACGAGGATTCCCTTTCCTAAAAATTCCCTCGACGAAAACCTATAAGATACGAAAATAATAGGGTACGTGTGAATGGGATACTCGAGACTGGATGTTAGAATTAGCGGTAGACGAAATGGGAATGAACTTTGTGTTTCGTATATGGAGATTCATGCACGCTTTGCACGCGCTTTATGTGTCCCGAGGAAAGCACGAACAAAATTAAACAAAAAAAAAAAAAAACGCACCCTCGAGAGAAGGAGAGAATTTCGCAGGTACGAATAACGATCGTTGTTGCATCCCCCTCTCTTCCACCCCGACCCGCTCTTCTAGCATCGGGACACGCAGGAAACGCTGACAGTCCTCGACAGGTTGGACCTCGATACCGAGATGCCGACCGACGAGGAGCTGGCAAGGAAGTTCGGCTTCGAGGAAGCGTACTACCAGGGCACACTCACGTGGTGGCAGAAGCTCAAGCCTCAGATGTGGTCGCTTTTCGACGAACCTTACTCATCCTTGTCCGCTAAGGTTCGTATAACACTTCTTTCTTTCCCATAAATAGATCTTAACCGATACACTAGTGGAATTAATTCTGGACACTTTGAAATTTTTATTTAACCCTCCGTTAGTCGCGCATTGGACTGGCAATTCCATGGTTTAACATTTTAAAGATTAAATAAAGAAAAATTGAACAAATTGAGCTTTTACAAACTTGTTAGCTGAGTATCACGCGGAGGGTTGGTTTTATTGCTATGTAAATTCGGATTATATTAATTTTAGATTATATAAAATTAGGCTCGTGACTAGACGACTAACGGAAGGTTAAATTGCGCATTTATTCAAATTATTTAATATACAGTGTGTCCTACAAACGCTGTCCACTTAAATATCTTGGTTATTTCAAACAATACGAGAAATTGTTACTTACAAAAGTTGTAACGTAAATGATGTTCTTTTTAGATAGATTAGCATATTCTGAGTATAAAAGCATTAAGTGGCATCTGTCCTAAAACTTACCGTTGCTGGGATATCTTTTTGCCCATGCAATTCGAACATGCTTCATGAAAAAAATTAAATATTTGATTTTATTACCAATTTAAGTTTTAATTTAACATTCTTTTTCAACTTCAAAACGCAATTTGGTTAATGCGGTGTTTGTTAAAGAAAATTCTGAGCGTTACGTTTAACTGGTTGTCGGTTTCTTCTATGACGTACGCTTATCAAAAGTTTGACGGCAACTTATTTAGCAGAAACTTTGGGGCAAGCAGTTAAATTATACGACGGAGACGTGTATAATCACGATGAAACTTATAAAGAAACTATCTGTCAACAGTTTATCACAAAATACAACCCTTTATTTCTGTTTAATTCAAACTATTACCAGCCAAGCAGGTTTCAAGAAAGGTCGTTTGCTTTTATTACGAAAATTTTATGTATTTCACACATTTATCTAGCAACGTAATTAACAGCAGAATTTTTTGATACTGCGATCAAGAAATATTTTAAATACAAAATTTATTCTTATAAGAAAAGCTTAAAATTAAAACTTAGCAAATCTTGTTCTTAATAATAAATATAATAAAAATGATCAGTGCGGGAATTTTAATAGCAAAGTTTATTTAATTACCGAGCCTCGGACAACGGATATTGCGATGCATATTGGGTCAAACTTAACCCAATAGTAAAACAAGTTTCTATATTAAATTTTTATTTTATTTTAATTGTACAACTAAACAATCACTAATTTCTAATTTCCTTTTACAATATGAACACAGTCTCAACTTCACATTAGTATTTTAAATTTTTTATTGTTTTTCTTTTTTTGTACAATTGACGTCCAGGAATGTTATATCAACGAAATTTTGAATTCTAAATTGATAGGGTATAAATGCAATTTTATGTTTTGTTTATTGTAAATCGAATTATATTTGTGCGCGTGATTCCGGTTTTGCTTCTGGATACCTTCGAATAAAAACTTCATACGGATGTCTTATAGAACCTTCGCACAGAACAGATTTCCATTGATTTTCGCTCAGTTGATTATGACAGAAGAAGCGAATGAATCTGAAAAGTTTCCCAGCACCGTAACAACGGCTGTCGAAACGACACCAGTCCGTTGTAAACAAGTTTACGTTCAATGAAAAAGTTGTCCCCGATAGTAACTTTTATAGTGATTTTCCAATACTCGACCCATACTGCTAAAGCAGTGAAATCTATCGTTGTTCCTCTTAAGAAAAAATCGTGAAATTATCATTATTCAGAAACTGTAACATTTCTTAATCTACGGGCTAATTATTATTTAATCGTACATGTCAACTGTTATCATGAAATTAATTTAATTTTCTTTATTAATATTTAATCTTGTTTCTACACTTTAATGCCTTATTACTACTAAGGGTTATTTTTGTTTTTTAATTTAGTGCCCCAGTTTGGCATTTCGAACTTTGAATGTAATTTTAATAATATTCATGGGCGATAGAAATTATTACATATCCCTAACATTATTTTCACAATATTTCCTTACTATTTAATAGAACTTCTATCAGATATTAAATTCTTAATATTTCTAATTAAGCAAATGAAAGAATTCCTAACAACGAGAATGGCATGACAATCAAAGTGCTAAAATAACGATCAAGTATAAAAAAGAAATAGTCCGTTGCAAATAAAATTTGACGAGTAAAAATTTAATATACAAACGAGATGGCTCAACCGAAAAGATTAATGAAACAAACTCCACATAAGAAATGTATTTACTAAAAATAAATTTTGATGGTTCAATAATCAGAGAGAATAATCAAGAGAGTGATTTATAAGGTACAGAAAAACTTTACTGTGATACGGGTAGGAGTTAAATGAGGACGAGGTGATAAGATGTAAAATTGAGATTAAGTTTTCCACGTGGACACAATTCTTCGGGTAACATCTCGTTTCATTAAAACTTTCTTGATAATATCTTTTTCATTCGAACAGTTATCGGCTCCGTTTCTTGATGGAGAGGATAACCGAATCGGGGGAGTAAAGAAGCGATTAAAGCGAGATTCACGAATAGGTGGCTGAAACATACTTTTCGTATTACTTTTCTTCTTGCCTTTTATTTTCGTTTTTCCACGGTATTAGCTATGTTCGCTGTAATCCCCTTTCAACTAATATGATGTTCCACTTCGACTTCTATTATACCGGTCCACGAGGTTGACGTGAAATTATTACAGTATCTTTTCGGTTGAATTTTCAGAACACGTTGATTAAAGTTAGCCGCACAATACACACTGTGATATATATTAAGAGATACAGAAACGATTGCGGAGCAGCAACGTTCTAGATTTCACAACCAAACGAAACATTTGATTCGTACGTTAATAATAATTTAGGAATCAAAAATTCTGACTTAGAAACGTTCCATTTTGTATCTTTTAGTTTTAGATAATTTGAAGAGGAAAGTATTGTGAATCGTTAAAAAATTCTTCTTCCCTTGTTTATTATTTTCACTGCTTCAAATTACATCGAGTATCGACTTTACATACACATTTTTTAGAAATGAATAGAATTGACATATACATATAATAACTGAAAGAAATGTTATTACAACTAATTAAAAGGTTAGTTGCAAATAAATTTAATCGCGATTGAACTATCACAATTAAATATTCAATCAATTAATTAATTGATTAAGAATTTAATATTCCGCCATAATTGCACCAAGACAAAGATTTCCAGCGATTAATTGAATTTTCGGACTGTTTCGTAGGTGATCAGTATAGTCTCGGTCCTGTTCATTTTCATCTCAATCATGTCGTTCTGCCTGAAGACGCATCCGGACATGCGGGTCCCGGTAATCGTGAACCGGTCGGTGAACATGGGAAACGAGACATCCTGGGCAGTGGACAAAACGCACACGAACGCTCACGTCTGCTTTTTCTACATCGAGTGCATGTGCAATGCCTGGTTTACCCTCGAGTTCCTAATACGGATCACCGCTAGCCCGAATCGTTGCGAGTTCATCAAGAGCTCGGTGAACCTGATCGATATGGTCGCGACATTAAGTTTCTACCTCGATCTGGCCCTACAACGTTTCGCCTCCCATCTCGAGAACGCGGACATCCTCGAGTTCTTGAGCATCATACGTATCATGAGACTGTTCAAGCTGACCCGTCACTCGTCCGGCCTGAAGATCCTGATACAAACGTTCCGCGCCTCGGCGAAGGAGCTGGCACTCCTCGTCTTCTTCCTGGTCCTCGGAATCGTGATCTTCGCCAGTCTGGTCTATTACGCGGAACGGACCCAGTACAATCCGAAGAACGATTTCCAGAGTATACCGCTTGGCCTGTGGTGGGCGTTGGTCACGATGACCACCGTCGGTTACGGGGACATGGTCCCGAAGACCTACGTTGGAATGTTCGTCGGTGCCCTCTGCGCCCTGGCCGGTGTCCTCACGATCGCCCTGCCCGTGCCCGTGATCGTCAGCAACTTTGCGATGTATTACAGTCACACGCAGGCGCGAGCCAAACTACCGAAGAAGAGACGCCGGGTACTTCCGGTCGAACAGCCACGAGTCAGAGCTCCAGGTGCACCGCTAGGGATGACCGGGGTCGGTGGTGGCGGAGGGCCACCGGGATGCGTCCAACAGCATCACATGCAATCGGGCGGACCGACGTCGGGCACCGGTGCCCGGGCTCCTGGCCACGGGCAAACGCCCGGAGTCGGTTGCACCGGTGGCCAGGGACCTCAGAACAGACGGATGAACGCTATCAAGACCAATCATCCTAAGGACGTTTCGTTCGCCACGAAAACAGGTAAGCTCTCTCGATGGGCACTCTACTGTCTTTTTTCGTTAGGGTCAATGCCTTGAACTTACAGGATATTTTGGTGCTTAAAGAGTAACCTGGGGTCATGTTAACCTGCAAACGACGGAGTGTTGAAATAGCAATGCTTAAAATGTAATTTTATACTGTTACTTTAAATATTATTCTGGCACGTATGTAACTCTTTTATTTCAAAACTTGTACCCATAAGTTTAGTCGATGTGGGTCTGGGTCATGATTGACCCTGCTTCGTCGTTCGAAGGTTAATTTATCAACGACGGCGATCGTATCTCAAAGTTTTTTCAATTGTAATTAAAATTATAACAGTCTATCGGCTAAGTCTCTTTCCCTGTTTCTGTTTGGGTACTATGGTGAGAAATAAGCAATTTGTAGGAGGGTCAATTTTCTCTTTGAATGTTGCTTTTGAAATATGGACGGATCGTGGAATGAATTTCTCTTTCTTTGAATGTTGTTGTTGGAAACGACGTAGAATCGAGATTTCCATAGCCAATAAGTAGAAGTAGGAATAATAAAGATAAGTGTGTGGCGATAAATGTGATGAATAGCATAAGCCAGATCTTTCCAACGGTGAAATCCTCTTCGTTGAATGTCTGTCCTCCACCGTGTGTCGTCCACCGTGAGCAATCCAATTCAAATACAAAAGTCATGAACGCAAAGCAATAATTTTATTTTTCACAATTACCTGGCACTTTCTGTTCGAACTTTGTCTACTTCTTTATTTCATTGTATAAAATTCAAGGCGACAGTCAACGCGTTAAGGAGCCTTTCCGCCTGGCGATAAATGTCACGATAGCGTGTAAAATACTAAAATATAACAGCAAACGTGTAGAAACCTCAACGATCAATGGTATTATGACTATAGCCGATTGTTGAGACGTTCAAAAGTCAATATCATGACATTTTGATACGATCGCCTTGATATTGACCGTTTCTTCCATTTACTCTAGCGTGTACTCGCCGAATGAGTATTAACACAGTAACTTCACAACGGGAGAACAAAAACATGATAACGGGAAACGAGAAGAATTTCAATGAACGAAAACTTCAACCCGGGGCGTTCCATAATGCAAAATCAATTCTATAGCAGTTTCGTTTGCATATTTATTACACTTTGCCTCACTTTCCCCAACGGTCTAACTTAGAATGATAAAAAAAAAATTTCAATTCTACCTTTTGTTTTCCGACATCGATTTTTCAAAGTTCAGAAATTCGTCCACTTTACCAAATTTGACCAACTTTTCAATAACTGTTCGACTAACTGTCGTGATTCAAGTTTTAATACTAATGATATCTTTTTATTTTAAACACGATTGGAATTATGAAGCTCAAAAAATTAAGTTTCCGTAAATAGATGGGATTTTGCGTTTAAAATTTATTTGAAGTATTCAATGAGAACACGGGTAACTTCAAATCCTTAGAGCTTTAAGTCAAAATACTTATTGTTGGTAAGAAGACTTATCGTTAGCGCTGAGCAGAGGAAAGCTGCGTCGCTTGAATGTGAATAATGCCAGTCTATCGAATTATACACAACAGTATTATTCCACCCTAGAATAATTTCTTCAGTTTCTCTCTCGGAAAATCTAAATTTCTTAGAACAAACATACTTGCCTGTTGTGAGAATCGACCTAATTCAAAAATTATTGTACCCTCTTCTGATGCTTTTGCACAAACTACGTTTGTCTCAATTTTCAGATTACTTCATAAAGATTTTGAATACCGACAGCATTTCTGTTTCTACAAAAACTAGCACTTTGAAAAGAACACTGCCAATAAAGAATCCACTGCAAAAATTTTCTATATTCTGTTTAAAGATTTGTTTAATTAATATCCAAATAATTGCGACAATTTATTTTGTACCGATCATCCATACGGTATCCTAAATTATTCCCAAAACTTTAGACAAACATTTCCAGTGATTGATTAAGTATCTTGACTGAAAGTCTTTCCAAGACTCAAATTCGATCCCAGATAGGCTGGCATCATTCGTCAACCAGGCCTCGATCTTGCTCCCAAGCCCCTCTTATCACAGAACGATGCTCCGTGCATATCAAACAATTACCGTTCACAAAGATGTCTGCCGCGACGAGGATGGTCTTCCGAAACACGAACCAATTTAGCAGTAATTGTCGCCCGAGCGGAAATGTCTGTAGTGTTTCTTTCTTTTCCTTTTCTTCTTGTACGGTGGGTTCCAGAAGAGGACCGGAGGAACTCTAACCTGCGGACCAACGGGACCAAGACAGCCGGAGGTTTGGGTTAAGCCGGAACCAAGAACTATTCTCCACTGCCGAGGCGCACTCGACCCGATAGGGGGATCGTCGAGACGATCGGGTCGTAAGACGAAGAAAAGAACGAGAGAAACGGGGGTACGGAGAGGGAAAGATTGGCGGAGGAACGAGCTCAAGAAGGGTATCAAGATTGCATGGTCTATAAGGGAATAGTAGATCGCTGCGAATGAAATGTCGGATTTTTATCGTGAAGAGTTGCGATGCCTTCTACCTCTGCCCATGCCTGAATCATTAGAACTGCGCCATTCCCCTCCCCCCCCTCCCCCATCCATTCATTTTTCGTCCCCTTTTATTGCCACTGAGATGCTCAAAGAGTGAGACTTTTCGATGCTGCGGCACAGAACGAATCGTTCGAATTTTATTACATTTCCTTGTAGAAATAACGCTGATGTCGATGGGAAACAGCGAAGTTTCTTAGGATAAGGGAAGAATTTCGGGTATCTTTGATACGATGTTTGATTTTTTATTACTACCGGAAGGACAGAGAAGGAATCTGCGAATTTCTTCAAGATAGCTTGAAGCTGAATTTCAGATAAATTGCAAGAATTCTGGGGCCTCCTGTTTTATATGTATGTGGTAACAATGCAAAGCATTCCTTGGTTTCTTTACGTTTGAAGAACTGCTGACGCAGAAGCAGACGGAACTTGGGTACGCAGAGGTTTCTGCGGCATAGATATTAACTTGAAAATGTCACGTATAAAGATGAAAATATAAAACAAGGGAATGGAATGTCTCGGATATTACGGTTTCCCGAAGCTCGTGTATTTCTCCCGTTATTTCAATTTCGAAAACGCGTAATTTTGAACAATTTGCCATGTGTTTTGTAAATTAACCCGTACAAACTTACAAATTTATATCAATAACAACAGCCTCCCGCGCAAAGTTGCCGGGAATAAAATCAGCCTACAAGAGGCAGACGGAACATTGAAGGATTTAAAAGGGAAGGTCAAAGAAGCCAGCAATTTAACCGGTGAAAAGAGAGGCGCACGGTGAATCCTGAGCTTCTGGGAACAGTAATTAATTGAAGCTTTTAATTAAATCACGCGCTCGCTTCAAGCAACAAATCTTCCAAAAGTAGGATCCCGCAACAAAATAAACGAAGAAACTCAACGAATGAGATTCGCAGCCACGAAGGATCCGACATTTCGTACGCGCACCGTTCTAACCTCATTCAGAAACTTTTCACAGTTCGGCTGTACTTCTCCATTTTCCTATTTTCATTTTCTTCTTGCACCCACGTACTCCGGCAATCGATCTCTCCTCTCTTCCCCAGATTCCTCCTTTTCTTTTCCACGCCATCAGTTCTCATCCCATCCTGTTGAACACGAATCATTCGTTCGCATCATTCACGGAACAAAGAGTGTACAGTGTCGACCATGTTAGACTTATCTAGGTAAAATAACGATATAGAGGAAGGATGATTTAATATTTGTCTGGTACTCGAAATTTACTAGATAATTATTTCTTTACTAAACTTACCAACTTGTCTTGGAAATGTTAATCGAATCTAGATCTAACCTGGGCATAATGTGTGGTAGGTTTCTAGTAGTATAACAAATGGTGAGGATACCTCTCCTTTTCCCTAGGGAATCCTATATAGTATACTTGCCAGTTTGTCTAGAGAAGCTTACTTTGCTCAGCACTGTATACTGACTGGTAGAATAGGCTTCCTTAGAGAAAATGGCGTCATGGGGGAAGGAAATTCCATCGTTTAACTAGTATCATTTATATTCATCCACGAGGGTCCATGAGTATTTGCATAATAATCATTTCGAAGCAACTTGGTTAATTTATTAACGGGGTAAAATGGATGATGAGTCAGGTTAATCATCGTGCCTAGGCATGAATGCCTAGTAACTTTCAGGTGTAAAATAAACAGTGGAACTCTCTAGAGAAGCCTAGAATGCTCGACACTGTACCAGTGATGGAAACTGGGTTAACCGGCGACACATCGTAAGAAAAAAAAAAAAGAAAGAAAACGAGAGAGTGTGAGAATGTAGCGGCTTGTTTGAAGCAACGAGGAATATTCATCGGTTGTCAGCTCTTGAAGACGTGCCGGTTGAAAGCCTCTTCTCCTCGTCAAGGCCGAATAATTTATGAACCGGAGAGCACAGCTTCGCTGCCAAAAATTCCTGAAAGTATCTGGTGAATGCTGCAACGGCCGCGTAATAAGACTGGCGGGTCTCGAGGAGCTTTAATATATTTGCGTTCGGGACGTTTCGTAGGAATTTTTGTCACGGCTCTCGACGTAGCACCTGAAAGATCCCTCCTTTGAGCCTTCGCGAACGAACCCCTTCAAAACCGAATAAAATAATACTTTTAATTATCGCGTGTCGACGGGAAACAGGTTTGATCTCTTACCGGATCTGTCCAGAACTGATTATATCGTTGGACGAAGGAAACGAGATCCTGAACGCACGGTGACAGATGGAACAATTGTTTCGCCACCTCGAACCTTTCGCTGCATACGAATGAAACGACACAAGGTGACTCGTACGGGGTTTCGATTGCCTCTACTATCTTTTATACGAATTCGAGTGACGAGTGATACGTTATTCGAATCAAAGTTATTCGCAAAGGACGAATAAAAATTGCAAAAGAATGGACGATACATTATTCGCGAATAATGGCCGACAGTAAGACTTCGAAATTATAGATACCTTACTGGATCGTACATAATAACAATTGTTAACCCTTCAGTATCATGGCATGGTGGTATTGAACCCAGTCGAGGTAACGGTATCTTTTCTTTAAAAATAATTCTACCATCAAAGCGACTTTTCAGATTCCAAGCTACGACAATTAAGGATTAAATAACGCAAATAATTTTAGCTATCGAATAACGCCGAACCCATCCTTACAGGCTGGGTCAAAAACGACCCGGAAATCGGCTGTCCAAGGATTAATAATTTACATTACCGTGTGCTGTAACAAACACGTCATCCTGTTAATAATTATTCCAGTAACGGACAGTTGCTAATCGGACTAAATCATTGTTTTCAAGCTGTATGCTGATGATTAATGAAACGTTGACTGTTCGAGCCGGCGTTAGTTTAATGCCCTAATTGAGTGGAGTGGATCCAGAATCCGTGAATACCCGCTATTAATCACCGATCGAGTTTCATCCTACGAATAGACAAGCGAATCGTTCGATAAAATACCATTTGTATCGTTCTTCTCATTCCCTCAATTATCTGACAAGCCACCGATAAACGTAAACGTTCGTTTAACAACGAATAAGACTGTAAATAGCGCGATACGCAAGTTTTCGGTCAACCAACGGCGCCGTTAAAAGTAGCCGAGCTAATAAACGAATTAGTCGAATTAATTCAATAGTATTGTTACCGCTAACCGCATATAGTTACCGCTGCTAAGGCACACTTCGAAACGAAACGAGCAAGGTGTATTATACAATTTTTATTACGATTTATACTAAGAAGTTGAGATCTGTTCGTAAAAAAAAAAATAAAACGACTCGTAGGGTACTCTTACAAGTATCACGAAACTTTTGTATCATATTGAAATAAGTTTCTCGATAATGAGAAATCGATGCAACGAAGGGTTGAGTGTTTCCTTCGCAGCCTCTCCATCCCTTGAAACAACCCTCGGGATGCTAATTCTGTTTAAACTTCGCCAAATTACGAACTTCACGGATAGTATTAATTGAGTTGAATCGCTGCACGCAGCTTCTTCGAATAAGGGAAAAATTTACTTTTCTAGTTTGTGTATTTATACTTTAATTATCTTGGAGCTTCGAATTAGACATTTTTTTCAGCTGCTGTATTTTGGAAACAGTAAAAATTGGAAAGTATATAGCAGTATCTACTTTTGAGTAGAAAAATGATAAATTTATGTTCGACAATATGGTTGTATCAGAAGCATATTTAATACTTAATCATAGAACTATATTTGAACCAACAAATACCTTTCCATCGTTTAATTACAAGTATTCCCTACCAGTCTAATTAAATATAAATTGCCTCCCTTATTCGAAAAAAGTTCACGCTACAATTTTGCACGATTATTACTATTTTTCGGTGACTTTTGTAATTATGCCAAGTTCAGATGAAATTAGTATTTTGAAAGTCCCGCAACCCTCGTCAGAAATAAACTAAAATTGTATATTAAAAGTAGTTAAAGCGTTGATCTTCGACGTAGAAGAATGGCAAGAACTTTCGACGGGAAGGATCTCGTTTCCGTCGCAGAAATATGAAAAGGGAAGTCGGGTAATGAGACGAGGGATCTTGGGTGTACGCGCACGCATGCACACGCATAAACCTCAAAGTTTATCACGCACATACGTCCACGTACGTGTAAATATTCGGATCGTTCGTGATCCAAAGTACGAACGATACAGCCAGCCCCGTACCTTTTTATTCCATCTGCATTCTGCTGCTTTCTATTTAAACGATCCCACCTTGTTTAAAAGGAAAAAGAACAACTCGAAGGTTCCGTGGAAATTGTGATTGATGCCAGTTTAAAGTTGTTGTTCCGTTGAACGAATTAATCATAAATTTCGATTCTTTCGTTGCACGCGGAGGAACTTGGCTCGAACTGTGACAGACATTAATGGTCTGTTTCTGGGCAAGTTTGCATGAAGCTTTTCGATTAAATTAGTTTTATTAAAGAGTTTATTCAAGACATACTGCTTCGTGAATTGATTTAATTTTTTTAATGAAATATATTGTGGTATGATTTGAAAGTGAATGGAACGTTATTAGATTCTGTCGTTTTAAATATGAAATTGATACTTTGTTGCAATATTACTGAATAAAAGTCTTGAGAATTAAAGAATAATATAATAATTGCTGGATTACTTTTATCAATTTACTAATGGATATTTTGAAACTTTCTAACTGCAACAGTCTAAATTATAAGATCAAATAAATAGAAAGCAGCATTCATCGTATAATCCTTAAGAAACTCTGAAGTTGTGACTTATCATAACGATACGGTACCACTATTTTCGAGGTGATGAATGTTTCTGGGACCAGTAATATCGTTTCTCGATTATCCTCCTTCAAATTTCGTACCTAATCTAACGACACGTTTAAGTGGATCAATTATGTGGCCCTAAGAAAAATAATATATGCCCTCAAAGTGATTGGAAATTAATAATGTACCACAACATTAACAAAACATATTCGCACAAATCTGACTGTCTCGTATGTTTGTTGGGCCATGTTAGTAGAAGAAATTATTAGAATTTAGTTTAAAAAAAAGATCCTTACAGTTAATTTTAATTATTTTTGTCTCGATGTGACACAGAAACACATGTGATATCTAGATTTAACGAATGTTGCAATTTCTTTTAACGATCAATGTATTTTATCGCTGTTGGATCGAAATAAATTAGCCCGTTTCGATTGTTAGAAATTGTTTAAAGATTTTGAAAGGTTTACATTGTTTCCAATTAACGTTGTTATATAATTAAATGATAAGATGCTCAAAAATCGACTTTACAAAGGTGTTGTAATTACGTAAATTAAATTAAAGATGCTACTTTCTATACGAAGCGTTTCAAAATTGAAGTTTTCTTACCGAAAAGAAAAAAAAAAAGAAAAGGATCGTAAGAAAGAAAAGGAAAATTGTACAATCGATTCAATGCCGTCCGTCGAGTTAATGCATATTTACGTGTTCTCATAAATATTAATTGTAAACAAGCATCATTGAGGAATATCGTGAGAGTTAAAATACGATCCGCAACTACTGAATCCCGATTTTACTATAAATAACATTTGTCTTGTTTGTTGGATCGGTGAAGATGAACCAATAGGAACGTCGATATTTTAAAATAAAAGTGATTTTTTCCACCCTTGATGAACGTTCAATAAATAACTGCTTTCGGTAAACATCGTTCAACGATAACTCCATATTTGATTATATTACTCCGATACGCGTTTTACGGTATAATTATTATTTTACACGCTAATCAATTTCGATTTAAGTAATTCAGTATCCGCAACGATGCAGAATATTTAATTAAACGATGTTGTAACATTTCGTCGTGATCGTTAAAATAATTTTCTAAACGATACACGCGTGACAATAATTTACTCTTGAAAGAAGACACTTTGTACAAAAACAAAAATGGAAAAGGAACATAAAGAAAGACGAAAATAATTCACACGAAAGTAACAAGAAATTAGGAATGACGGAGGGGTATTTTGTGAAAAAAAAAGCGGTTTGTTCGATCAACTGAAGGAGAATTAAAAAACGCTGGTTCGGCTGATGAATAAAAATCAGCCATCCCAACGCGAGACGATATCACTGGCATCAGAAATTCCCTCGAAGAATTAAGAGACATTATCTAATATCGTTCGAGGAACAATAACGCTGAATCCCAGTCGAGGCTCTACCATAGGCACACCCATACCAACGATTCATCCATTCATTCCCGAACACATAAAACAGAGACACCAGTGCTCGTTGCCAGTTCATAGGTACTTGTCCAAGCTGAAGAATAGCCAATGGAACAATGCAGATTTTATAGTACAGGGGTGGACCAAGGGTTGAATGACACGTGGTCATAGTATCGTCGACTTAGGAATCAATATTGACAGAGTTCAGGCGAGTTGAATGTTTCTTTCTTCAAACATTGATCGTTTCTGTTTCTGCATTCGTGAATTCGCGATTTAACCCCTCGTCCTATTTAATTTTCCTTTCATTTTGGTACCAAAAAGATCGATAAAATTAGGATTGAAATATTTAAAAGCTGTTTCGTAATAAAATCGGTTCAAGGAACGTTTCATATCAAGTTACGTTAATATTAAACTTCGAGTTGAGTCGATTTCCTACGAAAGGGTTAGAATTATTTAGGATTATAATGTTTGACCCTTTCACTGTGGCTACTAAACGTCTATGTTCCTTCGTGTATTAAATTGTTTGATTCGAGAAATAGAATAACTTTTATTTTTCTAACAATCCCTCTTTCATTACAATGTATTGAAAAACGATCAATCGTTAAATTTTTTCATTCATATCAACAAATATCTTGTACACTCTGGGATAAACTGTAGGTCGTAACATATCATAGCGTGTAAACGATTAACTTCGACAAATAAAGTAGACTTCTGTCAATATTGATCTGCGTGTTCGAGCATACTCGTCGTTTTATTAGCCCGTTTTTTGTGACACGAGTTTATTTTTAATCCGAAAGCTGTGCAAAATGATGTTTGATCGACGCGTGCTTTACCGAAAGCGAAATAGACAATCAGATTGCATGGCCATCATCATTATCACGGTATCTGATGAAGCGTATAAGTTTGTTTACCACCGACGACGTGAAAAGTTTGTTTCTTTGTGGATCGATGTCCACGACGGATAATCTTCTTCCATATTTTCTTACACGATCGAAATCCTGTATCTTTTCATGTGATCATTTAAAATTTCTCCTTCATCATTTTTATTAATTTTATTTAGCAATCATCTTATAGCTGTGTACATTTGTTAATAAATATTTTCCGCAAAGAACGTTCGTAATAAGGGTTAAGCGTGGCATCCCTAATGGGAAATAGAACACCTAATCTTTATTGATTTATATCTTGAAAGCTAGGCTTCGTATTGCAAAACGGTGCAGAACATTCCAATTTCATTTACTGATTGCAAGACAAATTAACACTCAACCCACTGACGTTTTATGTACATTTACTTTCAAGTTGAAAATAAACTAGAAAAACAAATAAATAGATTTATTATTTTACTTAACAAAATTTATTATTCAGACGCTTTCGACCAAATGTAGATTGATTTTTCTCAAGATAAAGAATTTTTTACGTATTTCATGCTTTACTTCATTTTCGATTTAAAAATAAGTGAAAATCAAACGTCGATAGTTCTACTGTTAAAACAAGAAACACTCGATCGGTCATTTCGACCGCTTCGGTAGGTTCTGAATTCAAACTCTGATAATAATCAATTCATGTCGCGACAAGAAACGTGGAAATATTCCTCGAGTGTTACGGGTTTAGCCCCGAAGTGGTGCATCTGTTTCGAAACCGTTTGATCATTCAAAATTCGACATCTTTCGAAACGCTCAGCCACGTTGATGCAAGTGTTATCTCGTTTACGAAAAGAATCCCCTTATCAAGTTCCATTTCCCTGCAGGAATTCCTTCAGGCTCGAGTAAAATTCCTGATGGCTGGACAGATACTTGTGAACTCTCATAAAACGAGCACCAGTACACGTACATCGACACACGCGTAGACGAGAAGCTCGATTCGAGACACGTATGCATGTATGTATGTATGTATGTATGTATTGTGTGTGACACACAATGCGCACCCTGAATACCGCCGGGACCAATCGACGACCACCAGCCCCCGATCTTGAAGAAGAATTACATTATCCCCTCTCGTCAACGATTCGACGAAAGTATAAGAGAGCGCTATTTGTACTTACATTATCGTATGAGTGTTTTATTTTTTTTTTTTTTTTTCGTTTTGGACGAGAGAGGGAGGTTAACAGTGAAGAGCTAATGGGGGCAGGAGGGTGGGTGAAAGGAGAACGAGACAAGCATATCAAACGGCCGCCAAGGTGGTACGAATCTCGCAAGAAAAGCGTTTCCGGTTTATTAGAAAAGTTACGGAAGAGGGAAGTGACTCGAGAAACGGGAATACCGTCGGACGAATCGAATCCTGAGAAAGTCTTTCCGGAGAATTCGAGTACAAGGTGGTCCATGAGTTGTGTAACTTCCTGTCGATGTTTGTTTCAGATTTTTAAGGTTTGTGTTTTGGAAATTTTGTAGTGGAGAGATTCAAGACGGAGATTCTTTTGAAGAAGTATATGTTAGAAGAATTTCAAACTCTGGGACCCGGGAAAGGAAATTTTCCAAATAAATAATGTTAAATAGGGTACACGTTAATATATATAACTACGTGATGGAGTGAAACGGCACATTCTGTTTTTAATTTTGTTATAAATATATATTTTCATGCTGAATCACTTCAGTAGGTGGGAAAAATAATTCCCTGTGAAAGAAAAGAGTAACAGCAATTATTATCGAAATGTACAGAAGTTATGCAACTTTTGAAGTGATTTATGGACCAGCCTGTGTAAAGAGGCCTGAAAAATTGATGCAACTCAAGGGATCCAATCGAATTTTGCCAGGATGAACGAGAACAGAGGGATTTGTTTAAGGGAAGGGGGTGCACGGTTTCTGGCCGGAGGCTGGCGAATTAAATCCGAAGCGAGTTCGAGAAGAACGATTAGGAAAGGCAGTTTTCGTAACAAAGCATCGAACGTGAAGAGAATGAAATCTGAAAGGAGTTAAGTAAATGAAACGTGGGACAAAGTAACACGAAGAAGAAAGTTAACGACATTTGTAACGACAAATGTTTGCGAAAGATTTATGGCTCGGAGAAGATAAAAGGATTTGTAAAAATGTGATATAGAAGATAATGGAACAGAGTAAATCGGAGAAAGATTCGTATTCCCTGTATGAATCGGGAAAAGATGGAGAGACGTTAATATAAATGTAAAATTAGAATTTATTATGTTAAAGAGATTCAGAAGATCTATATTGTAATTTAAGAAGAAAATCGACGTACAAATATGAATAATCACAGGGAAGGGTTTGGCAAGTCTTTTTGATGAAATATAATTAAAAGGTTTCAAACAGGTGATAACAATAAAAGATTGAAATATATAAAAACAGAAGAAAAATTATGTGACATATTGGATGTGGAATTTAGAATTAAAGATATATTCAATTTAATATTCTTTTCCAATCGAAGACGTGGATAAATAAAAAAACTCTTTCCTATTGGAAAGTAATATTAAATTAATCGTCCAATAAATCATGGATGAGTTTTAAATTTCGTTTTCATAATAAAATATATATGAATGACAGATTTGAGGATTTTTTTTTAATGACATAATTGTCAAGAAGGATTTATGAAAAAAATGGAAGATTGTTCGATATACGCAATGCGGTAATTGATAACCTATTTTTTAAGGATGATCGAAATTTCAACAGCGAACGAGTAACATTTTTATTTTTCGTTAAATATGTTCCGCGAACCGGAAACCAGATTAAATTCAGCCTGGATTCACTTGAGAAAACGCTTCTGCGCGATTTGTCCAGAATTTTCCACCTGCCGATTACAGCGTTAATTAATTAGCGGTTACGGATTGAAACAAGTAAAAAGATGGGAATGGCAATTTTTATTCCAAATTTGATTTGGAATTTTATTTAAATTATAGTAAAATAGTGATATCCTTTGATTGTTGTTAATATTGAATTAACACGTTCTTTTCGTATTGCTGCTGATTAATTAAGAAAAAGTGGAAAAAACTTTAATACTGCAGCTGGAAGCAGGTTTAGGATTATTTCAACCGTGCATCGTTTTAATTCCGATATCCAGCACTTGCTAATATAATTTTAAATTTCTGTGCAGTATAATTTTTCTTCATTTTTATTTCGTTCTCTTCGCAGGAAATGTGCAGTACATTTTCAGCTTTTTAGTTTCTTCCCTGAAAAACAAAAAATTTCTTCGATTCGTAAAATAATTTAACATTCGAACGATGAAAATAAAATATTTCTTATATTTTTCATCGAAATAAAGTATGATTCTGTATGCTAATTTATTTGCCACCCCTCGTTTGTTTATCTCCTCGTTTTATTTTTAATTTAAAAGCAGAATTAATCATTGCTTCCTCGATGAGAAAATCAGAAAATAATGATACCACTAGAATTACTTTTTAATTGAATATTCAAAATGTTTGTTTACGGGGATTAAAAGTTCTCATCAAGGAATTTTATATTTCGTTAAAAAGAAAATGCGGATTGAGAAGATTTTTATATTCGCTTTGAAAATTATATAGAACGTTGTTTAAAAACTTAATTGAATCCTCGATTGAAATCCTTATGATTCTTAATAATTATTTGATGAATCGCGAACATGTCCAATAATAATAACGCTTGGCAGTTCCTTACAGTCTGCAGTAGAAGTCGATTTATCTGAACCTGACAAAGGACAAAACGTTTCGGATGATCAATAGGTTCCGATAATAGAAATCCATTGATTTTATACTTCGTCAATAACTCGTTGTTCGTATAACAAGCCACTGAAATTCGTAAAATTGAATCCGAAGTCATCAATTGATTAGAAACTAATTTTTCTCGGTAATCCAATTTCTAAAGAAAATATCTGAAATCATTTTAATATATTAATACCTGCTGAATCAGGGATTTATTTTATTTTAATTTCTGTTAATTAGGACATCCGCTTTCTGTTCATCCAGCGAACAAAATTAAATATCTTGTTTAATTAGTATTAGTGTAATTTCGGTCAAACGCGTGGAAATAAAGTTATAATAATTTTTAGAAAAATAACACGTTTCCAAATAACAGATTATTTGCGAAATCAATTTTTAACTCAAAATTTCTCGGAATAAAAGGAATCATTCGTTAATTTCCTCCTGTTCGCGATATTTCTTCAACTTTCCATGGATCGTCTGAGAAATCTGCGAACTTTCGTCCAAATTTGAGCCGGTGTTTCCTTTTTAGCAAATGAAATCTCGATTTCCTTTTTTCTGCGACCGGTCGGTGTCCACTAATTTATTCGCAGGAGAAAGCTCGAAATCTAGCGTGTCCGAATGAAAAACACGACGGTGCATTTCTGAGAGAAACGTCGGAAACGCGTGGAAAAATATAGAAAATGCACGAAGGGAATGCAAAAGGAAAAGGTGAACGCCGGCGTGTGTGTTCGCGGATAAAAGGAGGAGTAAGCGAAGGATACTTTGAACGGGCATTCCTGTAAGCATACTTCCGCTGAACGATGCTAATGGTGACTCGTAATGATAGAGCACGACTCATCTTGATGACTATTTATGAGCCGAATTAACAACCCTCCTTTTATTTCGCGTAATTGCTCGTTCCAGAACCGTTAATTGTCGTAAGTATCAAAAAAGGAGACGATCAAGGTGATTTCTTTTTGTTTAAATCGTCGAGACGATCGATTCGATGCGAAATAAAGAAATTCGTGTGATATTTTTTCTGGCTGTAAATTTTTAACGTTGGATGACATTTAATATTGGAACAAGCTCGTGAATATTGCATTTCGTCCGATACACGGTCGCAGAATTTTATAAAATGTTTAAAAAAATGTGATTACGTGAAGCATCGAATGTCGTGTGATACGAGATATTAGAATAAGATTGGAAATTCGGATAAATTTAACTTTGTTAGATTAAAAGGTGTGAATTTTAATGGAAGTTTAATGTACTTTGTTCTATTTTATTATCGTTCACTTTGTTATTCGTTGAATGTTTAAAAAAATGTTTATATTTCGTTTTGTGAAATATATAAATGTCATTTATTATTGGTCCTTCGTAGAATATAAATTATTTATAATGTAAGAAAATGACCTGCCAGTTTGTACGACATGAAATTTGATATTTCAAAATTAAAGGTAACTGTTTAAAGCTTTGTGGTGGTAAATCGTTGCTAATTTGATGTTAACAAAGAGAATTTATATTGAAAGTATAAAAATAATCGACGCTGTGTTAAAATTAATTCTTAATTAATCTAAATATGTAATTAGCTAGAAAATTATAAAGATAAGTATTTCACTTCTATCTTTCATTTTTAAAAATATTATTTTTTTCAATAATGTGAAAGCAAAAATAATTGAAATAATATGAATTAGATTTTTTCTTTACTTTGGTAGAATTAATCTTTAGTTCAACATTAAATATTTTTAAGAAATGAAGAACTTTTATCTTGCAAAATTAATATATATGTTTCTCATTGTTGATTACTGAAAATGTTATGTCAAATGTGAAGTAAACAAAAAATCTGTATGTTGTAAATATTCAAAGATAAAACATGTCCTAACAATAAGCAGAAAAAGCAAAAATTAATAGTTTATTAGTTAATTTCAGTCAGTTCAAATTTATTCGTTTTCAGAATAATTTTAAAAAGGAAAATGAAAGAAGTAACACACAATGGCAAAAAAGAAGAAATATTATTTTTCTGAAAATGTAATTCCAATGATTGTTAAAAATATTTCATATAACATATTCATAAATTGTGATCATGTTTTAATAATATCTGAAATTACGTTCCATTACGTGCAACTTTAATTAAATGAAACGTTGAAATATTAATGAACAGGGAAACAAGAGAAACAGAAAATTAAATAGCCACACTACGTGTTTCGAGATTTGCGAAAGAAAAATTACAATTTCCAAATTCGACAAAATACAGCGAAAAAGGCACGAAAATAGAATGTTTAAAAATCACCAATCATACAATTCTACAAAATTGAAGAGTTATGGATCGAAGTTGCAGAAATCAAGTTTACGGCAAATCGATTTATTAAAAGGAGAAATTAAAAAGTAAGAAAATTACAATTACACCAACAGAAGATCAAGATCATCTCAAAATTGATTCATAAAACACTCCTGGAATATTTTCAAAATTGCTGGTTCAAAGCCATTACAGGAATAAAATTTAAGATCATCGCAAATACATTCATGAAATAATTCGAGGCCAAAATTGAAGCATAACGAGTCATCTTACCGATCAAATTTCGTAATTATTCTACGAATCAAAGGATAAAATCATTGCACAACAGTTCAACCCCCGTGTCTCTGACTGTACGTCACGAAAAGTGTCCCAGAAGAAAAGGAGAGATCGTTCACCGAATCTGCCGAGCAGTATACATATCATGGCGCTTTAAAGACAGAAAGATTTTCAACCAGTAACGTTTGTATCCCGTTGAAGCCGGATTCGCGGTGTTAAACCGAAGCCTCCTTAAAATTCGAACCGAGTTTCGACTCGAAAACGAGAACAGCTGAAAATAAAATGAAAAAAAAAAAAGAAAAAAAAAAGAAACCAGCGAAAACGAAGCTCAATACGAGTTTGCGCAGTAAGGTATCAGGGTAGCGACATGTGTTGCAACCAAAAGGACTCTGTACAAAGAAGCATACACCCACACACAGGCTCTATATACGTACCTAACACATGTACAGGGTGTTGAAGAAGTAATGGTCGTGCCTTAACCCGTCAATGGCGGATCAGTGAGACAGCAACTAAAACACGTTGGCTGCCACAGTGAAAACGGACGTATGTAGTCGGACACGATAAAACCCTGATTATTAAGGACGCAATTAATTAATTTACAAATTTAACCTTTCAATTCGATAACCAGTACTGTCAGCTTAATATTAAAGCCACGTACAGTTTATTTCGTCGTTTCTTTTGTTAATTATTTGATTGCAAAATGTGTCGGGTGACGGTCAACGTGTTAAACATAATTCTGTATCTTATTTAATTTCCAGTTTCTGAATTTTACTGCTGTTATTTGCTAATGTGCATAAACTTTTTATTCCAAAATTTGTCACTGTACTTTTTCCAAGATCTGAGTCGTGATTGAATATTAAGGTCGTAGAAAATTCTTGGAATTCATATTTTTATTTATGAAATTTAACTATTTGTTTTGTACGAATTTACGAGTGTTTAATAATCAGAGATAGGTAAAATAAATAACAGACACGGAAATGATTCTTCGTATTACATTAACTGGCTTCTTGCAAAACAGATTTCAAAATTGAAAGTCAAAGTTTCTTTCAGACTTTGTCTAAAAGATGAAAATCATATCAAACTCCAAATGTTTTCAAATACCTTAGAAAATTAAAAGATAGTAGCTAGAAGATTTTAACTAGAATGGGCAGTAACCCTCGATGGCCGACGTCTTTGTCTTTCGCAATGAACAAATGAAAAATTCTTCGCTCTCAATTTCGAAATCCAAATTGCGAACGTCTGTTCAAATCACGATCGTGACCTTTTTACCACCCTGTACAGAGAAACCCACACACACGCCTATATACGCGAGCGCGTTTATTGACCACCGCCCTTTTTAACACGTTTTATCGGTCCTTTTGACTTTGTAGATAGAGGTACGAGTTTTCTTACGCGTCGACAACGGCCAGGACGTCCGACAGCGAAAATGGACCAGCGACGCCGGAAGTCGGGGTCGTCGTCGTTGCCGCCGAGAATCAGAATTATCGCTAATCTCGTTATTATTATTACTTACGGTTATTACGCTCGAAACGATGAAAAACGACGAACCGAGAGAATGGCGGATGATGATGATGAGGAGCTCGTAACGTCACGCCGTGTTCTGGTCGGAGCATGATATGTTTTTTTCCTCTCTCTCTCTTCCTCGAAATTCCGGCGTGACGTCACCTTCATTATTGTATTAATAGCATTGTAATTTATTCTTGTAACATCATTATCGTTATCGCTGCGATTTTCGTGACCATCGTGGTCCCTGTACGTGGCGGTTCTTCGTCGACGAAACTCGAAATATGAAAAGGATACTCGGTGTTTGATTCTTGGATGAACCGTGGCGTATCTTGGCCGACGATAGTGACGATTAATCGGGAGAACGGAAGCGGAGAAGGAAAGATAAAGAAGCGAATAATATATCTATTATTGTATCGAGAGTTGCGCGCTGCGTTTGCGATTTAAGCTAGTTCGTTTGTAAATAAAGACTATTTAACTCTTTGACATGACTGTGTTCTCGTGTGTACTTTCATTTACAGTACCCGCTCGGATTTTTTACGGCATTCGATCTTTCTATAACAGTGTCGAAACTGTGTTGAGGGAAACATTCGTGTCACACGAGGGCCGTCCAAGTTTATTAACCCTATAACTGTTAAATACGTGTATTATTAAAATTTCAAGCAATTTTAATCCTTCTGTCTATAATTCAAGAAATATTACAAAATGTATAGTTGATCGAAAAACTAAACAAGGCTAGTTGGGTTATAACGATCACTATATTTAAAAACTAATTGAGTTACATTTCTTCACCATAATAATTAAGGGTTAATAAACGTAATTATTCAAATTGCCTCATGCCTTTTCTTTTTGTTACAAAATACTACTTAATTATAAGCAATCCTAATTTAACGGTTAGGGGCTGTACGAATCCCGATGCTATTCCTGTTGGATACCAGAAACGAGAGGAAAACAAGCAGAATGGAGAAGATTCGACGAAGAAGCAAAATTATAATTAGTCGTTTCAGGGAAAAGCTACCAGGTACTATTTGATTTTGTAATTAAAGACAGACGTTCCTTGTAAATACATCCTGAATAATTTGATGGTCTTAAATTTGCCCACGCACAGAGATACGTATCTTGACTTTGATAATTTCATATGTTTGATTTCCAAACGGACCTACGAATATAGAGTTAATGAGAAGAGATATTAAATTGATGTAAAAATAATTGCATTTATTAATCGAAATAAGGGTCATTAGAATTTATTTATTCATTCCGTCTGCAGGAAAGAAATTATTGACCAGACAAGATGAGGTCAATTTTTATCCAGCATTACATCTATTTAGTTTTAAGCTAAATAATTATTTTAATAGTTTGACTTGGTTCCCGTATTATTCTTTATTTTTATCTACTGTATTAACACGTTGACTGCCACAGTGAAAACGGACGTGTGTAGTCAGACACGTTGAAATCCTAATTATTAAGAATATAATCAACTAATTTTCAAATTTAACCTTTCAAATCGAAAGCTAGCATTATTAGCTTAATGATAACGCTATCCGTGGTTTGTTTCGTCATTTCTTTTGTTAATTATTTGATTGTACAAAATTTCGAGTGCCGGTGACCGATGACCCCCGTGGCAGCCAACGTGTTAAATAAGAATTATAATTAATGAAACAATAATTTTGTGAAACTCCATCATAATTCTATTATTCTTTATTTTACTTTTATCCACTGTATTAGATAAGAATTATAATTAGTAAATTAATAACTTTGTGAAACTCATTCGAATAAAACGAAAAATTGCAAAAGTTATAAATTCTGCAGAACATTATTTGTATAGATTTCCAAAAAGAAATTAAGAATTTGCTTTCACAACAAAATTATATTTGCTAAAACTTTTTCTAAAAATATAATAAATCTTCTTGATATCTTAGAAGAAAGGACCCAAGCAAAATAGGGTAGTTCCTCCCTTAAAATACAAAAGTAGCACCAACAAACTACCACAAAATTCTCGAAACGGTCCAATAAACAATTTCCCGAAGCTGTAATAAAACTCATCGAAAGTACCATTGGATAACTTTTATGAATTCCAAGTTTGTTTCACCCCTAACGATCATCTATCACTACAGGGTTGTTCAAGCGACGCAGGGTAGCTGCTCGTACACGAGACACATGCCAATATTGTCCTCGAGCGTGGTTCCTGTGTCCTGTCCAGGACCAAAAGCCACCCTTATGCGAAAGGGCGTTGCCCAAGTCTCCACGCGACAATTTCCTTCTTCGTCCAGCTCGTTTCGATCGCACAGCGAGTTGCCACAGTGTTCAAGATTGCATATCCCCTCCTCGTTGTTTCCTGGCTGTAACAGGAAACGACCGAAAGCTTCCCGTTAACCCTTTGTCTCTGCCAGTGTCAAATTATCAGCAGCTTTCGTTGTTGAATGATTTAATTGAAATCGTAACGAGGGAAGACATATTTCAACTTAACCCTTTTGTATAGATATATGGATCCTCGACCGGAAGTTAGGGGACACTTATTAATCCATTAATTTCCAAAGGTTGAAAATATATTGGATTGTAATGAGAGGTTATCGAAATGAATTGATTTCCTATGCAATTCTCTTCTATGCTGTTCTCTTCTACCACTACATATATTATAATATTTTTAATCGAAATTATGAATTTTCAAGTTGCAAGAAATGGAGTTACGAGCTTCGAATCTTATGTTACAACGTAATTTAATTTCGTAAGACAGTTATTTCTACTATAAACAAAATTACTTACAAATAGGTAATAAATTATAAGTGTTTATATCACCGGTGTTTACTCAAAGTAAACGGCTAGTAAAAAACTATAATTGAAACAATCGTAAACCACCACCGGCGTTACAAAGATATAACGTTTCCAATTTCTTACGTGAGAGCCTAATTTTGCATTTTATAAAAAGAAAAGTAATCAGTGATGGAAGGATGTCTAAATAATCACCGGTTACGAAAAAGAAAATTGAATTTCTGACAAACCACACTTTTCCAAGTGTCAGCCAAAAGTGTTAAGTTTTTCATTATTAAAATTCTTCATTTCATAAAATAAAGATGATCAAATACCGTGATAAACTCTTCGAAATCGCAAGGAATCAGCACTCTGTCTCTGCACCGTTCCTGCCCAAAGATCGAACTGCTCTGAGCGACTTCCTGTTGCATGCCACTCGTCGCGTTTCCAGTACCACCGTCTTCGTCCATAGGATTCGTTCCCGACCCTTCGATATCCGTGTCCGTGTTATTCGTAGAATTCATCGTGGTGGCGTTTTGCAGGGTTGAATTCATATTTGACCCATCCTGCATGGATGACGCGTTGACGTTAGTGTTGTTCATTGATACGCTTCGAATTCTAGCAGGCCCAATTCGAAAGGAATCCGCGGTACAGGGCGAATAGGAGATTCCACACATGCCCCTTTCTTGACGAATACACAGCAAATAATCCTGGTCGGCCAGAAATCTGCCGTTCGACAGAAAATTCAAGGTTTTCAGTGTCCCGTTAACAGCCTGGAAGTATTGGAGGCATCCAGTGGGCGCACGTTGCTCGAAATCCAATTGTACGATCCGTATCTCCCACATTCGGGACTGTAGGCTCCTGGGCAACCGGAAATCTAATGTCAAGGGCTGATTGTTCTCATCCACGTCTATGTACACTGGGGAACAAAAAAAAAGAGAACGAACATGGATGACTTGACTCCAAAGAGGCACGAAACCGCGAAAGATCGATTGGTTCCGTAACGAAGGAACTGGTTGGCTTGGTATATCGTTGGAGTCGAGAAACTTGTTCGAAAGTATCGTCTTCCAATGTTCGCGAAACTCTTGTTTTTTTTTTTTTGCGAAAAGTTACAGTTTTAACGGGGGAGATTGATTGTTTCGTGGAAATACGATATCCGTGAAGTTCTCGCCGAGGTTTACTGCACGGATTTAGTTTGTTACTTCTGGAGAGGTTGGTTTGAAAATTCCTTGAATTAAACATATTAAATCTGTCGATTGTCGAGCTACTTGATTTTAATGCGTAAAAAGTAATTGATACGAGAACAAATCGTTTTGAGTATGTACTCGTGAAAAATTGAAAATAAAATGAAAAATTAATTAATGCTGTTGCTTATAATATCTTTAGAATTATTATAACCTACAACAATAGATTTGAAACTCATCATTATAACGTGATGAGTTTTTTATGAAATTATAAAATTGAAAATTGGGCTGGGAGAAAATTTATCAAGGAACTATTTTACCACAAATCTAACATAAATTACACTACCACGAGTATAAATTTATGAAAACTAAATTAAATATAAGTAGGGACTAATATCCATGAGCACCAATTAATTGTAACAATATCTATCGACTACTTTACTCCGATATCCTTAAGATACTTTAACCCTTTGACCGTGTCATACTTTGTCAAAAAAACAAAGGGTAACTTGCTATTAAAATTAAAAGAAGAAAGATTAAAATCCTTAAATTTACTGTACGTACATAAATCCACCAATTCGTAATAAATCGTTCACTTTTATACCTCAAATTATCTTTGAGAATCTCTCACACCATCCAAGCAAAAACCACAGTACGATTATGAAATTATTTATAACATTTACAGAGTGATTCCGTGTTAAGGGTAGTCTGCATAAATCCACGGAAAGCCACGGTATCGCGACGTATATTAAAACTTGTAACACGATAGACAAAGAAAGTCGTACTTACAATGCTGGCCGCTGTTCCAGCCGCACATTTGAAACACGCTCCTACCATTCCTGATTTCCATGATATCTTCGTCACATACGCCCGTTCTGGAGTTGGGTTGACCCTACGCCGATCGATAAGTCACTTGAATGAACAAGCCGTGCAGTAAATGCGGCCGATTTTTATCAGCCGACCAATACGTACGTACGTATATACGTTTACAAGGGTTTGTACGAAGAAACGGCTGGACTGTGACCGCGTTTGATCCGACTCGTTCGCGGACGATTCGCAGATGTATTAATTAATTAACGGATTGACTTGGTAACTGACATCAAAGCTCTGATACAATCCAATAATGATGTTTTGGGTTCATTAAAATTATATTAAGGAAGCCAAAAGATACATATTATTCTATGGTAAATATTAGAACTATAGATTATTGAAAAGGTAAATCAAATATGTTAAGTTAATTAATTGCAGAGCTCTACAAAACACGTGGAAAATGTTAACCCTGCGAATTATAAATATTTCAAAATATTTTAGAAAATAAAGAGACATTTTAACCATTCGATATATTGTAATAATTTTGCATTCCCTTTGTGGTGCAATTCGTTTATTCACCTTTCAACCCTTACGATTCATAGATACTTATGTATTTGTAAAATTGTTTCAAAATTTAGAAACTCAATTGTTAATCCTCGAATGACAGATAAATTGCAATCGAAACCTAGGAAATTTATACAACAATGTTACAATTAAAATTTATCGCTCGAATTTTGCAAGAAAAGTGTTTAAAATTAAGTTTAAATGGTCACTGTTTTAACGATACGACATCCGACAGTTAGGACACAATTAATGACCACTTTCCTTGTAATCAGGAGAGCCACAACTCAAAAGTGTAAGTAGTTTCGAAGTTATAACGACTTGCGTGAAACGAAATTTCTGTAGGCCGTGAAAAGCGTCGGGATCGGATGGGTTAAACTATAATGTACCTACCCTTAATATCTTTCAACTTTATCTTTGTGACCCCATGAATTATTGAGATAAGAAATTCGATCAAGCAAAACATTGTTTTGCTCTCAAATGTTCATGAGCAGACCTTGTAAAGAAATTGTATGAAATATGTTATGCGGGGGTGAAATTATTTGATGAAACCAAATTCTATCGCAAAAGGAATGTAAAATTATTAGAAATATAATAAAATTTTACTTGGAATTTTAATAAATTCATTTTACAAGATAAAAGTCTGAAGGAAGTGAATTCAGTTTAAAAACTACTGAATTTTGCAAGATTCTTCGTATCGTGTCGATGGTGGCTGTTGATGGGTCATTTGGATGAAGAAAAAAAAAACAAAATTCAATACATGTCTACATGTATTTGTATTAACGAAAGTGATGGCCAAAAATAGTCTGCTGAAACTTTATCCAATATCTTATATCCCCAGGAAAAAAGCGACTGTGTTAAGTGCTGGTATCGGATATCATATTTCGAGAATACCATCTTTGCAATCTATTACTTTTATACCCTCTCTACGTCGATCAAAGTGAATCATACGTGATATTGATATTCTGTTGTTTAGATATAATAAACTGTTTGTTGTTGACACAATTTTTAGTTAATATTTAAATCATGAAAATTGATTTAAGGTATCTAATATTATTTCATGTAAAACAATTCAATGTGCTTAGTTAACAATATTATATCTTTACTGTTGAAAGAAATTTAACGAAAATATGTAGTTTATAATAAAAATTTATAATAGAATTATGAGCGTAAAAATTGTACAATTGTAACGCTGACATATTTAATAATTAGAAATTTTTCATTTCCACAAAATAATACAAAAAGAATTGTAAATTCTTTCAAATTAATCCTCGCAGTTTTTATTCCTTAACAAAGGGGTGGTCAGGAAAATAAATTGAATTAAATACACGAAGCTCCTTTTACAAGAATTAATATAGTTACGCTATAATACCATGAAAGTTGTTCTGATAAAGATTTCTGTTTTTACGATAAATCATACGATTGTCAACGCAACGATTGTAATTCTTACTTAATTAAATAGTCTTTTAAGCCTCTGGTATTTGAACAAAGGTATTCTGTACCCGTGTTCCAACGGTACTTGAATGTCTATTGTAAAGAAGGTATAGTAAGTTCAACCCTCGCGCTGCTCCTCTGGAATATAGTGAAGTTAAGGGGGTGTCGTTAACCCTTACCAACACAATGTTACTGTCACGTTACGTTACACATATTCTACCGTTTCTGGATTCTCTTGTGTATTTATGATATATGTATATATTCTCATTCGAAGCTGCTTTGAGTTTAAACACTAGAATTATTCAACATTTCTATTTAATGTACGGTTGTTTAAATTGAAGGATAGAAAAATATTTGTTAGATAGAATTAAAATAATCCTTTTTACATAATTATACCGTGTGACAATTGAAAATTATCGAAAATATATCGGTAATATGGAAAAAATATTCTTAGAAAAATTGTAGTAACTATGGAGATCATAATTTTTGATTCAATTTAATTTTCTGTAGATGAAGATTTCTAAAATCTTTAAAGATCATCCCCTTTCATTTAATGGTATTCAAGATTATGAAATTTGCAAGATCCAGTAAATAATTAAAATCTTCTTCGTATACAAAATTATTAGACAAATCAATTAATTTTTCAGATACGTTTTTTAAATATTAACCTTCGAAACTTCGTTGGTTTCATTTTTGTTACTCAACGTATTATAAAAGTACTACAAAAAGCCGCAATAATTTTAAGTCCTGCATTTAGTATCCTCAAAAAAAAAACTTTTAAAAAACCTTTCCTCTAAAATTAACATATTCCAATAAGCAAGCAAACATATCTATCCCAAAACGCATTCTTCAATAAACAGTCAAAAAACGAACGACATTTACCGCTTGTAAATTCACGATCGTCCAAAAAATTTCACGGATCAACCGATGGTAAAGGGGCAGTTTGAAAAATTCATTGCTCCCTATCCCGCAAGTAGTTTGATTAATTTAAAGAGTGATAATTTTATGCGTGAACCGAAGTATATTTTCCAACCGTGTCCCTCGGGCCGTTCATGTTAATGTCAGACGAGGGATCCGGTCAGAATTCGGGTTACCGGAACCTTCACACCCACCCCACCTGCTTGCGTTAACAATCAACGGTCAACATTTCCGCACAGGGTGGACGTCGTGTGCCGTGTGTGTCTCTCGTCGCTTTGCTTCGCCACCCTTTGAACGATGGGGTGAGGAAGGGAGAGGGTAGTTGGAAAAGCGTGTCGTTGAAATCACGAATGCGTAGTACCCCAGGGGTTTATATGCCGTTAGTGGAGCAAAGAATGATAGAACTGCATGGCTTACTATGTTGAAGTGGACGAAATCGATCCTGAGTTGGCTGACCTGCCTATCGATCTTCTGTACAACCACTGAACAGTTCATGGGCCAGTCAATGAGGTTGGGGAAACCCGGGCTGATAACGTAGGTCAGATTATTTTGTACCTCTTGGTCGCAGGTTGCCGTGACTGGATGACAAAATGAAACAAAGAAAAGAAAAGTTAAAGAAGAGAAGTGTAAAATCGTCTTCAACCGCGTGGATCGATCGAATATAAACGTGACTGTTTGTAAAATTCTTAATTTTATCAATGTGATTTATCTTTAAAGTGATCTTAACTTGTTTTCTATGCGCCTAAGTATCAGATAATGAAATCATAAAATAATAGTGCCCGCTGGGGCACACTACGCCCATGAGCCACGCAAGTTTTATGGGCGTATACGGGCGATGGCTTCATCCCTTGGAGGTGATTGTCGCTGTAATATTGAGGCGAATAAAGAGAATCGAAATATTATGTTCAACATTCAGTTTTAATAAAAGTGTAGTTTTGTGTGACACTATATAAAATACATTTTCCAAAATAATATATTGTAACTAATGTGCATTATACTATGAAGTAATGCGTTAATTATTATTAAGTATAATAAGACACTGGAAGCGAGGGTGGTTTTACAACGCTTTTACTTCTAATCCTTGGGTCTGATAGAAAAAAAGGAGAAGAAAAATTCTGAACAATTACAGATTAGTAAATTAGATTCTTAAATTTGAAAATTGGTGTTCTTAACCCCTAATATTTCTTGCCACAGTATTAAAACATAGCAGGGAAATGAAAATGTTACATGCAATTTACGTTTAACAATAGTTTGTTATCTGAATTATAGTTGGATTTGTATTTAAAAGTCAACTGTACTGACAGTACGAGTCAGATTTGCAAAGCATGGATTTGTCAAAGCATGAGAAGGGGTTAATAATTAGAATTTGAATAGTCTTTACTACCTATGTCCATTTTGACAGGATCATTGTTTACTTAAATTAGAAAACTGCTTATAGAACACCCTGTAGATGACTGCTTATAAAAGCTGCAGATGAATTCGATGCAATTCCCATTATCGCTATAAAATAAGCGTTCAAGTCTCGGATCTCGAATAACTTAGCCATTACCAGGCTCACCAACACAAGGATCCGCTGTCCTGAAAAGAATGTCTCACACAACGAAGCCGAGTCCGAGGCCATCTAAGGAAGCTGGTATACGAGAAAATGATCCACGGACGGGGATGCAATAAACTCAGATATCGTTGGACCACGGTTAACACCCCTCTTTTAACCTTTTAACCGAATGATTTTTCGAAAGTAAATCATTCTCCATTTGCACTGGTAAATTGGTAACGAAAGAAAAATAAACGTGTAGAAATTTGTCTTGATTCTCGCAAACAAAAAATGAGGGCTATTTTCTTTCTGAGGTAGCCTGTAATTATTAAATAGAATAATAGAATTTCTGGGGTAAATATTAAGCAGTATCTTAGCTTTGCTTTCGTATATCTCTATTTGTTAAAAATTCCACTGTTTTACTGGATAATTATTCTAAAATATGAATTGAAAGGTTACCATCCTTTTTTAAATTTCCATGGTAGGTATTACTAACGCATTTGAAGTCAATGTTGTCTTAGTAAATATATTACTAGCCCCTGAGACTTAATCAGTCGAACGACGAATTAACTCGTCGTGCAGGGCTGAAAGATTAACCGTCGACCCCATGTGGACCGAATCGCATCGACGTTGCAATACGTGAAGTCTCGTTTATATTTGATCGATCCTCGTCCTTTCGCATACGGCAGAAAATATTTGTTCTATCGTTGAAAATATTGATCCGAATTGGACGTGTTTTGCGGTTGGTAAACAACGAATTTCAGTGCTTACGTGCGGTCGGATTCTGTTATCCGATGCGATTCATTGATAACGATTATTCTTCCTCTATTGTTTCCGGATCGTGTCCATGCTGCGACGGACGCGAATCGCCGGATTCACGGGCGAAATAATTAACGGAAAACCAGAGACAACAGCGTCGCAAACTGATCAACTCCGTGCAATGAAAGCCAGATATGGTTCACGATATTCCATTTGACGATTAAATTGGTATCGCAATTATCATAATACGTATTTTGTAACTAACAGATCCGTTTCTTTTTTCTCATCCATATAAAGCTTTGAGTTATCGTTTGTTATACAGGCTGAATTAATAAAAACTGCAGCCTGAAATGTTGAATTAACAAAACTCCAGATCATCTTAATATCTCAGAAATTGTAGGGCAATAAAAAATCGAAGTTCGTTCATCTGATTAAACTCCTAAAATATAACAGATTTCATTACAACCATTCTTTTTATGAAATTAATAGATGAATAGTTATTTCAGGTGGTGGTTTTTATTGACTCACCCTCCGTTATTTTTGAGAATACAAAAGAACTTTGTGAACAAAGGTTATTCAGTTTAAACGAGACCATAATATGGCGATACAAACTTTTTCGTAGGTGGAGGAATATCGAAGATTTCACGACCACTTAAACTCTTTTAAATGACATCAAAGGATTGTTAGTTTAGGAAATATTTCATCTGCGATTTTCTCGTGGTTCTTATCTATCTTTTGTTGATAAAATTTGTTCGTATCACCAAAGATAACGAAGATATTCAATTCTGATTTTCCGTAAAATGTGAAGCAAAGGAATAAACGAACGACTGGTCCCGTTCGAAGCGTCTTCGATTCATGTCACTTTCAGACTACGCATATCTAACATTCTTTATGTCGTTCCGAGCATGATAACGGGAAAGTAAGTCTCTGTACACCTAAAACAGGGAAACTGCGGCAACGGTACACGATGAAGCGATAGAAACGTGTTTACGTGCAAAACAAGACAGTGATTAATGCGAAGAAACCAGTCGAAAACCTGAAAGGTTCAACGCGCCCGGACATTGAGTAACACGTGTCGTTTGCTTTTTCGATGTCTTCATACGTGATTACGTTAACCCTTTCGATGCTTAGTCCGTAGAACACAGTACGAGCCGCAGGAAACTGAAGAAATACATACAAACCACAAATTTTCACGTTATTTGAAATATAAATAATAAAGAAATTGGCATGGTACGATTAGCATTCACTTCTTTAGATTTTATCTCATTTGCGAGATAAATGTTCTGGAAATGAAATAAATCGAAAATTAAGCATTTTGAGAAACTCTGAAAAATACTGAAAGTATAATTGCCAAATGACAACGCTATATGTTTGAGGTTTAATTCACATAGTACGGTGAAATGAATTTATGAAATTACGAAAGATGGTTCGAGGAAAAATTCATAACCACGGCAAAACTATTTTCGCGAAGGTTTATTAATTGCAGTGCGACGCTCTCATAAGCAGCCCCGAGCTTCGATAATAATGAGTTCTTATTCAGCCATTCAACAGCCGTTTCAGAGCCACGTAGGCTCTATTCAGCCAGCAGCAACCCCGAGGAAACGGTTAACAGCTTCACGTCGGGATTTTTCTTCTTCCTTCGCTGGGAAAACAAGCCGGTGGACAAGCTTAAAAATTCACAGGGCGGTGTCTCTGTGGGTAAACGACGTCTAGTTAACTCTTTAAGACCTGACATTTTAGTTATTTTTCTTCTCCTTCTCGTTCCTTCGCGTCCACGTTACCATTCAAAAGTATTTACCCGTTCGTGCCTTTTCGTCTTCGCAAAATGTACTTTGCGTCACTTTATCCGAACGAAACTATGTTGTCTCTTGGTATATCTGACGCCATAAATAACAGTTTAAATTTAAGTTGTGAAATTGGAAAATTGGGAATTTTCAGATCGCAAATTTACATATTTAAAACCTAAAAATTTGATAATGGTTTAGAAAAACTTGACATTTTTACATAGGTCAAGAAATAGAGTTTGTGCGTCTTTCTGAGAGAATCGCTTCTTAATAGATTGAAGGACCTCGATAAAAAGACGGAAGGTGGAATCTAACGGACCCTTTAGCGTGGCCTTCGACAACGATCTCGAAAAAGAAATTGGCGGAAAGGTCGACGAAACGCGGAGGCGATCTTTTATCTGGGACACACGAACAAGACGACGGGCAATTAAATAACTGTATAACCTGTGCCGTACATTCTGCCTCGGCACGCGAGTCTTTATCAGGCGTTCCTTTTCCTTTTTCTCCTGTTTCTTTTCCGAGCTCTCCGAGAACGCATTCCTCGAGGATCGTTCCTTTCGACGCGCGGCCATCATTGATACCGTTAACTGAAATTCAACGCTTGGCAAACTAATTTTCAAAAACCTTCAAATACACGAGTTCCTCCAAAAAGTTCGAAATTATAAACTTATGCGTAACAAAACTGGAATGAAAATAATTAAAAATTATCAATCCCACTTTTTGATCGATTACAAACATTTACTCGATTACATTAAAGTGTGTTTCAAATTTAAACATATACTTTGTTCTATTTAACTAAAAATTAATTTCTGCTTTGTTCTGTCGGCGAAATTCCTGGAGATCGTTCGCTTTATTACTCGGCAACCGTTAACTATTAATTAAAATTCCTACTCGACGAAGTAATTTTCAAATTTTAAACTTCCAGTTAGCTTCCTCGCGTTATCAGCGTAATAATCATATGTTTAAAACTGGAATTCCCAGTTTTTCCCTTTTAATTATTAGGTCGCATTAAATCCGTGCCATCGATTACCGTATTTTCAGCTCGAATCGTATACCACGAATCGAACCGCGCTACTTACGCGCAATATTGTGACAAAAGTTTCGAGCACGAAAATGGTAAAATCTTGGAGCAAGTTCAGTCTACCGATATTAATGGCTGAGTACATCGCGTGGTAAACTTTCAGACACGATATCCATGAAATGTTCACGCGAAATGAGAATGCAGCGTGTAAGTGCTTTCATACAGAAGACCGAGCAATTTACGATTGACAGAACACGACGTGGGTGGAAACAGCGAGTGTAGATAACTGGAAGTTTCATTTAATTTTGATGGAAAATAAAAGAAGTTCCTTCACCCAAATCTTATGTTACAAAACCCCAACTTAAAATACACACGTTTGAAAAAATCAGATTTTTTACCCAAAATGAAACAAACGATAACATCCTCGTATAACTACTTGCTGATCGAGTGAATCGATTACACAGCACAAAATAAAATTGTAACGCCCTGAATACTTCAATCACTCGTACTCACCGATTCGTTTATTTTCCAAGTGAAAAATTCCGTGTAATTCATGGAACGCTCGCGCGCACATATTGAATGTACTGGGAATAACAGTTTGTACTTACATATGCAACACACGCCGAAACCGAGCGCACACCGTCCATGGGATTTGCCTTGTTGAATACGGCACTCGTACGTGTTCATGCATATCCCTCGTCGTCGTTTGTCCTGGGATAGGCACTCTTCTTGCACCGGGGTTGGAAAGAAGTTCAGGACTGCAAGGGGTCGCGAACGTGAATTCAAAGGACAACGATAACGAATGCGGTGAAATGGGGTGAATAAAAAAACACTTCTGCCGGGAAAAGTTTCTTGCGCCATTTCAGAAGATAAAAGCTGTTGTCATTCCGAATGTCTTGGTATCTGTATCCACTATGTTTCCTATCGTAGCTTGACTTTTATACAACCTTTTATTTTTATCTCGTCGACCATTGGGGCAAATAAAAATGAATTTCTTTTCTACCTTGTGCAAAGTAAACGGGGGTAGCAGATATTAAACCTCGAATGATGGACCTTGGACAGAACTTAACAATTTAAATTGAATTTTTAACTGTTTTTAGTTTTCATGTCTGTGTGATTTCAATGCATCTATTTGAATATTCGAACATCCGATATACGAAAGTCTTGTGTTTTAAAATTGTATCGCTTAACGATCGAAATGCCTAAGTCTAGGTTCATGGTTCCGCGTCTGAGGATTAATTATATTTTTGCTCTGAAAAATAATTTGTTATCTTTATAAACTTAATTCTAGCTAATTTTAATGAAAACCATGAAGAATTGCAAGCTAATGACATTGTAAATAAATAAATAAATGAATAAATCAACATTGGCCTGCGTTTCGGCCAAAAATATCACGTGAAAGCAAACACTTTGAATCATAAGAATACGAACAAACACGGGTCCGGCAGCAAACACAATTTCTCGCAAGGATCCTCTGAAAAGTAGCTGGAACGCGGGACAAAAGAAGCACGAAATATCGTTCAAACGGCGAACTCACCCCTCGAGATTGGATTACTGTTCAAATCGAATTCGTTCGAAGGTTTTTCCACGGTTTGGCTCGGCCAAAGGTTCAGACCCAGCAAGGACCATTGATGCGTGTCCAACGGGAAGATGATCACAGTGCAAACGCCGCTCGACAACCACCACTGGACACTCCACCGCACATCCGTCGCTGACGAGACGTTGGCCAGGGTGGCCAGTTGCAACAAACCGATCAAAAAGTACCTGAGGATCATGTTCGGCGCCTAGATAGTAACATTCGAGTGATTCGCACGAATCTTCACCAGAATGCGAGCGAAAGACGATGACCGACCGACTGACCGTGTAACAGGCGCACGGACCCTGACACATGTTGGGCCCCTACTGCTACGGTTACTTCTACGGATTACCGCTACTGGCGATGACTTGATCGCGAACATCCTCTTACCATGCTGAAATCACACTCTCGCGTTCCTTGTCAATGAGCAACCTTACTCGACTTGGACGAGGAGAGTGAATTCCGCAGCCTAGATCGACGTGTTTTACACTTTTTTTTTGTTTGCCGTCTATCTTGGTCCTCCTTTCACTTTACAAAATATTATAAAATATGTAAAGTTTGGTGTGTTTTTTGATACTCAAACGAAATCGAAATGTCATCGAAATCATTTCATTTTTCTCGAATATTTCAGGATGTTAATTAAGATATTTCGATTAAGGAAGACAGAATAGGAGGTATTGTTGGTGTTTGGAAGACTGGTAGGGTATTAATTTTATTAGCAATTATTATGTTATTAACAGTATGGGTTGTATTTGAGTGATTTGAAAACTGTAATGTAAAAACGGATCAAGATAATTGGAATAGTGGTAATTATATTTAGAGAAGGAGACCCTACCTCCTATTTCATTGAATTTTAGATACGTATATTGTGAAGCGGAAGGTCCTAAGTGATGTAATTCTAAGAATCCATCAAAAGTTCTAAGAAAAAGCCATGAGGATCACTAAGCGTCTAGTGACCACCGTCTTAAATGTTGCATAATCGAATAACTAATAAAAGAAAAGAAACTACAAGCCACGAATAGCGTTAATATTAAGTTAATAATGCGAGGTAACAAATTGAAAGCTTACATTTGAAAATTAAAGTACTTTTCTACTGTGTCAATCGACGTGTTAAAATAGTCGAATTAAGGAAATCACCACAGTGTATAGTGTATAAAATTATTTCAAAAGTAAGATACGTCTAACACCATGGCTGTGTTCGCAAACTGGCTGACAGCATTGTCAGTACTGACGCTGATTTTACTGAAAAATGGGCGTTCTGTTTTACTGACAGTGCTGCCGAAACCGCTAAATGTGAACGCGTTTTCCAGTACTGCTAGCACTGTATGTTGTACAATGTATATATACATTAATGCGTCATAACCTCATTTGCTTGGAGCAACATAAACGCGACAAATCAAATTGTATTAAATGTAATTGTTAATAAAATTATGAGTAGAGAATAATATTGAAAATATCAATGAAAATATAGAAATATATGTAAATTTACGCAATGAAGGAACAATCAAGCGTAATGTAATAAAAGACAATTTGCCATAATTTTTTATATGAACGAAAAAAAAACTAATTAATTGTAAATATAAAGAATTTATAAATGCAAGTAATGAATCGAGAATCATGAATAACAATTAACCGCTATTTTGTTATTATTAACCAACTTCGAAAAGGAGGTTATTTGTCATGGTATGCATCATTGTACACATCGCTGTAAGATGTAAATAAATATTTGTATACATAGTTTGGCAGTATACATCACAGGTCATTTATTTATTTACTTACACTGTATCCTTTGCACATAGAAAAAATAATATATAATTAAATATACTTCAAACATAAATAAAACGTAATGAAATAAACTCTAATTTATTATTCTACAAGTAAATAAAAACGTAATTAATTAAAATTGAACTAATATATATATATATCACACATGATCGTCAGAATTGTGAGGTCGTCATTTATTTTAATCTTTTCTCCGTTCGAGGATATCTAATAATTTATCCAGCCGCTCCATTTTTTCTGCGTGCTGCTTAGCACGATCTTCACGCCGTCTTTTACTTTCTTCCAACAGCTCATCCAATTTCTTTTCGATGCTTTCAATGTCTGTAATTTTCAAATGACTACAATAAATCTGTTGTGCTTATTTGTATGTAGTAGCAGGACGAAAAAGAGGTTAACTCACCGGTCGCCGCTTTTTCGTACTCCTCCCGTGTCAAATTTATCATATATGGAGTAGCGGTTTCATCATCACTTACGTGTACTGCATACATCTCCGTCATTTTATGATTTATAATTTTTTTTAGCACAAACTATTATTGCAGTTATATATTACAAACAAAAACCACAGAAATGGAGTTCCTACAACACAACACTACTGGGCGTCGCCATATGCAATACTGACGCTGCACTACCTCTCTGCTGACAGTCTCGACAGCCGGAAGTCCGCAATTCCCTAGGACCGATGTCTGACAAAATAGTAGTACGTTACAGTCTCGTCAGGCATACTGAAAAGCATTTACGAACGGAAATCCAGTACTGACAGTACTGTCAGCCAGTTTGCGAACACAGCCCATATATTTCATTATAATTTAAATGTATTCTTACGTTTTTATCGACTGTTGTAAAGATAGAAAATGACGTCTGGTTGGTAATAACGTTCCCTGCTTAACTATAACCAGGCACAGGCTTTACATGCAGGCCAGCCATGCGCAGATCTACGTTCATTCAATATTTCTTTTTCGATATGGCCACCGAAATGATCTATTAGAAAAAAAATTAAGAAGAATTGGAGAATTAAGAAGGATTGCTGAATGTGGTTGTTGTATATTGGTAACTTGGTAAGTCGGACCCACTATTTTTCACATCTTTCATTTTTACTGCAACTATCGGAGGTTACGATTTAGGTATAAGGTGGCGGAAAAGAGAGAGAGAAAAAAAAACAGATAAAAACCGTTCGTAGGGAAAGAAGGGTTAACTAAAAGTTAAAAAATTATCGTTCGGTTATAATCTTGGTTGCTAGAAACTATAGTGACCTAAGCGAAGTCAATGTAACGTTTGCGTTATTAAAATTCGACGAATTATAATCAATCCAATAACCTTTTGGTTACGTATATATATTATAGGCTCATTCTATAATTTTGTTATTCTCTGTTATGTTGTTAGCAGCATAATTTGTTTAAGCAAACATTGCTTAATAAAGACACACATTGTTTACACGTCTTGTTCATTCTCCTGTTGCAATCAAATTTTGAATTATCAATCACCTTAGCCGTGTCAATATTAAATATACTATTAATTTCATTTTGATACGAACAGCTATGTTTTTTCTTTTTTAAGTATGTATTGCAAAGTTATTCTGGTTCTTAACTTTGCGTGATATTAGTGTCGTTAGAGGCTATACTCTATTTAACGTTTTGTGCTCTTGTGCATCCTGGAAACATTATTGGAAATATGAGGTTTCCTTTCCATTGGTAAGTAGCTGGAGATCCGCTTCCAGCAAAATTATGAATTTTAATTGTGATTATTGTATGCGTTAGTTTTGTGTTAAACGACAAAACTTAAATATTCTTTATTTTCATAAATGTTCATTGAATTTCCCAAATGTGTAAGTACCTGCATATCAATTGATTTATCTTACAATACGTGTTACAAAAACATGTTTGAGATTTAAAAGTTCACCGATGTTGTACTCTTTGTTGCTGAAACTATCTTTTCAGCAATATTTTGCAACATCTGCTATAGGGATTGATCTCTCTTTCATTTTTCCATATAAATTTATAATTAGATTTTATTTTTATATAAAATTTCATTGTTTATGGAAACTTCACATTTAAATAATATTATGTGTATATATAAATTGTTTAAATTTAATAACATGTACAGCTTCGTGCGGGTAAGTATAGTTTATTAAAATTTGTAGCTTTACTGTGATAATGTTTATTAAAAAATTAATAATGAACAATTTGATAATTGCTGCTGCAGGGTTGGTTTGTAAAATAACCAGTATCTTAATTCGTTTCTATAGATATTATTGATCGGTAATAATTTTCAATCCTCAAATCATAGCTTTTCATTTTACTTTCTCTCAATTAATTATATGTAAGCTTCTTCGACTGAAGATTTATTTTCTAGCAATATTAACCTTGTATATTACAATTATCTTTTCTGTCAGTACTTAAGTACTGTAACGTTTTGCCAACCCTTACGCTGCATTATTCTCTTTCTTACGCGTCATAGCATTTTTGTATTTTCAGAAATCGAGCTGAGAATTTTTCATAAACGTGGATCAGTCATGCAAAACTTTGATGACCTTGACATAGAGGGTCGCAATCCCTCACATTTAACAGAAGGAGATCAAGAGAAGGTAAATGCACAGCAAAATTTGCATATCAAACAGATTGCACTTATTTTTAATGTTTAAATCAAATCTGAAACATTTTCTGGAAACTAAAAATCTAAATATATGCGTCAAATTCTAACGACATATTATTTTTATATTTCTATACTGACTCGTAAAAATATTATATGTTATTTAGATACGAATATAATTTTTTGTTTTTATACTATTAAGAATGTATGTACTTTTTAATGCCACTTCTGATATTCTGTGATATAGACAAGGTGTTTGTATTTCACAGGAAGAATATGATCGAAAACGTTTAATGAGGAGCAGTGTCACTGCTGAAGATGGCACGCTCAGACCTGTGTATTCTGAAATAGAAGATGGTGATATATGGTGTCATATATGTAATATTGCTCTGTTTGGGGCTCATAAATTATTAAATCATAATATGTGTAATCGTCATAAAATGAAATTAGATGAATGGCCGTATCCAGTTTTATTATGGTCCAAGCGAACAGACATTGCAAAAACAGCTCCACCTGTGCAGTCGGCTGCCATTAGTGATAGTCTAGCACCTGGAGAACCAGTACCACCTGGCATGGAAGACCAGATAACTAGAACAACCACGATTCAGATGAGTCTGGATCGGCACAGAAGTTCTCCACTAGTTGGTCTCGAATACTTACTAGAATTGGTCGACAATGATTCTTGCGAACCCAGTTATACATGTGTTTTATGCGATAAACGAGGTGATCCTCGTACCGTTATGGCTCACATTACCAGTTACAATCACAGAATAACTTATCTAAATAGACATTTTCCAACGATATCGCGAGCAATTATGGAATTACCGCGTACTCCTAATTATAAACGTGGAGCTAATGAAATATCGGTGTTAGTGGCTAAGAAGATCGAAGAACGATTCGGAAGACTGCAACCTCAATTGGTTGACAAGAACCAATATGAAAAGAACAAAATGCAATACATCAAGAGGGTCTATCAGGATTATCACTTTAGGTAAGTCATATATTATTTACATTTCTTCTGAAAACGTTCAACATCGTAAGTCCTTGTGGATCGTACGAATGAAATATTGCCAGTTTGCGTGGTTTGCGATATGTCAATGGATGTGATTCGACGTGGTGCGCGGTAATTTTGTTCATAATTCAATTTGCATTTCCTCGAAATCAATGGCTGTTTCCTACGTGCAGGGAAACGCCAGAATTAACATTTATGGATGTTTACGATGTGCGATGGGTAACAAACTTTGAAGAGAAGATGGCCGAAATAACCGGTAATAGTGGTTCGAAGAAAGGTGAGTATACGTTAACTTACGTTTCAACCATAATACGGCCTCCCTTTTAAATATTCAATCGTCCAATAATCTTATATCAAGATTCTCAATCTACCGACGAGAAGGTGGACGATAAGCACAAAAGCGAAGAAAAGAAAAGTGAAAAATCGTCACCGAAGAAAGCTGAGACGAAATCAAATGTCACAAAATCGTAAGTTACCATTTGTTTTAAATCATGCACGGTATATGTACTTTTAATTTCTTTTTCTCTTCCTTAAGATGCATACAATGTGGTTTATAATCAATTTACTTTAATTTTGTTCGTGTTTAACAAACGATGTGATACTTGAACGTACCAAAAAATACATGCAATACGATTCCATCCCTTCCTTCCCTTTCTCAATAAATCGCTTGAAATGGGATTTTGAATCGATGTTTTATTTTCTTTTTAGGGGTTTCAAGATTCGTATCCTTACGAGGGATAAATTAAATATCCGTAAACCGTTAGATAAAGACGAAGAAAACGTGAAAAAATTACCCAAACGTCCCTCGGACGAGACCAAATCCCTCTCTTCGCTTTCGAGCAT